>CM062818.1:1420317977-1421734349 GCA_031772625.1 Pinus tabuliformis | reverse complement strand
TCAAGAGCCATTCATTTCTATTTGGAGCTGCATCACATCCTGTTGTAGGTTTTTTATCATTTCCATTAATCGGGAGTTTTGTGTGGTGCTGCGTCCTCCTAATTTGACATATAAATCCTCTTCACTTGTCATGGCTGGAGGAGAGACTTTGGCCATTCTAAGAAACCTGCTTCATCTATGTACCAAAATAAAATAACTTATTATCAACCTCTGGTTTATTTTTGCAAACCATTTATTCAAAAAAAAAAAAAATCTCCATGATGGTCCATGGTAGGCCCGATATTTAAAAGTAGGCTCTGATACCACTTGTCATGTCCCTTGACTGTACATGAATTTTTTTTTCCTTTTTTACATGTATAGTTAAAAATCTCTAATCACCATTTGCTATTATTCACTATTGTTCTTAATGCGCTTAGGTTAATACTAAGAAAATGTTTATTTCTTGTTAACTCAACCCTACTCTCCCTAGTAATTTTGACTATATACTCTCCTTACACCTCTATTTTTCCCTTTAAGCACAATATCTAAATTACAAACTATACTTTTCTTTTATGGTATTGTTACATTACCTACCAAGTGAATCATTTCTATCTCTATGTCACAATTATTAAACATTTAAAATTATGTTCGAATTCTAACCCCACATCAAATGTAACCTTAAACACATAATAGTCATATGTAAATGTGATAGCACCTTATCACTTAGACATTCCAGAGGTTTTCTAAGGACTTATTCCACCCATAGTGCATTCCAACTGTCCATCACACACACTGCAGTTGGCAAGAGTGTGGTACACATGAACCTCTTATCTTTAGACACACCATTCCTCTCATCCTCATCTCACATGGCAAAGGTGTGAATCACAATTTTTGGTTTCTTTGAACGGTTCATATCACTGAAGGTGATCTAGTGGCTTTCAATCTTTCTTACAAACCCTAGAACTTAACTCAACCTCCTTTGTCATTTGTGTGCCTTCTGGTTCTATTACTCAGTCCACTGCTCATGGAACGAGTTCACCTGATGTTCCTCTATGAAAGAGATGTGTCAACTAGATTATACTGTGACACTACACATGTCATACTACCGAGTGATGGTTATGTCTGACACAAGTTAACGAGACAAGGAGTGGAAGAAATAAATATTGGTGCCATTTTCCTCTGCATGTTTTTTGGCCCCTTTTCAACACGAATTATTCTTAGCGAGCTACTCTTCACCTAATTATAGGTAAAATTTCCATATCAGATATTTAGGTAGCTTTCCCCTATGCTTTGGATTTCTAAGATGGTGTTTCAGTTATTCAATTCTGTTCTTTTAGAATTTATGTAGACACGACATTAAGCCTCACTTGTTACCTCGAATGAGTAATTTCTCTAGTTGGCTCATCAAAAGAGAGAAAAACCCTTTGTTGCACGTGTTGTTCTAAAAGGCATAGGTATAAACCCACCTTATTAGTTTCCTTTTACATTTGTTTTGTTTCTAGTCTGAGGCTTGAGTTCAGTGCGAAGTATTTTCATTTCTGTATTTTATTTCTGTTTTTTCCAGGAGATATAAGCTCGATTTGATACATATCCAACGTTCGAGCTTCCTGAACTTCTACGATTTTTTGGCTAAAGTATGGTTGTGTTCATGGTAATTCCATCTTCGCCATGCTGCAGTTTGTAACTCCTAAGTTTATTAGGTTTAATCTATTCTCATTCTTAATACTCTGGCGTAGAGTACACAAACTCTTCAGAAATGTTATTATAGCTTCCAGTGCAATTTTAACACTGCCAGACCCATGCCAGAAGTGCGCTAAGTCTCATCTCCTCCAAGTATACTTCTATGCTAACTTGGAACCCTTATTCCATACACTCCCTTATTAATTTTACTAAATATTACAAAAGCGTACCTTTTAATTCTTCTTCACAACTCAAGGTTCTCCCACTTCAGTTGCGAGGGTAGCTGCTAACTCAGTATGTGTTAGAGGTAACTATTTCTCTCTCGCTCACATGTAATTCCTATAGTTTGTATTTCATAATTTAACTTTCTTTGCTTACAATAAGGTTTTTTTTTGCTTGTGATGTAAAACAGGTACATGTATGGGACCATGGTTATCTTGTGGTTCATTTTCTCAACATTAACCACTAAAATCTTCGACTAATGCCCTTCCACCTATTCCAGATTGAATCTATTCAAGGTTCTAGGTCGGTTCCCTCATGTCATTCGGTGAATGAAATTTGTATTGTCTCTATCATGGAGAAAATTTCCTGTTGATGTTGTAATAATTTATTTCCTTTTTGTTTCTTGTACATTTTTCCTACAACGAGCCTATCGTTGAATTTCTATCCTGTAAAAGGGTGTAACACCCATGGACAATTTATAAATACATTTATTGACTTTATTGAAATTATGTGAGTCCTCTATTGTTTTATTTGGACCTTTGTGTTCTAAAAGGCTCCAATATATGTGTGTGTGTGTGCATCTTAATTCCAGAAATTGTTGAAATATTGTGGATACTTCATGGAATTAATATATTTGTGACAATTGTTATAAATATAGTTTTGGTTCTATTCATTCATTGTCTTATGTTGTTAAGTATTCTTTTTTAATTATAATCTATCGAGGTCACCTCAGTTTGTGCTTTTTATACACTATGTGTATAAGTGATATATTGAACGTAATGTTCTCTCTTGTCCTCTTTATTGTAATAATTCATGCAATTATAGTTATATTTTCCCTCTCATTAAAGTTTGTTTATTTTAGTAATAGTTACTGGTGTCCTATGGCTTAATTGGTTATCAATTATTCTAAATACCAATCTTTTATAAAATCTAGTTATGTATGTTTGAGAGAAGAATTATTTCAAAGGTGTTCCTCATTGTATTCACATATATGGTTACATTGTATGCCCTGTTCTCATTAATTGGCTTCTCCATTGAATTAAATTACTAGAAGATCGTCTTCTTTCAACACAGTAACTATATTGTGTTTTGCCTCGATCGAAGCATGGATTTTGGGTTGTAACTTGTATCTACTAGAAAGCCCAGAAACACTGAGGAAATGCAAACGCTTCTTGTCTAATAATTCTGATTTGGAGTTTACTTGTGAATTATTATAACTGTGGAAATCCTCAGATTTCTTCTTATTTAATCCTTAGTTACTTGAGATTCAAACACCCACCTAAATATATATACTTAGGTATTCCTTCTTACAAATTTCAACTCGACTTTTAATTAAAATGCCCCAAACTTCTAATTGTGGATTATATCCTGTTATATCCACAAAATTAGCCAAAATATTTTCCTAGGTTTCCCATGGTCGTATACAATAGATTCGAGCCTCCATACCGAGTGACGTAATGTTGCTATAGGAAAATAATTAATCAATTTGGTAAAAATGCATTTTAATCTCAACAATGATTCCTTTTGGAACCATGTATAACTATAAGCAAGGTTTTTATTAATGGGTCTCATAAATTTATATTCATTGTTTTAACACTTCAAAGCTTATATTGTTTATAATTCAATGCGCATGTTTACTACCATGCTTTTTGCCAACTAGGTATTTTCACATGAAGTTGACATGGGCTTTGGTTCCGACAATGCTCATGGTATTATCTCCAATTGTAAATTTCTACGATTGAGATTACACCTTACTAATGGATGGCAAGGATTGCTCGGTCATGGGTTAGGGTAACTACCCTACCCAATACCACTCTTGTAGTCTCACTGTGCTACAGTGCTTGAGAAAAATAAAGTTGTGAATTTTATTTTATTTTTCTTGTGTTAAGAGCTAACACTATTCAACAGTATTCATGAGGGATTTCCTACAAGTTTAATGGTTGAATTCCTTTAGATATTTCTTAGTTTTCCATCGCAATGAAGGTGGTATGACTCCAAATCTACTCCCTCATAATTTTTTTTAAAGAAAATTTTATCTTATACCTCAATTATTCTTTGTTTTGATCCATTAGGAATTCATATGTAGATTTCTAGTACCCCCCTTACTTTTCATTATTGGTTTGATTGAAAAAGTTACCATTTTTGTATTCTTGAAGAGGGTTCTCTAATATCATGGTCAAAAAGCTCCGTTTTGATCCCTTCATAAAGACAATTATGGTGGGCTAAATAAAGGTAAAATTTCTCTTAAGAAACTATATCTCTACTTCAACATGCCTTAGAATTTTTCCTTCCACTTTCTCACCAATATCAATAATTAATCAAATTTATTTTTTATTTACTATAGTTTAATGGCAGGAATGCAAAATTTCACTTTCATTACTCAAAGTAATTTTTAAACCCGAGTATGGTCGCTATTCTCCTTCTCTTTTCTAAAAAAAATATGGGTATTAGTTCTATTACTAACCTCATTCAGATTTTGTCGCAAGTACGCTTAGCAAGCATCGAGCTCTATCATGGCTCACTCGAGGTTTATTTCTTGCGAGGGTTTAAAACTTCATTTTATCTTAGGTTCACATAAATATTTAAACTTCTTTATAATGTCATGGTTTGTATGACTACCTATGTTTCCCTATGGTGTCTCAAGAATCCTTAAAACTCCTTATTCAGCATCAAAGTGAGGGACGAGTAGCTAATTATTGGAATGCACAACCAAATCATTAGGGTTGGTGACAATGGAAAACTGCAATTGACAGGAAACTCAAGGCAACTCAAGAAGCATGGAAGAATCTCTAAAAAGAGTTGAATCAGAGTTGTATTCATTTCTCTATGGAGCATGATAAACTAATATGGGGTATTCGACATCCAACTCCTTCTCCCTCAAAGAATCATATCTCATCAAGTTTGATGCCTACAACATGCCACGCTAGAAAATTTGGAGTACAATCTAGGGGCAAAAATTCTAGCTCCAGTTTTCACATTTTCTTTGGCTCATTGGGCATAAGAGAATCCTTACTTGGGATCGCTTACTAAAGAAAGGCTTCCTGGGTCCCGCACAATGCCCCCTTTGCAGAAACCACGAGAAAAATTTACATCACCTTCTAAACTCATGCCCCACTGTTGGAGAAGTACGGGATTTGGCTGTTGCCTTGTTTGGCCCCTATGAACACCATGAGGATGACATTTTGGAGACAACTGAAAACTGGCTACAAAGTATATTCAAAAACCTGATTTTCAGTAGAGTATGGTGTCTAATATTGGGATTTATCTTCTAGAATATCTAGAAAGAAAGGAACCAAGTCATATTTCATGATCATTCTCCCTCTAGTGACTCCATTTGGGGGATAGTCAAAGAAAACATCAGGGAGACAATCCTAGCAGTGAAATGGGATCCTCACGATTTGTAATCTACTCCTCCAAAGTCAACCATTCTCCTATCCCTAAACTTATCTCAACACATGACTTTGCCCTTTTCTTGTCTCATCATGGATCCTTCAATTTCCTCCCCTTTTGACTTCTCTCGGACTCCTCCGGGTTGCATTAAAATAAACTTCAATGGAGTATCCAAAGGCAAGTGAGGCCCGGCGGGTTATGGTGGGGTTTAGAGAATCTCCATGGGATCCCCTACTGGTGTTTACGTTGGGTATTGTGAATACACCACTAATAATGTAGTTGAACTTAATGCTTTGGAGAAGGGCCTCACCTTAGTCGTGCAACAGAATTTATAAAGGATCCATATAGTTGGGTAATCCAAAATGGTGGTCCAGATGACTCAAAAGATCATTGATGGATCTCCCATCTTTAAAATTTCAAAAAGTTGGCATCTTGAGGCCCAACTAGTAAGAATGAAACATATCTTGGAAATATTTAAATACGCCACTACAGGCCATGTCCTCTGCGTTAGAAATAAAGTGGTTTATTGGTTGGTTAACTGAGGAGTGACGACCGAGTACAGAGAATTTTCCATTCCATGGCATATTACCTAAATCGCCACTAATTTAGATCCTCATGAATATCAGTCTCTCCAAGACCTTCTCGAAGCAGACTCTCCTTCCCTGGTTGGTGGTGATCAAGTAGACATACAAGTGTCACGTGCGAGGCCATTGGGGCCTTCTCCTCCTCCACATGTGTATTAACTCCACCTCATGCGTTGTCTCTGCATTCATTCCCTTTATGCGATGATTTTCGTCATGCAATATGTGGTTGAACTCGGGGTTTGGAAAGTGGTCCGCTTTAGTTTGGAAGTCTGGGTAATGAATTTGGTTCAGAAGGAGAGTGAAGGTGTTCGGGTCTAGGTCCATGTTGTGTCACTGGGTTTTTGGCCTTGGTTGAGGAGTGCAGATGACGATTTCAGTTTTTGAGTGTGCGTTGGGTTCTGTCTCCTCGTTTTCCCTTTGCTGGCTATATGCCCTCTTTGCATTTGTGACATCTTTTGGTTACACCCTCATCTGCAAGGGATATTTCTGGTCTTCACAGGTGTGTGGGTATTATTTTGGTTTATGGTAAATTGTGTTATTGGCTTGGGTCTCCTTTCTGGTTCGAAGGAAGCAATATTTTCCTCTTCTATAATTGGGATCACGTTCTGTGTTTGCGTTAAGCTTCGTGGTTGTATATGGGGGTTGCTCCGCTTCACTCTCTGGTCTGGGTTAACTCTTAACCATCTCACTTCTCTAGTTGTGGTGTCAATTTGGTGGTTCATATTATTTCAGGCAGTGGCTTTGTGGTATTGGGCATTGTTACGTTTTTTACAGGATAAAAAAAGGACTCTCTGTTGACTCTTCCTATATTTGGCTATAAAACTTTGTCAATTTCATCATGCCCCACCAATGGTGTTGTCCTCTCCAAGGGAGAGGCCAACATGCCGAGGTTTGGTGTCCCAAGCTAGGTCATAATTCATCCTCTGCCAACTCAGCCAGCAGGGAAACATAACACGTTGAGGCTATTTTCAAACCAATTCTATACACAATTTTCATAAGATATGTTACTCATTTGGAAATTTTTTCCAACAATGATACATCAATCATTATAGATATTATGATAGAATAAAAATATGGTTGAAGAAATATTTTCAGAAAAGGTTTCTTATAAATTATCTTGTGATGGATAGAATTCTTACTAATATTATTCTTTTATTTTCTTATGTTAGAGTACTCCAACTTTTACTAATAATTTCTGATATACAAGTGATTGTAGGTTTGGAGTTACATGAATGGTTGCATTGATATTTTGATTCTACCTACTTTATTTTTAGTCAATATAAAATATGATAGAAGTAGAGTAGATTAGATTGGTTAATTTTGTTTCTTTATTGTTGTCACATACTCCACTTTCGTTCATGTTGTCTTGAGTTTCCATCTTTGAATTACTTAGGAGAATCCAAGTGTGTTGGCTTCCAATCCAGTTTATCTGTGCTCTTTCTTATTTTTTATAAAAATAACTTATTAGCTGAACAATGAAAGAAGTTAAAATTTAACATGTTAATAATTCCCAAAAAAAACTTGTACAAAATATTTTTATAAAAGGGAAATTTTTAATTGTCACACTCTGAACCCTGTTTCTCTACATATTTGAATTAGTTTTGTATTCTCTATTGGTAATTTTAATGGACAGAATATCATTTTACAGAATGAAGAGTTAGTGCAACTTCTTTTAAATCGGTACAAAATCTTAGATAATAATTAACACTTAGAGATTTCTAATTTGATGTTTCATTCCAATTAGAAAGTTTTCTCTTAATTAGATTTCCTTTGAGTTTTGATTCCACTGTCCTATACACAATTAGTAAAAGTTTGAGTATTAAATTTGTTTCCATATTTTATTAAGACTACTCCAATACCTTTTAATGTATTGAAATTATTTATTCAGTTTGGAGTCATGCACATGGATGCTCTTCTTTTGAACATTTTCTCAGCTTCTTTTCATCCAACATGTTTTAGTATAGGCTCAGTGTAATGATATTCATTATATTTATCTTTCTCGTTTTTTAGTCGGGATGAGTTTAGTTGAGGTGGCTAATTTTTGTTGGTTGCTTTAATTTTGATATTTTTTCAATAAATTTAGCTTTATACAAGAAAGTGCATATATAATTAAGGTTATCTAATATATTTTCAGAGGGATGATAAAATTCTCATGGCTTATATTAAATTGCTTTTATATTTCAAACTCACTTTTCGAATTAACTAATAATCATAAATCTTTTGGTGATAAATTTTTGAAAGTGTCTACTTTTCATAAAGATGTTCAACTGTAATATATTTTAAATAATTAGTTAAATTTGCTGCAAATAAAGTTGGGGTTGTCTTGGTCCATGGGGTCTTGCATAGACGGTGATTGGGGGCTCTTGTAAGGCACTCCTTGATGTGAAGTCAATGGTTCAATTCTCCGCCCGGATCAGGGTGATATATTGGACATGATAAAGATGTAGTCCATCAAGCTTAAAAAAATGGTTATCATGTCTAAAAAAATTTGAAATAAATATAAGAAGCTTTTAGTTATCTTTGTTTTTGATGGAAAAATATTGCTAATTTTGAATTTTTAAAATCACAAAATTTGAGTTATGATGTAAAGAAAATATTGTATATTTCTTCCTAAAATATGTTTTCTTGGGTTCATATTAGTTTCGGACCTTTCTTGATTCATAGCTATTAGATTTGGGTTTAAATTTATTTTTCTAATTACTTTTCTTAATTTATCTTTTATTTCTAGTGGACTTATTGGTTTTTTAGTTTTCCCTATTCCTTTAGTAGATTTGTAAGATGAGCAACTTACCCTTGTTGGAAAGGATTTTTTCTTTGAAATATCCTATTCAAAGTATACAAAAGCAATATGAAAAGCAATATGAAAGGAAGGATAAGGTGTGAATACGCAGTGCTATATTTAAAATAATTATCTTTCTTCACCAATTAACTGATCATGTACGAAGATCTTAATTTTTGTCCACATAAGAATATTTCTAATTTGAATTCTTCTAAATACCTAAGAGAATTTGATCAGTGATTTGCTTAGAAGAGTTATATATGCCCTAAGTTGAAATATTTAAATGCTTTCTACATAGTTGAAATATTTGATACTTCACTGAGAGTAACATACCATAATCACTTTAAAACTTTAACATGATCCATAAAATAATCTATAACTTTCTGGTAAGAAAAATGTATGTGTCATATTCATGACAATCTCAAGAGAATTAAAGTTAAAAAGATAAAGATGATTGAGTGTTTTTACGGTAAACAAATTAATTTTTTTAAAGAGAAAGAATGTAGATATAAATAAAATGAGAAGGGCAACAAAATATTATAATTATATGAAATCAAAATTTGGGTTTCTGTGTCTCATTTTAGTACACCTCCCAATTTTTGAGTACTTTTTCCTTCTTTTCTATATGTTGCTTATCAAATTTTGTGGTGGAAAACTTCCTTAATTCTTAATGAATTTCATGATGAGTAATTTGCTTGTCCTCATTTAAATTTGAGCCTGATTTATTCTTCATTCTCCTTATTCTTCATTCTAAAAGCTTAATCATGTGCAATATTTTTATGAGATTTTGGTTCCAGCCGAGGCTTTCCTTATGATGGAGAAAATCAACCATATATAGCTTTTTATCAACTAGGAGTGTATTTTCTCTCCTTTTCTACAATGTTAAAAGACAATATTAACTGTTCATATTTTTTTTTGGTTAAACTCAATGTTGTTTTATTTAAAGGTGGTGAGGAATGACTCCAGCAACGACACAGTGATTGTTCCATCCTCAATTATTTACTCATTAACGTATAATATAAATATGGGTGATTACATATTCATTAATAAATATTATCAAATAGTAAATATAACTTCTTCTGTGACTGTAGCTTATGAACTATAGCATAAAAATGGTTCACAATACTATAACCCACTTATATATTAATCGAATAATTTATTGACGAAATTTAACCGTCAAAAACTACAAATACAACCGTCTCGTTCACTGTCGTCCTCTTTCTCAACTTGTACACCAGCTAAGCGTCTATGCTGTACAAGGAGATCAGCACGTCTAGCGCCGTCGATGTGTATTCCGGCCCCTCCCAGAAGTGGATTGCTTTACCAGAGTAGGTCCGGTATTCTGTTCGAGCAAGCTGGGTTCTTTGCCACCCAATTCTTTCAATGCTTCCTCCTTAGCATCCAGTGCCACGTTATCTTCTATCTCATCTCCCCACAAAGTACACGTAATGTTGCATATTTTGCAGGGTTTCCCTGGTTTTCGCATTTCAGAATGTTGGCAAAAGTGTTCATATATTCGGACGTAATGGTCTGTAGGCAAAGGTAACACATTAGGGTTCTACACCTAGCACACTTCAGACTATTGCATCCACCCTTCTTTACCATCTCAGCCTTGCAAGTTTTACATTCTCTTACAATGGGCTTTGTCATCCTCTCATCCACTTTTCTACGATGAGCAGTCTCAGATATATTTTCATTCTCTTCGCACAGTAATGGCAGGTAACTCGGCTCCTTGCACTGGATGCATGAAGCCTTCAAACAATTTGGGTTTGGACATTCCATAACTTGTACACACATGGAATGCCGCAAAATGGACAATAAACCAGGTTTTCCAGTTTGGCATGAATTATAGCATCTTGGGCTTGGCAGGATTCATATCTTTCCATCAGATCAACGCAGACACCCTCTTGCTTTATAATTTCCATATAGGATTTCCTCTACTTGCCGCTGTACGCATCCAAAACAAATTACATGTCGTCTTCTGCACTGTACTATATTTTCAAATGGAAACTTGTCACAGCAACAGCCACATTCCACAAGTCGTACTTCAGATTAAGATTGTGAAGGTCTGTCGCTGCAAGAATCGTAAACTCAGAAGATGATGAGCGTGGAGAATGAGTCATTTTTGTGCAGAGATAATTCAACGCTTGACGAACAGATTTTCTGTAATTCGCAATCGTCCGATCAGTACAACTCTCAACAAACCAGTGACATGGGTGACATTAATTACAAAAGAAGGATGGTAGTTAAATATGAGTCAAACTAAATCGGAATGCACCCACCGCCCACCAGTGGTGTCAAAATAAGGCCGAATGACCCAAACATGATCTATAGATGTAGTAGATGATTGGGGATAATTAAATAAGGGCACTAAGTTATATGCTGAGTCCCTGGCTTATCTTAATTATTATTTTACTATTAATTTGATGAAAATCAAATTAATCTCTCCTATTTTCTTTTAGGAATAGATTGGAAAAAAAACTGTTTTATTAAGTTTTACATTATTACTCCCCTGGGAATTTTATGTTATAGGTTATTAAATAAATATTATGTTTCAGTGGTTACAATTTTATTAAGGATTTAGTCTAATAATATAACAATATATAGAAGTGTGAGCACAAATGCAAATGCAATTAGCCATTTCAATGACAAATGAAATATTTGTTCTCAAATTTAGTTTTGGCTAAATGTTCATTTTCAACTTCCAATTTTTTTCATTTGCTTTCAAATTTAGTTTTGGATGCTTGATAAATTTCAGCTTTTAAATTTTTATTTGAAACTTTCAATTTTTTTTATTTTTATTTGCTTTCAAATTTAGTTTTGGATACTTAGTTAATTTCAGTTTTTAAATTTTTTATTTGATTGAAACTCTCTTACAAATCTTTTATCTGTTTTTTTACAATTGGGAAAAATTTCAAAGAATCCCTAGTTTCTAGTACTTTCAAGCTCCTAGCCTTATTTCCATTTATAATCTTAATCCTTGTAACCCTCTCTCAACCAAAGGCTTCTCCCAATTAACTTGAAAACATTAAGTTCACTAACCCTTCACCCTATAGCCCAAACCAATGGCTTCACTACAATTAAATTCACAGACAAATTATAATACAATCTCATGTATTAAAACATGAAGTTATATCCAAAGAATTGTATAAGTCTATCTACTTATGAATCTAAAGATCCCCTTCCAGAGCACTCCCCTCCATCATACCCAAATATCATTACCTTAAGAAACTGTAGGATCCATCTCTGTGTCTATGCACTCAAAAAATCTCTGAAGTCCTTTTGACTAACAACTCCTAGATTACACAGTAGCCTACAAAAGGTATATGCATCAATGGAAACTAAGAGATCCTCAAGCTTAAAGGAAGTGGAGTGCATTATCTCACATTGTAATGTAAATAATAGAACAATGATTAATGATAAAGGAAGATGTATTGGTTCCTATCAAGATGCAAAGATAGATAAATATTACAAACTACAACAACCAAAATAGCATATGATTATGGGATTTGTAAAACATTTTCATGGGCATGATGATATCAATCATTGACCGGTGAGTAAAGGACAAAATATTCTCTCTTAAAAAATATGGAGGTTATTCTATGAGCAATTTGAGGGATGGCTACATATACAAGATGTCTATGATAAGTTAAATACATGGAGAGAAAAGCTGCATCTTTATCATGAATGGTTAGATGCACTTAAGAAAATTATCATCACCATTATAAGTTTGTTCCATTGGGTTAATAGATAAAGCACAAACATATAATTTAATTTGGGGTTGTTCCCACATTTTACATGACTTCATATTTAGTGGATGACATATATGCCACTATTATATTTCCTAGAATTAGATAGATTTAACACATGTGAGGTTCCCTCTCTCATATTTTCAAATGACATGGGAAAAAGCCACAAGGAAATTTATATTTAATTGTATGAATTCTTCATGAGATTAATATTTTGTAATAAATATCCCATGTTGAGCAATGTTACTATGAAATTGATTAAAATATTAGAAAATCCTATCTACAAGAGGATTCTACCTATTTAATAATTTATGGGTTAACTACTTCACCCCATCCCCTACCCAAATATCACCCAAATAGGCCAATAACAGGTGAGATTACTTTTATTAGGATTTAATGCATGGCTAGACTCACCTTTAATGAATACAGCTTATACCTCGGACATTGTGGATTCTTCAATTCTTAAGTAGGTAAGTAGGAAACCAAGGCTATTCATGAGGAATAGATTTAATTATTTGGACATTCATATGAGCAATGTTATGATAAAATTATTTATGATAATGTTGTAGTTGGGATGATGTAAAGAAAAGGCTAAAATCTAAATATTTTTCTTCTCTCCATAGTATGTCACCTAATGATCAAATCAAATAATAAAGTAATAATTAGTTGAAGATGAAATAATGATCAAATAGGAGGATAAAGAGGAGAAAAAATATGATGAAGACAAGTTTAGGAGAAAAGAGGAACTTAGTCAAAAATCCAAAAAAGAGAGAATAAGGAAAAAAGAAGAAGAAGAACTCATAACTACGACCAAGAAGAGGACGTCTATAAATCTAAGAAAAAATTAAAACATAAAAGAACAAGTTAAACAAGAAAATATGAAAAGGGAAGAAGAATAAAAATAAAGGAAGAAACCAAGAAAGAGGACAATGTGGATATTGAAGCAATTAATTATAATCTAAGACTAAGTTACTAAATGGAATATTGTCATGAAGGAATCATTAAAGAGATTATATTTAACAAAGCATTATTTTTAATGAAAAATTGTGAAGGAGCTAAGGCTCAATCATTTAGCTGTCCCATAAAAAGTTGAAATATGTCTAATAGAGAATCATTTACTGGTCAAAACCATTAGTCTAAAAATCATCATAGATTTCTTTAATCTAAGAGAGTATAGGAATCTGTCACCAATTTAAATTGTTTTTTTGAACGATCTCTGTGTTATTATTTCCATCATATTGAGAGAGAAATATGTAAATAACAAATATCAGTAATCAATCATAACAAGTCAAATGAATTATGACCTAATCCACTCTACAACATAATTCTATTCAGTGTTTTTTCATCTTTCTAGATTCATATGCTAATACTGCAGTATCTTGCATTAACACACCCCTAAGTCCCTCTAAACAAGCATAAATAAAAATAAAAATTCCTTATTTTGATCTGAAATTTTTAATATATGGGTTGTTGCTAACAATTTTTTCAATTTTCTTAGCATTTCAATGTCCATTCAAACTTTATTCCTTTCTTCTGCAAGGAGGTAATGGATCCTTCTACAAATCTTCTATAATATCTGGGAATCCCCATAAATGAGTGAAATGCTGACACATCTTTAGGAGTGGGACAATACATGATAGTATTCACCTTTTTGGGATCCATAGCTAATCATTCTTTGGAAATAACATGTCCGAGATACTGAATTATGTTTTTGTAAAACTCACATTTGCTGAGTGTTGCATAAATTTGATGTTCTCTTAAGGTCTATAATACCAATATAATATTTTCTTGGGGTTCCTCATATTTAGAGTACACTATGATGTCATCTATGAATACTAACACAATTTTGTCAAGATATTTGTGATGGATGCTATTCATTAAACACATGAAGGTGGATCCTGCGTTATTGATCCAAGAGGATCCAAGAGGATTGATCCATGTGGATCTCTAAAGAGTACTAGTGGCATGGTAAGAAGGTTCATCTCAAAGTGGAAAAATCTTGATAAACTTAGCTTCACATCGAAGTTCTCATCATTGTGATTCCAATGGTGTTAATGACACTAGAATCTGAGCTCATGTGAAGAAGTTAGAGCATGTCAAACTTCAGGTTTGACTTGGACACATGATATAAGAAAATGATGTGGTAGAACTCTTAACGAATGGGGAAGCGCCAAGTGGCACGCTAGAATTGGCCCCACATTTCACATATCATAGAAGGAAGAGGTTCGTGGTTGAAGAAATCATCCCCCAAAAGTACCAGGATGCGATTTGTGATATCGCAATCACAGGTCAAAGATGGATCAATTGGTATTCGAGGAGGGCTTAGTTGATGCGAATTGCATGAGTACGCTAACCAGAAATAAGCATCAAATGACGTGCATGAAGAAGAGGAGACATGGTGGATGTTGAAGCCCATTGGGAAGATAAGAAATCTTGTTGCTGTTAAGAATTGTGAGTGTGAATGACTGAGTGTGCAACCTGCAAAATGATAAAGAAATGCATGAGACCTTCCTACGAATGTCCAAAATGGTGGACATATTGTATGGAACACATGAGAGGATAAGAGAGGATGATACAGATAGATCAGAGAGTGATGTGTCATCCACATCTTTCGGCGCTTATGCACCTTATTCATCACCTTCCTCAAATGAGGTGATTAACTAGAGACTTCAAGAAGAGAACACTAAATTAAGAAGACTACTGCGAGAAGAGAAAGAGGAGAAGCAACGATTGCAATTTCAGTTACGAGCCACAGATGAGGCCCTGGAAGAATTGAAGTGCAACAACCAGAGTCTTCAAGAAGAGATTGTTGAATTATGGAGGCTTCTACAGGAAGAGAAAGAGGAGAAACAAAGGTTGCTACATCTGCTGCAAGCTAAGGATGAGGCCTTGGAAAAGTTGTAGCGTGACCCTGGTGAGGTAAAAGACAATTCTTCAAGTCCTTGTATTTCTCCTCATGATGATTATGCCACTTTTGAAAACCATACTACAGGAATCGGGTCCAAACTGTTAAAGAAAATGGGGTATCACAGAAAGGGCCTCAAAACTAATGGCAAGGGAATCATAAACCCCATCCAAGTAGAGGAATTACCCCAACATACATGACTTGGATATGTTAGGAAGGAGGTTGGGTAATCTGCCAAAACAACTAGTGAACCGTCAATGACAGATGATGAGAATCCCTCATCAGTTCTTTCCAAATTGACAATGGAGGCAAAAGATGTTAATTTCTCTTTAGTTTCATCTTTGCATGATATAATTTCTGTTGGAATTGTAGAAGTACCAATTATAGGGAAAACATGAGACTTCTTACTAAGATGAGGTACAAGGAAGAAGAAGGAGTTGGTGTTAATGGCCAAGGCATAACTCAGCCATTGATGGTTGAGCAAAGACCTTGATTCGCAAGGTTAGGGTGCACTAAAGGACAGTAATCAAAGATGTTAGAATCTTCCATGTTTTTGTTGAAACCGTCAAGGAAAGAGGATGATGGGAACACATCACCATTAACCTATGGTAGCATGCATTGCAGAGAAAGAGTTGAGGCAAGCTCTCATTCCCATGATCATACAAGAGACCAACAAGAAACGTATAACTAGTCTTAGTATTCTAATGTTCATTTTGATTACAACCATATTATTAATAATGAATAGAAATCATGGCATAGAAGAACTTGCAGTTTTTGTGGATTGCATAACCATGTGTTTTCCGAGTGATGGAGGAGAATAGCAGCACGAAAAAGGACGAGGCATGAAAGACCCTCTCAATAACAGGTAAAGAAGATATAGAGGAAGAAGGCTTATTGTAGTCATTGCGAGAGAGGTGGCCACCAAAGAGCCACATGTTGGACGCTCCATCGAGAGCATCGTCGCAAGGACAAACCATTCATACATGAACCAGATGAAACAATTGTTCGACCAGTGAATGCAACACAAGGAGACGAAGTGACCACTTTGATAAGTGAGAGATGGTTCTTCTAGGTGTGGTAGAATGTCATGGCCTTATTTTTGCAAATCATTTGTTTAATTTTAAACTGTAAAAGTGATTATGTATTTTCCATAACTTATTGCAAAAACAATGATGTTTGGCCTTACTTTGTCTTTCATTTTAAATTACGAATGTGATGATGTGTTTCCATCACTTGTTGAAACAACAATAGCGAAATGGCCTTCTTTTTTTAAATCATGTGTTGTAGTGATGATGTGTTTTCCATCACTTATTGAAGCAACAATGATGTTTGGCCTTGTATTGATAGCTAGGGTGTTGTTTCCATATTTATGTAAACTTGACCACAAAGTATGTGTTATAAAGTCATGGAAAGTATGGGATGCTTGGCTCATTTTTGGTCATATAGCGAAACATGTAATTTGCAAGATATTGTACTACATGTTTACAATGGATGCAGGTGTCGGTTCATTGCTTATGGCTTTGAAGGACAAAGGTGAATGAGAAGGAAGGATGACCTGTTAGGACACTTTTGGTGCAGACAATGTACAGAGAAGTTGCATATTATTTAATGCTTTTGGAGGACCAAAATCTTATCTTAGTGGGGAGGATTGATCTAGGAGGATCCAACAGGATTGATACAAGAGGATTGATCCAGGAGGATCCAAGGGGATTTATTCAAGAGGATCCAGGAGGATTGATCCAGGTCGATCTCTAAAAAGTACCAGTGGCATGGTAAGAAGGCTCAAAACTCAAAGTGGTAGAATATAGATAAACTTAGCTTCAGATTGAATTGCTCGTCATCCGCATTCCAATGGTGCGAACGACAGTCAAATCTGATCTCATATAAAGAAGTTAGAGAAATTAAAAGTTCCAATTTGACTTAGATAGATGGCATAAGAATATGACGTGGGAGAACTTTCAGTGAATAGGGAAGCGCCAAGTAGCAGGCCACCATTGGCCCTGAATTTCATTGATCGCAGAAGTCAGAGGTTCAAGAATCGATCCCCAACTATCCCCGAGTTGCGATTGTGATATCGCATATCAAGGGTCACAAATGGCAGACTCTCAGCATTAAGAAATCAACCCCAAGTATGGAGAAGGTGGGATGCAATAATCATAGATTGGGCATCACAAAGGGAATTATTTACATAATCCTCCCCCGGAAAGACCAGGTTGTGATTACGATATCGCAATTGCATATGACATAGTGCAAAGTCCCATTATATATGTTACCCCCTCGCTCCGTCGATTGTAATGGATCCCAGATGCGATACAGTTATGGCTTTTAGGGTATAGCTCCGTCGAGTCTGTCAACCGTACCACCCTTCTGGTTCTGCCAATTGTGATTTGTGATGGGTTATTGAAGCCGATAAACTAAGTGTGTCACTGATAAAGCTGTCGGTTAAGGATTTAAAGCACAGATTCTTTGTGTTAAAAACATCGGTTTAAGGATTAATGTGCGGTTAAGGAGTTAAGAAGAAAATAACCTGTGTGAGTTGTTTTCGGTAAAATCCTGTGTTAAGACTGTAGAAAACACTGCGCGTTTTCTGTGGAGAATCTCGATTGTTGAAACGACCTGCTATACATGTCATTTGTTAAAACTGCCTGGATTGTTAAGGATCATGCCCACCAGCGTATAAATTGGGCTATCTGCATAGCGAGAGGGGAGAGAACAACAGAAAGCAATGTAGATTTATAGAGAAGAGAGGCACACCTTCTCCTAGCAGTCAGTTGGAACCTTACCTCAGAAATCAGAAGGTTCCGAGAAGGTGCAGAAATCCCTTTTATTATAATTGGGCATTTGGATAAGCGATTCTGCACGATTTTTCCCCAGGAAGTCAGTGGTGTTGTTTGTTTCTAGAGATGGGCTCTCCAATTGTCATCTATCTTTTAGATTGGAGTTATAAGGGTGTTTATGTAAAATATGCTTGTACTTCTTCTCTTTTCATACTATTTAATGAATGAATGCCTCCCCACTATTGAGGAGGGCCTAGAGATGTAGTCCAAATTGGATGAACTTTGTAATCAATTCTCTGTGTCTTGATCTCATGCATGATTATGTCTCTTTTATCTTCATTTTATATGTTTATGTTCCATGGCTTTTAAGTGCTCTATTATATGTAATTTAATAACGAATCCATAGCAAAAAAATCATGAATCAGTTAGTGATTCCAAACGATATCACTACGAACTCATAATGTCCATATCAAGTTTTGAAAGGTGTCTCATGGATATCCTCATCTTTTATTCGTAACTAATGGTAACTAGTTCTTAAATCAATTTTTGAAAAAATAGTTGTTGCCCTTACCTGATTAAATAGGTCATCAATTCAAGGTAGTGGATATTTATTTTTGATAGATAACTTATTCAAATGATTGTAATCAATGCACATCCTAAATGTGCCATATTTCTTTTTGACAAATAGCACAGGGGTACCCCATGGTGACACACTAGGTCTAATATAACCCTTATCTAGCAGTTCTTGTAGCTGCAATTTTAGCTCTGGTAGCTTTGGTATACTCATTATATTTGGGGCTCTAGATACAAGGGTAGTGCCTAGTACCAGATTGATAGTGAAATCAATATCTCTACGAGGGGGTAACTGAGGAATTTCCTCCAGAAAATCTCGAAATTCTCTTATGACTGGTGTAGTCCCTAACCTTTCTTTTTCTGTTTGTTGTTCATATTTTTCCATGTGCACCATGTACACCTGATATCATTTTCTTTTTTTCCTTTTTAACTATAAAGCTGACATTTCCCAGACTGATATCAGTTTCGGTTTTCCTCTTACCAATTTGGGCTACAACTTATAGTTCTACAAACAATCTACGATAACTTTCTGCATTTCAAGCCAGTCCATCCCAATTAGTATAGCATATGGTCCTAAAGAAAAAATATTTAACTTCACTTCAGTGGGATAACCATTCAAATTTACATGACATTGTCTTAATTGATGTGTTACTTTTTGTTTGGTACACGTGGCTAATTGTACTAGGCATGCATTATGGTACTCTTCTGGTGACATTTTACATTTTTCCATAGTTTGGGTGTTAATATAACTTAAATTAGCCCGCCAATAGATATTGGATTACGCGGAGATTCCCTGAGAAAATGTGCTTCACCATAATCCTAACAATTCAACGGTTCTCGTTATTTACCTCCTATAACGTTTTTGTTGCTCAATTCCATGGCCTTGAATCTTTAATGAGACTGAGCCATCGATTTACACTTCTGATGCAGGAGCAAAAGGCTTGAAGACAAATTCAAAGAATTATTCCAAAAATACAAAAAAAAAATATTACAGGCAAAGGAGTGGGATCCTTTAACCATCAATTTCCATGTTTTTCTAGTTAAGCATAGAGCTAGAATATAGGATTTGATCATGATGTAATAATTTCTAGTTAGTTAGCTATAGTGGAGATTCTCGAGGAGAATGCCTCGCAGGACAAATAGGGTTAATAAATTTTAGCCTTTGAACTAGGATCTAGTTGTTAGGATGAACCAATACTTATGTAATTTTCACACTATTGTAAAGGGATTTTGACTGTTAAAGAAATTTGGCTTTCGAGGAGTAAATCCAATGAATTGGGGAAAATTAGTCTCTATGCATGTGAATGAGAAATTCCTATCAAATCCTGAAGGATAATCGCCTTCTAAATCTCTGTGTTGTCGTGAAATTTTAAGTTTAATTGTTGTTCTTCGAGATTGAATGAAATTGTGTTGATTGTGTTAAATTCATGTTTTTCCTTTTGACTAAGTTTCTCGTGAATTCTGAGTGTGTTGAGCGGACGATTAAGATCAGTGGAGGAAGACAAAGGATGCAGTGGTGTGAAGATTTAACCTGGACCACTAGATCTTGTTCGAGATACATCAACGATGTGCGGGCGTAGAAGTTAGGAGACAATTAACGAGCTGAAGCGGGTTGGAGAAACCCACAAGTGGATTTTGGGTAGAAGAAAGGTCGTAAGTGGTATTTTTCTGATTGGCTCTGATTCCATACACATTGTGTCATGTAGTAGAGTGGAGAGAGAGAGAAACCACTTATCCAGTGGGTTTAAAGTGCGCAAGTGTCCCGGCCGATATTCATTTGAACTATTAGATCTGGTGGAGCAAGATCAACGGTTGACAGACGAGGAGTAGGTTTGATGTCAGGGAGAGTTGTGACCATTGGATCTTAAAATAGATCAATGGTGAAGAATTGACAATGGGTTTTAGAAGGTGGATTTCAAGTTTTATTAAGCTATGGTTTATATTACTATCGGGTCTGGACTAGTGGAGTTTTTTTGGAACTCTACGGTTCTTAGAGGAGTCTTCTAACTTAGTGGAGGCTCTAAAGTTGTTAGTGGATGACATAGAGCCTATTGAACCAACAATTACACCCGCAAACAGAAGTAGAAGATATAATCTTGTAGTTTGGGAGATTAACACTCTGGCCTACACCCAGACCGCCATCATTAGTGGTATCAGAGCCACCTGTTGAAACTGAATTTAATCTCAGAAGCAAGAGAAGGAAGTCCAATATGGCTTTCAGAGTTAGAAGAGGATGAGGACATGGTAGAAGAGGATGACCAGTTGCAAATGCTGAGGTGGTGGAAGCTATGCAATAGATGCAGGCTAGATTAGAAGCATTGACGGCAAGGAGAAATGTAGATGATGGAGATGTTAGTGAGCTTGAGGTTGAAACTGAAGAAGAGGAGGAAACTTTAGCAGTTACTCCTTAGATGAGATTCTTCCAATCAGTGTTGAGATCCATAGCTAGGCCAAGAACTGAAGTTTCAATGTATGTAGGAGGATTGAATCCATAGGACTTGATAGACTGGATTAATGACATGGAGTAATTATTTGATTATGAAGAAACAAAAGATGAGAAGAAAGTAAAGTTTGTTGTCACCAAGCTAAAAGGACATGCAGCACTTCCGTGGGATGGAGTGCAGGCAGAAAGAAAGAGTCTTAGCAAGCAACCAATCAGAAATTGGAATAGGATGGTAGCAAAGCTAAGAGGTAAGTTTCTACCAAGTAATTATCAGCAAACCTTTTTTAGACAGAAGAAGAATCTTAGATAGAGGTTTATGACAGTGATAGAATATATAGAGGAATTCTATAAGGTAAGTATAAGAGCTGGACAAACTCAAGATATAGATGAGAAGGTGTCTAGATATGTGAATGGTCTTAGGATGGACAATCAAGATGAGATAAGTATACTGCCTCCTAAAACAGTAGAAGAAGCTTATCAGGTGGTACTGAAAGTTGAAGGAAAACTCATGAGGAAGCATTATGCCAGAGGAAGAGGTACTTTCTGAGGAAAAGGAAGTCAAGGTGGTAGAGGAAGATCTACAACACCTAGAGATGGAACTAGCAGTAGCTTAACCCAGCATGCAACCACAAAAGGTGATGCAAGTGGTAGAGGGAGTTTTTCCAGAGGAAGAGGAGGTAGAGGAAGAGAAGTAAGATGTTACAAATGTAACAAACTAGTACACAGAGCTTTTAAATGCTCAAAGAATGCAGGAACAAGTCAAAGGAATGAAATTGTTGCTCAAGTTGAGGAAGACGCAACACTAGTGACAGAAGAAGAAAATGTACCAGAGAGAGGAGAATCTTTGGAAGTCAATAAAGTTTTTCTCAAGCCAGCAAAGGAGATAGTTGAACCATCACAAAGAAAGAGTTTGTTTAGAACAATGTGTAAGGTTAAAGGGAAATGCTATCAGATGATTATTGATAGTGGCAGTACTGATAATTTGGTCTCTACAGAAGTGGTATAGAAATTGAAGTTGAAGACAATTAGACATCCAACACCTTACAAGGTGTCATGGTTAAAAAAGGGACATCAGTTGTTAGTGAAGAAACAGTGTGAGGTGCAGTTGCAGTTGGGAAAATACAAGGATAAAATTGTATGTGATGTGATGCCTATGGATGTGTGTCACATATTGCTTGGGAGACCTTGGTAATATGACAGAGAAGCTATGCATGATGGGAAAAGAAACACCTACAAGTTTGGTAAAGATGGTGTTAATCATACATTGCTGCCTATGGGAGAAGAGGATGCATCAGGAAAGAAGACTGATCCAAAAACTCTATTACTAGGAGGAAAGGAATACTTACAGCAGATTGAAGAAAATGAGCTAAATTTTGTTGTAATTTGCAAGCCCAAAGTAATAATGATTTCTACTAAAGTTTTTGATCTACCCATTGAAATTCAAGAAATGTTGGACAACTATTGTGATATCATTGTTGATGATTTTCCTAATCAGTTACCACCCATTAGAAGAATTAGCCATGATATAGATTTGATTCCTGGAGCAAATCTACCAAACAAAGAAGCTTACAGAATGAATCCAATAGAAAATGAAGAGATTAGAAAGTAGGTTCAGGAACTGCTTGACAAAGGACTGATCAGAGAAAGTTTAAGTCCTTGTGCAGTACCAATAGTGTTGAGTCCAAAGAAAGATGGAGGCTGTAGAATGTGTACTGATTCAAGAGCCATTAATAAAATCACAATCAGGTATAGATTTCCTTTACCAAGAATTGAAGATTTCATGGATTGTTTGAGTGGAGCAAAGTACTTTACAAAACTAGATCTTAAGAGTGGGTATCATCAGATAAGGATAAGAGAAGGGGATGAGTGGAAAACTGCTTTTAAGACAAATGAAGGATTGTATGAATGGAGAGTAATGCCTTTTGGGTTGTCAAATGCACCAAGTACGTTTATGAGACTCATGAATGAAGTTCTTAAAGATTTTATTGGTAAATTTGTAATAGTATATCTGGACGATATATTAGTTTACAACAGGTCTAAGGAGGAGCACATGAGACATTTGAATTATGTCTTGCAAAGGTTACAACAAGAGAAATTATTGCTGAATTTGAAGAAATGCGCATTCATGAAGGAGGCATTAGTGTATTTGGGTTTTGTTATTTTCGTTGAAGGATTGAAGATGGATATAGAGAAGATCGAGGCAATCATGGAGTGGCCTTCACCTAAAGTTATCTTTGAGGTAAGAAGTTTTCATGGTCTTGCTAGTTTTTATAGGAAATTCATAAAGAATTTTAGTAAGATCAAAGCTCCTATTGTTGAGACTATAAAGAAGGATAAACAACCATTTAGATGGACCGTTGAAGCATAAAAGAATTTTCAGCTGTTGAAGAAGAAGATCACTAAAAAACCTATTTTGGTTCTACCTGATTTTAATAAACCTTTCCAAGTGAAATGTGATGCCAGTGGAGAAGCTATTGGAGGTGTTTTAAGTCAGGAAGATAGACCTATAGCTTATTTTAGTGAAAAGTTGAATGATTCAAAGAAGAAGTATTCTTCTTATGATAAAGAGTTTTATGCAGTTGTGCAGTAATTGAAGAAGTAGAGACATTATCTAATGTCAAAAGAGTTCATACTTTATTCAGATAACCATGCATTGCAATGTATTATGCAACAACCAAAGCTTAACCAGAAACATGCCAAATGGGTAGAGTATCTTCAGGGCTTCCATTTTGTCTTGAATCATATAAATGGCCAATCAATCAAAGTTGCAGATGATTTAAGTAGGAGAAATACATTATTTCAAGAGAGTCAAATTCAATTGTTGGGTTTTGATTTTCTTAAAAGAACTGTATGAGACAGATTTAGATTTTAAAGGGGCATTTGAAGCTTGTAAAATCCTATTTTTATGGATATGAATAATGGTTGGATTATTTCTTACAATATGGATTGTTGTTTAAGAGAAATCAATTGTGCATACCAAATTGTTCTATGAGGGAGAACTTAATCAAAGAAAAACATAGTGGTGGACTTGTAGGAAATTTTGGTATAGATAAGACTTATGAACAGTTGAACAGATTTTATTTCTGGTTGAAAATGAGATATGAAGTGGAAAAGTATGTGAAAACTTGAAAATTCTATCAATATGCAAAGAGAAGAAGCCAAAACACAAGTTTGTATGTTCCATTACCAATTCAAGATAGGCCTTGGGATATGGTAAGTATGGATTTTCTTTTAGGCTTAAAAAAGACTCAAAGAGGAAATGATTTAATTTTTGTCGTAGTGGACAGATTTTAAAAAATGGCACATTTTATTCCATGTTATAAAACTAGTGATGCTACTCATATTGCTAATTCGTTTTTCAAGGAGATTGTAAGATTGCATGGGTTGCCTAAGAGTATTGTTTCAGATAGAGATTCCAGATTTGTTGGAAATTTTTGGAGGACACTATGGAAGAAACTAGGAACTAAACTGAGTTTCATCTCTGCCTATCATCCACAGACTGATGGACAGACTGATGTTGTGAACAAGAGTTTGGGTAATCTTTTAAGGAGCCTTACTGCAGAAAATCCAAAACAGTGGGATTAAGTATTGGCATAGGTTGAATATGCATATAATGACTCACCTGACAGGAGTACATGACGGACTCCATTCCATATATTTTATGGAATACATCCAAGAGGAGTATCTGAGTTAAGAAACTTGGGACAATATGAGATGAGAAGTACAAAGGGAGAAGATTTTTCTTCAGAAAAACAGGCAATACATGAACATGTGAAACAACAGCTATAGGATAGCAACATCAAGTACAAAAACAGAGTAGACATGAGAAGAAGAGAAGTGAACTTTGAAGTTGGCGATTTGGTTTTAGCACACCTAAGGAAGGAAAGATTTCCAAAGAGGGAGTATAGCAAATTGAAGTTCAAAAAAATTGGACCATGCAGAGTATTAAGGAAAATTTATCCAAATGCATATGAAATTGAATTACCCCCTGATGTTGGAATATCTCCAATTTTCTGTTGGCATTATGATACAGGTATGACACAAGTGTTGTCCTTGATGGCAACTCACTCAGATGACAGATCATAGTTCAGACTCACAGAATGAAGAAAGAGAGGTATATGTAGGTTCCCCATTGGCCAAGCCGCGTATACACATGGGTTCTTAGACCAAAAGGTGTGTATATCGTACACACACACTTTCACAGAAGGAAAGGCACGTACATGTTGGAAAACTAATTTTTGGTCTGTGGTATTTGGTCCATGTTATTTTGGTATTGGACCATGGTATTTTGGTTCGAGGTATTGACCCCAGGTATTAGGTCCAAAGTATTAGTCCTATGTGGTTTTGGAACATGGTATTAAGAGAGGCCTAAACCTATATAAGGAGAAGGAGATCATTAGGCCAAAGTGCAAGTGTGCAAGTAATGAATATCTCATGAAGTGTGAGATCTAGTATTATGGTTATGGGTTTGTGATGCTTTGATTGATCTGAACCAAGGATCCACCTATGTGCTTGATGATGGATCGAGATCATAAGGCTTGGAATGTATTATCATTATGTGGTTTGATCATGGATAGACTAGATCTGAATTATTGACGCATGTTTCATTGTATAAATATTATGATCTCGGTATGAATGATGTCTGGAATAGCTGCAAAGTTATGAATAAATATTCGCAAATCTGTACGTGGGTTCTCTTTGGAAAAAGTGCGTATACAAGCTGGTTCATCTCATCCAAGTAGTGTGTACAGTATGAAGTATGATATTTGAAGTTGCAGTTGGGTCTAGTTGTTGTTGCAGAGTTTTGTGTTCTGGTGACTGTGTTTTGATGACAGGGTTTCAATGACTCAATATTGGGTGATTCAGAGATTGATGATGCAGGTGTAGTTGATGGTTGTATTACAGTAGTGATTAATTTGTGCTTCAATGTTGTTGATGGGGCCATTATGAAAATTGGATGAATCATGGCCTTTATATTATGGTGTTGTGCTTCAGGAGTATCCAGTATGAAAATTTATGAAACATGGTCCCTGGAGGAAGAGTGAAAGTTGTAGCCTTCAATAGGCCAACGCCTACGTATTGGTAAACATATCGGCCAGTACAAGAGCTAGGAGGTTGGAGCTCCGTTCTAGTAGTAGCTAGAAAATGAGTGAAGGTTGGAGCCTTCAGTAGGTCGACGCCTACATACTAGTAAATGGATCGGCTAGTACAAGAGCTGGGGGTTGTATCTCCCTTCTAATAGAAGCTAGAGAATGAGAGAAGGTTGTAGCCTTCTGTAGGTGGGTGCTTGCGTACTGGTATGAGTCTGCACCAGTACAAGATTGTAAACAATTTTTTCTTATCTTAAAGAAAACAGCAGCAGGTGGTTTTTGTCCCGCCTTGGGTTTCCACCTTATATCATGGTGTTCATGTGTGCTTCTTAGGTGTGATGATCTATTCTGTTTTACTGGGCCTGTTTACTGTTTATATGGATGATAATGTTCTGATGCACTTATTAAATATCAACATATGATGAATTAACTAAATTATAAGTTTGCTGGATATATGCTAGTTGCATTAAACATAGTTGCGTATACATGCGGGTTGCCTTAACTGAAGTAGCGTATATGAATCTGACAATGGAAATGAAAAGGTTATTGATTTGCTAATACTGATTCACCCCCCTCTCGCCCCTTCTCAGTATTATTTCCAACAATTGGTATCAGAGCAGGTCCTTTGGAAGAAGCTTGATCGCTTGAAGGAGATCTGTAGAATAATGGGAAAGAAAGTGCATTAGAAGAAGAAGACAGATTAACGGAATAGTGACAGTCAGCCGTTAGGTGGAAGCAAGTATTCAGATTTTGAATCACCTCATACTGAAGATGAGCAAGAAAATGAAGCATCAGATAATCTCATAGATCAACAAGATCTATTTAACAAAAGGAAGAGTGCCCTCAAAGAAGAAGTCATCAGCTTAAAATCTCAATTGGAGTGTGCCTAGAGAGTACATCAAATGCTGCAGGAGCAGAATGAAGAACAAGAAAATGAGATTCTCAAACTAAGGCAACAAGTTGAAGAAGGAAGAAAGTTTGAAGAAGTCTTGAAGAAGCAATATCTGGAAAAGGAAGAATAGCATAAGGTTGAGGTAAATATCTTGAAAGGTAAATTAGAAGAAAAAGATAAACTATTACGATTTCAAGAAAATACTAAGATTTTGGATGATATTCTTAATAGTCAAAGGTTGCCTGATATCAAAACTGGTCTTGGATTTTATGAATCTATTGAAGGTGAATCTAGCTCACAAGGTGAGGCAAGGAACTCTAATGCAAAATCTGAAATGCTCAACAAGGAGATGAGAGGTCAAACCCATCAACAACCAAGGAAAGAAGTTCTTAGAAAATCTTTTACTCCTAACTATGGAAGTGATAGATGGTTATTTCCTCCGATGAGTAATTTTGAATGTTATGAATTTCATAATATTGGACATGTTGCAGCGAGATGTAGAAGTAGAATGGTTCAAGACCATCACAGAGAAAGATCATCACGTTCTAGGTACTTTAAGGGATATTGTTTTTCTTTCAATATGTTTGGTCACAAAGCTATTGATTGCTACAGAAGGAATATGAAACATGTTATGCATGTAACAAGCTTGGACATATAGCAAAGGAATGCAGGAGAATATTTTGGGCACCATACCAAAAGGAGAAAACATCACCACAGTCGAAGATATGGAAGAAAAATTAAGTATAGTCAGAAAGATGTGGCATAGCAGAATATACAGACATGACAGACTCAGAGGGAGCTCAAGGTGTGGAACCTTAGTGTTCTAAATCTCATACGCAAGTTTCATAAAAACAAGTCACGTGTATACGCAAGTTCGAAGCTGCACAGTCGCGTATATGTTGGTTGGCAATGGGACAGGCTTAGGAAAAAGGGTCTAATATGGTTCAGTTAATTATTTTCTCTGTTTGATGATGGTTACAATCTGCTGATGATGTGTGGAAATGTGTTGGTACTCATAAGATTTTGTTTAGAAGTGCTTTTCATCCTAACTTGATGACGATGATGCCTTGATACTTCTTGTTGATATATGCATGATCAGATCTGGCAGTGAATAGATGGCACAGGTTCTGGGGGAGCATATGCTTCGAATAATGCATTATTGGAATTATGGTTAGAAGTATATGGTGATAATGCCTATTTGGCCAAATAATACATCTTGCTACTTATTGTTGGTTGGTCAAGAGAATAGTATTGCAGGTTATAGGTTGCTGATGTTGATGAAAGATGCTTATGGTGCAGATCATATGGTGTATGATAGTTGGTCTTGTTTAAGTCATTGGTCTTTGAATGTCATGTATTTGTTTTAAATACCCATGAGTCATATGATGTAATTTGTAACCCCACTTTGCATGGGAAGGATGATGTAATAATGTCTATTTCATTCATGTATAAACATTTGGTATATCCCCACTTGATTGGGTGGATGAGTCAAAATGGTGTATCCTCACTTGGTTGGGAGATTGATGAATGCATGAGGCATTGGTGATAGGAAGGTCATTCTCACTTAGTTGAGTTGTAGAGTCATGTTATTCTTTTGAAAAATATCTTTGCAGACTCTGCATGTGCTCAGGGGGAGCACAGACGGATTGGTACATCGTGGCATGTACAAAGGGGGAGCTCAATCAGAGATTTCAGCATGTACTCAGGGGGAGTATGGACAACAGAATGCATATCAAGGGAGAGAATATCTTGGTCCGCCCTTTGCCCTTGATGTCAAAGGGGGAGGGTGACTCGGTGTGGTTGTTGCCATCAAGTCCAAAGGGGGAGATTGTTGGCATTATGATACAGGTATGACACAAGTGTTTTCCTTGATGGCAACTCACTCAGATGAAAAATCACAGTTCAGACTCACAGAATGAAGAAAGAGAGGTATACACAAGTTCCCCATTGATCAAGCCACGTATACATGCGGGTTCTCAAACCAAAAGGCGCATATATTGTACTCACGCACTTTCACAGAAGGAAAGGCACGTACATGTTGGAAAACTATGTTTTGGTCTATGGTACTTGGTCCATGGTATTTTGGTGCGAGGTATTGGGTCCAAGGTATTAGTCCTATGTGGTTTTGGACCATGGTATTGAGAGAGGCCAAAACCTATATAAGGAGAAGGAGATCATTAGGCGAAAGTGCAAGTGTGCAAGTAATGAATATCTGATGAAGTGTGAGATCTGGTATGCTGGTTATGGGTTTGTGATACTTTGCTTGATCCGAACCAACGATGCACCTGTTATGAAACCAGCTCAAGAAAAAGATAGAAAAAATAGATCAATGCCTTAGAATTTAGCCTCTTCGAGGGGGAAACCTCCTTTACATTACATAAATGAACAATTCTTGGATGATTCAAATGAAAAAACCTCCTTTCTATATATAGGAGTCTAAGGAGTCACAATATAACCCAGCCGACCTAACAATAATAATATAAAGCCACAAAAATAACAATAGAGGGATTCTATGGGGCACATTAATAACAATATGGGGATAATAGGGGCACAAAAATATTAATAAGGGGTACAACTACAATAGTAATGGGGTAATCACTAGTATCATAGGGACCCAACATGCCCCTCTCCTTCAAAAAAGTGTTGTCCTCAACGCTTGAGAATTTCAGGATGCTTCTGTATAAAATTCTCATCCTCCCATGTGGAATCTTCAGCGGATAAGTTCTTCCACTTGATAAGATACTCCGAAATTGATCGATTTTGTAGCTGTCGAGTTCTTGTTTCTGTGACTGCTTCCGGTTCCAATATAATTTTTCCTTCCTCGTCAAGTTTTGGCAATATTGTTTGAACTAGGAGCTTGTTGCCTATAACCTTCTTTAAACATGAAACATGGAAAATTGGGTGCAATCGAGAAGCTGCAGGAAGCTCCAATTTGTATGCCATAGTAACAATCTTTTGCAACACCTTGTATGGACCATAATACTTTGGTGATAATTTATTATCCTTCTTAGCTTGCTTGAGGGACATTTTCTTATATGGTTGTAGTTGTAGGAATACCCAATCACCTACATCAAAACTTCTTTCGCTATGATGTTGATCTGCCTGTTGTTTCATTCTATTTTGTGCCAACACAAGGTTATCCTTTAAGAGTTGGAAGACTTGTTGTTGATGTTCAATGTGATGTTCCACTGCTTGAACCTTAGAATTTTCTCTTAAATATGATATGATGGATGGTGGCTGATACCCATAAAGTGCCACACTTCTTCGTCATTCTTCCATTCCTCCCTTGCTTCGTTTATCCAATCTGGTTGGATAATAGAAATGGCGTACAACAATGCTTCCACATCCTCATCCTTTCTTGAGAGTGCATCTGCCACCACATTTTGCTTCCCTTTTTTGTAGATGATTTCAAAGTCATAACCCAACATCTTTGTGACCCACTTTTGTCGCTCTTCAAAGGATGATCTTTGTTCTAAAAAGTATTTAAGGCTATCATGATCCGTTTTTACCTTGAAGTGTCTTCCCATTAGGTAGGGTCGCCATTTCTTAAGTGTATGGAGTATTGCCAACATTTGCTTCTCATAAATAGCTTTGTGTAAAAACTTTCCCTTGATTGGACGACTTTCAAAAGCAATGGGTCTTTCATCTTGCATTAAAAAATCACCAATTCCATTTCCTAAAGCATCACATTCCACAATAAAGGTTTTTGTGAAGTCTGGTGTAGCTAAGACCGGTGCTTGGCACATTGCCTCTTTAAGATGTTCGAATGCCTTTGTTGCTTCTGGAGTCCATGAAAATGCATCTTTCTTCAATAATATTGTTAGAGGTGCTGCTATTCTCCTATAATTCTTAACAAACTTGCGATAATACCCTGTCAACCCGAGAAATCCTCGTAGATGCTTTATGGATGTGGGAATTTTCCATTCCTTAATGGCTTTAATTTTGCTACGGTCTACCTTAACTCCTTCATGAGATACAATATGACCCAGATATTCCACCTCTTGTACTCCAAAGAAACATTTGGATCTTTTTGCATATAATTGTTTCTCCTCCAATAGTTGTAGCACCCTGTCAACATGTTCAACACGATCCTTCCAAGACATGTTGTAGATTAGTATATCATCAAAAAATACTAACACAAATTTTCTAAGGAATGGTTTTAAAATTGAATTCATCAAACCTTGAAATGTTGAAGGTGCATTGGTAAGGCTAAAAGGCATGACAAAAAATTCATAATGACCCTCATGAGTTCTAAATGTTGTTTTCGGAATGTCTTCAATCTTCATTCTGATTTGATGATATCCTGAACGAAGATCCAACTTGGTGAAGTAAATTGATCCATGCAATTCATCCAGTAATTCATCAATGACAGGAATGGAAAACCTATCTTTAATAGTGAGCTTGTTGAGCTCCCTATAATCTAGACACATGCACCATGATCCATCCTTCTTGTGCACCAATACGACTGGAGTAGAGAAAGAACTTTGACTTGGTTGAATTATACCAGCCTCTAGCATTTCTGCAACCATATGTTCAATTTCACTCTTTGGGCATAGGGATATCTGTACAGCCTAATGTTTGGAGGAACACTTCCTGGAATTAGATGAATAGCATGATCATGATCACGAATAGGTGGGAGACCTTTGGGAGTCTCAAATACCTTGGAATGATTGCCCAAGACTTTTTGGAGTTCTGGAGAAATAGATGATTCCACTGTGGACACATCTAGCGAACATAATTGTGCAATTACACCTCTTTGTTCCTTTTTTAGAAGATTTGTCATACTGTTAGAGCTGATTATCTTTCACGGTTTCCCTGCAATACTCCTTAATTCAACTTCCTTTCCTTCCACAGAAAATTTCATGAAAAGTTCTTGAAAATTAAAAGCTATTGTACCCAAGGATTGTAGCCATTGGACTCCTAGTACAACATCAGCACCTCCCATTGGAATGGAAAGCATTGGGCTAGTCAATACATATTCTCCCATGGGTAGCTTGATATTATGGCACTTTCCTGAGCAATTCATTGTTCCTCCATTTGCAACCATCACTTGACACTCTGGTGCTGGATATAAGAAGCAATTCAATTCTCTTGCTACCTTACAATGATTAAAATTGTGGGTACTTCCTGAATAAATCAACACTATTACCTTTTTCTTCTTGATTTGTTCTTCTATCTTGATGGTTTGAGGAGTCGTAATTCCCGCCAATGCATTACAAGATATGGCTGATTCATTTCTTCTTTATCTAGGCTTTGTTCCTGGAGTATATCCTCTTCTTTTGACCTTTCTTGCTCCTTTTCTTCTTCCTCTTCACAATCTATGTAGAATAATTTCTTCTCAGCACACTTATGACCTTTAATGTATTTGCTATCACAACTGTAACAAAGCCCTTTTTCTCTTTTTTTATTCCAATTGTTGTGGTGTCAACCTTATAGGTTGTGGAAGACTAGCGGCAACAACACTTCCGTCTTTATAGTTGTGAGTGTTATGCTTCCTGGTTGCCATAATTTTGCTTTCCATTTTTCTTGCTAACCTGAATGCCTTCTCTAATGAATGAGGTTCCCAAAGGTGAACATCATGTTGGATATTATCCTTTAAAGACCCTATGAACACATCAATCCTATGCTCCTCTGGAATATATTTTACCCTTATGTTCAATTTTTGGAACTCCTCAATGTGCTCCATTATTGAACCCTTTTGTTTGAGACTTATCAATTGGCTAAAAAAAGTGTTGCTTTTTGTATCCTCATAATGTGCTATCAATTCTTCCGTAAAAATTACCCAATTGATAAATTGTTTACGAGAGCAAAGCCATTGATACCATACAAACTAATTTGGTTCCAAATATAAAGTTGCAATACGTACCTTTTGTGTGTTTTGCACATTATTGAGATCGAAAAATTGCTCCATTTGTAATATCCATGTTGCGGGATCCTTGCCATCAAACTTCCTCATATGATTTTTGGAATATGGTCGGTCTTTGATCCAACATTAGAGTCTATGGAATCATGATTAACATTTCTTTGTTCTCATCATGAGTTTCCTTTACTACCCTTTCACCATTAGTGACCCTTTCTTGTAGCAACTTATTCATATTTATTTTCAATTCTTCCATGTCTGTCTTCAAATCTATCTTCAAATCATCCATCTTAGCTTCCACGTCATTCATCTTAGCTTCTACACATTTCTTTAAACAATCCATCCTAGATTCTGTTCCTTTCTTAAACCATCCATCCTAGATTTTGTTCCTTTTTGTGCAAGGGACAGTTGTTGCACTTGGTCTTGTAATTTTGATATTTCATGTTGCATTTCTTCCTCTTCTTCATGAGTCATGCTAGAGCTTTCAAGCTCCTTACTAGGTGTTTGCATATTCTTGCCTCGGGGCATCAGTTATCGATAATAATGCTCTACTATGCCCTTTGAATTCCTTCAAAATAAATTTTCAAACCAAGCTTAAGCAAAAATTTAAGAAAATCTACACACCTTTTTCACTTTGTAGGAGCTCGATATTGCCTCTGATGTATCTCTGTACTTTCCAATCATCTAGATCTGAATTTGTGATATGCAGTATCCCTCTGTGTCCTCTTTCCAATGCAACAAGTCTGACCCAAATTGGATTCTCCAAGGAGGAGTTATGTGAAATATCCCACATTGACTTGATTATAGACTAGTTCAGTAGAGCGAACTTGTACGACGTGCCACGGGTCACTATTTCGACCATTGGATCTAAAAAATGCATACAAGAAACTACAGTCCGTCCTCTTTCTATACCTTCTTATGAAATTTCAATCTAATTCCGAGAGAGAAATTTATGACGATTTTCCCCAGGTCACCTGTTTGGAATGTAATTCAGGAGTCTGCAAAAAGACCAACTTCCTCAGATCATATCTCCGCAAATATAGTGCGAACAGCTCTAAAATTTGGACCCGATGTTCAGCGCAATCGCTTCTCAAATGGGTTTTTTTTGCAACTTTTGAAACATTGCAGAAAAAAAGTTATAGCGAAAATTCCACGATGACCTGTTTGGAGCAGCGAAACCCTAGAATCCAAAGCTCTAATACCAAATGTTATGAAAACAGCTCAAGAAAAAGATAGAAAAAATATATCAACGCCTTAGAATTCAGCCTCTTCGAGGGGGAAACCTCCTTTACATTACATAAATGAACAATTCTTGGATGATTCAAATGACAAAACCTCCTTTCTATATATAGGAGTCTAAGGAGTCACAATATAACCCAACCGACCTAACAATAATAATATAAAGCCACAGAAATAACAATAGAGGGATTCTATGGGGCACAGTAATAACAATATGGGGATAATAGGGGCACAACGATATTAATAAGGGGTACAACTACAATAGTAATGGGGTAATCACTAGTATTATAGGGACCCAACAGCACCTTTGTGCTTAATGATGGATGATGGATCAGGATCATAAGGCTTGGAATGTATTGTCATTATGTGGTTTGATCATGCATAGACTAGATCTGAATTATAGACACATGTTTCATTGTATAAATATTATGATCTCGGTATGACTAATATCTGGAATAACTGCAAAGTTATGAATAAATATTTGCAGACCTGTACGTGGGTTTACTTTGGTAAAAACCCATATACACGTTGGTTCAGCTGATCCAAGTAGCGTATACAGTTGGGTCTGGTTGTCGTTGTAGAGTTTTGTGTTCTGCTCTGTGTTCTGGTGACTGTGTTTTGATGACAGGGTTTCAGTGATTCAGTATTGGGTGATTCAGAGATTGATGATGCATGTGTAGTTGGTGGTTGTATTGCAGTAGTGATTGATTTGTGCTTCAATGTTGTTGATGGGTCTAGTATGAAAATTGGATGAAACGTGGCCTTCAGATTATGGTTTGTTCTTCAGGAGTATCTAGTATGAAAATTTATGAAACGTGGTCCCTGGAGGAAGAGTGAAAGTTGTCAATAGACCAGCACCTACGTATTGGTAAAAAATATCGACCAATACAAGAGCTAGGGGGTTGGAGCTCCCTTCTAGTAGTATCTGGAAAACGAGTGAAGGTTGGAGCCTTCAGTAGGCCAGTGCCTATGTGCTAGTAAATGGATTGGCTAGTACAAGAGCTAGGGGTTGTAGCTCCCTTCTAGTAGAAGCTGGAGAACAAGAGAAGATTGTAGCCTTTTGCAGGTGGATGCCTGCGTACTGGCATGAGTCTGCGCCAATACGAGATTGCAAACATGTTTTTCTTATCTTAAAGAAAACAACAGCAGGTGGTTTTTGTCCCGCGTTGGGTTTCCACCTTATATCATGGTGTTCATGTGTGCTTCTTATGTGTGATGATCTGTTTTGTTTTATTGCACCTTACTGTTTATATGGATGATAATGTTCTGATGCACTCATTAAATATCAACATATGATGAATTAACTGAATCATAAGTTTGCTGGATATACACTAGTTGCATTAAACACAGTTTCATATACATGCGGGTTGCCTTAATTGAAGTAGCATATACGAATATGATAATGGAAATGAAAAGGTTATTGATTTTCTAATACTGATTCACTGCCCCCCCCCCCCCCCCTTCTCAGTATTATTTCCAACATTTTCAATGTTGCTGATTTGTAAAAGTATGAAGATGAAGTTACAAATGATATAGAAGAAGACCAAGAGACATAGGAAATTGACTGGGTAAAATAGTTACCTACGGCAAAGGAATTACAACCAAAAAGGATTTTAGACAATAAAATGTTCAAGAAAACCAAAGGAAAGGAGTACTTTTAGTACTTGGTCAAATGGAAGGATCATCCAATTGCTGAAGCTACTTGCGTAATAGAAAACATACTACAGAAATTGGGAAGTTCTATAGAAGAGCTCATGGATAGGAGCCCATGAAGAATTTTGTCCTTAGGAGTCTGATGTAGGAGCATAAGGCTTGAAGACAAATTCAAAGAATTATTCCAAAAATACGAAAAAAATATTACAGGCAAAGGAGTGGGATCCTTTAGCCATGAATTTCCATGTTTTTCTAGTTAAGCATAGAGCTAAAATATAGGATTTGATCATGATGTAACAAGTTTTAGTTAGTTAGCTGCAGTGGAGATTCTTGAGGAGAATGCCTCACATGACAGATAGGGTTAATAAATTTTACCCTTTGAATTAGGATCTGGTTGTTAGGATGAACTAGTACTTATGTTATTTTCACACTATTGTAAAGGGATTTTGACTATTAAAGAAATTTGGCTTTCAAGGAGAAAATCTAGTGAATTGGGGAAAATTAGTCTCTGTGCATGTGAATGAGAAATTCTTGTCAAATCCCGAAGGGTTATCTCCTTCGAAATCTCTGTGTTGTCATGAAATTCGAAGTTTAATTTTTGTTCTGTGAGATTCAAGAAAATTGTGTTGACTCTGTTAAATTCGTGTTTTTCCTTTTAACTGAGTTTCTCATGAATTCTATGTGTGTTGAGCGGATGGTCAATATCAGTGGAGGAAGACCAAGGATGCAGTGGCATGAAGATTGAACTTGGATCGTTAGATCTTGGTCGAGACAGATCAACGGTGTTTTGGTGCAGAAGTTAATAGGCATTTAACGAGCCAAAGCTAGTTGGAGAAACGCACAAGTGGATTTCGGGCGAAAGAAAGGTCATAAGTGGTATTTTTCCAATTGGCTCTGATTCCATACACTTCATGACACGTAGTAGAGAGGAGAGAGAGAGAAACCACTTATCAAGCAAGATTGAAGTGCGCAAGTGTCCCGGTTGATATTCATTTGAACCGTTAGATCTGGTGGAGCAAGATCAACGGTTGACAGACGAGGAGCAGGTTCGAGGTCAGGGAGAGTTGTGACTGTTGGATCTTGAATAGATCAATGGTGAAGAAGTGCCGACGGGTTTTAGAAGGCGGATTTCAAATTTTATTAAGCTATGGTTTATATTACCATCAGGTCCAGACTAGTGGAGGTTTAGTGGAACTCTGTGGTTCTTAGAGGAGTTTGCTAACTTAGTGGAAGCTCTAAAGTTGTCAGTGGATGACAGAGAGCCCATTGAACCAGCAATTACACCCGCAAATAAAAGTAGAAGATATAATCTTGTAGTTTGGGAGATTAACACTCCTGCCTACATTGAGACCGCCATCAAATTCCCTTATTAAACTTCTTTCTTTCTTGTTCCTTACCAAATTATTTGTAGTAGGGAGGTTTCTGTCTTTTTATATTCATGGCAACTTTGTTTTTATCCTTATTTTTCCATGGTTTTTCCCCTTCTTTCTTTACCACTTCACCCATCATTTAGGATTTTCGAAATCAATCCTCTTTTTGTAGAATGTTGGTAAACAATTGAGAAATGTCTTCACTTTTGCTTTCTCCTCTTTAATATAGGGCACATACCATAGTAAGTTTGTAAATTTTGTTAAAAATTCATCCATGGTAAGTTGTCCTAACCTCAGTTCGTGGAATTCCTTAGTACGGTTATGATAATAACATTCACTCAGGTACCGAGATTTAAACCACTTCGGAAATTCCTCTCAAGATGGTATTTTCCTCCAATAGGTGTATACTTTTAGCCTCTTCCCACCACAGAGTGGCCTTTCCCCATAGTTGGTAAATAACTAGTCGTGCCTTCAAATTACTTTCATATTAATACACCTAGAAGTATTTAATCATGTTAAGTATCCATGCTTCCACATCTTCCTCCCTTTCCCCGTCAAAAGTAGGGGGTTTAATTTTCTGGAACTATCTGTGCACCTCCATTTTCTTCTTTTTCTTATGTGATTTTGAATATTTTCTATCTGATTCTTTAGCACTTTTATATTTCTTCGACTCCATTTCAACCCTTCAAGTTCCACATTTTTATTACTGGATTTTTCCGTCAACTCCCTTATCCTACATTCATGTTCCTCACCAGCTCTCAAGAGCCATTGATTTCTATTTCAGAGCTGCGCCACACACTGTTGCAGGTTTTTGATCATTTCCATTAACTGGGAGTTTGGTGTGGTACTACGTCCTCCTAATTTGACATATAACTCCTCTTCACCTGTCGTGACTACAAGAGAGACTTTGGCCATTCTGAGCGACCTGCTTCATCTATGTACCAAAACAAAATAACTTACTATCAACCTCATATTTATTTTTGCAAACCATTTATTCAAAAAAAAAAAAATTCTCTAGGATGGTCCACAGTATGCCCAGTATTTAAAACTAGGCTCTGATACCACTTGTCATGTCCCTCGACTGTACATGCAATTTGTTTTTCTTTTTTACATGTATATTTAACGGTCTCTAATCACCCTTCACTATTATTCACTATTGTTCTTGATGCACTTAGGGTAATATTAAGAAAAGGTTTATTTCTTGGTAATCCAACCCTACTCTCCCTAGTAATTTTGAACTATATACTCTCCTTACACCTCTATTTTTCCCTTTAAGCACAATATCTAAATTGCGAACTATAATTTTATTTTATGGTATTGTTACAGTACCTACCAAGTGAATCATTTCTATATCCATGTCACAATTATTAAACATTCAAAATTATGTTCGAATTCTAACCCCCACACTCACATGTTGGAATAACCTTAAACATGAGATAGTCGTATGTAAATGTGATAGCACCTTATCACTTAGACATTCCAAAGGTTTTCTAAGGACTTATTGCACCCACAGTGCATTCCAACTGTCCATCACACACGCTACAAGTGGCAAGAGAGTGTTACACATGAACCTCTTATCTTTAGACACACCATTCCTCTCATGCTCGTCTCACATACGAAAGGTGTGAATCACAATTTTTGGTTTCTGTGAATGGTGCAAATCACTGAATGTGATCTAATTGCTTTCAATATTTCTTACAAACCCTAGACCTTAAATCAACCTCCTTTGTCATTTGTGTTCGCCCAATGTTCCTCTATGAAAGATATGTGTCAACTAGATTATACCGTGACATTAAACCTATCATACTACCTAGTGACGGTTGTGTCTGACACAGGTTAACGAGACAAGGAGTGAATAAATAAATATTGGTGCCATTTTCCTCTGCATGCCTGTTGGTCCCTTTTCAACACGAATTGTTCTTAACAAGCTACTCTTCACCTAATTATAGGAAAATTTCCATATCCGATATTTAGGTAGATTTCCCCTGCTCTTTGGCTTTCTGAGATGACGTTTCAGTTATTCATTTTTGTGCTTTTAAAATTTATGTAGACATGACATTAAGCCTCACTTGTTACCTCGAATGAGTAATTTCTCTAGTTGGCTCATCAACAGAGAGAAAAATGCGGTGTTGCACGTGTTGTTCTAAAAGGCACAGGCATAAACCCACCTTATGAGTTTCCTTTTACATTTGTTTATTTTTCTTGTCTCATGTTTGATTTCAGTATGAAGTATTATAATTTCACTTTTTTCCAGGAGATATAGGCTCTATTTAATACATATCCAATGTTCGAGCTTCCTTTGCTTCTATGATTTTTTGGCTAAAGTATGGTTGTGGTCATGGTAATTCCATCTTCGACATGTTGTTGTTTGTAACTCCTAAGTTTATTGGGTGTAATCTATTCTCATTCACAATACTCTGGCATAGAGTACAAAAGCTCTTCCGAAATGTCATGATAGTTTCCAGTTCAACTTTAACACCGCCAGACCCATGCTAGAAGTGCGCTAAGTCTCCTCTCCTCCAAGTATACTTCTATGCTAACTTGGAACCCTTATTTCGTACACTACCTTGTTAATTTTAACAAATATTACAATAATATACCTTTTAATTCTTCTTCATAACTCAGGTTCTCCCATTTCAGTTGCGAGGGTAGCTACTAACTCAGTATGTGCTAGATGTAACTATTTCTCTCTCACTCAGTGTAATTCCTATAGTTTGTATTCCATAACGTAATTTTCTTTGCTTACAATAAGGTTTGGTTTTTCTTGTGATGTAAATAAGTACAAGTATGGGACCAGTGGTTATCTTGTGGCTCATTTTCTCATCATTAACCAATAAAATCTACGACTAATGCCTTTGCGCTTATTCCAAATTGAATCTATTCAAGGTTCTAGGTCGGTTCCCTCATGCCAATCAGTGAAGGAAGTTCGTAACGTCTCTCTGATGGAGAAAAATTATGTTGATGTTGTAATAATTTATTTCCTGTAAATTTTTCCTACAATGAGCTTGTAGTTGGATTTCTTGCCTGTAAAAGGGTGTAACACCCATGGACAATTTATAAATACATTTATTTACTTTATTGTTGAAATTATGTGAGTCCTCTATTGTTTATTTGGACTTTTGTGTTCTAAGAAGGTCTCCAATATATATATATGTGTGTGTGTGTGTGCGTGTGTGCATCTTAATTCCAGAAATTGTTGAAATATTGTGGATACTTCATGGAATTAATATATTCGTGACAATTGTTAAAAATATAGCTTTGGTTCTATTCATTCATTTTCTTCTGTTATTAAGTATTCTTTTTCAATTATAATCTACCGAGGTCAACTCAGTCTGTGCTTTTTATACACTATGTGTATAAGTGATATATGGAACGTAATGTTTTCTCTTGTCCTCTTTACTGTAGTAATCCATGCAATTATAGTTATGTTTTCCCTGTGGTTAAAGTTTTTTTATTTAGTAATAGTTACTGGTCTCCGCTGGCTTCTTTGGTTATCAATTATTCTAAATACCAATCTTTTATAAAATCTAGTTATGTATGTTTGAGAGAATAATTATTTCAAAGGTGTTCCTCATTGTATTAACATATATGGTTACATTGTATGCCTGTTCTCATTAATTGGATTCTCCTTTGAATTAAATTACTAGAAGATCGTCTTCTTTCAACACAGTAACTATAGTGTGTTTTGCCTCTATTGAAGCATGGGTTTTGGGTTGTAACTTGTATCTACTTGAAAGCCCAGAAACATTGAGGACATGCAAATGCTTCTTGTCTAATAATTCTGATTTGGAGTTTACTTCTGAATTATTATAACTGTGGAGATCCTAGAATTTCTTCTTATTTAATCCTTAGTTACTAGAGATTCAAACACCCACCCAAATATATATACTTAGGTATTCCTTATTACAAATTTCAACTCGGCTTTTAATTTAAATACCCCAAACTTCTAATTGTGGATTATATCATGTTATATCCACAAAATTAGCCAAAATATTTTCCTAGGTTTCCCATGGTCGTATACAATAGTTTCGAGCCTCCATACTGAGTAATGTAATGTTGCTAGAGAAAATCAATTAAACAATTCGGTGAAGATGCATTTTAATCTCAACAATGGTTCCTTTTGGAACCATGTATACTATAAGCAAGGTTTTTATTAATGGGTCTCATAAATTTATAGTCATTGTTTTAACACTTCGAAGCTTATATTGTTTGTAATTCATTGCGCATGTTTACTACCATGCTTGTTGCAAACTAGGTAGTTTCACATGAAGTTGACATGGGCTTTGGTCTCGACAATGCTCATGGTATTATCTCCAATTGTAAAGTTCTACGATTGAGATTACACCTTATTAATGGATGGTAGGGATTGCTCAGGCATGGGTTAGGGTAACTACCCTACCCAATACCACTATTGTAGTCTCATTGTGCTACAGTGCTTGAGAAAAATAAAGCTCTAAATTTTATTTTATTTTTCTTGTGTTTAAGCCCTAACACTATTCATCAATATTCATGAGGGATTTCCTACAAGTTTAATGGTTGAAATTCTCTAGATATTTGTTAGTTTTCCATCACAAGGAGGGTGGTATGACTCCAAATCTACTCCCTCATAAATTTTTTGAAAGAAAATCTTAATTTTAACCTCAATTATTCTTTGTTTTGATTCATTAGGAATTCATATGTAGATTTCTAGTACCCTCCTTACTTTTCATGATTGGTTTGATTGAAAAAGTTACCATTTTATTATTCTTGAAGAGGGTTCTCTAATATGATGGTCAAGAAGGTCCGTTTTGATCCCTTCATATAGACTATTATGGTGGGCCAAATCAAGGTAAAATTTCTCTTAAGAAACTATATCTCTACTTCAACATGCCTTAGACCGTTTCCTTCCACTTTCTCATCAATATCAATAATTATTTAAATTTATTTTTTATTTACTATGGTTTAATGGCAGCAATGAAAAATTTCACTTTCGTTACCCACAAGTAATTTCTAAAGTATGATTCTTATTCTCCTTCAATTTTCTAAAATATAATATGGGTATTAGTTCTATTACTAACCTCATTTAGATTTTGTCACAAGTACGCTTAGCGAGCATTGAGTTCTATCATGACTCACTAGATGTTTATCTCTTGCGAGGGTTTAAAACTTCATTTTATCTTAGGTTCGCATAAATATTTAAACTTCTTTGTAATGGCATGGTTCGTATGACTACCTATGTTTCCCTATGGTGTCTCAAGAATCTTTATTAAACTCTACGTTTTATGTTTAAAAAGGAAATGGTATTAAGGCTAGGCTCTCACCATAGTTTCAACGAGATTTTGTGCAAAGATATTAAGGCTATTGTCTTTTTCCCTCCATACATTCATGTGCAAAAATTGTAATAGACTTCATGGATATAAATGCGAGGGTATTCTTCCTCAATTAAACTATAATTTAGGTGTAAATTTTAATGTCTTCAAACCTCAACCAGGCCCGAGGGTTTTACTGAAAACTATTATATATATCTATATATATTCTCTTCCTTATGTGGATAATATAATTTTTTATTGCTTTTTAGTATAGTAATTACATCACCTTTTTATGAGATTTTGGTTCAAACCCTCACATTATTTTATATGAAAGAAAGGATTTCCTTATGATAGGGAAAAACAACAATATATAGTTTTTTGGGTTATCGACTAGGAGTGTATTTTCTCTGCTTTTCTACAATGTTAAAAGACAATATTAACTACTCATTTTCTGGTTAAACTCATTGTTGTTTGATTTAAAGAAAATGATGTCACCTTCTTGTTTATTGATATTTATATGTGTGCACGTTATTGGAAGTATTGCTTCCATGACTTCCAAGTTATTGTGAGTTGTAATTGTGTGAGTTTCTAAGTTAATAGTTGTACTAGCTATTTATAACACATGTTCTCTTTCTACTCTAGAAGTAATATTTATCATTGAATTGAGCCATAGGAAAAGAGGGGAACCCATTGAGTAACTTTGTAAAAGAAGCTTTCTTGGTGATATCATATGGAGAGTGTATCTTAGCTATAAGGCTAGAGAACCCATAGGAAGCTTGTGGTTTGATAAACCTATTGGAGTAAGGGTTGATGAACCACAAATAGTTTCCTTGGGAATAAATATTTGGTGCATGACTCACTAAGGAATCATGTGGAGTAGTGATTTATTTACCCACACACAACTTAACCAAAAAATAACATTCCTCGTAGTGGAATCTCTTCTCCTAAAAGTGAGCTAGAGATATTTGTATTTAAAATGTTGAGATTGTTGGGAATGTGCCTTGGCACTCTATGTTATAATGGGTGTAACTAGTGGATCAAGGTAGTGTCTCCTTGTATCATCATTTTTTAGCTAATCCTTCCTACTATTGGTGGAGTGTTGATCTCCTTACAACCCATTTGGGCGCTTCATGCCCTCTGGTTGTTCTTATATGTCGAGAGGTTGAATGTATACGTCCCTCATATCAATGGACAAGTTCCTGTTCAATGCATCCTAATGTGGCCATCAGAAACACAAGAAAGGGAATCTTGTTGCAAGCAAACGAAGGAAAGCACTAGGTTATGCCTCATAAAACTATAACAGTGATGCCAATTTTTTTTTTCAAGTAGAAGAATTTTCAGATCCACCATGTCTGAGCCAAGGTCAAAGCCTTTCGAAAATGGCTCATAATGTAGAGTTCACGAAAAACCTTACCTCAAAAACCATGCCTCATGGCCTTATCGTGTGGTCCTCAAAATTGTTAGGGAATTTTGGATTATTTCTCATACTTTATGGTATTTTGAAAGGGTGGTATGCCTATACTTTGATTGGGAAGGAACCTTCCTACTATTGGTGGAGTGTTGATCTTCTTACAACCTATTTGGGCACTTCGTGTCCTCTGGTTGTTCTTATATGTCGAGAGGTTGAATGTATAAGTCTCTCATATCAATGGAAAGTTCCTATTCAACACATCCTAATGTGGCCATTGGAAACACAAGAAAGGGAATATTGTCATAATCTCTTGAAGGAAAGTGCTAGAATATGCTTCATAAAACTATAAAGGTGATGCAAAATTTTTGTCACAAGTCGAATAATTTTCAGGAACCATTGACCGCATGGAGTTATGGACCTACGAGGACATGGGTCTTATAAATTTATAGTCATTATTTTAACACTTAGAAGCTTATATCATTTATACTTCAATGCACATGTTTACTACCATGCTTGTTGCCAACTAGGTAGTTCCACATGAAGTTTACATGGGATTTGGTCCCGACAATGCTCATGGTATTATCTCCAATTGTAAAGTTCTACAATTGAGATTACACCTTATTAGTGGATGGCAAGGATTTCTCAGTCATGGGTTAGGGTAACTACCCTACCTAATACCACTCTTGTAGTCTCATTGTGCTACAGTTCTTGAGAAAAATAAAGCTCTAAATTTTATTTTATTTTTCTCGTGTTTAAGCCCTAATACTATTCAAAAATATTCATGAGGGATTTCATACAACTGTAATGGTTGAATTGCGCTAGATATTTATAAGTTTTTCATCGCAAGGAGAGTGGTATGACTCCAGATATTCTCCCTCATAAATTTTTTGAAAGAAAATCTTAATTTTAACCTCAAATATTCTTTGTTTTGATCCATTAGAATTCATGTGTAGATTTCTAGTACCCTCCTTACTTTTCATGATTGGTTTGATTGAAAAAGTTACCATTTTCTTATTCTTGAAGAGGGTTCTCTAATATCATGGTCAAAAAGGTCCGTTTTGATCCCTTGATATTGACTATTATGGTGCACCAAATCAAGGTAAAATTTCACTTAAGAAACTATATCTCTACTTCAACATGCCTTAGATGTTTTCCTTCCACTTTCTCACCAATATGAATAATTAATTAAATTTATTTTCTATTTTCTATGGTTTAATGGTAGGAATGCAAAATTTCACTTTCATTACTAACAAGTAATTTCTAAACCCAAGTATGATCGCTATTCTCCTTCTCTTTTCTAAAAAAAATATGGGTATTAGTTCTATTACTAACCTCATTAAGATTTTATCATAAGTATGCTTAGCCAGCATTGAGTTCTATCATGACTGAGTGGAGGTTTATTTCTTGCGAGGGTTTAAAACTTCATTTTATCTAAGATTCGGGTAAATATTTAAACTTCTTTGTAATGGCATGGTTCGTATGACTACCTATGTTTCCCTATGGTGTCTCAAGAATCTTTATTAAACTCTATGCTTTATGTTAAAAAAAAAGTTGGTACTAAGACTAGGCTCTCTCCATACTTTATACAAGATTGTGTGCAAAGATATTAAGGCTATTGTCTTCTTTTCCTCCCTACATTCATGTACAAAAATTGTAATAGACTTCATGGATATAAACATGAGGGTATTCTTCCTCAATTAAATGATAATTCAGCTATAAATTTTAATGTCTTCAAACCTTGATCGGGTCCTAAGGTTTTCCTGAAAACTTATATATATATATATATATATATATATATATATATATATATATATATATATATATTCTCTTCCTTATGTGGATAATATAAACTTTTATTGCTTTTTAGTATAGTAATTACATCACCTTTTTATGAGCTTTTAGTTCAAACCATGACATTATTTTATATGAAAGAAAGGCTTTCCTTATGATAGGGAAAAACAACAACATATAGTTTTTTCGGTTATCAACTAGGAGTGTATTTGCTTTGCTTTTCTACAATGTTAAAAGACAATATTAACTGCTCATTTTTTGGTTAAACTCATTGTTGTTTTATTTAAAGACATTGATGCCACCTACTAGTTTATTGATATTTATATGTGTGCATGTTATTGGAAGTAATGCTTCCATGGTTTCCAAGTTGTTGTGAGTCTCTAAGTTAATAGTTCTACTAGCTATTTTAAGTAATCTAGATCCTCCATTTCGAGATCTAGAAGTATCACGTATTCCTATATATGTAATGTCTATGAGATCAATACAAATATAGTTTGTTTGGTGTTGTGTGTTTAATCACTGTATATGTTATCTCTCAATTTTTCTAACACCTGTTCTCGTTCTACTCTGGAATTAATATTTAAGATTGAATTGAGCCATAGGAAAAGAGGGGAACCCATTGAGTAACTTTGTAAAGGAAGCTTTCTCGGTGATATCGTTTGGAGAGTGTATCTTAGCTCTAAGGCTAGAGAACACATTGGAAGCTAAACCTATTGGACTTAGGGTTGATGAACCACCAATAGTTGCCTTTGGAATAAATATTTGGTGCATGACTCACTAAGGAATCACGTGGAGTAGTGATTTATTTACCCATACACAACTTAACCACAAAATAACATTCCTCATAGTGCACTCTCTTCTCCTAAAAGTGAGGTAGAGTTATTTGTATTTGAAATGTTGAGATTGTTGGGAATATGCCTAGGCACTCTCTGTTCTAATGGGTGTAAGTAGTGGATCAAGGCAGTGTCTCGTTGTAGCATCATGTTTTAGCTAATCCTTCCTACTATTGGTGGAGTGTTGATCTCCTTACAACCCATTTGGGCACTTCATGCCCTCTGGTTGTTCTTATATGTCATGAGGTTGAATGTATAAGTCCCTCATATCAATGGACAAGTTCCTATTCAACACATCCTAATGTGGCCATCAGAAACACAAGAGAGGGAACCTTGTTGTAAGCTCACTAAGGAGCGAGGGTCAAAACCTTTTGCAAATGGCTCATAATGTAGAGTTCACGAAAATCCTTACCTCATAAACCATGCCTCATGACCTTATCGTGTGGTCCTCAAAATTATTAGGGAACTTTGGATTATTTCTCATACTTTATGGTATTTTGAAAGGGTTGTATGTCTATACTTTGATTGGGAAGAAACCTTCCTACTATTGGTGGAGTGCTCATCTTCTTACAACCTATTTGGGCGCTTCATGCCCTCTGGTTGTTCTTATATGTCGAGAGGTTGATTGTATAAGTCCCTCATATCAATGGACAAGTTCCTATTCAATACATCCTAATGTGGCCATTGGAAACACAAGAAAGGGAATTGTGTTGGAAACACAAGAAACGGAATTGTGTTGTAAGCTCACGAAGGAAAGCACTAGGATATGCCTCATAAAACTATAATGGTGATGCCAATTTTTTGTTGTAAGTCGAAGAATTTTCAGAAACCATTGACCGCATGGAGGTATGGACCTGTGAGGACATGGGTCTCATAAATTTATAGTCATTTTTTTAACACTTCAAAGCTTATATTGTTTATAATTCAATGCACATGTTTACTACCTTGCTTGTTGCCAACTAGGTAGTTTCACATGAAGTTGACATGGGCTTTGGTCCAGATAATTCTCATGGTATTATCTCCAATTGTAAAGTTATACAATTGAGATTACACCTTATTAATGGATGGCAGGGATTGCTTGGTCATGGGTTAGGGTAACTCCCCTACCCAATAACACTCTTGTAGTTTCATTGCACTACAGCACTGCTTGAGAAAAATAAAGCTCTAGATTTTATTTTATTTTTCTAGTGTTTAAGCCCTAACACTATTCAATAGTATTCATGAGGGAATACAAGGTTAATGGTTAAATTTCTCTAGATATTTTTTAGTTTTCCATCGCGAGGGTGGTATGACTCCAAATCTACTACCTCATAAATTTTTTGAAAGAAAATCTTAATTTTAACTTCAATTATTCTTTGTTCTGATCGAGTAAGAATTCATATGTAGATTTCTAGTACCCTCCTTACTTTTCATGTTTGGTTTGATTGAAAAAGTTACCATTTCCTTATTCTTGAAGAGGGTTCTCTAATATCATGGTCAAAAAGGTCTCCCTTCATATAGACTATTATGGTGGGCCAAATCAAGGTAAAATTTCTCTTAAGAAACTATATGTATACTTCAACATGCCTTAGACCTTTTCCTTCCACTTTCTCACCAATATCAATAATTAATTAAATTTATTTTTTATTTACTCTGGTTTAATGGCAGGAACACAAAATTTCACTTTCATTACTCACAAGTAATTTCTAAACGTGAGAATGATCACTATTCTCCTTCCATTTTCTAAAATAAATATGGGTATTAGTTCTATTACTAATCTCATTAAGATTTTGTCACAAGTACGCTTAGAGAGCAATTAGTTCTATGATGACTCACTTGAGGTTTATTTCTTGCGACGGTTTAAAACTTCATTTTATCTTAGGTTCGAGTAAATATTTAAACTTCTTTGTAATGGCATGGTTCGTATGACTACCTATATTTCCCTATGGTGTCTCAAGAATCTTTATTAAACTCTATGTTTTATGTTTTAAAAAAAAGTTGGTATTAAGGCTAGGCTCTCGCCATAGTTTCTACGAGATTGTGTGCAAAGATATTAAGGCTATTGTCTTTTTTTCCTCCATACATTCATGTGCAAAAATTGTAATAGACTTCATGGATATAAACATGAGGGTATTCTTCCTCGATTAAACTATAATTCAGGTGTAAATTTTAATGTCTTCAAGCCTCGATCGGGCCCGAGGGTTTTACTGAAAAATTATATATATATATATATATATATATATATATATATATATATATATTCTCTTCCTTATGTGGATAATATAATATTTGATTGATTTTTAGTATAGTAATTACATCACCTTTTTATGAGCTTTTGGTTGAAACCGTGACATTATTTTATATGAAAGAAAGGATTTCCTTATGATAGGTAAAAACAATAATATATATAGTTTTTTGGGTTATCAGCTAAGAGTGTATTTGCTCTGCTTTTCTATAATGTTAAAAGACAATATTAATGGCTCATTTTTTGGCTAAACTCATTGTTGTTTTATTTAAAGACATTGATGCCACCTTCTAATTTATATATATTTATATGTGTGCATATTATTGGAAGTAATGCTTCCATGAATTCCAAGTTGTTGTGAGTTGTAATTGTGTGAGTCTCTAAGTTAATAGTTCTACTAGCTATTTTCAGTAATCTAGATCCGCCATTATGAGATCTAGAAGTATCATGTATTCCTATATATGTAATGTTTGTGAGATCAATACAAATATAGTGTGATTGGTGTTGTGTGTTTAATCACTCTATATCTTCTTTCTCAATTTTTCTAACAGGTGTTCTCTTTCTACTGTGGAAGTAATATCTAACATTGAATTGAGCCATAGGAAAAGAGGGGACCCCATTGGAAGCTTGTGGTTTGATAATCCTATTGGACTTAGGGTTGATGAAGCACCAATAATTGACTTGGGAATAAATATTTGGTACATGACTCACTAAGGAATAACGTGGAGTAGTGATTTATTTACCCATACACAACTTAACCACAAAATAACATTCTTCCTAGTGGAATCTCTCTTCTCATCAAAGTGAGCTAGAGTTATTTGTATTTGAAACGTTGAGATTGTTGGGAATGTGCCTGGGCACTCTGTGTTATAATGGATGTAACAAGTGGATCAAGGCAGTGTCTCCTTGTAGCATCATGTTTTAGCTAATCCTTCCTACTATTGGTGGAGTGTTGATCTCCTTACAGCCCATTTGGGCACTTCATGTCCTCTGGTGGTTATTATATGTTGAGAGGTTGAATGTATAAGTCGCTCATATCAATGGACAAGTTCCTATTCAACACATCCTAATGTAGCATTCGGTAACACAAGAAAGGGATTCTTGTTGTAAGCTCACACTTACCGAAACACTTTTTTCATTTCGAATGATTCATTTCAAGTGGTTGGATATCAAGAATTTGAACCTAGGAATATTGTCATGAGAATTAGGCAAATTCAATCAATGGTTATGTTAGTTCCCCATTATCTTGCTTCAATATTTGGAATAAATAACACCATTAGTATCAAAATTCTCTCACGAGGCTCTTTTCAAGCCAATTTTATACACAAATTTCATAAGATACATGACTCATTTGGAAATTTATCCCAACAATGATACATCAATCATTATAGATATTATGATAGAATAAAAATATGGTTAAGAAATATTTTCAAAAAAGGTTTCCTATAAATTATCTTGCTTGTGATTGATATAATTCTTACTAATATAATTCTTTTATTTTATTATGTTAGAGCACTCAAACTTTTACTGATAATTTGTGATATATAAGTGATTGTAGGTTTGGAGTTACATGAATGGTTACATTGATATTTTTATTTTACTTAGTTTATTTTTAGTCAATAAACTAGAGTAAACTAGATTGATTAATTTTGTTTCTTAATTGTTGTTAAACACTCCACTTTTGTTCTTGTCGTCTTGATTTTCCATCATTGAATTATTAGCAGAATCCAAGTGTGTTGGCTTCCAATCTAGTTTATCTTTGCTCTTTCTTATTTTTTATAAAAATAACTTATTAGCTAAACAATAAAGAAATTTCATGGATGACGGAGAAAAAAGTTAAAATTTAACATGCTAAATATTTTCTCAAAAAAATTGTACAAAATATGTGTGTTGGCTTCCAATCGAGTTTATCTTTGCTCTTTCTTATTTTTTATAAAAATAACTTATTAGCTAAACAATAAAGGAATTTCAAGGATAAGAGAGAAAAAAGTTAAAATTTAACATGCTAAATAATTTCTCAAAAAAAATGTACAAAATATTTTGATAAAAGGGAATTTTTAAATTGCCACACTCTCAAGCTTGTTTCTCTACGTATTTGAGTTAGTTTTCTATTCACTATTCATACTTTTAATGGACAGAATATCGTTTTACAAAATGAAGAGTTAATGCAACTCCTTTTAAATCAGTACAAAATTTTAGATAATAATGAACACTTAAAGGTTTTTAATTTGATGTTTCATTCCAATAGAAAGTTTTCTCTTAATTAGATTTCCTTTGAGTTTTGATTCTACTATCCTATACACGCAGTTAGTAAAAGTTTGAAAAGTTTGAGTATTAATTTTTTTTCCATATTTTATTAAGACTACTCCAATACCTTTTAATGTATTGAAATGATTTATTCTTTTGTAGAGTTGAGGCTTCTGTGATCCATAACAAGTTTAATTAACTTGTCCTGACGATGAACCACACTGGTTGGTTCGAAACGCATCGACAAATGTTCTCTCATGTGATTTTCGCCAAAAAATCTATCATAAACATGATTTATTCTGTTTTGAGTCATGCAGATGGATGCTCTTCTTTTGAACATTTTCTCAGCTTCTTTTCATCTAACATGTTTTAGTATAGGCTCACTGTAATTATATTCATTAAATTTTTCTTTCTAGCTTTTTAGTTGGGATGAGTTTAGTTGAGTTCGCTAATTTTTGTTAGTTGCTTTAATCTTGATATTTTTTCAATAAATTTAATTTTGATACAAGAAAGTGTATATATAATTAAGGTTAATTAATATAGTTTTAGAAGGTAAAATTTTCATTGTTTATATCAAATTGCTTTTATATTTCAAACTCACTTTTGGAATTAACTAATAATCTTAAATCTTTTGGTGATAAATTTTTGAAAATATCTATTTTTCAGAAAGATGTTACACTGTAACATATTTTAAATAATTAGCTAAATTTGTTGCAAATAAAGTTTGGGTTGTCTTGGTCCATGGGGCTTTGGATAGACGGTGATCCGGTGCTCTCTTAAAGCACTTGTTGATGTGATATAGTGGACATGATAAAGATGTAGTCTCATCAAGCTTAAAAAAAATGGTTATCTTTTCTAAATAAATTTGAAATAAATATAAGGAACTTTTAATTATCTTTGTTTGTGATGGAAAAATATTGTTAATTTTGAATTTTTATAATCACAAAATTTGAGTTATGATGTAAAGGAAAATATTGTATTTTTCTTTCTAAAAGATGTTTTCTTGGGTTCATATTAGTTTCGGACCTTTCTTGATTCATAGCTACTAGATTTGGGTTTAAATTTATTTTTCTAATTACCTTTCTTACTTTATCTTTTATTTCTAGTGGACTTATTGGTTTTCTAGTTTTTCCTATTCCTTTAGTAAATGTGTAAGATCAGCAACTTACCCTTAATGGAAAGGATTTTTTCTTTGAAATATCATATTTAAACTATACCAAGCAATATGAAAGGAAGGATAAGGTGTGAATAAGTAGTGCTATATTTAAAATAATTATCTTTCTTCACCAATTAACTAATCATGTATGAATATCTTAATTTTTGTCCACATAAGAATATTTCTAAATTGAATTCTTTTAAATGTCTAAGAGAATTTGATCAGTGATTTTTTAATACTAAATCTAATACTATCCCGTTCTCATTTTAGTTTTGGGAGGAGTTTAAAGAAATCACACATGCAATTATTTCAAGTAAAGATTGATTTCTTAGAAGAGTTATATATATCCTAAGTGGTGATTGTTTTATTTTTTTAGAATAAACTAATTTTTCATAAATACTTATGAAAGAATAATGCCTTATTAAGAAAATTAAATTTATTAATATAAAAAAGTAAATATCACTTTCCTCTAATTAATTCTTATCATTTTACATCCTATAGAATTTGATACTTCACTAAGAGTAACATATCATAATTACTTTAAAACTTTATCATTATCCATAAAAAATCTATAACCTTCTGGTAAGAAAAATGTATGTGTCATATTCATGACAGTCTTAGATTCAAGAACTAAAATCAAAAAGATAAAGATGATTGAGTTTTTTTTTACAGTAAACAAATTGATTTTTTTTTAAAGAGAAAGGATGTAGATATAAATAAAATGAGAAGGGCAACAAAATATTATAATTATATGAAATCAAAATTTGGGTTTATATGTCTCATTTCAAAATTATAAGTCTCATTTTAGCACACCTCCCAATTTCAGAGTACCTTTTTCCTTCTTTTCTATGTGCCGCTTATCAAATTTCTTTTTGGAAAACTTCCTTAGATCTTAATGACTTTCGTGATGAGTAATTTGCTTGTCCTGATTTAAATTTGAGCCTAAGATGATTTGTTCTTGATGCTAAAAACTTAATCATGTGCAATGTTACCATTTTATAAATGATTTTAAATATCCTTTGTCGTTACTTCCAAAGATTGCATTTTATTTTTATTCTGTACAATGTTACCATTTTATAAATGATTTTAAATATCCTTTGTCGTTACTTCCAAAGATTGCATTTTATTTTTATTTTGTTATTTTATAATTATATTCTTGTATAATTAGGATTCTTAAAGTTTTCATTTTCCTATTTCTACTTGATTTGCTTGATTGTTATTTTCAAGAGAAGTTTTGTAGCGAGTTATTAATCTTAGGAAAATGACATAAGTAAAATTTGGGTTGTACTTTAATGATTGTCAATATCCTAAAACAAAAGCATCATATGTGATTGGCTTCACAGGTGATATGTGGTTAAATTTGTATATTTGTGGTGTAACACTTATGCTTCTAAATATTTCTATTTATAAATCTAGCACTTTAGATTTTAGGTTTCTTATAAATTTTTTTTTGAGCTCCACTTGCCTCAAATTAAATAGTTGATACCTAGAACGAATGATTGTGGGAATAACCTTAGGCTAAACCTATAGGAGTGAGTACTTTTTCAAGTAAATGAAAACAACTCTTATATCTCCCTACTTCCTATGCACCCATTTGCAAATGCAATTTTATATATGTAACGAAAGGCTAAAGAGAAATGAGGAATACACATAGCCAATTATATGACTCACCCAAAGTGAAGGTCTTAGGTCACACCTTAAATCAATTATTTATGGATTGAAAACTAAGGAAAATTAAACTCAAAAATTGCCTCAAAGAGATGGTCTATTAGTTACCTATCATTCAATGCCTCATAGGAATGTCTTTCTAATTCTAGAATACATGGTGGTACCCATAGATTAAAAATAATTTCTTCTAGTCATTTCAACTTATCTTTAATGTTAAGTATGAATAACTCTTATATATATACATATTCTCTTTCTTATGTGGGTAATATAATATTTGGTTGCTTTTTAGTATAGTAATTACACCACCTTTTTATGACATTTTGGTTCCAACCCACACATTCTCTTATATGAACGAAAGGCTTTCCTTATGATAGGGAAAAACAACAATATATAGATTTTTGGGTTATCAACTAGTAGTGTATTTTCTCTCCTTTTCTACAGTGTTAAAAGACAATATTAGCTATTCATATTTTTTGGTTAAACTCAATGTTGTTTTATTTAAAGAAGGTGATTCCACCTTTTTGTTTATTGATATTTATATGTGTGAATGTTATTGGAAGTAATTCTTCCATGACTTCCAAGTTGTTGTGAGTTATAATTGTGTGAGTTTCTAAGTTAATAGTTGTAATAGCTATTTTTAGTAATCTAGATCCTCCATTTTAAGATCTAGAAGTATAATGTATTCCTATATATGCAATGTGTCTAAGATAAATACAAATATAGTGTGTTTGGTGTTGTGTGCTTAATCACTTTATGTGCTCTCTCTCATGTTCTCTTTCTACTTTGGAAATGCCTTTTTTCCTTCAAGGTATGATATCTAATGGTTAACATTTTCTCTCTTGTAAATAAATGTAATTACTTTAAAATGGATGAGAAAGGGAAACATATTCCTTTGCTTAAGGTAGGAGGTTTCTTGAGGAAATGGTTATTATTAATTATCAACCTTGGTTGGTTGAAAAATGTAAATGAGTCTATTATGCATTGAATTCAAATGAAAGGGGAAGGACTGATCCATGTGTCCTTTAGCTCAAAGGACAAGCAAAGAAAAGGACAAACTAATAGAAGCATGGTTTGCACTACAAAGTCATGGACCATTATGCAAACCTTGGAAGCAAAGGAACTTACTTTGTTTTTGTTATGCTCTTAACCTACAAAATGATACCCAAATACAGAATATGCGAAGAAAAGATACCCAGAACACAGAATAGCAATGATTTTATTATTCAGAGAGTAATGTTCACTTGCCTCTTCGAGGGGGAAACCTCCAATAGAGCAGAGCTCGACTACAAAATAAGACACGATGCTCCTCGCCGGGAGTCTCTATCCTTTATATGTGACTCATACATGCAATACCACGGGCCAATACCATGGGTTTTATTAATACCATCTATCTAATACTACGGCCCATTTGCAACTAACTGTGGTTCTATCATTAATTGTGGATTAACCACTTACAATTATTAATATGGGCTTTATTGATTCTTGACTATGACGTGATCCCATTACATAAATAAGGGGGTTAGGGTGGGACCCTAACATGCCCTCCCCCTTAAGACTAGCCTTGTCCTCAAGGCTGAAGCTGCAGAAACTACTGAAGAATAGTGGCTGGTTCCCAAGTTGCATCTTCCGGAGAGGTGTCTTTCTATTTGACGAGGACTTCCTTAATCATGCGGCCGCGCAGTTTCTTGTCTCGTGTGTCTAGGACCTATTCGGGTTGAAGCCAGATGGACCCTTCTTCGTCCAATTCAAGTAGACTGGTCTGAATTCTGCAATTGTTCCCAATCACTTTCTTGAGGCATGAGACATGGAAAACTGGATGGATTTTTGCAGTAGGTGGCAAGGCCAACTTGTAGGCCACTTCTCCAATGCACTGAAGTACTTGATATGGTCCGTAGAATTTGGGAGAGAGTTTCTGACACCCCTTGTCTTTGAGTGATGTTTGCTTATATGGTTGGAGCCGTAAAAAGACCTGATCCCCTTCTTGAAATTGGTGCTCTGAGCGATGCTGGTCTACTTGTTGCTTCATGCGGTTCTGAGCTTGATGAAGATTCTCTCGAAGATGGGTGAGCATGGTTGCGCGATGTTGTAGGAGTTGATCCATTGCTTGTACTTTTGAGCATCCCTTGAGATACGAAGTAGGTGAAGGCGGGAGTTGACCATATACTGCTTCATAGGGAGTCATTTTGGTGGTGGCATGATAGTTGGTGTTATACCACCATTCAGCCAGAGGTAGCCACTGTACCAAAGTTGTTGTTTTTCTGAAATGAAACACCTAAGGTAGGTTTCTAGACATTTGTTGACAGCTTCGGTTTGACCATCTGTTTGCGGATGATAGGAAGTACTGAGTTTTAGTTGAGTGCCTTGTATTCTGAAGAGTTCCTACCAAAAATTACTGGTGAAGGTCGGGTCGCAGTCGGACACAATAGAAGTGGGCATGCCATGCAATTTGAAGATCTGATCCATGAAAGATTGAGCAACCAAAATTGGTGTAAATTGGTGGGGTAGGGCACAGAAATGAGCATATTTCGACAGCCGATCCACAACCACCATGATGACTGACTTGTTCCCTGACTTTGGAAGACCTGTAATGAAATCCATAGAAACCTCCGTCCAAATTGATGCCGGAATGGGCAATGGTTGTAATGTGCCTGGTGTGTTGACGGTTTCCCCTTTGTGGCGTTGACAGACATCGCATTCTGATACGAAAGTAAGGATGTCCTTTTTCATGCCTGTCCAAAAAAATGATCTTTTGGTGCGAGCATACGTCTTCTGAAAGCCCGAATGTCCTGCAATGGGAGATGAGTGCAATTCTGCCAAAATGCGACTTTTGAGGGTGGATGTTGGTGATATTACGACTCTATCCTTGTAGCGAAGAATATAATCATGCCACAAGTAGCCCTTGGTGGAATTTGGATCGACCTGCAATTGAGAAATGAGTTGGGAGAGCCCGGGGTGTGAAAACCATTCCCTGCGAGCCTCTTCAATCCATTCTGGAATGGGGAGGGAAATTTCTAGCAGAGTACTTTCCTCCTCAAATTGGCGAGATAATGCATCTGCTACACTATTGCCTTTCCCTTTCTTGTAAATGATCTCATAATCATATCCCAACATTTTGGCTAGCCATTTATTTTGTTGTGGGGAGGATAGGCGTTGCTCCAAAAAATATTTAAGACTGTGATGATCTGTGCGGATTTGGAAATGTCGCCCCAATAAGTAAGGCTTCCAGGTCTTGACTGCATGTAAGATGGCCATAATTTCCTTCTCGTAGGTAGATTGGCCCAGATTCCTCCCACTGAGTTGTTGGCTTGTGAAGGCCAACGGTTGCCCTTCCTGCATTAATACCGCCCCAATACCTGTACCCGAAGCATCACATTCAATGACAAAAGATTTGGTGAAGTCAGGTAGTGTTAAGACTAGAGTGGAACACATGGCATTTTTTAGAGCTTTAAAGGCCTATTGTGCTTCCTCATTCCAGAAGAATGAATTTTTCTTTAGGAGTTGGGTGAGGGGCTTCGCTATGCGACCATAGTTGCGGACAAATTTATGATAATAGCCTGTGAGACCCAAAAATCCTCTCAAGCTCTTGAAGGTCTTAGGTTGAGGTCATTCCTGCATTGCCTGGATCTTTTTGGGGTCCACCTTGACACCTTCATGCCCCACAATGTGGCCCAAATAATCTACTTTTGCCATGCCAAATGAACACTTGGACATCTTGACAAATAATTTATGCTTGCAGAGCAGTTGCAAGAGTAGATCTACATGCTAAAGATGTGTGGCCCATGTGCAACTATAGATGAGGATGTCATCGAAGAAGACAAGGACAAATTTCCTGAGATATGGTTTGAGAATGTGGTTCATAAGGCTCTGAAAAGTAGAGGGGGAATTACAAAGACCAAATGGCATGACCAGGAATTCATAATGGCCTTCATGAGTTCGGAAAGCAGTCTTGGGGATGTCGACTTCCTTCATGCAAATTTGGTGGTAGCCTGAGCGAAGATCTAGCTTAGTGAAGAATTGAGCCCCATTGAGTTCATCCAGCAAATCATCAACCACCGGGATGGGAAATTTATCTTTGAATGTCAACTTATTGAGGGCCCTGAAGTCGGGACACATCCGCCACTCCCCATCTTTCTTGAGCACCATGACCATTGGGGATGAATAAGGACTAATGCTGGGACGAATGACACCTGCTTCCAAAAATTCCTTGATGATGTTTTCTATTTCATTCTTTTAGGTGAACGGATATCTGTACGGGAGCACATTTGGGGGTTGGGCCCCTGGAACCAAGGTGATGTTATGATCATGTTAACCTCGCGAGGGTGGAAGCTCATGAGGCTTGTCAAAGACCGGTAGATGGTTATTTAAAATCTGTTGCATCTCAGGATGAATTGGCAGAGGCTTGGTTTCGACTGCCTGGATGGCATTAAATTGAGCTATAACTCCATGATTGCCATTTTTTAACAATTTTTCCATCCTATGCGAGCTGATGATAGAGGGGGCTCCTGCTTGGAGTCCACAGAGGGTATGTGTGTAGTTGTTCTGCTTAAAACTCATATATAACTCCTGGAAATCCATTGTGACTAGCCCAAGAGTGCAGAGCCATTCAGCGCCGAGGACAATGTCGCAACCCCCCATGTGCATGCCTCCCCAAATCCGCAGGTTTATGAGCTCAATGATAGATCACGTGGTTTAAAGATGCCGGAACACGTCTCTAGCCAAAATTTTTTTTGCTAAGAAATGGAGATCCCACCGGCCCTGGAAAGTGCTCTGATACCACTTGTTATGCTCTTAACCTACAAAATGATACCCAAATACAGAATATGCGAAGAAAAGATACCCAGAACACAGAATAGCAATGATTTTATTATTCAGAGAGTAATGTTCACTTGCCTCTTCGAGGGGGCAACCTCCAATAGAGGAGAGCTCGACTACAAAATAAGACAGGATGCTCCTCGCCAGGAGTCTCTATCCTTTATATATGACTCATACATGCAATACCATGGGCCAATACCGTGGGTTTTATTAATACCATCTATCTAATACTACGGCCCATTTGCAACTAACTGTGGTTCCGTCATTAATTGCGGATTAACCACTTATAATTATTAATATGGGCTTTATTGACTCTTGACTATGACGTGATCCCATTACATAAAATAGGGGGTTAGGGTGGGACCCTAACAGTTTTTGGAAGAAAAGTAATTAACCAATTTTAATACATGCCTTCTCACTCTCTCACATAGAGGCACTAGGAAGAAGGAATTGTAAAGAATGCAACATCTAGTATATTTTGTAAAAAAAAACACATAGGGGGCTGAGATGGGGAAGTAATATTTAACATTGGATTGAGCCCTAGGAAAAGAGGGGAACCCATTGAGTAACTCTGTAAAAGAGGCTTGCTCACTGATATCGTATGGAGAGTGTAGCTTAGCTGTAAGGCTGGAGAACCCATCGGAAGTTTGTGGTTTGATGAACCTATTGGACTTAGGGCTAATGGACCACCAAGGGTTGCCTTGGGAATAAATAATTTGTGCATGACTCACTAAGGAATCATCTCGAGTAGTTATTTATTTACCACAAAATAACATTCCTCATAGTGGACTCTCTTCTCCTGAAAGAGAGCTAGAGTTATTTTCCTTTTGAAATGTTGACATTGTTGGGAATGTGAGTGGGCAATCTACGTTATAATTAGTGTAACTAGTGGATCAAGGTAGTGTGGCCTTATAGCATCGTGCTAATCCTTTAGTTTAAATCCTCAACAACACCACACCTCAAGCTTGGAAATCTAGTTTAGGAGTGACAAATGCATGTGAGAACTTACCGCATTTTGACTATGGTTGGGTGGAGAGTTGTTGTCTTGAAATAAATTCTCATTTTAGTATAAACTAAATATAAATGATTTTAAATGCATTACTTTTTATTTAATTTTGGATAAGCTATTAAATTAGTGTTATATTTATTGTGTAAATGGTTCAAATATTTACTGTGATTAGAATGGTAAAACTATAATGAAGGTGTACCTTTTTGTTGTGATATTGCACTAACATTTTTTATGAAAGACTATATATAAAGAGAGATTTGAAAGAGATGTATGCATATACTTTGATTGGGAAGGAACCTTCCTACTATTGGAGTGTTGATCTTCTTACAACCTATTTGGGGGCTTCAATCCCCCTGCTTGTTCTTATATGTCGAGAGGTTGAATGTATAAGTCCCTCATATCAATGGACAAGTTCCTATACAACACATCCTAATGTGGCCATCGGAAACACAAGAAAAGGAACCTTGTTGTAAGCTCACAAAGGAAAGCACTAGAATATGCTTCATAAAACTATAATGGTGATGCCAAATTTTTGTGGCAAGTCCAAGGATTTTCAAAAACTATTGACCGCATGGAGGTATGGACCTGCGAGGACATGTAAGCCTATAGATTGGCCCCAACCGATCAATAACAAATGGTTTTGAATGGTGTGGAATGACTCGAGCAACGGCACAGTGATTGTTCCAGCCACGAACAACTTCAGATATTTACTCATTAACATATAATATCAATCTCTACACCGCTAAACGTCTCAACTGATGCTGTACAAGGAGATCAACACGTCTATCGTCGTCTATGTGTATTCCGGCCCCTCCCAGAAGTGGATTGCTTTACCAGAGTAGGTCCGATATTCTGTTCGAGCAAGCTGGGTTCTTTGCCACCCAATTCTTTCAATGCTTCCTCCTTCGCATCCAGTGCCACGTTATCTTCTATCTCATCTCCCCACAAAGTACACGTAATGTTGCATATTTTGCAGGGTTTCCCGGGTTTTCGCATTTCAGAATGTGTGCAAAAGTGTTCATATTCGTACGTAATGGTCTGTCGGCAAAGGTAACACATTAGGGTTCTACACCCAGAACACTTCATACTATTGCATCCACCAGTCTTTACCATCTCAGCCTTGCAAGTTTTACATTCTCTTACAATGGCCTTTGTCATCCTCTCTTCCACTTTTCTAAGATGAGCAGTCTCAGATATATTTCCATTCTCTTCGCAAGGTAATGGCAGGTGACTCGGCTCCTTGCACTGGATGCATGAAGCCTTCAAACAATTTGGATTTGGACATTCCATAACTTGTACACACTTGTCCACTTCACATGGAATGCCGCAAAATGGACAATAAACCAGGTTTCCCAGTTTGGCATTATAATAGCATCTTGGGCTTGGCGGGATTCATATATTTCAATGAGAGAATCTCACAGAAAGGAATTGGCTTTTTGCAGCCATCCATCTTCACGCAACTCAGACAACCTCTTGCTTTATAATTTCCATATAGGATTTCCTCCACCTGCCGCTGTACGCTTCCAAAACAAATTACATGTCGTCTTCTGCACTGTACCATATGTGGAAACTCGTCACACCCACAACCACATTCCACAAGTCGTACTTCAGATTTAGATTGTGAAGGCCTGTCGCTGCAAGAATCGTAAACAACAGTTTTTGCATGAGCATAATCAGAAGATGATGAGCGTGGAGAATGAGTCATTTTTGTGCAGAGAGAGGAGCCTAGAGAACTCAACACTTGACGAACAGATTTTCTGTAATTCGCAATTGTCCGATCAGTACAACTCTCAACAAACATGGGTGACATGGGTGACATTAATTAAAAAGAATGATGGTAGTTAAATATGAGTCAAACTAAATCGGAATGCACCCACGGCCGATCTTTGGTGTCAAGATAAGGCCGAATGAGCCAAACATGATCTATACACGTAGTGGATGATTGGGGATAATTACATAAGCGCACAAGGTTATATGCTGAGTCCCTGGCCTATCTTAATTATACATGTAGTGGATGATTGGGGATAATTACATAAGCGCACTAGGTTATATGGTGAGTCCCTGGCCTATCTTAATTATCATGCTACTATTAATTTGATGAAAATCAAATTTATCTCTCCTATTTTTTTTTTAAGGAATAGATTGGAAAAAAACGGTTTTATTAAGTTTTACATTATTACTCACCTGGAAATTTTATGTTATAGGTTATTAAATAAATATTATGTTTGATTGGGGATAATTACATAACCGCACTAGGTTATATGCCGAGTCCCTGGCCTATCTTAATTATCATGCTACTATTAATTTGATGAAAATCAAATTTATCTCTCTTTTTTTTTTTTAAGGAATAGATGGGAAAAAAAAACGGTTTTATTAAGTTTTACATTATTACTCACCTGGAAATTTTATGTTATAGGTTATTAAATAAATATTATGTTTAAGTGTTTATAATTTAATTAAGGATTTAGTCTACTAATATAACAATATATAGAAGCGTGAGCACACATACAAATTCAATTAGCTATTTTATTGGTGAAATGTTTGTTTTCAAATTTAGTTTTGGCTAAATGTTCATTTTCAACTTTCAATTTTTTTATTTGCTTTCCAATTTAGTTTTGGATGCTTGGTTAATTATAGCTTTTAAATTTTTTATTTGAATGAAACTCTTTTACAAATCTTTTATCTTTTTTTTTACAATTGGGAAAAGTTTCAAAGAATCCTTAGTTTCTAGTACTCTCAACCTCCTAGCCCTATTTCCATCTATAATCTTAATCCTTGTAACCCTCTCTCAACCAAGGGCTTCTCCCAATTAACTTCAAAACATTAACTTCACTAACCCTTCACCCTATAGCCCAAACCAATGGCTTCACTACAATTAAATTTACAAACAAATTATAATACAATCTCATGTATTAAAACCTCAAGTTACATCCAAGGAATTGTATAAGTCAATCTACTTATGAATCTAAAGATCTCCTTGTAGAGCACTCCCCTCCATCATACCCAAATATCATTACCTTAAGAAACTATAGTAGATGAGATCCATCTCTGCTTCTATGCACTCAAAAAATCTCCTAGCTTCCTTTTGACTAACAACTCCTAGAGTAAACAGTAGCCTACAAAAGGTATATGCATGGATGGAAACTAAGAGATCCTCAAGCTTAAAGGAAGTGGAGTGCATTATCTCACATTGTAATGTAAATAATAGAACAATGGTTAATGATAAAAGAATATGTATTGGTTCCTATCAAGATGCAAAGATACATGAGTATTACAAACTACAACAACCAAAATAGCATATGATTATGGGATTTGTAAAATATTTTCATAGGGATGATGATATCAATCATTGGGTGGTGAGTAAAGGACAAAATATTCTTTGGTAAAAAAATATGGAGGTTATGCTATGAGAAATTTTAGGGATGGCTACATATACAAGATGTCTATGATAAGTTAAATACATGGAGAGAAAAGCTGCATCTTTGTCATGAACTGTTAGATGCACTTAAGAAAACTATCATCACCATTATAATTCTGTTCCATTGGGTTAATAGATAAAGCACGAACATATAGTTTAATTTGGGGTTGTTCCCACATTTTATATGACTTCATATTTAGTGGATGACATATATGCCACTATTATATTTCCTAATATTAGCTAGAGTTGGCACATGTGAGGTTCCCTCTCTCTACATTTTCAAATGACATGGGAAAAAGCCATAAGGAAATTTATATTTAATTGTATGAGTTCTTGATGAGATTAATATTTTGTAATAAATATCCCATGTTGAGCAATGTTACTATGATATTGATTAAAATATTGGAAAATCCTATCTACAAGAGGATTCTACCTATTTAATAATTTATGGGTTAACTACCTCACCCCATCCCCTACCCAAGTATCGCCCAAATAGGCCAATAATGGGTGAGATTATTTTTATTAGGATTTAATGCATGGCTAAACTCACCTTTAAAGAATACAACTTATACCTCAGACATTGTGGATTCTTCAATTCGTAAGTAGGTAAGTAGGAAACCAAGGCTATTCATGAGGAATAGATTTAATTATTTGGACATTCATATGAGCAATGTTATGATAAAATTATTTATGATAATGTTGTAGTTGGGATGATGTAAAGAAAAGGCTAAAACCTAAATATTTTTCTTCTCTCCATAGTATTTCACCTAATGATCAAATCAAATAATAAAGTAATAATTAGAGGAAGATGAAATAATCATCAAATAGGAGGTTAAAGAGGGGGAAAAATATGATCAAATAAGGGGAAAGAGGAACTTAGTCAAAAATCCAAAAAAGATAAAATAAGAAAAAAAGAAGAAGAATAAGTCATAACTACGACCAAGAAGAGGATGTCTATAAATCTAAGAAAGAATTAAAACATAAAAAAACAAGTTAAACAAGAAAAGATGAAAAGGGAAGAGGAACAAAAATAAAGGAAGAAACCTAGAAAGAGGAGAATATGGATATTGAAGCAATTAATTATAATCTAAGACTAAGTTACTAAATGGAATGTTGGGGGAGGAATCATTAGAGAGATTATATTTAACAAAGCATTGTTTTTAATGAAAAATTGTGAAGGAACTAAGGCTCAATCATTTAGTTGTCTCATAAAACCTTGAAATATGTCTAATAGAGAATCATTTACTAGTCAAAGCCATTACTCTAAACTTCATCATAGATTTATTTAATCTAAGAGAGTATAGTAAACTGTCACCAATTTAAATTGTTTTTTTTTAAACCATCTGTATGTTATTATTTCCATGATACTGAGAGAGAAATATGTAAATAACAAATCTCAGTAATTAATCATCACAAATCAAATGAATTATGACCTAATCCACTCTACAACATAATTCTATTCAGGTTTTTTTCATCTTCCTAGATTCATATGCTAATACTGCATTATCCTGCATTAACACACCCCTAAGTCCCTCTAAACAAGCATAAATAAAAACAATAAATTCCTTATTTTGATCTGAAATTTTTAATATATGGGTTGTTGTTAACAATTGTTTCAATTTGTCAAATCTTTCTTGGCATTTCAATGTCCATTCAAACTTTACTCCTTTCTTCTGCAAGGAGGTAATGGGGTAAGCCAATTTTGAAAATCCTTTTACAAATCTTTGATAATATCCATGAATCCCCATAAATGAGTGAATTGTTGACACATCTTTAGGAGTGGGACAATACATGATAGTATTCAACTTTTTGGGATCCATAGCTAATCCTTCTTTGGAAATAATGTGTCGAGATACTGAATTATGTTTTTGTAAAACTCACATTTGCTAAGTTTTGCCTAAAGGTCATGTTCTCTTAAGGTCTATAATACCAATCTAATATTTTCTTGGTGTTCATCATATTTAGAGTACACTATGATGTCATCTATGAATACTAACACAAATTTGTCAAGATATTTGTAATGGATGTTATTCATTAAACACATGAAGGTGGATTCTACATTAGTGATCCAAGAGATTGATTGAGGAGGATCCAAGAGGATTGATCCTAGTGGATCTCTAAAAAGTACCAGTGGCATGGTAAGAAGGCTCAAATCTCAAAGTGGCAGAATCTAGATAAACTTAGCTTCAGATCAAATTGCTCATCATCCTGATTACAATGGTGTGAGTGAAACCCAAATCCAAGCTCATATGAAGAAGTCAGAGCATGGAAAATTTTAGGTTTGACTTGGATAGATGGTAGAAGAAAATGACATGGCAGAACTCTCAGCGAATGGGGAAGTGCCAAGTGGCAGGCCAACATTGGCCCCACATTTCACATATCGTAGAAGGAAGAGGTGTGTGGTTGAAGAAATTGACCCCCAAAAATACCAGGATGCGATTTGCGATATCGCAATCATAGATCGAAGATGGATCAAGTGGTATCAAAGAAGGGCTTAGTTGATGCGAATTGCATGAGTACGCTAACCAGAAATAAGCCTCAAAGGACGTGCATGAAGAAGAGGAGACATGGCCGATGTTGAAGCTCATTGGTAGAGAAGCAGTCTTGTTGCTGTTAAGAATTGTGAGCGTAATTGACCGAGTGTGCATGCATGGAGAATGATAAAGAAATGCACGAGAACTTCCTGAGAATGTCCAAAATGGTGGCAATATTGTATGGCATGCACGAGAAGAGAAGAGAGGAGGAGATAGATAGATCAGAGAGTGATGCGTCATCCACATCTTCTGGTGCTTATGCATCTTATTCATTGCCTTCCTCGAATGAGGAGATTAACTAGAGACATCAAGAAGAGAACATTGAATTAAGAAGACTACTGCGAGAAAAGAAAGAGGAGAAGCAGCGATTGCAACTTCAGTTGCAAGCCATAGATGAGGCCCTAGAAGAATTGAAGTGCAACAACGAGAGTCTTCAAGAAGAGCTTGCTGAATTGTGGAGGCTTCTACAGAAGAGAAAGAGGAGAAACAAAGGTTGCTATGTCAGCTGGAAGCTAAGCATGAAGCCCTGGAAAAGCTGCAACATGACCCTGGTGAGGTAAGAAGAAATTCTTCAAGTCCTTATATTTCTCCTCATGATGATTCTGCCATTTTTTAAAACCATTCTATAGGAATCGAGTCCAAACTTTTAAAGAGAATGGGGTATCACGAAAAGGGCCTCGATATTAATGGCCAGGGAATCATAAACCCCATACAAGTAGAGGAATTACCCCGACATACAGGACTTGGATATGTTAGGAAGGAGGTTGGGGAATCCACCAAAACAACTAGTGAACCATTAACAAAAAATGATGAGAGTCCCTCATGAGTTCTTTCCAAATTGACAGTGGAGGTAAAAGATGTTGATTTCTCTTCAGTTTCATCTTCACATGATATAATTTCTGTTGCAACTGTGGAAGTACCAATTACAGGGAAAAGCATGAGACTCCTTACCAAGATGAGGTACAAGGAAGAAGAAGGACTTGATGTTAATGGCCAAGGCATAACTCAGCCATTGGTGGTTGAGAAAAGACCTTGATTCACAAGGTTAGGGTGCATTGAAGGACAGTGCTCAAAGATGTCAGAATCTTCCATGGTTTTGTTGAAACCATCGAGGAAAGAGGATGATGGGAACACATCACCATCAACCTATGGCAATATGAATTACAGAGAAAGAGTTGAGGCAAGCTCTCATTCCCATGATCATACGAGATACTAACAAGAAACGTATAACTAGTCTCAGTATTCTAAATTTCATTTTGATCACAACTGTATTGTTAATAATAAATGAAAATCATGGCATAGAAGAACTTGGAGTTTTTGTGGATTGCATAACCATGTGTTTTCCAAGTGCTGGAGGAGAATAGCAGCATGAAAAAGGATGAGGCGTGAAAGACCCTCTCAATAATAGGTAAAGCAGATCTACATGAAGAAGGCTTATTGTGGTCATTGTGAGAGAGGTGGTTAGAAAAGAGTCACGTGTTGGAGGTTCCATCGAGAGCATCGTCACAAGGACAAAGCATTCATCTATGAACCAGATGAAACAATTGTTTGACCAGTGAATGCGCAACAAGGAGACGGCCGAGCCACTTTGATAAGTGAGAGATGGTTCTTCTAGGTGTGGTAGAATGTCATGGCCTTATTTTTGCAAATCATTTGTTGCATTTTACACTGTAAAAGCGATGATGTATTTTCCATCACTTATTGCAGCAACAATGATGTTTGGCCTTCTTTTTTGTTTCATTTTAAATTGTGAATGTGATGATGTGTTTCCATCACTTGTTGAAACAATAATAGCGTCATGGCCTTATTTTTGTAAATCATGTGTTGTAGTGATGATGTGCTTTCCATCACTTATTGAAGAAACAATGATGTTTGGCCTTGTATTGATAGTTGGGGTGTTGTTTCCATATTCATGTAAACTTGACCACGAAGTATGTTTTAAAAACTCACGGCAAGTATGGGATGCTTGGCCCATTTTTGGTCATATAGCAAAACAAGTAATTTGCAAGATATTGTACTATGTGCTTACAGTAGATGAAGGTGTGGGTTCATTGCTTATGGCTTTGAAGGACAAAGGTGAAGGAGAAGGAAGGATGACCTGTTAGGACACTTTTTGTGCAGACAATGTACAAAGAAGTTGCATATTACTTAATACTTTTGGAGGACCAAAATCTTATCTTGGTGGGGAGGATTGATCTAGGAGGATCCAACACGATTGATCTAAGAGGAATGATCTAGGGGGATCTAGGATGATCCAAGAGGATTGACCCAGGAGGATCCAAGGGGATTTATCAAAGAGGATCCAGGAGGATTGATCCAGGTGGATCTCTAAAAAGCACTAGTGGCATGGTAAGAAGGCTCAATACTCAAAGTGGTAGAATCTGGATAAACTTAGCTTTAGATTGAATTGGTCGTCATCCTGATTCCAATGCTGTGAATGACACTTGAATCCGATCTCATATGAAGAAGTTAGAGAAAGTCAAAGTTCTGGTTTGAATTGGATAGATGGTAGAAGAAGATGACGTGCTAGAACTTTCAACGAATACGGAAGTGCCAAGTAGCAGGCCACCATTTGCCCCACATTTCACTAATCGCAGAAGTCATAGGTTCAAGAATCAATCCCCAACATTCCCTGAGTTGCGATTGTGATATCGCATATCATGGGTCACAAATGGCATACTGACAGCGTTAAGAAATTGACCCCGAGTAGGGAGAAGGTGGGATACAATAATCGTAGATTGGGCATCACAAAGGGAATTATTTATAGAATCCACCCCCGGAAAGATCAGGTTGTGATTACGATATCACAATCGTATGTTTCACAGTGCAAAGTCCCATTATATATCTTATCACTTCACTCCACCGATTGCAATGGATCCGACATGCAATACAATTATGGATTTTAGGGTATAGTTCCATTGGGTTTGCCTTTTATTGCACATTGCTAAGTGTAGAGTCCTCATAATTGTACCACCCTTCGGGTTCCTCCAATTGCGATTTGTGATGGGTTATTAGAGTCAGTAAACTAAGTCCATCACTGATAATGTCGTCGGTTAAGGATTTAAAGCACAGATTCTCTGTGTTAAAACCACCGGTTTAAGGATTAATGTGTGGTTAAGGAGTTAAGAATAAAATAGCCTGTGTGAACTGCGTACGGTAAATTTCCTGTGTTAAGACTACAGAAAACACCGTGCATTATCCGTGGAGAATCTCGATTGTTGAAACGACCTGCTATACATGTCATTTGTTAAAATTGCCTGTATTGTTAAGGATCCTACCCACTAGCATATAAATTGGGCTATCGCACAGTGAGAGGGGAGAGAGCAACAAAGAGCAGCATAGATTTATAGAGTAGAGAAGCGGCACTTGCTCCTGGCAGTCGGTTGGAACCTTACCTCAGAAATTAGTGGGTTATGAGAAGGTGCAGAAAGCCATTTTATCAGAATTGGGCATTTGGATAAGTGATTCTACACGATTTTTCACCAGGAAGTCAGTGGTGTTGTTTGTTTCTAGAGATGGGCTCTCCAATTGTCATCTATCTTTCAGATTGGAGGTATAAGGGTGTTTATGTAAAATATGCTTGTACTTCTTCTCTTTTCATGCCATTTAATGAATGAATGCCTCCTCACTATTGAGAAAGGCCCGGAGATGTAGTCCAAATTGGATAAAATTCGTAATCAATTCTCTTTGTCTTGATCTCATGTGTGATTATGTCTCTTTTATCTTCATTGTATATGCTTATGTTCCATGGTTTTTAAGTGCTCTCTTATATGTAATTTAATAACGCATGCATAGCAAAAAAATCATGAATCAGTTAGTGATTCCAAATGATATCACTACGAACTCATAATTTCCATATTAAGTTTTGAAAGGTGTCTTATTGATATCCTCATCTTTTATTCATAACTGATGCTAACTAGTTCTTAAATCAATTTTTGAAAAAATAGTTGTTGCCCTTACCTGATCAGATAGGTCATCGATTCAAGGTAGTGGATATTTATTTTTGATAGATAATGTTAGCCTCACTCTGACATTAAAAACAATTCTAAGTCCAAATTATTAAATTAATTAAAATCATGAAAGTTAGGATTTAATCCTACCTTTCTAGATTGAGTTTGTTCCTCACGGTTAGGAGTCAATTTAGGCTTAGTTGGTCGAGATTCTTTCAGATTGGAGGTATAAGGGTGGTTATGTAAAATATGCTTGTACTTCTTCTCTTTTCATGCCATTTAATGAATGAATGCCTCCCCACTATTGAGAAGGGACCGAACATTTAGTCCAAATTGGATGAACTTCGTAATCAATTCTCTGTGTCTTTATCTCATGCGTGATTATGTCTCCTTTATCTTTGTTTTATATACTTATCTTCCATGGTTTTTAAGTGCTATGTTATATGTAATTTAATAACACATCCATAGCAAAAAAATCATGAATAATTTAGTGATTCCAAACGCTATCACTATGAACTCATAATTTCCATAGCAAGTTTTGAAAGGTATCTTATGGATATCCTCATCTTTTATTCGTAACTCATGGTAACTAGTTCTTAAATAAATTATATATAAAAAAAAAATCGTTGTTGCCCTTACATCATGAAATAGGTCATCGATTCATGGTAGTGGATATTTATTTTTGATAGATAATTTTAGTCTCACTCTCACATTAAAAACAATTCTAAGTCTAAATTATTAAATTAATTAAAATCATGAAAGTTAGGATTTAAACCTACCTTTCTAGATTGATTTTGTTCCTCATGGTTAGGAGCCAGTTTAGGCTTTGTTGGTTGAGATTCTTCCAGCTTCGAGGTATAAGGGTGTTTATGTAAAATATGCTTGTACTTCTTCTCTTTTCATGCCATTTAATGAATGAATGCCTCACCACTATTGAGTAGGGCCTGAAGGTGTAGTGCAAATCTGATGAAATTCGTAACAAATTCTCTGTGTCTTGATCTCATGCATGATTATGTCTCCTTTATCTTCATTTTATATGCTTATGTTCCACAGTTTTTAAGTGCTCTGGTATATGTAATTTAATAACGCATCCATAACAAAAATATCATGAATCAGTTAGTGATTCCAAACAATATCACTACGAACTCATAATGTCCATATCAAGTTTTGAAAGGTGTCTTATGGATATCCTCATCTTTTATTCGTAACTGATGGTAACTAGTTCTTAAATCATTTTTTGAAAAAATAGTTGTTTCCCTTACTTGATCAAGTAGGTCATCGATTCAAGGTAGTGGATATTTATTTTTGATAGATAATGTTAGCCTCACTCTCACATTAAAAACAATTCTAAGTCCAAATTATTAAATTAATTAAAATCATGAAAGTTAGGATTTAATCCTACCTTTCTAGATTGAGTTTGTTCCTCATGGTTAGGAATCGGTTTAGGCTTATTTGTTTGATATTATTTTAGCTTGGAGGTATAAGGGTGTTTATGTAAAATATGCTTGTACTTCTTCTCTTTTCATTCCATTTAATGAATGAATGCCTCCCCACTATTGAGAAGGGCCCAGAGATGTAGTCCAAATTGGATGAACTTCGTAATCAATTCTTTGTGTCTTGATCTCATGTGTGATTATGTCTCCTTTATCTTTGTTTTATATGCTTATGTTCCATGGTTTCTAAGTGCTATGTTATATCTAATTTAATAACGCATCCATAGCAAAAAATTCATGAATCAGTTAGTGATTCCAAATGATATCACTACGAACTCATAATGTCCATACCAAGTTTTGAAAGGTGTCTTATGGATATCCTCATCTTTTATTCATAACTCATGGTAACTAGTTCTTAAATCAATTTTTAAAAAAATAGTTGTTGCCCTTACCTTATCAAATAGGTCATCGATTCAAGGTAGTGGATATTTATTTTTGATAGATAATGTTAGCCTCACTCTCACATTAAAAAGAATTCTAAGTCCAAATTATTAAATTAATTAAAATCATGAAAGTTAGTATTTAATCCTACCTTTCTATATTGAGATTGTTCCTCATGGTTAGGAGTGAGTTTAGGCTTAGTTGGTTGAGATTCATTCAGATTGGAGGTATAAGGGTGTTCATGTAAAATATGTTTGTACTTCTTCTCTTTTCATGCCATTTAATGAATGAATGAATCCCCACTATTGAGCAGCGCCCGGAGATGTAGTCCAAATTGGATGAACTTCGTAATCAATTCTCTGTGTCTTGATCTCATGCGTGATTATGTCTCTTTTATCTTCATTTTATATGCTTATGTTCTATGGTTTTTAAGTGCTCTGTTATATGTAATTTAATAACGCATCCATAGAAAAAAAATCATGAATCAATTAGTGATTCAAAGCGATATCACTACGAACTCATAATGTCCATATCAAGTTTTGAAAGGTGTCTTATGGATATCCTCATCTTTTATTTGTGACTGATGGTAACTAGTTCTTAAATCATTTTTTGAAAAAATAGTTGTTGCCCTTACTTGATCAAATAGGTCATCGATTCAAGGTAGTGGATATTTATTTTTGATAAATAATGTTAGCTTCACTCTCACATTAAAAACAATTCTAAGTCCAAATTATTAAATTAATTAAAATCATGAAAGTTAGGATTTAATCCTACCTTTCTAGATTGAGTTTGTTCCGCATGGTTAGGAGTCAATTTAGGCTTAGTTGGTTGACATTCTTTTAGATTGGAGGTATAAGGTGTTTATGTAAAATATGCTTGTACTTCTTCTATTTTCATGCCATTTAATGAATGAATGCCTCCCCACTATTGAGCAGGGCTCATAGCTATAGGTAAAATTAGATGAACTTCGTAATCAATTCTCTATGTCTTGATCTCGTGCGTGATTATGTCTCCTTTATCTTCATTTTATATGCTTATGTTCCATGGTTTTTAAGTGCTTTGTTATATCTAATTTAATAACGCATCCATAGCAAAAAAATCATGAATGAGTTAGCGATTGCAAACGCTATCACTATGAACTCATAATGTCCATATCAAGTTTTGAAAGGTGTCTTATGGAGATCCTCATCTTTTATTCACAACTCATGGTAACTAGTTCTTAAATCAATTTTTGAAAAAATAGTTTTTTCCCTTACTAGATTAAATAGGTCATCGATTCAAGGTGGTGGATATTTATTTTTGGTAGATAATGTTAGCCTCACTCTCACATTAAAAAAAATCTAAGTCCAAATTATTAAATTAATTAAAATCATGAAAGTTAGGATTTAATGCTACCTTTCTAGATTGAGTTTGTTCCTCATGGTTAGGAGTCCATTTAGGCTTAGTTGGTTGAGATTCTTTCAGATTGGAGGTATAAGGGTGTTTATGTAAAATATGCTTGTACTTCTTCTCTTTTCATGCCATTTAATGAATGAATGCTTCCCCACTATTGAGCAGGGCCCGAAGATGTAGTCCAAATTGGATGATCTGATTCAAGTAGTGCGGCGAGCGGTGGATTGCGTGAGTTATATGCAATCACATTGCAGATCTACAAAATTTGAGGAGTATAAAGGCCATGGGCGATGGATTTCAATCACCCAATTGCTTGCTTCAAATTGGAAGTAGTTATTCCTGTGTGTGGTGGTATTCTTAATGTTTCTAGACCAAGAGATCTCCCTAAAGATTGACACTTGGAAAGGAGAGAACTAGGTTTGATGTATTCTTTGAATGAATTGTGCGTTGATTTTTGCATTGTGCAAGGATGCTCTAGAATGCTGTGATAGGATCATGACAGGATTGCATCCACCATAGAAAACCCTTCTCCTCACGTTAAACCATTAAAATTGGTCATTTAAAAAGAGTTGTGCAACCTCAAACCTCACCTCTGAGTCTTACCCCAACATGACTTCCAAGGCTGCAATGACAAAAGAAGCAAGGTTTGACATTCTCGTGGTGTCATCGGCTGTTGAAGCAAAATTTAGGAGTTTTGTGCTATATCCAGCTATTTTCAAATATATCTTTTTAATTTTGTGGTGAGACTAGACCATTAGGATTTCAGGTTTAATTCAAGTTGAAGTTTTTCGAAATCGGGGTGTTTTTCAAATTGAGCCAAGATTTTGATATTAAAATTTCGAGAGAAGCAGTTGTTTAAGGACTCTTTCTCTTGGGTTTTCTTATAGATTTGTTGTTTTTCATATGGTGCTACCAGCATTATATTGAGCCAAACAAATAAAAGCATGGCAATAGTAGTGGCTAGAGTGTAATTTATGTAGCAGCAAATTGATACAACAACCCTTCTGTGTTTAATGATTTTTGCAAATCCAAAATATTCTTCTAGCTAGTGTTCACCCATCCTCAAGATCGACCTGCTCATCCCTGTCATCAATGATTTTTCTATTCAATTTTTGGAATGAAATCAACAATTTGAAATCTAGTTGAAATTTGGCAAATGTTCAAATTTTGATGAGCTAGTCTGCATTAGGTATCGGTTATCAAACCCCTGTGCTATCTCCCAATGTGAACATTGAGCAAACGTGTCTCAGATTGACTTGTTGTGTAACACACTACACTATCTTTCGATTCCTCTCCCTCCATAGTTTGGGTTGGATCTTCTAATGTGAATTGCAAATTTCTGTGGACAAAATGTTGAAGATCTATTTCAATGGATGAGATGTGAAAATTGGAGGAGATGCACTCACCATGAAAAAACCGACCCATAGCTTGCACAAGAAAGGACCATTCAAGAACCAATAATGTAAATTGGAGGCATGGTCAATTCTGCTCTTAAAATATTGTTGTTAAGGTGAAGTTCAGTGCTTGGGGTATGTGTAACACATCTCTGTCAATGGGTGTAGTTGTCAATAGCAGTAAATTGGTAAGTCTCTTATTCAAGCTTTGCATTGTTTGAAGCTCGCCTCATATCAAGTTATATTCAACATCGAATTATAATGGAAGTATATGGGCATTCATGATAATCAATGGACTGCATTGAAGTTTTATGAAACTTATATTATTTTATGTTCCCTAAAGAAAAAAAGCATAAAAGTGTATTATGTTTGGAGGGATGAGGTGTGTTTCAAGAATATTTTGACTTGTAATATTCAAGCTATAAGTGATTTTTTTTAGAGACATAAGTGGTCGTGGAGATTTTTGGAGTGATAAGATGAATTTTTATTTTTATTTTTGCCTCATTAGGTGAAATGATTTTATCTAATGGAGTACTAAGTGATTTTGTGAAGTCATAAGATGCATATTTTGTAAATTTGGAGTGATAAGTGAATTTCTTTGAGTGAAATTCATTATTGTAATCCAAAATAATATTTTACTTTGAGAGCGATTGAGTCACTATAGGTAGTTTTTTGAAGACATTTTTCTTCCAAAGTTTGCAAGTGTGACATTCTCATTGCTTGAGATGGTGAAGGTTGATGTACTCCCATATTTAAATAAAAACATATCTTTTTTGTGGTGATTGTGTCCTAGATCCGCCCAAAATTGAATAAGGGGATCTTAGGTACACCATGTGTATGTTTGTGATGGTGCATGATTCTTGATATTGTTTTTGTTTTGTGTCTAGTTTTGACACTAACCTTCATGTGGTATCTTTCTAATATGGTACACATGTAGCACACAACAAATTAGCGAATTGCATGCACATAATCAATTCCATTCAAGCTTATGTAATCAAGCAAACTACAAGCAATCAAGAAGCAACAATACATAATCAAGTTGTCGAAGATGATTCTACATCAACATCCAATCAAGTTGTCATCTACATCAACAATTTTTGCAGCAATTCAACAACAATTTTTTGGAAATTGCACTTGCACCATTTCTTAATAAGCTCAATACAAAACTGTAACTTGCAAATCATAATTTGTAAGTTGGATTGTAATCAAAGACAAATTGAGTTGAATTGTAAGGGTGCATTCTCAGTTGAAACCGACACCCGAGCTTTGAATTGATAGGGAATCAATTAAACCAAGTGAATCCATTGTTTTTTAACTAAGTCATTCAAATCATTGTAAGCATTTCTCTTGGGTGCATTTTCGATAGTATTCGACACCCTTCTTTTGATCAATCAAGAGTGTGAGTTCAAGCAAGTGCAAATCTCTCAACATCAAGCGAGCCTAAAACTGATTGAAGCAAGCATCAAGTAAGCGTGAAAGCAAGCAAGTGTGAGTTCAACCAATTGTTAAAACAAGTTCAAGCGTGTGTTCAACAATCAGCAAAACATCAAGCAAGTGAGTTATGAAAATCCAACAAGTATTAAAAGCAAGCGAGCATGAGTTCCAACAAGTTCACATGCCGAAAAGCATTCAGTTGTTAACGATTCTTAACAATTTGATCCTCTCAACTAATGAAGGTAGGGTACAAATCAACAAAGAAACTCTTGTTGATATTCAAGTGCATCTTCAACATGCACATGAAATGATTGAGTTTCTTCAATTGGAGTTGCAACTTCAAAGAGATGAGTTGCAATAGAATAGTGATTTTTCCAAGTCTTTCATCTATATAGATGAAGATAAAGATGTTGATTCCAATCCATTGATCCAACCAACTTCAAATGTTGAAGTGGTCCCTAATCAAGTTCAACTTTCTTCCAAACCAATCATCAAGCCATGGGAAGAACCTCAAAGTAACAAAAATCGATGAGGATTAGGATATGACAAAGATGAAAACAACTTGGATATCCCCAATTATTCTAAGCCGATTAAGTTCATCAGTGCAGGATTTCTTGATCCAATAACATCAACAAGCCATGAGACAGTTGTAGACAAACAAAAATACATGCAAACTGAAGTTGAAGTCAAACCAAAATGCCTTCATTATCAAAGAAACAGTCATCTGGAAGATTAGTGTTTTGATCTCCATCCTTGTCACCATTGTGGCAAGTAAAATCATTCATCAACACAATGCAGCAAACAACAACAATCAACCAGATTGAAGATCGATTATTCATGGAGATCCCATGGAATGGTCATCCATGCTCAAAATATTGTATAAGTTTTACAATCGAATTCACTCACACATATTGCAGCCAACAGTAAAAATGACGATGGTACTCTTGTGCAGTTGAATGGAGGAGTACACCGGTGAAACACTCCTACACCTAAAGGGGGGGAGTTTAGAATTCAAAAATCAAGTGAAATATTGTCTCTCCTTTCAGCTGACAAAGGGGGGAAAATGTTAATGAAATTGACAATGGTTGTTAGACTGAAAGTCTCAACAACATCAGAAAAGAAGCCAGTGGGCATTTTCATCATTGAGTGAGCATCAACAAATTCGCCAATGGGTGATCGACAACAAAGTTAGTGGTGAGCAGTTTTCAAACATAGAAAAAGCAACAGTGAGTTGTTTTTCAACGTCATTAGCCAATGGGAATTCATAAACTTTTGTTAGTGGACAAACAAATATGCTAGTGGGCGTTCATCACATTTTGTCAATGGACACAGGATGCTAATTTCAAGAAAAGGAAAATTGGGTCCTTTTGCAGATTGGCACGTGATGGAGTTGTCAAGTGACATTCAGAGATGAATTAGACATTTATCTGACTCATGGTCTCTTCATATTGCAATTTCTTTAGCATCTAGCTTTGGCGGTTTTTCAGGCAGTGGTTTTTGAGGGTCAACTTGAGAACTTGGAAGAGGGTTCCTTGTTCTTAATTTGGACTTATCATTGGAGGGGGAATGTTAGGATCACTATCACATTAAAAATGATTCTAAGTCCAAGTTATTAAATTAATTAAAATCATGAAACTTAGGATTTAATCCTACCTTTCTAGATTGAGTTTGTTCCTCATGTTTAGGAGTTAATTTAGGCTTAGCTGGTTGAGAGATTCTCTCCAACTAGTTAGGCTCCTAAATTAGTGAGTTGTTGAGATATTTTCTCAACCAATTTTGTTCAAGATAGATGCAATATCTTGAGACAACTTCCTCATGTATTTATATGTATCATAAACATTATCTTAATAATGAAATTCATGAGAATGAGAGACTGCAAGAAAGTCTCTCATGCCTTTTCCGCCATGTCTGTTTTTTCTATATTTCTGATATTTATTTTATGAGTGAGTATATATTATTTGTTTATTAGTTTTCTTCAGATAACTTATTCAAATGATTGTAATCTATGCACATCCTAAATGTGCCATATTTATTTTTGACAAATAGCACATGGGTACCCCATGTTGACACACTAGGTCTAGTATAACCCTTATCTAGCAATTCTTGTAGCTGCAATTTCAATTCTAGTAGCTTTGCTATACTCATTGGGCTCTAGATATGAGGCCACTGCTTGGTACCTGGTTGATAGTGAAATTAATATCTCTACAAGGGGGTAACTGAGGGATTTCCTCCAGAAAAACATCTCGAAATTCTCTTATTACCGGTGTAGTCCCTAGCCTTTCTTTTTATGTTTGTTGTTCATCTTTTTCCACATGCACCATGTACACCTGATATCATTTTATTTTTTTCCTTTTTAACTGTAAAGCTGACATTTCCCGGATTGATATCGACTTTGGTTTTCCTCTTACCAATTTGGGATGCCCATTTTGGTCTACACAACTGATGTAGCTCTGATACCACTTGTTGTAGCTCTGATACCACTTGTTATAGATCTGATATGAAAATATAAGAGAATGAAAATAAACCCAAGAAATAACAAGATTTGAATATAGATAGAAATGATTCACTTTATTGATCAAACCCTTAAGGTAGGGCAACACCATATATTCACTCCTTAAGGAAGGAGAACACTCCACAAGCCATATGCCTGTTCATACAATATTCCTTCTCTATCTCCCATGTGGAGTCTCTAGCCTCTATATAGGCCTCATACATACAATACCATGGATCATTACCATGGTTCCCTTATACCATCAAACTAATACCATGGGCCCCTTACATTATTATTAACTACTTGTGGTCCCTTACATGATATGGGTTAACCACCTTATTTATTACTATGGCCCATCCCAATATTACATTATTACCTTGGGTACCTCCCTTGGTACCCCATATTATCCCCCCTAGGTATATAACAACAACTTATAGTTTTCTACAAATAGTCTATGATAAATTTCTACATTTCGAGCCAGTCCATCCCAATTAGTATATCATATGATCCTAAATGAAAAATATTTAACTTCACTTCAGTGGGATAACCATTCAAATTTAGATGACACTGTCTTAATTGATGTGTTACTTTTTGTTTGGTACCCGTGGCTAATTGTACTAGGCATGCATTTTGGTACTCTTCTGGTGACAGTTTACATTTTTCCATAGTTTGGGTGTTAATATGACTTAAACTAGCCCCCCAATCAATTAAAACAAAAACTGATTGGTTTTGTATTGTACCTTATATTTCAATCATGGTAGATTGATGCTCAACCTGCCTATCCTCTAATGCAACACTAATTCTCGAAATCTTTCTAGACACATCATTTACAGTAGTTGCTTCTTATACTTCTTGAACATTTTGAATAGATATTGGATTATGCGAAGAGTCCCTGAGAAAATGTGCTTCACCACAATCCTAGCAATTCAACAGTTCTTGTTATCTACCTCCTATAACCTTTTTGTTTCTCAATTCCATGGCCTTGGACCAAGTATGAGACTGAGCCGTTGATTTACACTTCCCTTATTAAACTTCTTTCTTTGTTGTTCCTTACCAAATTACTTGTAGTAGGGAGGTTTATGTCTTTTTATATTCATGACAACTTTTTTTTTATCCTTATTTTCCATGGTTTTTCCCCTTCTTTCCTTACCACTTCATCCATCATTAGGATTGTTGAATTCAATCCTCTGTTTGTAGGATGTTGGTAAACAGTTCAGAAATGTCTGCATTTTTGCTTTCTCCTTTTTAATATAGGGCACATACCATAGTAAGTTTGTAAATTTTGTAAAAAAACACATCCATGGTAAGATGTCCTAACCTCAGTTCATGGAATTCTTTAGTACGGTCATGATAATAACCTTCACTCAGGTACCGAGATTTAAATCACTTCAGAAATTCCTCTCAAGATGGTCTTTTCCTCAAATAGGTGTATACTTTTAGCCTCTTCCCACCACAGAGTGGCCTTTCCCCATAGTTGGTAAATAACTAGTCGTGCCTTCAAATTACTTTCATATTAATACACCTGGAAGTATTTAATCATGTTAAGTATCCATGCTTCCACATCTTCCTCCCTTTCCCATTCAAAAGTAGGGGTTTTAATTTTACGAAATTCTTTGTGCACCTCCATTTTCTTCTTTTTCTTATGTGATTTTGAATATTTTGTATCTGATTCCTCAACACTTTAAGATTTCTCCGACTCCATTTCAACCCTTCAGGTTCCACATTTTTATTACAGGATTTTTTTGTCAACTCCCTTATCGTACATTCATGTTCCTCACCAGCTCTCAAGAGCCATTCATTTCTATTTCAGGGTTGTGCCACATCCTGTTGCAGGTTTTTGATCATTTCCATTAACTAGGAGTTTGGTGTGGTGCTACGTCCTCCTAATTCGACATATAACTCCTCTTCACCTATTGTGGCTACAGGAGAGACTTTGGCCATTCTGAGTGACCTGCTTCATCTATGTACCAAAACAAAATAACTAACTATCAACCTCTAGTTTATTTTTGCAAACCATTTATTAAAAAAAAAAACTCTCTATGATGGTCCATGGTATGCCTAGTATTTAAAACTAGGCTTTGATACCACTTGTCATGTCCCTTGACTGTACATGCCATTTTTTTTCCTTTTTACATCTATAGTTAATGGTCTCTAATCACCCTTTGCTATTATTCACTATTCTTCTTAATGCACTTAGGGTAATATTAAGAAAAGGTTTATTTCTTGGTAACCCAACCCTACTCTCCCTAGTAATTATGAACTATATACTCCCCTTACACCTCTATTTTTCCCTTTAAGCACTATATCTAAATTTCAAACTATACTTTTCTTTTATGGTATTGTTACATTACCTACCAAGTGAATCATTTCTATCTCTATGTCACAATTATTAAACATTAAAAATTATGTTCGAATTCTAACCCCCACACTCACATGTTGGACTAACCTTAAACAGGAGATAGTCGTATGTAAATGTGATAGCACCTTATCACTTAGACATTCCAAAGGTTTTCTAAGGACTTATTGCACCCATAGTCCATTTCAACTATCCATCACACATGCTGAAAGTGGTAGGAGAGTGGCACACGTGAACCTCTTATCTTCAGACACACCATTCCTCTCATGCTTGTCTCACATGGGAAAGGTATGAATCACAATTTTTGGTTTTTGTGAATGGTGCAGATCACCGAAGGTGATCCAATGGTGTTCAATATTTCTTACAAACCCTAAACCTTAAATCAACCTCCTCTTTCATTTGTGTGCCTTCTGGTTCTATTACTCAGTCCACTGCTCATGGAACGCGTTCGCCCAATGTTCCTCTATGAAAGAGATGTGTCAACTAGATTATACCGTGACACTACACCTGTCATACTACCCAGTGATGGTTTTGTCTCACACAGGTTAATGAGACAAGGAGTGGAATAAATAAATATTGGTTCCATTTTCCTCTGCATGTTTGTTGGCCCCTTTTTAACACAAATTGTCCTTAGCGAGCTACTCTTCACCTAATTGTCGGTAAAATTTCCATATCAAATATTTAGGTAGATTTCCCCTACGCTTTGGCTTTCTAATATGGTGTTTCAGTTATTCATTTCTGTGCTTTTAGAATTTATGTAGACACAACATTAAGCCTCACTTGTTACCTCAAATGAGTAATTTCTCTAGTTGGCTCATCAACAGAGAGAAAAAGCCTATGTTGCGTGTGTTGTTCTAAAAGGCACAGTGATAAACCCACCTTATGAGTTTTCTTTTACATTTTTTTTTCTTGTCTCAGGTTTGAGTTCAGTGTGAAGTATTTTCATTTCTCTTTTTTTCCAGGATATATAGGCTCGATTCAATACATATCCAACATTTGGGCTTCCTTTGCTTCTACAATTTTTTGGCTAAAGTATGGTTGTGTTCATGGTAATTCCATATTTGCCATGTTGTTGTTTGTAACTGCTAAGTTTATTGGGTTTAATCTATTCTCATTCACAATACTTTGGCGTAGAGTAAAAAAGCTCTTCTGAAATGTTATTATAGCTTCCAGTTCAATTTTAACACCGCCAAACCCATGCCATAAGTGCGCTAAGTCTCCTCTCCTCCAAGTATACTTCTATGCAAACTTGGAACCCTTATTTTGTACAGTGCCTTGTTAATTTAAACAAATATTACAATAACATACCTTTTAATTCTTCTTCATAACTCAAGTTCTCCCGCTTTAGTTGCGAGGGTAGCTCCTAACTCAGTATGTGCTAGAGGTAACTATTTCTCTCTCGCTGAGTGTAATTCCTATAGTTTGTATTTCATAATTTAATTTTCTTTGCTTACAATAAGGTTTGGCTTTGCTTGTGATGTAAATGGGTACAAGTATGTGACCAGTGGTTATCTTGTGTCCCATTTTATCAACATTAACCAATAAAATCTCCGACTAATGCCCTTGCACCTATTCAAGAGTGAATCTATTCAAGGTTCTAGGTCAGTTCCCTCATGTCATTCGGTGAAGGAATTTCGTAACGTCTCTCTGATGGAGAAAAATTCTTGTTGATGTTGTAATAATTTATTTCCTTTTTGTTTCCTGCACATTTTTCCTACAACGAGCCTGTAGTTGGATTTCTAGACTCTAAAATGGTGTAACACCCATGGACAATTTATAAATACATAAATCTACATTATTGTTGAAAGTATGTGAGTCTCTATTGTTTATTTGAACTTTTGTGTTCTAAATAGGTCTCCAATAGATATATGTGTGTGTGTGTGTGCATCTTAATTGCAGAAATTGTTGAAATATTGTGGATACTTTGTGGAATTAATATATTCGTGACAATTGTTATAAATATAGCTTTGGTTCTATTCATTCATTGCCTTTTGTTATTAAGTATTCTCTTTCAATAATAATCTACTGAGGTCACCTCAGTCTATTCTTTTTACACGCTATGTGTATAAGTGATATATGGAATGTAATGTTCTCTCTTGTCCTCTTTATTATAATAATCCATGCAATTATAGTTATATTTTCCATCTGGTTAAAGTTTGTTTATTTTAGTAATAGTTACTCATCTCCTATGGCTTATTTGGTTATCAATTATTCTAAATACCAACCTTTTATAAAATCTAGTTATGTATGTGTGAGAGAAGAATTATTTCAAAGGTGTTCCTCATTGTATTAACATATATGGTTACATTGTATGCCCTGTTCTCAATAATTAGCTTCTCCTTTGAATTAAATTACTGGAAGATCGTCTTCTTTCAACGCAGTAACTATAATATGTTTTTCCTCTATTGAAGCATGGGTTTTGGGTTGTAACTTGTATCTACTAGAAAGCCCAGAAACATTGAGGACATGCAAACGCTTCTTGTCTAATAATTCTGATTTGGAGTTTACTTGTGAATTATTATAACTATTGAAATCCTAGAATTTCTTCTTATTTAATCCTTAGTTACTAGAGATTCAAACACCCACCCAAATATATATACTTAGGTATTCCTTCTTACAAATTTCAACTCGGCTTTTAATTAAAATACCCCAAACTTCTAACTGTGGATTATATCCTGTTATATCAACAAAATTAGCCAAATTTTTTTCCTAGGTTTCCCATGGTCGTATACAATAGATTCGAGTCTCTGTACCAAGTGATGTAATGTTGTAAGAGAAAAATAATTAAACAGTTTGGTGAAGATGCATTTTAATCTCAATAATGATTCCTTTTGGAGCCATGTATACCTATAAGCAAGGTTTTTATTAATGAGTCTCATAAATTTATAGTCATTGTTTTAACACTTCGAATCTTATATTGTTTATAATTCAATGCACATGTTTACTACCATGATTGTTGCCAACTAGGTAGTTTCACTTGAAGTTGACATGGGATTTGGTCTTGACAATGCTCATGGTACTATCTCCAATTGTAAAGTTCTAGGATTGAGATTACACCTTATTAATGGATGGAAGGGATTGCTCAGGCACGGGTTAGGGTAGCTACCCTACCAAATACCACTCTTGTAGTCTCATTGTGTTACAATGCTTGAGAAAAATAAAGCTCTAAATTTTATTTTATTTTTCTTGTGTTTAAGCCCTAACACTATTCATCAATATTCATGAGGGATTTCCTACAAGTTTAATCGTTGAATTTCTCTAGATATTTCTTAGTTTTCCATTGCAAGGAGGGTGGTATGACTCCAAATCTACTCCCTCATAATTTTTTTGTAAGAAAATCTTAATTTTAACCTCAATTATTCTTTGTTTTGATTCATTAGGAATTCATATGTAGATTTCTAGTACCCTCCTTACTTTTCATGATTGGTTTGATTGAAAAAGTTACCATTTTTTTATTCCTGAAGAGGGTTATCTAATATCATGGTCAAAAAGGTTTGTTTTGATTGCTTCATATAGACTATTATGGTGGGCCAAATCAAGGTAAAATTTCTCTTAAGAAACTATATCTCTACTTCAACATGCCTTAGACCTTTTCCTTCCACTTTCTCACCAATATCAATAATTAATTAAATTTATTTTTTATTTAGTATGGTTTACTAGCAGGAATGAAAATTTTCACTTTCGTTACTCACAAGTAATTTCTAAACCCGAGTATGATCCCCGTGACTCCCCGCAGACCCTCCCGTAACTCTCCCCGTAGACCTCCTGCGTCTCTCCCCGCAGACCTCCCCACACCTGTGACTCTCCCGTGATTCTCCCGTGGCCTCCTTGCGTACCTCTTGTGACGCCCGTCTCCCATGGCTCTCCCATTTCCTGGCTCCCGTAGCTCCGTTCAATCTCGTGACCCCCTGTCTTGGCTCCTGTTCAGCTCCCCGTAGCTCCCCGTTCCCCTGTCCAGCCCCCTGTCCAACCCCCATAGCTCCCGTTCTTGGCTCCCGTGACGTCCGTCTCTTGTGGCTCTCCCGTTTCCTGGATCCGTAGCTATCTCGTGACCCCACGTAACCTCCTGTGACCCCCTGTCATTCCTCCCATTCAGCTCCTCGTAGCTCCCCGTCACCCTATCTGGCCCCCTATCCAGCCCCCGTAGCTCCCGTTCCAGGCTCTCGTGGGTCTTCCAAGCAGTTGCATCTGCCACAATGCTAGGTTGTGAAAGCACACAGTCACAACTGTTGGGTTGTGATATCCCACACACAATGCAGCGCCCGCCATAACACTATTGTTGTTGCTACCACACTGGAAGTTCGAAACAACACTGTTGTTGTCTATCATCGTCAACCTCAGCCACAGTCTATGTTTTGACCCTCTGGCATTGCCCCGACGGGAAAAATAAATAAAAAAATTCAACAAGTCCCCATGACAGAGCAACAACACAACAAGGACCCCAAGGAAGTCGAAATGCCACTGTCCATAGATTTCAACAACAGACGTCCATTGAAGTACTTGCAGCAGTGCCACAACAAAGGTGGCGATGTTTACAGTCCCACCGATATTGCATTGGAAACTGATTTTGCCTTTTGGACATCCCAAATTAAACAAATTATGAGGATAATGGAACAACTAGAGGCGGAAAATCATAGGATGCGAGACGACATTGGCACTTTGTCAAACAGAGTTCTCTTGGTAGAGGGAGAGAACACATCTATCAGAAAAGCAATGTAAGAATACTGAGAGCAAAGTGCGAGGCAGAATTCCAACGAAATTTTACAGGCGAAAATCAGGGATCTTAAAAACAAACAGGAGGAAATTAGATCCCAACAAATGTCATTTAAATAGGAAATGGAGTTGCATATCAACACATGGGCATAGGTGGTCAGAGGAAAGGACAAATCCCCTCCGCTCATAGCGGTGGAGGAAGTAGTACAGCTAAAGCTCATAGAGGATAGAACCCGATGAGCAAGAGAATTGAATCTCAAGATAAGAGGACTCCCTACACCTCCTCCCTCAGTAGACCCAATGGAACTTGGGAACAGGTTTCTTTGCGACACTCTCAACATACCAGACATTATCTTGGGCAAAGCCTAGATAGGGCAGGACTCTACCCTCTTCCTTAGATTCTGTGACTCCTCGGATAGACTTTGGGTACTCCGAGACAAGCGAAAGCTATTCTCTCTTCCAAATAAAGTGTTTTTGGATGAATACCTCACAAGAGTTCAAGTAGTCGCATTGAAACAGGCCAGGGAATAGGTTGTAGTAGCAAGATAGGTAGGGAAATTTGCAGTGATTAGAAACCTTCAGGAAGTTATTCGGGACACCTTCCCCCTAGGATGGGCATCCCGTTTAGCGAGCTCCAAATGATGGGCCCGAATGGAGAGGAGGCAGGGCACAGATCTCTCGGTTCACTGCTAAAATGGCAATGGCTCCTTCTGATATTCACTAGGCCTACTCTATGAAGCTCTTAGCTCAGTAGACATCCTCCTGGTTAACGAGACTCATGCAAGCCCAGTCTGACCTCTCCCCGACATTACAGGATATCGGTGGACCGCAGTTTGCATACAAGAGACACGGAGTTTAGGAGGTGTCAGGGGATCAGGGGGTGTTGCTTGCCTCGTCTGTGATAGCGTCAGGAGCATAGTATCAGTGGTTGTGACCAATGAGTATGCAAGATTCATGTGGATTCAGATCAGAGCTATAACATCACCTCTGAGAGACATTTATCTCGCAGTTTGTTACTTCCCACCTATCTCATCTCCCTACGCTATTCACGATAGCTTAGACGGGGACCCTTATACAGACCTGTACTCTGACATCTCCAAGTTTTCGGCAGTAGGGGACATCATTCTCAGGGGGACTTCAATGCCCAGACCAAAGACCTCCAGTCTCCTATACACGACCAGGCAGAGGATATATTTTGCACTCGGGGGATTGATCCGACCATGATCGGTATGCACCAAACCTCCAAGGATCACTTGGGACCCACCACAACCTATGGGAATATCTGCTTCAGTTGGGAGAATCTCATGAGCTGGTAATTTTGAATGGCCTACCATGTTTCCCATCATCGCACTTCTTTACCTACAAACCATTTGGAGGCAGGGCTAGTGTGGTTGACTACGCTATTGCAAATCTAGATCTCCTCCCCTACATCAAAAACTTCTTGATCACCCCCATTCCTCTCACAGATCATGCACTCCTCTCACTCTCTCTGCAGTTTGACCTCCCAAATCCATCTCCTACTCTTCCCCCCAACCCTCCCAAGATCACCTTTCAATTTGAGGAAGGTGACCCTGAGCTCTTCCCCTCTATCCTCAGACAAATACTCCCATCAGAGTCCCAATTCACCTCTCTCAGCTTTGCCAAGGACAAATACCAGTGCCTTTCATCTACAATCTGGGAAGCTGTGCTCCAATCCTTCCCCCATTCCACTCGTATCGCCACCACTTTCCACAAACCGAGAAATTGCCCTATGAATAAATGGTATGACTAGGAATGCAAGTCTATGCATCAGGACCTTTGACATGCATTTCGGAACTCCTTACCAACACACCCTAACCTCTGTTCAGCTTATCATTGCCTCCTTCGCCGCAAGAAGTGACTTTTCATTGCCCATAGAAGACAGGTTCTTTCCACTCTCCTCCTTTGCTCGCCTAAAGAGTTCCAGGGAACCATCCTTTCCCAGCCCTCACCTACCCCTATTGACCTTGATCCTGACTCAATGTTCTCTCACACCTCCCAGCTATATGACATTCCTAGGTAGCCTCTAATTCATGTTACTTCCCCCCCGCCCCCCAAACCTCATGCCACCTATTCACCGAAAAAGATATCAGAGAGGCAATATGGACAATGAATAGCAGCAGGGTAGTAGATGAAGAAGGCTTATAGGAAGAATTCTTCAAGTTTGGACTTCACCCCCTAGTAGGATATCTGGTGGACCTTTTCAACCAGGTGGTTTGGGATGGATTTTTGGATGGTTGGTCTCACCACATTATCTACCCAATCCACATGTCAGGGCCTACTTCCGACCCCAACAATTATAGGACAATCATGGTTAGGCACACATTCTCTAAGTTATATGCTACAACACTCCACAGAACACTCTCCCAGTTCCTTGAGCATAGACAACTCAGGGCCAAGGGCCAAGCTGGATTCTACCCAGACCACCAGATGATCGACCACATCCTTACTCTTCGTGCAGTGATCGAAGAGGCTATGCATCGATCCTCTAAAGTGTACTGCTATTTTGTAGACTTTTGGAAGGCCTTTGATTCAGTCCTAAGGGAAGATATTTTCCAGAGACTAAGAGAGATTGACATCTCCTCGAATCTCCTGACAGCTATCATGTGCCTCTATGAGGCCATCCTTGGCCATCTTCGCATAGTTGGAGGAATGTCGGATTTCATCTGAAGCACCATTGGAGTCAAGAAAGGATTCCCCCTTTCTCCTACCTTATTTGGGATCTATATCGATGAGCTTGAGTCCTTCCTCTTCAAACATATCCAAGAGACAGATGGGTGTCTTCCTCACCAGGTCCTGATTTCCATCCTCCTCTTTGCACATGATATTTCTCTTATTACCTCCTCCCAAGAAGGCCTTCAGAGACAGCTAGATGCTCTCACAACTTTTTGGGACCAGAGGCATCTAATTGTGAACTTGGGTAAAACCAAAGTGATTATCTTTAATGGACTCAAGAAAACCTCCGACTTCCACTTCCTATTTAAAGGAGAAGAGATCGATATCGTCAGCACCTATACTTACTTGGGAGTTCATTTTTTAGGGCCTCGCTTCAGCCTGTAGCCAGCCCTTCAGCCTCAGATCAACAAAAAGTATGGCTTCCTAGCGCTTATAGAGAGGCAATGTTTCCGGCATCATTTCCAGGACATTTCATCCAAGATGAGCATCATTAACACTTTGGTTCACCCCACAATACTTTACGGCTCAGAAATTTGGGGTCCCTCTCTCCAAGAGTTAGATTGGGCTTCATCAGAGTGGGTTCAGACCCTTCTTTTGCACCATTTCATTAGGTGTAAGTATATAGTTCCTCCGCACATCATTCTAGCAGAGTTCGAGGCTCAACCTTTCCGCCTAGACGTGATTTTCAGATTAGTGTTGCTCTTGCACAAGATCTGGGGCTTGGCAGGCACGACGAAGGGTCGAGATAGATACCCATATTTAGCATATTGCTCCTTGGAGAACATCACCCATATACAGACAAGCCGATCCAAATGTTGGTACACCAATGTGACAGAGGTTCTGGAGGCTTCAAGAATCCAAATTGACCACCTCCCTCCCTTTTAGTACTCTCTGAATGCTCCAGGCCACTTCCTTCCCAATCAGCAAGAGCGGAATGAAATCATTAAGGAGGATATTACAGATAATACGTTTAGACTACATGGACCAATCCTACCAATGGGTTGTGTCCAAAAATGGCCTTCTACGCGGAACATTGCCTAGAGATCAGGGATGGGCTCATCATCAGACCCCTGTACATGTTCCAGCATTGGATGCATGCCCTTAGAATCCCCTTCAGCTAGCTCAGAGTTGGGTCTGACAGACTCCGGGTGGAGATAGATCACTACATCGATAGGGCAAATAGGATTTGCTAGCTTTGCCACTTACAGGAGATAGAGACAGAGACACACTTCATCTTCAGATGCTCGGCTTACTACGAGACTCGAGGTCGTTTCAATTGTATCTTTAGGTCTTCTCTAAATTTTTCTAACTTCCTCAGATATGTTTATCTGAGATGCCTTGCACTTTATCTCTAGGAGGCCTTCAGATTTTGGGCCAGTTTTCTTCAGCCCCCCACCAGATCGAAAACCACACAGAAGATCACAGACTTCTTTAGGGCACTACCATCAGCGCGGGGCACCAAAAGAACCATTGATCGGCCCAAAGCCATTGCAAATAGATTGGTGAGGTCCCAGGGGAGCTGACCCACTAGACTGTACCAACGCTCCAGGATTGGATCCACCCCTGGGAGTCACCCTAGAACCTCTAGACGACAGCAGTGACAACCCAACATGCCCAGAGGATAGTAGACTTTGACAAGCTTTACTTAGATTTCTTCTCTCGAACTTAGATGTTAGGAGTAGGTTCTGGATAGGAGAATTTTTCTCTCCTTCTCCTTCTTCGCTTCATCTCACAGCTTTGTTCTGAAGCCGAGAGCTTCTAGCTCCTACATTTACATTTACTTAGATTATAGATGTATTTTATACTCTTTAAATAGAAATGTTAAAGGGGACCATTTGGTCCAACAGCTTGGAAGGATATAATCATTGTAACCAACAGTCCTATTGGCCTTTTATGGTCATTTGTTGGACATTAATAAAATCATCTTATCTTATCTTATCTATTACCAACCCCATTCAGATTTTGTCACAAGAATGCTTAGCGAGCATTGAGTTCTATCATGACTCACTGGAGGTTTATTTCTTGTGAGGGTTTAAAACTTCATTTTATCTTAGGTTTGCGTAAATATTTAAATGGTTCGTATGACTACCTATGTTTTCCTTTGGTGTCTCAAGAATCTTTATTAAACTCTATGTTTTATGTTTAAAAAAAATGGTATTGAGGCTAGGCTCTCGCCATAGTTTCTATGAGATTGTGTGCAAAGAAATTAAGGCTAATGTTTTTTTTCCTCCATACATTCATGTGCAAAAATTGTAATAGACTTCATGGATGTAAACATGAGGGTATTCTTCCTCAATTAAACTATAATTCAGGTGTAAATTTTAATGTCTTCAAACCTCGATCGAGCCTGAGGGTTTTACTAAACTTTTCTATATATATATATATATATATATATATATATATATATATATATATATATATATATATATATATATATATATATATATATATATATATATATCTTCTCTTCCTTATGTGGATAATATAATTTTTTATTGCTTTTGAGTATAGTAATTACATCACCTTTTTATGAGATTTTGGTTCAAACCCTGACATTATTTTATATGAAAGAAAGGCTTTCCTTATGATAGGGAAAAACAACAATATATAGTTTTTTGGGTTATCAACTAGGAGTGTATTTTCTCAACTTTTCTACAATGTTAAAAAACAATATTAACTGCTCATTTTTTGGTTAAACTGATTGCTTTTTTATTTAAAGACATTGATGCCACCTTCTTGTTTATTGATATTTATATGTGTGCATGTTATTGGAAGTAATGCTTCCATGACTTCCAAGTTATTGTGAGTTGTAATTGTTTGAGTTTATAAGTTAATGGTTGTACTAGCTATTTTCAGTAATCTAGATACTCCATTCTAAGATCTAGAAGTATCATGTATTCCGATATATGTAATGTCTGTGAGATCAATACAACTAACATTTGCACTAGATGTTGCAAAGGAAACACAGCAAGGCATAAATTGAAGAACGCAAATACAACAAAAAAATACTTCATAAAGAATAAAAGTACTTATAATGAATTTATTATTAGATATTCCTATATATTGCACTATATATTAGCCCCACTAGTTGTTTCCCTTTCTTAATGTAACATTTCACCACTATGGTCACTATAATATCAAATACAATATGTGTCTCTTAACCAAAAACCATTATGAAAGTCAAAATACTTATATGTCCCATATCCCATATAAACCATAGTATACCTTGATAACTCTTGGAGAATTGCAAACCCTTCCAAAATGCAACTTCTAACCACTATTAGTAGGTAGAATCAAGGATGTTGTTCCATCCCTACCATGAAAGTCCATTTGTCCTATACAACTCCAGCACTCATGAGTCATGTGTGAGTCATTCAGCCAAGAAACTAACATATACATGCAATCACTATCATGACATTAGTAACCATAGAAAAATGTTAGTTAAAACCTGAATTCTAGTATCAATAGAAAAAAAAAAATCAAACCAGAGGTTGTTGACCCATACTATGCATGTGCATCTAGGGGGTTTCCTACCACATTCAAGTAACCATCAATAACATATTTGTCATAAAGTTAGTCATTGATAAAATTGCATATAATAGAATAACATTAAAACATAATCATCACATAATTGTTAAACGGAATCCAAAGTTGATCCTTAGAATATGTAAACATGGCAGCATATAATAAAATCATCAATTAGGTACATCACAGTCATCATCATAACCATTAATAACATTAATTGGGTACATCACATTCACTAATAACAATAGTAAAAATAGTTGGATCCTCGACCTAAGGTCCTCAAAGAATAATTTACATTCCATAAGGCTATATCATGGTTAAGCCAATATCAAATCTAGTCACTAGAGTAGGGAACTACAGAAAGCCAACAAATATTGAAGTAACTAAATGAGAATCTCAAATTGGTCCAATATAGGATAAAGTCTCAATACGGTCAACACTGTAATCAACACAAGTTTGAAAAGTGGGAGGTATTCCTAAGGCTACAACCATATAAGTAGAAATCTCTCAAAAATAAAATGATGGAGAAACTTGAGGATAGATATTATAGGTCATATAAGGTTATATAAAGTTCTAAAAAGGGTCAGCTATGTTCGCTTGGAGGGTGAGATAGGTTTGAGATAAGTGCATAACACGTTTCATGTCTCAAAATGTTAAAATTTCAAATATATTGTTTCCCTTAAATGATGAAAACATGGTTGTGTAATTCGACATGGCATTTTTATTATTAAAGGAAGAAGATCAAAATTAAGATATTGTTAAAATACCTCATTTGAAAATAAAAATGGCATAAAAAATTTATATATATATATATATATATATATATATATATATATATATATATATATATATATATATATATATATATATATATATATATATATATATATATATATAGATATGTTAAACATCAAAATTACTTCAAAGCAAAACAAATTGAAAAAAGACGTTGTAATCATATTTAAAACTAACTCACTTCAATATTAACTAGCATAGAGACATAAATTAAATGGATAAACGTTGATACACTTGTGTGTCATTCAATTTATCATTCATTTAATTTAAATTGTCACTCATTTCATTTATGTAATGCTGAAATTTGTAAAAAACACACTACATAACCTTTGAAACAAAAACATTATTTGAAAACTCTGGATTTCATTCACGAGATTGTCTATAAAATGAAAAATATTATCAGATTATTAAATCTAAATCATCCATTCATTTTTATTTTTTAAATAATAAAAAAATGAAAACTCTATTCCAAAATAAACTGTTTTTCTTGATACAATTATTGTAATATGTGAGAGCTATTAAAAATGTTATTGATTAAAAAGTTGTTTTTATATATAAATTAATTTGTTTTAATATTAATTGTTATAATAAGTGAGAATAAGTTATTAAAGTTCTTCATGAAATAAAGTCTATGTCAATTTATTTTTTCCAGTATATGTAATTTTGTTTATGCAGCAAGTACAAGACAGAACTAAATGTAATGTTATTTATGCAACAAGTGAAAGACATAGAACTAAATGACAACACTGACCTAAGTGGCATCATCAACTATTCAAAAAACACAAAAGCTTTTGTCCAAATGGATAAGGATCTTGGGAAGTGTGTTGGCCCAAGATCAGTGTTCATAGTACCCTTGGAATAGGCTTTTAAATTATAGTAGTTACCCTATAAAAGATTTATTTTTCCAAGGTGAGGCAGTGGGATTATTTATAAGTTTTAATTTGTGATTATAACATAAAATGTATCTTAACAATGTACTTATTCATTAATTATTTTATAAACAATTATAAACCATCATTTTCATCCAATTATAAAATGTAAATTATTATAAATCATCATCAAATTACAAAATATAAATTGTTATAAATCATGGTATAAACTTTATAAATCAAAACCAAAAATGATTTACATATAATTATAAAATATCCTTAAATTTATGTTTGCACTTCTAAACTAAATTTATGAAATAGTACAAATAAGATATAGTGGTCAGAGACATGGAGAATATTGATGGTATAGGAAAAAAAGCTTCAATTTTCTGTGTTTGCTTTGTTTTCATTTACTTTCTTCTTGGTTTCACTGTTCCAACAGGACAAGATACCCTTCATAGCTAAACTGCAAAATAAATATTGCAGGAATATTGTTTAATGCACCAACATACCATATGAAACTTGTTCAACACAATTTGGACATATTGTTAGAAAATTATATATTATGGAGCAATGGAACACATAAAATATTTCAGAAATATAAACACAGAAAATGCATGAAACAAGAGAGACACAGATATACATGGTTCACCCAGTTTGGGCTACGTCCATGAAAAAAAAAACCAATGCTTCCTTTTATATTATCCAGCAAACTAAAGAGTTACAACCTACAGCAGATTCACTATAACACCCTCTTTGATCTCAATCTCCTCTCTCTTCCTCACTCAGAATACAAATATACATAGACACAATACAATTCCCTCATATATAGTGAGGGGTTGCCTTCTAGGGCAAAAAACCCTAAATTAAACATAACTTCTACCGTCAGATCATTCGCCTAATGAACGGGATAGATTGACTAGAAATTACTAGACTTTTACAAGGCAATTTTGCAAGACAAGTCCACCCGCACCCCCCCGCGTGGAGGGGTGTACAGTCTTCCCTGGGGTATACATCTGGCTGAAACCTTTTAATACAGAAGATAATCAGGCTCCACACCCAACAAATATGACTCTTATGAGTAGTAACCTGAGAAGAATACAATGCATATTTATAATTTATGCACCTAATAACAAGGGTATATACTATTTACTCTATCCTTTGTAATCTGATTTAGTAAGTACTAACATAGAAAATTTCATTTCTGCTATGTTCTAACACTCCATAATAAATTCCTCTAAACGCATTTTCATGATTGATGGAGGCAAGCCCTTAGCACAATCATTAGCACTCCGGATCAATGAACAACATAAATTCAAAAGAAAAGAAAAAAATCTTGAAATAAAAAACAATATAATGCCTACAATAAAAGGTTTATTTTACACAAATCAAAACAAAATTTGTTCTCTGCTGAATGTAACTAAAACCAAAATAATAGAATAACAGGGTTGTTGAGCACAAATAATGTCATACTTGGGAACTTTATAGCTAATTACAGTGTTTTTTTGGTGAGAGAAACATAGACTCAATTACAGCAATGAGAACCAATTTCATCTCACTACAGAGCATGGTGGATATGTGAAGGAGACCCATTAAATGATGCAGTCCTACAAGATCACTCTCAGTGTTATATCTCCATTTCCTTCAATGCAAAAAGTGTATTAGTAGTCCCATATAAGAGAGACAGGTTCAGATATGCCACAGGGACAACCCTTAACATAAGGCTACATTGAAATAAACATGAGTTGCATTTGAGCTCTGAACTTCTGCAAAATAAAAAATTCCCAGACTTTTATATCAGAGTTAAATCATCTTTTCTCAATAGGTAATTTTCCAAAGATGGGTGTTAGATAAAAAGCAGCAGCTGCTCCTAAAAACCCTAAGTTGTTCTTTACAAAAGGCTTCCAATCCAAAGTTCTCCCCACAATTGGAAGTATCCCAAACGAAGCAAATAGCAATAGCCACAGAGGAGAAGCAAGAACAACCCACTGCCATGAACCCTCCACTCTGCCTTGAGGGCTAAGTCGGGCAACAAACCTAAACACACAACCCCCAGCAATGGATGTCGCAAGAGTTAAAAAGTACAGGTCATCTGTCAAACCAGGCACGTTATTTCATCCATCTTCCCTAACAATGCATTGCTTGATGACATCAATTATATTCAAAAGGGATACCTAATAGCCCTCTTCCGATACAAAAAAAATGATTCCCATACCTGGACTGTAGCTCACCGAAAAATTGATGAGGAAGCCTCAAACCCACTGTTAATCCTGTGCCAAAATTCAAGATGTTTTGGGAAGAGATGTCCTCTACTATAATCACAGTCCTGTCATTAGGGCGCAATAGGTCCCTAAATGATTTATCTGAAGGAGATGGGGATGGCCCAGACCTTGTAAGGATTCTGATTTTCCACTCTGGCTTGTCTTCCAAAGCCTGCAACTCTTGTGAAATCTTCACTGCTTGGGTTGGAGGTAAGACCCTGGCTATGTCAATAACATTGGTGAAGTTGCAGTTGGGTAGCTAAAGGTCTGGGATTTTTATTGCTTCTGGATCTTTTGAGGCCATGTTGGATTGAAAGTCTGAGTTCAGGATTTGGGTAATTGCTAAATATGGTGTCAACAACACTTGTTGAATTAGAAAGGTGAACAAGAGCATGGATTCCATTGACAGAGTTTGCTTACCCACATCCTTGAGAATGTTTTTTTTGTGTTGTGCATATATCAACTAAGAAATACCTAGGTTTTTGAAGGAGATCTGAAAGGGGTTGAAGTTGTGGGTTATTGAATCGGGTGTACATTGACTAATAGAGTATGAGTGTTCTATGCGATTGAAGGTGGGCTTGTAAATGAAAATGGAGAGGAAAGAGAATGACTTAAAAGAGATAACACAGCAGGAACGGAGTGGCATTTTAACTGGGGGTGGAGAAAGACTCAGAATGCTCTTGATGGTTGCTTGTTGAGGCTTGAGCTTGAGTTTCCATGAGATACTGGAGATGGGTCTAATCACGAATTACTGAATGCACCAAAATCTGAGCCACTTGATTCCACCTGTAAGGTCAGGCACACACTAGAATGAGGATATGTAGACTAAGAAACTACAACACTTGGTCGCAATAGGCACCGAGACATGCATAACACTCCTAATTAAATGTACAAGGGAAAACATTAGCGTTGTAGTGACCATCAATGGTGCCCTGAAATACCCATTGATAAACCAAGTGAACTGGTTGAGTTCATAGAGCCACAACTAGACGAGGCTTGCACCATGGCTACAGGTAGCATAAATGAAAAAAAGTAAATAGGGGAGTTATTTTTCTGAGACAAGGGTTAATAATCCATACCTATAGATACATAGCACACTTGAAGAGAAGATTCTCTTGGTTTCATTGGTATAGTTTGGTGAGTTCCATTCCATTGTGGATACCTTGAACAGCCAGAGAGTTTGCATGAGAACCAAACACGTTCCTTTAAGGAACACAAAACGACAATAACAAGGAATTGAGGGAAAAACGATAAATGTAGACCTAAGAGTATTCACCACGATGGTAATGGAATCCATTGTTCTCTTGTCCCATGAATACTTGAACCAGCTCGATGATACCAACACACATCCTCTGGCACATCCAAACCCATGAAAATCAGACGAGACGGTAATTCCCACACCATGGGAATGTAAAATGAAGTAGTAAACACAAGAATGAAATACCTATAAGCTATAGGGGAAGGCCTCATTGCCATACATTCAAAAAATTCATGAGTCTGGAGTAACCACTGGGCACCTGTCCACCGCTGGGAGAGAGGGATTCCAACAGGGTTTTGGCTAGACAAGAATGGTGCCACGGTAATATGGGCCTTAGATTTGGATTGAGGCATCACAGTTGTTTGTTCATCCCAAACCCAACTGAGAAGAATGAAAGAACATTGAGTTTCCGCAAACCGTTTCTGCAACGAATTGGTAACCACCTTGATCGAACGACTGAAACTTTTTCAATCATCTAACATATAATCTTATGGTGCACAAGATGACATGTGTGCAGAGAGGGGAGTTGATTTTAGAGGGAAATGCCTTATGGCGTAAATATAGTGTGTTTGGTGTTGTGTGTTTAATCACTATATATGTTCTCCCTCAATTTTTCTAACACATGTTCTCTTTCTACCCCGGAAGTAATATTTAACATTGAATTGAGCCATAGGAAAAGAGGGGAACCCATTGAGTAACTTTGTAAAAGAGGCTTTCTTAGTGATATCATATGGAGGGTGTATCATAGATATAAAGCTAGAGAACCCATTGGAAGCTTGTGGTTTGATAAACCTATTAGACTAAGGGTTGATGAACCACCAATAGTTGCCTTGGGAATAAATATTTGGTGCATGAATCACTAAGGAATCACGCAGAGTAGTGATTTATTTACCCATACACAACTTAACCAAAAAATAACATTCCTCGTAGTGGACACTCTTCTCCTAAAAGTGAGCTAGAGATATTTGTATTTGAAATGTTGAGGTTGTTGGGAATGTGCCTCGACACTCTGTGTTATAACGGGTGTAACTAGTGGATCAAGGAAGTGTCTCCTTGTAGCATCATGTTTTAGCTAATCCTTCCTACTATTGGTGGAGTGTTGATCTCCTTACAACCCATTTGGGCGCTTCATGCCCTCTGGTTGTTCTTATATGTCGAGAGGTTGAATTTATAAGTCCCTCATATCAATGGACAAGTTCCTATTCAACACATCCTAATGTGGCCATCGGAAACACAAGAAAGGGAATCTTGTTGTAAGCTCATGAAGGAAAGCACTAGGATATGCTTCATAAAACTATAATGGTGATGCCAAATTTTTTTTGCAAGTCAAAGTATTTTCAGATCCACCATATTTGAGCCAGGGTCAAAACCTTTTGCAAATGGATCATAATGTAGAGTTTGCGAAAAACCTTACCTCATAAACCATGCCTCATGACCTTATCGGGTGGACCTCAAAATTATTAGGGAATTTTGGATTATTTCTCATACTTTATGGTATTTTGAAAGGGTTGTATGCCTATACTTTGATTGGGAAGGAACCTTCCTACTATTGGTGGAGTGTTGATCTTCTTACAACCTATTTGGGTACTTCATGTCCTCTGGTTGTTCTTATATATCGAGAGGTTGAATGTATAAGTCCCTCATATCAATGTACATGTTCCTATTCAACACATCCTAATGTGGCCATCGGAAACACATAAAAGGGAATCTTGTCGTAATATCACAAAGGAAAGCACTAGGTTATGCTTCATAAAACTATAACGGTGATGCCAAATTTTTGTCGCAAGTCCAAGAATTTTTAGAAACCATTGACCACATGGAGGTATGGACCTACGACGACATGGGTCTCATAAATTTATAGACATTTGTTTAACACTTCGAAGCTTATATTGTTTATAATTCAATACACATTTTTACTACCATGCTTGTTGCCAACTAGGTGGTTTCACATAAAGTTGACACAGGCTTTGGTCCCGACAATGCTCATGGTATTATCTCCAATTGTAAAGTTATACGATTGAGATTACACCTAATAAATGGATGGAAAGGATTGCTCGGGCATGGGTTAGGGTAACTACGCTACCCAATACCACTTTTGTAGTCTCATTGTGCTACAACACTTGAGAAAAATAAATATCTAAATTTTATTTTATTTTTCTCGTGTTTAAGCCCTAACACTATTCAACAATATTCATGAGGGCTTTCCTACAGGTTTAATGGTTGAATTTCTGTAGATATTAATTAGTTTTCCATTGCAAGGAGGGTGGTATGACTCCAAATCTACTCCCTCATAAATGTTTTGAAAAAAAATCTTAATTTTAACCCCACTTATTCTTTGTTTTGATCTAGTAGGAATTCATATGTAGATTTCTAGTACCCTCCTTACTTTTCATGATTGGTTTGATTGAAAAAGTTACCATTTTCTTATTCTTGAAGAGGGATCTCTAATATCATGGTAAAAAACGTCCGTTTTGATCCCTTCATATAGACTCTTATGGTGCACCAAATCAAGGTAAAATTTATCTTAAGAAACTATATCGCTACTTCAACATGCCTTAGATGTTTTCCCTCCACTTTCTCACCAATATCAATAATTAAATTAATTTATTTTTTATTTACTATGGTTTAATGGCATGAATGCAAAATTTCACTTTCATTACTCACAAGTAATTTCTAAACCCGAGTATGATTGTTATTCTCCTTCTCTTTTCTAAAAAAATATGGGTATTAGTTCTATTACTAACCTCATTAAGATTTTATCACAAGTACACTTAGCGAGCATTGAGTTCTATCATGACTCACTCAAGGTTTATTTCTTGCGAGGGTTTAAAACTTCATTTTATCTTAGGTTCATGTAAATATTTAAACTTCTTTGTAATGGCATGGTTCGTATGACTACATATGTTTCCCTATGGTGTCTCAAGAATCTTTATTAAACTCTATGTTTTATGTCTTAAAAAAATGGTTGGTATTAGGGCTAGGCTCTCGCCATAGTTTCCACAAGATTGTGTGCAAAGATATTAAGGGCGTTGTCTTTTTTTCCTCCACACATTCATGTGCAAAAATTGAAATAGACTTCATGGATATAAACATGAGGGTATTCTTCCTACTCCACATGATTCCTTAGTGAGCCATTTAATGTCTTCAAACCTCGATCGGGCCCGAAGGTTTTACTAAGAACTTATCTATATATATATATATATATATATATATATATATATATATATATATATATATATATATATATATATTTATATTCTCTTCCTTATGTGGATATAATTTTTATAGCTTTTTAGTATAGTAATTACATCACCTTTTTATGAGCTTTTCGTTCAAACCCTGACATTATTTTATATGAAAGAAAGGCTTTCCTTATGATAGGGAAAAACAACAATATATAGTTTTTTGGGTTATCAACTAGGAGTGTATTTGCTTCGCTTTTCTACAATGTTAAAAGACAATATTAACTACTCATTTTTTGGTTAAACTCATTGTTTTTTTATTTAAAGACATTGATGCCACCTTCTCTTTTATTGATATTTATATTTGTGCATTTTATTGGAAGTAATGCTTCCATGACTTCCAAGTTGTTTTGAGTTGTAATTGTGTGAGTTTCTAAGTTAATAGTTGTACTAGCTATTTTCAGTAATCTAGACCATCCATTCTGAGATCTAGAAGTATCATGTATTCCTATATATGTGATGTCTGTGAGATCAATACAATTATAGTGTGTTTGGTGTTGTGTGTTTAATCACTCTATATGTTCTCTCTCAATTTTTCTAACACATGTTCTCTTTCTACTCCAGAAGTAATATTTAACATTGAATTGAGCCATAGGAAAAGAGGGGAACCCATTGAGTAACTTTGTAAAAGAGGCTTTCTCAGTGATATCATATGGAGGGTGTATCATAGATATAAGGCTAGAGAACCCATTGGAAGCTTGTGGTTTGATAAACCTATTGGACTTAGGGTTGATGAACCACCAATAGTTGCATTGGGAATAAATATTTGGTGCATGGCTCACTAAGGAATCATGTGGAGTAGTGATTTATTTACCCATACACAACGTAACCAAAAAAATAACATTCCTCATAGTGGACTCTCTTCTCCTAAAAGTGAGCTAGAGTTATTTGTATTTGAAATGTTGAGATTGTTGGGAATGTGCCTCGGCACTCTTTGTTCTAATGGGTGTAACTAGTGGATCAAGGCAGTGTCTCCTTGTAGCATCATGTTTTAGCTAATCCTACCTACTATTGGTGGAGTGTTGATCTCCTTACATCCCATTTGGGTGCTTCATGCCCCTTGGTTGTTCTTATATGTCGAGAGGTTGAATGTATAAGTCCCTTATATCAATGGACAAGTTCCTATTCAACACATCCTAATGTGGCCATCAGAAACAAAAGAGAGGGAATCTTGTTGTAAGATCATGAAGGAAAGCACTAGGATATGCTTCATAAAACTATAACGGTGATGCCAAATTTTTTTTGCAAGTCGAAGAATTTTCAGATCCACCATATTTGAGCTAGGGTCAAAACCTTTTGCAAATGGCTCATAATGTAGAGTTCGTAAAAAACCTTACCTCATAAACCATGCCTCATGACCTTATCGTGTGGTCCTCAAAATTATTAGGGAATTTTGGATTATTTCTCATACTTTATGGTATTTTGAAAGGGTTGTATGCCTATACTTTGATTGGGAAGAAACCTTCCTACTATTGGTGGAGTTTTGATCTTCTTACAACCTATTTGGGCACTTCATTCCCTCTGGTTGTTCTTATATATCGAGAGGTTGAATGTATAAGTCCCTCATATCAATGGACAAGTTCGTATTCAACACATCCTAATGTGGCCATTGGAAACACAAGAAAGGGAATCTTGTTGTAAGCTCACAAAGGAAAGAACTAAGATATGCTTCATAAAACTATAACGGTGATGCCAAATTTTTGTCGCAAGTTGAAGAATTTTCAAAAACCATTGACCGCATGGAGGTATGGACCTGTGAGGACATGGGTCTCAAAAATTTATAGTCATTGTTTTAACACTTCGAAGGTTATATTGTTTATAATTCAATGCACATGTTTACTACCATTCTTTTTGCCAACTAGGTAGTTTCACTTGAAGTTGACATGGGCTTTGGTCCCGACAATGCTCATGGTATTATCTCCAAATGTAAAGTTCTACAATTGACATTACACCTTATTAATTGATGTCAAGGATTGCTCTACAAGATTGGTAGGGTCTTCGTAATTTCCTGTATTTCTTCCAACTACTTCTCCTTCATTTGGAGATCCTCTTCAATCCTCTGAAGGTTTGGATTCTCCCACAGAGAGGTCCAAATCTTCATAGTTTCATCTAGTAATTTGCCACAGTCTGCCACTGTGTCGGAGATGCCTTCCAGTGTAGATTTTAGATCCATTTCCCTCTTCTTACATACTTCCAATGGTGTGACTAGTGGCAGCTTCATTTGTAGCTTAGTATTATTCACTTCATACTCAAACTTCATTTCTACAAACTTATTCTTTGAATCCCTTATTGTGAGACCGAGCTTCGTGACCTTCTCTGTTGGTGACTCTTCTTCACGGACCTTTATGTCCGGAACTTCACCAAAAGTTTTGGTAATGAATTCCTCTAGCTGTTGTTGCTTGTAGGTTTTAACCCCATACAGAAATTACCTGCATACAAATTTTAAAAATAGAAAATAAACAGTGCGAGAGCATAACACATAAAATGCATATACACAAATATTTTCCCTTGGATCCCAAAACAGGACTACCATATTGATTTTTCATTATGTTCCTTTCAATGTTACAATACATATTTATACATGTCGAAACATCCAATACCATGGACTGAAAACCATCATGTCCAAAACCATGTGCGAAAACCATGCACAAAAGCATAGGTAGGTCCGCCAAACCTAATATAGTGTCCAAAGAATATAACACAACCCAACATTCTCCCACTTGTTGTTTTCTTTCCATAGGGGGCCACAGGAAAGGTTAGTCATTTATCCAGCCTTCCAATGCCCATTTTTTCTCCACACCAAGAGAACTTCTCAGAGCTCACAGATTTTGTCAATGCATCTGCAGTATTCTTCAAAGTGTCCACCTTTACCAACAACTCCTTTTTATCTTCTATCATATCCCTCACAAAGTGATACTGAACATCAATGTGCTTTGTCTTTGAATGGTAAGCAGGGTTCTTTGCCAAGAAAATTGCACTTTTGTTGTCACATTCTATCCTTATAGCTCCCTGTACTAACCCCATACTTGAACATAATCTTTACAACCAAACTGCTTCCTTGCTTGCATGAGTGGCTTCCATTTATTCTGCCTTGGTAGTTGATAGTGCCACTACAGATTGTTTCTTACTCATCCAACTCACTTCACCTCCAAATAGGTTAAACACATACCCACTTGTAGATATTCTCTGATCCAGATCTCCAGCCCAGTCTGCATCAACAAAGCCATGAATATCCAACACTCTGTCCAATCCTAGTCTTCCTTGGTAGCACAAACCATAATCACTAGTGCCACACAAATAACTGAAAACCCGCTTCACTGTTGTCCAGTCAGGGAAAATTTTAGGGGCTAATATTCGCCCATGGGCTAATTTTCTATATTTTTTCTAGAAAAAACATTCGCTAATTTCCATTTTTTTGTAAAAATGATTCGCCCAAATTTTATAGAATGAAATAATTTTACCCTAAAAATCGCTAAAAAATTATATATAGACTATATAAAAATATTATAAATTTGAATATTTTTACAAAAATATCTCCAAACATTTTATAGATTTCATATTATAGACTAGTGGGATTCACCAAGGTTTCTAAACTATAAGATAAATTTCCATCCTTCAAATTTTCCCTGTGTCCAATGCTCCTTCCCTGGTTTTGGCATAAACATGCTCAATACTTCCATTGCATGTGCAATGTCTTGTCTAGTGCATACCATTGCATACATTTGTCTATCGACTGCACTTGCATATGGAACACGGGACATGTCCTCTTCCTCTTTTTATGTCTTGGGACACTGTTTGACAGATAACTTTACACCTACAGGAATAGGAACCTTCACGAGTTTACTATCCTATATATTAAGCCTCTGCAGTATTGTCTCAACATACTTCCTCTGGTTTAACAAGAGCTTCTTCTTTGCCTAATCTCTTTTAATTTCCATGCCCAAAATATAGTTTGCAGCACCAAGATCTTTCATGTCAAATTTGGAGGACAATTGGGTCTTCAAATCCTGGATAATTTCTTTGTCATTTCCAACCAGCAACATATCATCCACATACAAGACTAGATAAATAACACGGTCAACAATTAATTTAAAATACACATAGTGATTTGCTTTACTTCTCATGAGGCCAGGTCCCCATATAAATGTATGAAATTTCTGATACCACATCCTTGGTGACTGTTTTAACCCATACAAAGACTTCCTTAACTTGCATACTAGTTCTTTCTTACCCTTCACCGCAAAACCTTCAGGTTTCTTCATGTAGATCTCCTCTTCCAGATCCCCATGAAGAAATTTTGTCTTCACATCCATTTGTTCTACCACAAAATCAAAAGTAGCAGTAAAATATAAAATTAATCTAATAGAAGCTACATCGGAAACAGGAGAAAAAATATCACCAAAATTAATTCCCGACACCTAGGAATAACCTTTTGCTACCAACCGAGCTTTGTATTTATCCACCTTTCCTTTTGCATTTGTCTTCTTCTTGAACACCCATTTGTTGCCAATGGGTTTCCTTCTATCCAGTAACTTCACCAGTTCCCAAACCTCATTTTTGTGCAAAGATGCCATTTCATCAACCATGGCCTCTTTCCAGATTTTGCCATCCTCTGAATCTACTGCTTCCTTCACAGTTCTGGGATCGTCATCAATAATAAATAAAGAAAAATTTGAACAGAAAGCAGATGGACTATACCTTTCTGGCTTCCTTCTTTCTTAAACTGATTTTCTCAAATGTGGAGTTTGTGGCTCTTCATCTTCTGATTCCTCCTCTGTTGTAGAGTCTTATTCTTCCTCCTTAAGCACAAACTCTATCTTCTCAGATTCCTTTGGTTGGAATTCATGTTTAATAACATCTTTCATCTCTCTGAACACCACATCTCAATTTTACACAACCTTCCTTGTTACTGGGTTCCAAAGCTTATAATCCTTTAAACCATTTTTATACCCAATAAAGATGCACTTTTTAGATTTACTATCCAACTTGGTTCTTTTCTCCTTTGGACATGTACATATGCATCACATCCAAATACCCTCATATGTGAAAGAGAGGATTTCTTACCAGTCCATACCTCTTGTGGAGTCTTATCCTCCAACACTGATGAAGGTGATCTGTTGACCGGGTAACATGTTGTCTCCACCGCCTCTACCCAGAATTCCTCCTGACCTAGCACCATTGAGCATGCTTCTTGCCCTTTCCATCAATGTCTTGTTTGTCCTTCCTACAACTCCATTTTTCTCAGGTGTGTATGGAGTAGTCTTCTGTCATGCTATACCATAATTCTTACAGAATTCTTCAAATTCCTTGCTACAATACTCTTCACCGTTATCTAACCCCAACAACTTTATCTTCTTCTTTGTCTGGTTTTCCACCAGAGCCTTAAAATTCTTTAAACCTGCCAAAGACTTCAGATTTATTCTTAAGGAAATATATCCATGTATTCCTTGAGAAGTCATCTATAAATAATACATAGTACACAGACTTACCCAGTGATGGAACCTTCATAGGTCCAAACACATCACTATGTACAAGCTCTAACATTTGTTTCGCCCTCTTACCACCAGAGGGGAAACTCACCCGATTCTGCTTCCCATATGCACAATTTTCACATAAATCAAAATCCAGAGAGCTATTACTCATAGCTTCTACCATACCTTTACCATGAAGTATTTGAAGGCCCCTTTCTCCAATATGTCCAAGCCTTTGATGCCACAACATGGTATTCTCTCCAGAGAAAACTAGGTTTTTTGCTCCACTTTCAGGAACCACAGAACTATTGCACCCATCAACAACAGTGTTACCTTGCAGCTTGTACAGAGTTCCAATTTGATCTCCCTGCATCAATACCAGTGCCCCTCAAACCATCTTATAGGTATCCTTCTCGAACATTGTTTTTACACCTGCATCATCCAACTTGCTTACAGGAATCAGATTTCTGGCCAATGCAAGAATATGCAGAACACCTGAAGGTGTTCTAAGTCTTCCACCTTGCAACTTCAACTTTACTTTTCTATGACCAATGATTCCATCCTTCCTATCATGCCCTAAGAAGACATCACCACCATCGTAGTTCTCATACTCGCAGAACCACTCTCTATGGGGAGTGAAGTGAAAGGATGCACCTGACTCAATCAACCATGCCTCATGATCTACATGTGTACTTGAAGAAGCTAAGTACACATCCCCACCTTCATCTGAGGTGTTTTTCGCCTCTACAGAAGGAGCATCATCAGATCCCTTTCCTTTTTCGGGAGCTTTAGATTTACATTCCCTTTTGTAGTGCCCTTCCTTTCTGCATTTCTAGCAAACCACCTTTATAGGTTTTCTTGGAGATTTAGATCTCCCACTTGATGACTTATTTTTGTTTTTGTTCTGGGACTGTCCTTGTATAGACAAGGCATCACCATTCTGGCTCTCCATATTTTTCCATCTCATCTCCTCTGTCAGCAAGGATGAAACTATTTCATCAAACTGCAAGGCAGTTGCATTGCTACCTATTGCAATAACCAGAAAATTCCATGAATCTGGTAGAGAACACAACAAACTAATGCACTTATCTTCATCTAGAATTTAAATCAATAGATAATAATTGACTTACCACATTATTAAATGCGTTCAGATGCTCTGTCACCGCGTCTCCATATGTGATCCTCAGGTTATACAGCTTTTTCCGTAGGAACAGTTTATTCACCATAGACTTAGATTGGTACAAAGTCCCTAACTTGTCCCACAAAGCCTTAGCTGTAGCCTCCCCTGGTACATTCAACAATACTGAATCTGAGACACACAATCATATTGTGCTCTTTTCCTTTTGATCCAACTTATTCCATTCCTTATCGAACACTCACGTTGGTTTAGTACCCAGATCTACAGCGATCCACTGGTCTTTATCCACCAACAGATCCCCCATCTTGAGTTTCCACAACTCAAAACTCTGACCATTAAATTTCTCGATCTCTATATTTCCACTGCTCCCCATCTTCTTTCATCACCAGAATCGATCCTGCAGATCTCCCACTGAACAGGGTCTACCATAGGCCTGAGTGAATCCCCTCAGCAACAAAGATGTCCCCTTCAAGCCAAAATAGCTTCGATACCAAATGTAGGTTTTTAACCTCGTACAGAAATTAGCTGTATACGAATTCTAACAATAGAAAATAAACAATGCGAGAGCATAACACATAAAACACATATACACAAATATTTTCCCCTGGATCCAAAAACTGGGACTACCAGATTGATTTTTCATTATGTTCCTTTCGATGTTACAATACATATTCATACATGCCAGAGCATCCAATACCATGGACCGAAAAACCATCATGTCCAAAACCATGTGAGAAAACCATGCACAAAACCATAGGTAGGTCTGCCCAACCTAATATAGGGTCGAAAGAATATAAAACAACCCAACATTGATGACATGCTCCATCCCTTTCCTTAATCAACTGATCGAGATCCTTCTTCAGTGAAGCTCTTTCCTTCTCCACTTGAATATTTAACAGGGAAGTGTGTTGTTCTTGCTCCTGCAATTTAGTTGGTATACCTTGGTGGAAATCATGCAATATATGAGTTGGGAATGCGGCGATTTTGATATTGACATGGTCCTACCCTTTTTCTCACTCTCTACCTTTAGTTGATTCAAACTGTAATGCTCTAGTTGGTATCTTCATAATCCTTAATCTAGATGTTGCTTCTATTGGTCACTCTAGTTGTAGTGGTTGACCTGTTTGTTCCACTTGTCAGGATGTCGGCGGTAGTTCCTTTAACTCTGTAATAACTTGGTGAACACCTATCAAGAGTGCTATGTAATGATTACCTATCTTGTTCCATGTTTCTGTTGTTACTTCCTGAACTTTGTCTCCAATTTCATCAATGTCCCCATCAATAAGGACAAGTGGTATTACGCCCTTAGATTTCTCCACCTTCTACTTATTCCTTGCACTTGCCATGTTCATTATAGGTACCCTCTTCTTGATGATGAACAATGATTCCTTTGTTCCCTCTATGTCACTAAGAGGGTCCTCGGTACCCTATTCCTTCTCTAGCTTTGTCTCTTCTACATCTTTTCCTTTGTCCTTTCCACTTGGACCTACATGTGGCAAGGTTTCCTTCTCTGCTTCAATGTCTTCTACGGTTGGATTCATCCACTCTATTGACCAGTGTTTTATTATCTCAAGAAGGTCATCTTTGGTGACCAAATATAGAAGAGGTTGCCATGTCTCCATTGGATCCTTCTGAGCCTTTACATATATCCTGTGAAATTATGCCTTAAACTTTGTTATATTGTGATACTAATCATACAAACTTGGTGATAGCCTGGTATGTTAGTTCACCACCATGTGAAAGTCTATTTGCAATAGTACAAATAAAATATTGTTCTCTTATGCGCGCAATGGCTCTTGGTATGACAGAATGAGGCATACCGCACGGCTTCACAAACATCTGCTTTGACTCGAGGAAATTGTGAATTTGTCAGCTCCTTTAATGTTAACAATGAGATGATCAAGATCAACCATGCATAGTGAAATGTCTTACCCTCTTCCTGTGCTTCTTTGTAATCCTCTAAAAATTCCCCGCATAAATATCTTATTTGGTTGAACTAAACCCCGATGTTTCACTATGTGGCTAAGGAAACCATGACCACAGGGACTTCATTTTCTTTACACTTCCTCATTATATTTTTGACTAGGATGTGTGAAGTGAAGCGTAACCCTTGGTTGTTGATGGAGTTAATATCATAATCTCGCGACTTTTTGATTATCTTGAAGTTGTCCTTCATGGTTTGTGCTACTGCCTTGTCTTGGTTTTTTCCGATGAACTCTTCTGTAGGGTCCTTTCCTTGGTAGGGAAATCCAGTAATCCTTCGTATCAAAATTTCATCAATTGGTATCCTCATCCCCAGACAGAGGCATCTGTCATGCACTAAAACTAGTAATTTTTGAACACAAGTTTTGTTAAACATGCTTCTACCGAAGTTTTGAATGTTTAACATGTTCCACAAGCCCGATCTCTCCAATCCCTAAGCCCATTGATGTGGCTCCAACCTTGTAACTCCACTGTCTGGATAGTATACCTGTTGTAGGTAGCTACTCAGCTCAGATTGTAGATACTTACTCTGGTCATTCAAGTCCCAATCCTCCATCTTTAATTGCTAAATTTTTCCTAGTAATTCTCCTTCAAATGGAAATTTTTCTGGTAGCATCAATGTGAAAGTGTTGAATTTTGCGTCTTTGGGATCTTTAATCGGCGTGGTACCCAATTTCCTTGGTGGAAAACATGGTGGTAGAAGAGAGGGAATTCTTGCGCCCTTTTTCTCCATCTACTGCATCTCAGCTTCCTCCTCATTGTCATGGATTTGTTTTGGTTCTTTCTGTTGCACTGGTTTCTTCACCTTCTGTGCAGGTTTCTTATCCTACTTGTTCTTCGTCTGATGCTATTTCGCTACCTTATTTCTTAGGGATGTCCTTGGCTCTACTCTAGAGGCTTTAGCTGGTCTATTTTCTTGTCTTCTTTATGGTTTTCCTTCCATGGCTACTTGTTTTGGCGGTGACCTTGCGCACCTTGGGGACACAGGTACACTTGATGTTGCGGATTTACCAGTCTGGGCTTCCATGATGCATGTTAGCCCTTTCTCTGCAAACTCTCTAGCAATCTCTTCGAAACTTCTCTCAGACATACAACAACACACTTGTCTCACACTTGGTCGCAAATTCTCAAACTGAATTCTCCAGATAACAAAGTGTAAAACATGGAGCGAGACATGGTTTTTATAGCGAATTTGAATTTCGAACCTCATGATTAGTTGAGATATTTCTCATTCATTGCAGATATGGTGCTAGATCCAATTAGTTGTTCTCCATAAATGCGCTTCTTTCACACCTCTTAACGACCACTTTCTTTTAATGCCAGCTATTTCCTTCCAATGGTCATATTTCTGGTGAACTTCAATGAACCTTCCCTTGTGGCGCAGCAACCCTTCCTTCGTTGCGGTTCTTTCAGACTTCAACATACTCTTGAATATTGCACAGTAATCTTCCTTTCACAAATTTCCCTTCTGTAGAGTAGTTTATAGTCCAGTTCCCACTTTCAACTTCAGGTGGCACTAAGACTCTTCTCCTTTCGTCTTTTAGTGTGAAGCTCCAGGGACATAGTTGTCCCTGTATACCTTCGAGCTGCTACCATTCACTCATCCTGCAATTAGCGGACTATTTAACTTCATGAGTTGAACTACACCACCATCAAAGATGTGCTTGATGATATATGGTCCTAACCAATGTGTTTTAAATTTTCTAGGGAACTTTGCAAATTTTCTATCATATAAAAGTACAATATCTCCTTCCTGGAATGTATTTTTGCTTGATGTGCTTGTCATTCCAGGCTTTCTCACTCACTTTTTCCACTTGCTGATGAAAACTTGTTATAAACCTCTCTTCTTCTGGAGCAAGTAATTGTGCCATTCTTTCTTCCTGTTGTAGTGGCTACAACTCCAAAATTTTACCTTAGCTTCGTTTTGGAGCCTTCATACCAACCAACCTTAATAACATATATTGCACTGTCAAGCACATCAACTTCAGCTATTTCGTAAAGTCATGTCAGCATGTACATGCAAGTTTGTTCCACCTCCTTCATAGGCTGATTTCTAGACTTAGTGTCAGTTGCTGGTTGAGTAGCTCCCTCTGAGAATTGCGCAATTATGGAGGGGAACCATCCTTCCCTCCAAAAATTGTGCAAACCCAGCTGGACTCTAGAATTCCGCAATTCTTCCTGACAATCTTCCTCTAAAAAATTGTGCAATTCATCTTAGGGCAACTGCTCAACCCAGAAATTATGTAATTCTGGGCAGAAGTCGAGTGGTGCTCCTAGAAATTGCATAATCACTCTGGGACAACCAACCCAATACCTAGCAGAAATTGCACAAATCATCAAGGCAACCTGCTGGTTTTAGAAATTACACAATCCATTGAAACAAGCTTCCTTGAGAAAATTGCATAGTCTAACCTAGGACAATTGCTCAGCCCAGAAATTGCATAATCTTAGGAGACCGTCACCTGTTCCTCCCAGAAATTGCGCATCCCTCTCCCAGGCTCACATGTCGATGCATGTGGCTTTGGTTGATCGATTCCCTCTGAGATTGAACAAAATTGATTTGCATGCATTGACTACTTTTCCCAAGGCAGCCTGCAAAGGCATCCCTAGATTTAGGGATCTATTTTTAGTAGTTGGAGGTTACATGCATGAATCACTTTAGAAACCTCCCGCCAAGTGTCGCTTTTCCTAGATTTTTTCCATGTGTGTCATAACCTTGATTTAATAAAAACTCATTTCCGAATGTTGCAAAGCTCATTCCTCACATCGACCTCGTAGCTCTGACATCCCACATTGCATCTAGGAGCCGTCGGCACATTCAGCTCATCTTTTTCTGGGTAATCCTGCTTTTAATCTCTTACGTTGCATTTCTGTCACCGTTTGTGTTTCACTTTGTGTGAATGTTATATTCTTGATTTTAGTGAGCACTTGCTGTCATTTTGATGTATGTTAACTTGTAGAAGCGTCGCTTCAGTTTTCGTTTGCATATCACTGTTATTGAATGCATGACATTGTTTTTGCACCGACAATCATCATCGCGGCGACCCTCTTCACTCACGTGTGTGTTGTCCCATTTTCTGAATCCTACACTTATTGTTTGCATGCATAATCATTCACTCTTGTTTGCACTCATCTCATCATGCATTTAGACTTCTCATGTTTTTGGTTTCGTGTCAGCGAGTTTGGGCTACCTTAGCCCAGACCTTGTCCTACCTGGCTAGCACTGCACACTTTCGGAAGTGAAGGCTTTGCCTTCCCTACAAAAATTGTGCAAGTCTAGCCCAACATTGACCTCCAGGCTTGCATTGACAAATTCTTGGAGGTAGTGTCCTGTTGGCCTAAGAAATTGCTGTAGGTTTTAACCCCATATAGAAATTACCTGCATACGAATTCTAAAACATAGAAAATAAACAATGTAAGAGCATAACACATAAAACACATATACACAGAGATTTTCCCTTGGATCCCAAAATTGGGACTACCAGCTTGATTTTTCATTATATTCCTTTCAATGTTACAATACATATTTATACATGTCGAAGCATCCAATAACATGGACCGAAAACCATAGGTAGGTTCGCCCAACCTAATATAGGGTCCAAAAAAAAAAATTCCTGGGGTGCTACCCCAGACCTCATAGAGGGGGGCTACCCTCCCCCCTTAAACCCCCCAGTGACCCCCTCGTTGCGTAATCAGCACAACGAAGGGGTGGCGGACCCCCCCCCTCTAACCCCCCGGTTCACTACATAGGTTAGTCGTGGAAAGAATATAACACAACCCAACATTCTCCCACTTGTTTTCTTTCCACAAGGGGGCACAGGAGAGCTTAGTCATTTTTCCAACCTTGAAATTCCCATTGTTTCTCTACACCAAGAGAACTTCTCAGAGCTCACAGATTTTATTAATGCATTTGTAATATTCTTCAAAGTGTCCACCTTTACCAACAACACCTTTTTTTCTTCTATTATATCCCTCACAAAGTGATACAGAACATCAATTTGCTTTGTCTTTGAATGATAAGCAGGGTTCTTTGCCAAGAAAATTGCACTTTGGCTGTCACAGTCTATCCTTACAGCTCCTATACTAACCCCATACTTGAACACAATCTCTGCAACCAAATTGCTTCCTTGTTTGCATGAGTGGTTGCCATGTATTCCGCATCTGTATTTGATAGTTCCACTATAGATTGTTTATTACTCATCCAACTGACTGCACCTCCAAATAAGTTAAACACTTACCCACTTGTAGATCTTCTCTGATCCAAATCTCCAGCCCAGTCTGCATCAAAAAAGCCATGGATATCCAAAACTTTATCTAATCCTATTATTCCTTGGTAGCACAAACCATAATCACTAGTGCCACGCAAATACCTGAAAACCCGCTTCACTATTGTCCAATGCTCCTTCCCTGGTTTTGACATAAACCTGCTCAATACTCCCATTACAAGTGCAATGTCTGGTATAGTATAGACCATTGCATACATCAGGCTACCAACTACACTTGCATATGGAACACGGGACATATCCTCTTCCTCTTCTTGTGTCTTGGGACACTGTTCAACAGATAGCTTTACACCTACAGGAATAGGAACCTTCACCGGTTTACTATCTTGCATATTAAACCTCAGCAGTATTGTCTTGACATACTTCCTCTGGTTTAACCAGAGCTTCCTCTTTGCCCGATCTCTTTTAATTTCCATGCCTAAAATATAGTTTATAACACCAAGATCTTTCATGTCGAATTTGGAGGACAATTGGGTCTTCAAATCCTAGATAATTTATTTGTCATTTCCAACAAGCAACATATCATCCACATACAAGACCAGATAAATAACATGGTCACCAATTAATTTAAAATACACACAGTGATCTGCTTTGCTTCTAGTGAAGCCAAGTCCTCGTATATTTGTATCAAATTTCTGATACCACATCCTTGGTGATTGTTTTAACCCATATAGAGACTTCCTTAACTTGCATACCAGTTCTTTCTTACCCTTCACCACAAAGCCTTAAGGTTGCTTCATGTAGATCTCCTCTTCAAGATCCCCGTGAAGAAATTTTGTCTTCACATCCATCTATTCTACCTCAAAATCAAAAGCAGTAGCAACAAATAAAACTAATCTAATAGAAGTTACCTTGGCAAGAGGAGAAAAAATATCACCAAAATTAATTCCCAGCACCTGGGAATAACCTTTTGCTACCAACCGAGCTTTGTATTTCTCCACCTTTCCTTCTGCATTTGTCTTCTTCTTGAACACCCATTTGTTTCCAATGGGTTTCCTTCCATCCGGCAACTCCACCAGATCCCAAGCCTCACTTTTGTGCAAAGATGCCATTTCATCAACCATGGCTTCTTTCCAGAGTTTTCCATCCTATGAATCTACTACTAGATTCACAGTTCTAGGATAATCATCAGGTATAGATAATGCAAAGTTTGAACAAAAAGCAGATGGACTATACCTTTCTGGCTACCTTCTTTCTTGAACTGATCTTCTTAAACCCGGAGTTTGTGGCTCTTCATCTTCTAATTCCTCCTCTGCTATAGAGTCTAATTCTTCCTCCTTTAGCTCAAACTCTATCTTATCAGGTTCCTTTGGTTCGACTTCATGTTTAATAACATCTTTCACCTCTCTGAACACCACATCTCGATTGTACACAACCTTCCTTTTTGCTGAGTTCAAAAGCTTATAACCCTTTAAACCATCCTTATACCCAATAAAGATGCACTTTTCATATTTACAATCCAACTTGGTTCATTTCTCCTTTGGAACATGTACATATGCATCACATCCAAATACCATTAGATGTGAAAGAGAGGGTTTCTTACTACTCCATGCCTCTTGTGGAGTCTTATCCTCCAACGCTGATGAAGGTGATCTGTTGACCAAGTAACATGCTGTCTCCACCGCCTCTGCCCAGAATTCCTGTCCTAACCTGACACCACTGAGCATGCTTCTTTCCCTTTCCATCAACGTCTTGTTCATTCTTTTTGCAACTCCATTTTGCTGAGGTGTATATGGAGTAGTCTTCTACCATGATATACCACACTTCTTACATAATTCTTCAAATTCCTTACTGCAAAACTCTCCACCATTATCTGTCCTCAGCACCTTTATCTTCTTCTCTGTCTGGTTTTCCACCAGAGCCTTAAATTCTTTAAACCTGTCACAGACTTCAGATTTCTTCTTAAGGAAATATATCCATGTATTCCTTCAGAAGTCATCTATAAATGATACATAGTACACAGACTTACCCAGTGATGGAACCTTCACAGGGCCAAACACATCACTATGCACAAGCTCTAATATATGTTTCTCCCTCTTACCACCAGAGGGGAAACTCACCCGATTCTGCTTTCCATATACAAAATTTCCACAGAAATAAAAATCTAGAGAGCTATTACTCATACCTTCTACCATACCTTTACAATGAAGTATTCGAAGGCCCTTCTATCCAATATGTCCAAGCCTTTGATGCCACAACATGGTCTTCTCTCCAGAGACCACTAGATTTTCTTCTCCACTTTCAGGAACCACAGAACTATTGCACCCATCACCAACAGTGCTACCTTGCAGCTTGTATAGAGTTCCAGTCCAAATTCCACGCATCAATACCAGTGCTCCTCGAACCATCTTGCAGTTATCCTTCTCGAACACTGTTTTTACACCTGCATCATCTAGCTTGCTTACAGAAATCAGATTTCTGGCTAATGCAGGAATATGTAGAACACCCGGAAGTGTTCTAACCCTTCCACCTTGCAACTTCAACTTTACTTTTCTGTGACCAATGATTCTAGCCTTCCTATCATCCCCTAAGAAGACATCACCACCATCGTATTTATCATACTCGCAGAACCATTGTCTATGGGGAGTGAAGTGAAAGGATGCACTTGATTCAATCAACCATGCCTCATGATCTACATGTATACTTGAAGAAGCCAAGTACACATCCCCACCTTCATCTGAGGTGGTTTTTGCCTCTGCAGAAGGAGCATCATCAGATCCCTTTCCTTTATTAGGAGCTTTAGATTTACAGTCCCTTTTGTAGTGCCCTTCCTTTCCGCATTTCCAGCACACCACCTTTACAGGTTTTCCTGGAGATTTAGATCTCCCACTCGATGACTTATTTTTGTTTCTATTCTGGGACCGTCCTCGTACAGACAAGGCATCACCATTCTATATCTCCATATTTTTCCATCTCATCTCCTCCATCAGCAAGGATGAGACTATTTCATCAAACTGCAAGGCAGTTGCATTGCTACCTATTACAATTACTAGACTATCCCACGAATCTAGTAGAGAACACAACAAACTGATGCACTTATCTTCATTTGAAATTTTAATATCAACAAATTCTAACTGACTTACCACAGTATTAAATGCATTTAGATGCTCTGTCACCAAGTCTCCGTCTTTCATCCTTAGGTTATAAAGGTTTTTCCGCAGGAATAGTTTATTCACCAAAGGCATAGATGGGTACAAAGTCCCTAACTTGTCCCACAGAGCCTTTGTCGTAGATTTCCCTGATACGTTCATCAATACTAAATCTGAGACACAATCATATTGCGCTCTTTGCCTTCTGATCTAATTTCTTCCATTCTTCATCGGTCACTCCCTTTGGTTTAGTACCTGGATCTACCACGATCCATTGATCTTTATCCACCAATAGATCTTCCATCTTGAGTTTCCACAACTCAAAACTCTGACCATTAAATTTCTCGATCTCTATCTTTCCATTGCTTGCCATCTTCTTTTACCACTAGAATCGATCTCGCAGATCTCCCACTAAACAGGGTCTGCCATAGGCCCGAGTGAAACCCCTTAGCAGCAAAGGTGTCCCCTTGAAGCCAATACAGCTCTGATACCAGATGTAGGTTTTAACCTTGTACAGAAATTACCTTCATATGAATTCTAAAACATAAAAAATAAACAATGAGAGAGCATAACACATAAAACACATATACACATATATTTTCCCCTGAATCCCAAAATCGGGACTACAAGCTTGATTTTTCATTATATTCCTTTCAATGTTACAATACATATTTATACATGCCGAAGCATCCAATACCATGGATCGAAAACCATCGCGTCCAAAACCATGGACCAAAAACCATAGATAGGTTCGCCCAACCTAATATAGGGTCCAAATTTTTTTAAAGGGGGGCTACCTGCCTCCCTCAAACCCCTCGGACGATCCCCCCTTTACGTAATTGGCACAACAAAGGGGGGGCTCCGCACGCCCTCTAACCCCCGAGTTCACTACATAGGTTAGTCGTGGAAAGAATATAACACAACCCAACAACTGCACAATGCAGTTTGCTTGTTGCATGTCACTGCTTCCTCAGCAGGTTAGGCTGGACTGTGTATTACATAGTGTTAGCAATCAGTGAGCCTTCTGACAGCCTAGACTATGCCTTGCGAAGTTTTGGCAGTCAGTCTCCCTACCTCCATGTAGAAATTGCACAACCTTCATAGACAGTCACACAGGTCTGTTGCATGTCAGTCCTTCTGCATGTTTTGGTTTACGACTAATAGATTTCTTGTCATGAGTGTTGCTATATCTCCAAGTATCACAAGTGTTTGTTTGCCTCTCAATAGCATAGGTACAATGTCTTTGAAGAGAGGAGAGCCGAAGACACTGTTTAGAGCATACTTGGGGATGTAATCGATCAAGTGTCTGTGAACTTGCCTATCCGCCAAGACATCAAGTTGTTCATGGACAAGGATATCAAGGTGAATGGCAATGACATCATAGTGAGAAGTAGCATCAATAGTAGTAGAAGGTATCACACCTGCACACAATGAATGCAAGAGGAAGGTTATTGATAATGCAGAGGTGGAGCAAAGCTGTGAATTCAAAGGAAATCCACTTGTGATGAAAGAAAATTTGGATATTGAAGCTATGATGTTACGACGCGACATGAAGATCACACGAAGGCAAAAAGTGAAATAGAGAAGGAGTTCCATGTGTTGAAGCAGCAATTCAAGGAGGAATAGGAGGTGCACAAACGAAAGAATGAGTTGTAGCAGGAACAGGTACAATAGGGGGTGCAACATGCATAGACAGATGAAACTCCACCCGTACAAGTTATAGATCCATCACAGCAGCTGGCACGTACCAGACAAGGTGAGCAGTGTTGTTGATTGCATGCAAGGGAGTTTAGTGGCATGATGTCATTATGCGCACACATGCAATCCCAACCATTTGGCATACTCACAAAGGTGAAGACAAGAAGCAAGTCCAACTAGAGCTGAACATGTATTTTTACAAGTTGATGTGCATGGTCACCAACACACACTTGGAGTTTAGCACAGACATTATGCATCAGTATGTTGTTGGTCTAGCTACACTCAAGAAAACCATGTGCATGTTGTCAGAAGATTTGGATAAAGGGGCCATATCAGTGTACCTAGATGCAACAGAGGCAAGAGTTCGCTTTCAGCAGAATGTCACCATTGAGCACACGGACACCATCATAGACTACCAAGCTTGGCATCAGTTCACCATCGTCGACCATCACAAGGATGTCGAAGAGTTGGTCTTACCAAAATTGTCTGAGTGTTAGTGATGCCTTGAATTACTTTCTCAAGCCATTTTGTCTCACATGGGTACATGTGCAAATTGTATGTAATGTCTTCTCAAGTGGAAGTTCAAGTGTCAATAGTTGAATGTAAAAGTCATGGAGTAGTTGAAGAGTCATGAGGGTAAGTGAATGATCACAAAGGGGAATGTCAAGGGTCACCCAACCCTTTGCTATAAATAGTCCACATAACTCATTGTAGAGGCTTTTGCTCATCCAAGCTTCCAATAGGAGTATCTTAGAGAAATCTTGGACAATATTGTAATAAGCCTTAGCTTCTCCACAGTGCAGAGATAATATATATATTTGGAGGAGCAAGCGGAAGTGCTTGTAATGTTCTGTTGTGGGAACTAGTGGTTGGTCATGGTTGTATTGTATGACTGGAACTTACACTTCTTCATATAATAGATCCAATATGTTTCATGCATATGTCATATTGTATTTCATTTATCTTGTTTAGTCTAAGTGATATATGTATCTATTTTCTTACACATGCATGTGTAGCTATTTTCTATATATGTATGTATGAATCTTACTAAAATGTGTTGTTGGTTTAACCATCACTTTCGATTTCTAAATTACTTGCCTTCCAGTTTGTGATGCATCTTTGCTTGTGTGTTCCCTTTTTAACTACGTGCTTTCACATGTTTCCAAGGGGCACAGTCACCTTACCCTCCGTGTGTTAGAACCATTCATGCACCTTCCTTGACTTGCTGCATATGTCACACCCTTACTACCAATAGGGACATCTTACTTTCCTCTGCGCACAACTGCGGTCAAGGCCATACTGTACGACCCACTACTGGGACTCCTACACCAAATAGTCTGAGGTCTAGTTGGGACTTCTTACCGGGTAGATCCCCTAACATGTTGGTAGGTCCAACACCATCAAAATTTTGGTGCTAGAAGGAGGGCAAGATGAAAAGTTGAGTCCTCACATCTATTTTGAATCTCTACATATCTATAATTACTAACTATAGACTTTCTCTTCCGGAGTGTATGTCTTATGGAGACGCCTTCATTATCTCAGAAAATCTCTCAAATAACTTGTCACAAAAAACATATGATGGTGGAGGCTACCTAGCCTTGGTTAGGCACGCGATCGGTGTTGTGGGCTCATGCGAAAGACATGGAATCTTTGAAGAATACATGACCAATGTGTTGTTCGTCTACATGCTTCGAGGGCACCCAATGCGTTGTTGTGGCATGCTGCCTAGAAAATCTATTCATTCTCTTGCGCATCTGGTCGCAGAGATAGACCATCCTTTCGATCACTTTAACCATAAAGAACTTGATAAAGAAATTCTAGAATTATGAAAAGAACCCGATGAATCCATTGAACAATTTCACACACGCTTTTGTAATCTTGCATACCAATTTCCCGAATATGAAATTGATTGGGAATTTCTCGATGGAATATTTTAGTTTCTTCTTTACATATCTGAATATCCGCAATTCTTGAAATCATTCGGATCTCGCTCAACACACTTTGGTTATGGAACCGCGCAACCACAGGTAGGCACTATTGCTATCACAAGTGATTTTCCACCTTCACCTCATCAAATAGCTCCACCTCCGCAGAGTGATGTGGGAAAACATGCATGCACATCTATTGAACTGTCACATCCTCCCACCCCACCTGCTCTTGATATCTGCACAGATTTGGCTTGCAAGCCTGTTGGTTGTCACATGGATTCATTGCCTTAAACTTCGTCCCTGCGTTTTGTTGAGATTGCAACAAGATGATGGAGCTTAGTGAAAAGAGTCGCCTTCACTAAGTGGGCCCGCAGGCTATTTTTGGCGCAAGTCTATTTTTAGACTATGTCTATTTTTAGACATATGGATCATGTCTATGTTTATGGATGATTGATCAAGTTGGGAAAATAGATGGACTTCTATTTTTGATGAAAGTGTGAGTGATCACAGTGTGAGTGATCAAGTCTATTTTTAGACTGGCTGTCAAAAATAGAAAAGTCAAATATTATTATCTCACAATAATATTTGGACTATAAACTTAATCTTATTCTCTTGGAGCACTTCAGTTTGAGCTACGGAAGTGGCACATGCAGATGTCAGAAGGAAATTCGTTTTTCTTATGAGTCAGTTGAGTTGTTTCATGCATGACTTCAGTTAGAACTCAAGTGAGTTGAGTTTAGTGGACTGGAGGTACAGTTGATGGAGTTGTGTTCAGTTTAACTTAGTTAAACTGGTTGTAGTTAGTCTAACTGCAGATAGAATAATGATGAGTTGTTAAACTAATTATTAACTCATAATACAACTAAAGAATACATCAGTTAACTCAGTTGCATGTCAGTGCATGTTCAGTTCAACAGGGACAGGTGGTAGAGAATCAGATTGCTATCAGTTGTGCACCAGATCTTGCACAATCAAAGGATTGAGTATGCCAATGAGTTTGCTCACGTATTTGGCCCGCATTTTAGCCTTTGCTCACGTCCACAAAGAGTGAGTGACTATTTTGCAGGTGAAAATCGAGTTTGGGAAGCAATTCTCATCAGTTCTTGAGCAGGTATTGAGCAGTGGAGGCAGGCAAGCAGTGGAAGAGATTTGGAGATCAGATCTGAGCTGTATTGTGTGTAACAGAGGTGGAGATACTTGTGAGAAGTATTATGCTGTGTAATGTTACATGACTCAATCATTAATATACAGATTTTGTGGGGTTTTTAGCGAGATGCTTTCCCCGTGATACAAACTGTGTTAATGTGTGAATGCTCTTGATGTTTTATTGTTATTGATGCTGCTATATTCTTGATCAACGTAGAGGAGCTTATGTATTGTGTATGTTTTCTGCATTAGTACATGATCAGGATAATCTCCATTGAATATGTGTTAAATTATTCAAAATTTCTACATGGTATCAGAGCTAGATGATTTGAAGAAAAAGTTTCTACATGGTATCGGAGCAGCTTGATTTGTAGAAGAGATTTTTACAGGATATCAAGCGAGGGTTGATCGGAAGCAGTTGAGTTGGTTGCTGGTGGAATTCGAATTTGCAGCAGTGTTTTCTTGGTGACAACGCAGCAATGTCTTTCAATGGATTGTGATTGGAGTATGCTCTTGAGGGCAGCTCAAACTATATTGCATGGAAGGACAGGATGGAGGCAGTATTGGATGATAACGGGCTGAAGGAATTCATAGATACGGATATCCCAAAGCCTATTGATGCTACTCAAGCTGATGCTTGGCAAAAGAAGATCGCAAAATGTCGAAGAATTCTGTTGGAGGGCGTGAAGGATCACATTGTGTCCAGCCTCCATGGAAAGGCTACTCCATATTTGATGTGGAAATCATTAACAGAATTATTCCAAAGCAAGAGCGATCAGAGGAAGCTGGCGCTCAAAGATAAACTCAGAAACATCAAATGCGAGAAGGGAGACAGTATTCCCAAGTATCTCACGAAGTTCACTCAGTGTCGAGATGAGCTGGGAAGTGTGGGGGTTACTGTCGATGATAAGGACTTGGTGAGCTTGGCTCTCCTTGGTCTTCCGAAGAGTTGGCATTCCTATCAGGACTCTGTCAATGGTCGGGAGAAGTTGCCAGGATGGGAAAGACTATGGTCAGATCTTGTGCAGGAGGAGATCAGGCGGAGTACCAGGGACGGATCTTCGTCAAAGGGAGCTGATGAAGAGAATTGTGCTTTGGCTGCCAAAGCAAAGAAAGGGAAGAGCAAGAAAGCTTCTCAGTCTAGTGCGAAAGGCAAGAAGCAGGATATGGCCAAGGTGAAGTGTTTTCACTGTCACCAGCATGGACACTATGCCACAAATTGTCCGCAGAAGAAGAAGAACAAGCAAGCTGCTGGATCTGCAGGGGGAGAGGCTTTAGCTTCTCAGTTTGAGCTTGATTTTTCATTGATCGCATGCTTGGTTTCAAGTGTGATGGGATCAGTGTGGTTCTTGGACAGTGGTGCATCTTTTCACATGACGGGAGATAGAGATTTGTTCTCTGATCTGGAGGACAAAGATCTTGGAGTGCACATCGAGATGGGCGATGATGGTAGATACAGTGCGACAGGTATCGGTACCATTTCCTTTGAGAGGGAGTCTGGTAAACCCTTTGTATTGAAGGAAGTCATGCATGTTCCAGGATTGAAGAAGAATCTCATCTCAGTGGCGATGTTAGAAGACAAGGGGTAAGATGTTGTTTTCACGGAGGGAAAGGCCTTCCTGCGCAGCAAGACAACTGGTGAGACCCGGAAGATAGGGGTTCGAGTGAGGAACCTTTATCAGTTGCATGTAGATGGATGCACAGTAATGGCAGGCAAGGCAGAAGGATTGGTGAGCCGGGATGATGGCGAGTTGTGGCACAGGAGATTGGGTCACCTTCACCATGGAGCCTTGAAGATACTGTAGCAGATCACTACAGGGCTTCCTAAAGGCACACTTGCGCAGTCAGATCAATGCAAGGGGTGTACTTTGGGGAAGTTTGTGAAAGCCACCTTTCACGAGAAGGATAGTCGCGCCACGACGATCCTTGAGAGAATTCACACAGACGTGTGTGGACCTTTCTCAGTTGCTTCGACAGCAAAACACAGGTATTATGTGATTTTTGTTGATGATTTCTCTCGTAAGTGCTGGATCTTCTTCATGCAGAAGAAGAGCGAGACATATTCAAAGTTTTGTGAATTCAAAGCACTGGTCGAGAAGGAGTCGGGGAAGAAGGTGAAGGCTCTTAGGAGCGATAATGGTGGTGAATACATCTCGGACGAGTTCAAGGATTTCTGCAAGGCAGAAGGGATTCGTAGAGAGCTCATAGCTCCCCATAACCCACAGCAGAACGGGATAGCTGAGCGGAAGAACAGAACGATTGTGGGTGCTGCACGGGCAATGTTGCATGATCAGGGCCTACCCCTTCACTTGTGGGTGGAAGCATGCAATACAGCAGTTTATGTGCAGAACCGTTGTCCTCATAGGATACTTGGCATGAGTACACCCGAGGAGGCTTATTCTGGTAAGAAGCCTGATCTTTCTCATTTGAGGATTTTTGGTGCTAATGTTTACATGCATGTGACGAAGGATGCCAGAAAGAAGTTGGAACCGACTGCAGAGGTTGGGATATTTGTGGGGTACACTGATACGCCCCACAACTATCGTGTGTATTTGCCAGACAGTGGTAAAACTGTTGTGCGACGGGATATAAAATTTCAGGAGGAGAAAGCCATGAAGTGTTCGCTTGAGAGGGAGCTACACTTGCATGTAGATGAGGAGCTATTAGTTCCTAAGGATGAGCTTCAGGACGTGGATCAGCCAGAGGACGAGGTTCATGGAGTGGAAGAGACCACTCATGCAGCGCCAACCATCAGAGGGCGAAAGCGCTTGACAGAAGCTGAGCGACTGGCTCAAGATGCAGATAAAGTTGTAGGACCACCTACAGCCCAACGCAGGCAGAGACAGTCACCTGATCGGTACACTGGATACATGGCTCTTATGAGCAAGTGTGTTGTGACTGAGCCATCCTCTTTCGAGGAAGCTGTGGAGGATCCTGCATGGGTAGACGCCATGGTGGAAGAGTATGATTCTATTGTCAGAAACAGTGCATGGGAGATTGTTCCTAGAACGAAAGGGAAATCAGTGGTAGGTTCGAGATGGATCTACAAAGTTAAGCAGGTAGCTGACGGGAGTGTGGAGAAGTACAAGGCAAGATTTGTTGCCCGAGGCTTTTCACAGATTGAGGGGATCGATTATGAGGAGACCTTTGCACCTGTCGCAAGGTATTCTTCCATACGGACGATTCTTGCTCTCTCAGCGCAGATGGGATGGCACATTCATCAGATGGATGTGAAGACTGCGTTCCTCAACGGAGTCATTGAGGAGGAGGTGTACATTGAGCAACCCGAAGGCTTTGAAGTCTTCAGCAGCGAGTCGCATGTGTGCAGGCTCAAGAGAGCGCTGTATGGGTTGAAGCAAGCACCACGTGCTTGGTACACACGGATAGACAGCTATTTCACAGGACTTGGATTCTCCAAGAGCGAGGCGGATCCGAACCTATACCAGATTGTGGTGGAGGGTAAGTTGCTTATCATTGTACTGTATGTTGATGATTTGATTCTAACGGGTGATGAGCTGTTGATACTGTCATGCAAGAAGGATCTTGCTATAGAGTTTGAGATGAAGGATTTGGGCCTCCTTCACTATTTCCTAGGATTGGAAATATGGCAGCGCAGTGGTGGACTGTTTGTTTCTCAGGGCAAGTATGCTCGGGAGATACTGGAGAAGTTCAACATGCATGGCTGCAAGCCTGTTGATACTCCTCTTCCTGGAGGTTGGAGGAAGGAGGATGCCACTTCGGGAGAAGAAGTGGATGCCACTGTTTATCGACAGTTGGTGGGGTCGCTGATGTATTTGGTCAATACACGACCTGATATATGCTATGCAGTTAACCAGCTTTCACAAGCTATGGTTAAGCCTACCAAGCTCTTTTGGAAGGCGGGCAAGCATGTATTGCGCTACTTGAGAGGCACATCGGGATATGGTTTGTGGTACAGACAGGAGGATGAGGTGAAGCTATGTGGCTTCACGGATGCAGATTGGGCAGGGAGCCCAACAGACAGAAAGAGCACATCAGGAGGGGTCTTCAGTATCGGATCGACAGCAGTTTCTTGGTACAGCAGGAAGCAGAGATCTGTGGCACTCAGTTCAGCGGAGGCCGAGTATATGGCAGCAAGTTTGGCTGCATGCGAGGCTATATGGATGAGGAAGATCCTGGTTGGTTTGTTCGGTTCTCATTTGGATCCTACTGTGATTTACTGTGATAACCAGAGTTGCATTAAACTCTCGGCTAATCCTGTATTTCATGATAGATCTAAACATATTGACATCAGGTACCATCATATCAGAGATTGTGTGCAGCGGAGGATCATGTTACTTTCGTACATTCCAACGGAGGATCAGGATGCTGATATTCTGACGAAGGCTCTCACCAGGAGCAAATTCGAGTACCACCGAGGCAGGATAGGGGTTGCTGATAATCCATATCTTGTCGAGAGGGAGTGTTGAGATTGCAACAAGATGATGGAGCTTAGTGAAAAGAGTCGCCTTCACTAAGTGGGCCCGCAGGCTATTTTTGGCGCAAGTCTATTTTTAGACTATGTCTATTTTTAGACATATGGATCATGTCTATGTTTATGGATGATTGATCAAGTTGGGAAAATAGATGGACTTCTATTTTTGATGAAAGTGTGAGTGATCACAGTGTGAGTGATCAAGTCTATTTTTAGACTGGCTGTCAAAAATAGAAAAGTCAAATATTATTATCTCACAATAATATTTGGACTATAAACTTAATCTTATTCTCTTGGAGCACTTCAGTTTGAGCTACGGAAGTGGCACATGCAACTGTCAGAAGGAAATTCGTTTTTCTTATGAGTCAGTTGAGTTGTTTCATGCATGACTTCAGTTAGAACTCAAGTGAGTTGAGTTTAGTGGACTGGAGGTACAGTTGATGGAGTTGTGTTCAGTTTAACTTAGTTAAACTGGTTGTAGTTAGTCTAACTGCAGATAGACTAATGATGAGTTGTTAAACTAATTATTAACTCATAATACAACTAAAGAATACATCAGTTAACTCAGTTGCATGTTAGTGCATGTTCAGTTCAACAGGGACAGGTGGTAGAGAATCAGATTGCTATCAGTTGTGACTATAGTTGTGCACCAGATCTTGCACAATCAAAGGATTGAGTATGCCAATGAGTTTGCTCACGTATTTGGCCCGCATTTTAGCCTTTTCTCACGTCCACAAAGAGTGAGTGACTATTTTGCAGGTGAAAATCGAGTTTGGGAAGCAATTCTCATCAGTTCTTGAGCAGGTATTGAGCAGTGGAGGCAGGCAAGCAGTGGAAGAGATTTGGAGATCAGATCTGAGCTGTATTGTGTGTAACAGAGGTGGAGATACTTGTGAGAAGTATTATGCTGTGTAATGTTACATGACTCAATCATTAATATACAGATAGTGTGGGGTTTTTAGCGAGATGCTTTCCCCGTGATACAAACTGTGTTAATGTGTGAATGCTCTTGATGTTTTATTGTTATTGATGCTGCTATATTCTTGATCAACGTAGAGGAGCTTATGTATTGTGTATGTTTTCCGCATTAGTACATGATCAGGATAATCTCCATTGAATATGTGTTAAATTATTCAAAATTTCTACACGTTTTGGTTGATCCTCCAGATTGTACTGTCTCATATTCTTCCATTCCAGACTCCTCACCTATTGTGAACAAGGATCAAGCTGTTGACGAAGTTATTGTTGTGCAGCCAACCTGTTCCACCATTCATGATGAGTTTGTGTTGAGATCTAAAGAAGAACCCGCAGTGAAGGATGACTCTCTTCCAACCGTGCCTCATCTACTTTATGTTGACATCCCTTGTGATTCTGCCACTACTGATTTCCCTTGTGAAAACTCATTTTTGGATGTTTCTACTTCTGATCGTTCATAGGACATGTCAGATGTCAGTCTGTCATTACATTGCGGAGAGGACACATCTTCCTTTGAAAATATGTCCAATCTGTCATATGCCATTTCTAAAAACATAGAGGGTGAACATCCTTGCTTCTCATCTACCCCTCTACACAATTCATCAAATCATGAGGATGTCGACAAATATCCTGGATTTTCTAATCTTGGTTGTCATAATCTCTCTACTTCTTCATCCGATCACGATGTTGATTCAGTCATTGTTAATATGTCTAAGGCACTAGTCTCTGATGATCTACCTATTGATGAAGTTGAAACCTCGCAGGCTGTCGAGGCACTTTAGCCCGAGCTGATGGTTATGTTAGGCCCTCGCTGTCCTAAGGTTGGTTTCACTTCCAATCAGGAAATTGTTGAAACATGCAAGGCTCCTCATCACTCTCTGCTTTGCATTCAATATGAATCTAACACTAAGATTTCACTTCCCCCACTCAAACTACGTGATCCCATTGTTCATGCATTAGAGGAATCTTACACAGCAAGAACACTTTCACAATTTAAGTGGTCTACGTTTCTCACGTTTTCTTGCATGTCACAGTTGAGAGAATGCATACACTCAATATTTGCACGCAGTGTAGCACAACAGCATGGCAAGTCCATAGAGTGCATGTCATGTGGTTTCACTCATTTTTGTTATGTAGACGCTTGTAAGCTTAGAGTATGTCTGTATTCATCGTTATATCTTTCATGCTTACTGGTTCACGCAATTGTGATGTTCATGAACCATGCCTTCACCAACATGGGTTGACCAATGCACCAGTGGCTGCATTGGAAGTATCACTTCACATGAGACGACCCATGCACTGTTATCTTAGGAGTAGGAGTAGTATTTTCTTTGATTTGTTTTCTTGCATGCATGTTTGCTTCTTCCTTTTTATGTATGGTTTCTTGCTTGTTTGTTTATTTACTCATTTTGCATACACATTTTCTTCTGCTTCCTGCTTTGCATTTTTTTTTGTTTGCTTGTCTTCGTTTGTACGTTAGTTTTTCATGGACCGTGTGCGACTCTTGAAACAAGCCTAGGTAAAGTACAAAAGGAATTGTACAATTAATAACATTTGGTTAGATTTTGTTGTCCACACTCTCGTGAAGAACTTATTGTGTTTAGTACATGATTCGTCAATGGAAAACACGTACTCTTCGAAGTGAATTTTGGTGAAAACACAATGCTTGCATGCTAACTAGTGTCACCTACTCTAGTCGGTTGTTTTTGGGTTAATCCTTGTCAGCTCAGTCAAGTAGAGTAAGGTGATAGGAAAAACCTTAACAAGCACATCAAAGGTATATATAAACTACTTATCTAAAGGAACAACCTCTTCTACTCTCAATAATTCGGGATCCCTCTTCCTCCTCTGAAATGAATAAGCATTATGCACGATTATGAAGAAAATGAAAAAAATGAAAAAATGAAAATGAAAATGAACAAGGCGAAAGAAGAGAAAGGCTTCTTGCGCAAAGAGGTGATGCAAGTAACTGCATCGAGGTACTAACCAGGCTCACTAGTAGTGGAGTGATGCTTGTGTTCTTGTGTGACTCCACCAGGGTACTATCCAGGCCTGTTGATAGCAGAGCAACACTAGAGATGAAGCTAAAACTCTCAAGATCATATGACTTGTGCACCAATATACCCCTCATCCCGAATCGGAACGACTATGTTGGATTGGCTTAGAATGTGTGTCCACTGACCAAGACCCTGGCAGATGCTACATCTTACAATCAAGCAAGTGTGGAAACCAAGACGAGCAAAGAACTGAACAATACTTCTGGAGGTGTTAGACTTGCTTTTCACGAACTAGGTCCATTCAGAGAGTTGGAGTTCTACCGGTGTGTTTCGAAGTGTTGTAGCAGCTACAACCACCCTCCAATATTTTTCCTTAGCTTCGTTTTGGAGCCTCCCTACCAACCATCCTCAGTAGCATGTCTTACACTATCAAGCACATCAGCTTTAGCTGCTTCATAAAGTCTTGTTAGCCTTTGCATGGAATTTTGTTCCACCTCCTTCACAGGCTGATTTCCAGACTTAATGTCATTTTCTGGTTGAGCATATCCCTCTCGGAATTGCATAATTCTAGAGGGGAACCAACCTTCCCTCCATAAATTGTGCAAACCAAACTAGACACCCAGCTCGACTCCAGAATTGTGTAATTCTTCCTGACAGACTTCCTCTAAAATATTGCACAGTTCATCCCAAGATAGCTGCTCAACCTAGAAATTGTGCAATTCTAGGCAACAGTCACCTGCTGCTCCAAGAAATTCTGCAATCCCTCTAGGAAAACCAACCCAGCAACTAGGGCACAAGTCAGCTAGGTAGCTTGATGGTTTCAGAAATTGTGTAATGAACGTCAGACAGGCTTCCTTGAGAAAATTGCATAGTCTGACCCAAGACAGCTGCTCAGCCAAGAAATTTCACAATCCTAGGAGACAGTCACCTCTTCCTCCCAGAAATTGTGAAATCCCTCTCCCAGGCTTCCAGACTGATGCATCTACTTTTAGGTTGACCGATTCCCTCCAAGACCAAGAAAAGTTGATTTGCATGCATGGACTAGTTTTCCCAAGGCAACATGTAAAGGCATCCCTAGATTTAGGGATCTATTTTTAGCAGTTAGAGGGTACATTCATGGATCACTTTAGAAATCTCCTACCAAGTGTCACTTTTCTTATATTTGTGGCATGCACATCACAACCTTGATTTTATCAAAAGTCATTTTTCAGACACTGCAGAGCTCATTCCTCTCATCGACCTTGCATATCTGACATCCCACATTAGATCTAGGAGTCGTTGTCACATTCAGCTCATATTTTTTAGGGTATGCCCACTTTTCATGTCTTGCACTGCATTTGTGTCTATTTTTGTGTTTCACTTTGTGTGAGTATTTTTTGCTTGATTTTAGTGAGTTCTTTATGTTGTTTCGATGTATGTTAGCTTGTAGAAGCATTGTTTAAGTTTTCGTTTGCATCTCACTGTTGTCGCATGCAAGAAACTACTTTTACATTGACGGTCACCATCATGGTGACCCACTTCACTCGCATGCAGGATGTCACATTTTCTAACTCCTTGCATGCATAATCATTCACTCTTGTTTGCACTCATCTCATCATGCATTCAGACTTCTAACACAGGCTTAGCTCGGACCTTGTCCTACCCGGCCAGCACTGCCTTAGCTCGGCAGGTTTGGGCTGCCTTAACTTAGACCTTGTCCTACCCAGCTAGCACTGTGCACTTCCGTAAGCGAAGGCCCTGCCTTCCCTCCAGAAATTGCACAAGTCTAGCCCAACACTGACCTCCAGCCTTGCATTGTGTAATTCTTGGAGGCAGTGTCCTGCTGGCCTCACAAACTACGTAATGCAGTTTGCTGGTTGCATGTCACTGCTGACTGAAATTGTGCATTGCATAGTTTCAGTCCTCAACAGGCCAAGATGGACTGTGAATTCCATAGTTCCAGTAGTCAGTCAGCCTCTTGATAGCTTGGACTATGCCTTGTGTAGTTTTAGTAGCCAGTTCCCCGACCTCCCAACAGAAGTTGCACAACCTTCACAAACAGTCACATAGGTATGTTGCATGTTAGTTCTTCAGTGTGTTTTGGTTTTCGAATGACAAATTTCTTGTCATGAGTGTTGCTATGTCTCCAGGTACCATAGGATTTTGTCTGCCTCTCAGCAGCATAGGTATAATGGCTTCAAGGAGAGTAAACTCAAAGAAACCGTTCAGAGCACACATGGGGATGCAGTCAATCAAGTGTCTATGAACTTGCCTATCCACAAATACATCTATTTGTTCAGGTACAAGGATATCAAGGTGAATTGCAATGGCATCACAGTGAGATACACCATCAGCAGCAATAGAAGGCAACACACTTGCATGCAATGAATGCAAGATGAAGGTTGTTGACAACACAGAGGCAGAGCAAAGCTGTGAATTCAAAGAAAATCCACTCGTGATGAAAGTAGCTTTGGAGATTGAAGCTATGAGGTAACAATGAAACATGAAGATCGAGTAAAGGAAGAAAGAGAAATAGAGAAGGAGTTGCATGTGCTGAAGCAACAATTCAAGGAGGAACAATATCTGCATAGACGAAAGAATGAGTTGCAGCAGGAAGAGGTATAGCAGGGGGTGCAACATGCACAAACGGATGAAATTGCGCTCGTACAAGTTAGAGATCCATCTCAGCAGTTGGTATGGAGCAGAAAATGTGAGCAGTGTTGTTGTTCCCATGCAAGGGATTTTAGCAGCATGGATTTCATTATGTGCACGCATGCGATCCCACCCATTTGGCACACTCACTGAGGCAAAGACAAGAAGCAAGTCCAATTGGAGCTGAACATGTATTTTGACAAGTTGATGTGAATGGTCACCAACACACACTTGGAGGTTAGCATAGACACTATGCATTAGTATGTTGTTGGTCTAGATGCAGTCAAGATGACCATGTGCATGTTTTCAAATGAGTTGGATAAAGGGGCCATATCAATGTACCCAGATGCAATGGAGGCAAGAGTTCACTTTCAACAGAACGTAACCATTGAGTGCACAGACACCATCATGGATGACCAAGCTTGGCATCAGTTCTCCACTGTCTACCATCATAGGGATGTCGAAGAGTTGGTCTTACCACAATGGTCTGAGTGTTAGTGATGTCTTGTGTGGCTTGCTCAATCTATTTTGTCTCACATGGGTAAATGTGCAGATTGTATGTAACGTCTTGTCAAGTGTAAGTTCAAGTATCGATAGTTGAATGTAACATTCATTGAGTAGTTAAAGAGTCATGAGGGTAGATGAACAGTCACAAAGGGGAATGTCAAGGGTCACCCCACCCTTTACTATAAATAGTCCCTCATAACTCATTATAGAGGCTCTTGGTTAGCCAAGCTTCCAATAGGAGTATCTTAGAGAAGGCCTAGATAGTATTGTAATGAGCCGTGGCTTCTCCAATGTGCAAAGCTTGTATATCTCTTTGGAGGAACAAGAGACAGTGAATGTAACATTTCGCTATCAGAACTAGTGGTTGGTCATGGTTGTATTGTATGATTGCAACTTACACTTCTTAATATCATAGAGCCAACATGTTTCATGCATATGTCATATTGTATTTCATCTATCTTTTTTACTCTAAATGATATATGTATCTATTTTCTTACGCATGCATGTGTAGCTATTTTCTGTATATGTATGTATGAATCTTATTGAAATGTGTTTTTGGTTTAACCATCACTTTGGATTGCTAGCTTACTTTCCTTCCAGTTTTTGATGCATCTTTTCTCGTGTGTTCCCTTCTTAACTACATGCTTTCACAGGTTTCCAAGGGGTGCACTCACCTTACCCTCCGTGTGTTAGAACCGCTTATTCACCTTCCTTGACTTGCTGCATATGTCACACCCTTGCTACCAACAGGGGCATCTTACTTGCTTTTGCACGAAACCGCAGTTAAGGCCATACCATATGGCTCATTTCTACACCAAATAGTCTAAGGTCTAGTTGGAACTTCTTACTGGGGAGATCCCCTTACATGTTGGTAGGTCCAACACTATTAACACTTCCATTATATCTGAGTCTGCCATGTCTGTGAAGGCAACAAGTCTCAAACTTTGCACAATGTATTCCATAGGCATGATTATTTCTTGTCCATATACCAACCTAAAAGGTGCTTGTCCTGTTAGTTTCTTGAATTTTTTCCTATATGCCCACAACACCATTGTAATGCGTAGATCTCAATCATTTATGTTCACATTGTGTACTTTTGTGAGTGCATTCTCCAAAATCTTATTGAAAGCTTCGACTGTCCGATTCACCTGAGGATGATATGGGGTACTTTTATGTTCGTATACTTGAAACTCTTCAGTCAGCACCTCAATAATCTTATGGTCCAGAAATGTGAACCTCGATCACTCATAAATATCTTAGGACACCCAAATCTGGACAAAATATATTCAAATATGAACTTCGTGGTAGTATCTGCATTGCAATATTGCAATCCTTCACTAGATGTGGCTCGGCCCACCTCATCAAATAATCAGTTGCAGTGATTATGTATCATACACCGGTCTTCTTTCCTGGTGGGTTAATAGGTCCTACAAATTCAATAGTCAATTTTTCAAATGCTTGCAATGTCACCTATGGCACTAATGGAATCTCATCTCTTCTAGATGGATTTCTTGTTATTTGGCATACATTACATGGTTGACAAAACTCTTTTGCATCCTTATGTACTATGGGCCACCATAACCCATCTCTCAAGATTTTCTGTGTAGTGGCCTTTCCTTCATAATGTCCACCCGTGACTCCTCCATGAGCTTCTTCCATAATACTCTGACTTTCATATTCAAGGACATATGTGCGTAGTATTTCATATGGTCCCATTTTCTCTAGATGTCCTGCAATGAATGAGAAATAGGTTGCTTTCACTACCAACTCCTTCTTTTTCTGCGTAGTGTACTTTGTGGCCACCAGAAACCAAATAATATCAATGACATGATCATTTGCGAACCTGATTGTGAATTATTGTGCATTGGGTCGGTTATCCTCAGTACTTGTGGGTTCTTTTCCTGTCTCCAACCTTGACAGATGATCAGGTCTAACATTCAATATTCCTAGTTCGACTACAACCTCGAAGTCATACTCCTGGAATAATAACAACCATCAACATATTTTTCATCCAAAAACATGCTTATTCACCAAATATTTTAGTGTGGAGTGATCAGTGAACATCTTGAAATGCACTCCCATCAAGTAGTGCTTGAACTTCTATAATGCATAGACCATGGCTAACCCTTCTCTTTCTATCGTATTATAGTTTTTTTATGCCTTGGATAGTTTCCTATTTGCAAACACTATGGGTTATAAGTTTCTCCTACTCTTGGTTGTGCGAGTACTATACCCAACGTTATGCAAGATGAATCAACATGTACATGAAACTTATTATTCTAGTCTAGTAAAACTAGAATAGGTGCAGTCACCATTTTCTATTTCAGTACGTCTATGATTTTATGACACTCTTCATTCCACTAAAAAGGCACATCTTTCTTTAGAAATTTCTCCTTTGAAACTGTTACACAGTAATTTTTCACCATCCCTGTTACTCCTCTTGTCGTACTTTGGAGGACTCATCCCAGGAGTTATAAGAAGTGACAAAGTCTAAAAACACTTGCATTATGTTCCCCTGAGTATGTACTTCATGTTCCCTGAAGACACCTTCTACAGATCATCCCTGAAAAGTGCTCTTTTTCCATTGGCGTAGGTCCACAGTATCTTGCCCGCGCCAATCATGGAGATCCTCAAAAGAGGGCGCAACCATTGGTGCTCTGTCTTAGAGCAACAGTCGCGCCAACCAAGTTTGGTCATGCTTTTTGCCTTAACGCACGCCCGACTGTTGTTTCCTTCATTACATGGAGCTTTTTGAGGATAAAAAATCAGTCTTATGTCGATTTCTATCCTATCTCCATCCTTAATGGCTTTTGGGGATAATGTTAATCCACAATAGGTGTCCCGGTTCATTGTATCGTCCTCCCTTCTTCATCTATATAAGCTTGTCTCTATGCATTTGACAAGCTAGTCGTGGAGTGCTAGATGTTGAGTTCTTGAGTTCTCGGAGGGATGCTAGCTGTGATTATCATGGGTGATAATGAAGCATAGGGAGGTTATGCTGCCGGAGACGAGATACATTGCAAGACACATATAGTTGCTCGCCCAGCCAGGAGAGGTTCAACGTCAGAACCTTGGTTGTAACTTTTCCTGTTTATTATTAATTAATGAGCGACTGCTATTATACTTCCAATCTCATTGTCTATTATGGTGATGTGTTGATTTATTTCCTTTCTGACTCAAATATAGTTGTGCCTTGGTAGTTTTTATGTTGGTATCTGTCTCTTCCTTTGCATGTGCAGGTGTTCGTTTATGATCTGCTGGAGCGAGGGAGCAGGAATATCAACTCTGCTTCAACCATAGCGTTGGATTCCAGGTTGGTCTTCTTAATTCACCTTTAATGCATAACTAGGAACTTGCGTGGCAGCGTGGTTTGATTGTGGCTAGTTCTGTTTTGGGCTAGTGGGATCGCCTCTATCCGCAGAGGGGATTTACCTATCCAACAATTTGGCGACTCCGCTGGGGAGAAGCTATTTGGATTTTGTCTTGCATGTTAATTTTCTTCTGCTTGCTTGAGTGAATGAGCTTCCTGGGTCAGTTTTGAGTTTATTCTTTACTGTTTGACCCATCTGAGCACTGTCAACCCGACCTGAGGTTGTGTTATTTATTTTTCTAGCCGGCAAGCTTAATTGGCGCGGTTATTACTCTGACAGTCGCGCCAGTTGGCGCATGTTGCTCAAAAGCAACTCGCGCCAATCCTTTGGTAGCGCAAGTTGCAGGCTGACAGTTGCACCAGCCCTGTAAATTTTGCCTGTGTGTGGGTGGAAAGCTCTTTCAGCCTCTTTTTATATCTCTTACAGCCTCTGGAAGTGTGTTGAACCTCTGTTTGACTGGTTTTAGCCTTTATCCTTCAGTTGTTTGCTTATTTCTATTGATTTTCGTCTCAGCCCTAGAACATCTAGTGACTTTGCATGTCTAGCCTTTTGTGGGAAGTTTCGATCTCTTGATTATCCAGTCAACTTGTTGGTTGTGTTCTGCACCTATCCAGTGATTTGTTAAAGCTTGATCTTCTATACTCTGAGTGATTCACTTCTAGCCTCTTTGGATTTTACTTGACTTCATTCGAACTTAGATTACATGGTTCATTGAAAGTCTTTGTGTTTTTCCTTGCTTGCATAGTTCATTTTGGTGTTTCAGAGTTGGTTCTATTTCATTGAGTGAACTTGAATTGTGCATATCTCTTAAGATTTGTTTAAATGCATCATGCCATCTTAAAGGAAAGAAAAACAAAATATCTTTTGCATCATATTAGTTAGCGTTTATTGTTATTTGTTGCTATTAAAAAGAAAAAGAAAAATTTCATTTCTTGTTATTAGCTGCATTAGGATCTTTGTTGTTTGTTGAGTGATCATTTCGTTTGTGTAAAGATCTCAACCCTCATGTAGATAGAATTTATCGAATCAAATGATATAATTTTGGCATATAGTTTGCATTTAAGAAGTTTTCGAGATATCACATACGGTAGGACCAAAAAACTGAAACATAATCGAAGATAAACTTTAAAATAAACTCAATGAACATAACAACGCATTGGAACATAACGCAAATACTCTAGAGGTCTAGGTTAGAGACGTGTTCTGGCGTCTTTAAACCTGGTAGTTTATCGTCGAGTGGTTGGGTGATTCCTCCACGGTGAAACGATAGGTGCCAATATGGACTGAGCTCCCACGTACCGTCGCGTATATACGAGAGACCCCACTAGGCTATTATCCTTTATCCATAGGAAGCCGAGTCTGCCGCCTTACAAGCCGTAATGCACTGAACACAGCATTCGGGAAGATTGACTGCAGTACGGGAAGTCCTTGGTTTTCATCTGATTGCCAAGGTGTATAAGCAGTTTTACGGATTGTTTGGTAAACCTTTAATCTAGAGTCTCCAGAGTAGTCACTTTTGATCCTTTTCAGACTCCCTAAAAGAAAAGGTGCCTGTGAGCGTCTTGTCACTTCGTGCTCATTAAATATTCGAAGGAGACTAGAGTCATCTTTTATCCTTTTCTCGACTCTTAAAATATGAAAAGGTTAAGTTCAGTGTCTTAAAATTTATTGGCCACGATAACATCTACCCAATTAGCTTTTGTTTATGTTAGTTCGAAGTAGGGGTTGTCTCGGTAGATTTTGTAAGTTTCATCTTGGCGGAATTACCAGTTTCGTCTTCTACCGAAACACTGGTTGTGAGTCTTCCCATGGTTCTAAGTATACAACCACTTAATTCTCATGCCCCAGGTGACGAGACTTACCAGTTTCATTGGAACCCTACGTGGGAACCTTTTGAGGACGGTGTCCCTTTCTGGGACCATACTTCTCCTCGTGTGTCAGTCCCACCTGCTTCATCTGACATGGATGATTTGTCCCCTACAACGACCGATGAGTCCGTTGCGACAAGCAGTGAAATTCCCACCTCCACGGACCCTATACATGTTAGTAGTACACCTACTACTACAAATTTACCACCAGGATATAAAGCTTTAAGAGATGCTATGCCTTCTGGAACTCCGTTCACAGGTCCCATTTGGCCATCACACACTTTTCCTACTACGGAGCCTTTTACTCCACAAAGTCGCAGTCTATCTGTTACCTCTGTCGCAACCACTCCAACGGTTTGTGCAGCCTCTTCGACTCCTATTTCTGGTCGTCCCTCGGCTTCCTTGTTTGGAGTCTTTGATCCCATAACAAATGTCCCAATACAGGGGCCATATGATCCATATTTGTCTTCTCAACCGGTTGTTGAGGTATCAGTTCCATTGTCAATTGATTGGACCTCCACCTCTTTCCATGGTGGTCAAGTTTCATCTGCGCAATCTCCAAGACAACCCCCTCAAGACCAACCAGAGCAATCCTTTCGTGGAAACCCTTTCGCTATTGGTGCTCCTTTTTCCTCTTCTTATATGCAACCTTCTGGTAACTCAGGTCAGTCGTCTTTTCAACAAGTCCAACCTGGTATCCAGCAAGGTTATCTCGTTGGACAAATTGGTCAACAAACTATTAACCCAAACCAATCCAGTGTCCAGTGTAGTCCAATGTCTGGACAAATTACTCAACCACTTGGTTAGCCTACTGTCCAGTATTCACAACCCTCTGGGCAGGCTGGTCAGCCTCAAACACAGTTGGGCCAACCAACTGCCCAGCCTTCTCAGCCATCTAGTCTGCTGGGACAACCTTCAGCTGTGCAACAACAGTTCCAATCCCAACAGGTAGGCCAACCTCAGTATCAGCAGGTACAACCTTCTGGACAGATCGGCCAACCTCACTATCAACAAGGTTTTCCTTCTGGCCAGATAACCCAACCTATCGGACAGCCTACTGGCGCTGCTCAATCCGGTCCGTGGCCCCAAATGGGACCCCAATACCCATCTGGTCTTCAAATGCAGGCTGGGTCTCAATCACAAACTTTTTATCCAACCCAGCCTGGTCCTCAAACTCAATTTGGAGCCCCACCACCGTATGGCTACCAACAACCTCAAGGGCAATTTTCGTTTGCCCCGTACCAGAACTACCAACAACAGCAAGCGAATCCTTCGCAAACTTATCAACAGCCATACGGCGCATCTACAGCAGCGTTTGGTAATCCTTATGCTGGGGGGCAATATACAAATCCCTATGGCCAATACACTATGGGGCCAAATCCGTCCGGACAAAATCCATGGGGGCAACCATCACTTGGTTGGAACCCTGGTGCTCCACCCTACCAGTAGCCCCAGATGTCTTTCAATCCTCAATTACCATTCTTAGCAACTTTAGAATTACTGGATGTATCCAAATTAACCAATGATCCTATTCTTCACAATCCTTATTAGCCTCCAGTTCCAACTAAAATACCTGGTGACTGTCCAAAATTCGATGGTAAAGCCAATGAAGACCCACAAGCCCATGTTATGACTTATCATTTGTGGTGTTCATCTAATTCATGGCTTGACGATTCAATTCGGCTTCGCCTTTTTCAAAGGACTCTCACTGGCTCTGCCGCTAAGTGGTATATCGAACTTCATCGCGGGTCCTTTCAAGATTTCAATTCTTTAGCTATCGCATTTCTCACTCATTTCCAGTTACCCATTCGATACGAAACGGGTACACACCTCCTCACTTCCTTAAGACAAACGACGGCTACGCATATCTCTAATCATATCCATGAATGGAGATGGCTCAGACGCATGATCAAATTTTGGATTCCCGACCAGCTTCTTACCGATTGGTTTACGACTTCGTTCGTGCCTCCGATAGCTCGGGATATCGCCATGGGGGCGTGTGTCACTGAAGAGCAAGCTATTGCTCGAGCTTAGTACCTTGACTTGGTTTATTCTCAGTCAGGTACATTATATGATTATTTGCCTGATGTCCCAAGACCAGGAACGTCTAAAGCCCCGCCAACACCCACTGTTGACGGTATCATTGGTTCGGTTAATTCATCCTCAAAGAAAAATCCCGCGAACCCTGCAAAGCAAAAAACATCTGCTTCGAATGGACAACCTTCCCAGGCATCGCCTAGTTCGAATGTTACTTCTGAGGTTAATGTCGTCCAATCTAATACGGCAAACAAGGCTTCGAAAGAGAAGAAAAAAGGGAAAGCGAAAAATAAGCCAGAACAACCTAAACAGGAAACCCCAAAACCTCAACCTGAGGACGGCACTAAACGCAAACCCAAGTATCCTTGTTTTATCTGTGATGAGGATCACTATACCAAGGATTGTCCGAGGTGGTCCGAAGTAAGTCGTTTGTTAAAAGGCACCCCTGGGACTCCTGCGGTGCTCAAAGAGCCCTTTCCCACCCAACACACTCAAAAAACTCAAATGGTGGCTGACCCTACTCAGCCTGCCTCTTCCTTTGGTTCTCAAGTGTTTATGGCTGGTACAGTACCCATTAATATCAGTACTCGAACGAAAGATTATCCGTCATCTGCCGAGAAGGAGCCTGAGGTTCCCTCAAGTGCTCCCCCGTTCAGTTCAGGTCCACTCCACATTGAGAGACCTACCACTGAAATGCCTCTTCGACCCCCTCCAAAAGGAGTACTCTGGAAATCCTCGTACAATCCGAATGCTCGTGCTACACAGCACTACAACATCATTGAGGACTTAGCACAGACTCCGTCGGCTATGTCCACTTTAGAGGTTCTCCAGAGCTGCCCTTCTCAGAGGAAGTCCATGCTATCTGCCATTGGTGGCATAGACCCGGCCGATTCGGATTTAATAACTTTTGACTTAGAACGCCACACTCAGAGACTGCCTCCCCAAATCGCCTTCCTCATACAAGTAATTATTGATTCCAAGACGATTCATCGTACAGTTATTGATGAAGGTGCCTCAACTTGTATCACGTCTGTTGCCTGTTTGAAAGCTATTGGATCTCCAATGTTGAGCCAATCTGCCACTACCTTGGAAGCTTTTGATGGAAGAGCGTCCCGTCCTTACGGTATACTCCAACGTTACCAATCTCTTTGGAAGTGAAGACCGTCGAGATGGGAGTTGAAGTCGTTGATGCTACTCTAACCTACAACCTCCTTCTCGAACGTAGCTGGATATACGCGATGCAAGCTGCTGCTTCATCTTTCTTCCGAATCATCTGGTTCCCTCATCAAGGGAAGATCGTTACTGTTGACCAGCTCTCCTTTTTTGCTTCTTCTTCCGAAGGCACAATCCCGTTTGTGGAGCATACCTCCAAATTACCTAAGAGTCTGGGAGCTGGACTTTTCAAAGATCCTGATCTTATGGGTGTTTTTCCACTCCCTCCTCTAAATATCGCCTCTGTCAATATGATCACTACTGGCTCTAATCTGTGGTTCGTACCCCGCACAGACCAAGTAGATTCCTGGGGCGACCGGATGCCGTTGAGTCCTGCCGAGCTTAATTATGTTGAAATCATTGCTGCCTCGGCTCCCTCTTCTGCGCTTACTCCATCCTCAGGGCTTCTAGACGAGGCTTCTTCGGATTCCCTAGGAGAAACATTCCTCTCCGACGAAGCTATTATTGAGACTATGTCTCTGGAGGAACCTCCCTGGCATAGTTCTCACCATCGTTCCTCATTTCTCCCTGCCCCGCAGCATTTTCTGACATGCCTCGCGCAGTTTGCTCCTTGTCTCCCATCACAAATCCTTCAAACGCCTATTCAAATTGATCAGGTTTTTTCTGAAGGGAATATGGAAAACATTACGCGAACCCAGCCCCTCGACATCTCTGTCAAACCCAGGATAGTCGAGCATCTTCACATTGGAGTCACTTGTACTCCAGAGGAGATTCAACTTTATTCCAAACTTTTTCGCGAATTTCGTGATGTTTTCGCATGGTCCTATGAAGAGATGCCCGACATTGATTCTAGTATAGTGATGCATGAAATAATCACGTACCCAGATGCTAAGCCTGTTCGTCAACGTTTATGCCCTGTACACCCCCGAAAGGCTGCAACGATTAAGGCCGAAGTAGAAAAGCTTCTTAACGCCGGTTTTATTTACCCTATTCCTCTTACAGATTGGGTTTCTAACATTGTGCCTGTAACTAAAAAACAGGGTACGATCCGAGTTTGTGTCGATTACCGTGATATAAACAAAGCCTGTCCTAAAGATAACTTTCCCACACCATTCATTGATTAGATCATTGACGAGTGCGCCGGCAGTGAAATGTATTCTTTTATGGATGGTTTCTTTGGTTATAACCAGATTAATATTGCTCCCGCTGATCAACACAAAACTGCTTTTATTTGCCCATGGGGGACTTTTGCCTATAAGAAGCTCCCTTTCGGCCTTAAAAATGTCGGTGCTACCTTCCAGCGTGCAATGTCTTATGCATTTCATGACATTCGGCATATTGTGCAACCTTATCTGGATGATCTTCCTGCTCATTCAGCTAAACGTCAGGACCACCCTAAACACCTTTGCGAAATCTTTCTTCGCTGCCGATACTACCGAATTAGGCTAAATCCTCACAAATGTGTCTTCTACGTTGAATCTGGAAGACTTCTCGGGTTTATCGTTTCTCGAGAGGGCATCCATTTGGATCCCCTTAAAGTCGAGGCTATCGTCAATCTCCCTCCCCCAGCTTCTTTGCATCAGTTGCAAAGTTTGCAGGGGAAAGCCAATTTTTTACGTCGTTTTGTTCCCAACTATGCCGAGGTGGCTAAAGGTTTTACACGATTACTGAAGCGTGATGTCCCTTTTGATTGGGATGCCACAGCTCAGGAATATTTTGAGCGTCTCAAGAGTCTCCTTGTTTCTGCTCCATTGCTTCGTCCTCCGAAATATTATCGCGACTACACCTTGTATTTGGCCGCCGCCGATACCACTATCGGCATGGTTCTTGTCCAAACTGATGATGATAACACTGAACATGTTATTTATTATCTCAGCCGCAACCTATTAGACACGGAAACTCGATATGCTTATATCGAAAAGTTGGCACTAGCCGTAGTTTGTGCTGTACAACGCTTCCGCCATTATATTCTTTTTCGTACTACTACTATGATTTCTGATTGCAACCCCATGACGTATATATTGTCACGCCAGTTGCTGGGGGGCAAATACTCAAAGTGGATTGTTATCCTCCAAGAGTTTGACTTGGAATTTACCACTGCCAAGTCTAAGAAATCCCTTGTGTTCGCTGAGTTAATTTGCTCTTTGCCATCTTCTCCCTCGACCTTGCCTGTAGAAGATCAAATTCCAGATGAAACTCTGTTCCTCATTAGCACCCTCGATCCATGGTACGGAGATATAATCACATATCTGCAAACGTCCTCCTTCCGCCCGGGTGTGTCTAAAGACGCTCGGTGAAGGATTCGTCATCAATCTCAACCATACCGTATCATTGGAGATACATTATATCGTCTTGGTGCAGACTCTGTTCTCCGCCATTGTCTTACTCTAGAGGAAGCTGAACGGGTTCTAAATGACTGCCACTCTGGTGCTTGTGGCGAACATATGTCCGGATATGCTACAGCCCAAAAAATTCTTCGTGCTGGCTATTTTTGGCCCTCTATTTTCAAGGATTGCATCCTTGTCGTTCGCTCTTGTCATGAGTGCCAGATATACCAGCGAAAAATGCGAGTGCCTTCTGCTCCATTGCACCCTGTGGTTTCCATCGGCCCTTTTGCAAAATGGGGCATTGATTATATGACCTGTAACCCTCGCTCGGCCGGGGGGCATGGGTTTGTCATCGTTGCCGTCGATTACTTTACTAAATGGGCCGAGGCGATGCCTACATTAACTGAAGACGGTCACACTGCGGTGCAATTTTTATTCAATCATGTTATTTCGCGATTCGGCGTCCCTCAAGCCATTGTCACTAATCACGGAAAGCACTTCCGTAATCATATGATGTCGGAATTAACAACCCAGCTAGGCTTGCAACACGATAGTTCAACTCCATACTACCCTCAGTCCAATGGTCAAGTTGAAGCTGTCAATAAAATCTTGGTTACAATGCTTCAACGTATCGTTGGTGTGCATAAGTCTAACTGGCATTTGATGTTATTCCCAACCTTGTGGGCTTACCGAACCTCCGTGAAGGATGCCACTGGTTTCACTCCATTTCAACTAGTTTATGGACTAGAGGCTACCCTTCCAATTGAATGTGAGATCCCTTCATCGAAATTAGCTGTCGAGCTACTTCCCAACACCACTCCGTTAGAAGAACGCCTTCTTTACTTAGAACGGTTAGATGAGACTCGTCGCCTGGCCTCTTTGGCCATCGAAACGCAAAAGAAGCGAGTCAAGACTCACTTCGATCAGACCGTCCATCCACGTTTTTTCGTTGAGGGAGACTTAGTCCTACTCTATGATCAAGCAAAAGATAAGCTAGGTGCAGGAAAGCTCGAGTCTATGTGGCTAGGCCCTTATATTGTCAAGAAAGTCCTGCAGAAAGGGGCCTATGAGCTGATTGATTATGAAGGAAACCCTCTTGGGAAGCCCCGAAATGGGCTTTATTTGAAAAAGTACTATGCGTGATGCTGGTACATTTTATTGTGTACATACATGTACTTTAGTGTATTGTGTGTCGGTTTTCGAGACATAGCTACCACTTATTGTGTTTTTCGCTTCTTGTGCAGATGTCGGATGCACCTTATGTTGGTTTCGCTGATGGTGCCTGCCGCAGTACCCGCGATTTGTCTTCTGCGGCATAGGTAATCTACGATCCTCATAGCGAGCTAATAGATTGCCAGGGTGTGTGTTTAGGCCATACTACTAACAATGTCTCCGAATACTGTGCTGTAATCGAGCTACTTGCTAGAGCAATTAATTTCGGTATTCGTGCATTGATAGTGAACCTGGACTCTCAACTTGTTGTCCACCAGCTCAACGGGCAATATTCCGTCAGAAACCATCATATTCTAAGGTTGTATTTACTTGTAAGGTTGTTAGAAAGACATTTTGATTTTATTACATATCAACATGTTCCAAGACAATTAAACACATTATCTGATGCATTAGCCAATCATGTATTAGATAGACATTTGCATAATTTGAAATTAAAACAGTATATAAGCAAGCACATGAAAACACAATAATGAACCATAAACATATGTATATATATATATATATATACGTGTGTGTCATAATTTTTGCGCCGCGCGCATTACATAACCCAAAAATAATACATGTCCAAGTCCCATACAGCCGCTGACAACATGTCTCTCAAAATGTACAAAAATGAAACCTAGGCGTCTAAGCATGGTGATGCTCATGATAGCATGTCACCGCCCGCACCAAACGTCTCAACAGACGATGGACGCGAGTAGATACTCCCACCGTGTGTCTCTGATACGCTCTAGGCACGTCGGCCAATCTACCATAATCTGGTATTCCTCGAGTAAGGGCCTCAAGGTTCTGAACTAGATCATCCTCACCATCCACCTCAGGGTCTGCTGTAGGTTGCGCTCTCCACACGTTATGAGGCAAGTCGGCTGGTCGCTCTGCACCAACATCTGCATACATATAGGCACTGTAAGAAACAGACATGTATTACAAAAACTTGAATATGTAAAAATATTAAAAACATAAAGGGTTCTTACCTAGCTCCTCGTCCCAGTCCTCTCCCTCAGGCAACGGGAGGTCTGGATCTCTAGTAAAATCAGTGCCCGCATAGGGCCAGTCCTCCACGACGATCAACTTGTGTTGGAGCCAAATGAAGAACTCGGGCCTCCAGGCCATCTGCTGGCCCCCACCTCCTCTAGGCATAAGTGGTGCCCATCGAGCCAACCTCGGCTCCCGTGGCACTGGGTCTGCCACTATGCCTCCCGGGATCCAGAATATTGGTAACCGCTCCAGGAAAAGCGACACTATAATGGATCCATATCCAAACTGCTTATTTCCATCACGCTTACACTTGGTAAGCTGCCTCTTTATATTTGTTGTCACTGCCGATGCCCAATCAAATAGTGTCGGTTGCAGACACTCAGTTGCCAGCAATAAGAGATTCTTGCTGGCCTCGCGGGGTGCCTGTATCCCAGCCGTCCGGGTGATAGTAAATAGTACCACTCGTAGCACCAAATCTGGGATAGTGACAATGTCCACCTTGGCACTGTTGGATCCAAAATGGGCCCCAGGACAAACCCTTTCCATTACCTCACCCATATTTTCCCCTGAAGGCCTACTACCGGACAAGATGGGCCGTGCACCCCGCCGAGATAGTCCAGTAATAAAATAGACATCAGAGACATCCAACTCCAATGTCTGGTCCTTCAGGCGGAATACCTGATCCTCAATATCCCAGGCGTCCACGATAAACCTTAGTAACTCGGGCTGTGCACGTAGGTATGAGGTAAGGAAGAATTTTTTCAAGCCACATTCTCGCAACGCATCCATGCATGCGTCATCTTCCATTGCCATGGCATCTATGGCCTCGTGTTCCCTTTCTCTCCATTCTATTGACATTTTGACCAATACCTGCAACCAAAAACCGAAGATGTCATCACTAAATCAATGATGAAATCAAATATCAGAGAAAATTGCAAATCCAACGGTGAAAAGAGGGTAAAATTTAGTTCGCGCCAATGGCGCGTCTCCTTTAGAGAAAATTGCCCATTGGCGCGAACCCGTAAAGGAAACTCGCGCCAATGGGCGCAACCCTAATTTTTGCAATCCCCCTTGCAGAAGATCATTCTGTGGAAGGAAACTAAATAAATGGAATAGAAATGGAGCTAAAGATGAGGCCTCTCACCTGTTTCAAACGGCGGCTCGAATGGTCTCCTGGATTGGTCGCAATCAGCAGTCGAAATTTGCGCCCAAAACCCTCCAACGGTAAACTCACAAGGTAAAAAGTGAAAAGTAATTTTATTTTTTACCATTTCACTATTTATAACTTCTTTTGGCTTAAAAATACATTAAAATAACGTTTTTTGTGAAATATTTTTATGTCAAAGTAGAGCTTTACGTTGTTTTTTATTTTTGACAGGGTTTAGTGCCACTCAAGCAACATAACGAGCTCCCTTTTTGACTTTTTCGAGCTCGGTAAAACACGAGAAAAGGTTATTTTAAGGTCTGCTTTCAGCTCTTTTCTGACCATTTAAAGAGGAAAAGATGGCCGAGTCGCTCCTCTTGACTCGTTAAATGTTAATAAGGGGCAGTCGTTTTAAGTTCTTTTTGTCGACCGTTAAAACATAAAAAGATTACCGGGTTTTTGTTGTTTCGAACTCGTTAATGGTTACGAAACGACATGGTTTTGACCACTTTTTTACTTTTTCAGGTCGAAATCACTAATTATGAAAAGTACTCCTCGATCATAATGATCGGGCGGTTCTTTCGGGTATTATTTTATACTTTTTCGGGCCCGAGAGACACAACTTTACGAAAAAGGACATCCCTGGAGTTTCCTTTTCTGCTGTCTTTTCAAACTCTCTAAACATGAAAAGATGCCGAGTTCTTCCTTTGTCAGACTCGTTAAAACTTAATGACATCGGATTTTGTCACAACACAAGCATATGCTATCCCCATCAAGCTTGTTAAAAATAACTGGGGTACTCGCCAGAAATGGCGGGGGGAAAAGAAAATTTTTGAACCATAATTATTACCGTGACGGCAGTATGTCGCTCTTGAACATGGCACTTTTCTGCTTTCGTGTCCAGGGTGGGGATATCTCATCTCATCACTTGCTTCCATGGACTTGGGTACCTTATTTGACCTCTCATCCACTCATTGCCTCGTCATTATGACCTTTGATACATTGATGTCAAATACTGCCGATTCCATTAATGTGCCGCCGATATGTTCAAGAGAAGTTGACCTCTGCAAAGAAACAACCTCCCTCTGATAGTTCGCACAATCTTGATTCACAACATTGTCTCTCTGTCTCATATCGATGATGTGGGAAACATTATGGCCCACCTTCGAACAAGGTCACTTCCTGTCGACTTCAACTCATTATCCAGGAAGTTGATCTAGAGACTCCTTTCCGGTGCCTTGGAGCCTGCATGCCTCAATGGCAGGTTCTTCGTGTTCGACGTGAGGTTTTCATCATTGGCCTCCAATCGAATGATTCTATGGGTGTTCGACTTCAGATCATTAATTCACACGCCGTAGATTGTACCTATAGTACCTTGAGGTCCATTTTCATTATTGGTGGTACCTCTCGCGTCTGTTAACAGTTTCCACAATTGACTGGTAATCAGACGATGTTCATGCATGTTCGACTTCAGCTCATATATTCACATGCTTGAACTTGTACTCTTGTTCGGGTCGAGATGGAGCGCAAGACCCTGGATTGTGTCTGTTGTAATCCAGGCGTGATTCTTGATACTTGACTCATTCACTGGATGGCTGCGACCATACCTGAGTCAATTCGTTGATCCTAACCAGATGGCTACGTCCATACTATGGATCTAGATTATTTATGTACTCTCTTATGGATGGCTGCAACCATACCACGTACATCATGTAATTGAACTATCAGTCATGTCTCTTAACACAGATCCTCGGCGGCTGCTCTATATGTGTTCTTATGTGTTCTTGTAAAGCGTTTCACCCCTCTCCACCTCTCGGACCTCATGCTTTAGGGGGCATCTGTTACACAGTAATTTGTCACCATCCCTGTTACTCCTCTTGTCGTACTTTGGAGGACTCATCCCAGGAGTTATAAGAAGTGACAAAGTCTAAAAACACTTGCATTATGTTCCCCTAAGTATGTACTTCATGTTCCCTGAAGACACCTTCTACAGATCATCCCTGAAAAGTGCTCTTTTTCCATTGGCGCAGGTCCACAGTATCTTGCCCACGCCAATCATGGAGATCCTCAAAAGAGGGCGCAACCATTGGCACTCTGTCTTAGAGCAATAGTCGCGCCAACCAAGTTTGGTCATGCTTTTTGCCTTAACGCACGCCCGATTGTTGTTTCCTTCATTACATGGAGCTTTTTGAGGATAAAAAATCAGTCTTATGTCGATTTCTATCCTATCTCCATCCTTAATGGCTTTTGGGGATAATGTTAATCCACAATAGGTGTCCCGGTTCATTGTATCGTCCTCCCTTCTTCATCAATATAAGCTTGTCTCTATGCATTTGACAAGCTAGTCGTGGAGTGCTAGATGTTGAGTTCTTGAGTTCTCGGAGGGATGCTAGTTGTGATTATCATGGGTGATAATGAAGCATAGGGAGGTTATGCTGCCGGAGAGGAGATACATTGCAAGACACATATAGTTGCTCGCCCAGCCAGGAGAGGTTCAACGTCAGAACCTTGGTTGTAACTTTTCCTGTTTATTATTAATTAATGAGCGACTGCTATTATACTTCCAATCTCATTGTCTATTATGGTGATGTGTTGATTTATTTCCTTTCTGACTCAAATATAGTTGTGCCTTGGTAGTTTTTATGTTGGTATCTGTCTCTTCCTTTGCATGTGCATGTGTTCGTTTATGATCTGCTGGAGCGAGGGAGCGGGAATATCAACTCTGCTTCAACCATAGCGTTGGATTCCAGGTTGGTCTTCTTAATTCACCTTTAATGCATAACTAGGAACTTGCGTGGCAACGTGGTTTGATTGTGGCTAGTTCTATTTTGGGCTAGTGGGATCGCCTCTGTCCGCAGAGGGGATTTACCTATCCAACAGAAACAGTTATTGGCACATATCCCTTTATAAACTTTCTATAGTAGCCAGTGTGTCCAAGTTTTGTGTGCAGTTGTCTCACTGTTTTTGGCGCTGGCAAGTTCACAATAATTGCGCTCTTCGCAGGATCCACCATTATTCCCTGCTTACAAACCACATGTCCAACAGTATACTAAATGGTACACAAAATATACACTTCTTCAAATTTAATGATATTTGGTATGGCCTACATGTATCTAGCATCAACATCAAGCTTGCAACATGCTTTTTCAATAGCCCAAAGACTGTCCAGTCATCAAAGTAAACTTCCAAAAATTTGTGTATATATTCTTTGAAGGCTACAACTACAACTCTAGAAAATATGGCAGGAGCATTCTTCAAGCCAAAAGGCATCATCGTGTACTGGTAAGGCCCCCCCTTTGTAGTGAAAGTTGTCTTATTTCTATCTTCTAGCACAATTATGATCTGATGGTAACCCAAAAATCCATTTGTGAAATAATAGGCCTCATGTCCTCCTACATTTTCCAATAATTCGTTTGTAAATGGTGTAGGGAAGGGGTCATGTAGACATGCATCATTTAATTTTCTCAAGTCAACACAAATTCTAATCTCTCCTTTTGTCTTCTTTTCCTGAACTACCATGGGACTTACCCATTCAGACTCTTCGACAGGTTCGATGATCCCAACTTTGATAATTTTATCTAACTCCTCCTTTACTTTTTCCTTGTATTTCAAATTCAACCTATAGGGCCTTTACCTTACTGGCTTCACTTTAGGTTTTAGGGGAATCCTCATAAGTCCTAGGTCCCCTAATATGCCCTTCAATTCAGAAAATTTTGTGGGGAAGAGCTCTTGGTACTCATGCAGCAGCTCTGTAATTTTGCTAAATGTATCTTCGTCCTAATAATCTCCAATCATTGCAAATTTTGGTTCTTCCTCTAATCTTATATTTACCTTCTTCATTTTTGCAGTCTTTACTATATCAGTTATTTGAAGTTCCGGTCCAACAACTTCACGATGTCCTTTTGATTCTGTGATGTCGATATTGTGTGGATCCTCATCATCTTCTTCTGCAATCACATTATAGCACTCCAGTGCTTGCTCCAACTATGTGGTCCAATCTAGTTGCTTCCATGTTAGCGAAGTTGTGTTCTCAAAAATATTTTCTTTGACTTTCTGAAGGGATGAACCTATGCATAGACAATCACCTTCAAAACTAAATGTTAGTATGAGCCCTTCAACCAAATCTATCCAATTGACAATTCCATGTCACAATTATGTCTCAAGATATCAATTCATTAGAATCGTTTCTAGTTTGTGGATAAACCCATGTACCCACTCTTGTTCTCAAACCTCCTTCCAAACTAAAGTGCAGTGATAAATATGCTCCCAGGGGTCAACCTTACCATCATGATTTACTTTGATTCATGTATTTGGTGGCCTGAATTTGATCCACATAAGCCTTCAATACTCCTTGCAACTTCCTATATTCCTTTTATGAGTACCCCACCATCTAGCAGGTATAGATTTCAGGGCTACATCGAAAGCTTGCAACCTTTATTCTTCTAGTATTTCACTTTTGTAGTCATCAAGAAAAAGGCTTACATATCCTATTCCATTATTATAATGCATATTACATACTTCTAAAGCTATGCAACAAAGTGATTTTGTGATTCAGGCACATCGTCTGGTAGATAATTCATGAAACCTGTTTTGTTAATTTTCCAGTTCTTCCTCGAAATCCAATGTACGGGAACTGTCCTGTTCCCAGCTAGGTTTACCTTACCCAGTTGGATTAATCTAATCTTCCTCCTGTTGTGGTCACCAACAACCCCCCTTTTTTCACTTGACATTAGCAATAACGTCAAGCGAAGAGGGGACCCTGAACGAAAATCTCAAAAAAATACTTTTTCTAAAGTTTTTGTATTTCTCTCCCTAAGGCTCAAATCGCATCGCAAAGAAAGGCCGAAGCATAACTCGAGCGCAAAAAACAAATACTGCGAAATTGCGATGCGAAGTTCATCGCATTGCATACCTCACACGCGCCCCTTACAAGAAAAACCTTCGAGCAATGTGATCGCCGATTTGCGATATCGCAAATCGCAAGCATTACGTTATACGACGTAACCATTAAACGAGAACTTGCGATATTTACGATTTGCGATTTGCGATCTGCGATGGCAGCAATCTGCGATCTGCGACCTGCGATCTGAAAAGACTTACCACACGATAGACCCATGCATTAAGCGCACGCCTTGAAAGAATTTAATGACCGCATGCTTAAGTATCTAGGAATGATTATGTTACATTTATCGAAGAGTCAAGTGATGATGGATGTCAGAATTATGTATTCATTAGAGATTAATGCTTTCACGTCAAGTCTTTTCATTTCACTTCTCCTTTGCGTAGACTGCAAGACACGCAACTGATATAAGTTTATATGCAGGAAACATCTGAAGGAAAGAGGAAAGTGCCAATCAGCAAAGAGAGAATGCTTTCGCAAAGTGCATGCAACATGCAGCAGAACCGCGGATTCCAGGCTATCAGCCAACCGGCACTGATGAAATTAGACTATCCAGGACTCAGAGTCAAAGGCGCACAAAAGCAGCATATTCAGAAAAGATCCTGAAGCTAAGACTTAGTGAAGCAGAGAAAGAAGCGCATGGGAAGGAGAACGCTTCAGGGAAACCTGGAACAAAGAACGGAAGAAATTCTCGACACAGGGAGTTGCCCATGCAGCACGACTCTTAACCCACTCAGTCATTCGCACGACCAGAAACCGGAAACGGCAACAGCAAAATCAGTTCGAGAAGAAACTGGGACACGCTAAGTATACACGCGGCGAATACACCCAGCTAGAGAAAGGTTTTCGAAAATATCTTCTGGTCTGCCGGAAGGAAGTGCCAGCTCCTGCTATTTCCACTTTTATCTCCCGAGCGAAACAAGAAGGTGGCTAGCCGACTCTTCCCAGGAAAGCATTACACTATTGAGAGCACTAAAGAGAATATACAGAAATGGTCAGAAATTAGATTTTAAGTTTAGAAATAAAGTTGCTTTTAGTAAAAGGGCGGTCATTTGAGGCTGATTCCCTAATTTCATGTAATTAATATTGATTAGTTAGTAGTATTTAACCCTTCTCATGGTTTTTGGAGAAGGGTCCGGAAATCTGTCAAAAAACTTATCCTCAGAACATGCACTTCTGCACCCTCAGAGGAGGTTTTTGATGAATGGATGGATCGAGATTTATTTATGTTCGCATTTTAATATCTGTTACTGATGTTGCACTTCTGTACTCTTAGCAGATGTTAGAACAAGTAGAAATAAATCATTGTTACTTGAAGTTTATTAGTGAACTTAGTCATAAATGGTACTTTTATCTCTTGGCTAGATTCTGCTAGTATTCCTAAAGTTATATGTGGCTGAGTTCTTTGTATGTTATTGCATGAATGTTTGTATTACCATTTGGCACTTCTGTACGGTGGGGTCATTTATTTATGTTTAACATATAGAAAACTAATTATGCGATATGCTGTTCACAACTACTCTACCTAACTTCTTATGCAGAACGTTTTATCTTTATTGATTTATATTCTGATATCAGTTGAATGATCTTTATTACCGGCTACTGTTAGAAATCTTTCTAGATCGCATAACAAAAGAAAAACACCCCGGGTTAGCGTAGATTAGATGTATTTTTCTTCATTAGATTACATTAGCATAGAGTTAATTTAGCAGTTAGAATTAAGACTAGATTAGAAGAATCCTTCCCCCCCTTCCTTAGATTAATACCATCAGACTCTACGCACACACACACACCCATCACATTGGGAAACTGGTCCCATTATCCCCAGTCGGACCCGCTACTCCAAACGGGCAAGGAGCCGCCAACCAGGTTCCGGACTGGGCGGGTATCCCCCTTGTTGTTGACCCGACCTCAGGGCCCTCAACACTTCTGGCGCTAGAAGGAGGGCACAGCTATGAATGGCACATAATTCAAAACCCAAATACCATTCTAAGAGCAAATCACCCTCACCAACTTCCCCGACTTCCCCAATACGACTAAACTCGGAACTGGAAGTCGCTCGGACATCCACCGCTGCTATACATCCCGATACATCAGAACAACTTATTGTCAATCCCCCTGAAGTTCAAACCTTGATCCGTAAACTCCAGGGATTCTCTATTTTTAATCAGAAATCTGATAAATCTAAAAGCAGCTTGACTTCGCAATACAACCCTACTCATCCCCTGACCTGATTGAAGAGTGAAAAGTTTGGCATTCAGCCAACTGAAATCCCTCTCCCCACTAGGAAAAGAGCAAGGAAAACATTTCAAGAGTCTGATAGAGAGACTCTTTCATCCACCTCATCCATTTCAACTCCCTCTCCATGAAGTCGACCACCCACATCTCCACCTCAAATCACTCATCCATCTTCCGCAATTCTTCCTCCACAATCGTCAAAGATCATAACATCTCTATCTTCTCAACCTCAAAGATCATCTTCTACACTTTTACTAACCAGCAACTCAGCGATGGTACAATCTCCATGGAAGAACCCTGGGGCGGTTCTAATGCCTCCACCCCTGAGTCCAATACCTGCCCATCCCGAGAAGTGGTTACGAAAGTTCAATCCAGAAACTGGAATGCTAGCTGAAGAACATATCAATAATTTCATGCTTTCTGTTAATCTCAACGGAGTTACCAACGAAGACGCCGTGGTCCGACTCTTCCCCTATACGATGCAAGGGACGGCCGGGTCATGGTACTTCTCGTTACCTTCCAGATCTATCACCAGCTGGGATATTTTTCAAAATCAATTTCTCACTAAATTCGGCGATGATAGATCAACAGCGACACTGATCAATGATCTGTCCAATCTTAAAGCTGAGGCTCGGGAACCCATTAAAGATTTTAACTTACGGTTCAACAAGATCCTCAATAAAATCCCCGCTGCTTCCCAACCCAGCGAGGAAGTAAGATGCGAATGGTACATCACCGCCTTACCTTCAAACTTGGCCATCTTCGTAGATAGGGAAAGCAAGACAACCTTAGTCGAAAATTTGGCTGAGGCATTAGCAGTCAAAAGACGCGTAGTAGCCCTAGAAAAGAGATCTACAATCGAAGAGCGTAAATCTAAGAAAATCTCTTTCAAAGAAGAAACCAAGAAGAAGCAAACGAAAGATCCTTTCGACATGGAAGGATTACAAAAGGTATTAAACGCCATGTCAAATGAGATGATTGATATCAGGAAACAAGTAGCAGAATCATCCCCAAGAAAGCCTTTTAGGAGTTTTAAGAGAAATCCTCCTATGGAGACGAAGCCACCTAGCGTGGTCTCTAACGTGGAATCTGAACAAGAAGAAGAAGAGAACACCGCTGAAACGCATACCGACGATGAAGAAGTGGTGGAACTGCAAGGAATGTGGGATTTCATCCTCCCACAAGAGGAAGATCAAGAAGCACTTCCGGTTAGTACAAGAAGCAGAAATCAACTTGATCCTCCCCAGACTACCCCAAAACAGAAGGGCGCAAGCCCTCCAGCAAGAGAAAAGGTCGCAACGAAGAAGACAACCCCTAATGCGACCTCATTTAGCCCAGTCCAATCAGAGCAATCGCCTCCATCAAAGACACTAATAGTGTTGGATGAAATGGAGTATAACATCATCGACGACATGAAGAAGACTAGGGCTAATATCACCCTGTATGAGCTGAGCAAATTGAAACACCAACAGAAGATCATGATGAAAGAGTTACACGTCGTACCTACTGCGCCTCTACCTACAGCTATAGCTTCTCATAATGTAGGAAGACCCCCAATCAACGCGATCAATAAAATCGATCCAAATGACATCGCCTTGATTGGAGGGAGGTCTACATCTCACACTCCCCCTTTCCTCCTCACTTACGAGATCTTTAACAGAAACGTGCATAACTGCTTGGTTGATTCTGGTGCTTCAACCAATATTCTACCCAAGTCAATATGTGCCAAACTTAATGTTCAACCGCAAAAATCCGCAGTACGCATAGTTCAACTTGATTGATCACAAGTCGAAGTGATAGGCGAACTAAATCAAGTGAATATAAGACTATCGTCCAACCCCAAGGTGCGCCAGGTCATCGATATTCTAGTTGCTGACATCCCTGAATTTTATGGTCTAATTCTTTGCAGGGATTGGTCCGAGAAGCTCCACGGATATTTTTCGACTGACTGGTCGCACATGTGGTTACCCTTCAACGGGAAGCCAAATCAAATAAAGGTTGAACAAGAACTGCACCAAAAGTACATAGTGACGGACCTGGAGGGAGAGAACGAAGCCATAGCATACAACAGCAGCATCATAGGCAACTATTCGGTAGACTCTTTCCTTGGAAATTTCAATGCTCACATATCACCATATTTAGAAAATTCAGTCGTATCCCAAGTAGAAAACTTTTCCCAGACTGATGATTCAAAATGTGTTAGTTTCTTAGATAACCCTGTAAATACTTCTTTATTTTGGAAATTATATTTTGATGGCTCTAAGTCCAACGAGGGAGCGGGAGCAGGATGCGTCTTGATTAGCCCAGGCGGAAATAAGACCATGCTCACATGCAGACTGGAGTTCGATTGCATGAACAACACAGCGGAATACGAAGCCTTGGTGCAAGGCCTATACAAAGCAATCGGCTCCAACGTCAAATATCTTCAAGTCTTTGGAGATTCCAAGATCGTCGTCAAACAGGTACGTAACACCATACATTGCCTGTCTAGTCATTTAAAGCACTACCAATCTTTAGTGCAAGATCTCACTGCGCATTTTACAATATTTAATATTTCATCAATCCCAAGACTTCACAATGCAAGCGCAGACCTGCTAGCAAACGTAGCCTCGAGACTCATTCCCTCCGAAGACTTTAGTCTAGATAGGTTTTCGATAGAATTAATTTTTAAACTGTCTATTCCTGACAACATCACCAACTGGAGAGTATTCAACGACGACCCAGACATCATAAGTTTCCTTACCTCCGAAGGATCCTACTCAAACCAGATAATCGACGAGGACTGTCATGACCACCAAATACAACAAAGTAGCACTGATAACGCTATACCCAAATCAATGGTCAAATTAGAAGATTTGTATGACTTAAAAAGTCGGTTCAAAAGGTCAGCTAATGCCAAACTTTACAGTTCAACTCTGAACTACGAATCAGTGAACTTAGGAACCAACGAGAAACCCCAAAACGTCAATCTAGGCCAAGGCCTAGCTCCTGAAGAAAAATCAGCATACATCCGTCTTCTACGACAGTACAAAAACGTCTTCGCCTGGAACTACGATGAGCTGAAAACTTATAACACTTCTATCATTCAGCACACTATCCCGATGATCGATAACGAGAAACCCGTCCAACAAAAGCTCAGAAAAATCCACCCCAACCTGGAAAATCAGATAAAAACTGAGCTGAATAAGTTGTTGAGAGCCAGAATAATTTTCCCGGTCAGACATTCCAAATGGGTATCCAATATGGTACCTGTTAGGAAGAAAAACGGAGATATTAGAATCTGCATCGATTTCCGGAATCTCAACAAAGCCTGTCAGAAGGACAATTTTCCCCTCCCACCTATGGAGCAAATATTACAGGCTGTAGCAGGCTCAGAATTGATGTCTTTCCTGGATGGATTTTCAGGATATAATCAAGTGCTGGTACACCCAGACGATCAGCTAAAAACCACCTTCCGAACTAAATGGGGTACCTACGCGTATCGAAAGATGCCGTTCGGTCTGATCAACGCCGGCACTACTTTTCAAAGAGCTATGGATATTGCGTTCAAAGGGTTAATCAATAAATCAGTAGTGATTTACCTGGATGATATAACTGTGTACTCCAAAAAACGAAGCGACCATCTCAGAGATTTGAAGCAAATCTTTCAAAGATGTTTAAGGTATGGAATCTCGCTTAACCCGAAGAAGTCTTTTTTCACGTTGAGTGAAGGAAAATTGCTAGGATTCATAGTGTCCAAATCGGGCATTCACATCGAATCTGCCAGAATCAAAGAAATTTCCGAGATATCCATGCCCCATAACAAAAAGACCATGCAATCTTTCCTAGGACAGATCAATTTTGTGAAAATATTTGTCCCAGATTTTTCACGTATTATTTCTCCTTTACAAAAAATGATAAAAAAGAATTCAAACTTTAAATGGGGTCTAGACGAGCACGAAGCATTTAACTTAATCAAACAAGCCATCATCGATGCTCCATCCCTAGCAACCCCAAATTTTTCAGAACCATTTGTCTTATACACGTTTGCCTCAGAGCATTCTTATGTTGCGATCTTGACCCAGGCAAACAAAGAAAAGGCAGAAGCCCCAATCGCATTCTTTAGCTCAAACTTACAAGGTGCTGAGCTGAAATATTCGGACGTAGAAAAACAGGCATATGCCGTCTTTAAAGCAGTCAAATATTTCAAACCCTTCTTGCTAAAGGCCCATACCAAGGTCATAGTACCATTCCCGGCGGTAAGAAACCTCCTGATTCAGAAAGACGTGGGCGAAAAGAGAGCGAATTGGATCACCGCCTTGCAAGAATACGACCTGGAAATCAAGCCGGCACACATCGTAAGAGGCCAAGGCTTCTGCAAGATGTTAGCTGGAGCATCGCAAATCCCCGAAGAGTCACCTCAAGAGGTACACACGTATGAGGTAAGCCTAAACGATGCAGAATCATTTTATGCCGACATCATTTATTTCCTAAAGAACGGATATGCTCCATTTCACCTGGATCACATAAAAAAGAGAGCCCTGAGGTTAAAAGCTAAACAATACCAGCTCGTAAATGATGTCTTATTTAAAAGTAACTATGATTTTGTGCTTCTTAGATGTCTTGAGAAAACTGAAGCCGAAAAGGTTTTGCAGGAACTCCACGATGGACCAGCAGGTGGACACTATGCTGGAGAAGCCACCGCACACAAGATCTTACGTGCAGGATACTACTGGCCCACGCTGTTCAAAGACTCGTACAATCACGTGAGAAAATGCCAAGTCTACCAAACTACTGCAGGAAAACAAAAGAAGTCATCCATGCCACTGCAGCCGGTTAACATCGAACAGCCGTTCAGCCAATGGGGCCTGGACATAATAGGTGAGATCGTTCCTCACTCCTCTAAACAGCATAGGTATATCCTCACTGCAACCGACTATTTTACTAAATGGGTAGAGGCAGTTCCGCTCAAGACAGCTAATTCTGAAAACATTGTTGAATTCATAGATCAGTTTATCATTACTAGGTTTGGATTGCCAACGGCCTTAATATTTGATAATGCTTCATTTTTTTCTGGAAATACCATGACTGAGTTCGCGCTCAAAAGAGGGTTCAAACTGAAGTATTCTGCCAACTACTATCCGCAAGGTAATGGGTTGGCTGAATCAACAAACAAGAACCTAATCAGGATTATCAAAAAGTCAGTTGACCAAAACCAAAAGAATTGGCACAAAGCGCTGGTAAACGCCTTATGGGCAGACAGAATTACCAAGAAAGCCTCTATCGGGACTTCTCCCTTTAATTTGGTTTACGGGAGAGAAGCAGTTCTTCCTACTCACTTACTCATTCCCTCCTTGTCCTTAGTACAACACATTGATGAAGTACCTACTTCTCCCTTACAACTAAGGCAAATGGAGATAATCAAGTTAGAAGAACGACGAGAACAGGCCAAGAAAACCCATGCTCACCACCAAGCGTTGATAAAATCCTCTTTTGACTCGAACATAAAGACCAGAAAAAACTTCCAGGTGGGTGATCTAGTTTTGAAGTGGGATAAGGCTCACGAAGAAAAGGGCAAACATACAAAAGTCCAGAAGCTATGGCTTGGTCCTTTTCAAATCGTAGAAGTCATAGGCCCATCGACTTTTGTGTTGCAGGACTTGACAGGCAGAAGAGATTCTCTGCCTGTAAACGGACAAATCCTCAAAATGTATTTCCCATAGAAGGTCATCCTTTTGTTTTTGTAGGATAGTTTTAAATTTTCATGTTAGTTTTCATATTTCATAGATAGGGCTGGTTGTAAATGATCATAAATAGTATTCATGAAGAAACATACCATTTCTGTATCAGATTTGGATTTCACTTGTATAAATAGCAAAACTTTTCGAAAAATCTGACTTTTATTATTGACAAATAGAGTTAGCTTTAACCTGAATATGATGTTAGTTTCAAACTTCACAAAGAAACCTGGGATGAGAGTAACTTTTGGCAAAAAATTGTTTTATGCCAATGCTATGAAAGGTATCATCGATAGCAAAATAGGTATTCTCTGCAAAACTGCTGTTCTTAAAACTCTATTATTGTCGTCCAGAGCTTTCTTAAGGAAAAACAATGACTTCCTCCCTGCTAAGGAAAATCGCAGCATCCCGAGAGACAATCCAAGAAAACACTATATCTCAAAGAATAAGAGGTCGCATCACGAGCCGGCTTATCATGATCACAGATATTATAACTTGCTGACTTTGCCACTACTGTCTACCAAAACAGGGCAACGACTCAAGATTGTGCAATCGAAAGACAAGGGGTCTCATCACGAGCCAGCTTGTTCAGCAAAAGGTATAAATCAAGTGAATGACTGTGTCATAATTTGGCCACCAAACCAAGACATTGTTCTTTAGAGAATAAAAAATCAAAAAAGAAAGAAAAAGTGTCAAAAGGATTTTTCTCTGGAATGTTGTAAATGACCTCAAGCAGGAAAAAGGATCATTGCTGGATAACATGGTAACCCTGTCGAGGCTATGGACGCCTGCGGGCAGCAGAGGCTCTACCTGCGACAAATGAGCATACTTTACAAAGCCAGTACGCAGAGAAGACCTTATTTTGTCTTTGAGGAGACTGAGTAATGACTAGGTATGAATACAAAAAGATAACCTAGGGGAAACAAACAATCAGAATCAAATAAGAAGTTGTGACGAAGCATTATTGACAGGATAAAAGGTAATACTCTATCTGTCCATAACAAAATTTAGGCATAAGAAAACTTTTCTGTTTTGGAAGTGAAAATGCAATAGAACAAGCAGAGATAACTGGTTCTTCACAGTGAATCACCATTGTTGTGGTCACCAACAACCCCCCTTTTTTCACTTGACATTAGCAATAACGTCAAGCGAAGAGGGGACCCTGAACGAAAATCTCAAAAAAATACTTTTTCTAAAGTTTTTGTATTTCTCTCCCTAAGGCTCAAATCGCATCGCAAAGAAAGGCTGAAGCATAACTCGAGCGCAAAAAACAAATACTGCGAAATTGCGATGCGAAGTTCATCGCATCGCATACCTCACACGCGCCCCTTAAAAGAAAAACCTTCGAGCAATGCGATCGCCGATTTGCGATATCGCAAATCGCAAGCATTACGTTATACGACGTAACCATTAAACGAGAACTTGCGATATTTACGATTTGCGATTTGCGATCTGTGATGGCAGCAATCTGTGATCTGCGACCTGCGATCTGAAAAGACTTACCACACGATAGACCCATGCATTAAGCGTGCGCCTTGAAAGAATTTAATGACCGCATGCTTAAGTATCTAGGAATGATTGCGTTACATTTATCGAAGAGTCAAGTGATGATGGATGTCAGAATTATGTATTCATTAGAGATTAATGCTTTCACGTCAAGTCTTTTCATTTCACTTCTCCTTTGCATAGACTGCAAGACATGCAACTGATATAAGTTTATATGCAGGAAACATCTGAAGGAAAGAGGAAAGCGCCAATCAGCAAAGAGAGAATGCTTTCGCAAAGTGCATGCCACATGCAGCAGAACCGTGGATTCCAGGCTATCAGCCAACCGGCACTGATGAAATTAGACTATCCGGGACTCAGAGTCAAAGGCGCACAAAAGCAGCATATTCAGAAAAGATCCTGAAGCTAAGACTTAGTGAAGCAGAGAAAGAAGCACATGGGAAGGAGAACGCTTCAGGGAAACCTGGAACAAAGAACGGAAGAAATTCTCGACATAGAGAGTTGCCCATGCAGCACGACTCTTAACCCACTCAGTCATTCGCACGACCAGAAACCGAAAACGGCAACAGCAAAATCAGTTCGAGAAGAAACTGGGACACGCTAAGTATACACGCGGCGAATACACCCAGCTAGAGAAAGGTTTTCGAAAATATCTTCTGGTCTGCCGGAAGGAAGTGCCAGCTCCTGCTATTTCCACTTTTATCTCCCGAGCGAAACAAGAAGGCGGCTAGCCGACTCTTCCCAGGAAAGCATTACACTATTGGCAGCACTAAAGAGAATATACAGAAACGGTCAGAAATTAGATTTTAAGTTTAGAAATAAAGTTGCTTTTAGTAAAAGGGCGGTCATTTGAGGCCGATTCCCTAATTTCATGTAATTAATATTGATTAGTTAGTAGTATTTAACCCTTCTCATGGTTTTTGGAGAAGGGTCCGGAAATCTGTCAAAAAACTTATCCTCAGAACATGCACTTCTGCACCCTCAGAGGAGGTTTTTGATGAATGGATGGATCGAGATTTATTTATGTTTGCATTTTAATATCTGTTACTGATGTTGCACTTCTGTACTCTTAGTAGATGTTAGAACAAGTAGAAATAAATCATTGTTACTTGAGGTTTATTAGTGAACTTAGTCATAAATGGTACTTTTATCTCTTGGCTAGATTCTGCTAGTATTCCTAAAGTGATATGTGGCTGAGTTCTTTGTATGTTATTGCATGAATGTCTATATTACCATTTGGCACTTCTGTACGGTGGGGTCATTTATTTATGTTTAACATATAGAAAATTGATTATGCGATATGCTGTTCACAACTACTCTACCTAACTTCTTATGCAGAATGGTTTATCTTTATTGATTTATATTCTGATATCAGTTGAATGATCTTTATTATCGGCTACTGTTAGAAATCTTTCTAGATCGCATAACAAAAGAAAAACACCCCGGGTTAGCGTAGATTAGATGTATTTTTCTTCATTAGATTACATTAGCATAGAGTTAATTTAGCAGTTAGAATTAAGACTAGATTAGAAGAATCCTCCCCCCCCTTCCTTAGATTAATACCATCAGACTCTACGCACACACACACACCCATCACATTGGGAAACTGGTCCCATTATCCCCAGTCGGACCTGCTACTCCAAACGGGCAAGGAGCCGCCAACCAGGTTCCGGACCGGGTGGGTATCCCCCTTGTTGTTGACCCGACCTCGGGGCCCTCAACACCTCCTTAGGTTTCATCTAATAAATGTTGTTGACATCTGCGTCTCAATACTCATCCCAAACAGGCTCTTTATAGCGCACTCCTTCTAATGGGTCTAAAGGAACAATGATCCTCAGATCGTCTTTTTCGAACACCATTTGTCTCTTCTTAAAATTGATTATCACCAAATTATTGAAAACCCAATCCAATCCAAGAAATTCTAGATAAGGGTTGCTATCATCTATAATTTCAATCACCTTGAAATTTGCAATGGCCTGCACTCCTTCAATATCTACTACAATTACAGGTAACCTTCCCATAGCAAGGATCTTCTATTGTTTGGCCATCCTCAACTAGATCAGCCACCATTGCAACTATGGTCTTCCCATTAACTCCTAATTTTTCTTAGGTAACATGTTGGCATCAAATCCTAAGTCTAGGATTATCTAATCCATATCGTATTCCTTGATCTGCGTAGTTAGTCTCATTTCCTTCCCCATTCTCTTTTCATGTCAATGTAAATTTTTTACTGCATGTAGATCACTTCGTGGCACTTCTTTATTAACGTAGGAGTCTATCAACTCCTGGAGTCCTTCGACAACCCTCTGATTCCTCAATAGCTTCATGCAGGTTTGTAAGAATGAATTTAAAATACTTGGATCTAATTCTTGCATCATAGTAGATACTTTGTCGTAGTCCTTCTTTGGCATTAACTTTGGTTGCACACTAGATGTTGAAGCCCCAACATCCATGAAGCTTCACTTTTCCTCCATGAACGTTTCTTTTTCCTTTTGAGTACTGAACCCAAGCACTTTTTCTATTCTCTTTCTTACCCATGTATCTTCCATTTTTTTCTTGCATGCTGATTTATCATCTCCTATCACACCTCCACTCCTTGTTACAATGTTGATGCATGGTTCATCCTCCCTTGGTTCAATGGCCGGCATTTGCATATTTTGAGTGGGTTGCTGGTTCCTTTTCTCCTACATATTTTTCAGAAGGACCGAACATTATTCTATCACATTATCAAAGGATCTGCAGTACTTACAAGTTGTAGTAGGATTCAAACAATCTCTTGCAAATGACCTACTTGGCTGCATTTATAGCAGAGGATATGTCCACATCATCCACTAGCTCCCCTCCTCCTCCTTGTCCTTGGAAACCTCCTCAACCATCCTACTATCCTTGATCCTCATGTGCATGTCCTTTAGCTTGCATTCTGTAAGAATCAGCACTGCACTCCATCATCAAGTCATAACTTCGACAATTTTTCTCATCGTGTCCTACTAATTTACAAAAGTTGAAAAATAGTTTCCTTGGCATCTGCTCATATTTATGCAACAAATGGCACTCTTCAGAGCGATGTTGGCTGCTAGTTCCACATATCTCACACCACATGCTTGACCTTGGATTTAATGAATTAGGTGTTCCACTAGCCAAGTAATCTCCGAACATAGGGCATTGTTCCTTAGAATGGCTTTCTGCTTTACACTTTATACACCACTTCTGGTCTAACTTCTTTACCTCTCTTGGGATCTTGTAATTACAAGTTTAAATTTTCTAGTTGACTCTGAATCTGTTGTACTCCTGCATGACTATCTCCTATCGGTGAAGCTTCCAACTTCATTACAATTTCCAGATATTCGGCTTGGGTTGATATCTTTTGTTGAGTCAAGGGTAATTTGATATGTGGTAGCAACACAACTATAAACCACTCCTTATTCTTCTCTTAGGGTATGTTAAAGCTTACTTGTCCCATTATCACCTCGAACCATTGATCCAACTCCCAAACAGATTCATTAGTCATCTATTTTATTTCCTTCAGCTCAGTAATGCACTCCAACTCCGACTTTAGCTTCTTCAACTTTGATATCAACACTTTCTTAATATCATCTAATGAGGTATCTTGATTAGTCGAATACTTCATCTACCATATTAGTGCTCTTTCTTGCAACATCGTAATGAGATGTGTCTTCTTTACATCTTCATCATTGATTTGTCATGCTTTCCATACTGCTTCAACTGTAAACCATAAATTCTCTACATCCTCTCATCAAAGTCCTCAAAAAATAGTTAGCTTAATGTCATTCATCATTCTTCTCGAAATGTAGGGGGAGGGGGTGTAGGGGAATTAGGGGGAGGGGGATGAGGGATAATGGGAATAGAGGGATGGGGGAACCAAAATATGCCCTGATTATTCTCATCTTCTAAGTTCAATGCACTTTTAGGTTGGGAGGGGGAATGTCACGGGGTTGTGGGGTTACTTCCTTCTTATTCACTCTTGGATTCAACTAACAAGGGACTATAATCAGTCTAAATAAATTTATTTGGTTTGCAAACTATTTGTATCACTTTCCACTTCATGTAGACCCAGTTCCTCGTCCAGACTTATTCCCTCTTCGTCCAAACATTAATTTTACTTCTTTCATAGCATGCCCTTTTCACACAAAGCATCTTAATCCATAGATTTAATGAATTTAGGTGCATACCTTGCGGTCCCTTGAAGAATCTACACTTATATTTGTTGGAATATACAACCATGTCTATGGCGAATTCAATGATAAATCCTCCCAAGTTACTATCAATCCAAAAGTCAACATCTCTTGAGATGTTGTTGTTGGTATTCTTGAGTCGTTTTATTAATCCAGGACTCCACGTGGTAGGCTCGTCATTTTAAAAAAAAGTATTGTTCTCAGTCAACCTTGATACCCATTCATATAGTTCATTAGAAAACGACACAAAGAAAATATCGTGTTGTTCTATGAAAAGATATCTCTGCAACTAGGCTTCAGTCGTCAACTGCAGATTTTTGTTCCCCTGAGCTGTGAATTCTCATTCTTTCTGAGTTACCCATTCTTGCATTTCCTTCTTTGATGGATGCCACATCCACAAGTCCCTAAAATAGATCTTAGTCCCAGAAACATAACCATTTGTTGGCTCGGTTGGGCTTGACCCATGTTCGACTTGGACTTCTCACTAACAAAACCCTCAGACACCGGCCCTTTCGGCAAAGACTTGCACGCAGATCGCAGTCTCACCCGAGGTGGCTATGGGTGGTTTCATAACCAAGTTTCTACAACCTTGAGGGATTACGTGAGGTGGCTTTTACTTCACATTTCTATATTTGACTTAGTCGTCTGGCATACATATCGCTACTATGATGTACAAATCAACTACTTACTTCGTCACATTCATTCTAACATAAGCATATTATAGAACAATACAAACTGTGTTATCATAACATTTACTTGCAATCATTAATTTGCATAATAAAGAGAAAGCAAACATAACAATACATATGGATACAAAATATTTCCCAAAACTTCTTCTTTTTTATTAAGATGAATCTCTTCAATACATTCAGCTTCTCGGCCTATGCACAAAGTTGTAGGTGGTTTGTGCACTAAACTCCAGACTCTTCCAAGGTCTTCCTACACTTAGTTGTGGAGCCTTTTCTTAAGGTCCAAAACACATACTAAAAACTGAAGATACAATCACTTGTGTCCATTGACTCTATCATGATATTTGACAAAGAATTACATCTCTTTATATACACTACATCACTACAAAACCATGGTCCACATACCATGGGCTTGACAAGACAATCACATAAAACCCTGATACCCATTACAAAATGAGGGGCTTCAACCCACCCCGAAGCCCCTAGAACACTGTGCGGTAAATATAGCTTCATGGTATCACGTGTTCTGCTCCTCAAAATGTGGATTTTTTTAACAAAATTGGACCAATTTGGGCCACGCCTAACAGGGTTTTCTTTTAAACTGTCAATGCCAACAAAGAAGTTTGGAGTTGTTCAAACTTAACTTCTAGTTTTTGTGAGTTGGTGAGATAATTGACTTTCCTACATCATCGATTTCAATACATTGTGCTAGCCTAAGTGCTTCTTCACAAGTTTTACTTTGTTCATTCTGAGTGGGCCACAAATATTCTAGAGGAGACCATCCACATACCTTTGTACTAAGATATTTTCATCGATAACGTATGTAATTTTTCTTAATAAGTCTATAAATGTTTTATCGTATTCTTGTACTAATTCATTTAGTCATTGCTTAATTTCTTTTAATTTTTGTGGTTCCAAGCGTTTGACATCTTGGGCCTTGAAGAATGTGAGGAAGTTATTCTTGATTTCAATTTTTTATTTTGGTTGTTTCTCTGTAATATTCAATAATCATGTTAGAGCATGTTTCCTAAATATTGTAGAAAATTGTGCCATTTGTTTATCTTCATCAGTAACATCATTCACGAACCAAAAATTTTCATAGACGAACTAGGTTTTTTTCATATCTTTGTTTCTTTGATAGAGTGGTCTATGGTTCAATACCATTTTTCTTGTCTAGAGTGTTGACATTACAAATTTTAGAATATTTTTCAGTGGTTTGTTTCTAGCAGGATTGTTGGGCATGGAATCCCCCACATCATGTTTTGGGGCTCAAAGCCCAAGTTTTGAGTAATATTATTGTAAAGTCTCACGAATTGCAGGCACAGAGCATGAATTGTATGTTAGAGTCATAGGGTTGTCCATCCTAAGTTTTGAATGTAGTGTCAGCGTACCCATGGTCTGCGGACCATGGGATTGTATAAATAGAGCTAGGCTCTAAGTTGTAAGGAATGAAGGAATGGAATCTGATGAATAGAAGAAGATAACGAGCATAGAGCAAGAGTTTAACTATCTTTGGTCATAGTAGTAGGAAGAGGCTCTGTAGCTGAGTGCGCAGAGGCCTAATAGAGTCCACAGCTGAGTGTGTGGACCCCTGCTGCTAAGTGCACAGGGCGGAGTTGAGTCTATAACCAAGGAGGAAGAATAATAAAGAGAAGTTTTATGTGAATTCCATGTATCTGTTCTTGTGTTATTACATGATTGATATCATTTGCAATTATATTGTTTATTTACTGCGCACATTTGTATGAATGGTGAATATTTTTAAGTATAACTGAAAGCATACGGATAAACTACATTAATCAACTGATATGAGGCTACTAGTAAGGATTTGGGTAATAACATTGTTCGGCCCCCGATTAAGGCTACGCAAAGGCAGCATCCCAGGCTACGAGGTACTAATAAGTGCGCGTAGTGATGTGTGCACATGGTCGAACTGTAGACCACTTGGAAACCATCAAACATCCCCAGGGTGAAAAACCTGGTTCTAACATCCTCCCATACTACTTCGAGTGAGACCTCAGTCTGCGCTCCGTGGACAATTGTCGAAAGGGCCAGTAGTACCAGGATTTGTTTGGCTAAATCACCTCCGAACCTGGGTTAAGCCCCAACAACCCAACAAATGGTTCCGTTGCCGGGAACGGTATCTGCATAAGGGAAGTCTGATGTCGTGTCACTGGAATCCAACGAAGAATGAAATTGAAGGGTGGTTAGATGGAAATATTCACGAGTTTGTGAAGTAGGAAAATAGGAATCTGCGAGTACCAAAGGAGCAGTGGTTGGAGCGCTACTTGTATATGGAAATCCACGAAAGTTTCTTTGCATCCTTTTCCCTCTGAGTTGTATGAGTTGATCACGAAGCTAGTAGACAGCCAGGGAAGGTGTAGGTTCGACAAATCAATTGTGTGGACTCTAGAATTAGTGCATAGACTAGAAGCGTCCGAAGATAAGATCGTGTGCGTTGTGGACCATTGGCTCGATTGAATTATAGGGGGGTTTGTCACCGAGTTCGTGGTAGACATGACAATCAACTACAAAGAGGCAGAACGATGCTTCATCATAGGACCACGAGGTAAGTACATTAAATCTTTGAACACTTGGATTAAGATGCTATTATGTGAAAAGTGGGTTATGCGAATAAATTGATGTTTGGGGCTACGTGAAGCAGGAAGATATATAGAAACAAAGGTAGCGCAGAGATAGAAAATAGTCCCTTGATGTTGGAAATAATACTGAGAGGGGGGGTGAATCAGTATTATCTAGCAATTTAATAAATCTTCCTTATTTGATCTTTGAATTATTTTTGCATGTCAGTACCATAAAATAATGAGCATGAACAAAGAAAACAGATAGTCACACCAAAGAACACAAGATGTAAGGTGGAAACCCAATGTGGGTGAAAACCACCTGCTGCAATATGTCTCTATCTTCTTTCAAATTAGAAACTTCTTTTACAATGATTTTGTACTGGTGCAGTCCTTTACCAGTACGCAGGCTGCAACCTGCAGAGAGCTACAACTCTCTCTCTCTCTTGTTTTCCAGTCTACTCCTGGAAGGGAGCTACAACCCCCTACTTCTTTTCATAAAGCATCAGATGATCAACAAGTACATAACAGTTACAGTCCACTACAGATATCAGATCAATAACAGAACTAACCCAGAACACTTTATCAACAGAGAAATTCAATCAACAGAACATCTTAAGACAGAGACGCAGTTTTTCCTTCTGTGGCCTGCGACCAGACACAGTTAACCTTCTGCTACCCTGCGTCCACACGCAGATATCCTTCTGCTGCGCTGCGTGCCCACGCACTGTTCCTTTAACTGCTCAGCGTTCTGTTACTTCAGGGACGCAACCAGAAACACTATCGCGCCGCGTCTTTTTGCTACAGGGACGCACCCAAAAACACTATCCCGCCGCGTCCTTTTGCTACAGGGACGCACCAAAAAACACTATCGCACCGCGTCCTTTTGCTTCAGAGACGCACCTGAACCTTGATCGCTCTGCATCCCCACGCAGATCTCTAGTCACTTAGCTGCGTCCAGACGCACCTGAACTTCGTCTGTCCTGCATCCCCACGCAGATCTCCAGATTCTGCACTGTGTCCCGGCGCGCTTTCCTTTCACTGTACCTGCATCCCTTCGGGTATGAAAGATTTCAAGACTTTAAGTGTAACCCAAACAGTCAGATCTACAGATCCGATCTTGCGCCAAAGAGATCTCAGTCCTTCAGTAGATTCGCCTTTTAGATCTAGACCAGATCTCACCCAATAAGATATTCAACCAAAGACATACCTAAGCCAAATGATCTCCTTTGCTTTATATAGGCAAGCTCCTCCTCAAATCATGGAACAATACCACGAGCCGACACCATAATAACACAATACCGTCGGTAGATACCAAGAGTAAAACACAAGAAACCCCCATGTGGGCTTTTCTCTGCCTAGAAATGTGTGCACTGGGTGGACGCACCTCCTGAAAGGCTGGCCTGCGACTCTGGATGTAGTCCCTGCATGGTGTACCTGCGGGTATGCACCTTCTGAACTGATATCCTGCGTCTTTCTTAATTTTTCATAAAATGAGAGCCCTGCCATGGGAGTTGCCATCAAGTACAACATCTGTAACATATAGCCATACCAGAAATCATAATGCCAACAATCTCCCCCTTTGGACTTGATGGCAACCTTACAAACTTCAGCTTCATTCTCCCCCTTTGACATCAAGGGCAAAGGGTTATGCTCCCCCTAAGATCATGCTCCCCCTAAACCAGATCTGTAACAAAGAACCATAATCCTCCATGAAAGAGATAGAGACATATTGCAGCTATTTCCAAGGTCTCCTTCTGACCATCCTCCATAATGCCAACAATGCATTATATGCTCCCCCTGAACCTGTACCATCAATCAGAAAAGGTTCAACAATAAGATGATGCATCAACAACCCCCAGCTTTTGCCTGAGGTACTCAAAAGTGTCCCTGGGCAATGGTTTGGTGAGAATATCAGCAACTTGTTCCTTAGAAGGAACATACTCCAACTTGACCTTCTGTTCAAGCACTTGTTCCCGGAGAAAATGATACTTGATTGGTATGTGCTTGGTTTTTGAATGCATAACCGGATTCTTTGAGATGCTGATTGCACTTGTGTTATCACATAAGATGGGGATAGGTGGTGTACAAGTGATTTGAAAATCCTGCAAAGTTTGCATCATCCAAAGAAGTTGGGTGCAACAAGATGCAACAGCAACATATTCCGCTTCAGCTGTAGACAAGGCAATCGAACTCTGTTTCTTGCTGAACCAAGATACCAGTCTGGAACCCATAAAGAACGCACCACCACTTGTGCTTTTCCTGTCATCCATGCTTCCGGCCCAATCTGCATCTGTATAAGCATGAAGAGTAAGATATGTATCTCTAGGATACCATAAGCCATAATTTTGAGTCCCTTGAAGATATTTGAAAATTCTCTTCACTGCCTGAAGATGAGTCTCCTTCGGATTTACCTGAAATCTTCCAACTATTCCAACTGCATGCATGATGTCCAGTTGGGTACCTGTCAAATATAGTAAACTTCCAATCATAGATCTGTAGGTTGGTTGATGTACTGCTGCAGATTCATCATTTGCACTGAGACTACATCCTGTGACCATGGGTGTACATACAGGTTTTGCATCTTCCATGCCATATTTCTTCAAAATCTGTTTGAGATATTTGGTTTGAGATAAAAAGATTCCTCCTTCTTTTTGTTGGATTTGCAAACCAAGGAAATATGTCAGTTCTCCTAGCAAGGACATTTCAAATTCTTTCTGCATGACCGAGGCAAAGCTTTGACTCATAGCTTCTTCATTGCTGCCAAAAATAATGTCATCTACATACACAACAAGTATTAGCAATTTGTCATTTTCAACTTTTATATACAGATTGCTATCTGCTGAACCTTTTGAAAAACCTTGTTGATGAAGATATTTGTCCAACCGGTAGTACCAAGCCCTTGGAGCTTGTTTGAGACCATAGAGAGCCTTTTTCAATCTGCATACAAGGTTTGGATCATTTCCAAGAATGAACCCATCTGGTTGTTCAATGTACACTTCTTCTTCCAAGTCTCCATTCAGAAAGGCTGATTTCACGTCCATTTGCAATACTTTGAAGTTTTGAAAACTTGAGAAAGCAAGGAACATTCGGATGGCCTCAAGTCTTGCAACAGGAGCAAAAGTTTCTTCAAAGTCTATTCCTTCTTGCTGCGCATACCCTTTACAAACAAGTCTGGCTTTGTTTCTAATTACTTCTCCATTTTCATTCAATTTATTTTTGAAGACCCATTTTGTTCCGATAACATTCTTATCCTTTGGTCTAGGAACCAGCTCCCAAGTGTTGTTCTTTTCGATTTGCTCAAGTTCTTCATCCATTGCTTTCACCCAACATTCATCTTTGCATGCTTCTTTCACATTTTGTGGTTCAGTAGAGGAGAGTAATGCCAAATAGCTTGAGGCTTCTGCAACTGTTCTTCTTGTTTGTACACCTGCTTCTTTCTGCCCCACAATCTGAGATTCTAGATGATTCTTCTGAACATATCTGGATGGAGTCTTTTCTTCTATTCTTGTTTGCTCCTCTGGCTCTTCTTGAGGTTCTTCTTAAGGTTCTTCTTCTTCATCATTCTGTCTTTGAGGGTAGCCTTCATCTTCTTCGATGTCTTCATGATGGACTTGCCTAGGAATGTATCCCTTCTCATCGACCACTACATCAATGCTGTCAACAATTCTGCCAAGTCTTTTATTGTAGCACTTGTATGCTTTGCTATATGGAGAGTAACCAAGAAGAATGCCTTCATCTGCTCTAGGTTCAAGTTTGCCAAGCTGCTCATCAGTATTCTTGATATAGCATTTTCTCCCAAAAATTTTGAAGTGCTTTACCGAAGGAGTCCTGCCACTCCAAAGCTCATGAGGAGTTTGAGTGCTGTTCACCCGGACATTTGTTTTGTTGAGAATAATAACCGCAGCATGTGCAGGTTCACCCCAGAAAGTTGCGGGAGTTCCTGATTCATCAAGCATAGCACGAGCCATTTGTTGGATTGTTCTGTTCATTCTTTCAACAACTCCATTTTGCTGAGGAGTTCTAGCTGTAGAGAATTCTCTCCTTATCCCATGTTCATCACAGAAATCGAAAAATTCATTTGAAGTAAATTCCCCACCTCTATCAGATCTGAGGCACTTAATTTTGTGACCTGATTCATTTTCAACCAAGGCTTTGAAGGATTTGAATTTTTTGAATGCTTCATCTTTGTGCTTCATAAGTCCTAACCAGACAAACCTGGAGAAATCGTCAATAAATAATATCAAGTATTCCTCTCCTCTAGGTGTTCTTTTCCTGAATGGACCACATGTATCTGTATGTACTAGCTCAAGAGGCATGCTAGATGATCCTTCTTTCTCTGGAAAGTTAGTTCTGGTTTGTTTTCCAAACTGACATGATCTGCATATGGTGTTGTCAGGAATTTTGATATCTGGAAGATCGCGAACTGCCTGATATTTGCATGCTTTCCTTATTTGTGAGAAGCTTAGATGTCCCAACCTTCGATGCCATAACTAGTGCTCTTCATCCTTGCTTAGATAGCATTGTTGTTGTCATTCTTCAAATATGTACAGATTATTTGGAGTTCTTTTGCCTTTGAGTACTGTTTTACCTGTATCAAGATCACGAACAAGACATCCATTCGATCTGAAAATAACCTCGGTTCTTTGATCACACATCTGGCTGACACTTAGAAGATTATGCTTCAATCCATCAACATACAAAACATTTCCAGCTTTGACCTTTTCTTTTAACTGAGCAATGCCTTTTCCTTTTATAGTTGCAGGAGTATCATTTCCAAAAGAGACTTTCTTTCCCTTTTCTAGAGCAGAATAAGATTCAAGTTTTTCTTTATCACCTGTCATACGCTTCAAACATCCATTGTCAATGTACCATAGATTTTCCTGTCCCTCTGCATAAAATGCTATTCCACATCTTTCTGTTTGAGGTTCCTTTATTCTCCATGTTTTGGTGCTTGAGGCTTGCTCCTTTTTCTGCTGAAACCTGCTCCTGCATTCAGATTCTTCATGACCAAAGTTATTGCAAATAGAACATTCAACTTAATTTTCAAGAATCGAAAAGTTGTTATAGGTCCTTTTTGTAATCCCTGTCATACTTCTTTTTTTTTGAGCTTCCCTAGTCATGATTGTTTTATATGCAACACATTGAGCTGCTTTGTGACCAAAGTTATGACAAGAAAAGCATTGTCCATTGAAGAAACTTCTGCGGTTATCGAATCTACCAGCCAACTGATTGTAATTTCTATTTTCATCTATTCTTGGACCAAATTGAGAAGATTTTACCTGTGGCTGGTTCATCCTTAAGATGGATTGCCCTTGATAGTTTCTGTTTGTAATTCATCCCTGCTTTACCTGATGATCTTCATTGTTCTTTTGCTCATTTCTTCTTGCTGCATCAAGATAACTCTTTGAGGTGGATGCTTGAGAGGTTTCTCCATTGTAGCCCAGACCTGTCTTGTTTAGAGGAGATCGCTGCACATTGATAATCTTATCCAAAGTTTCAGATCCTTTGATAAACTTAAGATTAATACCTTTTGTTTTCTCAATCTCTTTTCTAAGACCAACAATTTCTCCTTCTAGTTTTTCAAGATGTTTTTCCTTTTCATCAATTTGAAATTGTAGAGTATCAATGATCACATTCTTTTCTTCTATACATCTCTTGAGTCTACTGATTTCATCATAAAGGTTATCCACATCTATAGCATCCATATAATCATCATCTTCAAATGCCATTAATAACTTATATTCATTACCTCATTCATCTTCATCACTGTTTGATAGACCATCACTATCTTCATGGGTGTAGTAGCTTTTCTTATTTGCACTTTGTTTCTTGTTCCATCTAGCAGGTTCCTTTCCTTTATCCTTATAAGGACATTTTGCAGCATAATGACCTACTCTTCCACAAGCAAAGCATTTGAAAGGTAGCTTACCTCTGAACCTTCCAGAACCCCTTTGAAGATTTCTGACAAAATTTGATTCTTCTTCCTCTTCTCCTGGAACATGGCTTGCTTCATAGTAATCTTCTTTGCCTGATGCCTTGAAAGCAGCTTCCCTTCTATCTGATGGACCTCCCTTTCTCATTTCATAAGCAGTTAGAATTCCATGTAGCTGAGACATAGTGAGAATTCAGAGATTTTCTTTTTCTTCTATTGCAGATACTTTAGATTCAAACTTGGGGGATAATGATCTTAGAATCTTTTCAACTACTATGGCCTCTTTTATTTCTTCACCCAAATTTTTCATACAATTAACAATCTCATCTACCCGAAGAAAATAATTAGCCACACTTTCATCATTATACATCTTGAGAGTCTCATACTAAATCCTGAGAGTTTGAAGTTTAGCTCGCTTTACCTGTTCATCTCCTTCATAGCTCGTGACCATTTTGTCCCATATCTCTTTTGCTGATTTGAAGTGCATTACCTTCATGAATTCCGTTTGGGATATACTTCCTAATAGAGTACTGACTGCTTTTGCATTTTTTTCATACTTCTTTTTCTCAGCTGGATCTGTAGGAGTAGCTGAAGGAAAGGCATAGCCTGTTTCTACAATGTCCCAAACTTCTGTACCCAGAGATTGAAGATATGCAGTAACTCTTACCTTCCAATAATTGAAGTTTGTCCCATCAAAAACCGGTGGCCTGATTGATGCTTCTCTCTCGTAGTTGCTCATGATGAACGATCTACCTTCAAGCGATCAAGCTTCTCTGAAGGACCTGCTCTGATACCAATTGTTGGAAATAATACTGAGAGGGGGGGTGAATCAGTATTATCTAGCAATTTAATAAATCTTCCTTATTTGATCTTTGAATTATTTTTGCATGTCAGTACCATAAAATAATGAGCATGAACAAAGAAAACAGATAGTCACACCAAAGAACACAAGATGTAAGGTGGAAACCCAATGTGGGTGAAAACCACCTGCTGCAATATGTCTCTATCTTCTTTCAAATTAGAAACTTCTTTTACAATGATTTTGTGCTGGTGCAGTCCTTTACCAGTACGCAGGCTGCAACCTGCAGAGAGCTACAACTCTCTCTCTCTCTCGTTTTCCAGTATACTCCTGGAAGGGAGCTACAACCCCCTACTTCTTTTCATAAAGCATCATATGATCAACAAGTACATAACAGTTACAGTCCACTACAGATATCAGATCAATAACAGAACTAACCCAGAACACTTTATCAACAGAGAAATTCAATCAACAGAACATCTTAAGACAGAGACGCAGTTTTTCCTTCTGTGGCCTGCGACCAGACGCTGTTAACCTTCTGCTACCCTGCGTCCACACGCAGATATCCTTCTGCTGCGTTGCGTGCCCATGCACTGTTCCTTTAACTGCTCAGCGTTCTGTTACTTCAGGGATGCAACCAGAAACACTATCGCGCCGCGTCTTTTTGCTACAGGGACGCACCCAAAAACACTATCGCGCCGCGTCCTTTTGCTACAGGGACGCACCAAAAAACACTATCGCGCCGCGTCCTTTTGCTTCAGAGACGCACCTGAACCTTGATCGCTCTGCGTCCCCACACAGATCTCTAGTCACTCAGCTGCGTCCAGACGCACCTGAGCTTCGTCTGTCCTGCGTCCCCACGCAGATCTCCAGATTCTGCACTGCGTCCCGGCGCGCTTTCCTTTCACTGTATCTGCGTCCCTTCGGGTATGAAAGATTTCAAGACTTTAAGTGTAACCCAAACAGTCAGATCTACAGATCTGATCTTGTGCCAAAGAGATCTCAGTCCTTCAGTAGATTCGCCTTTTAGATCTAGACCAGATCTCACCCAATAAGATATTCAACCAAAGACATACCTAAGCCAAATGATCTCCTTTGCTTTATATAGGCAAGCTCCTCCTCAAATCATGGAACAATACCACGAGCCGACACCATAATAACACAATACCATTAGCAGATACCAAGAGTAAAACACAAGAAACCCCCATGTGGGCTTTTCTCTGCCTAGAAATGTGTGCACTGGGTGGACGCACCTCCTTAAAGGCTGGCCTGCGACTCTGGACGCAGTCCCTGCATGGTGTACCTGCGGGTACGCACCTTCTGAACTGATATCCTGCGTCTTTCTTAATTTTTCATAAAATGAGAGCCCTGCCATGGGAGTTTCCATCAAGTACAACATCTGTAACATATAGCCATACCAGAAATCATAATGCCAACACTTGATTTCCACATGGCGGTAAAGTGAGGAAGAGCTCACAAAAGTTTCTCCAAGAAGCAAGATCAGTCTTATAAGGCAGTGAATTCCGCGCCTACCACCCCGACCTACACCACCATCAATCTCACCTTATTCGCCTCAATCTCCACCTAGACCACCTCTGCCACCACCACAGTTCAATATGGAAAGCGTGATAAAATTGCCAGTATTCAGAGGAGTAGGGAATGAAGATCCGGACCAATTTTGGTTCATGGTAAGGGCTGTATGGGAAGCACAAGGAGTCGTGGATGACAATATAAAGAAGGCAACACTAGTAAGTGCATTGCAGGATCGGGCACTAACATGGTACATTAAGCATTGTAATGACCATCCATACGCGGGGATCGTAAACATCCAGGCTGCGTTGAACAGGGAATTTAGCAGGCCAAATTTGGAGACATAGTCGATTATTGGGTTTTAGGAGATCGCGATGCTTCCAGGTGAGACCCCATGGGATTTGGATAAGAGACTGGAGAGTATGATTCACGAAGGCAACATGACCTTGATAGATGGGAAGCACTGCACATGGTTTGTAGCGTCACTAGCACCGCATCTAAGGACGACATTATCATAGCAGAAGTTATCCACCCAGGCCGAAGCTTTGGAGATTGCAATGAGACTAGACGAGACCCCAATACAAGATCCTGGTCTGTGAGTCCAACAAATCCATGTGTAGATACAAAATTTGGGTCTAGAAATGTAGAGTTTGAAACAGAACAAGACAACTCGCCCAGAAGCGCACGAGGAGGTATGGTGCATAAAATGCAAAGGCGAGGGGCATGACAAGGACCATTGCCCAATTTTTGCCAGCTACTTGGAGGGAGGAGGACTGATGCCGGTAAGATCAGAGGCACGGGTAGAACTGAGTGTGGCGCCTGCATTATGGTGTGTGATTTGTCAAATAGGAGGAAAACATGTTACGAATAACTGTCATCTATTACAAAAGTATATGAATATGTCTCAGCAATTGTTTTGTAACTTCTGCAGGTCGGTAGGCCATGATGAGCACACTTGCAAAAGTTATGAGTTGATGATGGATCAGGCTCCTACCTATAGATTACATACTGAAACGTGAGCCCTCGATCCAAATGCAGGGATGTCGCATGCTAGATTTCAGGGGTGTGGAGGAGGTCGAGGTGGAATCGGACTAGGAAGGGGTTGTGAACAACTAATTTGTTACAATTGCGGAGGGCCAGGGCACTATTCCCGCGATTGTATGAATTTGATGAGAGATTCATGTTTATACTATACCCAATTTGATCATGAAATGGAGGATTTCCCTACATTGATAGCAAGGTTGCATGATAAATGAGTACTCCAGCCTCCCCTGACTCAGAATTTGCAAATGATAAGGCCTGAGTCGTGCGAAGAGGACCCAAATGTAAACATAGTGCTCAAAAGTGGTATCATGACAGGAGATGACAAAGGTAAGCAGCCTGAAGAAAGTGCGTAGGTTCACAAGGCTGCTACAAAGGAACTTGAATTTGATTTAGAGCATGCGAAGGAGACATTCATGGAAGTTACGAAGAGCTTCACCGAGGCCTCCACTTCAAGTAGTAAGGATCAACTAGAGTTGAAGATGGATCCTTCAATGATTACTACCTTTCTGGAGACATGTATGAAGCTGCTACGTGACAACAAGGTTGTGAAAGGAGTGTAGGAACTTATCACTAGGTGCACTAGGTCAGGAGAACCTCGCGTATTCTGGAAGCTTGGGAAACATACATCATGAAGAGGAAGGGAAATGAGATTGACTACGCAAATCGAGGAGTATGAAATGGATCAAGTGATTCTGGATCTAGGATTGGACATGAATGTGCTGCTAGAGTAGACATGGGAGTGCATGGGTAGGCCCGCGTTGCAATGGTCCCCTATTCAGTTATGGATGGCGAAGCAACAGAAGGTCCTACTGATGTGAAGATTGCAGGGGATAATAGTAGACATCGAAGGTGCGAGCGCGCTTGTAGATTTCGAGGTGATAGAGATTGTCGATGACAACAATCCCTATCCCACGCTGCTGAGAATAGATTGGGCCACTGATATGAATAGGGTGATAAATCTAAGGAAGCACAAAATGATTTTTGAGAAAAATTCACTATGCATAGTGTTGCCTTTAGACCCTGCGGAGGGAGCGCACTATACAAAGCCAGTACATGACAACGAGAGCGACGACGAACTAGACTGTATATACAAGATAACCACTTGGGAATAGGATTGGGTGAATCCTATAGTGGATGGCCAGATTTCATGGGAGTGCGAAAGCTCCTGCACATTAGATTCGGATGAGGAAACAGAACGATGGCAAAACCGGTTACATGAGGTAACCACGCTTAATTGCAACATGATGGTAATATCACTTCTCTGCATGACAACAGAGGTAAGGGAGCTGCCAATGTATGGTGGGTTGACAAGGGTGGATGAATTCTTGAATGAATTTGAAAGTGTAGTGCCAGAACAACAACGGTTTGACGCTCTGAAATGGGCATTGCATGCTACACCCACAACGTGGTGGGGTAAGCATCAGAGAAGCTTTGAGGACTAGCACAGATGTAGGAGGATGATGTGCTTACGATTTGGGAAGCCTTAGATGTGGGAGAAAGCCAAGCATGATGGATGAAACAACCCGCGTGCGCATCTTTCCAGATGGGTACCAGCGTATGTTACACAGCACGCATGAACGCACATTGCTACCACGATAGGAAATAAGAACAATAAGCAGAAGCAAGTAGGGAAAGTGCGCGAATGACAAAGTATGATAAGACCTAGTGTGTCGAAAATCATACATGGGGAAGCCTTTGACAAGGTGTGTGAAGTGTTGAACAGGGTCCACCATGTGAGATGCACCACCTGGGACCCGCGCGTACCAGCGGTTGTATGGACTTATAGGACCATGTACGAAACTCTAACCGTGCAAGCACTTCCGAAGCTAAAGTATGAATCAAGGGTTGTAGTCCCTATGGAGCATGCGATGACGAGTCCACGCATAAAAACACCCGTAGATATGATGGTTCAAGCAGACTGGAACGAAGAAATCACACAGTTGCTCAAAACAAAACATATAAGACTTGAGGAAGAAATCAGATAGGGAAACTTTAGACTTCACAAACTTGAAAAAGGTTGGGTACGACTAAGGGAGAAAAGCGCTTTAGTAGACGCAGAGGTCAAGAAGATGGAAAACGAAATAAAGGAAGCATTTCTCATTGAAAAACCAAGGATGGAAAGGCAAGGTGCATATAGTCATACTGGCAAATTGGAAAACTATTGTCATGAATTGGTTAGTCTGCTGTCATGGCTGAGACTGCATCTCACCAAACGTAGTGACCAAGGTAGCGCAGTGCAGATAGTTGAGTGTGCGATGCTGATCACCACAATGGAAGAGGGGATTCTCTGTGAACCATGGTGGAGCACAAGATGAAGCCTCGCGCGGGTGGGGCAACCACCTAACTAACTATAGGAATAAAAGTCTTAGCACTCCAGGCTATTGAAAGGGAGCGCGGGACTATAAATTATTCTACTTTGGAGATGCGCACTCTGAGAGGGGTGCGTAGGATCAGAACGTCATAGGGTTTTAAACCGCACATGGAGGGCTGCGCTACCGCATGGGTTGGCTGGGAAGTGAGCGTTGGTGTCATTATTCATGAGGGATGTTTGATTTGAGGCCAAATGTTGAGGGAAATAGGCATTTAAGATGCAATTTATGGGCAAGATTTGGGAAAATCTACCGCCAAGAAAGCATTAATGGCCTAGAATTGGGGGGAACGGTCGAATTTGAATTCAAAAGGTGATATCAAACTCACAAGGCTAGCCAGTGAACAACACTTGGTCATTTGAGAATTAAGCATTTGAGCAGAGCATAAAGTGTCAAGAGCCAAGCAATAATTGAGCCCCTAAGTTAGCGAGAGATAGAATACAATGTAGAGATGATGACAGCCACTAAGGATGGGTTGGGAATTGAAGAGGGAACCATCGGTGAGGCCGTGCATACCCCCATGGTGCAGGATGTTCCTGAGGGCACTGGGGTGGTCACAGAAATCCCCAAATCACCGCGGATGCTATTGCTGAAGAAGGATAAACAAGCAATGGCTCCACTACACATGTCCCCGAGGAATCCATGACACAGTAAATTATCCATGAAAGAAAAGGGGAAGGTAGTCACAATTGAAACAGATGGGAAGAAGAAGACTTGTAGGCCCTGATCGCCATCGTAGAAGAAGAAGAAGACGTGGAGGAGGATATCCAACCATTGCGCTCTGTAGCAAAATTGCCCACGTATCTCCCTCCACAAAAATGGAAGACCAAAGTACCAAAGGATCTGGATGTAACAAAGAGTTCACTCCAGACCCCACTCCTCCATGATAGTATCATATTTGAGGGCACACACCTAGGCTATGTACAAACCATGAAATTCAAATATTGTGACCTCACTGACAGCGAAAAGTTCCCACATCTAGAGATGATGAATTTGATGAAGTAAAATACCGAGGGGGTGGTGATAGCATTAGAACCGTGAAATTGGATGCACGACATGGAAAAGGACGGGTTGCTGCACTTGCTATGGATTCCATATTTCCACCGCGTGCCCATCACCATTTTCATCATCAGGCAGCTGCTTTGCCTAGTGCATGATGGGTTTTTATTGCTGGAGGAGCCTATTCCCATCACGGAAAACCTCATCCACCATATTTATTTGCTTCCCTGTAAGGGAAAGGACCACGCAACTATAGCTAGAAACAGTAGCGATTTGGCTCTTGCAAAAGCCATGAAGGTGAAATATAAGTTGGAGAAAAAGAAGAGGGGCTATGTCATATCCAGCATCAAGGACAAGGGTGTGTGCGTAGCAACTCAACTCCTGGCCGATAAAGTGATGAGAAAATTCCACGCCGATTTGGTACTAGTGTGGGTGGTCGCATTGGCCGAGCAGTGCGTAGAGGGGTCTAGTTCAACTGGGTCGAATTCCTCTGCGAGGAATTTTGGTTAAATTGTCGCGAAGCCCAAGAGCAGGGTAAGACCTTCCACTACGCGTGGTTTCTCTTATCCATCTTTCTGGTAGCAAGGGAACTGTCAGAGGATAGTCAGTTTCCCAACATTAACCGAGACTTACCAGAGGCCGTGAAGTATGCTTCGCTGTGGGCCACCAAGGACATGAAATGGATTCACGATACACAAATTTTCTAGGTGCTCATGGAGGCGACAATTCAAATGTGCATGAACAGGAGGCTGTGCCTGTCACCTATGGCGCACAATAGTCTGCAGAGTTTTGCAAACTTCAAGGCAGATATGCACAACTTTATATCAGGGCACGAAAGGACCTGGTGAAGCAGTGGACAAAGCTACCATTTGTAGCCACTGATGATGCAATCTTCATTGTATTAAAGACATGGCCTCTTGAGTGGTGTGCCCCAGATTTGGCGGAACTGGAGAAAGCGGCAGCACAAAAAAAGGAGGATGATGCCAAACTGTGTGTCACCCATCTAGCCATGAGAAGGCAGAACGAAAAAGTGGTAGCTAAGGTAAGGGAAGTACGCGAAGCGGCACAGGAAGTCACGGAGAAAAAGAAGGCTGCAGAAGCAGGAGTAGCAGCGCAGACATCAGAGGCAACAATGATACATGTAGAGGAGGGCCAAGCAACGTCCTCAAGGTAGCCGGCAGAGGACACAAAAACAACAGAAGAAAGTGTGGACCAAGGGACCGCGTCCACATAGGTCAAAAAATCATGCATCGTAAAGAGATTGGGTCCAAGGAAGAAGGTTAAGGCTTTGAAGCTGGTCATTGACCAGATCACCTTAACCGATGGTGATCTCCATGACATTGGCTAGATGGTTCACGATGTCATTAGTGAAGCGTTTCAAGAGTTTATGACGGAGCACCAGACTGTGTTGGGGACCCTCAGGGTGTAGCTGCAAGAGTTACAGGTGCGGCCCCCTCAGGAAGGTACCCTGTCTACCCACGTCATAACAAGCACTTCAGCAGCAGAGCAGATGTTGCATGCAAGGATGGACAACACAATAGTGTTGTTAGAGGGAGCATTAGTGTCATCCAATGTGATGGATTAGATGTCCCTTAACATGATGAAAGACATGGGCCTTAACCTGGCTACCCTTCCCCGAGAAACATTATATCAGTTACAGGAGAGGATAACGGCAGAGCTATGGGCCAGGGAGAGCTGCACAATCTAGGTTCTCAGTGAGCATAAAATTAACATAGAACATCTCATCTTGCAGTGCGACGAGTTGGTGTTGCAGAATCAACAGTTGGTGAATACGGTAGATGACGCTTGCCGACACGTCCCGAAGCTATCCATCATGGTAGATCTAACGGTAGAAGTTCGTATCCATAGTTTGGCAAGTGGAGTCCATGACGTGAGAGAAGAGATGACAAGGGTGCAACTGGAGCTAAATCTCCATATCGTCGAGCTGCGGTTGAATTCGCAGCCTTCCACTCCCCTGGATATCAAAGAATAGCGCACTAGTGCTATTGCAGCAGTATGACAACATCAAAGGGACTGCACAGACAATAGTCCTCACTTAGCGGCTTGCGAGGATGCAGCAAGCCAAGGTGTTAAAGGAGCAGGTGGACACAACACACCACAAGGAAGCAGTTCTCAAAGCACACATCTAGCCATGGATTGAGGAAGCCTTCAAAATCACGGAAAATATTGAAGGAAAGCTCGCGCAGATTCAGGGGATGCATGCACAGATACTAGGCATCACGCTGGAAACAGAGGTCTTAGAAGAGAGAATGTTGCAGGTTCAGCAAGCAGCATCTCAGTGCGCTGAAAAGATCAGCACTATATGGAAACATTTGCAGGGACTCCACTCCAAGATCGCCACATCGACAGAGTAACTCAAGGGCGAGTCACGATATTTGTGTTGGGGGCCTGTTCAACATGGAATCTCCCCACAACATGTTTTGGGGGTCAAAGCCCAAGTTTTGAGTAATATTATTGTAAAGCCCCACGAATTGTGGGCGTGGAGCGCGAATTGTATGTTAGAGTCATAGGGATGTCCGCCCTATGTTTTGAATGTAGTGTTGGCCTACCCATTGTCCGCGGACCATGGGATTGTATAAATAGAGTGAGGATCTAGACTGTAAGGAATGAAGGAATGTAATGTGATGAATAGAAGAAGATAACGAGGATAGAGCAAGAGTCTAAGTATCTTGGGTCATAGTAGTAGGAAGAGGCTTTGCAGATGAGTGCACAGAGGCTTAGTAGAGTCTGCAGCTTAGTGTGTGGACCCATACAGCTGAGTGCGCAGGGCAGAGTCGAGTTTGTAACTAAGGAGGAAGAATAATAAAGAGAAGTTTTATCTGAATTTCATGTATTTTTTCTTGTGTTATTACATGTTTGATATCATTTGCAATTATACTATTTATTTACTCCACGCATTTGTATGAATGGTGAATATTGTTAAGTATAACTGAAAGAATACAGATAAATTAAGTTAATCAACTAATATCAAGTTACTATTAAGGATTTGGGTAATAACACTATTCGACTCCCGAGTAGGGCCGCGTGAAGGGAGCATCCCAGGTTGCGAGGTAATGATAAGTGCGCGTAGTGATGTGCATGCATGATCGAACCACGTGAGAAACCATAAGACATCCCCAGGGTGCGGAAACCTGGTTCTAGCACCCTCCCATGCTACCTCGGGTGAGACCTCACTCCACGCTCCACAGACTGTTGCCGAAAGGGCTAGTAGTACCTGGATTTGTTTGGCTAAATCACCTCTGAACCTGGGTCAGGCCCCAACAAGCCAAAAAGGATCAACGGTGGGTTGATTGTTCTAGGGCGTTTCATTTTCTTCTTTTTCAGTGATCTTCTTTGAAATTGATCCATTGGTTTGGCACCCTCTATCTATATATTTGATAAACTAACTCTCTCTGGGTTGCGACTCTTCATCGACCAGTTTTGTTCTTTCAACTTCCTCAAGGGATTTGTTCTCATAAATACATTGTCACATGGACAATTTTTGTGGAAGAATTGGTAGCACATTATGAGGATACAAAGAGAAGCACTTCCTTTATACAATTGATAAATCTCAAACAAAAGGGTTCAATGGCAGAGCACATTGAGGAATTCCAAAGATTGAATATCAAGGTAAATTATATTCCAAAGTAGCATAGGATTGATGTCTTCATAGGGGATTTAAAGGATAACATCCAAGATAAGGTTCACCTTTGGGAATCTGATTCATTGGAGAAGGCATTCAAGGTGGCAAGAGAGGTTGAAAGAAAAATAATGGCAACAAGAAAGTCTACCACTCACAACTAGAAAGATGGAAGTGTTACTGCTACTAGCCTTCCATAGCCTACAAGGTTGACACCACAACAATTGGAGGAAAAAAGAGGAAAAGGGATTTGTTACAGTTGATATAGAAAATACACTAAAGTTCATAAGTGTGCTGAGAGAAAATTATTCTATATAGACTGTGAAGAGGAGGAATAAAAGGAAAAATAAGCATCGAAAGAGGATGACATACACCAGGAACCAACCCCAGAAAAAGAAGAAATGAATTTGATGATATATTGTAATTCATTGGCAGGAATTACCACTCCTCAAACTCTAAATATAGAAGGATATATAAAGAATAAAAAGGTAATATTGTTGATTGATTTGGGTAGTACCTATAATTTTAGTCATTGTAAGATAGCGAGGGAATTGAACTGATTTCTATATCCAACACTAGAGTATCAAGTGATGATTGCAAATGGAGGAACTATAAATTGCTCTGGAAAGTGCCATAATATTTAGCTAACCATGGGATAATATGTATTGAATAGTCCAATGTTTTTCATTCCAATGGCTAGTGTTAATATTATACTAGGAGTCCAATGATTACAATCTTTGGGGACTATAACTTTTAATTTTCAAGAACGTTTCTTGATTTTTTTTTGGGAAGGAAAAAAAATGAATTAAGGGGTATTATAGTGAAACCAGGGAATATAATAATCTCTAACAACATGACAAAGATTTTGAAGAAATGAAAAAGGGGATTAATTGCACAATTATGCTAACTAGAGGTTCAAACATTGAAATCATATATTTCTCCAGATCTCCAAAACGTCTAGGACAATCATTCCAGGGTGTTTGAGACTCCCAAAGGCCTCCCACCAATTCGTGATTATGATTATGCTATTCACTTGATTTCAGGAAGTTTTCCTCCAAACATCAAGCCTTATAGATATCCCTATTCCCAAAAGAGTGAAATTGAATGTATGGTTGCAAAAATGTTAGAGGTTGGTATAATTAAACCTAGTCAAAGTTCTTTCTCTGCTCTAGTAGTTTTGGTGCATAAAAAGGATGGATCATGGTGTATGTGTCCAGATTATAAGGAGCTCAACAAGCTCACTATTAAGGATAAACTTCCCATTACTGTCATTTATGAATTGTTGGAGAAATACATGGAGCAATTTACTTCACCAAGCTATACCTTCATTCAGGATATCATAAAATTAGAATGAAGACTGAAGACATTCTAAAAACAACATTCAAAACTCATGAAGGTCATGATGAATTTTTGGTCATGCCTTTTGGCCTTGCTAATGCAACTTCCACATTTCAAGGTTTGATGAATTCCATTTGCAACCCCTTCCTTAGAAAAAAATATTTAGTATTTTTTCATGATTTAGTAATCTACAGTTACTCTTGGAAGGATCATGTTCAGCATGTTGACAGGGTGCTCAAATATATACAAAAAAAACTCCAAATTTTCTTTGGAGTACAGGATGTGGAATATTTAGGTCATATTGTATCTCATGAGGGTGTTAAGGTATACCCTGAAAAAATTAAATCCATTAAGGAATAGAAAATACCTAAAATCTTAAAGCATCTTCAAGGATTTCTCAAGTTGACAGGGTATTATTACAAGTTTGTTAAGAATTTTGGGAAAATAGTTGCGCCTATAATAACATTACTGAAGAAAGTTGCATTTTCTTGGACTCTAGAAGCAATGAAGGCCTTTGAACATATTAAAGAGGAAATATGATAAGCATCAGTCTTACCTACAACATACTTCACAAAAACCTTTATTATGGAATGTGATGCCTTAGGAAATGCACTTGGTGCTTTTTTAATGCAAGAAGAAAGACCCACTACTTTTGAAAGTCATCCAATCAAGGGAAAATATTTACACAAAAAAATTCATGAGAAGGAAATGTTGGCAATACTACATGCACTAAATACATAGCAACCTTACCTAATGGGAAGACACTTCAAGGTAAAAATATATCACGATAGTCTTAAATACTTTTTGGAACAAAGATTATCTTCAGAAGGTATAAAAATAGGTCACAAAGATGTTTGGTTGTGACTTTGAAATCATCTACAGAAAAGGAAATCAAAATGTTGTTGCAGATGCACCCTTAAGAAAGGATGAGGATTTAGAAGTATTTCTTTGTGCTATATATATTATCCAAATTGATTGGACAACTAAAGCAAGAGATGAATGGAAGAATGAAAAGGAGGTTGTTAGGACCTCATATTGTCCCTTTTTGACCATATATTTTGCTATGATATCATCCTTTTCGACTTACATTTAAAAGCCTTTGTTACTATTTTAACCTAATTATCTCAAAGGTATGTAATGATTCTTCTCATCACTATACGTTTAATTATTTAGCATATAATCACGACATCTTCATAGTTAATCTTTGAATTATTAAGTGATGAACAGTTAAAGAATGATGTGTAGCCTGCATTGTTGAAACAGCCCGAAAGACTATTTTTGCAGATGCTGAAACAGTAAAAACAGCATGCAAATCGTGATGTTGAAACAGTTGAGATTTGTGTTCTAAATTTGACAGCAGCAAAGGAACCAGAACTGATCACCGAGGAAGATATTACACTGGATGTAACGCTTATAATCTAAAGACAACATTACTGTAACAACATTTTGTTGATAGGGAATTGATTTCCCTATTTTTGTATAATGGGTTAAAATAATGTAAATCTTTTGTAATAGATGTCTCCGCTTTATAAAGAGGAGACATATACATTAGAAGGGGATGAACAAACTGTGGAAAAAGGCTTAGCTGAAGGAACAGGACTGGAATTCTTTTTGTAGTATGACATATTGATGGATGAATAAAATTTTGTTCTAAACATCTTTTTCTAGTTATTGCTTCTTGGGGAATCTTGTGAGAAGGACAGGGCCCACCTTCATCACAAGATTCACCCATTATATTTCTGTAGTGTGTCAAGTGTGTCTTTTATTCATGCCTTGTTAACAAGTACTGTTTCCTGAATATTGTTTATAATACCTTTTGCTGAAACTCTGTTTCTTTCTCAATTGATTGTTGTGTTATTCAAAGTTAATTCATGAGTGTTTCACCGGTGATTAAGTTACAGAGTGAATTGGAAAGCTAGTTGATCAGAGGCAGGTGTTGGAGATTCCCGCTCTGGGAATAGGGTCCTGACTCTCTGTTACAGCACAACCATTGTTTTCTTTGCATATTTACTTCTTTTCATTATATGATTATTTGAATAAGCATCCTTTAGTTATCTGCAATAGAGTGTAATTGTTGTAATACAAAGTGGAGCTTCAGTTTGTTAATTTAAGTCATGATTCATTTGTACTACAACTTTTGTTGCTTTTAAAATTGAGTGCATATAGTACGTAGTTGCCTTTGAAATAACAAGACTTCCCTGGGTTGACAATTAATGTCACACTTTGTTGTTTAATTCAATAAGCAATTAAAGTGACCAACATTTTTGCGCCGTTGCCGGGGAAGACAATTTTAGATTTTAAAAGTACTGATGATTTTCTTGTAGATATGCAGGATGCATGAGAGGACGAAAGAAAACTAATCCTACAGGTGGCAAGGGCAAAGGAAGAGGAGGAAGAAAAACTTTCATCGATGATATTATTTCAAAAGCTAGGACATCCCAGAGGTTAAGCTCTCGGAGGCCACAAACTCAGCACTCTCTTCAAACGGACCATCAAACGGAGGAAGTAGTGGGACCTAAAAGGATTATAGAAACAACAGAACATACCAAGGAGCCAATGGAGGTAGTTGAAGGACCAGTAGAAGATATTGAAATTGAAGAACCAATAGAAGATATTGAAGTTGAGGAACCAGCTCAGAACATTGAGAGTCCAACAGAAAACACTGAAGACCAGGCAAGTGCATCAGGAAAGCAACCAATGGATGGAAACAATGAAGGAATATTTGGTGGAGGATGTAGAGGTGAAGGAAGAGGTGAGAATTCTCTTTCCACCTTGGAATTCCCTATTGAGGAACTTCCGAGAGGTACAACTCCTATGAAGAATATTCCACTCTCAGCACTACCTAACTTCCATGGTTTATCCTCTGAAGACCCTGATGAGTTTCTTTTTGAGTTTGATATATTGTGTAGAAGTTATGTTTATGTTAATACTGCTCAAAAGTTAAAGTTGTTTCTAGCAACACTAAAAGGAAATGCACTAAGGTGGTTTATGAGCTTGGGAGGTCATGCGTTCACAACATGGAATCAGATGAAGGAGAAATTCCTGGCCAAGTACCAAGATTATTGTCGGACGAGAGAAAAAAGGGAGTAGTTATTCAAGATGGTTCAGAAGGAGGATGAAAATTTGGAGGACTTTGTGGAAAGACTCCAGTATAATTTGCAGAGATCTGAGCACCCTGATGTAAGTAAAGATATTCTCAAAACAATATTATTGAAAGGGGTAAGGGATGATTGTTTAGATATTTTAATATGCTTGGTAAAGGGGATATATCTAAAGAATCGTATGATGAAATCGTTAACCTCTGCAAGAGGTGTTTAAGAGGAGCTGCAAATAAATCAAAGAGCAGGGATAGTACTTATTCAAGGGTCCAGAAATCAGCTAGTGGAGGAGAAACAAGAGCTGAAATAGGTAATCTACTTGAGGAATTCAAGACTGAAATGTTAAGTTCTTTTGCTTCACAGATTGATACCTTGCAGGTTAAAAAGAAGCAGGAAGACGTAGAATTCGTTTTGGCCATCTTCTGCTCTAAATGAAGAGAAAAACACCCATTGAGGGAATGCCCACTGGACAAGGTGCCAATCTGTACCATTTGTGAAAAGGACCATGAAACTCGACAATGCCCCTCTTTACCAGGGATAAAGACAGCGTTACAACCAACTGAGGAGGAAGCTGAAGCAGTTTATCTGCTGACACAAAGGAGGTAATGGAAACCACGAGGACAAGGTACGAATTCTAGTATGCCATTTAATCATTGGAATAATTATCCTTCTTTTAATCAAGCAAATTACCTGCCCTTTAACCAAATGCAATACCCACCCTTTAATCAAATGAATTTCCCACCCATGCAGCAAAAAACCCCTCCCTTTGTAGACCCTGCAATGTGGACTCTCTGGCTTCTACAACAATCCTATTTTAACCAATGGAACCCAAACTGGAGAGCTCAACAAACTCCATTCACAAACCAATTTCCTCAATTCCAGCAACAACTTTCTCTCTCGTCAGGTACCCCACTGAATAATCAGACCATGAAGCCTCAGCTGCCTGTACAACCGAACCCTAACCCTAATAATAATAAAGCTATGCAAGTCATCGACATTTAGAACCTGCGTACATCTCTTGTGCAATGTAATGATATTCATTTACGATCTGGGAGAGTAGTTGAGCCAATTATAGATGATATTACCTCTTTCGACTCTGATAAAGAAGAGATAGAATAGAGTAAATCATCTAATAAGGATGCTAAAACAGTCAAGCCACCCTCTAATAAAACTGCTAAAACAGTCAAGCCATCCTCTAATGGAACTGCTGAAACAACAGAACCACCATTCCCTGAGTGCTTGGCCCTCACTAAGACGCTTGAGCCACCTGCTTTTAACCTTTTAGGGGAATTGCAGAATCTGTATCTTAAAATTCCACTTTTACAAGCATTCAGAGATGTACCAATCTATGCCAAAACCGTTAGAGACATTTGCATCAAGAAACCTGGTAGGAAGGCTAAGGATCCCCTTACAGTTCATGTGATGGGAGATCTAGCTGCTTTAATATCAGGAAAAGTTTCTCCTGTAAAATATGGTGATCCTGGTTACCCCATGGTCACAATTCAAGTTGGAAAAACTATTGTTTCACGAGTTCTGGTAGACCTAGGTGCTGCTATAAATATTATGACCCTTGAAACTGCACAGATGTTACAATTGAAAAATGTAATTAGAGAGACACCAACTATCCTGGAATTAGCTAATCATTCCATAATCAAACCAGAGGGGGTTATTGAAGACCTGATCATTTTAGTTGAATCCTGGAATTACCCAGTTGACTTTGTTGTGTTACAGACTAATGAAAATTTGGGGGGGAATCCTCTGATTTTGGGGAGACCCTGGTTGGCTATAGCAGATGCTTTTATCAGCTATAGATCAGGTTCAATGACAATTTCTAATGGTTGTGAAACTAAGTAGCTTACGTTGTACCCTCATGCTACACCTATGATTAATAATTATGATTCTGTATGGTTAGACTATGAGGATAATGATACTCAACCCATTTTGACCATTGGACAAGCCTTAACTCTTAAAGATCCCACAGAAGATGAAGTAGTTAGTAATTTTATTTCTGAACCTTCCTCAATTACTTCTGAAGCACATAATCAGTTAACTGCAATTCTGGATCCTGAAACACAGCAAAAGCTTAAATCTGAAAATTTACCTCAAACATCAACTGCTATCTCTTCTAAAAGCATAACAATAGAAATTGAACCTGGCAAAACATTGAACATAAACCCCAATTTATCAGATGTTGAAACACAACAGCTAATGAATTTTCTCCATGAGAACAAGGAAGCATTCGCATGGGACTACACAGACATGAAGGGGATCTCTCCTGAATTTTGTACTCATCGTATCTATATTAAGGAGGGAGCCCGACCAGTCTGTCAACCCCAGTGGCGAATGAATCCCAATTTGAGGGAAATTGTTAAGGAAGAACTTCAAAAGTTTCTTGATGCAGAGTTTATATACCCCATATCTGACAGTGAATGGGTTTCTCCATTGGTGATAGTACCTAAGAAAAATGGGAAATGGAGAGTGTGTGTAGATTATAGAGCTTTAAAAAAAGCCACCCAGAAAGACCATTTCCGCTTGCCATTGATTGATCAGGTGTTGGACAGTTTGTCAGGAAAGAAATTCTTTTCCCTTTTAGATGGTTTTAGTGGATATAACCAAATCAGAATTGCATCTCAAGATCAAGACAAGACCACTTTTACTAGTCCTTGGGGGACTTTTGCTTATAGAGTTCTCCCATTTGGACTATGTAATGCTCCAGCAACGTTTCAAAGAGCAGTAATATGAATCTTTTCTGATATGCTTAATGATTCTTTGGAGATATTTATGGATGATTTCACTCCCTATGGTGTGACTTTTGAAGTTGCGCTACAAAACCTTGAGAAAGTACTTAAATGATGCATACAAGCTAATCTTTCCTTGAGTACCGAAAAATGTCATATGATGATGAACGAAGGAATTGTACTAGGACACTCCATTTCATTCCTCGGGATTCAAGTGGATCCATCCAAAGTACAGGTAATTCAGATCCCTCCTATTCCTAAAATAGAAACTAATGTAAGAAGTTTTTTAGGACATGCTGGATATTACAGGAGATTTATAATTTTTTTTTCTAAAATAGCTTCTCCTTTGTTTGTGTTACTTATGAAAAATGCTGAATTTAAGTGGACTGATGCCTGTCAGAAAGCATTTGATGAACTTAAGCATCAGTTGTCTACAACTCCTATTCAGAGGGGACCTGATTGGGCACTTCCCTTTCATATATCCTTTGATGCTTCGGATACTGCAATTGGAGCTGTCTTGGGTCAAGAAGAAAACAATCTTCCTTATGCTATCTACTTCATTATTAAGAATATGACCCCTGTTGAGCTTAATTACACAGTTACCGAGAAAGAATTTTTAGCAATTATTTATGCTATTAATATATTTCGACATTATATTACTGGTTATCCTACTTTTCTTCATACTGACCACTCGGATATCAAGTATTTAATGAATAAATCTGTTACAAATGCTCGAGTTACCAAGCAGTTATTGTTACTACAAGAATTTGATATTACAATTGTGGATCGACCAGGTAAAGAAAATGTAGTTGCTAATTTCCTTTCTCAGATAAAAACTGATGATAATACACCAGTATATGACTCCTTTCCTGATGAATATTTGTTTGCAGTATCTGCTCACTCACCATGGTATGCAGACATTGCCAATTATTTGGTTGCAGGGAAGCTACCATCACACCTATCACATAGGGAGAAAAGAAGGATCATTCAGCAAAGTGATAGGTATAGCTGGATAAGTGGGTGTCTTTTTTATACAGGACTTGATCAGGAGATCCAAAGATGCATTAGAGAAGATGAGGTTTATGATATATTGAAGCCTTTTCATGATGGCCCTTGTGGTGGGCATTTTGCTGATAAGAGAACAGCACATAAAATTCTCAGGATGGGTTATTATTGACCCTCACTTTTCAAGGATGCAAAGAAATATGTCAGGGCCTGCGACAGTTGTCAGAGAATGGACCAACCCAATCATAGAGATGAAATGCCACTGAACCCTCAAGTAATACTTGAACCCTTTGAAAGATGGGCTCTAGATTTTGTAGGGCCCATCAATCCTCCATCCAACTAAAGAGTTTATATATTGGTTTGTACAGATTATATGACTAAATGGGTGGAAGCTAAGGCACTTATTAAAGCTAATGAGGAATCTCTTTTAACCTTTTTATTTGAAGAGGTCTTCGTTAGATTTGGGGTGACTAGAGAATTAGTCAGAGATGGAGGACCTCCTTTCAATTCACATGGTTTCAAATATATGCTTCAAAAATATCATATCAATCATAAAATGACTACACCTTACCACCCCCAAGCTAATGATCAGGTGGAAAGTACAAATAAAGTCATAGAAGCTATTTTAAAAAAAACTGTGAAGGAGAATAGGAAAGATTGGTCCTCAAAGACTGCCTGAGACATTATGGGCTTACAAAACTACTTGGAGGAACACTACAGGTTTTTCACCCTATGAATTGGTTTATGGTAAAAGTGTTGCTTTTCCTGTGGAATTTGAAATTAAAACCTTAAGAACTGCTTTAGTTGTTAACCTTGATTTGACTGATGCACAGATAGCTAGGTTGCAGCAGCTGCAGGAATTGGATGAAAAAAGGTTGGATGCCATCCATAAAACAACTATGATTCAGTAGCAAAGAACCAGGTGGCATGACAAAACTATTAAGCATAAGCAGTTCCAAAAAGGTAATTGGGCTTTACTATATGATTCGAGGTTTGAAAATTTTCAAGGAAAACTACGAACAAGGTGGCTGGGACCTTACAAGATAGATACTAATTTTCCCAATGGAACAATAAGGCTCCTAACAATTGATGGCTCTAGAACTCCATTGTTAGTAAATGGGTATTGGCTTCATCTGTACCAGCAACCAATTCCTAAGGAGGATTTTAAGGCCACTTGCATGGCAGATTCACATTACATCTTTTTGGGGGAGCCTCTTGCCCCTCATTGCACTTAATCTCTGCATTATATATTCTTGTATTAGTATTAGATTAGATTACTTAACTAATAATCCCTGTCAAGGGCTGCCATATTACAATTTATTTTGCAGGTCTTAGATTCGGAGGCTGGTTGAAGGAATAATTGCATTACAAGCAGGATCAGGTTTCAGTTTGGGAAACATGGCCATTCCACTTCAATTCATGATCCATCCCCTCATACTACCCTTCAGCAACATTTTCCTATTCTTCTTTAACAGCAACATCTCTTTTTCCTATTGCTGAAACACCAGTTTCGACCGTTGCTGAAACACCAATCTTTGCCCATTTTCCCCGTTGCTGAAACACCAACTTTTCCCCATTCTCTCCATTGCTGATACACTGATTTCTCCATTGCTGAAACACTGAATTTTTCCATCTTTCCGAAAAAGCGTCAATTTTCCCATTTTTCCATAATTGAGGCATCAACTTCTCTCAAAAATGATCAATACATAACACTTTCCATTTGAGAGAATCAGCCATTCATCTTGATAATTGAGTTCCTTCACAATTACCTCCTGTGAATAGAGAAAGCCTTTTATATAAATACCCTCATATCTTACAACCCTTTCCCATAACCATTGGTGATCTACTAAACGACAAAAATATACTTTCAGCACAACAATCGAAGGTAAAACGTGAGGTATCCGTGTTTATGTGTAAATATTAAACTATAGTTAATGAGAAGATTCTGATATGATTGCCAAAATCGCCATACATTCAAAACTTATTATTTTAGCTGCAGTTGGGGGGAATATAAAATTTTTTGCAATCATTACCCGATATGCCAATCACCGTCGTTTTTTATCACGATCAAGTCTCATCACCCCGTCTCTGTTTCATTATGTCATAACCCCATTTGCAATATCTTACTTTGTCTCGACTGTGGTAACTCGGCTTTGTATTGTGCATTTACCGAACCAGTAACTAGGGGAGGTAATGTTGTTCGAAATGAACATGGTTCAATGGTTCTATTGGAACTACACCCAAAAGCATATCAAATTTTTTTGCAAGCGAGCTAGGTGGATTACTTCCAGAGGCTCCAGGAATTTGATTCTCAGCAAGTCCTGGAATTCGTACGTAATTTAAAGGAAGGTTATTCTACTGTTCAGGGAGTGCGAATTCCAGTAACAGAGGAGGATATAGCACAGGTTTCAGGATTACCAGCCAATGGCATCCATTGGTTCAGCCGTAAACACATAATTCTGAATGCACAGCAAGATTTTCTTCTACCTAGGGAGCAGGTCGAACCTAAAGGCAGAGGTGTTGCACTGCAATCATTACTACCTCCATGGCCAAAGGCTGCAGAGTTTGTCAAGCACTACTTCACCTGCGAAGGACATTACCAGGTAGTGTACCAGCATGACTTTGTGTTGTTGAATCACTTAAGACATGGTCGTTTATTAAATATGCCATACTATAAGCTTGGGTGTCTAAAGAATATGTCAAATTATTCCAAGGATGCAAAGTACCCACTCCTCTCCCTTACTCACCATCGCCTGGTTCAACTTTTAATCTTGAGGGGCTTTTCCCTGCAGAACCCTCCTCCCCTTAACAACCCACCCCAGGAAGCTACTGAAATCCCTCAACCAGCAGCTGAAAACCCCCAGGAAGCTGCTGAAGTTACTCAACTAGCAGCCGAAAACCCTCAAGAAACTGCCGAAATTTCTCAAAATGTAACCGAGACTCCCCAAGTGAATGCTGAAAATCCTCAGCCATCCATGACAACTAGTCCAATTGACCCCGATATTGCATCAACCTCGTCCCATAATTTACCTGGATCATCCATTCCAACTATCCATATCCCCAGCGGTGATTCAGACGACGACATTCCCCTGGCTAAGCTGAGAATGAAAAGGAAAAGGCAAGAAACGGTTGTTCCTTCATCAAAAAGACGAACAAGGGCCTCAATTAAACAAGCTATTACCTCTGATGTTCCTCCTACCCCAGAGAAGGCCATCCATAAAAGAAAAACCACTATTTTTCCTGCCTCCTTACGTCAAAGACAAAGGAGGACGTCTTCCATAGCAGCAACAGAGACCCCCACCCCAAATTCCCCACCCATTACCCTAAAACCCCATACCCCACCAAACCCCGAATCCTTACTTCCTCACCCTCGGGTACCGAAATGCAAAATGTCTAGGATTTTGTGACATCATTCCTTTCAGAAGACGCAGCTGCTCCACAAGAACCAGCTACTAATTTATCAAAAGTAGACACCCAAGACGATGTACAGCATGTAGCTGTTACATAAGAACCAACTACCGACTCAACAGGTGCTACACAAGAACCACCTACCGAGGAGAAAAAGTTAGATGACCTAGAGATAGCTATCCCACAAGAACCAGCTACTAGTCCAGCAGGTGCTACACAAGAACCACCTACTGACGATCATGATCTGGAAACAAATCAGGACATAGCAGCTACTAATTCAATAGGTGTTACACAAGAACTACCTGCTGATAAATAGGAAATGGATAATCAACATATAGCTGAATCAGCTATTGTCTCAGCAAGTGTCACAGAAGAACCACCTGCTGATGACCATGACCAGGAAACAAAGCAAGACTTGGCTGCTACTGACTCAACAATTGATACACAAGAGCCACCTGCCGATGAGCAAAGTGTAGATACCCAGGATACTGCACAAATTATAGCTGCTACAGAAGAACTAGCCACTCAGTTGGTTGATATGCAAAATTCGCATGTTCAAGGGGATATAGCTGTTACAGAACTAGCTGATGGCCCAACAAGTATCACACAAGAACCACCTGCTGGAGATATAAATAATGAAGCTGCCACCAAACAACCATCCTCCCATCCACTTGAACCAACTACAGAGACTGCAATTGCTATAGAAGGCCCGGTCATGTTAGCTTCCCTTCAACAAGAGAATGAGTTTCTGAAAGCCGAGATTTAGGCTTATAAGCAGGAGCTAATAATAGCAAGCAAAGCTTATGAAAAAGAACTTAATCTCTATACTTTAGCTCAGGTAGCATCTGCAGCCGAGAAAAGTGCAGATAAGGATCGGTATGATGAATACATGTGCAGTCAATGTGGTGACCTCTATTCTCGAGCTGGTTATAAGGTAATCGAAGTCCCATTCCCTGGACCCACTCTTGCATTTACTCCAGTTGTAGTAAAAAAGGAACGCCCTACTGTTACACAAGAACCAGCAGGGCCTTCAAAGATTTCTGAAGAAGAGGAGAAACCGCAAATACCCCGGCCTACCTTAGTTGTTAAAGCTAAAAATCTTGCACCAAAGTCTGCAAAGACGGTATTTACCCAGATTGAACCTCCGTGTGCAAAGATTGTCTTTACTCAGACCCTAAGCATTAAAGAACTCAGGAATATATGGAAGAAAGAATATGCCCTGTCGCAAGAAAAGGCATTGCAGGAACATAAATCATTATGGCAGAATCATGTATATAGAAATTGGGAAGTCATGGAACAGTTCCATGCACAGCAGAAGGAACATAAAAAGTTAAAAACTAGATTGTCTCTTCTCTTTGAGTTAGTTCAAAGACCTCTGGCTACTAGGAAACCATCCTTTAATTATTCTGTGTTCCTAGCATAATGCCTAACATTCCTTTAGGTAAAAGCAGTCAGAGATGGACGACCTCACGAAGTGTCTACACCGCAGCAGTTTATTGAAACCTTTGCAGCAATGTCAGTTAGTGAACGGAATCTCTTATGTGAACTCTACCTCCATAATGAGGCCATGTCGGGAGATAGAAAGCTTAATTTGATTCCTGTGGCTGGTGACATTCAAATTAGAGCCTTGGTCTCTTTTATGGCCAATCAGCTCACGTGGCAAAATGCTTTTCTTTCAGCAAAACATAACGAAGAAAATCGCCTTCTGTGGATCCGAGCTGAACCACAGAATGTTGTCGTTTTCATTGCTGAACATCAGTGAGTTATAAGAGAACCAGGAATGACTGAGCATATCAGGGAATTACAGGCAGTAGTGTTAGAAGAATGTCAACAGTATGTCAAAAAGAAAGGACCTATTTCCATACAGGCAAACAATTTGTTCTGGGAACATTGCCCTAAGGAGAGAAGGGAGTACCATCCCTTTAACCCTCTTAATCTTCATATAGCAATTTCACGAGTGTCTAATTATGTTAAATGTGTTCAACAGTGTGGCGAAAAATGGTTGGGTTATCATTTTCATTTCCCGCTTCTTTGGTTGCCAGTACAGCAATATAAGGCCTACTTCAAGGTGTCCAAAAAGGAGGATCTTGCAGCATGGTAGAGATTACAGAGTGTCCAGGGTTTCAGAGATTCCACTGATAGCACCTTCTATACTTACTGTATAAGTAATTTGCACTGTACAACCTAGTACTTCGATTCAGACTCAGAGTACATGTTGCATGGGGACATGCAACTACTTCAGTTGGGGGGGGATGGTAGGACCTCATATTGTCCCTTTTTGACCATACATTTTGCTATGATATCATCCTTTTCAACTTACATTTGAAAGCCTTTGTTAGTATTTTAACCCTTATCTCAAAGGTATGTAATGATTCTTCTCATCACTATACATTTAATTATTTAACATATAATCACGACATCTTCATAGTTAATCTTTGAATTATTAAGTGTTGAACAGTTAAAGAATGATGTGTAGCCCGCAAACAGTAAAAACATCATGCAAATCGTGATGCTGAAACAATTAATATTTGCTTTCTAAATTTGACAGTAGCAAAGGAACTAGAACTGATCACCGAGGAAGCTGTTACACTGGATGTAACGCTTATAAACTAAAGACAGCATTACTGTAACAACATTTTGTTGACAGGGAATTGATTTCCCTATTTTTGTATAATGGGTTAAATAATGTAAATCTTTTGTAATATATGTCTCCTCTTTATAAAGAGGAGACATCTACATTAGAAGGGGATGAACAGACTGTGGAAAAAGGCTTAGCTGAAGGAACAGGACTGGAATTCTTTTTGTAATATGACATATTGATGGATGAATAAAATTTTGTTCTGAACATCTTTTTCTAGTTCTTGTTTCCTGGGGAATCTTGTGAGAAGGACAGGGCCCACCTTCATCACAAGATTCACCCATTATATTTCTGCAGTGTGTCAAGTGTGTCTTTTATTCATGCCTTGTTAACAAGTACTATTTCCTGAATATTGTTTATAATACCTTTTGTTGAAACTCTGTTTCTTTCTCAATTGATTGTTGTGTTATTCAAATTTAATTCATGAGTGTTTCACTGGTGATTAAGTTACAGAGTGAATTGGCAAGCTAGTTGATCAGAGGTAGGTGCTGGAGATTCCCGCTTTGGGAATAGGGTCCTGACTCTCTGTTACAACACAGCCATTGTTTTCTTTGCAGATTGACTTCTTTTCATTATATGATTCTTTGAATAAGAATTCTTTAGTTATCTGCAATAGAGTGTAATTGTTGTAATACAGAGTGGAGCTTCAATTTTTTAATTTAAGGCGTGATTCATTTGTACTACAACTTTTTTTGATTTTAAAATTGAGTGCATATAGTATGCAGTTGCCTTTGAAATAACAAGACTTCCCTGGGTTGACAATTAATGTCGCACTTTGTTGTTTAATTCAATAAGCAATTAAAGTGACCAACATAGGTGTTGCCATTATTCAAAAGTTGCAACAAAATCCTAGTATATCAGATACATTTATCTGGAAAAATGATTCATTATGGTACAAATATCACTTTTATCTCTGTAAGAATTCGCAACTCAAACAAAAGATTATTTTTGAATCGCAAACCTCCCCCTTAGGAGGGCACTCAAGATTTTTAAAAACTTACCACAGGGCTAAGAAGGAATTTTTTGGGGATGGCCTTAAATCTAATATTTAAAATTTTGTAGCATAATGTTTGGTTTGCCAATAAAATAAAGTTGAAACAATTAAGAACTCGAGTTTGTTACAACATGTATCCATTCCAAGTCATCATTAGGAGGAGGTTGCAATGGATATTATCACAGATTTACCCAATTTTGAAGGAAAGAGTATCATCATAGTGGTAGTTTTTGTACTTACAAAGTATGCACACTTTTGTGCATTATCTTATCGTTTTAAAGCCAATACATTTTCTATTGCATTTACGGAAACAATTCAACAGCTACATGGAAACCGAAATATTATTGTAAGTGATAGAGATCCCATTTTCACTGGAAATTTTTGGACGGAATTATTTTTTTGTATTGGTACTCAATTTCTCATAGCTCATGTTATCACCCTCAATCTGATAGGCAAATAGAGATAGTGAACAAATGTTTGGAAGGATTTTGGTGCTTTGTATATTATAAAAAACACAATGGGTCAAATGGTTGCCTTTGGCTAAATGGTGGTATAAAACTTGCTTCCATATTGCAACAAAAATGATGCCATTTATGGCACTTTATGGATATCATCCATCATCCATAACATCATCTTGAAGAGAAAATTCTAATATTCAAGCAGTGGAAGATCACATTGAGCATCAAAAACAAGTTCTCCATCTCTTAAAGGATAACCTCAATCGGACGCAAAATCGAATGAAACAATAGGAATATCAACATTGCAGTGAAACAAGTTTTGATGTAGGTGATTGAGTTTTTTTGTGGCTACAACCATACAAAAAAATGTCGCTCAAGCAAGCTAAGAAGGATAATAAATTATCACCAAAGTGTTGAGGATGGAGCATGATTGTTTAGAGGTCTTTGTTTCAGCCGGATGTATACCCCAGGAAGTTTGTACACCCCTCCACACAGGGGGGTGTGGGGGTTACTTGTCCCCCCCGCGGGGGTCCGGGGGGGCCGATTCCCCCCTGTTGGGAGGTCTGAGAACCAGCGGTACCCCGGCAGGGGTTTGGGGGCAATGCCCCCGAAGCTAAAAACAGATGTAAAATTGCCTTGTAAAAGTATAGTAATTTCTAGTCAATCTAGGTCGTTCATTAGGTGGATTATCTGATGGTAGAACTTATGTTTAGTTTAGGGTTTCTTTCCCTAAAAGGAAACCCCTCTCTTTCTATGAGGGCATTGTATTGAGTCTGTGTAATTTATGTGTATTCTCCAAGCAAGAAGCAGTGAGGTGAGACTGTGTGAGAAAACAGAGGATATTACAGCGGATCTACGATAGGTTGTGTCTCTTCATTTTGATGGATAATAGAAAGGAAGGACTGGTTGTTCGGGGTGGACATAGCCCAAACTGGGTGAACCACGTATTTCTTTGTCTCTTTTGTTTTATGTGTTTTCTGTGTTTATATTTCTGCAATATTTTATGTGTTCCATTGCTCCGTAATATATAATTTTCTAACAACTGGTATCAGAGCCGAAGGTCTATTTGGCTGATAAACTCGCATGAAAGAAGGGTTCCTCGTTCAAGGGGGAGCAATGGTGGAAGATGGTAAGTTTAGGGTTGAGAAATTTAACGGCCAAAACTTCTCGCTGTGGAAGATGCAGATGGAAGATTATCTGTATCAGAAAGATCTATACCTACCATTGGGCAGAAAAAAAAGATGCCGACAGGTATGACAAAGGAAGAATGGAACCTTCTCGATAGAAAAGGCACTCGGAATAGTACGGTTGTGCCTTGCAGCATCAGATGCCTTCAACATTTCAAAGGAAACAACGACAGAGGTATAAAGCTAGACTTGTGGTGAAGGGGTTTGCACAGAAGAAAGGTATTGATTTTGATGAAATATTTTCTCTTCTTATTAAAATGACTTCAATCAGAACTATTTTAAGTCTAGTAGCAGTTGAAGATTTTCATCTTGACCAGTTAGATGTAAAGATCACCTTTCTCCATGGGGATTTTGGGGAAGAGATATATATGCAACAGCCACAAGGATATGAGGTGAAAGGGAAGGAGAAACTAGTGTGCAAGTTGAAGAAGAGCTTGTATGGCTTAAAACAGGCTCTAAGGCAGTGGTATCTAAAATTTGACAAGTTTATGTCTGAAAAAGGTTATACTAGATGTCACTCTAATCATTGTGTTTATCTGAAAAAGAAAATTGATGGCAGCTATATTATATTGTTATTGTATGTAGATGACATGCTTGTTGCAGGGTCTAGCATGCAGGAAATAAATGTGCTCAAAAGAAAATTGGCAAATTCATTTGCAATGAAGGATTTGGGAGGTGCAAAACAAATCCTTGGTATGAGAATCACTAGAGACAGGAAAAATCGCAAATTAACATTGTGTCAGAATGAGTACATACAAAAGGTGTTGAAAAGATTTAATATGCACAATGCAAAACCAATTAGTACATCTTTTGCTAGCCATTTCAAACTTAGTAAGGAAATATGCCCAAAGACCCAAAAAGACATGGATTATATGTCTAAAGTTCCATATGCATCAGCACTTGGAAGCTTAATGTATGCAATGGTCTGCACAAGGCCTGATATTACACATGCAGTGGGAGTTGTAAGCGGGTACATGAAAAATCCAGGAAAGGAACATTGGATAGCAGTGAAATGGATTCTCAAATATTTGAAAGGTACCAAAAATCAAGCATTATGCTTTAGTGGTTCAAACATTTCCCTATAGGGATATGTTGATGCAGATATCACAGGTGACAGAGATAAAAGGAGGAGCACTAAAGGATATTTATTTACTATTGGTGGAATAGCTGTCAGTTTGGTTTCAAAAATCCAAAGTGTTGTTGCACTTTCAACAACAAAAGCAGAGTATGTTGCTGCTACGGAGGCTAGTAAAGAAATGATTTGGTTACAAAGGTTTATGGGTGAATTGGGTAAGGATCATGATATGGGCACGTTATACAATGATAGCCAAAGTTCCATTCATCTTGAAAAGAACTCAACATTTCATTCTAGGACCAAACACATATAGCTCAAGTACCATTTCATACGATCAGTGTTGGAAGATGGAGAATTGAAGCTGGAAAAGATACACTCTAGCCAGAATCCTACAGATATGCTAACAAAAGTTGTAACCTAGGAGAAACTGAGAATATGCTCAATTTAAATTAGTCTTCAAGGATGACGATGAAGATGAGAAACAACCAGGTCTAAAGAGGAGTCATTGTCCAGCCAATGAAGCAGCAGTGGATTTGCTACAATCATTCTCCAAGTGGGAGATTGTTGAGTATGGAGCATGATTGTTTAGAGGTCTTTGTTTCAGCTGGATGTATACCCTAGGAAGTTTGTACACCCCTCCATGTAGGGGGGTGTGGGGGTGGACTTGTCCCGCCTGTGGGGGTCTGATCCCCCCCACCTGGGGGGTTCGGGGGCAACGCCCCCGAAGCTAGAAACAGATGTAAAATTTCCTTGTAAAAGTATAGTAATTTCTAGTCAATCTGGGCCGTTCATTAGGCGGATGATCTAATGGTAGATCTTATGTTTAGTTTAGGGTTTCTTGCCCTAGAAGGCAACCCCTCTCTTTGTATGAGCGCATTGTATTGAGTCTATGTAATATATGTGTATTCTCTGAGTGAGAAGCAGTGAGGTGACACTATGAGAGAAAACAAAGGATATTACAGTGGATTTGTTGTAGGTTGTGTCTCTTCATTTTGATGGATAATAGAAAGGAAGGACTGGCTATTTGGGGTGGACGTAGCCCAAACTGGGTGAACCACATATATCTGTGTCTCTCTTGTTTTATGTGTTTTATGTTTTTATATTTCTCTAATATTTTATGTGTTCCATTGCTCCGTAATATATAATTTTCTAACACCAAGTACTATGGTCCTTACAAGGTGTTGCAAAAGATTGGTACTATGGCATACAAATTGGAGTTTCCAACATCTTCCCAAGTACACTTAGTTTTCCATGTTTCATGCTTAAAGAAGGTTCTCAGTGACAAGCTCCTAATTCAAACATTATTTCCAAAACTTGACAAAGAAGGAAAAATCATAATGGATCCTGAAGAAGGCACATAAATAAGAACCCGACAACTACAGAATCAATCAATTTCAGAGTATCTCATTAAGTGGAAGAACTTACCCACTAAAGATTCCACATGGGAGGATGAGCATTTTATACAAAAGCATCCATAACTACTCAAGCATTGAGGAAAACACTTTTTTGAAGTAGAAGGGCATGTTAGATCACTATAATACTAGTGTAGCCCCCTTATTGTTATTATTAGTGTATCCCCTTATTGTTATTGTTGTGCCCATGTGGCCCCATATTGTTATTTTTGTGCCCTTACATTATTATTGTTTTGTAGGATTTGATTATATTGTCACCCCTTAGACTCCTATATATACCAAGGAGGTATTGTCATTTGTATCATCCAACAATTGTTCATTTATGTAATGTAAAGGAGGTTTCCCCATCGAAGAGGATAATTTTCAAGTTTTTGATCTATCTTTTCTTCTATTTTTTGAGATGGTTGCATAACATGTTATAGGGAGACATTTATGAATTTGTTAGACCCTTCAAGATGTTAATAAACATGCTACTCCTAGAGGCACCTTCAGAGAAAATAAGAAACCATTTTTATTCCACAGATATGTTGTAGCCATGAGAAACATTATTCAAGCTAAACCATGCACTTTTGAAGAAGATGTGAAGGCTCAAGTGTGGAAAGATGCAATGGATGAAGAATATGAGTCCATCATTCATAATTATGTATGGGAAGTGGTTCCAAGACCACAAGGTAAATCTATTATGTCTTCTAAATGGTTGTATAAAATTAAACATGGTGTTTATGGTAGTATTAAAAAAAATATAAAGTTAGATTTGTGACGAGAATGTTCTCTCAAAAAGAGGGAATAAACTATGATGAAATCCTTGCACATGTTGCCTGTTATAAAAGAATCTAATATATTGTGGCTCTAGCTACTAGCAAATGATGGTCCCTTCACTAAATGGATGTGAAGACTATTATTTTTCATGGCTTCCTCAAGGAACAAGTATTTCTAGGTAAACCACAAGGCTTTGAAGTACATGAATGGAGAACACATGTGTGTAGGCTGAAGAAAGCCCTCTATGGTTTGAAGCAAGCTCCAAGATCTTGGTATGCCCACATTGATATCTTCTTGATGAAGCTTGGCCTTACTATAAGTAACGTTGATCCAAATATTTACTTCAAGACAATCCAAGGTATTCCTTTTTTATTTTGGTATTATATGTTGATGATTTACTTCTAACTAGGTTTAACAGGGAGTTAGCTTCTTAATTTGAAATGAAATATCTTCATTTGATGCACTACTTTTTGGGTCTTTAAGTATGGCAAGAACCTGGTGATATTTTCCTTTCTCAAGGAAAATATGTTGTCAAGTTGCTTGAAATATTTGGTATGATAGAATGTAAATCCATGAATTCTCCAATGGATATGAACTTCAAGAAGCTATGTGGTGAAATTGCAAGTCTCAATTTTGAAAATCCTTCTTATTATTGCCAACTAATTGGGGCACTCATTTTCTTCATGAATACTAAACCAAACATATATTTTATGGTCAATTCTCTAAGCCAATATATGATTAAACCATCTCATGCACACTAGATTGCTGCAAATTAAGCATGTAAAAAGATACTTGCAAGGGACCATTAATCTGCAATTGAAATATGTTGTTGGTGATATATGACTACATGGATACTCATATGTTGATCGGGTTGGTAAATATACTAATAGAAAAAAACATCTAGGTGTTTCTTCAACTTAAGATCTACCATGATATCCTAGATGAGCAAGAAGCAAAAGTTTGTAGTCCTTAGCACGACTGAAGTTGAGTACATTGCTGCTAGAATGGCTATTTGTGAGGCAGTATGGCTAAGAAAGCTCTTTGGAGAGTCGTTTAATCATGTTTTGGACACAACAATAATTTACTGTGATAATAAGAGTGGTATTTGACTTGAAAAAAATCATGTGTTCCATGACAAGTTCAACCATATTGAGATCAAATATCACTATATCTAGGATATGGTGTAGAGAAGATAAGTAAGAATCCATCATATAGTGATTGATGACAAAATCACCGACATTCTTACCAAGCCTTTTCTAAAAGGAAAGTTCTTGGTTTTTAGAGATCATGTTGGACTAATAGATGTGGCCCTTCCTAGAGAGGGTGGTTATGGATAATGAGTCTCGGATGTGTGAGATCCTTGTCATGTGTTGACAAGTGGACCCCCCCAAGCAATGATGAGCCTTGGGTGTGCGAGATCATTATCATTTGTTGACAAGTGGATCCCCCCAAAGTAGTGATGAGCCTTGGATGTGTGATATCCTTGTCATGTGTTGACAAGTGAATCCCCCCAAGCAAATATGAACCTTGGATGTGTGAGAACATTTTCATGTGCTGACAAGTGGAACCCCCCCAAGCACATATGATACTTGGTTCTGTGATATCCTTGTCATGTGTTGACAAGTGGATCCCCCCAGCAGATATGAGCCTTGGTTGTGCGAGAAACTTGTCATGTGTTGACAAGTGGACCCCCCAATCAGAGATGATACTTGGTTGTGCAAGACCCTTGACAACTGGTTATCCCCCCAAGAAGAGATGAGACTTAGTTGTGTGAGATCATTTTCAAGTGGTCTATCTCCCAAAGAAGAGATGAGACTTGGTTGTGTGAGATCCTTATGATATGTTGGCAAGTGGAAATCCCCTCAAGTGAATATGGGGTGATGGATGAATATACCCTATCATGATACTTCTTCATGAGAATGAGACATCATTGTTTCAAATGATATAGAGTAGACATGAACAGAGATGAGCAAAGAAAGAAGAGATATTTATTACAGAAAGAAATTCCTCCCTAACTGAGAGAGAGTGTTGAAAATTGGCAGCTCAGTGATGAATTTCTAAAAAATAGAAAGTTTAAAAATAGAGAGTCTAAAATTATTACTTTCCAAAAATAGTAAATCACCTTGCATCAATTGGTAATCAAGTATTGTTTATGGAGAATCCCTTATGATCATCAATCAATCCAAATAGTTCAATTTCGACTTAATCATAAATATTATCATTAATACTATTATTATTATTATTATTATTATTATGATACTATTATATTATTATTAAAAATAAATTCAAGTCACTCAATCATGGATCTCAATAATGTTCTCTTACACTCTCATTAAAGCATGTCATAAAATATTCCTCTTACACGCTCTTTAATGTATATGTTATATTCTCTCCTTTATGGCATAAGTTACTAAGACATGCATTTCTCTCCTTAATAGCAGGAGTTACACTCCCTAATTGGCATATGTTACTATTCCACTTGGCATGCGAGTTACTTCTCCCTTACGACATGGATTCGTTGCTCCTTCGATATATATGTGCCTCATTATTTCTCCCCTCACTACTTGTGCATACTGAAAGAACAATTCAAACATGAGAGAGAGTTGGAGAGAGTTGAAGAAGATTGTGAGAAAAAGACTTGGAGAGTAAGAGCAGAAATTGGTGAGCCAAGGTTGATTCAGTGCTTTAGTGTTTTAGTGTTGATTCAATGGAATGGAAGGTTGATTCAATGTGCGAATATGTTGTTGCTACCAATTATCTTCATGTTATATCTTATTCATATTTGGGTGAACTTATGCATTCTCTTGACCTCTCATTGTACTTTGTATCTCTCTTGAACAACTGATTTCTAATAGAATAATTTGGTTCAGATTTCCCCTTGTGGATTTTTCCCTAGTCATTGGACCTAAATTGTTTGTATCTCATTTTGTTCTTGGTTGTACTCTATTGAGTACTTGATCTATGTTTTATTTACAATTTCTTATCTAATATTGCAGCATAAAAAAGTTTTGTCATGAGTGATTGTTACAACATAGAATGCCATCATTTCAACAACCAGCCTTGCTTTTTGTTCATAGAGATCACCATTAGAAAACTCCCATAGAAATTTTTGGGGAGAGATCATTCTTGAAAGGATAGAGAAAAGGGACCTTCCTTTAGGAGATTCATAGGGTCCATATCACTATCAAATCCATTTAGTTTGTCTAGGATTATTTTGTGACTCTTTTCATCAAGAACTAAAGAGAATTCTTTCTTCCCAACATCCATTGTTCATATTCTTTGACTCCTTTGTTTTCACATTGTAACTAATGATATTACTTATATTTCATTGCTTTATTCATGCTTTTATGTATTTTTCTTACAAATCATTTTCTTGCTAATTCTATGCAAGGAACAATAGCTTTGTAATAGAGTGGACTTTGGTATATCCATGATCCAAAAGACACACAACACTATCAAAAAATTTTGCTCTAAGGAGGGCAGATGACAAGTCGACCTTGTGGAGCTATTCATTTTAATGCTTCTTAATTATTAATGGCTCCTTCCCAAACCATATATATAGATGCATTTCTAGTTCACGCATTTAAAGATAGTTAATCTCTTGCCAAAAATTAGATTTGATGGTGAGAGTCAAATATCTACATATGAACATGCTTTTCAGTTTATTCAAAATTGTATTTCTCATATTATTGTGCATAAAGGTGTCATGTGTATGTTGTTAACTCATACTTTTGAAGGTCACATTAAAATCTAGTGTCATACATTTTCGGCTGCCTCATTTTATCCATTGGAAGAATTTAATATAGATGACTTTTTATTTACATTTGAAATTTGTGATTGTGATAAACTTGTAATGAATTGAATGACCTTAGGAAGAAACCAGATGAATTGTTATAAAAACTTTCTATTAGGTTTATGCATATTTTTTATAGATTTCCATTGAAATATATTTCCTATATTATTGATCATCTCAACATCTTATTCTTCTTTCAAATGAGCATGATCATTTTATAGATGATGAATAGCAATCATGCATTGATTATTGTTTACTTGTTGATTTAGATTCATATGAAAATCATGAGCATTGCAAATTTGTGGTTAAATAAGCAATGATGGGATTTTTCTTCACTTTTAGTGATATGAATCAAGGAGAGTATGTAATTTCAAAGGAAGTATGTGTAACCTCTATTCAACTTATTCCACCTACATTTTATATTGATGAAAAATATAACTCTTGTATAGAGAGTTCAAATTTAAGAATCTGTGAGGAAATGGAGTAGGAATTTTTTTCTCACAAATGAATAAAGTTGTGATGTTCTTGAGAACATGAGAGTTACCTTGGATATTAAATAAACTAAATTAAACATTTCTAATCATTATTTTCATTGATCTATGAACTACCATGGATATTCCACTCGATAGATCATCACAACAGATCTAATAAAATTATACTTAAAATATGAAATCTATATTATGAGGGTTAATTTCGCCTTACACTTTTCGGTTCATTAATTTTTCTATTCTGTTTATTCATGTACTAGATAAAATACATAGAAAACAAAGAACAATGACAAAAAACTCACAAACCACAATGAACACAAGATATGACCTAGGAAACCCTTTTGGGAGAAAACCCAACTATAAGGTGATGTTGTTATGCTCTCTCATTTTTTGAATGGAAATGGATGCAAGTAAAAATGAGTGAGACTTGTGGTCCATGGGTTGCTCTAGTTTGAAAACCCTCTATTTTCTCTTTCTCTAACCACTCCTTGCTACTATATTCATCTATGTGTTGGGTCAATTAATTGTTATAAAGGTCAGCTAACTACAACATATTAAATTATCAACATGAGGATTCATCTGGTTATTTCAAGGTTGTCTACAAAGTATATGTAAGAGATGGTTCTGAAACTAATGCTAACTAATTCTCTAACAACAAATAAATTAACTAGAACGAAAGAATCAATTGGTAACTTGAAGCATGCATTCCGAATATCTATCTTTTAGGAAAACTGTAATCTCTAAAAATCATTCAAGGGCATTGAATTTTGATCACTCTTAACAAGAAACAAGAAGAGAATATATAAAATGTTAAGTTGTTACTTAGGAAACAACAATTGCAAAAATAAAGGAGAATTAAGGGAAAACCACATTCATGAAACAAAAAAGAATAAATAGCAAGAGGAAAAGAAAAACTAATATTAAAGAACCAACAATTAAGAGATTACCTCTGGGAAACAACAGTAAAGCAACAACAATTACAAATAAAATTCTAAAGCAACAATATCTGTGAATCAATATCATGATTATCAATATTATTTTTACTCAAAGGAAACACACGATTTATAACTAATATAACAAATAAATGATTGATGAAAGAAGATAAATTGTGGACTTAATAATACAAATGAAGATAAAGCCTCATATAGGAGTGGGTCTGAACTACTGGAGTCATATTTCCTTATAGAAAATATTAGAATAACGGATTAATTCTCAATAGTGAAAAAATTGGATTATATTATGAAAATGATTACAGTCATCGCTTTTTAACAAGTCTATCATATGTATGAAAAATTTACAAAAGCTGTTTTTCGAGACACGTGCCCTTTGTCTTTATATTGCAGTCAAGGGATATAAAAATGGTAAATCTTTTAACAAAGAGTAATCTTACGAATCTAAAGATTCTTTGGATGCTCATTTTTAGTTACAAAATATTCTTAATATCACCCAAGCAAGAAAATCAATGGCTTTGTCCCTAACATATTTACTTAGATAAGAGTCAGCCTCACTTGATCTACCACAGTTGGTTGGAAACAACATCATATTATCTTGATTTCACCATGGATAGTCTAGAAACAAGATCAAGTATTGGTTGCCCCTCACAAAATCGCTATTCATAGTGAAGATTCAACCATGAATAAGTAGCACTTTTGTAATAAAAATAACACATCTAGAAGGAAAAATAATAAAACTAAATTAATTCCTTCTAAGTCCTATATTATACCAATTAATATGTCATAAATATGAACAAAAGACAAAATAACAATATTAAAATTAAGGAATAGGATAAAGAAATCATGACAATTGTGAGGCCTAATATCACCCCCCAATTTACCTTTTTTCATGTCCTCATTCAAATAAATAATTAACATGTAAGGAAGTTAAGGAGTAGGCTCGATAAGGTTCTTCTCCTCTAAGCCTGATCCACTTCTATTTTTGATTTTTTGAAAAGCCACATACTTACCTGCCTCTAACAATTCATAATGAAACTTATAGTAAGGTTGAGGACACCAAATCATACTGAATTTTTCTATGCATCCCATCTAATTGATTCCTTATTCTAATACAATATTAACATAATCATGCACTCTGGAAATAACTTGCTAAAAATTGTATAGGCCAAAAGGTTCCATTTTTTTAATTTCTATAGATGACACTTGCCATATCATTTTAGCTCTGTCGATAGCCTCATCCTTTATGTCTTCTAGTTGTTCCCATCCTAAGTGTAATATTGTGTTATGAATTTTCTCAAGTGAGGAGATAACACTAGGCTTCTCTATAAAGGAATTATAGCGGAGAAGTATAGCAAAGGGATTCTTTGGTTCACCTCTAATCGAGAGATCAATATTATGTTCTCTTCGCTGAAAGGTGTGATAAGATTTCCTCCACTTTATTGATTCTATGAAAATGGTATAAAATCTTGAAGTTGGACATCTCCAATGAATGGAATAATATTTTCATTTAAATGTTCTCCGGAAAGGAGGTTATGCATGTAGAGTTCACATAGGAGATACCTTGCTTTCTCATCCTGCTTATGAAAACAATGAAGAAGTCCAACACACTGGTGAATACATAAGGTTGGCTATATTATATAGCCTTAACCTTAAGCATAAAATATTGTTCAGTTAGGAATAAAGGATAATTACGCGTTGGAGATATACATGTCAAGATATCTGAAAAATAGAACAAATTTCATCCTTTTTCTATGTGAACTTACGAATACATTCCTACAATACCTGAATTTTCTTCTTGGTAGCTCTTATCTTTTCATTTGTTTCACCTTTTTATTATTATTAATGCCTAAAAATTGGAGAAGCTTCTAATATTCCCCTTGAGGCATTGTTTCCCCTCGATATTTAGCTATAGTCTCTTTATGCTTTGTTAGGGTTTGTTTCAACACCCTTGTTATAACATCTATAATTAATGGAGTGTAAGGAGGTACAACATCAGTTTGTGCTCCTCCTCTAATAATAGTAGGTACAATATCATTCTAGGTCTCATCTTCAATGAAAATAGGTGCAGGATCAAATTTAGCTTCTGCTTCTCTAGAGACAGGTGCAAAGTCAATTTCAATTCCTGCTTCAATAGAAACAAGTGCAAGATTAATATGAACTCTCCTTCAATTGAAACAAGTGAAAGATCAACCTAAGTTTCTACATTTTGGACCTTAAACACTTTCTTCCCACCACAACTCTCATAAAAATATCTACTATTTTGTAACGATTTCCTTAACTATTGTACTTCCCTTTGTAACCTATCATTTTCTTTCCTTAGTGTAATAACTTCCTTGAGAATTTTACCTTTTATTTTATTCTTCATAGCTATTGTACCTGTAGATTTTTTAGTAAAGTTTCTGGCCAAAATTGTTGAAGTAGTAGTAGGAGAGACAAAAGTTGTTACTTCATAATATTTTACAGTAGTCTTTTGGGCATAATCAACTGATAGAGTATCAATAGGTGAGTTACAAGCTTCCATTTACACCCTGTCAATCAAAGGTTTTTAGGAAACATTAACTGGAATATCAATCTGAAGTCCACTTGTGATGGTTAAAGGAGAAACATTAAGCACTTGGATTACATCAATCAATTCATTAGATGGAAATTGTGGAGCCATATCTTCTAGAGAATAGGGTTCTAATATGGTGGCATCAAAATGCATGGAGTTCTCTTAAGTTAAAATAATTTCAGAATCAACGAATGGCTCTAAAATGGGAGTGTTTGGGGATCCCACAAAAGGAGTGGTTGTTAGGTAATTAGGTGAAGCATATCGATTAGAATCAAGAGGGATACCTATATAAGTTGTAGGCTCTATTGTGGTGGATTTTGGTTCCCCTAGGATCACTATTTCTAATAAATTTTCTAATCCTTCCAATGCTTGAGCTGCCTCTATTTCCTGTTCTTCCTGGATTTGATTCATTTATTCTCTAGCTAATGAATCATGATCCATATTTTCTTCAGCGATTTTCTATTGTGTTCCTTCCGTATTAGAAATTTCTTCAATAAAAGTTTCTTTAGCGGATTACTCAGGTGGGTTTATGAAACTTTGTCCCTGATCTTCTCCTCTTTTTGGGGAAATAAGCCAAAAAGAATGCCACTTATTTTTTTCTCTACTAAGTTTTTGAGGAGTCGGAATTTCAATTTGAAAATCTTCTTTTGAGATGTCTCGTGTAATAGAGGTTTCATTTTGTTTGGTTTCATTTCCTTTCTCTACTTTGTCATTATAAGTTAAAGTGTTTCCAGGCGTTTCAACTGTTCCTTCACTTCCTAAGTGAATTTATTTTTCATCCTTAGGGTTTCCTAAAAATCCTTCCCAACTATGTTGTATTTTATTGAAACTCCTCAAAACTAGCAATTTAATGAGCCTATGATGGCTGACAAATATAAATTGATCTTTAGACCTTCTTAATCTACCAACAGTTTCATGTAAAAGCAAATGCAGAAAATAAGGAAGATTCAAGACTACCTTCTGTCTCAAATATGCCATTAGCTTAAGATGGCGACCTTGAACTACATTATACCTTCTATAACAAGTGATTTATCATTGAATAATTCCTGCTAGCTCGTTCCAATGTTCTAGAAGTGAATTGGTGTTATACCCTTTTCCTTTCTTACTAGCTCTTCCCCTGGATTGGAAAATAAAAGGGACGCATTTTGTAATGAGGTATGTACTTTGTACCATTTCTCTCCTTCTGACGAGAGGCTTGTTACTTATACTACTATTTATTCATTGACCTACATCTGTACATTCTTTACCATTGTTACCCGTTCATTCAAGTGAAAATTCATTGGCAAATCCTTGTAAACATCCAAAATAGTCTAGCCATCATGCCTGATTCAAAATACTACATGCTTCTTTTTTGGCTTGCAATTGGGTTGGTTCGTGGTGCTTTGAATGACCTCCCATGATTATTCATTTAGCAAGAAACAACTGCAAATGGAAACAGCATAGCTCAACTTAAAATATGGTGACAACATTGCACAGAGTATGGGAATTTGGTGAAATTCAAGTCATAACATGCAACAAACACCTTCTCACCCCCAATTTAATTTGAAGGTCACTCGCAGTTGTTAATCATCTTAATGAATTGAGAAGATTGTTTCATAACTGAAAGATAAAGTCACATTGATTAATCATGATAAATAATCATAAAAAATGGTTTCATAAGACAAGAAAGGTTTGGAACATGCCAAATAATCATTAGGTTGACCATCCAACCATAAAATGTATTAATGACATTGTTACAATAACCAAAACATCAATGTCAAAATAAACAAAATCCATGGGAAGATGACGATTTAAAAAAACAACAGATGGTTGGAAACTATGTTTAGTTAAGAAATACCATATACATAAAAATAACAAGAGTTAATAGGAAAGATGATGAAAAATGCTAGATTTTCGAATGTCCCATAGTCTCTATCATTGATATGTAGAATTAACATTAGTTCTCATTAACAATCAACATCATCACTTTATAGGAGTTATTTTAATAGTACCTTGTGGTATATTTTTGAAAATCTAACGGTTTTCCTTTATTGATTATTTATTTTGAGGAGAAAAGATAGCTAAATAAATTGTAGAGTTTAAGTTAAATTTAGTACCATAGGCATGTTCATTACTGCCAACAGGAATCCATAGCCTCGACAGTGTTTCCTTTTAACCCATTGATATGCTAGTGTCCCATCTATTAGAAATGAATTCATAGCTATATTTTTTTTTTAATTTTTCTTAAATGTCTAAGGAAGGTCATTGTTTTGGTGTGGTGACCAATTAATAACAATTCCATTCATGGGAACTAATAAAGCAAACAATTCATCTCTTGATGTGACCTAATTTCTTCAAAAGAGCCATAGAATTGCTTAAAAATTGGAGTAGAAAGATGGCTCCTTAGGTGGTGATAGAAGGAATGTATAATGAGTACTTTATGAATTTCTTACAAAATTAGGGAATTAATTATTTTAGGAGATCCAAAGATCCATATAATAAAATCATCTTAAAATAAATTCTCCATTTTAAAGTAAATTCTCATATGAGAAACATTAAACAAACTAGTTATCCAACCATCATATTGAAAAGAGTCTTAAAATGTTCCTTATCCCAAAAAAATTAAAGATATTTGCAAACAAATCATAAGTAAAATCCACATCTAAGGAAAAAGTAACTAAGTCTAAGGAAACAACAGTTGTGACTATGGCAACAACAACTAAGGAAACAACAATTGTGGAAGTGAAGTTGTGAGTAAGGAAACAACAACTGTGAAAATGGTGTTATGAGTATGGAAACAAAAACTGTGAAAACGGTGTTGTGACTAAGGAAATAGAAACTGTCAAAATGGCATTGTAAGGAAAAAACAATTGTGAAAACAATGTTGTGACTTAGGCAAAAGTGATTGCAACAACATCGTAACAACAACATTTTCAAAAATGATTGCAATGTTTTCCAAAGTAAAGAAAAATGATACACACCATAAGAAAATAGAGAATATCTACATTACATACATAGTAATGAAGGATTTCAAAGAATATTTACCTGATCATAGCCATGGGGACATGCCCCCACTCGACTACAACCTGCAACTTTGCATCATTATTGATTTCATGAAGAAATGACTCTTTTGTAAGTGTTTGATGGTACAGGAAAAGTCGGTGACCATTAAAAAGAAAAGAAATGCCAAAATAGTTAAATGTAGTAAGGCATATATTCCCATTATCATAAACTTCACTAACTTCATAAGGACCCAACCACCTCGTTTGAATCTTACCTAGGAAGTCCTGGAATCTGGAATCATATCACAATGCCCAATATCCCTCTTGAAAGGTATTCATTTTAATCAAATGATCGTGCCACTTAGCTCTTTGTTGTTGAATTGTATGTTGGAGAGAACAAAGGAACATTTCATCCATTCACTAAGTTGTTGAAGGAATTTTTTTGTGCTTTTGAAAGGTCCAGATCAACTTCATGAGTAGTTATAATAGTCTTAACTTCAAATTCAATCGGAAAAATAAGATCATTACCAAAAATAAACTAATAAGGTGAAAAGTCGGTAGTATTGTGCCCAGTTGTCTAATAAGCCCACAAGGCTTCAAAGACTTTAGAGGCCCAGCCCCGATGATTCGTATATACTTTCTTAGTCAGGATTCCTTTCAAGACTTTATTTGTCATTTCCACTTAATAATTTTCTTGTGGATGGTAGGGTGACGTAATTTTGTGCTTGATGTGATACTATTGCATGGTTGCAAATATTTTATGGGCTATGAATTTTCATCCTCCGTTGATTACAAGTTCTCGAGGAAGGCCATTTCGAATAAATAATTCAAATAAAAAGTTGGCGACCACCTCTTTTGTGGCTCTTGAGACACATACCACCTCAACCCATTTTGCTACATAGTATGTACAAACTAAAATGTATGATTTTTGGTTTGAACGCGGACTAATGGGACCTACGAAGTCCATTTACCATAATTTGAATGGTTCCAATACAAGTTGTGATTGGAGATTCATTTCATCATACTAAATGGGATTCCCCATCTTTTGAAAACAATCGCAACTCTAGACATATTTCTTAGGGCCTTTGAATATTGTTAACAAAAATCGACCATTTACAATATTTTATCCCCATTCCTGCAATCAGAAAAATGATCTCCATAGGGTTCATCATGACAAGTCTTGAGGATGTCATAGATCTCATCCTCCCTAATGTATCTACGAACTTGGAGATATGCTCCTGTATGAAAGAGATAGCCATTTATCCATGAGAATTAAGCACTTTGATGAATAATGTGCTTCTTTTCTCAGGGTAATAAATGTGATTTTGGTTTCCCAATTACAAAGTAGTTTGCAACGTCAGTATACCATAGTGTTTTCATAGTTATGGAAAACAAATGTTCATCTGGGAAACAATCTTCCACTGGTGAGGAATCAGAGTTGGGTGTAATTCTAGTCAAGAAATTTGGAACATGGTTGTCCTTTCCCAAACGGTTTTTTATAGTGATGTAAAATTCTTGTAACAAACTTAACCAACGAGTTACTTTGCCATTGGTGAAAGCTTTATTAGCCAAATATCAAATAGCAGAATAATTGGTATGAAATAAAACAGGATAGCCTATTATATAATGACAAAATTTGTTTATAGCATATAGAATAGCCAAAAATTCTTTTTCTGTCACAATGTAATTTAGTTCTACATGTGTTACATTTTTGTTGATATAATAAATTGGATAAGGTTTCTTATCCTCTTCCTGTCCCATAACTACCCCTATTTTCGTATCAGATGCATCTAATGATATATGGAATGGCAAGCTCCAATCTTGTCCCTATAGCACAGTTTTTGTTGACACTAGTTTCTTCAACACTACAAAAGCAATATCACACTTATCATTCCATTCGAACTCCACATGTCCAGTTAATGCATATAACGACGTTGCGTTTTTTGAAAAATGTGCTATAAAACGATGATAGTATCCAACATAACCAAGGAAGCTACATACCTCTATTGGTATATGAGGAACAGGAAGTTTAAGGGTTATCTCGATTTTAGTCAGATCTACTTGAATACCTATAGTAGAAATAAAGTACCCCAAAACCTCACCTTTCGTCACCAGTATATGGAATTTTTAATTACTAAGGCATATTTTTGTAGCTATGCATATTACAAGAACCTTTTCCAAATTATCCAATGCTTCATAGAATTCATTACAATAAGGAGTAAAATCATCCATATAAATCTCAAGTCCATCATTAATTAGATCAAAAAATATACTCAGAATTGCTCTCTGAAAAGTGGTTGGTGCATTGCAAAGCCCGAATGGTAAGAATCTATATGCAAATGTTCACCATGGCCATGTGAACATAGTTTTTCCTTGATCCTATCGAACAATCTGAATTTGATTGTATCCACTGAATCCATCTAGGAAGGAAAAATATTTCTTCACAACAAGTGTATCAAGGACTTGGTCTACAAACGGAAGAGGAAAATGGTCTTTCTGTGTGGACTTATTTAGTTCTCCGTAATCTACAGAAATCCTCTATTTTCCATTTTTTATAGGGACTACAACCAATGGTGAACCCATTGGCTATCAGATATAGGGTATATAAAGTTGGCATCAAGTACTTTTTGGAGTTCTTGTTTGATTATGTCCCTAATATGTGGATTCAATCTCCTTTGTGGTTGATGAATAGCGCAAGCATTTTTTTCAATCTAGATTTTGTTCATACATAATTGTGGATCAATACCTTCCATGTCTATGTATCCTAGGAAAAGGCTAGTTTGTATTTTTTAAGGATTTGTATCAGTTTCTCACATTGAAGGTTATCAAGACTGGCATTAATGTTCAACGTTTTTCATGACTCAATTTCTACTAGAATATTGATATGGACTATTGTTGTAGGTATGTGATCATTGTTTTGATCTTCCATTGGATCACCTTGGGATTCATTATCAATTACGCCTTTCAACATTTGACATGTTGGATGTCCTACATTGGAGGGCTCACTAAAAAAACCATTAATTATGTCATCCTCGGTCTGTCTCTTGAAAACAGAGCCTTGTCAATAGTAATAGGAGAAAATCATCTACCTTCTCTGTTCTCAGGAGGAAGCCACTTAGGATTTTCAGATGGTACGCTAGTTTTAACAGGTGGATATAGAATAAGGTTCATAATGGAAGTTTCTTTGGCAATAGTCATGCTACCGGTCTGAAACCCAATGTACATATTAGCATTGGCAAGGCATGGCCTACCCAATATAAGAGGGTGTCCTTCTAGCTTATTTTTAGGATTAAGGACCAGAAAATCTACTATATACTCCCAGGAATACACATAAATGATAATATCATCCAGCATTCCTCATAGCTTTATCACAGATCTGTTCGCTAACTCCAGCATTGTTGGGGTTGTTTTCAATGTGTTTATTCTAAGGAGGGCATAAATTTCATGTGTTATGATGTTTATAGTGGCTCCTAAGTCCATTAAAGTATTTGGAAAGCTGAGGCCTTGAATCTGAGCAGTATCCATAGGGTTTTGAGGTCATCGTACTTAATTGGTATCTTCCTTCCTAAGATAGGTCAGAAAGTTTTCTGATGACATGGACTATAAGAGGGTCCTTTGGCTTTCTTCCAGAAGTCTTGAAACATAAATATTTGATATTTTTAGTGTAAATAGGTATGTCCCTAATAGCCTAGAGGAGAGGAAATTTAATACACAAGTTTCGTAATTCCCCTACAAGATCAAATTCAGGATATGTAGATAGTATTGCTATAGCCAATGTCTTTGGAAACGAAGGATAACCATCTATAACTTTACTAGGTTTTTTTATTTTTAGTCAGTTTACCTACTGATTATGTTACATTGATGATCATGGCCAAAGGGAGTTTTTCTAGCTGATGTTGCTCTTTGGAAGAATTTTCATCTTCTGATTGCTCTAAGTTCCTTGGGGGGTCCTTTAGAAAAATGGTCTGCCCAGATATTAAGTGGAGCTCGTTACATTCTAAGGAAGGAGGACAACAGTCAGAAGTGTCAAGGATTTCTAGAAGTTACACATGCCTATTATTTGGATTTGGATTTGGCTGTGCAGGTAGTTGACGATATAACGAAGGTGAAGAGTTAGGAGGTAACTGAAGTGGTGGTTATAAAGGTTGTAGTGATGGTTGTGATTGAGGCAGCATACCCAATGATTGATTGATAGGTCTAGAGGGGCACTCCCAATTTTGGTACCACATTAGCCCTTGAGTAGGTTGGTTTGACCATTGTGAGGGATACAAATTGCTTTGCGAATTCTGCCATGGTGGCACATAATATTATCGGTTCATCCAAGAAGGTCCAGGAAACGATTGATTTAACCAAAGTGATGGGGGATATGGTTGAGGTTTCTAGGAAATATTGGAATGATTTTGACCCTACCAAGTTAGTCAAGGAAACCATTGTTAATTATATTGTCGAGGAGAAAACATGGAAGGGTCCTAAACTATACCTATATGGTATGTTTTCCACTTTTGTTGTTGTGTTATGAAATATTCAAGTTCTGGCTCTTCTTCATCTTCCTTAAATATAACCTTCAATCTAATAAGAGAGGGACAATCATCAGTTGAGTGTTTGTTAGTATAGATAACATAGATCTCAACTATATCTAGTGGGCATTCCCTATGACCATGCTTTTGTCGACAATGAAGGCATAAAATTGCAAATTCTATTTCTACTTCAGCCCACTTTTGCTTCACCTACAAGATGTCCAATTGTGTAGTCATTTTTATTAATATATTAGTTTTAAAATATTTAAACAGATTACCAATTTTTGCATGGGTGACTCCTCCACCTGTAGTTCTATTGGTTCTTCTAAGAGGATCGTGACTTCTAAGCTTAGTCCTTCAACTCTAACGCGAACATCTGACACACAATTTCACAATATCATCATACTCTTCTTTATAAATATCACCTTGCCCCATTAGGATAATTTTTTATATCCATTCGTCCTTCATTCCTATACTTAAGGAAGTTTTCATCACTTCTTTAGGTAAAGTGGTGTATGGTGATCTTTGCAAGTTATACAGGAAACTCTCTATATGTTCTTCTTAGGTCTCATCTTCCTTAAATGTGATTTTAAATGTTTCTTCTTTTAAATCTCTAGATCGGTAGTAATCCTAGTATTTGGTAAGAATGGTTTGTTTCATCTAATCCCACGAGTTAATGGCACTTCCACCTAATCCCATGAACTAGCTTAGTGTTTCTCCCTATACAATGGAAGGAAACATCTTTAGTTTCTATGGATTAGTGGTGTAGTAATATCCCAAACAAACAACATCAAGTTCAAAACAAGAATGTGTTTGGGTCTTTAGAGGCCATCTCATGAAAGTTTGGAAGGTTTTGAAGTGGAATAGCTTTCATGGGTGCATTGGCTTATGGATCAATGATACGATACTCTATGGTAGAAGTTTGTGCTCCTAATACCTACCCCACCATTTGATTAAAAATCTGCTAGTAACCATTAGGAATCCAAAACTAAAGAGGTATTAATTGAAAAAGGTTGGTATGGTGGCGAGATTGTGAACCCTATCTAGGTCTTACAACACTACTCAAATCAGTAATTTCAATTCCGTCTTTCACAATAGGTGTCACAGGAGACTCCTTCTCAGGAGGTTAATGGTGTAGATCACTCATTTCACCTCTTCCTTCCTTTAAATTACAATAATTACGTTCACTCTTGCTAAAAGGATCGAGCTGCTTGCTTGATAAGTCCTGAAGTATCTGCTCAGATCCCATGGTCATGTCATGAATCTCAGCTTCAGCCGCAACAGAAGATTATCAAACTGGAGGGGAAATAATAGTAGAGCCATTTACATATGTCATTTGGGGGCCTATCGAGGCTTGATATTCTTCTCTTTGGATGATTTTGTCTATGACAGTCATTTTCCCAAGGCCAACTTGACCCTGGGTTTTGGTACCTTTTTGAAGTGTATTTTTTATCTGTCTATATCTAATTCCTACCTCTAATTTTCTTCCTAGTCATGCATACTAAATAACCTAAATTTGTTGGCCCAGGAAGACACCACCACAAGTTTCTTTTTATCAGGGTGCATGTGTAGGTTCTTACCTTTTTACTTCAATATCCAACCCTCAACGATTTATGTATGAAATTTAATATAGTAGCACTCTCTTTTGATAACCTCCCGGACAGTGAGGTCACAATTTTGGGTCAATTAATTGCTCTATATGTTGGAAATAATACTGAGAGGGGGGTTGAATAAGTATTATTAAATTCTTTTCAATATATCTTCCAGATTTATACTTTAATTTATTCTTTAGATATTGATCATGAATTTGTACGTCAGTACCATATAATAATGAGCAAGAACAAGAAAAACATATAGTCACACCAAAGAACACCAGATAAAAGGTGGAAACCCAATGTGGGTGAAAACCACCTGCTGCAATATGTCTCTATCTTCTTTCAATTAGAAACTTCTTTTACAATGATTTTGTATTGGTGCAGTCCTTTACCAGTACGCAGGCTGCAACCTGCTGAGAGCTTCAACCCTTTCTCATTTTCCAGTCTCTCCTGGAAGGGAGCTACAACCCCCTTAGCTCTTGAACTAGCTGATCTACTAGTACGTAGGTGCTGACCTACTTCTTTTCTTCCAAGGACCTCATTTCATTAATTTTCAGACTAGATCCATGAAAATCAAATAATCATCAAGTACATGTGAATCAACCAATCTCCTTTTACAATCACACAATGAGTCAACCAATAACTTCTCAGAATGCAGTAACTAGAAAAGTAATACCAATAATCTAAACCCAGAACTCTGCAGCAATAGATAAAAGGTAGCCAACAAATATTTCAAGAAAATTCTGCAACTTCACCAATAGAAATCTGCGAATATCCGCAGCTCTTTTATGTCTAAACTGCACAGATCCGCACCTGATCCTTCTTCTGCTCTGCGTACCTCTGCACCTACTCCTTCTGCTGCACTGCATACCTCTGCGCAGATCCGCACCTCCACTGTTTGTCTGACAGCGTACCTCTGCACCCGGTCCTTCTGTTCCTCTACATACCTCCGCACTATGCCTTCTGTTGCGCTGCGTACCTCCGCACGAGCGCCTTCTGCTGCGCTGCGTACCTCCGCACCTTCACCTTCTGCTGAGTTGCGTACCTCCACACCTGCGCTATGGATCGCCTGCGGACCTCCGAATAGAGCCAATTTATCATTCCTCCAATGTGCCACAGACTCTCAGATCCACAGATTTGATCATGCGCCAATGAGATCACCATAGATCCGCCTTACAATTTACAGTATTCACCTTGATTTAGATCTAGCGTTATCAAACCGATCACCCAAAATTTCAGATCTTAAGATATTCAATATTCAAAAGTGTCTAGCCAAATGATCTCCTTTCCTTTTTATAGGAAAGCCCATACTCAAACCAAGGGTCAAAACCATAGAGAACCGATACAAGTGACCCAAAACCAGGGTTCAATAATTTAGATGCTATACCATGGACCAAAACCATAGGATCATATACGTCGGACTAAATACCACGGACCATTGATAATAATTCCCATGTTCGCGTGCTTCTCTGCATTGAAGTGAGTGAAATTGAGGTCCGCACCCTTTGAACAGAGTACCTGCGGGTATGTCCGCACTTCTTGGTCGGGGTACCTACGGGTCCACAGCTTTTCTTAGGCTCACCTGTGGGTATCTCATTTTCTATGATTTTGAGAGTTTGAATAGAGATCTGCATCTTGAGTGAGTTGCCATCAAGTACAACACCTGCGCCATAGCGCCAAACCTGAATCATAATGCCAACAATCTCCCCCTTTGGACTTGATGGCAACCCCAGGATCCTCAAGGTCATTCTCCCCCTTTGACATTAAAGGCAAAGGGTTATGCTCCCCCTGAGAACATGCTGAAGTCTCTGCTCTTCTAATCATGCTCCCCCTAACTATAGCCCAAATCTGCAAAAGAAAAATTCTTCAAGAAGAACCATAATCCACCATACACCATAAATGATCTTGACAAAAGAGATAGAGACATATTAGCAGCAATATTCAGATCAGCATCCATGTCCTCCTTCTGTACTTTCTCCTCCAAGATCTTCTACCATAATGCCAACAATGCATTATTAGAAGAATATATGCTCCCCCTGAACCTATGCCAGATGGTCTTTGACCAATCCATAAACCATCGAATGTACGCGTATACCCCATATGAAACTCGTGTACAACTAACAATCCTTGAAATAGATAAGATCCAACAACAAGATGATGCATCAACTACCCCCACTTTTGCCTGCGGTATTCAAAAGTTTCCCTAGGCAGTGGTTTGGTGAGAATATCAGCAACTTGTTCCTTAGAAGGAACATACTCCAATTTACCTTTTGTTCCAACACTTATTCCTGGAGAAAGTGATACTTGATTGGTATGTGCTTGGTCTTTGAATGCATGACTGGGTTCTTTGAAATGTTGATTGCACTTGTATTATCACATAAGATGGAGATAGGTGGTGTACAAGTGATTTGAAAATCCTGCAAGGTCAAAATCATCCAAAGGAGTTGAGTGCAGCAAGATGCAGTAGCCACATATTCCGCTTTAGCTGTAGCTAAAGCAATCGAACTCTATTTATTGCTGAACCAAGATACTAATCTGGAACCTATAAAGAATGCACCACCACTTGTGCTCTTCCTGTCATCCACGCTTTCGGCCCAATCTGCATCTGTATAAGCATGAAGTGTGGGATCTGTATCTCTAGGATACCATAAGCCATAGTTTTGAGTTCCTTGAAGGTACTTGAAGATTCTCTTAACTGCCTGAAGATGAGTTTCCTTGGGATTTGCTTGAAATCTTCCAACTATTCCCACTGCATGCATGATGTATGGTCGGGTACCTGTCAAATAAAGTAGACTTCCAATCATGGATATATAGGTTGGTTGATGCACTGTTGCTGATTCATCATTTGCACTGAGGCTGCATCCTGTAACCATAGGGGTACATACTGGTTTTGAATCTTCCATGCCATACTTCTTCAAAATCTGCTTGAGGTACTTGGTTTGAGACAAAAAAATATCGCCTTCATTTTGTTGGATTTGTAGACAAAGGAAATATGTCAGCTCTCCAAGTAATGACATTTCGAATTCTTTCTACATCACCAAGGCAAAGTTTTGACTCATAGTTTCTCCATTGCTGCCAAAGATAATATCATCTACATACACAACAAGTATTAGCAATTTGTCATTTTCAATTTTTATATAAAGATTTCTATCTGTTGATCCCTTTAAAAATCCTTGTTGATGAAGATATTTGTCCAAACAATAGTACCAAGCCCTTGGAGCCTGTTTAAGACCATAAAGAGCATTTTTTAGTCTGCATATAAGATTTGGATCATTCCCAAGAATGAAACCATCTGGTTGCTCAATGTACACCTCTTCTTCTAAGTCTCCATTCAGAAAGGCTGATTTCACGTCCATTTGAAATACTTTGAACTTATGAAAGCTTGAGAGAGCAAGGAACATTCGGATGGCCTCAAGTCTAGCAATGGGAGCAAAAGTTTCTTCAAAGTCTATTCCTTCTTGTTGAGCATACCATTTACAAACAAGTTTGGCCTTGTTTCTAATTACTTCCCCATTTTCATTCAACTTATTTTTGAAGATCCATTTTGTCCCTATGACATTCTTATCTTTTGGTCTAGGAACCAACTCCCAAGTGTTGTTTTTTTCGATCTGCTCAAGTTCTTCATCCATTGCCTTGACCCATAATTCATCTTTGAATGCCTCTCATACATTTTGTGGTTCAGTGGAGGAGAGTAATGCCAAATAGCTTGAAGCTTCTGCAATTGTTCTTCTTGTTTATATGCCTGCCTCCTTTTGCCCAAAGATTTGAGATTCTGGATGATTCTTTTGAACATACCTGGATGGAGTCTTCTCTTCTATCCTTATCTATTCCTTTGGTGCCTCTTGAGGTTCTTCTTCATCATCAGTCTGATTTGAAGGATGATCTTCATCCTCTTCGATATTTTCATAATTTACTTGCCTAGGAATGTTTCCTTCTTCATCAACCACTACATCAATGTTGTCAACTATTCTTCCAAGTATTTTGTTGTAACACTTATATGCTTTGCTGTGAGGAGAATAACCAAGGAGAATCCCTTCATCTGCTCCAAGTTCAAACTTGCCAAGATGTTCATCATTATTCTTAATATAACATTTTCTTCCAAAGATTTTGAAATGTTTTACCGAAGGAGTCTCACCATACCAGAGCTCATGAGGAGTTTGAGTGTTGTTCACCTGGACATTTGTTTTGTTGAGAATAATGACCGCAACAAATGCAGCTTCACTCCAGAAGGTTGCGGGAGTTCCAAATTCATCAAGCATAGCACGAGCGATTTGTTGAATCGTTCTGTTCATCCTTTCCACTGCTCCATTTTGCTGAGGAGTCCTAGCTGTAGAGAATTCCCTTCTTATTCCATGTTCTTCACAAAAATCGGAAAATTAATTTGAGGTAAACTCCCCACCTCTATCAGACCTAAGGCACTTAATTTTGTGATCTGATTCGTTTTCAACCAAGGCTTTGAAAGATTTGAATTTTTCGAAGGCTTCATCTTTGTGCTTCATAAGTCCTATCCAAACCACCCTGGAGAAGTCATCAATGAATAATATAAAGTATTCTTCTCCTCGAGGTGACCTTTTCCTAGATGGACCACATACATCTGTATGGACTAGTTCAAGAGGCCTGCTAGTTGATCCTTCCTTCTCAGGGAAGTTAGTTCTGGTTTTCTTACCAAACTGACATGATTTGCATATTGTATTTTCTGGAATTCTGATGTCTGGAAGACCACGAACTGCCTGGTATTTGCATGCTTTCCTTATATGTGAAAAGCTTAGATGCCCCAACCTCCGGTGCCATAACCAGTGTTCATCATTCTTGCTCAAATAGCATTATTGTTGTCCTTCTTCAAATATATATAAATTATTTGGATTTCTTATGCCTTTGATCACTGTTTTTCCTGTATCAAGATCACGAACACTACATCCATTTGATCGAAATATTACCTCAGTTCCTTGATCGCACATCTGACTAACACTCAGTAGATTATGCTTCAAGCCATCAACATACAAAACATTTCCAGCCTTGACTTTCTCTTTCAACTGAACAATGCCTTTTCCTTTTATGACTGCAGAGGTATCATTTCCAAAAGAAACTTTCTTTCCTTTTTCTAAAGCACTATATGATTGAAGTTTTTCTTTGTCACCTGTCATATGCTTCAAACATCCACTGTTGATGTACCATTGATTTTCCTGTCCTTCTACATATAAAGCTATCCCACATCTTTCTGGTTATGGTTCCTTCATTCTCCATGTTCTAGCATTTGAGGTTTGTTCCTTTTGAGTTGTCTTCTGAAACCTGCTCCTGCATTCAGACTCTTCATGACCGAAGTTATTACAAATAGAACATCCAATTTCACTTTCAAGGGCGGAAAAGTTGTTATAGGTCCTTTTCGTGATTCCAGTCATACTTCTTTGTTTTTGAGCTTCTCTAGTCATGATTGTCTTATAGGAAACACATTGAGCTGCTTTGTGACCAAAGTTATGGCAAGAGAAACATTGGCCATTGAAGAAACTCCTGCGATTATCAAATCTATCAACCAATCGATTGTAGTTTCTACTGACATCCATTCTTGAGGAAAATTGGGAAGATTTTACCTGAGGTTGGTTGTAGCTTTTGTTTATCCTTAAGGTAGATTGCCCCCGATTTTCTTGATAGTCTTTGTTCATTCTTGAGGTAAACTGTCCCTGATTTACCTGATGATTTCTATTAAGCCTTTTCTCGCTCCTTCTTGCTGCTTCAAGATAACTTTTGGAGGTGTATGCTTGAGATGCTTCTCCATTATATCCCATACCTGTCTTGATTAGTGGAGAACGTTGCACATTAATAATCTCATCCAGAGTTTCAGATCCTTTAACAAATTTAAGATTAAGAGCTTTTATTTTCTCAATCTCTTTTCTAAGACTAACAATTTCACATTCCAATTTTTCGTGATGTTTTTCCCTTTCAGCCAATTGACATTGCAGAGAATTAATAATCACATTTTTCTCTTCTAAACAAATTTTGAGATTAGAAATCTCTTCATAAAGACCTTCTTCATCTACAGCGTCCATGTAATCATCATCTTCAAAAGCCATTAAAAGTTTATAATTATTACCTCGTTCATCTTCATCACTATTTGAAAGTCCATCACTATCTTCATGAGTGTAATAGCTTTTCTTATTTGCAATCTGTTTCTTGTTCCATCTAACAGGTTCCTTCCCCTTGTCAATCTTATCCTTATGAGGACATTTGGTAGCATAGTGACTGACTCGTCCACAAGCAAAGCATTTGAAAGGTAACTTACCTTGGAATCGTCCAGCACCCCATTGAAGGTTTTGGACAAAATTTGATTCCTCTTCTTCTTCTGACACGTGTCCTGACTCATAGTAATTTCCTTTGCCTGAAGCCTTGAAGGCAGCATCTCTCTTGTCTAATGGTCCTCCTTTCCTCATTTCATAAGCAGTTAGAATTCCGTGCAGCTGTGACATGGTAAGGTTTCGTAGATTCTCCTTTTCTTCTATTACAGAAACTTTAGATTCAAACCTAGGGGACAAAGATCTTACAACCTTTTCAACCACAACAGCCTCTTTTATTTCTTCACCCAAATTTTTCATACAATTAACAATCTCATCTACACAAAGGAAATAGTTAGCCACACTTTCATCGTTGTGCATTCTGAGATTTTCATACTGAATTCTGAGGGTTTGAAGTTTTGCTCGTTTTACCTGATCATCTCCTTCATAGCTCAGAACAATCTTGTCCCATATTTCTTTTGCAGATTTATACTGCATAACCTTCATGAATTCTGATTGAGATAGACATCCTAATAGAGTATTGACAGCCTTTGCATTTGTTTCATATTTCTTCTTCTCAGCTAGATCTGTAGGAGTTGCTGATGGAAAAGTGTACCCTGTATCTATGATATCCCAGACTTCTGTACCAAGAGATTGAAGATAGGCAGTAACTCTTACCTTCCAATATACGAAGTTTGTCCCGTCAAAAATTGGTTGCCTAGTAGATGCTTCTCTCTCATAATTGTTCATGATGATGGATCTTCCTTCAAGCGATCAAGCTTCTTCAGAAGGACCTGCTCTGATACTAATTGTTGGAAATAATACTGAGAGGGGGGGTGAATCAGTATTATTAAATTCTTTTCAATATATCTTCTAGATTTATACTTTAATTTATTCTTCAGATATTGATCATTAATTTGTATGTCAGTACCATATAATAATGAGCAAGAACAAGAAAAAAAGATAGTCACACCAAGAACACCAGATATAAGGTGGAAACCCAATGTGGGTGAAAACCACCTGCTGCAATATGTCTCTATCTTCTTTCAATTAGAAACTTCTTTTACAATGATTTTGTACTGGTGCAGTCCTTTACCAGTACGCAGGTTACAACTTGCTAAGAGCTTCAAACCTCTCTCGTTTTCCAGTCTCTCCTGTAAGGGAGCTACAACCCCCTTAGCTCTTGAACTACCTGATCTACTAGTACGTAGGTGTTGACCTACTTCTTTTCTTCCAAGGACTTCGTTCCATTAATTTTCAGACTGGATCCATGAACATCAAATAATCATCAAGTACACGTGAATCAACCAATCTCCTTTTACAATCACACAATGAGTCAACCAATAACTTCTCAAAATGCAGTAACCAGAAAAGCAATACTAGTAATCTTAACCCAGAACTCTGCAACAATAGATAAAAGGTAGCCAACAAATATTTCAAGAAAAGTCCGCAGCTTCACCAATAGAAATCTGCGAATATCCGCAGCTCTTCTGTGTCTAAACTACGCAGATCCACACCTGATCCTTCTTCTGCTTTGCGTACCTCTGCACCTACTCCTTCTGCTGCACTGCATACCTCTGCGCAGATCCGCACCTGCACTGTTTGCCTGACAGCGTACCTCTGCACCCGGTCCTTCTGTTCCTCTGCATACCTCCGCACTGTGCCTTCTGCTGTGATGCGTACCTCCACACCAACGCCTTCTGCTGCGCTGCGTACCTCCGCACCTTCACCTTCTGCTGAGTTGCGTACCTCCGCACCTGCGTTGTGGATCGCCTGCGGACCTCCGAATAGAGCCAATTTATCAGTCCTCCAATGTGCCACAGACTATCAGATCCATAGATTTGATCATGCGCCAATGAGATCACGATAGATCCGCTTTACAATTTACAGTATTCACCTTGATTTAGATCTAGCGTTATCAAACCGATCACCCAAAATTTCAGATCTTAAGATATTCAATATTCAAAAGTGTCTAGCCAAATGATCTCCTTTCCTTTTTATAGGCAAGCCCATACTCAAACCAAGGGTCAAAACCATAGAGAATCGATACAAGTGACCCAAAACCGGGGTTCAATAATTTAGATGCTATACCACGGACCAAAAATATAGGATCATATACGTCGGACTAAATACCATAGACCATTCATAAGAATTCCCACATGCGCGCGCTTCTCTGCATTGAAGTGAGTGAAATTGAGGTCTGCACCTTTTGAACAGAGTACCTGCGGGTACGTTCGTACTTCTTGGTCGGGGTACCTGCGGATCCGCAGCTTTTCTTAGGCTCACTTGTGGGTATCTCATTTTCTATGATTTTGAGAGCCTGAACAGAGATCTGCCTCTTGAGTGAGTTGCCATCAAGTACAACACCTGTGCCATAGCTCCAAACCTGAATCATAATGCCAACACTATATAATCAACTAACTACTACACATTAAATTACCAACCTGAGGATTCATCTAGTTATTTCAAGGTTATCTATAAAGTATATGCAAAATTTGGTTTTGAAACTAATGCTAAATTATTCTCTAATAGCAATAAAATTAATTAGAATGAAAGAATTAATTCCTAACTTGAAGCTGCATTTAGAAGATCTATCTTTCAGGAAAATTGTTTTCTCTAAAAATCATTCAAAGGCATTGAATTATAATCACTCTTAACATGGAACAATAAGAAAATATATAGAATTATAAGCTACTACTTAGGAAATAAAAATTACAAAATTAAAGGAATAGCACTGGAAAACAATACTCATGAAATAGGAAAGAAGAAATGGCAAGAGGAAAAACAAAACTAATATTAAAGCACCAACAATTAAGAGATAACCTCTAGGAAACAACAATAAAGCAAAAAAAATTACAAATCAGATTCTAAAGGAACAATATCTTTGAATAAATATCAAGATTATCAATATAATCTTTACTCAAAGGAAACACATGATTCACAACTAATCTAGTAGATAAATGATTGATGGAAAAAGATAAAATGTGGACGTAATAATACAAATGAAGACACTGCCTCATCTAGGAGTGAGCCCAAACTACCAAAGTTAGATTGTCTTGTAGAAAAGATCAAAATGACAAATTAACTCTCAATAATGAAAAATTTCCATTATATTATGAAAATGATTACAGTTAGTGGTTTTTAACAAGTCTATCAGATGAATGAAAAAGTTACATAAGTTATTTTTCGAGACACAAGCCCTCAGTATTTATAATGTAGTCGAGGGAGATAAAAATGGTAATTTTTTTAACAAAGAGCAATCGTGAGAATCTAGATATTCTCAAGATGCTTGTTTTTAGTTACAAATAGTCATAATATCACTAGACAAGCTCATCAAGGGCTTTGTCCTTAACAAATTTACTAAGATAAGAGTTAGCCTCACTTGCCACAGTTGTTTGGAAATAGAATCACGTTATCACAATTTTACCATGGACATTTTTAAAATAGAATCAAGTACTGACTACCCCTGGTATGCTACAAAATCCCTATTCATAGTGAATATTCAATGATGAATAAGTAGTGTTTTTTTAATCAAAATAACACATCTATAAGGCGAAATAATAAAAGTAAACTAATTACTTATAAGTCCTATATTATGAGAATTAATACATCATAAATATGATAAAAATACAAGAAAATAACATTAAAACTAAGGAATACGATAAGTACATCATGTCAATTGTGAGGCCCAGCACTATGGAAAAAAACTCACTCGAACAGAATGAAACCCCTTTTCCTCCTAGTGGCTTGCTTACAACACATCCTAATAGCCAACTAGGGGTTAAATTTGATCCATTCAACCCTCAATATGAGTGACGAATCAACTAATCTATATTCTTCTTTGTAGTGCCCACATTGATAGCATTTTTTCATGAGTAATAGGAGTTGGTGTGGCCTCCTCTAGAATTATGGTAGTAAATTTCGATATATAAGTTTCTAGGAGGCATAACTTTCCCATATGAGCTTCGTTTAAGGTGCTTCTTGCACCATTCGAAAGGTACCGATGTGTATATTATGGTCTATAGTAAGCTTAAGACCACAAATTATTTTCATTGTAAGAATTAAAATAGTTCTTAAATGTTTTCACCGCAAATTTTCCAAATTGGGATTGTCGGTAAAAAGTACCACGCAAGTTGACCCTCCAAATTTTCGACTCTAAAACATCAAGATGGATGAAAAATAATATATTGATCCAATCTACATTAATTATTCGCAACTAAAAACATGCACATATATGTTTTAAGAAGAATATGATTGTAAAAATGTTTCCTTCCCTAGAGAGGTATTTCATTTTCTTACCTCTTCTAGTTATTATTCTTTATACCCATGATATGTTTGATGGATCTACTATTAAAATGGTTGTCCCATATCATTATAGGAAATTTTAGCATAAAAGAGGTCTCTTAAGGAAAAATAATAAAATATTAGTTAAAATAATAAAATAACAGTTATGAATTTTGGAGGGAAAATAAGAAAATTAATTTTTATTTGATTTTTGGCTTATCTCCTTATAGGTTTACTCAAATTTCAAGTGTAGACACTCATTTGATGGGGAATTAAATTCCACATCCAATGAGTACCCACTATGCATCTTTTTGATAAGACACACATTCATAAAAAAATGAAGATACATTAAAAAAGCATGTTGACGTGTGTTTTTAATGTATATTCAATTTTTAGGGCTATAAGTCTCTACTCCAGAGAATTAAATTTTAATGCATTTTCACATTGCACTGGATCTCTACAAATAGTGTTTTGATAGGTCTTATAGAAATCATGCAGCTTTCGTATTGGATGGCTTGGGTTGGCCAACCAATCCCCTCTGCGCAGATCCTACTCACGGCAACCATTCTTTTGGCTACAGAGCAGTGAAAACCAAATGAGCGGCCCCTTGCTTGGTTGGGGGTGGGGACGGGGGGCTTCATCCTTCTAGGATGTAAATCAGATTCCGTTTTTCTAATCAAGTAATTTTGCACCAAGTATTTAGGCTTCGATGGCAACAGAAACACCAGTTATGGTTGCGCGCAATGGTAGGTGCGAGGCCAAAACCGTTGATTCCCAAAGGAAGATAAGAATCCCAATTTTGTGATCCCCAATAATCGGCTCGAGAAATCAAGAAAAGACATGAAATATCACGCCCCGATATGTAAGTTTTTGGGTATTTTTCTCCTTGAGCAAGATATTCTTGAGTGGATCCTAAACAAATGGGATCCTCGGGGTCAGATCGAACTCCACCTGTGTGGCAAAGGTTTTTTCACAGTGATATTTGCAGATCTTAACGACATGAAACACATTTTTAAGAACTAGCTTTATTTCATGAATAGTGTGAAACTCTTCCTCTGCGACTAGGAGGAATGCTACAATCCTCACAAGGAAGAGTTCCAGCCTGCAATAGTAAGGGTAACATTATTCTCCCTTCCAGATGACTTTTGGGAAACTGATATCCTCGAAGCGATAGGTATTGAAATCAGATAATTTTTTAAAGTCTCGAAGATCACAAAGTGATGAAGGCATGCAGCCTGTGCCTATATCTATGTCCATGTGAATAATTCCCAACCCCTCCCTAAAGCGATAGAGTTGGTCTAACATGATTTCATTTGGACACAACCCCTCGATTACGAGCATGTCCCTTTCAAATGTCGTCATTGTCATCAATACAGTCACATGTTATGTGACTTCCACCTTACCATAGCTGAGGAAGCTCAACATGCAATCCAACAACATGATGATGAGGGTTTTCAGCCAGTTAAGGGAAGGCGGAACCATCAAACCCGAACTCAAACTACACCTTTGACTGCCCATCCTAGCCAGCCAATATCACAACTGAGATTTGACTTGATGGCCCACCAAGTTTGAAAAACCCCACCTTTAGGGCATGAATACCCCTTTGCACTCCTGGAAACTCTAGAGTCGGTGAAAGAGAATCAAGCAAAAAGAGTTGTTTCATCTCAAATGTCGCTTCAGGAAATGGGTGTAGATAAACAAACCCCAACATCACTAGACAAAGTTACACCCAAGAAGATCAAATAAAGGAGATACTCAATCACATAAGAAAAGTTTTGGGGCAGAGGAGAAAACAACAAACATGGCCAGAGAAAAGGAAAATGCTTGACATTTTCAGAGTATGGCTCAAAGGGAACATCAAAGACATTCTAGCTAACCAGCTTTCACACTTTGGAAATATATTTAACCAATGGAATGTAAGATTGGGAAAATATGAGATCGATCATAAACCTCCCATCTCGAGAAAAGATGGAAGTATGTTGGCCATTACCCTCCTAGATCTAGGCATACCTGATAGAGGAAAAAAGGGAAGGAAGATGACAAGATAAGTAACCAGGGAAGAGGGTGAAATTATGCTAAACTCGGGAAAAATGGGACAATTGATGAATTATTTTCCCAGATCTGTACCCCCCTCTCAATGAAAGTCGTCTCTTGGAATATTTGGGGCTTCAATAGAAAAGGTAAGCTTTGATCTCTGAAGGAAAAAATAATTAAAGTCAAACTGGATACTGTGATGCTACAGGAAACAAAAATGATAGCAGAAAAATTAATGGAGGCTAGCCACCATTGCTGGAAGAATAGTGAAGTCATGATGATAGATTCCACTAGCATGGATGATGGCATCGCGGTGATTTGGAACCCGAACCATGTAAACTTCAAGGACTAGATCGGAACTCGATACACTCTGTCAGGTACCTTTCGGCCAATCATAACAAATGTGTGGTATAGCCTGTCAGCAGTCTACGGAGCTTCCAATCCTTAAGCTAAGGATCTTTTTCTAAAATATATCCATGTCCTCTACTCCATTATTTCATCCTTATATTGGATCACTGGGGGAGACTTCAATCTAATTCAGAATTTGCAAGAAGAATGTGTAAGTATCAGAAGGCTGGATCCTAGCTCCACTTCCTTCAATGATCTGATTGAGGAACTTCACCTAGTGCATGTGAAATCAAAGACGGGTATTAAAACATAGAATAATAGGAGAGGTGGCCAAAATTAGGTGGCTTTCCACTTGGATCAGTTCCTTCTATCGAAATAATTACTTTTAAAGGATGTTTTCATTGAAGCCTCCATTCTGCCTTCTCCAGGTTCAAATCGCTAGCTTATATATCTTAATTTGGCCTCTCACTCTCCTCTGAAGAACAAACCCTCTCATTTTGAAAGTTTTTGGCTATGACACCTTGGATTTGTGAGAAAGTTAGAAGAATGGTGGAAGACCCTTGAGGTGCCCCCAGGATCCTACATGCAAATATTCCAAAGGAAACTCAAAGCTCTCAAATTAAAAATCAAAATTTGGAATTAAGAGGAGTTCGGGGACATATTCACTGAAAACGGAAGCTGGAGGAGAGAATGGAGAAGATCCAAATGCGGATATTTTTTGAAACCTGTTCAAAGGTGTTGGATGTCATAGAATGCCAACTCCTATCATAGTTGGAAGAAAGGAGGCTTCAAGAGGAAGCATTATGGAGACAAAAGTCTAGAATTCATTGGCTTCGCGAGAGGGAGTGGAACTCAAAGTTTTTCCATAGACCCATGAACAACAACCGACAACACAAATGCATCACTTCACTTAACTTTGGAGAGGGGTTCTGTCTAGAAACAAACCAAGCAATGGAGCAAGAACTCGTCTCCTTTTACTCATCTCTCATTTCTAAAGAAGACATAGACTAGACTGAAGATATAGAGAAAATCACCTGTCATATCCTAAGACTTGTGACAGAGGAGAAGAATGAGGGCCTAATGCGTCAAGTGTCATTCGAAGAAGTAGAAATAGTGATTAAAGAGATTCCTTCCAACAAGGTGCTTGGCCCAGATGGGTTCATCACTGAGTTGTTCAAGGCTTGCTAGTCATTCCCGGGTCCATAAATCATTGAACTAGTGGAGGAGTCTCATCAGAAAAGGAAGGTTTGGTTTGGATTAAATAACACTTTCCTCACTCTCATTCAAAAATAAAAGGAGGCCAACAACCCTAGTGGATTCAAACCTATTGCATTATGAAATTTTATCTACAAGATCATTCCTTCCATTCTAGTTCATCGGTTGAAACCAATTCTTCACCACATGATCAGCCCAAAGCAGTCAGGGTTTGTAAAAGGGCGGAAAATTTTGGATGGTATAGTCTCAAATCATGAAATTATTCATTCACTTAAGCACCATAAGAAGCAAACGATGATGATAAAGTTGGACCTTTCAAAAGCATTTGACCATCTCAATTGGTCATACCTTCTCGGTTTTGTAGAGGATTGGCTTAGCTAGATTCATTCAGTGATCTCCACCCCTTTCTTCTCAATCTTGGTAAGGAATGCTCCTTTTCCTATTTTTAGATCCTATAGGGGTCTTAGAAAAGGTGACCCAATCTCACCATTCTTATTCATCATAGCTACAAAGGGCCTGAGTCATCTAATCAAGGTGACCAAACTCAACAATGACCTAAAAGGTCTACACCTTCTACGAACTGATATTTCTATGACCCATCAGTAATTTTTCGATGACAACCTATTATATGGAGAACCCAAGGTACACCAATCTATAATGATTGACAGGATCCTTGTGGAATTTCAGGATGCCTCAAGTATTCTATTTAACAAGGAAAATTCTCATATTTATTTCTTTAAAACTCCTTGCCTGATCCAGGTATTTCTAGCTCAGATATTAGTCTTCTCTGTTGGGACTCTTCCATTGAAATATTTGAGTGTTCCTTTGCTCGCTAATCCTCTTTGCATTTCCCATTGGAAATATTTATGCTCCAAAGTCCTTAAAAATTTTTCATACTGGACATTCAGTGTCCTTAACCTGGTTGTTCACGCTACTCTCCACAAATCTATCCTACAAGCTATCCCTCTCTACCAAATCTCTGTTCTTCCTACCCCTAAGATGATATATAAAGAATTGTCATCCATCTTCAGAAATTTCTTGTGGCATGGCGCCACCCTTGAAAATAGATTTCCCTTGTAGCCTGGAATAAATTATGCTTCCCCAAAGCCCAAGGGGGTCTCGATCTGAGAGATCATGAGGAGATGAATGTGGCCTTTGTTTAGTCAATTTAGTATGTCCTAAATTGCTACATTAATTATCAATCCGAGAATCATAAACTAATGAAGTGTGGTGCACTATATGTGCAAGACAACCTCTTTCTTACCTTTTATTGTTTTCGATTTTATTTTGTTTTTAGGGTTTTTATCTTGGTTTGTCTCCTAATGCAAATGTAAACCCTATTCCTAAGTTTTAAGAATACTTTAGAAGGCAAGCATGGATATATATTTTAAGGCAATTATGTCCTTTATGATGACTTCCAGAGCTTAACACTTCAGAGGATCTCAAAACATACTAGTGATGAAATTAGTACTTGAACAAAACGTAAATGTGTAGCTATTTAAATAAAAAGAATGATAAACTACTGATCATGAAATCACTATCTCTGCTGCTCATCTAAATACAGAAATAAAAGTTAAGCTATTGCACTCAAACAAATAAAAAAAAAACTGCAAACTAATAAAAGTAAAACCAATTCACTTCACTTATAGTCCGATAGCTCGCCAAGTAGCTTTTCGGGGTTATGCCATGGCTTTGGAGATAAAATCAATAACATGAGGAATTGATATCTAAATTACCTACTGATCCAGGTGGATATTGGTGGCCACCTGCCAAGTCCACCTGGACCCCCACCATTGTCTTTCTCAGCATTTTCAGTTTCCTTAATTGTAGCACAACTTACTATTTTTAGCAGTTTTTCGGGTCCTGAACTTCCGGAGCCGTTTTGAGGCCCTAAACGACGTTTTTTGGGGATTCCAGGGGCAACATGGGTCCATGGAATGGATTGATGTTGCCCGTTCCAACAATGGTAGTACTCGGATAGATCTTTCTAACGAGCTATTGTATGCGTCAAACGGAGATCATATGCCAAAGTTACGACCCCGGGAAGTTGATGTACCAATTTACCCCAAACGGGGCCCACAGTTTGGCGTTTCATCTCCTAGGGTTAGGTTTTGGAATGTTAAGGGTTTTCCATTGTTTCTCAACAATAAATAGGCCTTCGAGCCTCATTGTAACACAGTTCAGAGGCATGTAGCCATGACATCTCTTCTCAGAGATAAGCTACCATCGCCCTAGCTGGTTTATTTCCATTTCTGGTTGTAAGCATATTTCAGTATTTTCCATTAATGAAATGAAGTATTATTTCCGCTGCATCTTTGTGTATATGGTTATCTTTGTAATTTGTTGCGTTCCTGTTTAAATCCGGATCAGTGGTATCAGAGCAGTCTGCTTTTTCTCTGTTTTTCTTTGCATGTCCCCAACAAGGTCGGGATATAAGGAGTTAGGGCTTGAACTGGTTGAACCTTTGCAAGACCAGCCTCGCAAATCCCGACGGCCTCCCATGGCGGACGAGAAGAAAGACGAGGGGGCAGGAGATCCCATCAAAATCTTGCTCGAAGAAGCCCTCGAGCGACAACGGAACGCGATGATGGACAGCTTTGACCAGATCCTTCAGCGGCTACCCAAAAGCGACGCATCGGCTTCCAGCAGCTACTCTGGAAACGCCACACCCTTTAAGGTACAAGTTAATTTTGAAATCCCCATATTCGAGGGTCAGATAGACGCAGATGCCATAGATAAATGGTTAAATCTGCTAGAGGGTTATTTTTCTGTTCATGAATTTTCGAGTCGGGAAAAGATTGTTTTTGCTCTCCTCAAAGCAACCCCCCACGTCAAGGACTGGTGGGAAACCTACTGCGAGCAGAAGGATGAAAGTACTGGTTCACTATTTTCAGCCGCACCCACCTGGGATTCGTTCTGGGATGCCGTCAAGGAGCAGTACTACCCTGTTGGAAGCTATGAGGATGAATACATAAAGTGGACCATGCTGCGGCAGGGAAGGGACCAAGACGTGCCGGAGTTCACCAATCTTTTCCATACCCTTCACACAAAGTTGGGTATCAAGGATTCGGAGCAACATTTGATACTCAAATACCGTGGCTGCCTGCACAAGTACATCCAGGAAGAAATACAATTCCTAAACATCCCCTTGCTCGGCGCAGCATATCGATATGCCGTCAAGGTCGAGCAAAATTTTAAACAAAAGAAGTGAGACTTTGGATCTGCGAACCCAAAGCAGGGGAAAGGTGCCCCGAAACCACAGAACAAAGGACAAAGCCAAGGCGGGACAGCCCAAGACAACCAGTTGAAGTTGCAAGCAAAGAACAGCGCCGCGAAGCCGAGAAAGGACACTGGAAAATGGTGCGAGTTCCATAAGAGCTCCACTCACAACACAAGTGAGTGTCGGGCCAAGCAGTCACTGGTGGCTGAGCTAAAGGTTTCAGAATCAGATGCATGTTCCGACTCTGAGTCAGAACCCGATAAGGGGTATGAAAAAGGGAAGCAGATCATTGATGTGGATCCCAGCGCCACTGTTGCTACCGCAAAGATCCAGAAAAATGAACCTGAAGATCCAGAGGAGGAGGAGCGTCTCTTCCACTCTCAGATGTGGGTAAAGGGCTCCCCGATACAGTTCATTGTTGATAGCGAGAGTCAAAAGAACCTCATTTCGGCAGAGGTCGTGAAGCGGTTGGGCTTACCGACCACAGCATATCCACAACCATACACCATTGGGTGGCTTCACCAAGGACGAGATCTTCGCGTGAGCCAGCAGTGTCGCCTTCCATACAACATCAAGCCCTTCACGGATGAGGTATTGTGTGACATTGCTCCCCTTGAAGTTTGTGATGTATTACTAGGACAACCATACTTGTGGAAGCGACATGCTGTGTATGAATCAAGGCCTCGTGCTGTTATTATTACATTAGGAAATAAGCTGTTCAGGATACCAGAGGTAGCACCACCTGCCGCCATCTCTTTGATTACTGCAAAACAATGCAGTAAGATCATTTCCAAAACCAGGAAATTTGTTTTCCTGATGATACGCCCTCAAGGAAAGAAGAAGACAGTGGCCGCGGCCTCCAGACGGGGTCCCTCTGCACGAAAACTACAGATGGACAATATTGTGGAGGAGTGCGAGGACATCTTCACCTCCCCGGCAGGGGTTCCTCTGCACTGTCAAGTCAAGCACTCCCAAGTGCCCCGCTACCCAATGGACCAATTTATCGGTGCTCCGTTCTGGAGAACAATGAAATCAAGAGGGAGATTCAGGAGCTCCTGCAGAAAGGTCACATCCGTCCGAGTTCATCGCCCTGTGGGAGCCCGATCGTGTTGGTACAGAAGAAGGATGGGACGTGGAGACTCTGTATTGACTATCGGGCGCTGAACAAGATCATTGTCCGTAATAGGTACCCGATCCCGCGGATTGATGACCTCCTAGACCAACTAAAGGGGGCGAAATATTTCAGCAAGATCGATCTGAAGTCAGGATATCACCAGGTACCAATCGAACCCTCTGATGTGTGGAAGACTGCCTTCAAATCCAAGGAGGGCCTCTTCGAATGGTTGGTAATGCCTTTCGGATTGACGAATGCTCCTGCAACCTTTATGAGGCTAATGGATGACATCTTGCGGCCATTCACCAACTCCTTTGTAGTAGTATACTTGGATGACATTCTGATCTTCAGCCAGAGTTGGGAAGAGCACCTCCACCACATCCGACAGGTTTTCCAAACATTGCGGCAACACAAGCTATGTGCCAATTTGGAGAAATGCACTTTTGGCATGACCCAGGTTCAGTATCTGGGATACATCATTGATGAACAAGGGGTGCATGTCGATCCAGCCAAGATCCAAGTCATTCGAGATTGGCCCTCTCCAACCACTCTAACAGAGCTCCGCAGCTTTCTAGGTCTTTCCAACTTCTACCGCAGGTTTGTGTTGGGGTTTTCTCATATTTCTTGGCCCTTGAGTCAGGTCACCAACGGAGGAGCGAAAGCAAAATTCTTTTGGTCTAAATCTCAACATAAGGCATTCATGGAGTTGAAGGATCGCCTCTGCACGGCACCAGTGCTCGCGTTACCAGATTTACAACAACCATTTGAGGTCGAGACAGATGCCTCTGACTATGCTATTGGGGCAGTCCTTACTCAACATGGACATCCAGTGGCATATCACAGTGAAACACTTTCAGATACAGTCCGGAAGTACCCCACTTATGATAAAGAGATGTATTCCATTGTACAGGCCTGCCGACAATGGAAGCATTACATTTTGGGGAAGGAAATGGTCATCCACACAGACCACCGACCCCTGCAGTTCATACAGACCCAAGGGAAATTGCAGAATGATCGCCATCAGAAGTGGTCTACATACCTGCAACAGTTCCACTTGAATATAGAGTATAAGAAGGGCAGCACCAATAATGTTGCAGATTGCCTCAGTCGACCACCGATCATGGCGTTAACCACCGTGCTCAACTCTTGTGGGCACGAGACTTCTGATTGGCCACTTCTCTACAAAAGCGACCCAGAATTTGGCCACACATACCAGACACTCTTGGAGGGTCGGCGTGTTGCAGATTTTCACCTCCAGGATGCCCTATTATGCCACCTCGGTCACCTTTGTGTTCCTTCAAGCGAGCGTGCCAAGATGATTTGGGAAGCACACTATAGTTGGGCTGCTGGGCATTTCGGGGTCGAGAAAACAGTGGCAGTACTGCAAAATTATTTCTATTGGCCGAATCTTCTACAGGATGTTGGGAAGTACATCAGATCATGTACTGCCTGTGCCATTGCCAAACTGACCATTAAGAAGCACGGCCTCTATACCCCGTTGCCTACCCCTAGTCGACCTTGGGAATCCATCTCCATGGATTACATGTCAGGCCTTCCTTCCACTAAGCATGGAAATGACTGTGTTTTTGTGGTCGTCGACAGGTTCTCGAGGATGGCCATTATGGTGGCCTGCAAGAAGAATATCACAGCAGAAGCCACTGCTAAACTCTTCTTTGAACGAGTGTGGGTGCACTTTGGGATCCCACAGTCTATCATCTCAGATCGGGATAGTCGGTTTCTCAACACATTTTGGTCCAGTCTCTGGTCAATGCTGGACACCAAACTCACGAAGTCCACAGCCTTCCATCCTCAAACTGATGGCCAGACAGAGGTTGTCAATAGGATGATTGTGCACATTCTGCGCATGTATAACTCAAAGCATCCACGCACATGGGACGAGAGCCTCCCCTATGTTCAGCACAGCTACAACCGAGCTCTTCACAGCTCCACTGGCCATAGCCCTTTTCAGGTGGGTTTGGGATTCCAGCCACTATGCCCCATTGATGTGGCCATGCCACTTGTAGCTACTCACATGAATTCAGCTCATGTCCAATCCGAAACAGATAAGGCCACCAGCTTCATTGAGCGCATCCAACATATTCGCCAGCAGGTCCATGACATTCTTGAGAAATCAAATGCCAAGTACAAGCAGCGACATGATCAACATCGGGTGCCACACAAGTTTCAGGTGGGCGACAAAGTCTGGTTTCATTTGCAAAAGGAACGCCTTACTGGAGCCTATCGGAAATTGAGACCACTCCGATATGGTCCTTACACCATTACTAAGGCTATGGGAGACAATGCATTTGAGCTCAGCATTCCCCCATTCCTTGGCCTACACCCAGTGTTCAATGTGGACCGCCTTCGGCCATACTTTCCACCATTGCTAGACACATCCGACATTGCTGAACAGCTCAAACCCACAGAATTAAATCCAGATTGCATGGAACAAGCTGCAACTGATCGGATCATGGACACACAGATCAAGAACACTCGCCAACAGAATATCCAACTGTATCGAGTTGTCAAAGCAGGCCAACTCCTTCAGCAGGGCAAGTGCCTCATCAGGGAACAGGTTCAGCAAAAGTTTCCTCATCTCATGGAGGAGCTCAACGCAATGGGGACCATTCCTTCCTAAGGGGGGAGGAATGATCCAAGTGGATATTGGTGGCCACCTGTCAAGTCCACCTGGACCCCCACCATTGTCTTTCTCAGCATTTTCAGTTTCCTTAATTGTAGCACAACTTACTATTTTTAGCAGTTTTTCGGGTCTTGAACTTCCGGAGCCGTTTTGAGGCCCTAAACGATGTTTTTTGGGGATTCCGGGGGCAACATGGGTCCATGGAATGGACCGATGTTTCCCATTCCAACAATGGTAGTACTCGGATAGATCTTTCTAATGAGCTATTGTATGCGTCAAACGGAGATCATATGCCAAAGTTACGACCCCGGGAAGTTGATGTACCAATTTACCCGAAACGGGGCCCACAGTTTGGCGTTTCATCTCCTAGGGTTAGGTTTTGGAATGTTAAGGGTTTTCCATTGTTTCTCAACAATAAATAGGCCTTCGAGCCTCATTGTAACACAGTTCAGAGGCATGTAGCCATGACATCTCTTCTCAGAGATAAGCTACCATCGCCCTAGCTGGTTTATTTCCATTTCTGGTTGTAAGCATATTTCAGTATTTTCCATTAATGAAATGAAGTATTATTTCCACTGCATCTTTGTGTATATGGTTATCTCTGTAATTTGTTGTGTTCCTGTTTAAATCCGGATCACCTACTTGCAAATGAAAATAAAATCAAGTCACTTCACATATATTCTGATAGCTCGCCAAGTAGCTTTTCGGGGTTAAGCCATGGCTCTCGAGATAACGTCAATAACATGAAGAACTTGACATCTAATTGCAGAAATGAAAGTAAAATCAATTCACCTCACTCATAATCTGATAGCTCACCAAGTAGATTTTCAGGTTTAAGCCATGGCTCGGAGATAATGTTAAATGACATGAAGAATTTGATATCTAAACTAACTATCAACAGCAAATGAATAAGACTGAAATCAAAGCATAACCGAAATTGAAAGCTAAGAAAAACAAAGTCAGTAGAGAGGCCAATCTCATGTCACTATTTTATTGCAAAAATTGTATGAAAATGCCTGAGCCTAGCCTATCCTGAAACACACTGATCAGTGTTAGCAAAAATATACAATGCTTGGAAAATCATGTACAGGAATAAAACATTAACACCATAACTAAAATATGAAATATACACCGGTGAACAAACTATGAAATATCTATAATCGAAATAATAAAACAACATATAAAAGCTTTACAGAAATAAAGAAACGAAACCTTAGCCAGCAGGGGCCCTCTGCACGGCCTTGGTTAACACGTTGTCAGCCCGAAATTATGCTCACATAGTCATATAAAACAAAGTCTTGTTATATTGAAAAACAGAGGAAGGATCCTCTCATTATAGCAACAGGACTAATGTCACGGCACAGTACATGAACTAATAGCAAACTACCTAAAAACACCAGCTACATGCATTTGCAAACGCGTTATTTATAAAGGAAATTACATAACTGTTTTTCCTATGGAACACCTTCAACAGAAGACACATAAAAAGACAGAACCCGTGAGCTTAGCGTGTTGGTTGCCATGATCATTCAATCTACCAAAAGGTGGCTATTGGATTTGCATCGTGGAGGCAGTCTACAGCTTTCAAAATGAATCCATGGATCTAGGAATAGCCTTGGACCCTTCACGTGTAGAAAACAGAGACCTGTTTGCCATAGAACTCCTCGTTTGACCACCGTTTGACCAAGGCTTTCCTCTACGAATCTAGCTAAACCAATAGGACCTGTTCCATGTCGAGATCATTTCTGAACTACCCACGTGCCTTATTTTGCTTGCAAACACCTGTAACCTAGAGATCAACAAAAATAGCTGCGGAATCTCAAGTCAGTTGCGGAAAGTGGCTGCATTCCGCAGCTGATGAGCAAAATCTAAGTCAAATAGCAAACACAATAATATAGTTAGAAAACCACTTAAATGCACTCTTAGAATCAATATGTAATGATCTTTGATAGCTTATGAGACACTAGTGAGGGGAAAAGTCTAGAAAAGTGTGTAGAAGACATGTAGTTTCAGGGCTAAACATACCCCCATTCTGAAGGTGTTGCATATCCTCATGCAACCAAAGCTGTGACCATCCTCCCTTTAGTTCATGTGTTCTTAGACCTTTGCTAACACATCGAGCCTTCTTTTATTCTTTCTTGGTACCACTGTCATCCTAGGCTTTCTCATTAAGCACCTGAATTTGAGGTTGATAAGAGCTCTGCTCAACCTCCTGCTCTTTTTCTTCAATTTCCTATTTTTCTTCTGCCACAGCCCAAGATGCAACATGGTGTTGTTGTGAATAATCTTATCCAACCTGCTCTATTCTTTCAATGTTTCATTTTCTCTTTTGATGTGTCTATTTAGGACTTCCAGTTCAAAAACTTCCTATTTCAGTGATTGGATTAGAGCTTCCTGGGCTGTATTAGACTGCGTAGATGAAGTTCCTTGATCTGTGGCAGTATTCTCCAATGACTCAATAAAATCATACATTTCTTGCTGGGTTGGATCTATCTCAGGTGTAGCCTTTCTTGGGCTGTCCCCAAAATCTGGGTGAGAAGGACTGATCTCAAAATCTGGTTGAGAAATAGGAGTATGTTGTGGTCTACGGCCAGGAGGGATTGTTGGAGACTATTCCAGTGTTTCCCCTCCTAAATTAATGAAGTGGGCCCCTTTATTTTGTACTTTCTTCAGTTTTCCTTTAAGTCTAGAGCTCCTCCTTAGATTCTGCGAGCTAGTGTCTCCTCTTCTGAGGAAGGTTCTGGAGTTTGATAGACAGCTTCAATATTTCTTTTCCCCTTTATTTTTCCTTGCTTCCTAACCTTAGTTCTTTCCTTCCTACTTTCAGACAGCTTCTCTTCCTTATTAGTTTCTTTAGCTATGTTAGTAGGAGTGTCCTGAATGTTCACACTTGTTTTCCTTCTCCTAATTTTCCTTGCTGAGCTACTTTCAGGTGTTTTAGGTGGGTCCTGAAAGAAGTTTCTAATTAAGAACTGTTCCCAAGTATCCTTACTTTCCTTCAACTGTTTTTCAATCAAAATTTTTACAAGGCCGTGATGGTAAAGGTGCGGTTCTATGCCATCTAGATTCTTTTGTACAGTTATGGACATCTTTTTCAGGCTATTCAACAGAAAGTAAGGTAAATTGATGGTTTTATTTTTTATAAAATTCATTAGCAACCGGATGTGTACATGTACATGGACCCAAACCGTTCTTCACATGTAATAAACTTCTGGATTATCAATAATAAACTAGTCCACTTTTCCTCTAGAGTAGAGATAGGGATTCCACGTTTGAAAATAATTATATCCATACCTGGATCGCGTAAGATAATCCTCCAGGTCCTCTCATCAAAGTTTTGTTTTTGAACCACCATTCCCCCTCATGTGGGAGTTCCATTGCTGCTGCTATAGATGCCTCTGTGACTGAAAATTTAAGATCTCCAACCTCAACTTCCATGCCATTAAAAGACCTTGCAAATGTCTTCGTGACCTCTTTATTGTGACATCTAAATTTCTGTATGAACTGCAGCCACCGTGCCTTCCTTAATATGCTTTTCAATTGTGGATAACCCTCCATGAATTTAGGCCCGTCCAGCTCTGCTCTTAGCAAAAGGCCCATTCCTTCCTCCTGCCTTAAAATACATCTGTGAGTGATGGACTGTGAGTAATGGATTGACAAAGGTGAAACGGTTGTGTTAGCGGGAGATGGAGAAGGATTGTGGAGAAAAAAAACCAGTAGTTGTAAACAGAAGAGTAGAGAATAGATAGTGAAAATGAGTTCACGGAGCAGAGGCTTATGTAAACAGGCCAAAAATAAAAAACGTAACTTCAATGGGATAGTATGGAAATAGAGTGAGCCTGGAAGAACTTTGAACTAGAAGGCTGCGGAATAAGCATTAGCATGTTCTCAAAATGACTGCGGATTTGTGCGGCAGGAAAGAGCTGTGATCAAATAGATTACGTCCTCATAATTACCCGGTTCAACAGGTGGAATTCCAACGTACAATTAAACACGAGTTAAATTTGGAGGCGGATCATGAAGCCGTTAAAAATTAATGCAAAGTTCATGGTGGAATTATGTAAAGTCCATGGAGTGGTTATGAAAGCTATCAATGCAAATCATTACACATAATGGAGCCAGTGGTTTCATAACTATATAGAATGTGCTTTAAAATTATATTTGAAATGAATCTTGCTCATACCTTAGAACTTTGCCACTTCCATCCACTAACCTTTGATTGGCTACTTCCTGTTGGTGCTTTAGGGGCTTTATATCTTCAAAATATTTTCCTTTGTCATACCTGCATTTGACATTATTTGGCTAACATCTGACTGTCAGCGCTGAATAACAAAGTGTTAGCTGCGGAATCAACAATCAGCTGCGGAATCAGTTTTTAGCTGCGGAAACATAATTCAGCTGCGGAAACTGACACAGTGAACATATGACTAAATGGAGATGGATGGAAATGAATGACGACTGAGTGAATGATATATGAAAACTGGTCATGAAAGGGCTTTTATTGACGGGATGTGATGATGAAATGGAATGAAATGAAGTGAAGTCAAGTGACATGAAACTATGAATAAAATAAGAGGGATTTTTTTTGGAAAATATAGGGTGTCAGAAGTTTCTAACTTTCACCCTGTATTTTCTCTATAAGACTGACAATTAGTGATTGGTTTTCAGGCTTATACAAATTATTTTATTTTATTATTTTTTTTAAAATAGAAAATAACAAAGATTAAGTTGGTGGAGAAGAAGGATTCTTCTTCACCAGCCTTATTGCAGAATTATCTTGAAAGATTTTGACAAATTCCTCCTTTGAGAGTGGCTTATGATAGATCTTTAATCTGTGAGCATTCACAATAACAGGAGTTTGATATTCATCAATGGTTTTGATTCTTACCACTCCATTGCTAAAGACTTTGTCAATCTCATATGGCCCAAGCCAATGAGTCTAAAATTTACCTTTGAAATCTTTAAACTTGGATTCAAATAGCAATGCCCAATCTCCTTCTTGAAACTTTTTCTCCTTGATGTATTTGTCATGCCACTTAGCTCTTTGATATTGAACTAGATTAGTTCTTAGGATTGCTTCTTGTCTGATCTCATCTAGTTCATTCAACTAATCCATTCTATGCTTTTGGGCTTCTGATAGATCCATTCCCAATTGAACTGGCATCTTGAAGGTTCTGATTTGGAACTCAATGGGGAGCAGAATTTCTTTCCCATAAACAAGTTCATAGGGAGAATGTCCTGTTGTATTCCTCCATGTAGTTCTGTAGGCCCATAAGGCTTCAGGAAGCCTTTCTGCCCAATCTCTTTTGTGTAGATGAAAAGTCTTGGTAATGATGCCTTCAATAACTTTGTTTGTAGACTCCACTTGACCATTTGTTTGCAGATGGTAAGGAGTAGATTTTATATGCTTGACCTTGTACTCTTCCATTAGCTTCTCCACTAGTTTGGATGTGAATTGACCTCCCTGATCTATCACAATTTCTCTTGGAACACCAAAGCGAGTAAAAATATCCTCATAAAGAAAAATAACAACTGAATGCTCAGTGGCAGAAAATAATGCTTTGGCTTCTACCCATTTAGTGACATAATCAGTACCTACCAATATATAATTTATTTGTTTAGATGGTGGGTTAATAGGTCCAATGGAGTCTAAAGACCATTTTTCAAAGGGTTCGATGAGTACCTGTGGTTGTAATGGCATTTCATTTGAGAGGGTAGGTTTCCCTACTCTTTGGCAGCTATCACATCTTTTGACATAATGTTTTGCATCTTTGAAGAGGGATGACCAATAATATCCTAAAGAGAGGATTTTATAGGCTATCCTTTTGTCAGTAAAGTGTCTGCCACATGTTTCATCATGACATGCTTTGAGAATATTAGGCATCTCGTGTTCCCTAACACATCTTCTGATCACAAGATCTGGCCCTGTTTTAAACAATTCGTTAGAAATCCATGAATATTTTGAACTCTCCTGAATAATCTTTCTTCTTTCATGAGGAAATAAATGTGGAGGTAGTTTCCATGTAACCAAATAGTTAGCTATATTTGCATACCAAGGAGTCTTAGTAGTTACTGCAAATAAATATTCATCAGGAAACTTGTCCTCTACAGGAGAATCTTCTTTAGTATTCTGAATCCTAGACAAGAAATCAGCTACTGTGTTTTGTTTCCATGGACTATCTAGCACAGTAATATTGAATTCATGTAAAAGTAGGAGCCACCTTGTAACTCTGCCATTAGTAATGGGTTTGTTCATTAGATATCTAATTACAGAATGATCAGTATGAATAAAAGTTTCATAGCCTATTATATAATGTCTGAACTTAATGATTGCATGAACAACAACTAAGAACTCTTTTTCAGTCACAGTATAGTTCAACTCAGTGGGAGTTAAATTTTTACTGGTATAATAAATGGCATAAGGAACTAAATCTTTTTGTCCCAATACAACCCCTAGAGCTATATCTGAAGCATCTGTAGAAATATGGAAAGGAAGTTTCCAATTTGGTCCTCTCAAGATAGGCGCTTCAGAGATTCTTGTTTTCAAAGTTTCAAATGTTGATTGGAAATCAGGAACCCATTTGAATTCACAATCTTTTGTAAGAAGTTTGAAGAGTGGAGATGATATTTTTGTGAAGCTTTCTATAAATCTTCTATAATATCCGGTAAATCCCAGAAAACTTCTAACATCTTTTTGACAATTTGGAATAGGTAACTTGGAGATGACTTCAACTTTTGATCTATCAACTTTAATCCCATCCCCTGAAATATGATGTCCTAAAACAATACCTTCAGTAAACATCATAAAGCATTTTTCATGGCTTAGTGAAAGGTTTGTTTCTTTACATCTTATAAGGACTTTTTCCAAATTTTCTAATGCCTCTTCAAATGAATCACCATAAACTGTAAAATCATCCATATATACCTCTACACAATAATGGATTAGATTAGAAAAATTCCTAGTACTGCTCTTTGGAATGTTGCGGGTGCATTACATAATCCAAAAGGAAGCACTCGATAAGCAAAAGTTCCCCTTGGACAGGTAAATGTGGTCTTATCCTGATCTTCAAGTGCTACCTGAATTTGATTATAACCGTAAAACCATCTAGAAATGAAAAATACTTTTTGCCTGCTAATGTATCTAATACTTGATCAATAAAGGGCAAAGGAAAGTGATCCTTCAAAGTTGCTTTATTCAATTCCCTATAATCGATGCATACCCTCCATTTACCATTCTTTTTTGGTACTATAACCAAAGGAGAAACCCATCGACTATCTGAAATTGCGTAAATCAAATTTACATTGAGTAGTTTTTGGAGCTCTTCTTTCACTATCTCTCTAAGAGTTGGATTCATCCTTCTCTGAGGTTGTATAATTGGTCTACTGTTTTCCTCGATATAGATATGATGGATGCAAGTCTTAGGGTCAATACCTTTCATATCAGTATACTCCCATGCAAATGCAGTAGAATTTTTTTGCAAGATTTAGGTTAGCTCTTCTTGTTGTGATTTTTCCAAATTTTTGTTGATATTTAGTGTTTTTCCTAGAAAATTTTCAATGGTAGAACTACCAAACTCTTCCATAGAGTAAAGAGGCATTTGTCTTGATAATAAATATTCAATATCAAAATCTAACTGATATTGTGTGTGGCCATATTATGAAGATGTTTCAAAATTTTCTAATGTCTTCAAAATTTGACTATCTTCACTAATTTCAAAGATAGCAAAGACAGGTTGTATAATATCTTCATCGTCGACCCATTCATTGTCTCCTACTTCTGTAATTGCCTTTGCTGGAGGATACAAATTGAATTTCTTTGTCGAACTACCATCAGAAATATACATATCCCCAGATCTACAACTAATGAAAGCATCAGCTGTGGCTAGCCAAGGTCTTCCTAAGATGAGTGGATTCCCTCCTAAATTACTCTTGGGAGTCAAAATCATGAAATATATTGGATATTCCCAAGAATCTAAGGAGACTTAAATATCTTCTAGTACACCATCTGGTTTGATTATTGATCTATCTGCAAGTTGCAGTAAGGTGGGTGTAAAAAGAAGATTAGGAAGTTTACGCTGTTCCATAGTCTGTCTACTCATAATGTTTATAGCAGCCCCTAAGTCAATCAAAGTGTTTGGAATTTCTATCCCATTTATATGTGTCTTGACAATTGGACTACCTGGATCCACATACTTCTGCATGGTAATTTTTCCCATCATGATATCTGCAATTTTTCTTACCAGGTGGATTCTTCTTGTATCTCTTGGTTTCCTTCCTGGTCATTTGAGACTCAACTCCTTTATTATTTTTGCTAGAATAGTAATCTCTCTAATGGCTTGTAGCAAGGGAATCTTGATACAGACATTATTTAATTCATCTAGAAAATCATAGTCAGGCAACAAGATTTGTTTTTCCACCCCTTTGTCAATTTGTAATCTTTTAGGGAAAGGAGGCGTGGATGAAGATGCAGGTTGCTCAACTATAGGAGTTGTGGGGGTTGACTCTTTTTCTTTTTCTTTTTGAATGATTGAGTTTTGAAGAGATGATTGCTCAGAACCTTTATTGACTTTAAGAGAATCCTCCTAAGAGGTACCTTGCTCTTGAACATCTATAGAAGGTTTTTCTAAAACTCTACCAGATCTGAGTTGAACATCATTAAGAGGAACAATCATATAGGTAGGAAATTGTTGTCCTTCTACCATGTAAGAATTCTGAGGATTTTTGTTGTTGGGATTTGGCAATGGTTGGGCTGGTAGTTGATTTTTCTTTTGTTAAAATGAAAGCAAGAGTTGAGAATTTGGATTTTGTTGAGAAGGTTGTTGTTGTGGGAATGACAATGAAAGTTGTGGGTTTTGATTTGGAAATTTTGGATTTTGTTGATTTTGAAAAGATGGAGGATATTGATAAAACTGAGCAAATCTCCCATAAGGATTTTTCATCCCTTGTGCCCATGATTGGTATGGATTTTGAGGTTGGGGCCAAGGTTGTTGCTAAGAATTCCAGTTTGGCGGGAGCTAAAAGTTCATAGGATTGTTAAATCCTTGATTTTGTTGCCCCTGCCATGGTCTTCTTGAAACAAAACAAAGGGACTCTATTGAATTTGGATCTTCCTGAAAGATAGCTTTGAGCCTAGGAATTGAAGGAGAATCCTTGGTCTCATGACTTTCTGAGAAAATCATACATGTTTCTACAACTTTTGCATCCAAAGGGCATTCCCTTAGAGCATGTTTCTTTCTACATTTTGGACAAAAGATGGCCAAGGCATCAGCTTCTGCTTTCTGCTTGTTTTGTATTTTAAGGGTGTCTAGTTGTTCACTAAGGCTCCCTAGAATATCAGTGTTGAACTCATCAAGCATATTGCCAATCTCTGCCCTACTTACTAATCCAGTTGCAGATTTGTTTTCTCTAATAATAGAAGGATCTCTTGGCCCTTTTCCAGTTTTAGATTTTCCCCTTGAGAGATGGACACATATTTTTGCTATGTCATGAAGTGGAAGTTGAGAAATGTCTCCCTTCCCCATCATGTTTAAAATATCTATCCATTCATCTCTAATGGATTTAAAGGTTTCCTCGTCTAAATTACTCATTTTTTCTCTCTTTAAGTTGTATTGAAATCTTTCAAGTAAATCCTCCAAGTTTTCATCTTCTTTTTGCATCATATTGAATACCTCATTCTTATGATTGGTGGGCATACAATAATCCAGGTATCTGTCCAAAAATATTTGTTTCATATCATTCCAAGTCCTAATAGATTGAGTGACTAATCCCATGAACCATTTCAAAGTAGCTCCTTTCAATGTTGAAGGAAACAGTTTGAGTTTTTTAGAGTCTTCCATATAGTCATAGGTTCGTCACAAGACTTCAAACTCAAATAGAAATGTTTCAGGATCCTCACTTCGCAACCCATAAAAGCTTAGGAGGATAGATGTTGAAATGTTTTTCATTGTTGTATGAGTTTCCTCATCAACTATGGGGAATCCAAATGAGTTATCTCCTTCCCTATTTCCCCCATTGTTACCTCTACCTCCTCCATTATTTCCTCTTCCTCCACCCCTACCCCCTCCTCCAAATCCATCTACTACTTCCTCTGTCATGATAGTTTCCTCAGAGTCTTCTGGTTCTTCTATTAATGGTGAATGAGGGAGAGTTTCTCCCTTTCCCTCTTTTTCAGGTGATTCTACTTCTTTGATTACAATATGTTCCCCTGTAGAAGTGAAGAAAGGTTCTTCTCCTGGGTCAGATTTAGTAGATAGTGTGGGAGAATCCCTTAATTTAGCTGTTGCCCCTTGAATTCCAGGAATCCTAAGGCTGGGAGTGTGATTCAAAGATGGAGGTGTATCTTGTCTATGCCTTGAAGTAGCTGGAGTTGCGAAAATCGAACTTTTGGCCCTAGCTATAAACCTTCCCCTAGAATCTCTTGCTCTATGCATGTCATTTTTTATTTTTTATTTTTATTTTTTATTATTTTTAAGTCGGACTAATAATTCTCTTTTTTATCTTCCAGGTCACTCTAGGTGCAAGAAGAGAGCATAATCAAGAAATTATTGAACTAATAACTCTCTTTTCTGATCCTCCAGATCACACTAGGTGCAAGAGGAGAGCATACTTCAAGAAGTTATCAATTTTTCCTTTCTTCTTTTTTTTTGTAAGAAATCGGCTACCTAGTTACACTTCCCTGGCAACGGCGCCAAAATGTTTAGTCAATTTAGTATGTCCTAAATTGCTACATTAATTATCAATCCGGGAGTCGTAAACTAATGAAGTGTGGTGCACTATATGTGCAAGACAACCTCTTTCTTACCTTTTATTGTTTTCGATTTTATTTCGTTTTTGGGGGTTTTATCTTGGTTTGTCTCCTAATGCGAATGGAAACCCTATTCCTAAGTTTTAAGAATACTTTAGAAGGCAAGTATGGATATAGATTTTAAGGCAATTATGTCTTTTATGATGACTTCCAGAGCTTAACACTTCAGAGGATCTCAAACCATACTAGTGATGAAATTAGTACTTGAACAAGAATGTAAATGTGCAGCTATTTAAATCAAACAAATTATAAACTTCTGATCATGAAATCACTATCTTTGCTGCTCATCTAAATATAGAAATAAAAGTTAATCTATTGCACTCAAACAAATAAAAAAACCTGCAAACTAATAAAAGTAAAACCAATTCAATTCACTTATAGTCTGATAGCTCACCAAGTAGCTTTTTGGGGTTAAGCCATGGCTCCAGAGATAACGTCAATAACATGAGGAATTGATATCTAAATTATCTACTTGCAAATGAAAATAAAATCAAGTCACTTCACTTATAGTCTGATAGCTCGCCAAGTAGCTTTTCAGGGTTAAGCCATGGCTCTGGAGAGAACGTCAATAACATGAAGACCCTGATATCTAATTGCAGAAATGAGAGTAAAATCAAGTCACCTCACTCATAATCTGATAGCTCGCCAAGTAGCTTTTCAGAGTTAAGCCATGGCTCTGTAGATAATGTTAAATGACATGAAGAATTTTATATCTAAACTAACTATGAACAGCAAATTAATAAGACTGAAATCAAAGCATAACCGAAATTGAAAGCTAAGAAAAACAAAGTCAGCAGAGAGGCCAATCTCATGTCACTATTTTATTGCAAAAATTGTATGAAAATGCCCGAGCCTAGCCTATGCTGAAACACACTGATCAGTGTTAGCAAAAATATACAATGCTTTGAAAATCATGTACAGGAATGAAACATTAACACCATAACTAAAATATGAAATATACACAAGTGAACAAACTATGAAATATCTACAATGGAAATAATACAAAAACATATAAAAGCTTTACAGAAATAAAGAAACAAAACCTTAGCGAGCAGGGGCCCTTTGCACGGCCTTGGTTAACACGCTGTCAGTCCGAAATTATGCTCACATAGTCATATAAAACAGTCTTGTTATATTGCAAAACAGAGGAAGGATCCTCTCGTTACAACAGCAGGACCAATGTCACGGAACATTACATGAACTAATAGTAAGACTACCTAAAAAACCAGCTACATGCGTTTGCAAACGCATTATTTATAAAGGAAATTACATAACTGTTTTTCCTATGGAACACCTTCAGTAGAAGACATGTAAAAAGATAGCACCCATGAGCTTAGCGCGTTGGTTGCATGATCATTCAATCTACTAAAAGGTAGTTGTTGGATTTGCGTCGTGGAGGCAGTCTACAGCTATCAAAATGAATCCATGGATCTAGGAATGGTCTTGGACCCTTCACGTGTTGAAAACAGAGACCTGTTTGCTGTAGAACTCCTCGTTTGACCACCATTTGACCAATGCTTTCCTCTATGAATTTGGCTAAACCAATAGGACTTGGTCCATGTCCAGATCATTTTTGAATTGCCCACATGCCTTGTTTTGCTTGCTGACACCTGTAACCTAGATATCAACAAAAACAACTGCGGAATCTCAAGTCAACTGCAGAAAGTGGCTACATTCCGCAGCTGATGAGAAAAATCTAAGTCAAATAGCAAACACAAAAATATAGTTAGAAAACCACTTAAATGCACTCTCAGAATCAATATGTAATGATCTTTGATAGCTTATGAGGCACTGGTGAGGGGAAAAAGTCTAGAAAAGTGTGTAGAAGAGATGTAGTTTCAGGGCTCAACAACCTTAGGGACCAATCTTTGGCAGCGATGGATCTAGGGTGGAACAAAGTAATGGAAAAGGATTTGGTCTTAGAAATATGGTTAAGAAAAAACGTAGTGTATGTTACTCTGAGATCACTCCTTCCCTTTAGGATCTGCCATCTAGAACTTGGCCAATCAGAACAGCTACCTCTTTCAGGATCACTTCTTCTGGGAAATCAAGGATGGAAAATATGCTTTATTTTGGGAGGATTCGTGGAAAAATCTCCCTTTCTTGGATAAATAAGCCTCCATATCGGATTTAAAACTCCTTCTTCAGCATCAAAGTGAGGGACGAGTAGCTAATTATTGGAATGCGCAACCAAATTGTTAGGGCTTGAGACAATGGAAAATGGCAGTCGACTAGCAACTCAAGGCACCTCAAGAAGAATGGAAGAATATCTCAAAACAATTGAATTAGAGTTGTATTCATTTCTCTATGGAGCATGATAAACTAAGATGGGGGTATTCGACATCCAACTCCTTCTCCCTCAAAGAATCATATCTCATCAAGTTTGACGCCAATAGCATGCCACGCTAGAAAATTTGGAGCACAATCTCTGGGGGAAGGTTCTGGCCCAAGTTTTCACATTTTCTTTGGCTCATTAGGCATACGATAATCCTTACTTGGGATCGCTTTCTGAAGAAAGGCTTCTTGGGTCCCGCATAATGCCCCCTTTGCAGAAACCATAAGAAAACTTTACATCACCTTCTAAAATCATGCCCTACTACTGGCGAAGTATGGGATTTGGTTGCTTCCCTATTTGGCCCTTATGAAAACCATCAGGATGAAATTTTGGAGACAATTGAAAACTGGCTACAAAGTATATTCAAAAACCCAATTTTCAATAGAGTATGGTGTCTAATATTGGGATTTATCTTCTAGAATATCTAGAAAGAAAGGAACCAAGCCATATTTCATGATCATACTCCCTCTAGAAACTCCATTCGGGGGATAGTCAAAGAATATATCAGGGAGACAATCCTAGTAGAGAAATGGGATCCTGATGATTGGAAATATACTCCTCCAGAGTCAACCATTCTCCTATCTCTAAATTTATCTCAAGACATGACTCTGCCCTTTTCTTCTCTCATTAGGGATCCTCCAATTTCCTCCCCTTTTGACTTCTCTCAGCCTCCTCTAGGTTGCATTAAAATAAACTTCAATGGAGCATCCAAAGGCAACCCAGGCCCTGCGAGTTATGGTGGGGTTTTGAGAAACGCCATGGGATCCCTACTGGTGTCTATGCCAGGTATTGTGGATACACCACTAATAATGTAGTTGAACTTAATGCTTTGGAGAAGGACCTCACCTTAGTCGTGCAACAGAATTTCTAAAGGATCCATATAGTTGGGGAACCCAAAATGGTGGTCCAGATGACTCAGAAGATCATTGATAGATCTCCCATCTTCAAAATTTCAAAAATTTGGCACCTTGAGGCTCAACTAGTAAGAATGAAACATATCTTGGAAAGATTTAAATACGCCACTACAGGCCATGTCCTCCAGGATTGAAATAAAGTGGTTTATTGGTTGGCTAACCAAGGAGTGATGACCCAGTGCAAATTTTTTTCCATTCCATGGCATGTTACCTAAATCGTCACTCATTTAGATCCTGGTGAATATCAGAGTCTCCAATACCTTCTCAAATTAGACTCTCCTTCCCCGATTGGTGGTGATCAAGTAGACATACAAGTGTCCCATGAGAGGTCATCGGGGCCTTCTCCTACTCCACATTGGTATTAACTCCACCTCATGCATTGTCTCTGCATTCATTCCCTTTATGCAATGATTTTTGTCATGCAATATGTGGTTGAATTTGGAGTTTGGAAAGTGGTCTGCTTTAGTTTGGCAGTCTGGGCAATGAATTTGGGTCGGAAGGAGAGTGAAGGTGTTTAGGTCTAGGTCCATGGTGTCTCACTAGATTTTTGGCCTTGGTTGAGGAGTGTAGATGACGATTTCATTTTTCGAGTGTGGGTTGGGTTTTGGCTCGTGTTTTTCCCTTGGGATCCAGGCACCCAAACAGTCACATTTTTGTATACTTTCGATGCCTTTGTTGGCTATATGCCCTCTTCACACTTGTGGAATCTTTTGATTCCACCCTCATCTGTGAGGGATAATTCTGGTCTTCACAGTTGTGTGGGTATCATTTTGGTTTCTGGTAAATTGTGTTATTGGCTTGGGCCTCCTTATTGGTTCAAAGGAAGCAATATTTTCCTCTTCTGTAATTGGGGTCAAGCTCTCTACTTGCATCAAGCTTTATGGTTGTATATGGGGGTTGGTCCACTTCGCTCTCTAGTCTGGGTTAACTCTTAACCATCTTACGTCTCTAGTTGTGGTGTCAATTTTGTGGTTCATATTCTTTAAGGCAGTGACTTTGTGGTATTGGGCATTGTTGCATTTTTTACAGGATAAACAGAGGACTCTCTGTGGACTCTTCTTGTATTTGGTCGTAAACCTTTGTGAATTTCATCATGCCCCACCAATTGCATTGTCCTCTCCAAGGGAGAGGCCAACATGCCCAGGTTGGGTGTCCCGAGCTAGGTCACAATTCGTCCTCTGCTAACTCGGCTTGCAAGGAAACAGAGGACGTTGAGCTTATCTCTCCAGCTAAATCGCCAGGTCACCTTGTAGCCCCTGCTTCCATGCGATCCATCATAGAGTAGTTGTGGTACATTCAACTTGAAATTGACATCCTTAGGGACCACAAGTACGAATATCGTAATGAGATAGAGGCATATCTTACTGATATTCAATATAGTCAAAATGAAATTTTGTAGGATTTGGATAACTTATGGTGCAATCATCATTGCAAAAATAACCACCTTCGTAGCTTGGAAGCATGAGTGGAACACATTGACTTCCATATTCATGATCATGTTGGTTACTTTGAAATTCCCCTTGTAATGCCCCACGATCCCCCTCCTTGATATGTTGTTGTTAGTTCAAGTCCCTTTTTTTGTTACTCCTAGTATGTTAAGGCCACAATGCCCTCCGGAAATAATGTATGCAAACATTCTTCTTTGGTATTCTCGAACCCCCAATCTTAAAAAGTCTTGTCAGAATGAGAGAGCAGGCACGATTGAGATCATTTATGTATGCTATGCTATTTTTAAAATCTAATGAAAGCCATTTTGAACCAAAAAAAAATGTATATTCAATTTTTATCAATGTGGGTCTTCTCAAAAGTGTGCATAATGGGTACTAATTGGATGTGGTATTTAATTCTACATCTAATATGTCTCTACAGTTGAAATTTGAGTAAACCTATAAGGAGATAAACAAAAAATACAATTAAAAAAAAAATATTTTTCTTTTTTTACCGCCAACATATTTACATGTACCTCTTTTTAAATCTAAAAGATTTTGATTGGTTTACATATTATGACATTAAAAATTCATGGGAGCTTTTAGGTTGAAATTTTCTCTAATGTCTTTTTTATTTCATCCTATACGGACATACTCTAATAAGGAATAAGTTTCCAATGTTTGACATACAGACAATTGAAAAACCATTTCCTATGAAGCATTTTATTTTTCTCCTTATCAATCTTTTTCATAGTAAAAAGGGAATGCTATAGAAATCTACATCATATTGTGTCTTTTTTTATATAACTATATCTATAATTAGTGAAGAGTTTAGTAATCAAATAGTTGAAATTGAAAGATTGGATAAAATAAATGAGGTTGATGGTTTCCACCGTATTATTAATAATATGCCATATACTATGGTGGCTGATTACCAACACAAATTTTTCATTCCCAATGATTCATTTCAAGTGGTTGGATATCAAGAATTTGAACTGAGGAAGATTTGTCATGAGAATGAGGCAGATTCAATCAATGGTTATGTTAGTTCCCCATTATCTTGCTTCAATATTTGGAATAAATAACACCATCAGTATCAAAATTCTCTCACGAGGCTCTTTTCAAACCAATTCTATACACAATTTTCATAAGATATGTTACTCATTTGGAAATTTCTCCCAACAATGATACATCAATCATTATGGATATTATGATAGAATAAAAATATTGTTGAAGAAATATTTTTAAAAAAGGTTTGTTATAAATTATCTTGCTTGTGATGGATAGAATTCTTACTAATATTATTCTTTTATTTTCTTATATTAGAGTACTCCAATTTTTATTGATAATTTGTGATATACAAGTGATTGTAGGTTTGGAGTTACATGAATGGTTGCATTGATATTTTGATTTTACCTAGTTTTTTTTTCGTCAATATAAAATATGATAGAAGTAGAGTAGATTAGATTAGTTACTTTTGTTTCTTAATTGTTTTCACAGACTCCACTTTTGTTCTTGTTGTCTTGATTTTCCATCATTGAATTACTTAGGAGAATCCAAGTGTGTTGGCTTCCAATCCAGTTTATCTCTTCTCTTTCTTATTAAAAAAAAAAATAACTTATTAGCTGAACAATAAAGGAATTTCATGGGTGATAAAGAAAGAAGTTAAAATTTAACATGCTAAATAATTTCCCAAAAAAAATTGTACAAAATATTTTGATAGAAGGGAAATTTTTAATTGTCACACTCTCAAGCTTGTTTCTCTACGTATTTGAACTAGTTTTCTATTCACTATTGGTACTTCTAATGGACAGAATATCATTTTACAAAATGAAGAGCTAGTGCAACTCCTTTTAAATCAATACAAAATCTTAGATAATAATTAACACTTAGAGATCTCTAATTTGATGTTTCATGACAATTAGAAAGTTTTCACTTAATTAGATTTCCTTTGAGTTTTGATTCTACTGTCCTATACACAATTAGTAAAAGTTTGAGTATTAATTTTTTTTCCATATTTTATTAAGACTACTCCAATACCTTTTGATGCATTGAAATCATTTATTTTGTTTGGAGTCATGCAGATGAATGCTCTTCCTTTGAACATTTTCTCAGCTTCTTTTCATCCAACATGTTTTATTATACGCTCACTGTAATGATATTCATTGTATTTTTCTTTCTAGATTTTTGGTTGGGATGAGTTTAGTTGATTTGGCTAATTTTTGTTTGTTGCTTTAATTTTGATATTTTTTCAATAAATTTAGCTATGATACAAGAAAGTGCACATACAATTAAGGTTATTTAATATAGTTTTAGAGGGATGATAAAATTTTCATTGCTTATATCAAATTGCTTTTATATTTTAAACTCACTTTTCGAATTAACTAATAATCTTAAATATTTTGGTTATAAATTTTTTAAAATGTCTACTTTTCAAAAAGATGTTAAACTGTAAGATATTTTAAATAATTAGCTAAATTTGTTGCAAATAAAGTTTGGGTTGTCTTGGTCCATGGGGTCTTGGATAGACGATGATCGGGTGCTATGTTAAGGCACTCCTTGATGTGAAGTCACTGGTTCAATTCTCTACCCCTTTCGTGGTGATATATTGGACATGATAAAGATGTAGTCCCATCAAGCATAAAAAAATGGTTATCTTGTCTAAATAAACTTAAAATAAATATAAGGAGCTTTTAGTTATCTTTGTTTGTGATGGAAAAATATTGTTAATTTTGAATTTTTATAATCGCAAAATTTGAGTTATGATGTAAAGGAAAATATTGTATATTTCTTCCTAAAAGATGTTTTCATGGGTTCATATTAGTTTCTCACCTTTCTTGATTCATAGCTACTAGATTTGGGTTTAAATTTATTTTTCTAATTACTTATTACTTTATCTTTTATTTCTAGTGGACTTGTTGGTTTTTTAGTTTTTCCTATTTCTTTAGTAGATTTGTAAGATGAGCAACTTACCCTCATTGGAAAGGATTTTCTTTGAAATATCCTATTTAAACTCTACAAAAGAAATATGAAAGGAAGGATAAGGTGTGAATAAGCAATGCTATATTTAAAATAATTATCTTTCTTCACCAATTAACTAATCATGTATGAAGATCTTAATTTTTGTCCACATAAGAATATTTCTAAATTGAATTCTTTTAAATGCCTAAAAGAATTTGGTCAACGATTTTTTAATACTAAATCTAATACTATCCCATTCTCATTTTAATCTTGGGAGGAGTTTAAAGAAATCACTCATGAGATTGTTTTAAGTAAACATTGATTGCTTATAAGGGTTATATATATCCTAAGTGGTGATTGTTTTATTTTTTTTAGAGTAAACTATTTTTTCATAGATACTTATGAAAGAATGATGCCTTATTAAAAAAAAAAAAAATGTTAGTATAAAGAAGTAAATATCACTTTCCTATTATTAATTCTTATCATTTTGCATCCTATGCTTTCTAGATAGCTGAAATATTTGATACTTCACTAAGAGTAACCTATCATAATCACTTTAAAACTTTATCATGATCCATAAAAAATATATATGCTTATGTAATAAAAATGTATCTGTCATATTCATGATAGTCTTAGATTCAATGAGAACTAAATTTAAAAAGATAAAGATGATTGATTTTTTATTTACCATAAACAAATTGATTTTTTTTTAAAGAGAAAGGATGTAGATATAACTAAAATGAGGAGGGAAATAAAATATTATAATTATATGAAATCAAAATTTGGGTTTATATATCTCATTTTAGCACACCTCCCAATTTTCGAGTATTTTTTTCCTTCTTTTCTATGTGCAGCTTATCAAAATTTTGTTTTGGAAAACTTCCTTAGATCTTAATGACTTTCATGATGAGTAATTTGCTTGTCCTGATTTAAATTTGAGCCTAAGATAATTTGTTCTTGATGCTAAAACTTAATCATTTGCAATGTTACGATTTTATAATTGATTTTGAATTTCCTTTCTCATTACTTCTAAAGATTGCATTTTATTTTTATTTTTAACTTGTTCTTGTTATTTTATAATTATATTCTTGTATAATTAGGATTTTTAAAGTTTTCATTTTCTTATTTCTACTTGGTTTGTTTGTTTGTTATTTTTATGAGAAGTTTTGTAGGGAGTCATTAATCCTAGGAAAATGACATTTGTAACGTTTGGGTTGTACTTTAATAATTGTCAATATCTTAAAACAAAAGCATCATAGGTGATTGGCATCACAAAGTTGTTGATATGTGGTTAAATTTGTACATTTGTAGTGTAACACTTATGCTTTTAAAAATTTATATCTATAAATCTAGCACATTAGCCTTTAGGTTCTTTATAAGTTTTTTCTTTTGAGCTCCACTGACCTAAAATTAAATAGTTGATACCTAGAACGAATGATTGTGGGAATAACCTTAGGCTAAAACTCTAGGAGTGAGTTCTTTTTCAAGTAAATGAAAACAACCCTTATATCTCCCTACTTCCTATCCACCCATTTTCAAATGCAATTTTATATACGAATTAAAATGACAATTTGAATAAAAGCAGAGGTGATAGCACTATGAAAATTGTGCTAAATGCAAGTAAACCATTTTGGGTTATGGGAACTTTTTAGAAGCAAGGCCATGCTTGTATGGTACTAAGGCACCTTTGTGAGATGTATGAACCCTTGTGGACAATAATGTAATGAAAGGCTAAAGGGAAATAAGGAATACACATAGCCAATTATATGGCTCACCCAAAGTGAAGGTCCTAGGTCACACCTTAAATCAATTATTTGAAAGCTAAAGAAAATTAAACTCAGAAATTTCCTCAAAAAAATGGTCTATTAGTTACCTAACATTCAGTGCCTACTAAGAATATCTTTCTAATTCTAGAATACATGGTGGCACCCATAAATTAAAAAACAATTTCTTCTAGTCATTATAACTCTTATATATATATTCTCTCTTATGTGGATAATATAATATTTGATTTCTTTTTAGTATAGTAATTACACCACTTTTTTTATGAGATTTTGGTTCCAACCCTCACATTCTTTTATATGAATGAAAGGCTTTCCTTATGATAGATAAAAACAACCATATATAGCTTTTTGGGTTATCACCTAGGAGTGTATTTTCTCTCCTTTTCTACAATGTTAAAAGACAATATTAACTGAGCTTTTTGGGTTATCACCTAGGAGTGTATTTTCTCTCCTTTTCTACAATGTTAAAAGACAATATTAACTGTTCCAGCCACGAACAACTTCAAATATTTACTCATTTACGTATAATATCAATATGGGTGATTACATATTCTTTAATAAATATTATCAAATAATAAATATTTACTCATTTACATATAATATCAATATGGGTGATTACATATTCTTTAATAAATATTATCAAATAATAAATATAATTTCTTCTATGACTATAGCTTATGAACTATAGCATAAAAATGGTTCACAATCCTACAACCCACTTATATATTATTCAATACTTCATTAACAAAATTTAACGGTCAAAAACTCCTTATAATTGGTTGTCGTACTCAAATACAACTGTCTCGTTCACTCTCATCATCTTTCTCAACTTCTGTACTGCTAAACGTCTCAACAAATCATTATTGGAAGAATCACCGTACTTTTATGGGATCTGTAATTTCCACCCTGGGAATCCTAGTCAACACTTGTGAGTTTTGGTGTAACTGCAAATCTCCACATGGTATCCTGGATCAAGGTTCGATTCCCTCAAGTTGCATTTGAGGGGAGGTGCTAGAAGAATCACTGGACCTCTATGGAATCCGTAATTTCCACCCTGGGGATCCTAGTTACTGATTTGTAACGTTTACCAACACTTGTGGATTTTGGTGTAACGGCAAACCTCCACAACTACAAGAATATCAATACTTCTAGTGCCGTCGATACTTCTAATGCCGTCGATGTGTATTCCGGCCCCTCCCAGAAGTGGATTGCTTTACTAGAGTAGGTCCGATACTAGGTTTGAGCAAGCTAGGTTCTTTGCCACCCCATTCTTTCAATGCTTCCTCCTTAGCATCCAGTGCCACGTTATCTTCTATCTCATCCCCCCACAAAGTACACCTAATGTTGCATATTTTACAGGGTTTCCCTAGTTTTCGCATTTCAGAATGTTGGCAAAAGTGTTCATATTAAGACGTAATGATCTGTCGGCAAAGGTAACACATTAGGGTTCTACACCTAGCACACTTCAGAACTATTGCATCCACCGTCTTTACCATCTTAGCCTTGCAAGTTTTACATTCTCTTACAATGGCCTTTGTCATCATCTCTTCCACTTTTCTACGATGAGCAGTCTCAGATATATTTTGATTCTCTTCGCACAATAATGGCAGGTGACTCGGCTCCTTGCACTAGATGCATGAAGCCTTCAAACAATTTGGGTTTGGACATTCCATAACTTGTACACACTTGTCCACTTCACATGGAATGCCGCAAAATGTACACACTTTTCCACGTCCAGTTTAGCATGAATTATAGCATCTTGGGCTTCATATCTTTCGATCAGATCATTCGGAACAACCCTCCAAATCTCACAGAAAGGAATTGGCTTTTTGCACCCATCCATATTCATGCAATGCAGACACCCTCTTGCATTATAATTTCCATATAGGATTTCCTCTACCTTCCGTTGTACGAATCCAAAACAAATTAAATATCGTCTTCTGCACTGTACTATATTTTCAAATGGAAATATTTGTTCTCAAATTTAGTTTTGGCTAAATGTTCAAACTTCATTTTCAACTTGGGCTAAATGTTCATTTTCAACTTTCAATTTTTTTTATTTGCTTTCAAATTTAGTTTTGGATGCTCGATTAATTTTTGCTTTTAAATTTTTTTATTTGAATGTAACTCTCTTCCATATCTTTTATCTTTTTTTTTTTTAAAATTAGGAAAAATTTCAAAGAATCCCTAGTTTCTAGTACTCTCAAGCTCATAGCCCTATTTCCATCTATAATCTTAATCATTGTAACCCTCTCTCAACCAAAGGCTTCTCCCAATTAACTTCAAAACATTAACTTCACTAACCCTTCACCCTATAGCCCAAGTCAATGGCTTCACTACAATTAAATTCACAAACAAATTATAATACAATCTCATGTATTAAAACCTCAATTTACATCCAAAGAATTGTATAAGTCAATCTACTTATGAATCTAAAGATCTCCTTGTAGAGCACTCCCCTCCATCATACCCAAATATCATTACCTTAAGAAACTGTAGTAGATGAGATCCATCTCTGCTTCTATGCACTCAAAAAATCTAGGAAGTCCTTTTGACTAACAACTCCTAGAGTACACAGTAGCCTACAAAAGGTATATGCATTAATGGAAACTAAGGGATCCTCAAGCTTAAAGGAAGTGGAGTTCATTATCTCGCATTGTAACGTAAATAATAGAACAATGTTTAATGATAAAGGAAGATTTATTGGTTCCTATCAAGATGCAAAGATAGATAAGTATTACAAACTACAACAACCAAAATAGCATATGATTATGGGATTTGTAAAACATTTTCATAGGGATGATGATATCAATCATTGGCTGGTGGGTAAAGGACAAAATATTCTTTGGTAAAAAATTATGGAGGTTGTGCTATGAGTAATTTGAGGGATGGCTACATATACAAGATGTCTATGATAAGTTAAATACATGGAGAGAAAAGCTACATATTTATCATGAACGGTTAGATGCACTTAAGAAAACTATCATCACCATTATAAGTTTGTTCCAATGGGTTAATAGATAAAGCACAAACATATAGTTTTATTTGGGTTTGTTCCCACATTTTATATGACTTTATATTTAGTGGATGACATATATGCCACTATTATATTTCCTAGAATTAGCTAGAGTTGGCACATGTGAGGTTCCCTTTCTCTGTATTTTCAAATGACATGGGAAAAAGCCACAAGGAAATTTATATTTAATTGTATGAGTTCTTCATGAGATTAATATTTTGTAATAGATATCTCATGTTGAGCAATGTTACTATGAAATTGATTAAAATATTGAAAAATCCTATTTACAAGAGGATTCTACCTATTTAATAATTTGTGGGTTAACTACTTCACCCCAACCCCTACTCAAATCTCGCACAAATAGGCCAATATTGGGTGAGATTACTTTTATTAGGATTTAATGCATGGCTACACTCACCTTTAAAGAATACAAATTATACCTTGGACATTGTGGATTCTTCATTTCTTAAGTACGTAAGTAGGAAACCAAGGCTATTCATGAGGAATAGATTTAATTATTTGGACATTCATATGAGCAATGTTATGATAAAATTATTTATGATAATGTTGTAGTTGGGATGATGTAAAGAAAAGGTTAAAATCTAAATATTTTTCTTCTCTCCATAGTATGTCACCTAATGATCAAATCAAATAATAAAGTAATAATTAGAGGAAGATGAAATAATGATCAAATAGGAGGATAAAGAGGAGAAAAAATATGATGAAGACAAGTTTAGGAGAAAAGAGGAACTTAGTCAAAAATACAAAAAAGGGAAAATAAGGAAAAAGAAGAAGAAGAACTCATAACTACCACCAAGAAGAGGATGTCTTAAATCTAAGAAAGAACTAAAACATAAAAAATCAAGTTGAACAAGAAAAGATGAAAAGGGAAGTTGAACAAAAATAAAGGAAGAAACCAAGAAAGAGGAGAATGTGGATACTGAAGTAATTAATTACAATTTAAGACTAAGTTACTAAATGGAATGTTGTCATGGAGAAATTATTAAAGAGATTATTTTTAACAAATCATTGTTTTTAATGAAAAATTGTGAAGGAACTAAGGCTCAATCATTTAGTTGTCTCATAAAACCTTGAAATATGTCTAATAGAGAATCATTTACTGGTCAAATCCCTTAGTCTAAAATTCATCATAGATTTCTTTAATCTAAGAGAGTATAGGAAATTACCACCAATTTAATTGTTTTTTTAAACCATCTCTATGTTATTATTTCCATCATATTGAGAGAGAAATATGTAAATAGCAAATCTCAGTAATCAATCATAAGAAGTCAAATGAATTATGACCTAATCCACTCTACAACATAATTCTATTCAGTTTTTTTCATCTTTCTAGATTCATATGCTAATATTGCAGTATCCTGCATTAACACACCCCTAAGTCCCTCTAAACAAGCATAAATAAAAACAGTAAATTCCTTATTTTGATTTGAAATTTTTAATATATGGGTTGTTTTTAACAATTGTTTCAATTTTCTTGGCATTTCAATGTCCATTCAAACTTTACTCCTTTCTTCTGCAAGGAGGTAATGGGGTAAGCCAATTTTGAAAATCCTTCTACAAATCTTCGATAATATCCAGGAATACCCATAAATGAGTGAACTGTTAACACATATTTAGGTGTGGGAAAATACATGATAGTATTCACCTTTTTGGGATCCATAGCTAATCCTTCTTTGGAAATAACATGTCAGAGATACTGAATTATGTTTTTATAAAACTCACATTTGCTGAGTTTTGCATAAATTTGATGTTCTCTTAAGGTATATAATACCAATCTAAGATTTTATTGGTGTTCCTCATATTTAGAGTACACTATGATGCCATCTATGAATACTAACACAAATCTGTCAAGATATTTGTGATGGATATTATTCATTAAACACATCAAAGTGGATGATGTGTTAGTGATGCAAGAGGATCCAAGAGGATTGATCCAGGTGGATCTCTAAAAAGTACTAGTGGCATGGTAGGAAGGATCAAATCTCAAAGTGGCACATTCTGGATAAACTTACCTTCAAATTGAAGTGCTCATCATCCTGATTCCAACGTTGTTAACTACACTAGGATCCGATCTCATATGAAGAAGTTAGAGCATGTCAAATTTCAGGTTTGACTTGGAGACAAGAAAATGATGTGGAAGAACTCTCAGCGAATGGGGAAGCACCAAGTGGCAGGCTAGCATTGGCCCCACATTTCACATGTCATAGAAGGAAGAGGTCCATGGTTGAAAAAATTAGCCCCCAAAAGTACCACGATGTGATTTGTGATATCACAATCATAGATCAAATATGTATCAAGTGGTATTCAAGCAGGGCTTAGTTGATGTGAATTTCATGAGTACACTAACCAAAAATAAGCCTCAAAGGATGTGCATGAAGAAGAGGAGACATGGTGGATGTTGAAGCCCGTTAGGAAGAGAAGCAGTCTTGTTGCTGTTAAGAATTGCGCGCATGAATGACTGAGTGTGCAGCCATGGAGAATGATAAAGAAATGCATGAGACCTTCCTACGAATGTCCAAAATGGTGGACGTATTGTATGGCATGCACAAGAAGAGAAGAGAGGAGGAGACAGGTAGATCGGAGAGTAATGGGTCATCAACATCTTTTGGTGCTTATGCATCTTATTCATCACCGTCCTCAAATGAGGAGATTAGCTAGAGACTTCAAGAAGAGAAAATTGAATTAAGAAGACTATTGCAAGAAGAGAAAGAGAAGAAGCAACAATTGCAACTTCAGTTGCGAGCCACAGATGAGGTCCTGGAAGAATTGAAGTGCAACAACCATTGTCTTCAAGAAGAGCTTGCTAAATTATGGAGACTTCTACAGGAAGAGAAAGAGGAGAAACAAGGGTTGCTACGTCAGCTACAAGCTAATGATGAGGCCTTGGAAAAGTTGTAGCATGACCCCGTTGAGGTAAGAAACAATTCTTCAAGTCCATGTATTTCTCTTCTTGATGATTCCGCCATTTCTGAAAACCATACTACAGGAATCGGGTCCAAACTATTAAAGAGAATGGGTTATCACGGAAAGGACCTCGAAATTAATGGCCATGGAGACATAAACCCCATCCAATTAGAGGAATTAACCCAACATACAAGACTTGGATATGTCAGGAAGGAGGTTGGGAAATTCACCAAAACAACCAGTGAACCATCAATGACATATGATGAGAATCCCTCGTCAGTTCTTTCCAAATTGACAGTGGATGTAAAAGATGTTGATTTCCCTTCAGTTTCGTCTTCGCATGATATAATTTTTGTTGGAACTATGGAAGTACCAATTACAAGGAAAAGCATGAGACTCCTTACCAAGATGAGGTACAAGGAAGAAGAAGGACTTGGTGTTAATGGCCAAGGCATAACTCAGCCATTGGTGGTTGAGCAAAGACCTTGATTCACAAGGTTAGGGTGCATTGAAGGATAGTGCTCAAAGATGTCAGAATCTTCCACGATTTTGTTGAAACCTTCAAGGAAAGAGGATGATGGGAACACATCACCATCAACCTATGGTAGTATGCATTGTAGAGAAAGAGTTGAAGCAAGCTCTTGTTCCCATGGTCATACGAGAGACCAACAAGAAACGTATAACTTGTCTCGGTATTCTAATGTTCATTTTGATTACAACCATATTGTTAATAATGAATAGAAATCATGGCATAGAAGAACTTGCAGTTTTTGTGGATTGCATAATCATGTGTTTTCCGAGTGCTGGAGGAGAATAACAGCATGAAAAATGATGAGGCGTGAAAGACCCTCTCAATAACAGGTAAAAAAGATCTAGAGGAAGAAGGCTTGTTGTAGTCATTGCGAGAGAGGTGGTCAGCAAAGAGCCACATGTTAGAGGCTCCATCGAGACCATTGTTGTAGAATTTTTCTTCAAATTAGATAGGTCTGATAACATGTAGAAATTTCACCTATAGAACAAACCGATATATGAAATGTCCTAAATCATAATACTTGTTCTACTTCTACAAAACATTAAGTGGAAGCATAATCAAATTCATGAGCAACATCAAGTAGAAACATGCATAACTAATCAAGAGAAATAATCACACATAACACAAGATATATTTAGGGGAAAGCACCAGCATAAAACCCCAACCATGTATTATCAGTCAAGTGGAAATCCTCTTCACAATACAAAAATAATCAGCTCTCAAGCTATCCAGTTCTCAATGAACTATGAAGATATGTCTCATGAACCAACCAAGCCCTGTATATAAAGGCTTTACCTATGGTCCAATCCCTATTTCCTTGCACATTTTGCTTAGGAAATAATAGCAAAATCATATGCAATTAATTCCAAACATACCGAGTCAACCTATGGTCCAACTACGTAATCTTTGAGGACACTAGTTCCTCAATCATGCAAAAACTACTTACTAGAAATAGTCAAGCATATGATAGTACATTGTCCCACATCTAATCTCAACTGGGTCTCTGACAGAACTGACATGCACTGGTTATCCATGAGAGAATACTCAGTTAACTAAAAATAATAGTTGTCACATGCATGCAAGCATTAACAAACTATTTCTTCTTAATCTAACAACTTGTTAAATTAATCTAACTGGACTTGACTAGTTTAAACTAAGTCAATTGATTCTCTCATTATAGAACTCATACTTATTCCCTCCTACAAAGACTTCAAATTCAAATTTCCTTAACTAATTAACTCAACTGAATTAATTAATTAATATTTACAACTGCTGTTAAGACCAAACTTAATTTTACTTCCTATAGATAGACTAGGGACTGCTATAAATAAGAAGGGACCCAGAAATGCTATTTTTAGAACTTTCTATTTTTAGCAGTTTCACCTCTAACCCAATGTGGCCAATGACCTCATAGCCAAACTGCTATTTTTAGACATGCTATTTTTAGCAGGTCTATTTTTAGCACATTCTAAATTTAGAATTTCTTGTTGCACACTTTTCAACAATTGTTGCAAGGACAAAGCATTCGTGCATGAACCAAATGAAACAATTGTTCAACTAGTGAATGCACCACAAGGAGATGACCCAACCACTTTGATAAGTGAGAGATGGTTCTTCTAGGTGTCGTAGAATGTCATGGACTTATTTTTGCAAATCATTTGTTGCATTTTAAACTATAAAAATGATGATGTATTTTCCATCACTTATTGCAGCAACAATGATGTTTGGCCTTATTTTGTGTTTCATTTTAAATTATGAATATGATGATGTGTTTCCATCACTTGTTGAAACAACAATAGTGTCTTGGCCTTATTTTTGTAAATCATGTGTTGTAGTGATGATGTGTTTTCCATCACTTATTGAAGCAACAATGATGTTTTACCTTGTATTGATAGCTAGGGTGTTGTTTCCATATTTATGTAAACTTGACCCCAAAGTATGTGTTATAAACTCATGGCAAGTATGGGATGCTTGGCTCATTTTTGGTCATATAGTGAAACATGTAATTTGCAAGATATTCTATTGCATGTTTACAGCAGATGCAGGTGTTGGTTCATCGCTTATGGCTTTGAACGACAAAGGTGAAGGAGAAGGAAGGATGACCTGTTAGGACACTTTTGGTGCAGACAACGTACAGAGAAGTTGCATATTATTTAATGATTTTGGAGGACCAAAATATTATCTTAGTGGGGAGGATTGATCTAGGAGGATCCAATAGGATTGATCCAAGAGGATTGATCCAGGGGGATCCAGGAGGATTGACCCAGGAGGATCCAAGGGGACTAATCCAAGAGGGTCTAGAAGTATTGATCCAGGTGGATCTCTAAAAAGTACCAGTGGCATGGTGAGAAGGCTTAAAACTAAAAGTGGTAGAATTAGGATAAACTTAGCTTTAGATCAAATTGCTTGTCATCCTGATTCCAATGGTGAAAATGACATCGAATTCGATCTCAATGAAGAAGTTAGAGAAAGTAAAAGTTCCAGTTTGACTTGGACAAATGGCAAAAGAAGATGATGTGGTAGAACTTTTAGCGAATAGGGAAGTGCCAAGTAGCAGGCCATTATTGGCCCCGCATTTCATTGATCATAGAAGTCAGAGGTTCAAGAATTGATCCCCAATAGTCCTCGAGTTATGATTATGATATCACATATCACGGTTCACAAATGGCAGACCGACAGTGTTAAGAAATCGACCCCGAGCAGGGAGAAGGTGGGATGCAATAATCGTAGATTGGGCATCACAAAGGGAATTATTTACAGAATCCACCCTCGGCAAGATCAGGTTGTGATTACAATATCGCAATTGCATATCGCACAGTGCAAATTCCCTTTATATATGTTACCCCCTCACTCCACCGATTGCAATGTATCCCTGATGTGATATAGTTATGGGTTTTAGGGTATAGTTCTATTGGGTCTACCTTTTATCACACATCGCTAAGTGCAGAGTCCTCATAACTGTACCACCCTTCAGGTTGTACAAATTGAGATTTGTGATGGGTTATTGAAGCCGATAAACTAAGTCCGTCACTGATAAAGCCATTGATTAAGGATTTAAAGCACAGATTCTGTGTTAAAACCATCGGTTTAAGGATTAATGTGTGGTTAAGTAGTTAAGAAGAAAATAGCTTGTGTGAACTATTTTCAGTAAATTCCTGTGTTAAGACTACTGAAAACACCGCGCGTTGTCTATGGAGAATCTCGATTGTTGAAACGACCTGTTGTACATGTCATTTGTTAAAACATCCTAGATTGTTAAGGATCCTGCCCACCAACATATAAATTGGACTATCTGCACAGTGAGAGGGGAGAGAGCAGCAAAGAGTAGTGTAGATTTTTAGAGTAGAGAAGTGGCACCTTCTCCTCATAGTCGGTTGGAACCCTACCTCAGAAATCAAAAGGTTTCAAGAAGGTGTAAAAAACCCTTTTATCAGAATTAGGAATTTGGATAAGCGATTCTGCACGATTTTTCGCTAGGAAGTCAGTGGTGTTGTTTGTTTCTAGAGATGGGCTCTCCAATTGTCATCTATCTTTTAGATTGGAGGTATAAGGGTGTTTATGTAAAATATGCTTGTACTTCTTCTCTTTTCATGTCATTTAATGAATGAATGCGAACCCACTATTAAGGAGGGCCCAAAGATGTAGTCCAAATTGGATGAAATTTGTAATCAATTCTCTGTGTCTTGATCTCATGCGTGATTATGTCTCTTTTATCTTCATTTTATATGCTTATGTTCCATGGTTTTTAAGTGCTCTGGTAAATGTAATTTAATAACGCATCCTAGCAAAAAAATCATGAATTAGTTAGTGATTCCAAATGATATCACTACGAACTCATAATGTCCATATGAAGTTTTGAAAGGTTTCTTATGGATATCCTCATCTTTTATTCGTAACTAATGGTAACTAGTTCTTAAATCAATTTTTGAAAAAATAGTTGTTGACCTTACCTGATCAAATAGGTCATCGATTCAAGGTAGTGGATATTTATTTTTGATAGATAACTTATTCAAATGAATGTAATCAATGCACATCATAAATGTGTGATCTTTCTTTTTTACAAATAGCACAGGGGCACCCCATGGTGACGCACCAGTTCTGATATAACCCTTATCTAGCAGTTCTTGTAGTTGCAATTTCAACTCTATTAGCTTTGGTATATTCATTATATTTGGGGCTCTAGATATCGGGGTAGTGCCTGGTACGAGATCGATATTCAAATCAATATATCTACAAGGGTGTAACTGAGGAATTTCCTCCGAAAAACATCTCGAAGTTCTCTTATGACCGGTGTAGTCTCTAACCTTTCTTTTTCTGTTTGTTGTTCATCTTTTTCCACATGCACCATGTACACCTGATATCATTTTTTTTCCCTTTTTAATTTTAAAGCTGACATTTCCCAGACTGATATCTGTTTTTGTTTTCCTCTTACCAATTTGCGCTGCCAATTTTGGTCTACACAACTTACAGTTTTCTACAAATAGTTTATGATAACTTTCTGCATTTCAAGCTATTCCATCCCAATTAGTATATCATATGATCCTAAAGGAAAAATATTTAACTTCACTTCATTGGGATAACCATTCAAATTTACATGACACTGTCTTAATTGATGTGTTACTTTTTGTTTGGTACCCGTGGCTACTTGTACTAGGCATGCATTCTGGTACTCTTCTACTGACAATTTACATTTTTCCACAGTTTGGGTGTTAATATAGCTTAAACTAGCCCTCCAATCAATTAAAACAAAAACTGATTGGTTTTGTATTGTACCTTATTTTTCAATCATGGTAGATTGATGCTCAACCTGCCTATCCTCTAATGCAACACTAACTCTTGAAATCTTTCTAGAAACATCATTTATAGTAGTTGCTTCTTGTACTTCTTGAACATTTTGAATAGATATTGGATTATGCAGAGAGTCCCTGAGAAAATGTTCTTCACCACGATAATAGAAATTCAATGGTTCTCGTTAAATACCTCCTATAACCTTTTTGTTGCTCAATTCCATGGCCTTGGATCTCGTATGAGACTGAGACATTGATTTACATTTCCCTTATTAAACTTCTTTCTTTGTTGTTCCTTACCAAATTATTTGTAGTAGGGAGGTTTCTATCTTTTTATATTCATGACAACTTTGTTTTTATCCTTATTTTTCCATGGATTTTCCCCTTCTTTCCTTAACACTTCATCCATCATTTAGGATTGTCGAATTCAATCCTCTCTTTGTAGCATGTTGGTAAACATTTTAGAAATGTCTGCACTTTTGCTTTCTCCACTTTAATATAGGGCACATACCTCAGTAAGTTTGTAAATTTTGTAAAAAACGCATCCATGGTAAGCTGTCCTAACCTCAGTTCATGGAATTCCTTAGTACGGTCATGATAATAATGTTCACTCAGGTACCGAGATTTAAACCGCTTCGGAAATTCCTCTCAAGATGGTCTTTTCCTCCAATATGTGTATACTTTTAGCCTTTTCCCACCACAGAGTGGCCTTTCCCCGTAGCTGGTAAATAACTAGTCATGCCGTCAAATTACTTTCATATTAATACACTTGGAAGTATTTAATCACGTTAAGTATCCATTCTTCCACATCTTCCTCCCTTTCCCCATAAAAAATAGGGGCTTTAATTTTCTGAAATTCTCCATGTGCCTCCATTTTCTTCTTTTTCTTATGTGATTTTGAATATTTTCTATCTGATTCCTCAGCACTTTTAGATTTCTTCGACTCCATTTCAACCTTTCACGTTCCACATTTTTATTACTGGATTTTTCCGTGAGTTCCCTTATCCTACATTCATGTTCCTCACTAGCTCTCAAGAGCCATTCATTTCTATTTCAGAGTTGCGCCACATCCTCTTGTTGGTTTTTGATCATTTCCATTAACTGGGAGTTTGGTGTGGTGCTATGTCCTCCTAATTCGACATATAACTCCTCTTCACATTTCGTGGCTACAGGAGAGAATTTGGCCATTCTGAGCAACCTGCTTCATCTATGTACCGAAACAAAATAACTTACTATCAACCTATGGTTTATTTTTGCAAACCATTTATTCAAAAAAAAAAAATTCTCTACGATGGTCCATGGTATGCCGAGTATTTAAAACTAGGCTCTGATACCACTTGTCATGTCCCTCGACTGTACATGCAGTTTGTTTTTTTTTTACATGTATAGTTAATGGTCCCTAATCACCCTTCGCTATTATTCACTATTTTTCTTACTGCACTTAGGGTAATATTAAGAAAAGGTTTATTTATTGGTAATCCAACCCTACTCTCCCTAGTAATTTTGAATTATATACTCTCCTTACACCTCTATTTTTCCCTTTAAGCACTATATCTAAATTGCGAACTATACTTTTCTTTTATGGTATTGTTACATTACCTACCAAGTGAATCATTTCTATCTCTGTGTCACAATTATTAAACATTAAAAAATATGTTTGAATTCTAACCCCCACACTCACATGTTGGACTAACCTTAAACAAGAGATAGTTGTATGTAAATGTGATAACACCTTATCACTTAGACATTCCAAAGGTTTTCTAGGGGCTTATTGCACCCATAGTGCATTCCAACTATCCATCACACACGCTGCAAGTGGTAGGAGAGTGGTACACGTGAACCTCTTATCTTTAGGCACACCATTCCTCTCATGCTCGTCTCACATGCAAAAGGTGTGAATCACAATTTTTGGTTTCTGTGAACGGTGTATATCACCGAAGGTGATCTAATGGCTTTCAATCTTTCTTACAAACCCTAAACCTTAAATCAACCTCCTTTGTCATTTGTCTGCCTTCTGGTTCTATTACTCAGTCGACTGCTCATGGAACGAGTTTGTCCAATGTTCCTCTATGAAAGAGATGTGTCAACTAGATTATACAGTGACACTACACTTGTCATACTACCTAGTAATGGTTATGTATGACACAGGTTAACGAGACAAGGAGTGGAATAAATAAATATTGGTGCCATTTTCCTCTCCATGTTTGTTGGCCCCTTTTCAACATGAATTGTTCTTAACGAGCTACTCTTCACGTAATTATAGGTAAAATATCCATATCATATATTTAGGTAGATTTCCCCTATGCTTTGGCTTTCCAAGATGGAGTTTCAGTTATTCATTTCTGTGTTTTTAGAATTTATGTAGACACGACATTAAGCCTCACTTGTTACCTCGAATGAGTAATTTCTCTAGTTGCCTCATCAACAGAGAGGAAAACCCTCTGTTGCACGCGTTGTTCTAAAAGGCACAGGTATAAACCCACCTTATGAGTTTCCTTTTACCTTTTTTTTTCTTGTCTCGGGTTTGAGTTCAGTGTGAAGTATTTTCATTTCTGTTTTTTCCAGGAGATATAGGCTCGATTGAATACATATCCAACGTTCGGGCTTCCTTGGATTCTACAATTTTTGGCTAAAGTATGGTTGTGTTCATGGTAATTCCATATTCGCCATGCTGTTGTTTGTAACTCCTAAGTTTATTGGGTGTAATCTATTCTCATTCATAATACTCTGGCGTAGAGTACAAAAACTCTTCTGAAATGTTATTATAGCTTCCAGTTCAATTTTAAAACCGCCAAACCCATACTAGAAGTGTGCTAAGTCTCCTCTTCTCCAAGTATACTTCTATGCTAACTTGGAACCTTTATTTCGTACACTAACTTGTTAATTTTACCAAATATTATAACAACATACCTTTTAATTCTTCTTCATAACTCAGGTTCTCCCACTTCAGTTGCGATGGTAGCTCCTAACTCAGTATGTGCTAGAGGTAACTATTTCTCTCTCGCTGAGTGTAATTCCTATAGTTTGTATTTCATAATTTAATTTTCTTTGCTTATAATAAGGTTTGGTTTTTCTTATGATGTAAAAATGTACAGGTATGGGACCAGTGGTTATTTTGTGGCTCATTTTCTCAACATTAACCAATAAAACCTTTGACTAATGCCCTTGCACCTATTCCAGATCTAATCTATTCAAGGTCCTATGTCGGTTTCCTCATGTCATTTGGTGAAGGAAGTTCATAACGTCTCTGTGATGGAGAAAAATTCCTGTTGATGTTGTAATAATTTATTTCCTTTTTGTTTCCTGTACATTTTTCCTACAATGGGCCTGTAGTTGGATTTGTAGCCTGTAAAAGGGTGTAATGCCCATGGACAATTTATAAATACATTTATTTACTTTATTGTTGAAATTCTGTGAGTCCTCTATTGTTTATTTGGACTTTTGTGTTCTAAAACGGTCTTCAATATGTGTGTGTGTGTGTGCATCTTAATTCCAGAAATTGTTGAAATATTGTGGATACTTCGTGGAATTAATATATTTGTGACAATTGTTATAAATATAGCTTTGGTTTTATTCATTCATTGTCTTTTGTTATTAAGTATTCTTTTTCAATTATAATCTACCAAGGTCACCTCAGTCTGTGCTTTTTATACACTATGTGTATAAGTGATATATGGAACGTAATGTTCTCTCTTGTCATCTTTACTGTAATAATCCATGCAATCATAGTTATATTTTCCCTCTGGTTAAAAGTTTGTTTATTTTAGTAATAGTTACTAGTCTCCTAGGGCTTCTTTGGTTATCAATTATTCTAAATACCAATCTTTTATAAAATCTAGTTATGTATGTTTGAGAGAAGAATTATTTCAAAGGTGTTCCTCATTATATTAACATATATGGTTACATTGTATGCCCTATTCTCATTAATTGGCTTCTCCTTTGAATTAAATTATTGGAAGACTGTCTTCTTTCATCATAGTAACTATAGTGTGTTTTGCCTCTATTGAAGCATGGGTTTTGGGTTGTAACCAAGGATAATTTTAGGGGCGAATGTTCGCCCTTTGGCGAAATTAAGGGGTTTTAAATTTTTAGTGGGCGAATATTTTGTATCATAGTACATTTTTACAAATCACCTCAAATAGCCCACCTTATTTTAAGGGAGAGGGTAAAAAAGGTAAATTTAGCCCTTGAAATTAGGACTTACAACCTTCTATTCGCCCATTTTCAAGAATAGGTTTTATTTAAGTGAATCCTATGGGCCAAATACCATATTTATAAAAGAGGTATGGTAAATAAATAAAACGTCCTTTTATGCTTATTCAAACGGTATGGTAAATAAATAAAAATATAAATAAACTAGACGTATCGTAAATAAATAAAACCTCTTTTTATATTTAGTCCATAACCCTCGTTCTATTTATGAAGGCTTAAGAAAGAGGTTTTAAGTGAATCCTATGGGCCAAATACCATATTTGTAAAATAGGTATGGTAAATTAATAAAAATATAAATAAACGAGAGGTATGGTAAACAAATAAAACATTTTTTTATATTTACTCCATAAGTCACCTTATATTTACGAACACTCAAAAAATGGGTTATATTTAGGTGAAACCTATGGCCAAAATACTATGGGACAAATACCATGGACTAGATTGTTATTAATACCATGCAAAAGACCACTATTAATCCTAATATTAGAATTAATAAAAATAAAAATGGCACATGGTATTGACCCATGGTATTCACCTAGAATGTAGCCTATCTAAATGGGGGAATTAAACCAGCATGTAGCCTATGCTAAGATTCACTAGGACTTTGCAAAGTTTTATTATTTAGTGAAAGACTCACCAAGATCTTACAAGATTTTATAATTGAGTAAAATATATACCATGCCTGGTGAGAGATTCGCCAAAAAATTATATATACATATTATATTATTGATAAAATCGCCTTCCATTTTTCCTATATACCATGGAGATTCGCCCATTTATTATATTTATAAATTTAAGGGGGTTCTTAAAATTTTCCCTAGTTGTAACATGTATCTACTTCTAGTTGTGGATTATATCATGTTATATCCACAAAATTAGCCAAAATATTTTCCTAGGTTTCCCATGGTCATATACAATAGATTCGAGCCTCCATACCTAGTGACGTAATGTTGCTAGAGAAAAATAATTAAACAATTTGGTGAAGCTGCATTTTAATCTCAACAATGATTCCTTTTGGAGCCATGTATACTATAAGCAAGGTTTTTATTAATGGGTCTCATAAATTTATAGTCATTGTTTTAACACTTCGAAGCTTATATTGTTTATAATTCAATGCACATGTTTACTACCATGCTTGTTGCCAACTAGGTAGTTTCACATGAAGTTGACATGGGCTTTGGTCCCGACAATACTCATGGTATTATCTCCAATTGTAAATTTCTATGATTGAGATTACACCTTATTAATGGATGGCAGGGATTGCTCGAGCATGGGTTAGGGTAACTACCCTACCCAATACCACTCTTGTAGTCTCATTGTGCTACAGTTCTTGAGAAAAATAAAGCTCTAAATTTTATTTTATTTTTCTCGTGTTTAAGCCCTAACACTATTCATCAATATTCATGAGGGATTTCCTACAAGTTTAATGTTTGAATTTCTCTAGATATTTCTTAGTTTTCCATCGGAAGGAGGGTGGTATGACTCCAAATCTACTCCCTCATAAATTTTTTGAAAGAAAATCTTAATTTTAACCTTAATTATTCTTTGTTTTGATTCATTAGGAATTCATATGTAGATTTCTAGTACCGTCCTTACTTTTCATGATTGGTTTGATTGAAAAAGTTACCATTTTCTTATTCTTGAAGAGGGTTCTCTAATATCATGGTCAAAAAGGGCCGATTTGATCCCATCATATAGACTATTATGGTGGGCCAAATCAAGGTAAAACTTTTCGTAAGAACTATATCTCTACTTCAACATGCCTTAGACCTTTTCCTTCCACTTTCTCACCAATATCAATAATTAATTAAATTTATTTTTTATTTACTATGGTTTAATGGCAGGAATGCAAAATTTCACTTTCATTACTCACAAGTAATTTCTAAACCCGAGTATGATCCCTATTCTCCTTCTCTTTTCTAAAATAAATATGGGTATTAGTTCTATTACTAACCTCAATAAGATTTTGTCACAAGTACGGTTAGCGAGCATTGAGTTCTATCATGACTCACTCAAGGTTTATTTCTTGTGAGGGTTTAAAACTTCATTTTATCTTAGGTTGGCATAAATATTTAAACCCGTTAGTAATGGCATGGTTCATATGACTACCTATGTTTCCCAATGGTGTCTCAAGAATCTTTATTAAACTCCATGTTTTATGTTTAAAAAAAATTGTATTAAGGCTAGGATCCCACCATAGTTTCTGCAAGATTGTGTGCAAATATATTAAGGTTATTATCTTCTTTTCTCCATACATTCATGTGCAAAAATTGTAATAGACTTCATGGATATAAAAATGAGGGTATTCTTCCTCAATTAAACTATAATTCAGGTGTAAATTTTAATGTCTTTAAACCTCAATCGGGCCCGAGGGTTTTACTGAAAACTTTTCTATACATATATATTCTCTTCCTTATGTGGATAATATAGATTTTTATTGCTTTTTAGTATAGTAATTACATCACCTTTTTATGAGATTTTGGTTCAAACCCTAACATTATTTTATATGAAAGAAAGGATTCCCTTATGATAGGGAAAAAAACAATATATATTTTTTTGGGTTATCAGCTAGGAGTGTATTTTCTTTGCTTTTCTACAATGTTAAAAGACAATGTTAACTACTCATTTTTTGGTTGAACTCATTGTTGTTTTATTTAAAGACATTGATGCCACCTTCTTGTTCATTTATATTTATATGTGTGTATGTTATTGGAAGTAATGCTTCCATGACTTCCAAGTTGTTGTGAGTTGTAACTGTGTGAGTTTCTAAGTCAATAGTTGTACTAGCTATTTTCAATAATCTAGATCCTCCATTCAAAGATCTAGAAGTATCATGTATTCCTATATATGTAATGTTTGTGAGATCAATACAAATATAGTGTGTTTGGTGTTGTGTGTTTAATAAATCTATATGTTCTCTCTCAATTTTTCTAACACATCTTCTCTTTCTACTTTGGAAGTAATATTTAACATTGAATTGAGCCATAGGAAAAGAGGGGAACCCATTGAGTAACTTTGTAAAAGAGGTTTTCTCGGTGATATCGTATGGAGAGTGTATCCTAGCTATAAGGCTAGAGAACCCATTGGAAGCTTGTGGTTTGATAAACCTATTAGACTAAGGGTTGATGAACCACCAATAGTTGCCTTGGGAATAAATATTTGGTGCATGACTCACTAAGGAATCACGTGGAGTAGTGATTTATTTACCCATACACAACTTAACCACAAAATAACATTCCTCATAGTGGAATCTCTTCTCCTAAAAGTGAGCTAGATATATTTGTATTTGAAATGTTGAGATTGTTGGGAATGTCCCTTGGCACTCTGTGCTATAATGGGTGTAACTAGTGGATCAAGGTAGTGTCTCCTTGTAGCATCATGTTTTAGCTAATCCTTCCTATTATTGGTGGAGTGTTGATCTCGTTACAACCCATTTGGGCACTTCATTCCCTTTGGTTGTTCTTATATGTCAATAGGTTGAATGTATAAGTCCCTCATATCAATGGACAAGTTCCTATTCAACACATCCTAATGTGGCCATCGGAAACACAAGAAAGGGGATCTTGTTGCAAGCAAATGAAGGACAGCAAAAGGATATGCTTCATAAAACTATAATGGTGATTTTTTTTGTCAAGTCGAAGAATTTTCAAATCCACCATATCTGAACCAGGGTCAAAACCTTTCGCAAATGGCTCATAATGCAGAGTTTGTGAAAAACCTTACCTCATAAACCATGCCTCATGACCTTATCGTGTGGTCCTCAAAATTGTTAGGGAATTTTGGATTATTTCTCATACTTTATGGTATTTTGAAAGGGTTGTATGCCTATACTTTGATTGGGAAGGAACCTTCCTACTATTGGTGGACTATTGATCTTCTTACAACCTATTTGGGCACTTCATGCCCTCTAGTTGTTCTGATATGTCGAGAGGTTGAATGTATAAGTCCCTCATATCAATGGAAATGTTCCTATTCAACACATCCTAATGTGGCCATCGGAAGCACAAGAAAGGGAATCTTGTTGTAATCTCACGAAGGAAATCACTAGGATATGCTTCATAAAACTATAATGGTGATGCCAAATTCTTGTCACAAGTCGAAGAATTTTCAAGAACCATTAACCGCATGGAGGTATGTACCTGCGAGGACATGGGTGTCATAAATTTATAGTCATTGTTTTAACACATCAAATCATATATTGTTAATATTTCAATGCACATGCTTACTACCATGCTTGTTGCCAACTAGGTAGTTTCACATGAAGTTGACATGGGCTTTGGTCCCAACAATGCTCATGGTATTATCTCCAATTGTAAAGTTCTACGATTGAGATTACACCTTATTAATGGATGGTAGGGATTTATTGGTCATGGGTTAGGTAACTACCCTACTCAATACCACTCTTGTAGTCTCATTGTGCTACAATGCTTGAGAAAAATAAAGCTCTAAATTTTATTTTATTTTTCTCCTGTTTAAGCCCTAACACTATTCAACAGTATTCATGAGGGATTTCCTACAACTTTAATGGTTGAATTTCTCAAGATATTTCTTAGTTTTCCATCGCAAAGGGGGTGGTATGAATCCAAATATACTCCCTCATAAAAATTTTGAAAAAAAATATTAATTTTAACCTCAATTATTCTTTGTTTTGATCCATCAAGAATTCATATGTAGATTTCTAGTACCCTCCTTACTTTTCATGATTGGTTTGATTGAAAAAGTTACCATTTTCTTATTCTTGAAGAGGGTTCTCTAATATCATGGTCAAAAAGGTTCATTTTGATCCCTTCATATAGACTATTATGGTGCACCAAATCAAGGTAAAATTTCTCTTAAGAAACTATATCTCTACTTCAACATGCCTTAGATGTTTTCCTTCCACTTTCTCACCAATATCAATAATTAATTTTATTTATTTATTTACTATGGTTTAATGGCAAGAATGAAAAATTTCACTTTCATTACTCACAAGTAATTTCTAAACCCGAGTATGATCGCTATTCTCCTTCTCTTTTCTAAAAAAAATATGGGTATTAGTTCTATTACTATCCTCATTAAGATTTTTTCACAAGTACGCTTAGCGAGCACTGAGTTCTATCATGACTCGCTGGAGGTTTATTTCTTGCGAGGGTTTAAAACTTCATTTTATCTAAGGTTCGCATAAATATTTAAACTTCTTTGTAATGGCATGGTTCATATGACTACCTATGTTTCCCTATGGTGTCTTAGGAATCTTTATTAAACTCTACGTTTTATGTTTTAAAAAAAAAGTTGGCATTAAGGCTAGGCTCTTGCCATAGTTTCTACAAGATTGTGTGCAAAGGTATGAAGGATATTGTCTTTTTTTCCTCCATACATTCATGTGCAAAAATTGTAATAGACTTCATGGATATAAACATGAGGGTATTCTTCCTCAATTAAACTATAATTCAGCTATAAATTTTAATGCCTTCAATCCTCGATCGGGCCGGAAGGTTTTACTCAAAACTTTTCTATATATATATATATATATATATATATATATATATATATATATATATATATATATATATATATATATATATATATATATATATATATATATATATATATATATATATATATATATATATATATTATATATATATATATATAATATATATATATATATATATATATATATATATATATATATAGATATATATATATATATTCTCTTCCTTATGTGTATCTTATGTGTATAATATAATTTTTTATTGCTTTTTAGTATGGTAATTACATCACCTTTTTATGAGCTTTTGGTTCAAATCGTGACATTATTTTATATGAAAGAAAGGCTTTCCTTATGACAAGGAAAAACAACAATATATAGCTTTTTGGGTTATCAACTAGGAGTTTATTTGCTCTACTTTTCTACAATGTTAAAAGACAATATTAATTGATCATTTTTTGGTTAAACTCATTGTTGTTTTATTTAAATACATTGATGCCACCTTCTCGTTTATAGATATTTATATGTGTGCATGTTACTGGAAGTAATGCTTCCATGACTTCCAAGTTGTTGTGAGTTGTAATTGTGTGAGTCTCTAAGTTAATAGTTCTACTAGTTATTTTCAGTAATCTAGATCCTCCATTCTAAGATCTAGAAGTATCATGTATTCCTATATATGTAATGTCTATAAGATCAATACAAATATAGTGTGTTTGGTGTTGTGCGTTTAATCACTCTATATGTTATCTCTCAAATTTTCTAACACGTGTTCTCTTTCTGCTCTGGAAGTAATATTTAACATTGAATTGAGCCATAGGAAAAAGAGGTAACCCATTGAGTAACTTTGTAAAGGAAGCTTTCTCGGTGATATGGTATGGAGGGTGTATATTAGCTATAAGGCTAGAGAACCCATTGGAAGCTTGTGGTTTGATAAACCTATTAGACTTAGGGTTGATGAACCACCAATAGTTTCCTTGGGAATAAAGAAATATCAGAGAGAAGACACTAATCAAAATCCCAGAAGCTGACTCACCTCCCTGCAATTATCTATATATGGATCCCTCATCCCAGAGATACAGAGGCCGGAATTTTGTATCTTGTAAGGAAGTGCTATTTGTTTCCTGGTGGAATATCATAGTGTTGGGTGATCTAAGCTTTTCATGAGGTGAAGAAGGGCTTTCATGCTGGGAGGATGACGCTGAGTCAGATCAATGGGTTGTGATCCTCTCTTCTAGTCTTCATATTAATAAAGATATTCAAGTTTTTCTCCACATTCTTGTATGTCTGATAGTATATGCATTTGTGTCGTCAATATATATATGGTCCTATATTGTTTATGATTGTAGATCTATGCACTTTGAAGGTATTATGCTACTTTGACTTTACAGGTACTCTTTGAAGCAGAGTGGTCAAGGGAGAAGCGGTAAAGACCTGTCGGTGAGGAGAAGGAACAAGCAAAGAACCGAGCAAAAGATCGAGGTTGGTATTCCTTGATCCTCTCCTATCTACTTCTCATAAAGGAAAACGAAATTAACTTTAATCTATTTGTTTCTAAGATAGCTACCCGTCTTAGTGGGACTAGTAGCTCTGCATAGACATTAGATTTGCCGATAACAAAATGGTGACTCCGCTAGGGAGTGAATAGCTTGTTTTCTTGTTTATACTTGTTTGTTTTATAAACTTATAGACAGAGCCTGAAGTTGAGCCAGCTAGCCTTCGAACTGCATTTGCTATGTAGGTACAAAGTAGATCAATGCTGCTTTAGTCTATCTCCAGGTTTTGTTTATAAACTAAAAAATCGATTTGCAAACATCCTAATTGCCCTAATGGTGGCTCTAGTAACCTCATTAGATCAACCCCTGTGATTTCTATTTACTGACTATCATTAGCTAGGCCTAAATCCCTGAACTAAGCTGCAAACTGTGACCAAGAACCAAGTTGAAGTCTTGTCCTTGGACCATCGCACTTTCTCCTCTTGGGAATCTGGATGCATCGCACCTCCTGTGTGCAATAAGTCCACTGCATCGCACTTTCCCTGTGTTGTAGGTGCGGTGATCAGATAAGACCTCTTCTGCTTCCAGATTTTGGTTTCTTTGTTCACTCTCTTCAGCTTTATTCATGAGTTTTACTGTCTGTGATCAGTATACCACTGTGGAAACTACCTTCCTTTGCATGATTCAACCTCCATAGTACAAAGAATTGTGAATGTTTTTATGTATTGTACACCATTTATAGTTCTCTTTTACAAAAAGTAGAATAATCAAACTGTCGTCTTTTGATTTGGAAGTGTCGCAAGTGTCATTTTTAGTCAAAGAAAAGAATCCTATCGTTCTTGATGGTTGATTATACAGTTACTCTTGTATTTGATTTGAATTAGTAGTTTTTCAAGTGTCGAAAGTAGTTTTCAATTCAAAGTCACAAAGTGTCGCGTTATCTTCCTTTCGTTTTTGAAGAGAAATTTGTTAGTACTGTCGCTTTGAAAAGATAATTCAGATTTGTACTTAGCATTCTTCTTGTCATTCACACATTAATAAGGCTAAAAACAAATACATGCATGTGCATTTACATCTAGATTGCTTGTTGGTTTGATTTAGGACAGTGCATCTAGTGTGTTCTCTTTACTCTATGTTGAAAGAATATCATCTATCTTTCTTTAGTAGCTATGATTTTCATTGCAAGAAGAAGATCAAACGATTGTTTATCATCAGGGAAAATTTTAAGAACCCCCCCTAAATTTATAAATATAATAAATGGGCGAATCTCCATGGTATATAGGAAAAATGGAAGGCGATTTTATCAATAATATAATATGTATATATAATTTTTTTGCGAATATCTCACCAGGCATGGCGAATATTTTACTCAATTATAAAATCTTGTAAGATCTTGGCGAGTCTTTCACTAAATAATAAAACTTTGTAAAGTCCTAATGAATCTTAGCATAGGCTACCTGCTCGTTTAATTCCCCCATTTAAATAGGCTACATTCTAGGTGAATACCATGGGTCAATACCATGTGCCATTTTTAATTTTATTAATTCTAATATTAGGGTTAATAATGGTTTTTTGCATGGTTTTAATTCCCCCATTTAAATAGGCTACATTCCAGGTGAATACCATGGGTCAATACCATGTGCCATTTTTATTTTTATTAATTCTAATATTAGGGTTAATAATGGTTTTTTGCATGGTATTAATAACAATCTAGTCCATGGTATTTGTCCCATAGTATTTTGGCCATAGGTTTCACCTAAATATAACGCATTTTTTTATTGTTCGTAAATATAAGGTGACTTATGGAGTAAATATAAAAAAATGTTTTATTTGTTTACCATACCTCTCGTTTATTTATATTTTTTTATTAATTTACCATACCTCTTTTACAAATATGGTATTTGGCCCATAGGATTCACTTAAATAAAACCTCTTTCTTGAGCCTTCATAAATAGAACGAGGGTTATGGACTAAATATAAAAAGAGGTTTTATTTATTTACGATACGTCTAGTTTATTTATATTTTTATTTATTTACCATACCTTTTGAGTAAGTATAAAAAGATGTTTTATTTATTTACCATACCTCCACTTTACTTATATTTTTATTTGTTTACACCCTTACATGTATATAAGGTGACTTATGGAGTAAATATAAAAAATGTTTTATTTATTTACCATACCTCTCATTTATTTATACTTTTATTAATTTACCATACCTTTTTTATAAATATGGTATTTGGCCCATAGGATTCACTTAAATAAAACCTATTCTTGAAAATGGGCGAATGGATTCACTTAAATAAAACCTATTCTTGTTGTAAGTCCTAATTTCAAGGGCTAAATTTACATTTTTTACCCTCTCCCTTAAAATAAGGTGGGCTATTTGAGGTGATTTGTAAAAATGTACTATGATTTAAAACCCCTTAATTTCGCCAAAGGGCGAACATTCGCCCCTAAAATTATCCTTGTTTATCATCTTAGATTACATTTTAGGAATTATATATCTACATCACACGGTGAACCTGAAAGGAAAATTTCTTAAGAAAGATCAACTGTAAAATAAATTCAGTGAACATAAAAACGCTTTGGAACCTAACACACAACATTTAGAAGTCTAGGCTAGAGATGTATTCTAGCGTCATAAAGCCTGGTAACTATCCTTTCATTGTTGGTTGGGTGATTCCTCCTCTTTGAGACAACAAGTGCCAGTACGGACTTGTGCTCCCACGTACCGTCGAGTATATATTGGGAGACCACAATAGGCTATATCCTTTATCCATAGGAAGCCATGTCTGCCGCCCTATCAATCGCAATGCACTGAACACAGCATTCAGGAAGATTGACTAGCGTATCGTAAAAAGTATTCTGTAGTTTTGCGATTGGTTTGGTAATCCCTCTATCTAGATTTGGAGAGTAGTCTCTTTCGTTCCTTTTTAGACTCCTTAAAGGAAAAGGTCCATCTGAGCACTTGTCACTTCATGCTCATTAAAAATCGAAGGCGACTAGAGTCATCTTTTGTTTTTTCTTGACTCTTAAAAATTGAAAAAGCAAGTTGTGTCAAAGCGTCTAAAATTTATTTTAATCGGAATAACGTCATTTTTCCCTCGTTGGTCTTAGGTTGAGAAAATGGAGTCCACCAACCAAGGATTTCCCCTTGGAGGAAATCCTGGTCCTTTCTCCTCTTAGGGAGATGTTGGTGCACCCCATATGGCCACATTGTCACTTCCAGGATTGACGATTGGCTTGCCAATATGGCTCTTCTTGACCTCCATCGTTTAGAATACCGTGGTTCCTGAACAATCAAGTTAGCAACTAGATGATACTAGAGTTACCCCCCAACCTTCTACTTCGTCTGTTTCTCCCTCTCCTCCTTCCTCTTCGCTTTATGAAGCTAGTAAAGCAAAAAATCAAGTAACTAAGAATGAGAAGAAGGGGAAGGAGAAGAAGGAAAAGAAGAAGAAGGAGCCAAAAGAAAAAAGGGGTAACCATGCATCATCTAGCGAAAATCCACACACGGCACCGTCCAGACCTAAATATCCATGTGTCATTTGCAAAGGGGACCACTATCATCGAGATTGTCCTTGTATCCCTCAGATCTTAAGGGAGTAGTCCCCTCGTTTGCACAATCTGGTGTCATCAACCTCTGAGGATCATGTTGAAAGCATACCATCAACTAGTGAAAATGAAGTCTCTGGACATAAAGGAATATGTAAATTTCCTTGCAAACTGTGTGAAGGAAATCATGCCATCCACCATTGTCCTTTCCTGGACGAGGCTAAAAGAGTCTTGGATAACCGCCCCGCTTCACCACTGCAGCTTCCTCCTGCATAAAAGAAACTCTTGCCAAGTCCATCGCTAGTTGAAAATCCGACCGACACAACTTTGTGGTCGATCGAAGCACCTATCATTGAAGATAAACCCACTGAATCCATACCAGACGAAAGTCAAAAGGTTGAGGCGGCAGTCGACCCGGTCTTGTCTTTGGAAGGTCCATCTTCAGATGATACAATCACCGAAGAGAATGAGAATGACACCGTTCAAATTCTTTTCATAAACACGAACTCCGATGAACATGGGGGCAATCTACCCATTCCTTTACCACAGGAAGGAAGTTCATCAGAGTCATACCCGGCCGTTTATTCGGTCCCACCTCCGAGAAACCTAGTCGTTTCCTTCGATTGGAATCTACTAGGCAGACCCCATTTACCAGCTAGTGTACCATTCCGAATCATTGTTCAAACCTACAAAATGGTCATGGTCGGTACCATCATAGATGAGGGGGCTTCTGTGAGTATCCTTTCCTCAACTGCTTGGAAAGTGCTTGGTTCGCCATTGCTTTTGCCTGAGATGCGAAATCTAACAGGCTTTGATAAAGGAACCAGTCGACCGTTAGGGATCCTTCCAAGTTTTCCTATAACCTTGAGAGGGAAAACCATGTATCTGAACATAATGGTAGTCCAAGGACCTTTAGATTATAATATTCTCCTTAGGCATGACTATATTTATAGCATGGGAGCCATTGTCTCCTCACTCTTTCGAGTAATGTGTTTTCCGCATGAAGGTCGAGTGGTCCAACTCGTAGACCAGCTTTCATTCTCCGGCTCACACATAGCTAATAGTCAAATGTCATCCTTGAATGGTCTCTTTACGCAAGGAATGTCTCATCAATCTCCATTCCGTCCACCTGAAGAACGCGAGTAATTCGGGGGTCAAGACTGAAACCCAGGGGACATGCACCCTAGTCTGCTTCAGTAGGAAAACTCTGGGTATAGAGTAGGTTTCAGTGAAGGATATGTGACTGGTCCGATGCCCATCCATATAGGAAGAGGTTATTAGACTGGAATAAGATACCTCCGTCAGAATGTAGGCCTTTCCTGATAGAACAAATGTTTTGTCTGCAAATTGAAGGGTAACCTGGAAACTCTACTTCACTATACCTGGGGGCATGCAAACCTTTTTGCATGCAAGTGAAGAACGACCATTTATTCTCTTAGTTTGTAGACTCTCAGACCCTTTAAACTCATAGGATTGGTCGTTCTTAACTTGCATAATAAAAGGATACGGAGCAAAGCTTCGAAAGGTGCAAGCTCCATAAAAATGGAATCTACCGATGAGATGTCCTTATCATATGACTGGCACGAGTAGTTTTTATGTGAAGTTCAAGCTCGTTAAAAATTAAACCTAAGCAATGAGAAAATGTTCCCCCTAGAGTTTAAGCTCATTAAAAAATGAACCCATCTTCGGTAAATAACCATTGTGAATGCATTATCATCAGCTTTTGAGCCTTGGTCGTGTCTCATCATCACCTCCACTCTGTTTTAGCTGATCATACGCCTCCATTTGATTGTTTACCCTTTTGAGGAACAGCTGCAACGAGTGATTCTGTTAGCCATCCTTGTGACACTGCTGTGATTGGAAATCTAAACCTTACCTGGAATCAACTGCTATTGGAAATTATTACTCGTTCCTCAAAAAATGAGTCTCCTTTAAGCTCTTTTCATCTGACTCATAAAATATGAAAAGATTGCCGAGCAGTTGGCCTCTCTAGCTCATTAAAGCTACTAGGAGTTCTATCCCCCCTCTATATTTTAATATTTTTGGACCTAAGGGATTATTACACAAAACGATCGAGCACTTGTCTTGTTAGGCTCGTTAAAACTATCAAAAATTCATCCCTTTCGTATTATTTTATACTTTTTCAGACTTAAGAGGTTATATGACAGAAAAGGATTATTGGAGTTTCCTTTACGTCCCTTTCAGACTCTCTAAAATTAAAAAGGACTAAGTTGTCTTTGTCATTAAATTCGTTGAAACCAATATCGACGAACTTGTCCATATTTAAACAAAAACGAGGTTCACTGTCACTAGGCTCGTTAAAACATAGCGACGGGTTTTCCCGAAGGGAAAATTATAGAACAAGCATATGTTATCCTCCTCAAGCTTGATAAAAACAAAGAGGTATTGGTCAGAAATGATTGGGGAAAATTTGGGAAGAAATCTTGAAGAAACTTTATTGGTAGAAAAGTTGCTCTTGAACATGACACTTTCACACCATGTCTGAGTCAGGTTGGGTTATTCTGTTCACCGATCATATTACCATTGGTCCGCCGTACCATCCATCTTTGGGGTTAACGCTACCAATCCATTTCAGTGTCACCGATATGTTCAAGAGAAGTTGATCAGAGAATTCACCAACCCATCTTGTGTCTCATCCGCTACAATACCTTTACGCTTCATTCTTTCATGACCACCACCCTGAACCCTGTATCATCAGATAGTTTTCACCTCCAAAAGTCATTTGCTCCGTTCCATGTCGTAGGTGTGGGATTCATTAAGGTCCTCCTACGATGGGTCACTTCTTGTCGACATCCGCTCATTATCCAAGAAGTCGACCTAGGAACAACCCTTTCAGTACTTTGAATCTTGCATGCCTCAATGGCAAGTTTCTCACTTTCGACGATAGGTTTACATCAATGGCCTTTGACCGAGAGATCTATTGTGGTGTTCGACGCTAAGTCCCACTTTCACACCACGTGAATTGTACTATCGTACCTTGAAGGTCATCATCATTATCAGTGATTCCTCTCACGCCTATTAACAGCTTACATCATTGGCTGGTAATCAGGCGATGTCTTTCCATGTTCGACTCCAGAACATTTTTCACATGGATCGACTTATACTGCGGGCGAAGATTGGACGAGTTTTAAGACCCTGGATATAGTTTCATCCATCCAGGCTGCGATATATTCAGGAAAAATAAAGACATGAAATGTACATCATTGCTGCACAGGTGATCATCTGAATCAAAGGATGATGGCTCTATCAGAATCATCAGTCTGCCACACAAACGGTTGTCTGTCCTATGTACATGAAAATGAATTTATAAAGTTGAGCATGGGAATGCCTGCCTCAGCTAGATCATGAAAATGTTGTGAATATAATGTATTTTATTGTGTCTTATTACAGGTTGCCTTCCAGTTCGAAAAAACCTCGGATCCTCATGATAAAGCATTTCACTCGACATCAGAAGATTAACGACCTTATGCTTTAGGGGGCAACTGTCATAGACATTTTTGGGCACTACAACCCCAGTCAAATATGTCCATAAACCAAGGGCTTCTGAGTCCCTAAAAGTGTTGTTTCATGCCCTAAAGGAACAAGGTCAGCTGATTACATCATCTCCCAGAAGTTCTCCACAGAAAACTGCTCAGAACTAGTCAAAACTGGACCATACAGGTGGCTCAGTGCTAAGGGTGCGATCCATCTCACCTGCCTAGTGTAAAAGGTGTGATTCATACTGGAAAGCCCTTCTGTAGGGTGTGATGGGAAAGAATGGACAAATGGCAGAGACAGTTTGCGAGGTGGATGATCATGGAATCTTCCAGAAACTTCTCCTGTGACACTTTCCTCTCTGAATTCGCCCAAGTATGAGTAAGAGATCATCAATCTCCAAGTGGAATCAAGAACTATCAGAGAGAAAACAATAATCAAAATCCCAGAAGCTGACTCACCTCCTTGCAATTATCTATATATGGATCCCTCATCCCAGAGATCCAGAGGCCAGAATTTTGTATCTTGTAAGGAAGTGATGTTGGTTTCCTAGTGGAATAACATAGTGTTGAGTGATCTAAGCTTTTCATGAGGTGAAGAAGAGCTTTCATGCTGGGAGGATGACACTGGGTCATATCAATGGGTTGTGATCCTCTCTTCTAATCTTCATATTAATAAAGCTATTCAAGTTTTTCTCCACATTCTTTTATATCTGATAGTATATGCATTTGTGTGGTCAATATATATCTGGTCCTATATTGTTTATGATTGTAGATCTCTACACTTTGAAGGTATTATGCTGCTTTGACTTTACAGGTACTCTTTGAAGCGGAGTGGTAAAGGGAGAAGCGATAAAGACCTGTCGGTGAGGAGAAGGAACAAGCAAAGAACCAAGCGAAAGATCGAGGTTGGTATTCCTTGATCCTCTCCTATCTACTTCTCGTAAAGGAAAATGAAAGTAACTTTAATATGTTTGTTTCTAAGATAGATACCCATCTTAGTGGGACTAGCAACTCTGCATAGACACTACATTTCCCGATAACAAAATGGCGACTCCGTTGGGGAGTGAATAGCTTGCTTGCTTGTTTATACTTGTTTGTTTTATAAACTTACAGATGGAGCCTCATGTTAAGCCTGAAGTAGACAGAGCCAAATTTGCAGGGCTTAAAGGACAAACATGGAGGGATTTTCTAGAAGCCTTGGAATATGATTTAAACATCTTACATGAAATCAAGCACTTGCTTCTCACCAAGCCTAATTTCAAAAGATATACAGAGATGGATGAAACATTCAGGAAGATGGTAAATGTAGAAATCCCACGTGAACAAATATGGGATCATTTGTGAGAAGCAATCGAGTAATTTCTCATTGTGACAGTAGAACAACTCATCCGTGTTTTCAGGACAACACATTAGTTTTTTCAGGCTAGATCATCAACAGATTCCCAAAGGATAGAGCCACCTCTTCAACAATTTTTTGGTTCCTATTATATTGTTCTATTTTTGTAATTTTGTACTATTTTGGTATTCTATTCCAAACAGATTGTAGATCTTTTATAAAGTATAGCATACGATCCTAAAGGAAAAGTATTTAACATCACTTAAACTAGCTCCCCAATCAATTAAAACAAAAATAGATTAGTTTTGTATTGTACCTTATTTTTGAATCATGGTAGATTGATGCTCAACCAGCCTATACTCTAATGCAACACTAATTCTTAGAATCTTTCTAGACACACCATTTACAGTAGTTGCTTCTTGTACTTCTTGAACATTTTGAATTGATCTTGGATTATAAGGAGATTCCCTACGAAAATGTGGTTCACCACAATCCTAGCAATTCAACGGTTCACGTTATTTAACTTCTATAACCTTTCTGTTGCTCAGTTCCATGGTCTTGGATCCTGTATGAGGCTGAGCTGGTTGATTTACACTTCCCTTATTAAACTTGTTTCTTTGTTGTTCCTTACCAAATTGTTTGTAGTAGGGAGGTGTTTGTCTTTTTATATTCATGAAAAATTTGTTTTTATCCTTATTTTTCCATGGTTTTTCCCCTTATTTCCTTACGCTTCATCCATCATTTAGGATTGTCAAATTCAATCCTCTTTTTCTAGGATGTTGGTAAGTAGTTCAGAAATGTTTTCACTTTTGCTTTCTCCTCTTTAATATAGGGCACATACCTTAGTAATTTTGTAAATTTTGTAACAAATGCATCCATGGTAAGTTGTCCTAACCTTAGTTCGTGGAATTCCTTAGTACAGTCATGATAATAACCTTCACTCAGGTACCAAGATTTAAACTGCTTCGAAAATTCCTCTCAAGATGGTCTTTTGCTCCAATAGGTGTACACTTTTAGCCTCTTCCCACCACAGAGAGAAGATCCTAGAGAATTCAACACTTGACGAACAAATATTCTTTAATTCGTAATTGGTCAATCAGTACAACTCTCAACAAACCAGTGACATGGGTGACATTAATTACAAAAGAATGACAGTAATTAAATACGAATCAAACTAAATGAAATGCACCCACCGCCGACCTGTGGTGTCAAACTAAGGCCGAATGACTCAAACATGATCTATACACATAGTGGATGATTGGGGGTAATTATATAAGCGCACTAGGTTATATGTTGAGTCCTTGGCCAATCTCTAAGTGCCTCCACAATTTTACTTTATTATCACGCAACTATTAATTTGATGAAAATCAAATTAATCTCTCCTATTTTTTGGGAATAGATTGGAAAAAAATGGTTTTATTAAGTTTTACATTATTACTCACTTGGAAATTTTATGTTATAGATAATTAAATAAATATTATATTTAAGTTGTTACAATTTTATTAAGGATTTATTTTAATAATATAACAATATACATAGAAGTATTAGTACAAATACATAAGCAATTAGCCATTCCAATTAAGTATTTGTTCTCAAATTTAGTTTTGGATAAATGTTTATTTTCAGCTTTTATTTTTTTTGTATTTTTTTTCAAATTTACTTTTGGATAATTGGTTATTTTCACCTTTCAATTTTTTTTGTTTGAATGAATTTTCTTTATAAATATTTTATCTGTGTTTTCACAATTGGAAAAAATTTCAAAGATTCCCTAGTTTCTAGTACTCTCAAGCTCCTAGCTCTATTTCCATCTATAATCTTAATCCTTGTAACACTCTCTCAACCAAACACTTCTCCCAATTGAATTCAAAACATTAAATTCACTAGCCCCTCACCCTATAGGCCAAACCAATGGCTTCACTACAATTAAATTCACAAAAAAATTATGATACATCTCTTCTATTAAAATCTCAAGTTACATCCAAAGAATTGTATAAGTCAATCTACTTATGAATCTAAAGATCTCCTTGTAGAGCACTCCCTCCATCATACCCAAATATCATTACCTTAAGAAATTGTGGAAGATGAAATCCAACTCTACTTCTATGCACTCAAAATATCTCCCAATATATTTGCTTCCTTTTAACTAACAACTCCTAGTGACTAAGAGATCCTCAAGCTTAAAGGAAGTGGAGTGGATTATCTCACATTTTAATGTAAATAATAGAACAATGGTTAATGCTAAAGGATGATGTATTGGTTCCTAAGAAGATGCAAAGATAGATGAGTATTACAAACTAAAACAACCAAAATAGCATATGATTATGGGAATTGTAAAATCTTTTCATAGGGATGATGATATCAATCATTAGCTGGTGAGTAAAGGACAAAATATTCTTCGGTAAAAAAAGATAGAGGTTATGCTATGAGAAATTTGAGGCATGGCTACATATACAAGATGTATATGATAAGTTGAATACATGGAGAGAAAACTTGCATCTTTATCATGAAAGGTTAGATGAACTTAGGAAAAATATCATCACCATTATAGGTTTGTTCCATTGGGTTAATAATAAAGCAAACAAATATACAGTCAAAGTGCAGGTTGTTCCCACATTTTATATGACTTCATATTTATTCAATGACATATATACCACTATTATCTTTCCTCGAATTAGCTAGAGTTGGCACATTTGAGGTTCCCTCTCTCTGTATTTTCAAATGACATGGGAAAAAACCACAAGGAAATTTATATTTAATTGTATGAGTTCTTTGTGAGATTAATATTTTGTAATAAATATACCATGTTGAGCAATGATACTATGAAATTGATTAAAATATTGGAAAATCCTATCGACAAGAGGATTCTACCTATTTAATAATTTATGGGTTAACTAGTTCACCCCATCCCATACCCAAATATAGTCCAAATAGGCCAATAATGGGTGAGATTACTTTTACTAGGATTTAATGCATAGCTAGACTCACTTTTAAAGAATACAACTTATACCTTGGACATTGTAGATTCTTCAATTCTTAAGTAGGTAAGTAGGAAACCAAGCCTATTCATGAGGAATAGATTTAATTATTTTGACATATTCATATGATTAATGGTATGATAAAATTCTTTATGATCATGTTGTAGTTGGGATGATGTAAAGTAAAGGCTAAAATCTAAATATTTTTCTTCTCCCCATAATATGTCACCTAATGATCAAATAAAATAATAAAGTAATAATTAGAGGAAGATGAAATAATGATCAAATAGGAGGATAAAGAGAAGAAAAAATATGATGAAGATAAGTTTAGGAGAAAATAGGAACTTAGTAAAAATTTTAAAAAGAGAGAAAATAAGGAAAAAAGAAGAAGAACTCATAACAATGACCAAGAAGAGGATGTCTATAAATCTAAGAAAGAATTAGAACATAAAAAAACAAGTTAAGAAAAGATGAAAAGGGAAGAGGAAAAAAAATAAAGGAAGAAACCAAGAAAGAGGAGAATGTGGATATTGAAGCAATTAATTATAATCTTTGACTAAGTTACTAAATAGAATGTCATCATGCAGGAATCATTAAAGAGATTATATTTAACAAAGCATTGATTTTAATGAAAAGTTTTGAAGGAAGAAATTCTCAATTATTTATTTGTCTCATAAAACCTTGAAATATGTCTAATAGATCATCATTTACTCGTCAAAACCATTACTCTAAACTTCATCATAGATGTCTCTAATCTAAGAGAGTATAGGAAATTGTCACCAATTTTTTTTTTAAACCATCTCTATGTTAATATTTCCATCATATTGAGAGAGAAATATGTAAAGAATGCATCTTAGTAATAAACCATATCAAGTCAAATGAATTATGACCTAATCAACTCTACAACATAATTATATTCAGTTTTTTTCAGCTTTCTGGATTCATAGGCAAATACTACATTATCATGCATTAACACGCCCCTAAGTCCCTCTAAACAAGCATCAATAAAAATAGTAAATTCCTTATTTGGATCTGAAATTTTTAATATATGGGTTGTTGTTAACAATTGTTTTAATTTGTCAAATCCTTCTTGGAATTTCACTGTCCATTCAAACTTTACTCCTTTCTTCTACATAAGGAGGTAATGGGGTAAGCTAATTCTGAAAATCCTTCTACAAATCTTTGATAACATCTAAGAATCCCCATAAATGAGTGAACTATTGACACAACTTTAGGAGTGGACCAATACATGATAGCATTCACCTTTTTGGGCTCCACGGCTAATCCTTCTTTGGAAATAACATGTTCGAGATACTGAATTATGTTTTTGTAAAACTCACATTTGTTGATTTTTGCATAACGCTAATGTCCTCTTAAGGCATTTAATACCAATATAATATGTTCTTGGTGTTCCTTCGTATATTTAGAGTACACTAGGATGTCATGTATGAATACTAACACAAAATTGTCAAGATATTTGTGAAGGGCGCTATTCATTAAACACATGAAGCTGGATGGTGCATTAGTGATCCAGGAGGATCCAAGAGGATTGATCTAAGAGGACCCAGGAGGATCTAGAAGGATTGATTGAGGGGGGTCCAGGAGGATCTAAGAGGATCCAAGAGGATTCATCTAGGAGGGTCCAGAAGGATTGATCCAGGTGGATCTCTAAAAAGTACCAGTGTCATGGTAAGAAGGCACAAAACTCAAATTGCTAAAATCTAGATAAACTTAACTTCACATCGAAGTGCTCATCATTGGGATTCCAATGGTGCGAATGACACTCAAATTTGAGCTCATATGAAGAAGTTAGAGAATTCCAAAGTTCAGGTTTGACTTGGACACATGGCAGAAGAAAATGACGTGGCAGAAGTCTCAGCGAATGGGGAAGCACCAAGTGGCAAGCTGGCATTAACCCCACATTTCATAGATCGCAGAAGGAACATGTCCATGGTTGACTAAATCATCCCCCAACAATACCATGTTGTGATTTGCGATATTGAAATCGTATATCAGAGGTGGATCAAGTGGTATCAGAGGAAGGCTTATTTGATGCGAATTTCATTCGTACGCTAACCAGAAATAAGCCTCAAAGGCCATGCATCAGGAAGAGGAGACATGGTGGATGTTGAAGATCATTGGGAAGAGAAGTAGTCTTGTTGCTGTTAAGAATTATAAGCATGAATGTCTGAGAGTGCAGCCATGGAGAATGATAAATAAATGCATGAGAAAGAGAAAGAGGAGAAGCAATGATTGCAGCTTCTGTTGCGAGCCATAAATGAGGCCTTAGAAGAATTGAAGTGCAATGACTAGAGTATTCAAGCAGAGCTTGATAAATTAAGGAGGCTTCTACAGGAAGAGAAAGAAGAGAAACAAAGGTTGCTATGCCAACTGCAATATAAGGACGAGGCCTTGGAAAAGTTGCAGCATGACCCCCATGAGGTAAAAAGTAATTCTTCAACTCTGTGGATTTTTCCTGAAGATTATTTCACCATTTTTGAAAACCATACTATAGGAATCGGGTCCAAACTGTTAAAGAGAATGGGGTATCAGGGAAAAGGCCTTGACATTAATGGCCAGGGAATCATAAACCCCATCGAAGTAGAGGAATTACCCCAACATACAAGACTTGGATATGTCAGGGAGGAGTTTGGGGAATGTGCCAAAACATGCAGCAAACCATAAATGACAGATGATGAGAACCCCTCATCAGTTCTTTCCAAATCTTTAGTGGAGGTAAAAGATGTTGATTTTTCTTCAGTTTCGTCTTCACATGATATAATTTATGTTGGAATTGTGGAAGTACCAATTACAAGGACAAGAATGAGACTCCTTACCAAGATGAGGTACAAGGAAGAAGAAGGAATTGGTGCTAATGGCCAAGGCATAACTCAACCATTCGAGGTTGAGCAAAGACCTTGATTCGCAAGCTTGGGGTGCACTGAAGGACAGTGCTCAAATATGTCAGAAGCTTCCATGACATTGTTGAAAACATAGAGGAAATATGATGATGGGAACACATCACCATCAACCTATGGCAGTATGCATTACAAAGAAAGAGTTGAGGCAAGCTCTCGTTCCCATGATCATGCCAAATAACAACAAGAAAGGTATAAATAGTCTAGGTATTATAATGTTCATTTTGATTACAACCGTTTTGATTGCATTTTTTGCGGATTGCATAACCATGTATTTGTTAAGTGCTAGAGGAGAATAACAGCATGAAAAAGGATGAGGCATGAAAGAGCCTCTCAACAGTAGGCAAAGAAGAAGGTAGAGAAGATCTAGAGGAAGAAGGCTTATTATAGTCATTGCGATAGAGGTGGTCATCAAAGAGGCAAGCGTTGGAGGCTCCATCCAAAGCAACATCCCAAGGACAAAGCATTCGTGCATGAACCAGGTGAAACAATTTTTCGACCAACGAATGCACCACAAGGAGACAACCCAGTCACTTTGATAAGTGAGAGATGGTTCTTCTGGGTGTGGTAGAATGTCATGGCCTTATTTTTTCAAGTCATGTCTTGCATTTTAAACTTTAAAAGTGATGATGTGTTTTCCATCACTTGTTCCAGAAACAATGATGTTTCACCTTAAGTTGTGTTGCATTTTAAACTGTGAAAGTGATGATGTGTTTCCATCACTTGTTGAAGCAACAATAGTTTCATGGCCTCATTTTTGTAAATCATGTGTTGCAGTGATGATGTGTTTCCCACCACTTTTTGAAGCAACAATGATGTTTGGCCTTGTATTGATAGCTAGGGCATTGTTTCCATTTTTATGTAAATTTAACCACAGAGTATGTGTTATAAAATCATGGCAAGTATGGGATGCTTCGCTCATTTTTGGTCATATAGGAAACATGTAATTTTCATGATATTTTACTACAAGTTTGCAAGGGATGCATGTGTCGGCTCATTGCTTATGGCTCTAAAGTATAAAGGTGAAGGAGAATGAAGGATGACTTGTTAGGAGAATTGTCCTGTAGATTATTTGATGCTTTTGGAGGACCAAAAGCTTCTCTTAGTGAGGAGGATTGATCTAGGAGGATCCAGGAGGATTGATCCAGGGGGATCCAAGAGGATCTAGGAGGATTGATCTAGGAGGATCCAGGAGAATCCAAGAGAATTAATCAAGGAGGATTTAGGAGGATTGATCTAGATGGATCTATAAAAAGTATCACTGGCATGGTAAGAAGGCTAGAAACTCAAAGTGGTATAATATGGATAAACTTAGTTTCATATTGAAGTGCTCATCATCCTAATTCCAATGGTACGAATGACACTCGAATCCGATATCATATGAAGAAGTTAGAGAAAGTCAAAGTCCAGGTTTGACTTGGATAGATGGCAGAAGAAGATGACGTGAAAGAAAATTCAACGAATGGGGAAGCACCAAGAGGTCAGCCACCATTGTCCCTGCATTTCACTGATTGCAGAAGTCAGAGGTTCAAGAATCGTCCCCGAGAAGTCCCTGAGTTGTGATTGTGATATCACATATTGCAGGTCGTAAATGTCAGACTAACAACTTTAAAAAATTGGCCCCGAGTAGGCAAAAGTTGTGTGATAATCGCAAATCACACATCGCAAAGGGAGGTGTTTATACAATAGGCCCCAGTAGGATCAGGTTGCAATTGCAATCTCGCAATCGCATATTGCACAGTGCAAAGTCTCGTTATATATGTTACCCCCTAGATTCACTAATTGCGATGGATCCTGGATGCGATACAATTATGTGTTTTAGTTGATAGTTCTATCCAGTCTATCTTTTATCGCAGATCACACATTGCTAAGTGCAAAGTCCCTCTAGCAATACCACCCTTTGGATTCCATTGATTGCAATTAGTGATGGGTTATAGGTTTCGATAAGCTACAGTCGTCACTCATAAAGTTGTCAGTTAAGTATTTAAAGCGTTGATTCTCTATGTTAAAAGCACCGGTTTAAGGATTAATGTGTGGTTAAGGAGTTAAGAAAAAAATAGCCTATGTGAACTATTTTTGGTAAATTCCTATGTTAAGACTACAGAAAACACCGTGCATTGTCCATCGAGAATCTCGATTATTGAAACGACCTTCTATAATTGTTATTTGTTAAAACTACCTGAATTGTTAAGGATCCTGCCCACCAACATATAAATTGGTCTATCCACATAGCGAGAGGGGAGAGAGTAACATAGATTTATAGAGTAGAGCATCGACACTTGCTCTTGGTAGGTGGCTGAAATATTACTTCAGAAATCAAAAGGTTTTGAGAAGGTGCATAAATCCCTTTTATCAGAATTGGGCCTTTGGATAGGCGATTCTGCATGGTTTCTAGCCAGGAAGTCAGTGGTGCTATTTGTTTCTGGAGTCAGGCTCTCCATTTTTCATCTATCTTTCAGATTGGAGGTATAAGGGTGTTTATGTAACATATGCTTGTAATTATTGTCTTTTCATGTCATTTAATGAATGAACGCCTCCCCACTATTGAGTAGGGCCTGGAGACGTAGTCCAAATTGGATGAACTACATAATAAATTCTCTGTGTCTTGATATCGCACGTGATTATATATATTTTATCTTTGTTTTATATGCTTATGTTCCATGGTTTTTAAGTGATTTGTTATATGTAATTTACTAACGCATCCATAACAAAAAAATATTCAATTAGTTAGTGAGTCCAAATGATATCACTTCGAACTCATAATGTCCATATCAAGTTTTGAAAGTTATTTTATGGATATCCTCATATTTCATCTGTAACTGATGGTAACTATTTCTTAAATCAATTTTTGAAAAAATAGTTGTTGCCCTTACTTGATCAAATAGGTCATCGATTCAAGGCAGTGGATATTTACTTCTGATAGGTAACTTATTAAAATGCTTGTAATCAATGCACATCATAAATGTGCCATCTTTCTTTTTGAAAAATAGCACAGGGCCCCCCCATGGTGAAACACTAGGTCTGGTATATCCCTTATGTAGCAGTTCTTGTAGTTGCAATTTCAACTCCAATAGCTCTAGTATACTCATTATATTTGGGGATCTATATATGGGAGTAGTGTCTGGTACCAAATCGGTAGTGAAATCAATATCTCTACGAGGGGGTAACTGAGGAATGTCCTTCGGAAAAATATCTTGAAATTCTCTTATGACTAGTGTAGTCTCTAACCTTTCTTTTTATGTTTGTTATTCATCTTTTTCCACATGCACCATGTACACTTGATATCCTTTTCTTGCTGCCCTTTTTAACTGTAAAGCTAAGATTTTCCAGACTAATATCGGTTTTGGTTTTCCTCTTGTTGTAACATAATTTGGTTTTGATAAGTTAGTATATTAGTCAAAAGAAATAATTTTAAAATGATAAGCTAGGATATGGATGCGAAAGAAAGAAGAATTAAAATGTTAGGACAATTTGATATTTCATAGTCATCCATATTAATAAAATGATAGCTGTTAGTTGCCCTAAATAAAGAAGGCAAAAGAAAAATAAAATTTTAGGGAAGAAAAGAGAAAATAAAGGCTTCAAATTCATATTAGTCTAAATACAAAGGCTTCTAGTCCAAATTTGACACATTAGAAGATGTCAAATTATGTTAATATATAATTATTTCCTTAATCGGGATTAATTATTTGATTATAAACTTTGGTATTTCAATTATATTGTAACATGAAAGTTTGATTTGACCCAAATCAATAAAAAAAAAAGTCTTGTCGGTTTCGATAATGAAGGTGCATGGTTCGACAGTTGATCTACTCCTCACCCAGATCAATGACGGGGAGAGATTTCGCACCCCCCTCCACTATTTCACATTAACGCAATTTGGGGGTGGGGGGCATCCGCAAAGCGGTTTCCATGGCGGACTCACCGACCTTATGTGTTGCCCTCACATCTCTCCGCACCCCCAACACAAAACCACAAACAACTCCATACCCCCCAACCCCCCTGGCTTTCTCTGCCAACGGCTCTTTCAACCCGCTAAAAAGTCATTATCCCTGCTTATCCCCCTGTTCGGCATACCAGTTGTATCCATCTGTTATAGTCCTACTCCCTTTCATTTAAAGCCTCTATGATTATTAACAAAACCATTACCCCTTTCCGCATCCTATAAATGAAATGAAACTGGTCTCATTGTCACTTTCTTCTGATTATTCTCCATTGTTTGCAGGTATATAGTGATTGCAAAATTTCTAGTCTTTTCCTCAGACTGTCACTTATAACTATATTTCTTCTTGTCTGTCACCATGGCCCCAAAAGAAAAATCCAAGAAGCAAACAACAGAGGAAAGTATTGTCACCCTGACCCAACTTGACCTTGACCATATTGCAATTGTTGATTCACTATTCAAAGTTGTATAGGCCTAGTGTAAGTTTGATTTCTATGAACTACACTTATGGCTTAAACCAAATTATCTGGACTAGCAAGATCTTATTAGGTTCTGGGAGTCCCTGTTACCTTTTTACAGTTTCCCAAAGACACATGAATTCCCTGGGCTTATTACCTGGTGTTAAGCCAAGTATGACCCTGCGAAAAGGGTAGTCATGACTCAGAAGGAAGACATTATGATAACCATTTATGCTCAAACTATAAATGAAATGCTCTTAGTTCCTCAAATTGACTCCTTGACTCAATTCTCACCAGCATCACTTATGGATCTATACCATAAGCTAAATTTCCCACAGAGAGACCAAATATTTGAAATATTTTTGCCTGAAAATACAAAATTGCCCAAAAGAAATCCACCTTACTCATCTGCCATGTTTCCTGAAGGCTCTAAACATTGCATTTCCAGGATTTCGTATTTATTAGAATACCTTGATGACCAATCTATTGATGAGGTAATCCTTGTTGTATTATCCATTTTCAATAAATACCAACAGCCAACATTCATGTATACTTACAACCAATTCTTGGATGATAATATTCATGAACTTCATTGTGCAGGGAGTGTTTAATTACAGCTCTGTAATTGTCCACATGCTTCTTTTTCAACAGGGTGATCTATTACCAATCAAACTCAACAAGTAGAATGAACAAGGAATGAATCAATCAATGGTTCACTGGACAGAAATGGTCAGGGCAACTCCTACCACCTCATCATTTGCAGAATTTGTGGATGCATTTATACATTCAGTGGTACAGCTCCTTAAAAGCTAAACAAAGCCCAGAATTGGGAATGAAATTAAAAGGATCCTACACCTAAGTGAACAAACCAAAACTGGTGAATTGTATTTATACCGGAACTACACTAAGATAAGAATATATGGTTGTGAGCTTGCACCATACAAGCTACCTAAATATGTTCCTTTGAGAATATTTTTGCTATAATATATCAAGCAGATGATTCACATGGATGAGCTACATTTTGTGTCAGGTAAAAGAAAGTCTCAGTTCAAGCTCAAAGTACATATTTGGTCATTTATTTGCAACACCATATCAGCTGTTGTTGAGGCAGATGTATTATTGAAGAAGATGAATTTCCAACCTAGTTTCACCTGGTCCTATGATCCTTTTGGCATCATTTCTGCCTTAAGGGTTAGTTTCAAGATGACTCATTATAACCATACTCCAAGTCCATAAGGAATATGGATTTATGGGACACTGCAAGAGGCAGATGAGAAAGTTGTGTCTACTCCCACTGACTAGACTCTAGTTGCTCAGAGAAAGCAACACAAGAAGCTGAGAGATGAAACTTCATCCACTGAAGATGTGCTGAAAGGATTCATTTTTTAGAAAAATAAGCCTAAAGCCAGAATGATCACATCAGTAGAAGAGACTCCACCAGTGATCATTGATCTTGGAGATCCAGAAGTATCTACATCAGCAGGAGTTAGTACATCAACCACTCCTCTCACACTTAGTGCTTCAACTAATCCTCCTGCAACCTCATCTTCTAGAGAGCCTATAGAAGTTATTCAGTCAATAAGAACCAACACTTCAAATGATTCAAACATATTTTCAGGATTTCTAGAAATTAAGCAGAAAAATGATACTTTAAATTCCAATGTGTACAGTTAGTTCTGGAAGCAAACTTCAACCTCTCAACATACGCTCATTTCTGCTTTTGACAGTGAGAAGGGAAGAATGAAAATGGATTTCTTACAAGCCTAGATTCAATTCCCTAAATCACCATTTCATTACAAGAATACTATGTTTTCATTTGACACCAGTCAAATCCATCCAATTGACCAGATTGGCACGCACAGAGAAACTGGTGAGATGTTGTTTTCTATTATGACAACTACAGCCATGTCCATTTCTAAACTCAGGACTGCTTTATCAAATTTTAATCCCAACTTATGTTAGCAAAAATACCCTCTCTAGCTAAAGACAACAAAATAAAATCATTAGAGGATTTTGTAATTAAAGTGGGATATGATCCCCAGGATTTAAAAGTTGCACAACTACACCTTAAGAAGAAAGATGCAGACATCGCTGCATTGAAGAAACAGTTGAAGTTTCCTTCAACAGAAGATCCCTTGACCAAGGATATGGCAGAAACTGAACAGCAAAAGGAGGATATGCTCAAGCTTATTATTGAGCAGAATATACAATTAAAGAAGATGGAAGAACATATTGAAGAGCTATTGAAGGAGAAGGAAACAACACAATTTGCCATGGTGCCCATTACAACAGTCCCAATAGCAGTTGCAGGTAAAGATCCTAGTTCTTCATCTACAACCATTGAGTCTACATCAACAACAGTTGACCCAACCAGATTAGCATAGGAACTGTCAATCCAAAAGCAGGAAAACCAGAAGCTACTTCAAAAATTTCAAAATCTAGAATTGCAGAAAGTGAAAAATGATACTAAGTATATGTAAGAAATGCAGAAGACTCACAAATTAGAACTTAAAATCCAGACGTTGGAGAGTGATTCAATGATAGCAAACACTTTGGCTCATGCCAAGGAGAGTATTTTGACAAAAATCACTCAATCCATGATAGATGTATGGCCATATATACAAATTATTTTTTAGCAATGGGAACTCATTACTAGGTGCAGAGCAGTGATTGAAGAACAAAAAGCATCCTTGAAGAACAAGCCAGCAGAAGCTAGGGATATGATCAAGGTTTTAAATTCAAATATCAAAGAGTAATTAGAAGAGATAAACATCTTTGACAGAACATCCACCATTTTAGAGATCAAAAAGTAATTACAGAAAAGGAATTTGATCAATCAATTGGAAGCTAAGCGTAAAACCCTGGAGATTTTTGTCAAGAGATTTCATTCAAAATTTAATGTTTTAAATAAGAAAGGATTGCCAGGAATAATAGGTTTGAATGATAAGTTGATTAGATTATATTATTATTGCAAGGAGTTATATGCTATTACATTAGACAGAGCCAAATTTGCAAGGGTTAAAGGATAGATAACATGGACGGATTTTCTAGAAGCCTTGGAATATGATTTAACCATCTTACATGAAATCAAGCACTTGTTTCTCACCAAGCCTAATTTCGAAAGATATACAGAGGTGGATGAAACATTCAGGAAGATGGTAAATGTAGAAATCCCAAATGAACAAAGATGGGATCATTAGTGTGAAACAATTGAGTAATTCCTCATTGTGACAGTAGAACAACTCATCAATGTTTTCAAGATAGCACATCAGTTTTTTCAGGCTAGATCATCAACAGATTCCCAAAGGATAGAGCCACCTCTTCAAAAGTTTTTCAGTTTCTATTATATTGTTCTATTTTTGTAATTTTGTACTATTTTGGTATTCTATTCCAAACAGACTGTAGATCTTTTATAAAGTATATGATACGATCCTAGAGGAAAAATATTTAACTTCACTTCAGTGGGATAACCATTCAAATTTACATGACACTGTCTTAATTGATGTGTTACTTTTTGTTTGGTACATGTGGCTAATTTTACTAGGCATGCATTCTGGTATTCGTCTAGTGACAATTTACATTTTTCCACATTTTGGGTGTTAATATAACTTGAACTAGCCCCCATATCAATTAAAACCAAAACATATCGATTTTGTATTGTACCTTATTTTTCAATCATGGTAGATTGATGCTCAACCAACCTATCCTATGATGCAACACTAATCCTAGGAATATTTCTAGACACGCCATTTACAGTAGTTGCTTCTTGTACTTCTTGAACATTTTGAATTGATCTTGGATTATGCGGAGAGTCGCTAAGAAAATGTGGTTCACCACAATCCTAGCAATTCAATGGTTCTCATTATTTACCTCCTATAACCTTTCTGTTGCTCTGTTCCATGCCCTTGGATCTCATATGAGATTGAGTCGGTTGATTTACACTTCCCTTATTAAACTTGTTTCTTTGTTGTCCCTTACCAAATTGTTTGTAGTAGGGAGGTTTCTATCTTTTTATATTCATGACAAAAATTTAAACTTATTTTTCCATGGTTTTTCCCCTTCGTTCCTTACCGCTTCATCCTTCATTTAGGATTGTCAAATTCAATCCTCTCTTTGTAGGATGTTGGTAAACAGTTCAAAAATGTCTGCACTTTTTCTTTCTCCTCTTTGATATAGGACACATACCTTAGTAAGTTTGTAAATTTTGTAACAAACACGTCCATGGTAAGTTGTCCTAACATCAGTTAATGGAATTCCTTAGTACAATCATGATAAAAACATTCACTCAGGTATCGAGACTTAAATCGCTTCAAAAATTCCTCTCAAGATGGTCTTTTCCTCCAATAGGTGTATACTTTTAGCCTCTTCCCACCACATAGTGGCCTTTCCCCATAGTTGGTAAATAACTAGTCGTGCATTCAAATTACTTTCATATTAATACACCTGGAAGTATTTAATCATGTTAAGTATCCATGCTTCCACCTCTTCCTCTCTTTCTCCATCAAAAGTAGGTGGGTTAATTTTCTGAAATTCTCCCTGCACCTCCATTTTCTTCTTTTTCTTATGTGATTTCGAATATTTTCTATCTGATTCTTTAGCACTTTCAAATTTCTTAGACTCCATTTCAACCCTTCAAGTTCCACATTTTTATTACTAGATTTTTCTGTCAGCTCCCTTATCCTACATTCATGTTCCTCACCAGCTCTCAAGAACCATTCATTTCTATTTCGGAGCTGCACCAATTCCTGTTGCAGGCTTTTGATCATTTCCATAAACTGGGAGTTTGGTGTGGTGTACGTCCTCCTAATTCGACATATAACTCCTCTTCACCTATCATGGATAGAGAAGAGACATTGGCCATTTTGAGCAACCTGCTTCATCTATGTACCAAAAAAAAATCTTACTATCAACCTCTGGTTTATTTTTGCAAACCACTTATTCAAAAAAAAAAAAAAAAAAAAAAAAATTCTATGATGGTCCATGGTAGGATCAGTATTTATAACTAGGCTCTGATACGACTTTTCATATCCCTCAACTATACATGCAATGTTTCTTTTTCTTTTTTACATGTATAGTTAATGGTCTCGAATCACCCTTTGCTATTATTCACTATTGTTCTTAATGCACTTAGGGTAATATTAAGAAAAGGTTTATTTCTTGTTAACCCAACCCTACTCTCCCTACTAATTTTGAACTATATACTCGCCTTACACCTCTATTTTTCCATTTAAGAACTATATCTAAATTGCGAACTATACTTTTCTTTTATGGTATTGTTACATTACCTACCAAGTGAATCATTTCTATATCTATGTCACAATTATTAAACATTAAAAATTATGTTTGAATTCTAACCACCACACTCACATTTTGGACTAACCTTAAACATGTGATCGTATGTAAATGTGATAGAACCTCATCACTTAGACATTCCAAAGGTTTTCTAAGGACTTATTGCAACCATAGTGCATTCCAATTGTCCATCACACATGATGCAAGTGGCAGGAGAGTGGTACACGTGAACCTCTTATCTTTCGACACAACATTCCTGTCAGGCTCGTCTCACATGGGAAAGGTGTGAATCACAGTTTTTGGTTTCTGTGAACGATGCAAATCATCGAAGGTAATCTAAAGGATTTTAATCTTTCTTACAAACCCTAAACCTTAACTCAACCTCCTTTTTCATTTGTGTGCCTTCTGGTTCTATTACTCAATCCACTGCTCATGGAATGAGTTCACCTAATGTTCCTATATGAAAGAGATGTATCCACTAGATTATATCATGACACTACATCTGTCATACTACCAAGTGATGGTTATGTCTAACACAAGTTAAAGATACAAGGAGTGGAAGAAATAAATATTGGTGCCATTTTCCTATGCATGTCTGTTGGCTCCTTTTCAACATGAATTATGCTTAATGAGCTACTCTTCACCTAATTATAGGAAAAATTTCCATATCAAATATTTAGGTAGCTTTCCACTATGCTTTGGATTTCTAAGATGGCGTTTCAGTTATTCATTTTTGTGCTTTTACAATTTATGTATACATGACATTAAGCCTCACTTGTTACCTCAAATAAGTAATTTCTCTAGTTGGCTCATCAATAGAGAGAAAAACCCTATGTTGCACGTGTTGTTCTAAAAGGCATAGGTATAAACCCACCTTATGAGTTTCCTTTTACATTTTTTTCTCTAGTCTCAAGTTTGAGTTTAGTGTGAAGTATTTTTATTTCTCTATTTTCTAGGAGATATAGGCTCGATTTGATACATATCCAATGTTTGGGCTTCCTTAGCTTCTATGATTTTTTGGCTGAAGTATGGTTGTGTTCATGGTAATTCCATCTTCGCCAAGTTTCTACTTGTAACTCCTAAGTTTATTGGGTGTAATCTATTTGCATTCATAATACTTTGGCATAGAGTACAAAAACTCTTCTAAAATGTTATTATAGCTTCCAGTTCCATTTTAACACCACCAGACCCATGCCAGAAGTGCGGTAAGTCTCCTCTCCTCCAAGTATACTTCTACGCTAACTTGGAACCCTTATTTTGTACACTGCCTTGTTAATTTTACCAAATATTACAATAACATACCTTTTAATTCTTCTTCACGACTCAAGTTCTCCCACTTCAGTTGCGAGGGTAGCTGCTAACTCAGTATGTGCTAGAGGTAACTATTTCTCTCTCACAAAGTTTAATTCCTATAGTTTGGATTTCATAATTTAGTTTTCTTTGCTTACAATATGGTTTGGTTTTGCTGGTGATGTAAACAGGTACAAGTATGGAACTAGTGGTTATCTTGTGGCTCATTTTCTCAACATTAACCACTAAAATCTCCAACTAATACCCTTGCGCCTATTCTAGATCGAATTTATTCAAGGTTATAGGTTGGTTACCTATGTCATTCAATGAAGGAAGTTCGTAACGTCTCTCTAATGGAGAAAAATTCTTGTTGATGTTGTAATAATTTATTTCCTTTCTGTTTCTTGTACATTTTTCCTACAACAAGCATGTACTTTGATTTCTAACCTTTAAAATGGTATAACGCTCATGGAAAATTTATAAATACATTTATTTACTTTATTGTTGAAATTTTGTAAGTCCTCTATTGTTTATTTTGACTTTTGTGTTCTAAAAAGGTCTCCAATATATGTGTATGTATGTGTGTGCGTGTGTGTGTGTGCGCGCGCATCTTAATTCCAGACATTTTTGAAATATTGCGGATACTTCGTGGAATTACTATATTCGTGACAATTCTTATAACTATAGCCTTGGTTATATTCATTCATTGTCTTATGTCGCTAAGTATTTTTTTTGAATTATAATCTACTGAGGTCACCTCAGTTTGTGCTTTTTATACACCATGTATATAAGTGATATATGGAATGTAATGTTTTCTCTTGTCCTCTTTACTGTAATAATCCATGCAATTACAGTTATATTTTCCCTTTGGTTAAAGTTTGTTTATTTTAGTAATAGTTATTGGTCTTCTATGGCTTCTTTGGTTATCAATTATTCTAAATACCAATGTTTTATAAAATCTAGTTATGTATGTTTGAGAGAAGAATTATTTCAAAGGTGTTCGTCATTTTATTAATATATATGGTTACATTGTATGCCCTGTTCTCATTAATTCACTTCTCCTTTGAATTAAATTACTAGAAGATCGTCTTCTTTCAACACAGTAACTATACTATGTTTTGCCTCAATCAAAGCATGGATTTTGGGTTGTAACTTGTATCTACCAAAAAGCCCAGAAACAATGAGGACATGCAAACGCTTCTTTTCTAATAATTTAGATTTTGAGTTTACTTGTGAATTATTATAACTATGGAAATCCTTGGATTTCTTCTTATTTAATCCTTAGTTACTAGAGATTCAAAAACCCACCTAAATATATATACTTAGGTATTTCTTCTTACAAATTTCAACTCGCCATTGAATTAGAATACCCCAAACTTCTAATTTTCGATTATATCCTGTTATACCCACAAAATTAGCCAAAATATTTTCCTAGTTTTCCCATGGTTGTATACAACATATTTGAGCTTCCATACCGAGTCACGTAATGCTGCAACATAAAAATAATTAAACAATTTGGTAAAGATGCATCTTAATCTCAACAATGATTCCTTTTGGAACCATGTATATACCTATAAGCAAGGTTTTTACTAATGGGTCTCATAAATTTATAGTCATTGTTTTAACACTTCGAAGCTTATATTGTTTATAATTCAATGCACATGTTTACTACCATGCTTGTTGCCAACTAGGTAGTTTGACATGATTGAGATTACACCTTATTAATGGATGGCAGGGATTTCTTGGGTATGGGATAGGGTAACTACCCTACTTAATACCACTCTTGTAGTCTCATTGTGCTACGGTGCTTGAGAAAAATAAAGCTCTGAATTTTATTTATTTTTCTTGTGTTTAAGCCCTAACACTATTCAATAGTATTCATGAGGGATTTCCTACAAGTTTAATGGTTGAATTTCTCTAGATATTTCTTAGTTTTCCATCGCAAGGAGGGTGCTATGACTCCAAATCTACTCCCTCATAATTTTTTTTTAAGAAAATCTTTTTTTTTTACCTCAATTATTCTTTGTTTTGATCCATTAGGAATTCATATGTAGATTTGTAGTACCCTCCTTACTTTTCATTATTGATTTGATTGAAAAAGTTACCATTTTCTTATTCTTGAAGAGGGTTCTCTAAGATCATGGTCAAAGAAGCTCGTTTTGGTCCTTTCATAAAGACTATTATGGTGGGGCAAATAAAGGTAAAATTTCTCTTAAGAAACTATATCTCTACTTCAACATGCCTTAGACCTTTTCCTTCCAATTTCTCACCAATATCAATAATTAATTAAACTTATTTTCTATTTACTATGGTTTAATGGTAGGAATGAATAATTTCACTTTCATTACTCACAAGTAATTTCTAAACCTGAGTATGGTTGCTATTCTCCTTCTCTTTTGTAAAAAACAATATGGGTATTAGTTGTATTACTAACCTCATTCGGATTTTGTCACAAGTATGCTTAGCAAGCATCGAGAATTTCTATCATGGGTCACTCGAGGTTTATTTCTTGCGAGGGTTTAAAACTTCATTTTATCTTAGGTTAGCATAAATATTTAAACTTCTTCTTAATGGCATGGTTCATATGACTACCTATGTTTCCTTATGGTGTCTCAAGAATATTTATTAAACTCTATGTTTTATGTTTTAAAAAAATTTGGTATTGAGGCTAGGCTCTCGCCATAGTTTCTAGGAGATTGTGTGCAAAGATATTAAAGCTATTTTCATTTTTTAGTCCATACATTCATGTGAAAAAATTGTAATATGCTTCATGGATATAAACATGAGGGTATTCGAGAGACAACACTTGGTGGATGTGCAACTTGAGCAAGGTTTGAAGTTGGCGCTAGGGTTTTGCATTAGGGTTCCATGGTGGGACGCGTAGGGGGGAGCGTCGCTCCCTCCTAGAGTCAAGCAGTCAAAGAGGGAGGCTAGGAAGCAAGAGGAAAGCATTTCAAAAAACCGTTGGAAAAGATTTCAGAAGCAAGAGGCAAGGAGACAATTGGAAGAAATAATTTCCAGGATTAAGAAGGGAATCAACAGAAAACAAGTAAAGAAAAGGAGAAAGGAGGCGGCACCAGAAAAATGAATCCTATGAAAAATACAGGAGTCTGTAAACCCAAGTCGAGCATCATTCCCCGGGTCATATTGAGTGATCCAGCGATTCAAGTTCACAAGGACCATATGAATGAACATGCAATCATCTGCAAGTTCATGGGGTTGTGGCAAACAGAGAGGGCATTACACTTCTGGATTAGAAGCCATTGGAAGCCAAAGGGAGAAATACATTTACATCTGGGTTCTAAGGGCTTCTTCATGGTGCTGTTCGCGAGCCTAGAGGCAAAGACAGAGTGTTTGAGGGGGTGCCTTACTTCTATGTTGCAGCAGGACTTTACATGCGGCCATGGATGATGAACTTTGTCCTGGAACGTGAAACATTTACATCCATACCAGTTTGGATTAGACTATACTCATTAACTCTGGATTAATGGCAACCAGAATCCTTGAAAACCATAGGCAACAAGCTAGGCAATTTTTTGAAAATATTAGAGGCAACCCTAAAAGGTACATATACCTCCTTCGCCCGAATATGTGTGGAAATGGATCTATCTGGAGCCCTTTCAAAAGCAATAATCTTAGAGGTATATGATGAAGAATGGGTGCAAATAGTGGACTATGAGCACATCCCATTCAGATGCCGCAAATGTCATGAACATGGCCATCTATTCAAGACTACCCAATAAACAATATGGAAGGCAATGGGAAAACCTCTTTGGACGGAGACCACGAGGGTTTCAACAAGGCTGGAGGCAAAAGGAAAGGGGGCAAATGGTCACATAAGAAGACTAGTGAAGATAGATACATAAGACACAACAGTTTTAAAATCCTAGAAGAAGTAGAGCAGAACGTGGAGATAGTCCAGGACAGGGAGAACGCATTTAAGGAGCAGGATCCAAAATGGAGGGCATCATAGTAAGAAACCATTAGAAGGAGGAGCTAAAAAGCTGCATAGAGATCAACAAGGACCATGAGATGAATCCAAGTGAGGCAGGAACGGAGGACCATGAACTACAGGAGATTCTAGACAGGGAAAATCTAGATCTAAAACTATTTTTGGAACAAGGAATGAACAAAGGAGTGGACTCCTTGCCAAAAGAAGATTATGATCGAGCTCAACAACTCTTTCTATGGAGGGCACAATCGAAGGGAACTGGGGTCAAAAGAGACCACGAGAGCCAGGAACAAAGTGGGGTCAAAATGATGGAGAATGCACAGGTATAATCTCCAAAGAACTCAGGAAGGAAAAGAGGAAGGAAAAGACAGAATGAATTGCTCAATGAATGTGGAAAACTACTGATTAACTCAGGTAAGATGAAAGATCTTATGAGTTATTCCTTTACTAACCTTTCTTAATGAAGCTCACAACTTGGAATATTAGAGGTATAGGCAGTAGAAGGAAACAAAGGAAGGTAAGTAACAGAATAAAAGAAGAAAAACCAGAATTGTTCTTTATTTAGGAGACCAAATGTTCAATGGATAAAATAAGAGAAATTCATAATAAATGGTTAATCAAGTATGAGTATTTAGAGGTCAAGGAAAATAACTTGGCAAGTGGGATTCTTAGGTTGTGGGATCCACAGAAATTTGGAATCCTCGATGCTGAAGCATCTAGGAACTATATATCTTTGGTGTGTAATCCTGTAGGTGATAAGGATACATACATGATAACAAATGTTTATGGATCCCGAAAGCAAGCAGATAAACTCAAGCTTCTTACCTCCCTGGAATGTCTAAGAGCATGACATCCCAATATGCCTTGGATAATTGCAGGTGATTTGAATATTATAAGATCTCTTTCGGAAAAAAAAGGAGGCACTAGACACCTAGGCAGAGACTCTGAAGCCTTCCAAGATTTCATCATGAACATGGGACTAGTGGATATCAAGACAATAAATGGAACCTTCACTTGGAACAATAAAAGGGGAGGGGACTCTCAAGTGGCTTCAAAACTTGATAGATTTATTGTTTCTTAGGATCTCCTCCTCACAAGACTTGCCATCATAGCTTCCATTCTACCCTTTGGAGGCTCAGATCATTGGCCAGTTTAGCTAGAAGCTACCTTTATGGGCACTCTGAGAAATAGGCCCTTCAGATTCGAATATTCCTGGCTCTCACACCCCAAATTCACTAGTAACATTGACAAATGGTGGAAAGAGGATTTGAACATTTAGGGTAATAACATGTACATGCTCTAGCAGAGAATGAAACATATTAAATCCAAACTTAAAAATTGGAACAAAAAGGAATTTGGCGATATCCTCAAGACCAGAATACAAATTGAGCAGAAACTCCATGAAATCAATCAGATCAATATCATAGAGGGCTTCAATGAAGAGAGGCAAAAACTAACTAACTATTTGTAGGAAGAATGGGAGGATTGAAGCTTACAGGAGGAAATTTTCAAGAGACAAAAATCCAGGAATCAATGGATCAAAGAGGGAGAAAGGAATACTAATTTCTTCCACAAATCCACTATGGCCCACAGGGCACATAATAGAATAACAAAAACTAATGACTCTCAGGGTATTGAGCTTGTCTCTCACAAGGACATGGAATCGAATCTAGTACAACACTTCTTCAACATTGCAAAAGAGCCAATGGAGGATAGATCTAGGTTCATTGATCAGTTCACCTAGTATATTCCCAAGTTGGTCACCAGAGAGGACAACCACAATCTCAACAAGCCAGTCCCGGAAGAGGAGGTCAGTGAGGTGATCAAAGAAATGCAAAGTGGGAAATAACCAGGCCCGGATGGATTCAATGTAGACTTCTTCAAAGCTTGTTGGGAAACAGTCAAATAGGACATCCTCAAGGTTGTGGAAGACTCAAGAAAATCCAAAAAGGTTTTGAAAGCACTCAATGCTTCCTTCATAGCTTTAATCCCCAAAAAGGAAAATTCCATGACTCCGGATGGATTTAGACCCATAGTCTTATGTAATGTGGTGTATAAAATCATATCCAAAGTGATAGCCAATAGACTCAAACCCCTAATACCTTCCCTCATCTCGGAAGAGAAAACAGGCTATGTGGAAGGAAGACAAATTCTCAACAACATCATCCAAGCACATGAGGTGGTACACTCTCTCAAATGCAACAAGCAAGCACGTATGATAATTCAGTTGGACCTCACGAAAGCCTATGACAAACTCAGTTGGTCTTACATCAAAGCCATTCTAAAAGCCTATGGCTTTGACCAAAACTTGATAAGATGTGTTATGGCTATAGTCACCATGACCAGTTTTTCCATTTTGCTTAATGGAGCTCCTTCAAGTACCTTCACACCTTCCAGAGGGCTCAGACAAGGTGATCCACTCTCACCTTTCCTCTTCATCCTCATGATGGAAGGGCTAGGTAGGGCAATCAAAATGGCAAATATTGAAGGTCAAATTCAGGGCATCAAGCTCACCCCAGATGGAGAGGCTAACACTCATCAAAAATTTGTGGATGATACTATGTTGCAAGGCATACCCACAATTAGGGAAGCAAGAGAAATAAAAAATATCCTAAACAAATTTGCTTTTGCGGCAAGTACAGAGGTAAGCCTAAACAAGTCCAAAGTTTTTTTCTTTAACACTAATATTGCTATACAGAGAAACGTTACCAGGATTCTTGGTTTTCAAAGGGAATAGTTGCCTTCCAAATATCTTGGCATCATCCCTCTTACTGATAAACCTCTAAGCAAGAAAATATGGGAACCAACTTTAAATAAACTCCAGGACAAGATAAAAAAATGGACATGCAGATCTCTAAACTTAGCAGGGTGACTTGTGCTCACACAAGCAATCTTGCAGGCCATTCCCATTTTCATATTTGCATCTATTCCTACTCCTCAAGGTATTAAGCAGCAGATAAGGAGCATCCAAAGGGACTTTCTGCGGGGTAGAGGGGAAGAGAAAAAAAAGTGGGCTTTAGTTGCTTGGGACAAGCTCTACAAGCCCAAAAGCCATCGTGGCTTGGGGATGCATGATCTGGAGACTCTCAGTAAAGTTTCGGGAGCTAATTTTTGGTGGTGAAGGATCAAGGAACCGAATGCCCCCTGGGCCAAGCTTTGGAAACAAAAGTACACTAAGCATTGGCAGGATAACGATCATATTAGAATGTTAGGTCAAATCAGGGGCTCTCACATTTGGAACCTTGCTTCAGAGAACAAAAGCATTGTTCCGCAACACTGTTTTTGGGAAATCCGAGCAGGGGACCAGGCTCGATTCTGAGAGGACAGCTGGCAGAAGGAACCCATTCTAAACAAGAATAGCCTGGTAGCCCTCAAGAGAGAAACAGATAGCAAAGGTTTGTTATTGGTAAAATATTTCTAGGACTAGGGAAGGGATAATGAAAAATGGAGGAAATGGAAGGATCTAAGTTACAGTGATGAGAATCCTTAGAAAGCTAAGGCTGATGCTCTTATCCAGGACTTAGAGCATAGACGGATTCCGGTTTCTTCCTCACACGATTAAGATGGGGGAAGAATAATGAAGGGAACTTTAACCTCAAAGAGGCAAAACAGGTAGTCACAGGATTTAACTTTGTAAATACTGATCAAGTCTGGAAGGAGCTTTGGAAAACTCCTCACTGGATGAAATAAAGTTATTCATCTGGCTAGTGCATTAAAGAAAGATCCTAACTTGGGAAAACCTCCTAAAGAAAGGCTTCATTGGGCCTTCCAAATGTCACCTCTATGGCTTACATGAGGAAATGATTGGACACCTTCTCAACCTCTGCAATTTTTCTCCTAAGGTTTCAAACTGGGTGGCCTCAATCTTCAGACAAAATGACAAGGACAGTCTCAACATTTCCAACACTTTGAAAAACTGGAGGAAGAACTTCTCAGGGAATGAAATCATTAACAAAGCCTAGATGTTGGTACTAGGCTTTGTCATTTGGAATGTTTGGAAAGATCACAACAAGTGGAGCTTCAAAGATAAAGCTAGCGAGCCCCAGCACATAATCGATCAAATTCTAAAACAACTTAAAGACATAGTAAAAAGCCTATTGAGGTCACTTCCTAAGCATCCTCCTCTGCCTCAAGAGGAGAATATTATAATTAATTTGAGACTTTAGTCCATCAGTCCTCAAGGAATAATAAAGGGAGTGAGAACAATAAATACAGAGGCTAGTAGTTGGAAGCCCCCCCACAGGGATTCTTCAAGGTAAATATTGATGGAGCTTCTAAGGGCAATCTAGGGATAGCAAGCTTTGGAGGTGCCATAAGAGATCATCAGGAGCAAATAACTTACATATTCCATGGCCACTTGGGGAAGGGAACCAATTACATGGCGGAACTCCTGGCATTAGAGAAATGCTTGGAGATCCTGGTGGAGGCAAAATTACAAAATTCTATCATTGAAGCAGATTCGGAATTGATCATTAGAGTAGCCAAGAAAATACACAATGGAACTTCACCAGATAAAGTTTTAAAACATTGGAAGTTACTGTAGGTTTTTTATCGTATCCACGATCACCTGCAAACCCTCAAAACGATAAGATTTTCTCATGTGAAAAGGAAAGAAAATATGTTAGTAGATCGGCTGGCCAACGAAGAGTGACTAATAGGAATAGGGATTCTCGACATGCTTGGGAGTAATTACCTACCAGGAAACTGCGAGAGGATTGTTTCCATCTGGCGACCAAAGATATGGAGCTTTGGATGAACAACATTGATCGACAGGATTCAGGCGACAGGCGGGAGGATGGGGTCACCTAAATCGTCTTCACTTTTGGTTTTTACTGCTCTCCAAAACTCTGATCACTCTCGATTTCATGATGAAGGTAACAATTTGGGCAATATCTCTGATCTGGTGCATTAGGCATAGCGGGTTTTTGATGGAGGATCCAGACAGAAGGCACAGAAATGTCCACGGGAATGGCCATATGGTCATCGCTTGGCGACAGAGTGCTCTAGTTTTTGCCGCAAAACTTCAGGAAAAAAACCACAAATAGTTTATCAGATGGGATAAGAATGGTTTATGGTTTTTTGTGATGAGCCTCCGATTCCACTCATTGTGTGACACGTTGCGGCGTGAGGTGAGAGAAAACTGCCCTCATTGGATGGTTAACCCCCGCACTTCTCGTCTGCCCAATATCAACGATGGCCGTTGGATCAGTGTTAAGCATTCAATGGTGGGGAATGGTTCATGCTTGTTGCTCCAGAGATCCGAACCTGATTTTGTTTAGTAAACTCTACCTATAGCTGTTTTCGAGTTCGTTTGTTGGTTGTATTTTGGTCCATTGTGGGTCCCTTTGTGGACCCTCGGTGGGTTGCTTGTGGGATTTTGTGGGCCTCAATCCTTGGAGTCCAAGTTTTCTTTAGGTTGCCTTTGGGTTTCTGCCAGCCATGCTTACTGGGACACTTTCTCAGAGCGAGTGTGGTTTATTGTAAATTATGTAATTCTAGTTATATTAATAGAAGGTTTGTCTCTTACTTATCAAAAAAAAACATGAGGGTATTCTTCCTCAATTAAACTATAATTCAGCTGTAAATTTTAATGTATTCAAACCTCGATAAGGTTTTACTGAAAACTTTTCTTTATATATATATTCTCTTTCTTATGTGGATAATATTAATTTTTTATTTCCTTTTAGCATAGTAATTACATCACCTTTTTACGAGCTTTTGGTTCAAACGCTGACATTATTTTATATGAAACAAAGGCCTTCCTTATGATAGGGAAAAAAAAAAAAATATATATATATATATATATATATATATATAGATATAGCTTTTTGGGTTATCAACTAGGAGTGTATTTGCTCTGCTTTTCTACAATGTTAAAAGACAATATTAACTACTCATTTTCTGGTTAAACTCATTGTTGTGTTATTTAAAGACATTGGTGCCACCTTCTTGTTTATTGATATTTGTATGTGTGCATGTTATTGGAAGTAATCCTTCCATGACTTCCAAGTTGTCATGATTTGTAATTGTGTGAGTTTATGTTATGAACCAGCTCAAGAAAAAGATAGAAAAGATAGATCCACCCCGTAGAATTCAGCCTCTTCGAGGGGGCAACCTCCTTTACATTACATAAATGAACAATTCTTGGATGATTCAAATGACAAAACCTACTTTCTATATATAGGAGTCTAAGGAGTCACAATATAACCCATCTGACCTAACAATAATAATATAAAGCCACAAAAATAACAATAGAGGGATTCTATGGGGCACAGTGATAACAATATGGGGACAATAGGGGCACAACAATATTAATAAGGGATACAACGACAATAGTAATGGGGTAATCACTAGTATTATAGGGACCCAACATGCCCCTCTCCTTCAAAAAAGTGTTGTCCTCAATGCTTGAGTAGTTTTGGATGCTTCTGTATAAAATTCTCATCCTCCCATGTGGAATCTTCAGCGGATAAGTTCTTCCACTTAATAAGATACTCAAAAATTGATCGATTTTGTAGCTGTCGAGTTCTTGTTTTTGTGATTGCTTCCGGTTCCAATATAATTTTTCCTTCCTCGTCAAGTTCTGGCAATATTGTTTGAACTGGGAGCTTGTCGCCTATAACCTTCTTTAAACATGAAACATGGAAACTAGGTGCAATCAAGAAGCTGCAGGAAGCTCCAATTTGTATGCCATAGTACTAATATTTTGCAACACCTTGTATGGACCATAATACTTTGGTGATAACTTATTATTCTTCTTAGCTTGCTTGAGGGACATTTGCTTATATGGTTGTAGCCATACGAATACCCAATCACCTACATCAAAACTTCTTTCGATGCGATGTTGATCTGCCTGTTGTTTCATTCTATTTTGTGCCAACATGAGGTTATCCTTTAAGAGTTGGAGGACTTGTTGTTGATGTTCGATGTGATGTTCCACTGCTTGAACCTTAGAATTTTCTCTTAAATATGATGTGATGGATGGTGGCTGATATCCATAAAGTGACATAAATGGGGTGATTTTTGTTGTTGTATGGACAGAAGTGTTATAACACCATTCAGCCAGAGGCAACCATTTGACCCATTGTGTTTGTTTATCAGATACAAAGCAACGAAGATATCCTTCCAAGCATTTGTTTACTATCTCAGTTTTCCCATCAGATTAAGGATGATAAGATGAGCTATGAGCTAACTGACTACCAAGACAAGAAAATAATTCTATCCAAAAATATCCAGTGAAATGGGATCTCTGTCACTTACAATAATCTTTGGGTTTCCATGTAGCTTTTGAATTGTTTCCATAAATGCAGAAGAAACTGTACTAGATTTAAATGGATGTGATAATGCACAAAAGTGTGCATACTTGGTAAGCCTGTCAACTACCACCATGATGACACTATTTCCCTCAGACTTGGGTAAACATGTGATAAAATCCATTCAAAACTCCTCCCAATGTTGGCTTGGAATGGATAAAGGTTATAATAGACCCGGTGTCTTAATTGTTTCAACTTTATTTTTTTGGCAAACCAAACATTCTAGCACAAACTTTTGAATATCTGATTTTTTGGCAAACCAAACATTCTAGCACAAACTTTTGAATATCTGATTTAAAAATCCTGAGTGCCCTCCTAAGGGAGAAGTGTGAAATTCCATAAGAATCTTTTGTTTTAGCTAGGAATTCTTATAGAGGTATAAGCGATCTTTGTACCATAACGAATCATTTTGCCAGCTAAATGTATAAGACGTACTGGAATCTTGTTGTAACTTTCGAATAAGTGCCCACACTTCTTCGTCATTCTTCCATTCTGCCCTTGCTTCGTTTATCCAATCTGGTTGGATAATAGAAATGGCACACAATAATGCTTCCACATCCTCATCCTTTCTTGAGAGTGCATCTGCCACCACATTTTGCTTCCCTTTTTTGTAGATGATTTCAAAGTCATAACCCAACATCTTTGTGACCCACTTTTGTTGCTCTTCAGAGAATAATATTTGTTCTAAAAAGTATTTAAGGCTATTATGATCCATTTTTACCTTGAACTGTCTTCCCATTTGGTAGGGTTGCCATTTCTTAAGTGCATGGAGTATTGCCAAAATTTCCTTCTCATAAATAGCTTTGTGTAAAAACTTTCCCTTGATTGGACAACTTTCAAAAGCAATGGGTCTTTCATCTTGCATTAAAACAGCACCAATTCCATTTCCTGAAGCATCACATTCCACAATAAAGGTTTTTGTGAAGTCTGGTGTAGCTAAGACCGGTGCTTGGCACATTGCCTCTTTAAGATGTTCGAAGGCCTTCGTTGCTGTTGGAGTCCATGAAAATGCATCTTTCTTCTATAATGTTGTTATAGGTGTTGTTATTCTCCGATAATTCTTAACAAACTTGCGATAATACCCTGTCAACCTGAGAAATCCTCGCAGATGCTTTATGGGTGCGGGGATTTTCCATTCCTTAATGGATTTAATTTTGCTAGGGTCTACCTTAACTCCTTCATGAGATACAATATGACCCAGATATTCCACCTCTTGTACTCCAAAGAAACATTTGGATCTTTTTGCATATAATTGTTTCTCTTCCAATAGTTGTAGCACCCTGTCAACATGTTCAACATGATCCTTCCAAGACTTGTTGTAGATTAGTATATCATCAAAAAATACTAACACAAATTTTCTAAGGAATGGTTTGAAAATCGAATTCATCAAACCTTGAAATGTTGAAGGTGCATTGGTAAGGCCGAAAGGCATGACCAAAAATTCATAATGACCCTCATGAGTTCTAAATGTTGTTTTCAGAATGTCTTCAGTCTTCATTCTGATTTGATGATATCCTGAACAAAGATCCAACTTGGTGAAGTAAATTGATCCATGAAATTCATCCAGTAATTCATCAATGACAAGAATGGGAAACTTATCTTTAATAGTGAGCTTGTTGAGCTCCCTATAATCTGGACACATGCACCATGATCCATCTTTCTTGTGCACCAATACTACTGGAGCAGAGAAAGAACTTTGACTCGGTTGAATTATACCAACCTCTAGCATTTTTGCAACCATACGTTCAATTTCACTCTTTTGGGCATAGGGATATCTGTACGACCTGATGTTTGGAGGAACAATTCCTGGAATCAGATGAATAGCATGATCATGATCACGAATAGGTGGGAGACCCTGGGGAGTCTCGAATACCTTGGAATGGTTATCCAAGACTTTTTGGAGATCTAGAGAAATAGATGATTCCAATGTCGAAACATCTATCGAACATAATTGTGCAATTACACCTCTTTGTTCCTTTTTTAGAAGCTTTGTCATACTGTTAGAGCTGATTATCTTTCCCGGTTTCCCTGCAGTACCCCTTAATTCAACTTCCTTTCCTTCCACAAAAAATTTCATGAAAAGTTCCTAAAAATTAAAAGCTATTGTACCCAAGGATTGTAGCCATTAGACTCCTCGTACAACATCAGCACCTCCCATTGTAATGGAAATCATTGGGCTAGTCAATACATATTCTCCCATGGATAGCTTGATATTATGGCACTTTCTTGAGCAATTTATTGTTCCTCCATTTTCAACCATCACTTGACACTCTGGTGCTGGATATAAGAAGCAATTCAATTCTTTTGCTACCTTACAATGAATAAAATTGTGGGTACTTCCTGAATCAATCAACACTATTACCTTTTTCTTCTTGATTTGTCCTCCTAGCATGATGGTTTGAGGAGTGGTAATTCCCGTCAACGCATTACAAGATATGGTTCGATTCATTTCTTCTTTATCTAGGCTTTGTTCCTGGAGTATATCCTCTTCTTTTGAACTTTCTTGCTCCTTTTCTTCTTCCTCTTCACAATCTATGTAGAATAATTTCTTCTCAGCACACTTATGACCTTTAGTGCATTTCCTGTCACAATTGTAGCAAAGCCCTTTTTCTCTTTTTTCTTCCAATTTTTGTGGTGTAACCTTTGTAGGTTGTGGAAGGCTGGGAGAAACAACACTTCTATCTTTATAGTTGTGAGGGGTATGCTTCCTGGTTTCCATAATTTTGCTTTCCACTATGTCACAAAGCCCTTTTACTCTTTCCAATTGTTGTGGTGTTGCTTTAAAGAAGGTGTTGCTCTTTGTATCCTCATAATGTGCTATCATTTCCTCCGTGAAAATTGACCACGTAACAAGTTGTTTATGAGAAAAAATCCCTTCATACCATAAAAATTGATCCGGTTCTAAATATGAAGATGCAATACATACCTTTTGTAATAGTGGTACACCATGTAGATCAAAATATTGCTCCATCTGAAGTATCCAATTTACCGGATCCTTGCCATCAAACTTCCTCATCTTGCTTTTTCTTGATTTTAGGAGCTCGATCTTGAAACGACTGTAACTCTATATTTTCGGATCTTTAAGTTCTGAAATTGCAACCTGTAGTAGCCCTCTGCGTCCTCTTTCCAATGCCACCAGTCTGATCAAAATTGGATTCTCCAAGAAAGAGTTATGCACAATCTCCCAAGATGACCTGATTATAGACCTTTCCAAAAGATCGAACTTGTATGAAGTACCACGTGTCACTGTTTCGACCTTTGGCTCTAAAAAATATATACAAGAAACTACAGTCCGTCCTCTTTGTGTACCTTCTTATGAATTTTCAATCTGATGCACAAAGAGAAAGTTATGACGATTTTCCCCAGGTCACCTGTTTGGAATGTAATTCATGAGTCTGCAAAAAGACCAACTTCCTCAGATCATATCTCCACAAATATAGCATGAAAAGATATGCAATTTGGATCCAAGATTCAGCGTAATGTCTTCTCAAATGGGTTTTTTGTTTAGCTTTTGAAACATCACAGAAACAAAGTTATAGCGAAAATTCCACAATGACCTATTTGGAGCAGCGAAACCCTAGAATCCAATGCTCTAATACCAAATGTTATGAACCAGCTCAAGAAAGATAGAAAATATAGATCCATGCCTTATAATTTAGCCTCTTCGAGGGGGAAACCTCCTTTACATTACATAAATTAACAATTCTTGGATGATTCAAATGAAAAAACCTCCTTTCTATATATAGGAGTCTAAGGAGTCACAATATAACCCAGCCGACCTAACAATAATAATATAAAGCCACAAAAATAACAATAGAGGGATTCTATGGGGCACAGTAATAAAAATATGGGGGCAATAGGGGCACAAAAATATTAATAAGGGATACAACTACAATAGTAATGGGGTAATCACTAGTATTATAGGGACCCAACAGTTTCTAAGTTAATAATTGTACTAGCTATTTTCAGTAATCTAGATCCTCCATTCTCAAATCTAGAAGTATCATGTATTCCTATATATGTAATGTCTATGAGATCAATACAAATATAGTGTGTTTGGTGTTGTGTGTTTAATCACTCTATATGTTTTCTCTCATTTTTCCTAACACATGTTCTCTTTCTACTGTGGAAGTAATATTTAACATTGAATTGAGCCATAGGGAAATGGGGGAACCCATTGAGTAACTTTGTAAAAGAAGCTTTCCCGGTGATATCGTATGGAGAGTGTATCTTAGCTATAAGGCTAGAGAACCCATTGTAAACTTGTGATTTGATAAACCTATTGGACTTAGGGTTGATGAACCACCAATACTTGCCTTGGGAATAAATATTTGATCCATGACTCACTAAGGAATCACGTGGAGTAGTGATTTATTTACCCATACACAACTTAACCAGAAAAGAACATTCCTCATAGTGGACTCTCTTCTCCTCAAAGTGAGCTAGAGTTATTTATATTTGAAATGTTGAGATTGTTGGGAATGTGCCTGGGAACTCTCTGCTATAATGGGTGTAACTAGCGGATCAAGGCAGTGTATCCTTTTAGCATCATGTTTTAGCTAATCCTTCCTACTATTGTTGGAGTGTTGATGTCCTTACAACCCATTTGGGCGCTTCATGCCCTCTGGTTGTTCTTATATGTCGAGAGGTTGAATGTATAAATCCCTCATATCAATAGACAAGTTCCTATTCAACACATCCTAATGTGGGCATTAGAAACACAAGAAAGGGAATCTTGTTGCAAGCTCACGAAGGAAGGCACTAGGATATGCTTCATAAAACTATAACGGTGATGCCAATTTTTTTTACAAGCCAAAGAATTTTCAAAACCACCATATTCGAGCTAGGGTCAAAACCTTTCGCAAATGGCTCATAATGTAGAGTTCGTGAAAAACCTTACCTCATAAACCATGCCTCATGACCTTATCGTGTGGTCGTCAAAGTTATTAGAGTATTTTGGATTATTTCTCATACTTTATGGTATTTTGAAAGGGTTGTATGCCTATACTTTGATTGGGAAGGAACCTTCCTACTATTGGTGGTGTGTTGATCTTCTTACAACCCATTTGGGCACATCATGCCCTCTAGTTGTTCTTATATGTAGAGAGGTTGAATGTATAATTCCCTCATATCAATGGACAAGTTCCTATTCAACACATCCTGATGTGGCCATTCGAAACACAAGAAAGGAAATCTTGTTGTAAGCTCACGAAGGAAATGACTAGGATATGCTTCATAAAACTATAACAGTGATGCCAAATTTTTGTTGCAAGTCCAAGAATTTTCAGAACCACCATATCCAAGCGAGGGTCAAAACTTTTTGCAAATAAACCATGCCTCATGACCTTATCACGTGGTCCTAAAAATTATTAGGGAATTTTGGAATATTTCTCATACTTTACGGAATTTTTCTGGTCTTTACGTAGTAGAAAGATGTGATCACACAAAACATATTTACAATCCTTTTTATGCAATTTATTATATTTCTTAGCATGATCTTAAACTTCCTTCAATCTAATTTTAGATAAATATACTTTCTCTCCCATTTCCTAAATGATCTTAGGCGTGAAAAAATATTTTTCTTTTCAATCTATCCCAACATAATGGTCAAAAACTTGATATTAAAAAAAGTAATTCCAAAATATATATATATATATATATATATATAGAAATATATATATATATATATTTCTATATATCTATCTTTAGAAAAACAGAAAAAAAAAAAAACAAACTCAATTATTACACTTCTATACTAAAGGTTGAAATATTTACTCGTGAACATATATTAATATGGGTGATTACATATTCATTGATAAATATTATCAAATAATAAATATAACTTATTTTGTTAGGGTAGCTTATGAACTATATCATAAAAATGGTTCACAGTCCTATAATCCACTTATATATTAACCCAATAATTCATTAACGAAATTTAATCGTGAAAAATTCCTTATAATTGAGGGTCGTCCTCAAATACAACTGTCTCGTTCACTGTCATCATCTTTATCAACTTCTACATTGCCAAACGTCTCAGCAGATCAACACGTCTAGCGTCGTCAATGTTTATTCCGGCCACTCCCAAAAGTGGATTGCTTTACCAGAGTAGGTCTACTATCTTGGGCTTGGCGGGATTCATATCTTTTGATGAGATCATTCGGAACAGCCCTCCAAATCTCACAAAAAGGAATTGTCTTTTTGCAACGCACACACCTTCTTTCTTTATCATTCGCAATCGTGACATGGGTGACATTAATTACAAAATAATGACAAGAGAAGAAAAAATGTGATGAACAGAAAAGAGGAACTTAGTCAAAAATCCAAAAAAGAGAAAATAAGGAAAAAATAAGAAGAAGAACTCATAACAATGACCAGGAAGAGGATATTTATAAATCTAAGAAAGAATTAGAACATAAAAAATCAAGTTAAACAAGAAAATATGAAAAGGGAAGAGGAACAAAAATAAAGGAAGAAACCAAGAAAGAGGAGAATGTGTATATTGAAGCAATTAATTATAATCTCTAACTAAGTTACTAAATGGAATTTTGTCATGTAGGAATCATTAAAGAGATTATATTTAACAAAGCATTGATTTTAATGAAAATTTGTGAAGAAAGGAAGGCTCCATCATTTAGTTGTCTCATAAAACCTTGAAATATGTCTAATAGAGAATAATTTACTCATCAAAACCATTACTCTAAACTTCATTGTAGATTTCTTATTCTAAGAGAGTATAGGAAACTGTCACCAATTTAAAAAAATAAATAAATTAAAGCCATCTATATGTTATTATTTCAATCATATTGAGAGAGAAATATGTAAAGGACAAATCTCAGTAATCAACCATAACAAGTCAAATGAATTATTACCTAACCCACTCTCAAGAATTGCTTAAGATTACAATTAACAAGCTTGCAATTAAAGATTTTATATCAAACTTCAAACTAGAGTCAAGCATGTAGACATAGCTAGCCATAAAAAATTCTAATAATGGAATTTTAAGATATTTACACAAAAATTAGCAAAGGTAATATTCCCAATAAAGTTATATATATATATATATATATATATATATATATATATTACTCACAATATTTTTAAAAGTACATAGAATATCTCCATTATATAGTAATGGACTACAGTGAGTTAAAGATAACCATGACAATTGAGCAAATACTAGCTCAATAGGAAAGGGATGTTGGAAAAAAAAACTCTAACGGTAAGTTAAACAATAAGATGAGCCTATAAATTTGAGAGAGTCACTTAAGTCATTTTAGAGAGGAAAATATGGCAGTTAGATTTAGGAAGGAAAATCAGATCCTACGAAGGAGCTATGGAAGCCCTGAGAATTGTTCTCTGATTTTGTTTCTTGGGGTTTTATCCAATGTTGATAGCCACATGATTTTGAAATCACTCAAGCCTACTACCTACATGAAACCATTCACAAAATCACGTTGTTAATGTTCCAACATATCTCAATCTGGTGGAAGCAAAGAGAGGTTTGGATGCTTGCTAGAAGTAGGTTTGGTCACTTGTTAATATTAGTCATGGTTTCTTCTAAAAAACGTTTCTTTCTACTCATATGTTTGGTTTCTGTCCATTTATAAATGCCATCCATTGATATACATATACTAAACTTTATTTTCCCTTGAAATAATCATTTTATATTTTCTATCTCCTCTAAGGAGATACCATTTTTTTTTTATCATCATTGGAGACTAGCTTGTTAGACAATAGATCCAAGGCCTTACTGATCTATGAATTTAGATTCCATAACCCATTTCTAGTTCTCATCACATACAATGCCTTGTAACTATCGGTGAATGGAGAAAAGGAGCACAAAATCCCATACAGTGTAACACTCAATCTTGCATATTCATGATCACTAGCAGCATATATCAAGCTTGGTTGAATGTAATCTATCTATTCATAAAGGAATGGATCAAATTCCTTTCATTATAAATATTTAATCTTGGTATTAACGGCCATGTGGATGCCCACGTCCAACATCGTATTTTCAATAAAGCATCTATTATGGTGAAAATCACTTCCTCTAACAAAATGAGAAGCTTCTCCAGATCTGCCACAAATCAAGCTTTGCTACATTATCCACTGCAATAACAAGTATAGGAAATAAATACCAATAACAAAGAAAATGACCAAAGAAGAAACCCTAATAAAAAAAGATCACATTAAATCCTTTCCCAAAAGTTTTGGGAATGAAGATGAAAGTCACACCATTTGAAGTAGGGACTCAGAAGATTGCCCACAATATAAATCAATGGAAAATGTTAGTAATCCATGGTTTCTTACACTATATGAGCTGAAGTAAATACCTAAGTTGTCTAAGGACACAACGATAATGAGCAAGCCTATCAAATTTTAGTATTTATCTTCATCAAGCCTATCAAACGCTACAAAAATGATCACAATTTTAATATTCATCTTCATCAAGCCTAATAAATGCTACAAAAATGATCATGTACCCAAGTTTCACAAAATAGATCAAGGTCACTCTAAATCAACAACGATTTTGTTGGTCTTCTACTCAATAATCCTCCATCAAATTTAGGCATGTTTTGTTGACATTAGCAACTTCGTATATCTCAGATTTGTCCTTTGCAGTAGCTAATGTTAAAATTTAACCAATCCATATACAACTCCACAAATGCCAAAAAGCACACTATCCAATATTTTTGGTAGGTCCCTATAATAGTAGTGTATTCCATTATTATTATTTTCATTGTAACCCCTTATGGTTATTATTGTGCCCATATTGTTATTATTGTGCCCCATAGAAGCCCACTATTGTTATTGTTGTGCCCTTACATTATTATTGTTATGTTGGCTTTGATTATATTGTGACCCTTTAGACTCATATATAGAAAGGAGGTCTTGTCATTTGTATCATCCAAGAATTGTTCATTTATGTAATGTAAAATAGGTTTCCCCCTCGAAGAGGCTACTTATTAATTCTTTGATCTATCTCATTCTTCTATTTTGTGAGCTCGTTGCATAACAATTGGTATGAGAGCTTTGGATTCTAGGGTTTCACTGCTTCAAATAGGCCATCGTGCCATTTTTGCTATAAAAAAAATTTACGAAGCTTCAGAAAATGAAATTAAAAACCATTTGATCCAAAATTGTGTTGAACCTCAAGACCAGATTTCAAATCTTGTCTCACTATATTTCAGAGATATGAACTAAGGAAATTAAGATTTTTGCAGGCTACCGAATTTGATCTCAAACATGTCACCTTGTGTAAATAGTTATAACTTGTTATCTGAGCATCGGATTGAAAGTTCATAAATAGTTACAGAAAGAGGACGGATTTTAGTTTTATTTGTATTGTTTTCAGGTCTAAATGTAAAAATAGGGACACATGGAACTTCGTACAAGTTCGCTCTACTAAACCAGTCTATAATCAGGTTATTGTGGGAGATTTGACATAACTCTTTCTTGGAGAATCCAATATGGATCAGACTTGTGGGGTTGGAAATAGGACACAAAGGGATTTCACAAGAATAAATTTCAGACCTTGGATATCTAAAATTACAGATATAGAATACATTCAATATGCATCTTCTACAAAAAGAAAAAAAAGGTGTGTAGTCCTTTTTTCAAACTTAATAAGTTTGGTTTGAAAAATTTGTTTGAAGTGATTCAAAGGGCATAGTGAAGCATATTTATCATTAATTGATGCCCAGAAGAAAGAAAATGGAAACAACTAGTAAGTAACCTGAAAGCTCTAGCATGACTCATGAAGAAGATGAAGAAATGCAATGTGATATATCAAAATTAAGAGACCAAGTGCAACAAATTTCACTCTCACAAAAAGTAACAGAAGTTAAGATTGATGGTTTAAAGAAAGAGGTGGAAGCTAAGATGAATGTCATGTAAGCTAATATGGATGGTGTGGATGCTAAGATGGATGGTTTATAAGTAAACATTGAAGATTTGAAGAAAGACATGGAAAGTTTGAAATTATGTTTGGCAAAGATGCTACAAGAAATGCTTCCTAATGGCGAAAAGGTAGTAGAGGAAACTCATGATGAGAACAAAAGAAATGTTAGTCATAATTTCATAAACTCTAACATTGGATTGAAGACCCACCATGTTCCCAATATCAATATGAGGAATTTTGAGCACAAGGATCCTGTAACATGGATACTATAGATGGACCAATATTTCGATCTCCATAATGTGAAAAACACACAAAAGTTATGCATTGCGACTTTATATTTGGAGCCCAATTAGTTTGTATGGTATCAATGGCTTTTCTCTCATAAACAAATTGTCACTGGGGAAATTTTTATGAAATAAATGATAGCACACTATGAGAATACAAAAAGCAACACCTTTTTTAGCCAATTGATAAATCTCAAACAAAAGGGTTCAAAGGTGGAGCACATTGAGGACTTCCAAAAATTGAATATAAGGGTAAAAGATATTCCACATGAGCATATGATTGATGTTTTCATATGGACTTTAAGGGATAACATCCAACATGAGGTTTTCCTTTGGGAACTGATTCATTGGAGAAGGCATTCAGGTTGGCAAGAAAAATTATGGCAACAAGGAAGCCTACCAATCACAAGTATAAAGATGGAAGTGTTGTTGCCCCTATCCTTCCACAACCTACAAGGTTGACACCACAACAACTGGAAGAAAAAAGAGCAAAAGGGCTTTGTTACAGTTGTGATAACAAATACACTAAAGGTCATAAGTGTGCTGAGAAGAAATTATTTTACATAGATTGTGAAGAGGAAGAATAAAAGGAACAAGAAACATCAAAAGAAGAGGATACACACCAGGAACAAACCTTGCAGAAAGAAGAAATGAATCTGACCATATCCTGTAATGCATTGCTGGAATTACCACTCCTAAAACTATCAAGATAGAAGAACATATCAAGAAGAAAAAGGTAATAGTGTTGATTGATTTAGGCAATACCCATAATTTTATTCATTGTAAGATAGCGAAGGAATTGAATTGTGTCCTATATCTAGCACTAGAGTGTCAAGTGATGGATGTAAATGGAGGAACCATAAATTGCTCTGGAAAGTGCCATAATATCAAGTTATCAATGGGAGAATATATGTTGAATAGTCTAATGTTTTTCATTCCAATTTTTGGTCATGCCTTTTGGCCTTACCAATTCACCTTCTACATTTCAAGGTTTGATGAATTCCATTTTCAAACCCTTCCTTAGAAAATTTATGTTAGTATTTTTTGATGATATACTAATTTACAATAAGTCTTCAAAGGATCATGTTCAACATGTTGATAGAGTGCTCAAACTATTGGAGGAGAAACAATTATATGCAAAAACATCCAAATGCTTCTTTGGAGTACAAGAGGTGGAATATTTGGGTCATATTGTATCTCATGAAGGTGTTGAGGTAAACCCTAGCAAAATTGAAACCATTAAGGAATGGAAAATCCCCACATCATAAAGCATCCGTGAGGATTTCTAAGGTTTCCAGGGTATTATCATAAGTTTGATAAGAATTATGGGAGAATAACAACACCTCTAACAACATTATCAAAGAAAGATGCATTTTCTTGGACTCCAGAAGTAAAAAAGGCCTTTGAACATCTTAAAGAGGCAATGTGCCAAGCACCAATCTTAGCTACACCAGACTTCATAACAATAATTAATACAAAATGCGATGCCTCAAGAAATGGAATTGGTGTTGTTTTAATTAAAGAAGAAAGTCCAAGTGCTTTTGAAAGTTGTCCAATGAAAGGAAAGTATTTACACAAAGCTATTTATGAGAAGCAAATGTTGGAATAATACATGCACTTAAGAAATGGTGACCTTACCTAAAGGGAAGACACTTCAAGGTAAAAATGGATCATGATAGTCTTAAATACTTCTTAGAACAAATATTATCTTCAAAAGAGCTAAAAAATGGGTCACAAAGATGTTGGGTTATGACTTTGGAATCATCTACAAAAAAGGGAAGTAAAATGTTTTTACAAATGCACTCTCAAGAAAGGATGAGGATGTGGAAGCATTACTTTGTGCCATTTCTATTATCCAACCAGATTGGATAAATGAAGTAAGGGATGAATGGAAGAATGATGAACAAGTGTGGGAACTCATTCAAAAGTTGCAACAAGATCCCAATACATCTCATACATTTAGCTGGAAAAATGATTCGTTATGCTACAAAGATTGCTTATACCTCTTTAAGAATTCCCAACTCAAACAAAAGATTCTTCTAGAATTGCACACCTGTCCCTTAGGAGGGCATTCAAGATCTTTAAAAACTTACCACAGGGTTAAGAAGGAATTTTTTTGGGATGGCCTTAAATATGATATTAAAAATTTTATGGTAGAATGTTTTGTTTGCCAACAAAATAAAGTTGAGACAATTAAGACCACAGGTCTATTACAACCTTTATCCATTCCAAGTCAACGTTGGGAGGAGGTTTCAATGGATTTTATCACAGGTTTACCCAAGTCTGAAGGAAAGAGTGTCATCATGGTGGTAGTTGATATACTTACCAAGTATGCACACTTTTGTGCATTATCTCATCTATTTAAAGCAAGTACAGTTTCTATTGCATTTATGGAAACAATTCAAAAGCTACATGGAAACCCAAAGATTATTGTAAGCGGTAGAGATCCTATTTTCACTGGAAATTTTTGGACATAATTATTTTCTTGTCTGGGTACTGAGTTAGCTCATAGCTCATCTTATCATCCTCAATATGATGGGCAAACTGAGATAGTGAAAAAATGTTTGGAATGATATCTTTGTTGCTTTGTATCTGATAAATAGACATAATGGTTCAAATGGTTTCCTCTAGTTTAATGGTGGTATAACACTTCCTTCCATACTGCAGCAAAAATGACACCATTTATGGAACTTTATGGATATCATCCACTGTCCATCATATCATATTTAAGAGAAAATTCTAAGGTTCAAGGAGTGGAAGATCACATTGAGCATCAACAAAAAGTTCTCCAACTCTTAAAGGATAACTTGAATTTTGCGCAGAATAGAATGAAACAATAGGAAGATCAACATCAGAGTGAAAGAAGTTTGATGTAGTTGACTGGGTATTTTTACAACTACAACCATACAAAAAAATGTCCCTTGAGGAAGCTAAGAAGGATAATAAATTATCACCAAAGTATTATGGTATGTATAAGGTGTTGAAAAATATTGGTACTATGGCATACAAATTGGAACTTCTTGCATCTTCCCTAGTGCACCCATTTTTCCATGTTTCATGCTTAAAGAAGGTTATAGGTGACAAGCTCCCAATTCAAACAGTATTTCCAGAACTTGGTGAGGAAGGAAAAATCATGTTGGAACCTAAAGAAGTCACTAAAACAAGAACTCAATAGCTACGAAATCGATCAATTTTAGAGAATCTCATCAAGTGGAAGAACTTACCCACTGAATATTCCACATGGGAGGATGAGAATTTTATACATAAGCATCTAGAACTACTGAAGCGTTGAGGACAACACTTTTTTTAAGGAGAGGGGCATGTTAGCTCCCTATAATACTAATGTATTCCCTTATAATTATTATCATTGTAGCCCCTTATTTTTACTTTTGTGCCCATATTGTTATTACTGTGCCCCATAGAAGCCCACTGTTGTTATTTTTGTGCCCTTACATTATTATTGTTATGCCTGCTTTGATTATATTGTGACCCCTTAGACTCCTATATATAGAAAGGAGTTATTTTCATTTGTATCATCCAAGAATTCTTCATTTGTGTAATGTAAAGGAGGTTTCCCCCTCGAAGAGGCTACTTTTGAAGTCGTTGATCTATCTCATTCTTCTATTTTGTGAGCTGATTGCATAACAATTTCCTACATGAAAAGGGTAAATTGACATTGCTCTAATATGAGGTAAAAGTATTTCTATTACTCAATTCATTGTAAAGTATATGAAAGAACTCCATTGTATAGAAATGGAGAGATGAATATGACAAACATATAAGTGTGAGAGCTTACAACTCAATGTGTGGAGGAAAAAATTAACTTCGCTTAAATAAATTCAAGGAAGAATGCATTTAATCCCTATTAAAGCATTCGAATGTTCTTTTATTTTTTGTTTTTTTCCATTTTATCTTAACTATATTTAAAACAAAACAAATATAAATCAATACTTTCTTATTCCATCAATTTAAATATTTTTATTTGTTATGTCTACAACACCATAAAATTAAAAAATCATCTCCCTAACACAAAACTAAACAAATTCTATATGATTCCTTTAAATATATCTTATAGGAAGTATGATTGACTTGAGTTAATAATAATAATAATAATAATAAGACAAAAAAAACATAATATAAGTACAACTTTATATTTAAAATCCCCCAAAATGAAATATTTGTGCCTTAACCAATGGAAGCCAAAAGTACCATATGCAAATTTTTACAACTCAAACCTAGCTTGAACTCTTAAAAAAAAGTAGTCCATTTCTTCATGATTTTAATGTATTTTTGTACATTTTCCTTCAGTGTTGTCTCACTTAATATTTTTTAAGAAAAATAATAAATATTTTAGTTTTCAATTAATTATGTTGAAAAAGTTACAAGTTATATATATATGTTTTTTTTAATTTGTCAAAATAAGAAGATGGAAAAACCACCCCTTTCCATAAAACATGCAAGTATCTAGTAATAGAAATGAAAATAATTAGATAAAAATGCATAAAAAAGAATAGAATGATATATGCAAGTATCTAGAAACAGAAACCAGAATAATTAGTTAAAAATGCATAACAATAAATAAACTAAATTATAATGGTAACCCAACTATCCTCTATAGTATCAAATTATCATGACATACTTTGTAATCATTTAGCCACACATTAGTTTCCAAACTAACTATATACCCTAGTTAGCTTCACTAGAATTTAGATACTAAAAGAACTATTTACATGAGTATATAACATTTTCAACTAGATTTAAATGTAAAAGGCTACATAATACTCAATTGGAAACACAAAAGGAGTTGTATACCTATGTAATTTTTTTCTTGTAGATTCCAAATGAGATTTTTATCTTCCACTTCTTTGGTATCTCAGTTCACAAATGTCAATTGGTTTCATTCTGACTAGAAAAATAACCTGGATGCCACATGGAGGCATGACGATATGGCACCATATGGAGCACTTAAATTCTGATGGTCATAATTCTAGATCTAGAGGTCAAATTGAGTCTAAATTTATATCAATGGAATCATCTCGATGAGATGAACACAATGAGAATATCTATGTAGATTTTTGAATAACTTAATAAATATCGAAATTTTTAGACTCCATTTCCAAAATGATAATTTGGATTTCAAGTTAGCATAGTAGTCATGTCACACACCTCTTAAACATTATTTTTTCTATATTAACCACTAAAGTTACTATCATTTACTACTCATTCACTATAATGTTAGCCATGCTATACTTGGGTTTTTGTTTTTTTTCTTTTATGAAGGGAATCTTAACCTTCATCTCATATTAAACATGAATGCACTATATGCCTACCTTATCCGCATACCTTACTCGAGACTATATATATATATATATATCTATATATATATATATATATATATATATATATATATATATATATATATATATATATATATATATATATATGATTACGCACAGGGTAATGGCCTTGCATAAGGATCTTCAATAATTGTGCACTTATGCACTAGGGTTTAGCTAGGGCTCTGAACGTTTCTGCGACGGCGCCGACAGCGCCACAGTCAAGCTCTTTTCTGCAGTAATAGAATCGGTGCAGAGGTACAGATCTGCAGCGCACCAGGGCCTCACAATGGCTCAGCCGCTGGGGGGGGCGTCAGTGCCCTCCCCGTCGCAGCAGGATCCGGCGCACAGTGTTGTCTTCGGGTCAGTGGATAGCGAGATTCTGAACAGGGGGAAAACTCCCCAGGCTGGCAACAAGGGTAACGAAAATTGCAGGGAGGAGGAAGGCAATGCCCAGAAAGGTACTGACATGCCTGAAAAAGGTCAGAAGGTCACCTCATCAACCTGCAGACCAGTGGCCAAGGAAAGACCACGAATCGAACTGCCAGGAGATAAGATAGACGCAAGAATCGAGTTCATGCGGGATCATGCCATCATAGGGAAGTTCATAGGGTTTTGGCCCACTGAGAAGGCCCTATATGGATGGATAGCGGCGAAATGGAAACCAAAAGGGGATGTTACGCTCCAGCTCGGACCGAAGGGTTTCTTCACAGCTATCTTCTATTGCCTGGAGGACAAGCACCGAATATTAGTGGGAGGGCCATACTTCTTCAACTCGGCTGGACTCTATCTGAGAGATTGGATCCCCAGATTCAACCCAGACAAGGAAGACCTAACCTGGGCGCCTGTCTGGATTCGGTTATACTCCCTCCCAGATGAATATTGGGAGGAGGATGCTCTCAAAAGAATAGGAAATGGGGTGGGAGAATATATCAGAGCATCCGAAGAAACCAAGACCCGTAAGTACATTTCCTATGCCCGAATTTGTGTTTTTATTCGCCTCAATGAAGCCCTTCCTGATTCAGTCACTCTTTCCCATCGGGATGAGGAATGGATCCAGCCTCTTGATTACGAGCATGTTCCCTTCCGATGTCGAAAGTGCCATACCCTTGGGCATCTATTTAGAGACTGTCCTCAAAACGCCCTATCCAGTCTTCCAGGCTCCTCTGTATCCCCTGCTCAGGATGGCTTTACCAAAGTCACCAGCAGGAAGCGCTCTCACAGAAAACCCCCTAATGGGTCACATCCCCAGCCCTCCAAGCCTCATGGCCCAGTAACCAAGAACAGTTTTGACATTCTTGGCCAAGACCCAGAGACCATTCCGCACGCAGATGTTGCTCACCCTGATCATCCGTCCTCCTCGTCTTCTCATCCTCCACCTCACCCCCCTAATTCTCCCACTCCTTTCTTATCTCCCTCCATTCTCCATCGGGATCGGAAAGAAACTCCTGAAATCAGCAAGGTATTGGAAGGCGAAGGGAAAAGGGAAAGCCCCCAGAACCCAGAGAACATTTCGGAAGAAGGAGATCAAGTGCAAATCATGGAAGTAGAACCCGAGAGTATTGATCTGCACGGATTAGACATCATAGAACTGGAAATAGCCTGCAATAAACAAGCTTTCGATGCCATACCTGAACTAGCACTCAACAAGCTCGAAATGGTCATTTCTCGAGCCTACTATCAAAGTCAACTGGGAATACAATCAGGCAGCCAATGGGACGGAAGTCTGCACTCAAAAAATCCAAAGAAGAGAGGCAGAAAGACAGATTTGCAAAGGACAATAGAGATTGGGAAGATCCTGGTGGATTCAGGCAGATGTGCACAGCTGACAAAGTACTACAAACCCTCCATCAACGGTTAATGATGAAGCTGGTTTCATGGAACATAAGAGGGCTCAACAGCCCCGGAAAACTTAGGATGTTAAAACATATGATCAGAAAGGAAAAACCACAAATGTGCTTTCTCCAAGAAACAAAGTGTAACAGTACAATGCTAGGTAGCATTCTTTCGAAAGCCTGGCCTGGTTGTAGATCGGTAGCTGTAGATGCCTCAGGAGCCTCTGGGGGTCTGGCAATTGCTTGGAATACGCAGGCGGTATCCCTCTCCGACTTTCACGCAACGCATCACCTTATTCAGGCGACCTTTCACATCTTGGGTACCAATGTTTATGGTAACTTGTCAAATGTCTACTTCCCACAAGATTCGGGAAGCAAGATAGCTCTTCTTGATACAATTGAAGCCCTCAGTAATAGCAGAAGATACCCGCTTTGGATGGTTGCAGGGGACTTCAACATGATAACGAATACTGACGAGAAGCTGGGAGGCAGGCGCAGATTGGAGCATGAAGACTGTCACTTCCGGGACTTCATTCAGGCAACCTCCCTCATAGACATGTCGTTCTGTAACGGCACCTTTACGTGGAGTAATCGAAGGTCAGGCAAATATCAAATCGCCTCAAAATTGGACCGCTTCCTCCTCTCTGACAATGCAGTCCACCTAGGAGGGGACATTTCAACAGCCATCCTTGCTCACTCTGGATCGGACCACTGGCCAATAGCACTTCAATGGCAACGGCCAGGTAACATAACCAAACGCCCCTTTCGTTTTGAAGGTTTTTGGCTCACGCATCCCACTTTCAAGAATTTTGTGAGAACCACTTGGGCCGCCTTCACCCCCCCTGAAGGATCTAAGATGTTCCAATTCCAGCAAAAGCTTCGTTTTCTTAAAAATCACCTGAAACGATGGAACAAGGAAATCTTCGGCAACATTTTCCAAGCGCAGCAAAAGCTCACTCAGGACCTGGAGACTCTTCACCAAAGGGTTATAATGGAAGGGCACACTGAAGCCAGTTTGGAGCAGGAACGCCTCATACATAGTCAGCTGGACAACAGAAGAAAGCAGGAAGAGATTTATTGGAAACAAAAGTCAAGGGTCAGATGGCTGAAGGAGGGTGAGCGTAACACTAAATTCTTCCACAGAACTACGGTGCAAAGAAGAATCCACAACAACATCCCCTTCATCCAAAAACAGTCAGGGGAAAGAGTGGAAACCCATGAGGGGATTGAAGAGGAACTCCTAAACCACTTCAAGCAGATTCATCAGGATGGAAAAGAAGATCGGCGACAGGCCATTCAAAAAATCACGAGCAACATTCCAAAAATCATCACGGAGGAACAAAACGAACTCCTAATGCGCCCCATTCTACCTCAGGAAGTGGATGATGCAATGAAGCAGCTTAAGGAGGGTAAGGCCCCGGGGCCAGACGGTTTTTCAACCACCTTCTTCCACTCTTTCTGGGACATGTTAAAGGAGGAGGTCTGGCAGATAGTTGAAGAATCTAGGGCTATGCGCTGGCTCTTGCCCTCTCTCAATGCTACCTTTATAACTCTCATCCCCAAGGAGGAGGACTCCATTACCCCGGAAAAATTCAGGCCCATTGCGCTTTGCAATGTTATATACAAAGTAATTTCAAAAGTCATAGCAAACCGTCTGAAACCTCTTCTTCCTGGGCTCATCTCCCCGGAACAGTCAGGGTACGTGGAAGGAAGGCACATAATGGATGGCATCCTGCTCTCTCACGAAATTATTCACTCCCTCAAGCATTCAAAGCAATCAGGTATGCTTCTCAAACTCGACCTCTCCAAGGCATTCGACAAATTAAGCTGGAATTACATTCATGAGATGCTAAAAGCTTATGGTTTCTGCTCTCCTTGGATCCGTTGGATTCTGAACATGATTACCTCCACTCATTTCTCTATTCTCGTCAATGGCATCCCCTCCCGCCCCTTTAATCCCTCTAGAGGTATTCGCCAAGGAGATCCCCTCTCCCCCTTTCTCTTCGTCCTTATGGCAGAAGGGTTAGGGCGGCACATCAAGCAAGCCCTCCTCTCACATCAGATCAAAGGCATCTCTGTGCATAACTCCCCAGCCACCTCCCACCATCAGTTTGTCGACGACACGATGCTTTTTGGGTATCCCTCTGCCCAAGAAGCCCACCGTCTAAAATCCCTCCTTCAAGATTTCTCGGAGGCCTCTGGCATGCACATCAATTGCGCTAAATCTCAGATTTTTTTCTTCCATACGCCGCCCTCAGTCAAAACTGCCGTTTCTCGCATCTTGGGGTTCCCAGTGGCCTCTCTGCCCTCTAAATACCTGGGTGCTCCCCTCTCGGCTTCAGCCCTCAAGCAACCTGCTTGGCGATCCCTTCTCGAGAAATTGGAAAATCGTCTCAATCACTGGACGTACAGATCCCTTAATTTAGCAAGCCGAATCGTCCTCATCAAATCGGTCTTGCAGGCTATGCCTCTGTACTTGTTTTCTATTTTAGCTGCGCCTAAATGGGTTTTAAAATGCATAAGAAACCTACAGCGCAACTTTCTATGGAGTAGCGCAGCTACAAATCGCAAATGGGCCTTGGTAAAATGGTCCAATGTTTGCATGCCCAAAGAAAAGGGCGCTATTGGATTAAGGGATCCGGAACACAGCAACTCCATCATGAACGCCAAGATCTGGTGGCAATGGATCACTAGTCCAGATAAGCCATGGGGGAAAATATGGACAGCCAAGTATGCCGGAGGTCGTCCTCAAGAGGAGCTCATCCGTTTCATTCCCACTGAAAACGGTTCCACAATATGGAATGCGGCCAAGCAACACCACCAGCTTATTCAGAAGCACAGCTTCTGGGAAATAAGAAACGGGCGCACTGCGAGATTTTGGACTGATGCCTGGAACCAACAGCCCAAACTCCAAGATATTCTTCACCCGGAGCTAATACCCGATGAGCCAAACCAACAGCAAGAAACTGTTCATCAATTCTGGGCCTCAGAGATGGAGCACAATTTTAGGAAATGGAAAAGGAGCGACCTAATCCTCCACCATGCAGGTACACAGCAGCAAGAAGAGCTCATGATTGAACTTAAAAAAAGAAGAATAAGGCAGGATAATGGCAGGGATATTCTCAGGTGGGGATACCTACCTAAGGGGGCTTACACCACTTCAGAAGCCTACAGGTTGTTATGTAACTTTCCCTCTCCCCCTGACCCTGTGTGGAGCAAGATTTGGAAGCTGGGACCTTGGCCAAAAATCGCCTGCTTTCTTTGGCTGGTAAGTCACAAAAAAATACTCACCTGGGACAAGCTAAGGAAGCGGAACTTTTATGGCCCCTCGATCTGTATGAATTGCTCTCAAAATGAAGAAACTCTCAATCATCTCCTAGACACATGCCCCTTGGCCAAGCTACTATGGGACAAGGTCAGTTTCCGATGTCAAAAAAGTTGCAGGGGAGAGGGCGACATCGTCAATTCCTTAAGACTCTGGCCAATGCAGCCCTTCAACTGCAAAATCCTTAACCATCTATGGAACATTGTTCCGGGAATCGTCCTCTGGAACATCTGGAAGGAACGTAACCAGCGAATCTTCAAAGACAAGCATTCACCATCAGAGGAAATCTGGAGCAGGATTCATAAGAACATTCAAGAGACCATGGCGCTTCAGGGTTGGACTAAGGAAGACCTCCCTTCCACTGATAACGAGCGCAACATATTAGACAACTGGCAGCTGCAGCTCTCCCCTGACTCTCTCAACAGCAACACTCCTATCATAAATAACAAGAACGACTGTCAATGGGAAGCTCCTCCCAAAAATTCATTCAAGCTAAATTTCGATGGGGCCTCCAAAGGAAACCCGGGGGCAGCAGGCTACGGAGGAATAATTAGGGACTCTGAAGGCAAATCCACACGGATCTATTTTGGAAACTTAGGGTGGGACACTAACAACTCAGCAGAGTTGGAAGGTCTATGGCAAGGCCTGGTGCAAGCAGGGACTCTCAACCTACAACCCCTAATTGTAGAAGGGGACTCACAGATTCTTATCAATATGGCCACCCGACTTCAGAATGGCTCGAACGCAAGGAAAGTAGCACCCAGTTGGAGACTCGAGGCAAGGTTGAATGACGTAGCACAGAAGATCAACAATTTTAGAGCCATCTCCTTCACACATACAAAACGGGAGGGCAACAAAGTTGCGGATCTCCTTGCTAACATAGGAACAGAGATTGATCATTCACTCTTATCAGGAGACACAAATATCATTGTTAACAGGCAGCAACTCCAGGAGTGTCATAGCCTAATCCTAGCAGAGGCAATGGTCCCGGATGCGGGTGTCTGCGGAGTGGACAAGGCAGTGCCACATGACAAGCACGGGCTGCCACGTGAAGAGGAATGGGCTTTTAATGCCCCAGGCCGTCGAAACGCAGGAATAGAGGAGGCTTCAGGGCATCCTTAATGGAGCCGCTGGAGATGATGGCAAGCCTGAGTTACGCATTCAATGCGGGTCACTTCACAAGAATTGGTAATGAGCATAAGAACGAGCGTTGGCTGGCGATGGAAGCACAATGCGGTGAGGGAAATTCAGGGATTGTTAATTGTCTATGTCTCGACTGGGTGGTGGAGAGCTGGGGTGAGGTTAGCTTCATTCCTGCGCCTCTGGGCCTGTGTCTACACTCTTTGGAGCTCCGTCTGGTTGCATTTAGGAGGCAGCAAGCTGCGGGAGGGATTCGCATACTTTATAGGTGCTCCGGTGTACAGTTTGAGGAACGGGTGGTCATCATGGTGCGCGAAAGAATGCCTTGCAGGAGAGGTCCTGGGTGTAGCGAATCCTCCCGCCCCCCTGCAGCGGACATTCATCACCACTGTTGCTGTGTTTATTGTTACAGAAGAATGGGAGCTAACCCAATTCCAGCAAGCCAAGTCATGGAAGTTGGCAGTTCTGTTGAGGGGGAGCCCAGGCTTCCAGCATTTGGCTCGGTTATCTTCTCACTGGGCAGCTCCGGGGACAATGAAGGAATTAATGCACATATCTCTGTGCTTTTCACCAAAATTCCAGCGGAGGATGATGAGGGGTCGTCACTGGTTCTGGCGGAGGACAGCACAGAGCATGGCAAGGGGAAGCTCCCGATGGGGGAGCCGTCGAATTCAGTGGCCAGCTCCGAGAGAGGCAAGGGTAAGCTCCATATGGGGGAGCCGTCTACTGTTGCGGGCACTTCCAGAGGAGAACGTCTTCAGCCTCCCCCCCAATTTCGAGGCCCTATTCAGCCAGCCCCTACGCAGAGTCCATTGGCTACGTGGGAAGGTGCTCCAGAAGGAGAGGGCATGAGCAGAATTATGGAGGAAGAGTCAGAGGACTAGCTCCCATCGACACTCTTGTGCTTTTGCTTCCGTTTTCCAGGTTGGGTCCTCTCATGTCGGGTTTTGGGGTCTCGTTAATGTCAATTTCCTGTTTTTTATTATGGTAGGTGTTCTTCATGTAGCTAAGTCCTACTTGCGGACATCACAGTCGCAGTGGGCGTGAAGTTGTGTGTTTGGTACTTGGTTTATGTCGCTGTTCGTTTTTTGTCCACTCATGGCTATGTCTTTAGGCCATTCTGATGGTTTATGTCACAAGTCTGTTTTGAGGTGCCCCTGCGTGGGTTATCACGATGTTACTCGGAAAACTCTCAGTGTCATGCATTTTGCTCTTTTTGCTAAAATCGCCCTGCGAGGCAATTTCATGAGTCGGTCAATGCCACCCATGGAGCCACTTATGGCCATGGGCAGCCAGCTTCCTTGGATGTAAAGTCTTTTCTGTACATATCAATATATTAGTAGTTAGTATTGCTGAGAAAAAAAAAAAAATATATATATATATATATATATATATACACACACACACACACACACACAAGGCTTTACTATTAATATAACTATCCCTTATTTAGTCAATGAGATTTATAATGTATGTCAATCGTATATGCAATACCACTTTCATGCTCAGAACCTTAGTATTAAACATTGACGGTGAACTCTTGAAAAGTGTGCAACAAGAAATGCTAAATTTAGGAAGTGCTAAAAATAGAACTGCTAAAAATAGCACTTCTAAAAATAGTAGTTTGGCAAATGAGCATTTTGGCCACCTTGGGTGAGAGGTGAAACTGCTGAAAATAGAATATTCTAAAAATAGCATTTCTGGGTCCCTTCCTATTTATAGCAGTCCTTGGTCTATCTATAGGAAGTAAATTCGATTTTTGTCTTACCAAAAGTTTGTAATATTAATTAATTAATTCTCCATGAGTTAATTAGTTAAGGAAAAGAAAAATTTAAGTCTTTGCGAAAACATGCAATTATTTCTCCACTAATTGGGGAATGTGCCCTTGATTTGCTCCACTGATTGAGGAATTAAGGATGAGTTCTATAATGGGGGGATCAGTTGACTTAGTTTAACATAGTAAATTCCAATTATATTAATTTAACAAGTTGTTAAATTAATAAGATATAGTTTGTTGATGCTTGCATGCATGTGACAGCTATTATTTTCAGATAACTAAGTATTATCTCATGGATAACTAATGCATGGAAGTTCAGATAGAGACCCAGTTGAGATCAGATGGTGGAACAGTGTTTTGTCAGTTTCTAGGATATTTTTATTAAGTATTCCTTACATGCAGGAGGAACTTGAGTCCTCAAGTATTGCGTAGTTGGACCTAAGGTTGACAGCAGGTATGATTAGGCCAATTTACATGTGTTTTGTAATTGGACCCCAATCAAAACTGCACAAGGAAATAGGAGCTTGGACCTGAGGTGCAGCCTTTATAAATAGGGCTAGGTAGTCCATGAGCTACATCATCAAAGTACATAGAGAGCAGGATATCTTTTAAGTTGATTCTTTTTGTATGTTGTTGAGGATTTCCACTTGATTGATAATACAGTGTTGGGGTTTTATGCTAGCGCTTTCCCCAGTGATATATTCTATGTTATGTGTGATTGATTCCTTCTTATTAGTTATATGTGTTCATGCTTGATGTTGCTCATGTTCAATTAAGCTTCTGCTAAGTTTATGGTAGATGTAGATCTACTATTATGCTTTAGTACATTGCATATATCAGTTGGATCTGCAGGTGAAATTTCTACGTGATATCAGTGAGCTAGCTAATTTGTAGAGAAAATTCTACATGGTATCAGAGCACAAGTGATCAAGGAAGAACATTATACAAGAAGGGAGAAGTTGAAGTTTGTGGTTTTTGAATATTGAATTGAGTTCTTATCACATCTATTTCACCGATGGGCTATGGTTTGAGACTCGAATATGCCCTTGATGGCAGTTCAAATTATATAGCTTGGAAGGATCGCATGGAGGTAGTATTGGAAGATAGTGGCCTTAAGGACTTCATTGACCAAGAAGTCTAGAAGCCGACTGATGCTACTCAACTGGCAGAATGGAAGAAGTGTGTGGCTAGAGCTAGGAGAATTCTCTTGGAGGGAGTGCAAGATCACATTGTCTCGAGCCTTCATGGGAAGGAGACTCTGTTTTCAATGTCGAAACATTGAAAGATTTATATCAGAATAGCAGTGATCATAGGAAGTTGGCACTAAAGGACAAACTTCAAAAGATCAAGTGTGAAAAGGATGAGACGATCTATATGTATCTGACCAAGCTCATCACATGCAGGGATGAGATTTCAAGTGTAGGGGTCATGACATCTGATGATGACATGGTGAGTCTAGCACTCCTTGGCCTTCCTAAGAGCTGGCACAGCTACCAGGACTCAGTTAATGGAAGGGAGAAACTGACAGATTGGGAATGACTATGGTTGGATTTGATGCATGAGGAGATCAGACAAAGCACCTGAGACGGTTCTTCATCATTGGAGGATGAAGAGAAATGTTCCTTAGGTAGTAAGGTGAAGAAGGGGAAGGAGAAGTTTTCTCTTTCTGAATCCAGTTCTTCCAATGGTGGGAAGAAGGTTGACAAATCAAAAGTGTGATGCTTTTGTTGTCATGAGGTGGGTCATTATGTTGCAAATTGTCCACAGACGAAATCCAAGAAGGGATCCGGGGAAGGATCTGAACGTGAGGCACTTGCTTAATAGTTAGAATTGGATTTCACACTCTTCACATGCATGGTTTCATCCATGGTGGGAAGTGGTTGGTTTCTTGACAGTGGAGCTTCTTTCCACATGACTAGTGATAAAAGTTTGTTATGTACTTTGGAGGAGAAAGATCTCCAGATACTCATAGCGATGGGTAATGATGAAAAGTATAGTGTCTCAGGTGTAGGTGCGATTATTTTTCAGAGGGAGCATGGAGCTCGCCTTACCTTGACCGATGTCAAGTATGTACCAGGACTGAAGACAAACTTGGTGTCAATCGCAATGCTGAAAGATAGAGGCTATGATGTAGTCTTCAGTAAGGGAAAGGTTTTCCTTAGACACATCATCACTAGACAGGTGAAGCAGATTGGTTCACGGGTCAAGAACCTGTATGCTCTTGAGGTTCAAGATGCATGCAAGCCTTGAGCAGCAAGGCAACTGATGGAAACTTGGTGGTTGAGAGGGAGGGTATATTACCTCTCAACATGCAGTGCCAGAAGAACTCTCAGATGATTGTGGAGAAGACACGATTGGTGTAGTAGCTTCGGGAGGTTGTGGAGCAGCCACAACAGGGGAAGCTGAGTGGAGATCAAGTAGAGACATCTACTCATGCAGAGACCTCCAGTAGGGGGCTTTGATCCAGGTGGGTAGAGGGATCACATGCAGTCATACCTCCAGGTAGGAGGTGGGGCGATGTAGAGTGATCGTCCCGAGGAGGAGGGGACGGATCCTTAAGGTACCCAACCTCTTGGATGATACCTTACTACAGGAGCCCCGATCTAGAGTAGTAGGAACTGATTGATTAGGTAGAGATAGATGCAGATGGAACCGCAAAGAGAGCTACAATGCAGGGGATCCTAGGACAGTGCAGAACATGCAAGCTACAGCAATGCAAGAGGCACAAGTGTGTTGCACAGTGCAGGGTAGCACAGAGAAGGGTGCAATGGTGCCAGATGCATGGAGGTGTTGCAATAGCGCAGAGGTCAGAGAGGGAGCACTTGTCGGAAGTAGGTGGAGATTTAGCATCAGAGTATGTTTCTAGCCCAACAGAGAGGTCAGTTGGTAGTTTTTTGTTCCGAGTGTTGCTGGAGCAACCGCACTTGGTAGATGTGTTGCATGCAGAACATTCCAGAGCTACAGGATCGGGTTCGAGAGGAAGCCTTTCTTGTTGAGAGGGAGTGTTGAAAAATGTGCAACAAGAAATGTTAAATTTAGGAAGTGCTAAAAATAGAACTGCTAAAAATAGCACTTCTAAAAATAGTAGTTTGCCCAATGATCATTTTGGTCACCTTGGGTGAGAGGTGAAACTGCTAAAAATAGCATTTCTAGGTCCCTTCCTATTTATAGTAGTCCCTGGTCTATCTATAGGAAGTAAATTCGATTTTGGTCTTACCAACAGTTTGGAATATTAATTAATTAATTCTCCATGAGTTAATTAGTTAACGAAAAGCAAACTTGAAGTCTTTGTGAGAACATGCAATTATTTCTCCACTAAATGGGGAATGTGTCCTTGATTTGCTCCACTGATTGAGGAATTAAGGATGAGTTCTATAGTGGGAGGATTAGTTGACTTAGTTTAACTTAGTCAAGTCCAGCTAGATTAATTTAACAAGTTGTTAAATTAATGAGATATAGTTTGTCGATGATTACATGCATGTGACAACTATTATTTTTAGATAACTGAGTATTATCTCATGGATAACTGATGCATGGAAGTTCAAATAGAGACCCAGTTGAGATCAGATGGTGGGACAATGTAATGTCAATTGCTAGGATATTTCTAGTAAGTATTCCTTGCATGCATGAGGAACTTCAGTCCTCAAGTATTGCGTAGTTGGACCTGAGGTTGACAACAGGTATGATTAGGCTAATTTACATGTGTTTTGTAATTGGACCCCAATCAAAACTATGCAAGGAAATAGGAGCTTGGACCTAAGGTGCAGCCTTTATATACAGGGCTAGGTAGTCCATGAGCTACATCATCAGAGTACAGAGAGAGCAGGATAGCTTTTGAGTTGATTCTTTTTGTATGTTGTTGAGGATTTCCACTTGATTGATAATACAGTGTTGGGGTTTTATGTTGGTCCTTTCCCCAGTGATATATTCTATGTTATGTGTGATTGGTTCCTTCTTATCAGTTATATGTGTTCATGCTTGATGTTGCTCATGTTCAATTAAGCTTTTGCTAAGTTTATGGTAGATGTAGATCTAGTATTATGCTTTAGTACATTGCATATATAAGTTGGATCTGCAGGTAAAATTTCTGCATGATATCAGTGAGTTAGTTGACTTGTAGAGAAAATTCTACATGAACCATCTCTTACCTTTGGTAAATATCGTTCCGGACTTCATTAATTTACTTTACACCTTAGAGAATTTATGTGTATCATTCACAATGGGTAATAGTTAACACCTCGGGCCATGTGATGAATGGTGTGCAAACATGTTTATGAGTCCCATGTGATGATCACATGGTTTACTAGCACAAACAAAGTCACACTGAGATTTGTCCACGAATCCAACAGTCAAGAGGTCTGATCTCTATTCTAACCTAGCGGTTAGGTCACCCTTCGTTTCATTTGGGGTTTTGTTTACCCATATGCTTCAATGTTGTGGAGCTTTAGTAATACTGCCATGACAGATTGAAAAAGAGGATGGCATCCATCCTTTACGTTCCAAGTTATTGTGGCAGTCCATTGAGGCATTTTTGATCTTGCTTGACATGAAGACATACTCTATCTACACTCGATTTTTTTCAATATGCTTTGTCTTTGATCCACCCTATTTAACTATGTTGTTTGCTCTGGGACATCTAATTTTCTTTTCAATTGGGGTAGGTGTGCTGTGGAAACTGGACTGCGGTTCCATCTATACTTATTTCTGCGCTTAGTTCCCTCTATACTTCTTTCTCCACTCTGGTTTACTTACGGAAATACCTTCTCAAATGGTTCCCCATTATTTAGTTTAAAATGTTATTTATTAAAAAATTTCAGTATTATTGTGACAGATATTTGGTTCATTACTACACTTGTGTTCTCATTCTTTCTTCTCTAGGATTAGGATGGAATGGAGGACCGACACTTTGTCTCCATCCCCTAGATAATATTATGCAGTAGAGGTAACAATGATCTATATTTTTTTCTTCTTGTGTTCTTCTTCAATAGGGTTACTACCCATGGAGATTGGCGCTAAGGGTAACTTGGTTTTTTTTTCCATTATTCATTACAGAGAAAGGGGTGTAAATGACTTGGGATTCTTAAAGGGTATGTCGTAGACAGTGTTTTGTTTCTTTATTATTCCTCATTATTTTCCATGGTACATATCCCCTTCTAAATTTGGTTCCAGTGGTGATATGCAGGTATCCTTTGTCTGTCGGAGCCCCAGTATTACATTTTTTTCCATATTCGTCATAACAACCCTTAAGGTGGTGTCATGATTAAAATTTTCCTCACTGATCACTTCTATTTTCTCCCAAGTTAGTTGTTTACCTATCCATGGTTGCTGAGAGGAATTTCTAGTTGGCATTATTCTGCATTCGCTGTAGGGTGCTTTCCTAATTGCTTTTGTTTTTGTGAAAGAAATTTATCATGTTTACCTCAAACATTTTCTCAGTTTTCCCTGAATCTTTGGGAATGGCTACCACACTGATGGTGCAAATTTTAATTTGAAGTTGTAATTTTAATCGAATTGTGTGTGAAGTCTTGCCTGGACTAAACCCCTCTTTGGTTTTTCCATTATGTGGGGATTCGTGGCTCTGTTTAAGTGAGCGGAATTTCCAATCTTAGTTTCCTCTGGAAATGTATATCGACTCGCTCTATATAATTACTCGAACGATATTTTCTTTTTACTCCATTTTTGTATAGATTTTTTTGTTCCATTTAATGAACACCCACTTAAATTTTCGTGCACAGTGAATGTATAAATGACATCATCCTAATAGGGAAATTTTCTCTCCTTATCTGGATTTATTAATATAATTTTTGTTGTTTGAGTTTTTATTGTAGAAATTTAACAGGAGGTTGTACAATGTCATACGAGGACTTTCTTCTACGTTACATCTTAATTCCCAATTTTTTCCTCCGGATTCCATAATTATTGTTATCTGCATGCTTATAGTTTATAATTTCTTGATTGAAGTGTTACTCATAGTATTGATCCGTACCAACTCTAGATGTTCGAGGACTAGGTGGAGCTAGTTTACCCATGACTCCCAACTTAGTTTAATTAATCTAACCCTATTGGGGCATCAATTAATTATTTTTCCCAAATAATTATGCTTAGGTCCCTATAATACTAGTGATTCCCCCATTACTATTGTCATTGTATCCCTTATTATCATTATTGTGCCCCATAGAATCCCACTATTGTTATTTTTGTGCCTTTATATTATTATTGTTAGGTCGGCTTGGTTATATTGTGACCCCTTAGACTCCTATATATAGAAAGGAGGTTTTGTCATTTGTATCATCCCATAATTGTTCATTTGTGTAATGTAAAGGAGGTTTCCCCATCGAAGAGGCTCAATTCTAAGGCGTTGATATATCTTTTCTATCTTTTTCTAAGCTCATTTCATAACAATTGGTATCAGAGCTTTGGATTCTAGGGTATCGCTGCTCCAAACAGGTCGTCGTGGAATTTTCGCTATAACTTTTTTTCTGTGACGTTTCAGAAGAAAAAAAACCCATTTCAGACGAAGCCTTGCTAAACCTTGGGTCAGAATTTGATATCTTGTTTTGCTATAGTTTCATGGATATGATTTGAGGAACTTTCATTTATAACGCTTTCTCTACAAAGTTTCAAAAGCTAAGGAAAAAACCCATTTGAGAAGAAATCGGTTTAAACCTCGGCTCTAAATTTCAGATCCTGTCTCGCTATATTCTCGGAGATATAATCTAAGGAAGTTAGGCTTTTTGCAGACCCCTGAATTACATTTCGAATAGGTCACGTTGGGAAAATCATCATAATGTTCTCTCTGAGCATCAAATTGTATTTTCATAAAAAGTGGAAGAAAGAGGACGGAATTTAGTTTTTTGGGTACCAATTTTAAAACCTAAGGTTGAAACAGTGACCCGCAACAGGTCGTACAAGTTTTCTCTAATGAAAAAGTCTATACTCAAATCATCGTGGGAGATTTGGCATAACTCTTCATTGGAGAATCCAATCTTGATCAGACTTGCAGAATTAGAAATACTACTCAGAGGGTTACCGCAGGAAGGAATTTCAGACCTTGGAGATCCAAAATTACATAAATACATTAGATTCAATATCAAGCTCCTACAAAGTGAAAAAAAAAGGTGTGCAGTTTTTTTAAAATTTTTACATAAGCATAGTTTGAACGAATTCAAAGGGAATAGTGAAGCATTATTATCGATAATTGATGCCCCAAAGGAAGAAAATGGAAACACCCAATAAGCAACCTGAAAGCTCTACCACGATTCATGAAGAAGAGGAATAAATGCAACATGATACATCAAAATTACGAGACCAAGTGCAACAAACGTCACTCGCACAAAAAGTAACAGAATCTAAGATGGATGGTTTAAAGAAAGGCGTAGAAGCTAATATGTATGGCATGGAAGCTAAGATGGATGGTTTAAAGAAAAACATGGAAGCTAATATGGACAGCATGGAAGCTAATACGGAAAACTTGAAGACAGATTTGAAGACAAGCGTGGAAGATTTGAAGATAGATTTGAAAACAGATTTGACAAAGTTTCTGCAAGAAATTCTTACTAATGGCGAAAGGGTAGTAAAGGAAACTCATGATGAGAACAAAATAAATGTTAATCATGATTTCATAGACTCTAACGTTGGATCGAAGAACCACCATGTTCCAAAGATCGATATGAGGAAGTTTGATGGCTAGGATCCTGGAACATGGATACTACAGATGGAGAAATTTTTCGATCTCCATAATGTGCAAAACACACAAAAGGTACGCATTACAACTTTATATTTGGAACCAAATCAGTTTGTATGGTATCGATGGCTTTGCTCTCGTAAACAAATTGTCACTTGGGTTATTTTTACGGATGAAATGATAACACATTATAAGTATACAAAAAGCAACACTTATTTTAGCCAATTGATAAATCTCAAACAAAAGGGTTCAATGATGGAGCACATTGAGGACTTCCAAAAATTGAATATAAGGGTAAAAGATATTCCAGAGGAGCATAGGATTTATGTGTTCATAGAGGCTTTAAAAGATAACATCCAACATGAGGTTTGCCTTTGGGAACTAGATTCATTGGAAAAGGCATTCAGGTTGGCAAGAAAAATGGAAAGAAAAATGATGGCAACAAGGAAGCCTACCACTCACAATCATAAAGATGGAAGTGTTGTTTCTCCTAGCCATCTACAACCTACAAGGTTGACACCACAACAATTAGAAGAAAAAAAGAGCAAAAGGGATTTAATATAGTTGTGATAGCAAATACACAAAAGGTCATAAGTGTGTTGAGAAGAAATTATTTTACATAGATTGTGAAGAGGAGGAAGAAGGGAACAAGAAATGTCAAAAGAAGAGGATATACACTGGGAACAAACCCTAGAAAAAGAATAAATGAATCCGACCATATCTTGTAATGCATTGGCTGGAATTACCACTCCTCAAACTATCAAGATAGAAGGACATATCAAGAAGAAAATGGTAATAGTGTTGATTGATTCAGGAATTACCCATAATTTTATTCATTTTAAGATAGCCAAGGAATTGAATTGCTTCCTATATCCATCACAAGAATGTCAAGTGATGGTTGCAAGTGGAGGAACCAAAAATTGCTCAGCAAAGTGCCATAATATCAAGCTATCCATGGGAGAATATGTATTGAATAGCCCAATGCTTTCCATTCCAATGGGTGGTTCTGATGTTGTACTAGGAGTCCAATGGCTACAATCCTTGGGTACAATAGCTTTTAATTTTCAAGAACTTTTCATGAAATTCTCTGTAGAAAGAAAGGAAGTTGAATTAAGGGGTATCGCACGGAAATCAGGAAAGATAATCAGCTCTAACAGAATGATAAAGCTTCTAAAGAAAGAACAATGAGGCATAATTTCACAATTATGTTCACTAGAGGTTCCCACATCGAAATCATCCATTTCTCCAGATCTCCAAAAATTCTTGGACAATCATTCCAAGGAATTTGAGACTCCCAAAGGCCTCCCATCTATTCGTGATCATGATCATGCTATCAATTTTGTTCCAAGAAGTGTTCCTCCAAACATTAGGCCTTACAGATATCCCTATGTCCAAAAGAGTGAAATTGAACGTATGGTCGCAGAAATGCTAGAGGCTGGTATAATTCAACCTAGTCAAATTTCTTTCTTTGCTCCAGTAGTATTGGTTCACAAGAAGGATGGATCATGGTGCATGTGTCTAGATTATCAGGAGCTCAACGATCTCACTACTAAAGATAAATTTCCCATTCCTATCATTAATGAAATATTGGATGAACTGCATGGATCAATTTACTTCACCAAGTTGGATCTTCGTTCAGGATATCATCAAATAATAATGAAGATAGAATACATTCAAAAAACAACATTTAGAACTCATGAGGGTCATTATGAAATTTTGGTCATGCATTTTGGCCTTATTAATGCACCTTCTACATTTCAAGGTTTGATGAATTCCATTTTCAAACCCTTCCTTAGAAAATTTTAGTATTTTTTGATGATATACTAATCTAAGGCAAGTCTTGGAAGGATCATGTCCAACATGTTGACATGGTGCTCAAACTATTGGAGGAGAAACAATTATATGCAAAAATCTCCAAATGTTTCTTTGGATTACAAGAGGTGGAATGTATGGGTCATATTGTATCTCATGAAGGTGTTAAGGTAGACCCTAGCAAAATTAAAACAATTAAGGAATGGAAAATCCCGACATCCATAAAGCATCTACGAGGATTTCTCGAGTTGACAAGGTATTATCGCAAGTTTGTTAAGAATTATGGGAGAATAGTGGCACCTCTAACAACATTATTGAAGAAAGATGCATTCTCATGGACTCCAGAAGCAACAAACTCCTTTGAACATCTTAAATAGGCAATGTGCCAAGCACCAGTCTTAGCTACATTAGAATTCACAAAAACCTTTATTGGGGAATGTGAACCCTTAGGAAATGGAATGGAATGAGATGCCTTTGGAGGGCGCTCAGGATTTCTAAAAACCTACCATAGGGTTAAGAAGGATTTTTTTTTGGATGGCCTTAAATTAGATATTCAAAAGTTTATGGCGGAATGTTTGGTTTTCCAAAAAAATAAAGTTAAAACAATTAAGACCCAGGACTACTACAACCTTTATTGATTCCAAGCCAACATTGGGAGGAGGTTTCAATGGATTTTATCACAAGTTTACCCAAGTCCGAAGGAAAGAGTGTTATCATGGTGGTAGTTGACAGTCTTACCAAGTATGCACACTTTTGTGCATTATCTCATCCATTTAAAGAGAGTACAGGTTCTACTGCATTTATGGAAACAATTCAAAATCTATATGGAAAAGCAAAGATTATTGTAAGTGACAGAGATCCCATTTCACTCGAAATTTTTGGACAGAATTATTTTCTTGCCTTGGTACTCAGTTAGCTCATAACTCATCTTGTCATCCTCAATTTGATGAGCAAACTGAGATAGTAAACAAATGTTTGGAAGGATATCTTCGTTGTTTTGTATCTGATAAATAGACACAATGGGTCAAATGGTTGCCTCTAGCTAAATGGTGGTATAACACTTACTTCCATACTGCAACAAAAATGACCCCATTTATGGCACTTTATGGATATCATCTACCATCCATCACATCATATTTAAGGGAAAATTCTAATGTTCAAGCAGTGGAAGATCACATCAAGCATCAGCAACAAGTTCTCCAACTCTTAAAGGACAACCTCACCTTGGCACAGAATATAATGAAACAACAGGCAGATCAACATCACAGTGAAATAAGTTTTGATGTAGGTGATTGGGTATTCCTACGGTTACAACCATATAAACAAATGTCCATCAAGCAAGCTAAGAAGGTTAACAAATTATCACCAAAGTATTATGTTCTGTACAAGGTGTTGCAAAAGATAGGTACTATGGCATACAAATTGGAGCTTCCTGCAGCTTCACGAGTGCACCCAACTTTCCATGTTTCAGGCTTAAATAAGGTTGTAAGTGATAAGATATCAGTTCAAACAATATTGCCAAAACTTTGTGAGGAAGGAAAAATCACATTGGAACCTTAAGCAGTCAAAGAAACAAGAACTCGATAGCTACAGAATCGATCAATTTCAGAGTATCTCATCAAGTGGAAGAACTTACCCATTGAAGATTCCACGTGGGAGGATGAGAATTTTATACAGAAGCATCCAAAACTACTCAAGAATTGATGACAACACTTTTTTGAAGGAGAGGGGCATGTTAGGTCCCTATAATACTAGTGATTCCCCCATTACTATAGTCATTGTATCCCTTATTGCTATTATTGTGCTCCATAGAGTCCCACTATTGTTATTTTTGTGCCTTTATATTATTATTGTTAGGTCGGCTTGGTTATATTGTGACCCCTTAGACTCCTATATATAGAAATGAGGTTTTGTCATTTGTATCATCCAAAAATTGTTCATTTGTGTAATGTAAAGGAGCTTGTCCCCTCGAAGAGGCTGAATTCTAAGGCGTTGATCTATCTTTTCTATCTTTTTGTCAGCTGGTTTCATAAAATTACCTTAATCATAAAGTCTTCACCAGATACTCCTAATATCCATGCATGTAGTTTCATGTGGAGGTCACTCTGCCTACTCAATTTTTAATTGGGTATTTAACATCAACTTTAAGTGTCCATAAAGGAGGACCATTTAGTTTAAGAACAAACTTTTGAAGGAATTTGATTTAAATATTTACCCCCAATTCAATTATTTGCGACCTTATTGGTATGGGTATAGCTATATACATAGGTTAGTATTGAGAAGGTTTTCTCAACAATGGTTGAGCCTCTCCTTATTTGTGCTTCTAACGTATTTAGAGTTGCAAATGTTATTTTCTCACGGAGTAGATATAATTGTATGGCTTGTTTTAACCACCTCCATGTTGGAATTTATTTTCTCTTATAGCAACAGGAAAGCGAGGGATATGTTCTCTTTTTCTCTGATTAAGAATTATAACGAAGGCATTTGTTATATTTCTAATTATAGTAGGATACCATTAGTATTGTGCTATTGTGTTTCTTTCAATATTTAGAACAAATCTTTAGTTGTAATCGAATTCGTACTTAGTGGTAATTTCATTATTTCTAAGGATTGTTTCTTGTCTTCTAAGATATATATATAAGTTATTGATTCTTTCCCATACCTTTTTATTTATATTCAAAGCAAGTTGTTATCGGTCATGTTCTCCAATCTAAATACTTTCATTTTCTGGATCAATTCTGGTTTTTCTTTTTCTTTTTATGAATGGGGTTCTCCCTAGCCATCGTGAATGAACTATTATAATATGGTTATTTCCACTACGAACACCATGGTTATGTAATCGAATCATATCGTTCTCACTTTACAGAGAAGCATAATAACACTATTAGGAATTTTCGGGGGTTAGAATGGAGATGTATAAATTCTCCCCTTAACTAAGACAATTTATATGATTCATCCATTCTCAAAAGATAGGAATCACACTCATGCAGTGCAAACTGAAATATATATAAAAAATGAGTTTTCTTCATAACTATTTAGTCATTCATAGTCACCCTAGTTGTTCAACTTCCAGACAAAATTACTGTCTGCAATTGCCGAGTTAAAATTTATTAAATTAAATTCCTCCCCCTCACCATACCAAGGTCATGATACGACCTTTATGTCATGAGATACATATATATAGAAAATCGCCAATTTAAGAAATCTATCAAAAAATATTTTATTTTTTTACTATACCTAACCATTAAATTTAGCCTCAGATATTTTCATGAATTCATTTCCAATTTCTCGTAAGCCCTCAACAAGGTACACAACCTACACATTGGATCTTCATGCATAGCCTATCTTAATCTAATTTAAACTACTACCCATATATGCAACTATTTACATGATTCACCTTGTGACAAAATTTTCAGTATAAATATGTAGAATAGCTCTCATATAACAATAATAAATAAAATAAAAAAATATTTATAAAGTAATCAACAACCAAAAACTCTAACCGTAAACCAACTAGGACTACTTTGGACAAAACAAGTTTCCACCCAACTATCAACCTTCAACACAAGTTCCCACCAAGCTAAGATCTCATTACCCTTGAATCAACAACCCCTTTTGGTTCAAGACAAGGTATTTTTATGCCTTGATTCACTAGTAGATTTTTTTCTTAGCAGCGTCCCACTTTCTAGGGTGTTCCCACCCAATAGCCTAGGTTTTTTTACAGTATTTTGAAGAAAGTATCTTCCCTTTTTCGGTAAAGCCCATCTTTTCTCCCACGATGCTTAGTTAACCTTACTTAGTGTTCTTTCTACAATGAGTAATTTAATATATTTTTCTCTCCTGTCATATTAAATCTCTTTAAGAAACCCCTAGGGATTTTTGTGAATGTTTTTAAGGAAGTTTGTCTCCATCTTATCTGTCCACATTAGTTTTTGGATATGGGTGATGATCTCTTTAATTCAATTGTCTCCAACCTTTTCCTTTTCATTAATAGAACTCATTATTACATTATCACACTTTATTGTTTATTTTAAGTCTAATTCACCATGGCTTTCTAGCCATCACCACTAGAAATAGTTCCATATATTTACATAGAAACAGAGGGGTATTACAAACCACCCCCTTCTCACCTATGTTTTGGTGCAGATTAGAAGCGGGTGTGATTCACAAGGTAATTCTAAATAGAGTTAGTTTTAATTCTTTCATATCTAGTACTTAGCACAACATATATTATGTCTAGTGTATTTACTTTATTACACATTAATATATATACATAGACAATTATATACTTATATAGACCCAATGGAATCCTATAACGGGGGCCCTCTATTAGTTATTTGAGTCCTAAACGTTTTTTTTATTAAGGACCCCATGTGTTAGACTTGAACTAAGTATTGTTCCTATAGAAAGAACATATAACTTGAACATTAGAGTTATTATTCTACATGCTAATATAATTATACCTATATCTACTTGTAATTGTTATCTGCATCTACACACATATCTTTCTTCTTTAAATGTTATTTTCTCTTAGCCGTTTATATGGTTCCTAGAACCTTTCTATTTTAACTCAAGAAATTTTATGCGAAAAATTATACATCTCTTTGGTCACCTACAAAACACAGTTAGCTTATAAAAACATAATTTCGAAGACTTTATGATTCAATTCAACAAAGTAAATATTTCATCCATACGTAAACACATGTTTATTTAAATATTTATACATACACAATAGTTTTCTACTTTTTCCTCTCCATCATATTTTGAACATACACATTTCTAATGCCTAATACCTCTAATACTTATCTCAATTCACTAAAGGAATAAGCCAATGCTTCCACATTCTGCCTAACCTTGAATCTACTTCTCTATTCAATTCCCCTCAAGCTTTCCTCTATCTGTCACCAAAAAAAATATATACAAATGTGTTCTTCTTAGCATTGACCTACTAATTCTCTAGGTTCAATCTGTGTTTCTCTCCCATTCGTAATCCTTTCACAAGAACTGTCTTTATCTTCCATATTCTTTTACATAATCCACCATATGGAATTTCTCTGAAAAAGAAGTTAAGGAACTAGCACAAAGATAAACCTTATTAAGAACCACATGAAAATTATGAGGAAACTATTGAAAAGTGGTGATTGATAGTGGTAGAACAGTTAACTTGGTCTCAACATAAATTGTAGAGAAGTTGGGGCTGCAGAGAATATCACATCCCACACCTTGCAAGGTTTCTTGGTTGTAAAAAGGCCATCATATATTGGTAAATGACCAGCCTAAAGTGTATTCTAGGTTGGTAGCTACAAGGATGAGGTATTATGTGGCATAATGCCAATGGATGTGTGCCATGTGTTGTTGGGAAGACCATGGCAGTATGACATGAAATCCATTCATGATGGTAGGAATAACACTTATGATCTTGAGAAAAGTGGCCAAAAATTTCTTCTATTTCCCTTGGAGGATAAGAATTCAAAAGAGGAAGTTGGTCCTAGTTTGCTACTAATGGATGGGAAGGAATAGCTCGAAGAGCTCAAAAATAAAGAAGAAATTCATTTTCCTTTGATTGGTAAGCCCAAGGTCATTCTTACTAGCACAAGTTTAAATGATTTTATTGAAGAAGTCAAGGTTATGTTGAATGAGTTTACAAATATAATTGTTGATGCGTTTCCTAGTAAGTTGCCTCCTTTCTGAAGCATTAGTCATCATATAGCTCTAATTCCAGGAGAAAGTCTTCCAAATAAAGAAACATACCAAATGACTCCACAAGTAAATGAAGAGATAAAGAAACAAGTGCATGAGTTCTTGGACAAAGGATTAATGGAGAGTTTAATTTCATGTGATCTTCCCACTGTGCTCAACCCAAAGAAAGATGGTGGATCGAGAATGCATACTGATTCAAGGGCCATTAATAAAATTACAATCAGGTACAAATTTTCACTTCCTTGCATTCAAGATCTAATTGATTGTTTTAGTGGTCCTAAGTATTTTTCTAAAATTGATATCAAGGGTGGCTATCACTAGATTAGAATTATAGAGGGGGGTGAGTGGAAAACAGATTTCAAAACAAACAATGGATCGTATGAGTGGTTGGTAATACCTTTTGGCCTTACCAATGCACCTAGCACATTTATGAGATTAATGAATGAAGTCTTGAAAGAATTTACAAGTAAATTTGTTATTTTTTATCTCGATGATAGTTTAGTGTATATCCAAATAAAAGAAGAGCATCTCAAATCAGTTTTGAGCACCTTGTAGCAAGAGAAGTTGTTGATAAATTTAAATAAATGTAGCTTCATGAAGAATGAGTTGATACACCTAGGATTTGTGATTTCAGAAGAAGGATTGAAGGCAGATCTAGATAAAATGAAGGAAATTATTAACTGGCCTATTCCAAGGAACATGTTTCAGGTCAGAATCTTTCACAGTCTTGCAAGTTTCTACCGAAAGTTTATAAATAATTTGATTAGTTTATGTGCAGCCATTGTTGACACAATCAATGAGGATAAGCAACAATTTAAATGGACTAGAGTAGCTGATAGAAATTTTAAAATATTGAACCAAAGGATAATCGAACATCCTGTATTAGCCTTACCATATTTTAACAAATTTTTCAAGTTGAGACTGATGCAAGTAGATTTGTTATTGGCGCTGTCCTAAGTCAAGAATGAAGGGAAATTTCATATTTCAGTGAAAAGTTAAATGAAGCAAGGAAGAAGTATTCCTCTTATGATAAAGAGTTCTATGTTATGGTTCAAGCTTCAAAAAAATGGAGGAATTATATTATGCCCAAAGAGTTTTTTCTTTATACTCATAACCATTCTCTATAATTTATCAATAGTCATGCCAAATTGAATGAGATGCATGCTAAATGGGCGGAGTTCTTGCAAAATTTCACATTTGTCATCAAGCATGCAAGTGGTAAATCAAATAAGGTTGTTGATGCATTAAGTAGAATAAATTTGATTTTGCATGAGTTTCAAATCAACACTTTAGGATTTGATGAAATGAAGAAGATGTATAAGGAAGATGTTGATTTTAAAGATGCATATGTTTCTTGTAAAAATCCAATTAGTGGTGATAGAACTCCATGATTGAGATTTATGTTGTAGGAAGGATTGTTATTTAAAGATAGCAGATTGTGCATACCCAAATGTTCTATGAGAGAAAATCTTATCAAGGAAAAGCATAGCGGAGGATTATCAAGACATTTTGGGCAAGATAAAACTTTTTCTCAATTGAATGCTTTTTTATTTTTGGCTAGGAATGCAAGTTGATGTGAAAAGGTTTGTTGCAAAATGTAGGATCTGCCAACATGCGAAGGGAAGAAGTCAAAATACAGGTTTATATGAGCCATTATTGATTCCTACTAGGCCATGGGTTTCAATGGGCATGGACTTTATATTGGGATTTTCAAGGACTCAAAGAGGTAATGACTCTATCTATGTTGTGATTGATATATTCGCTAAAATGGCACATTTTATACCTTGTAGCAAAAATAGTGATGCCATGAATGTTTCCAATGTTATTTAAAGCAACGATATGGTTGCATGGATTGGTTAGAAGTATTGTATCTAAAAGAGACACAAGCTTTGTCGGAAACTTTTGGAGAACACTATGTAAGATGTTGGATATTAACCTTAATTTCAACTCAGCCTATCACCTGCAAACTGATGGGAAAACATAAGTTGTGAATAGGACCTTGGGAAACATCCTGAGAAGCTTGGTAAGTGAAACTCCCAAAGAATTGGATCATGTTCTTGCTCAGGCTGAATTTGCATGCAATGATATCACCAAAAAAAGTACATGTATGAGTCCCTTCTAGATCATGTATGGAATGCATCCAAGGGGAGTATATGAATTAAGTAATTGGGGAAAACAAGATAGAAGTAGTACAAAAGGTGAAGAATTTGCAGTGAGCTTGCAAGAATTGCAAGAAAGTATTAAGAAACAACTACAGGAAAGAAAAAACAAGTATAAACAAAGGGTTGATTCAAAGAGAAGGTAGCCGAAATTTGAGGTTCGTGATTTAGGGATGGTACATTTGACGAAAGAAAGATTTCCTAAAGGAACTTACAACAAGTTAAAACTCAAGAAGATTGGACCTTGTAAAATTTAAAGGAGATTTTCCTCAAATGCTTATGAAGCGGAGCTTCCAAGCAATGTTGTTATTTCCTAATTTTTTTATGTTTCTGAGTTGTATTCATTTCATGGAACATGAAAAGTTTGAGACGATGAGTCTTTGAGTGAAGTAGATCATATTTTTGAATGGAAGCAACAACTTCCCAAAGAAAATCCAAAGGAAATTGAAGGGCTATTAGATCGAAGAGTAATGAAGAAAACTAGAGTAAAAGAGTACTTTCAGTATTTGGTGAAGTGGAGAAATCAAACATTCAAGGATGCTACTTGAATGATTATTCAAGAGATTTCCAACCATTTCACAAATGTTCAAGAGATTGTGGACAATTTGTTTCCCCGAGAGTCTGATGCAAGAGCAAATTACTCTTGAAACTGGAAAAAAACAATTTAAATGTGGAAGGAATTAGATTCCTTTATTTTATTAGAAAATTAGTTTTCTTTTAGTTTAAAGGTCAGAAAGTTTGGATAGGAATGATGTTAGAAAAAATTGAGAAATTTTATCCACTTTTGTGAATATAGATGGAAGTAGTTTTTGTATTAAGTTTAGAAAATAGATTAGATTTGTAGGAGAAAAAAATCTGAAGAAAGCTAAGACTTTTTGGAGAAAAATAGGGAGCTTGGATTATTTTTGGAAAATTCCAACTCATTCAAATTTTAGTAATTTTAGAAAGATAGAAGAGGAATTAGATATATGATTATGTATGAATGTATGTAATCAATTTTTTCAATTTAGAAGAAAAAATAAAAACATATGTTAGAAATTTGTGGGAGATCTTGTGAATGAGAAATGTAATTTGAAAGTGTAAATGAGTTAATGTTGCTTGTAGACTCTATCCATTAATCTCGTTGAAGGTCACGCAAGATCTGGCGTCACTTCAGCTTGAGATTCCATTACAATGAGACAAACTTATATGTGGGTCCATTGTGAATAAATTGCTTAAACCTTGAAGGAAATAATATCGGATAACATAGAAAAGAGCCATACAACAAGAGCATCCTTAAGCTAGGCTATAAATCATACCTTTAAGCCTTCTCTTAAGGAAATTTATAGGAGCTTCCATCCAAGACCTACTTATAAGAAGTGATCAATAAATTCCCTACCAATCTCCTCTGATAAAATTTTAGAAATCGAAGTATGGTGCAACACAAGTAACATTTTCTTGTTTTATGAACTTTAAATAATTATTTGTGAGGTTAGAAGTACCTCTATAAATTTATTCTTCCATTAACAAATTATTATGCTTCAGAAATTAAACAACAATAGTAAAGGGGAAAGTAGAGATCACAATGCACAATAAGGGACACCAGAAATTAGGTCTAGGAGTAGGGAAAATCCTCACAAGGGGAAAATCCAATCGATTCCTTTCTTAGGGAGATTCTTAAATCATACATCAAGACATGGACTATACTGACCTAAGAAGACTTCCACAAGTGGAAGGTTTCCACAATTGAATCTCGAAAAAAATATTAGAAAGTAGAGAATGATCATCTCACAAGACAACAATATACCCTTCAATGTGCTAATACTTCAACTAATAATAGATCTCAAATTGATAAGAGAGTAATAATTCATATCTTCCACTACAGAATTATCGTGTTTGTCAGAGAGCATAGATCTCCAACCACAAAGTTTAGATTTACCACTAGAGAGCTCGTATCTATGTCATAAAGGTCATATTTATGTCACCCTTAGAGGTTGGATCTATCTGACAGTTTTTGGATATGTTTGCATAGATCTTAGATCTGTAAGTGAAACTCAGATCTCTACCACAAAATTTAAGATTGGGCCATCAAAAAGTCAAATCTATGCCACAAACTTCTAGATCAACCAACTAGAAGTCAAATCTATGTCATAGGCTTTGTTATCAAGCCACTAGAACTCTAATCTAAACCACATATCTTTAGATAAATATCTCTGGTCATTGTTATAGGTTTCACACAATGGATTAGACCTTAGTGATAGAGAGAGAATAATGTCTTCCTTGATTAGACTTTAGATTACTTCTTAAAATACCTTCCCTTGAGTAGGATGAATAGATAAGCTTGAGAGGCAAATACATGGAAAGGAGAGAGAGTAACCTTTTTATATAGTTTTCAAGGTTATTAGAATGGGTGTCATCAAGAATAATCCTACTTAAATGTCTAGAAGTTCCAACTTGCACTTGTGGAGCCTTCATAAATTGCAAAATATTTTTTCTTCTTTAAAAACATGATTTTCCTTCTTTCAATGCCATGTAGAATATGACTTACAAAATTTATTTTGGCCATGTAAAACATGTGAGAAGGAAATAATAAATAATTTTTTAGGTTACAATAAAAATAATTTTCTCATGAAGACTGACAATAGGTACATTTTCAACATAATGGTCCCATAAATTGATAGGAATTTTTCTGTGGAGCTTTTGAGTCACTCCCATGTATTTTGAGTTGTTCATATTCCCAACTAGTAGTTGTTACTATTATTGTAGCTATTTTTAGTCTAAGAATAAAATACTCTTGAGTTGTTTCCACTTCCATGATCATGTATTGATACACTTCCTACATGGAGTTGGTACCATGCACAAAACTAGTAGTTTTCTAGATTTGGTGCTATAGGAAAACTGCTACTAGACACACTACATGAATGAGATATAGGTTATAAATTTTGGTTTATTTGCATCCTCTGAGCAAGTGAATCAATTAAATTCTATAAAATTAAGAGGTCAACAACATGGTAAATGGTTTTTTTTAGTTGGAATGTGAAGAAGTTGGAAACCTCAAAATAAATTGTGAGACCAAGGAAATGGTATTTAGGGTTTGTTGACTTTTGGTTTGGACTCTCATGGCTTTGGATTTTGGTAATTTTGGATTATTTCCCATACTTCATTGAATTTTTCTTGTGTTTACCTTGTAGAAAGATGTGATCCCACAAAACATATTTACAATGCATTTTAAATAACTTAATATATTTCTTCTCATGATCTTAAACTTCCTTCAATAAATTTTTAGGTAAATATAATTTCTCTTCCATTTCATGAATGATCTTAGGTCTCAAAAATATTTTCCTTTTCAATCTATCCCAACATAATGGTCAAAAACCTAATATTAAAGAAAGTAAATTGGAAAGTAAAACTAAACAGAAAGATAATCATTAAAAACCTAATATTGAAGGAAGTAAATTAGAAAATAAAAGAATACACACACACACACACATATAATGATTTCCATATATTTATCTTTAAAGAGACAATAAAATAAAATAAACAACTCAATTATTACAATTCTATACTAAAGCTTGAAATATTTACTCATTAACATATATTAATATGGGTGATTACATATTCATATTTAATCAGTATTATCAAATAATATATATAACTTATTTTGTGACAGTAGCTTATGACAGTATTCCTTCTTATAACTTTCAACTCACCTTTTCATTAAAGTACCCCAAACTTCTAATTGTGGATTATATCATGTTATATCTATAGAATTAGCGAAAATATTTTCCTAGGTTTCCCATGGCCATATACAATAGATTCCAACCTCCATACCGAGTGATGGTATGCTACTATAGAGAAAGAAAAAAAGAAAAAAAAAAAATAAACAATTTTACATTTATCTTCCTTCCTTTGCACAGGGTTACATAAAACAATCATTCTACTCTATACCAACTTAATTACTTTTATGCCTTGATTAGTCAACCACTTCATCACATATACAACTTAATAATGGGTCGTTGTGTAACGTGATAGTATGTAATCCAAAAATTCTTTTATTTATAATTGAAAATAAATGTGGCAATATACAATCCAGAAATTATTTTATAAATAAATGAACAAATTAATAATTTCTAAGTATTAAATAACCCATCAGTTTTATTTTTTAAAAACTGTCAAAATTATTATACTATTTTAATCAGTCCATCCAACATACCATTTCTACCTATAGCCATTGTTCATATCTAATACAAGAGTAACATTCACCATTCATTACAATACTCAGATAATCCTAAATAATATAATGAGGATGCCAGACAGCATGATTAATTGTAAAATGAATTCAAAATTAACAAATGACATACATACTTCTCCAAACCACTAGAATTCAAAACTCTAACCGTAATACCAACTGGAATGCCCTGGGATGAGCAATTTTCCACCCAACGATGAACCTCTATCACAGGTTCTCCCCCGAGCTGAGATCTCCTTACCCTGGAATCAACAAACTTGTTATTCTAGTAAAGGAATTTTTTCTGCCTTACTTCCCTAGCAGACTTTCCTTAGTGGTGTCCCACTTTATAGGGTCTGTCAAACCCATTGCCTAGGATTTTTCTATAAAAAAAAACATGAATTTTTTGTTAATGCCCACCTTTTTCCCCGCGGTGCTTTATTCACCCTTTTCTCAATGATGTTTCCTCACACTGAGGGATTTACTAGATTTTTCTCTCCCAATCTAATCAAATCACATTAATCCACTCCTAGGGCTTTTTAGGAGTAAATAAGGGAAGTTTATCATTTCCATGTTTTTGGGTAAGGATCTCATTAACCCACATTCATTCCTAAGAAATAACCATGTTTATTTTTATTATTCAATTCACTTTAATACATCACCATGGCATATTTAAAATTTAAGGTTTATATGGCTTCCTAGCCATCATATTAAAAATAATTCATTCCAAATACATAATATTTGCATGACCACATAGGGGTACTACATCTTCCCCCTCTAAAAGGATTACATCGTCCTCGATGTTTATTCTTTTGTCGCCCCTTTTTTGAATAATGCTAGGTAGGATTCTTTCATAATATTCCCATGCTCCCAAGTAGCCTCCTCAGGTGTAAAGTATCTTCACTATACTTTAACCTAAGCGACAACCCGATTCCAAAGAATGGTCTCTTTCCGATCCAAAATACGAAGAGGCTCTGTAAGGAATTCTCCTTCGGGTTCCACCGGTATCAAATTCCCGTCAATTACTTGAGACTGGTCATGGATAAAATTTTTGAACAATGATACATGAAATACATTATGAACTTTAATATGATTGGGTAGAGCCAGATGATATGCTACTAAACCAACTCGGTCCAGAATTTCAAAAGAACCACAAAACCGTGGTGCTAGCTTGGCCTAACTACCAGTTTTGAGAGTACTTTTCCTAGGTTTTACCCGCAAGTATACATGGTCTCCAATATTAAATTATTTATGATACCCTTTCATGTTTGCATAATTTTTTTGTGTGCCTTGAGATGTTTGATATTCTATCATTTTTTCGCACTATTTATTCCATTTCTTGCAATGCTTCAAGTCCCAATATCGATTTATCCTCCGGCTGACCCTAGCTAAGTGGCATATGACACTTTATGCCATATAAAGCTTCAAAAGGACTCATTTTGATGGAATCTTGGTAGTTATTGTTGTATGAAAAATTTGCTAAATGTAGAAAATCCTTGCATTTAGTGGTTTTCTCCATTACAAATATGTGTAGCATATCTTATAAGATTTGGTTTACCCTTTTACTTTTTCCATCTGTTTGGGGATGATAGGCAGTACTAAAATTTAATTGAGTCCCCATGCTCCCAAACAGAGGTTTCCATAAATTAGAGGTAAATTTAGCATCTTTTTCCGACACTATCATTTTTGGTATACCATGGAGTCGAAAAATTTCCTTCATGAAAATGTTGGCAATTTGTATTGTTCCAAAGGTAGAGTGCATTGGTATAAAATGTGTCACTTTACTCAATATGTCCACCACCACCATGATGGAATCATGTTGGTACTTTATTCTTGGTAAACCTTAAAATACATTGGAATTACTTCCCATTTCCATTGAAGAAAGGGTAATGGATTTAGTAATCCTATAAGATGTTGGTGCTCTATTTTTACTTGTTGACACTCCAAGCATTTTCCCAAATATTCTACCACTTCACATTTCATTCCTAGCCAAAATAAAATTTTCCTTAATATTGTTATCATTTTCTGGTATCCTAGGTGACCAACATATGGTTTATTGTGGTATTCATCCAGAATCATTTGTTTCAACATGGCCACATTAGGAATATACAATCTGTTTTGATAATTTAATAACTTTTTAGCATTTTCAACATATCTTGAAACTTCTTTTTGTTGTATTTTTTGTTGTATTTCTTGATATTGAGGATCTTTTCGTAACCCATGTTTAATTTTTTTTACAAAATATGTACTATTACTGCTCACAGAACTTCCTACCAAAGCATGAGCATGTCTACTTAGAGCACTTGCAATTTTACTTTCCTTTCCTTTTATGGATTTTATATCAAATTCTAATTCGCTAAGGAAAGCTAACCACCTTGATTTCCTAACATTTAAGTCAAGATAATTAAAGAAGTATTTCAAACTAATATGATACGTCACCAACATGAACTTCTTTCCCAATAAATAGTGCCTCCACAGTTTTAGAGCGTGTATTATGTCTACCAATCTAAATCATATACAACATGATTCTATTGGGGTTTTTTTCATCTTTCTAGATTCATAGGTTATTACCGCATTATCCTACATTAACACACCACCAAGTCCCTCTAAACAAGCATCAATACAAATAGTCAATTCCTTATTTGGATCTAAAATTTTTAATATAAGGGTTGTTGTTAACAATTGTTTCAATTTGTCAAAACTTTCTTGGCATTTGGCTGCCCATTCAAAATTTACTCCTTTCTTCTGCAAGGAGGTAATGGGGTAAGATAATTTTCAAAATCCTTCTACAAATCTTTGATAATATCCAGTAATCCCCATAAATGAGCGAACTGCTAGGAGTCAACCAATTTATGATAGCCTTCACCTTTTCGGGGTGCACAGCTAATCCTTCTTTGAAAATAATGTGTTCGAGATACTAAATTATGTTTCTGTAAAACTCACATTTGTTGAGTTTTCCATAAATCTAATGTTCTCTTAAGGTCTATAATACCAATCTAAGATGTTCTTGGTGTTCCTCCTCATATTTAAAGTACACTAGGATGTCATCTATGAATACTAACACAAATTTGTCAAGATATTTGTGAAGGACACTATTCATTAAACACATGAAGGTGGATGGTGTGTTAGTGAGTCCAAGTGATATCACTATGAACTCATAATTTCCATATCGAGTTTTAAAATTTGTCTTATGGATATCCTCATATTTTATCTGCAACTGATGGTAACCAATTCTTAAATCAATTTTTTGAAAAAATAGTTGTTTCCCTTACCTAATTAAACAAGTCATCGATTCAAGGTAGTGAATATTTATTTTTGATAGTTACCTTATTCAAATGTCTGTAATCGATGCACATTCTAAATGTTATGTATTTCTTTTTGACAAATAGCACAGCACCCCCCCCCCCTCCCCCACCAAGGTGACACACTAGGTCTGATATAACCCTTATCTAGCAGTTATTGTAGCTGCAATTTCAACTCTAGTAGGTCTGGTATACTCATTATATATATGGTGCTCTAGATATGAGGGTAGCATCTGGTACCAAATTGAAAGTGAAATCGATATCTCTATGAGGGGGTAACTGAGGAATTTCCTCCGTAAAAACATCTCAAAATTCTCTTATGACTCATGTAGTCCTAACCTTTCTTTTCTTGTTTGTTGTTTATTTTTTTCCACATGCACCATGTACACCTGACATACTTTTTTTGTTGTCCTTTTTATCTGCAAATATGATATTTTCCGGACTGATATCAGTTTTGGTTTTCCTCTTACCAATTTGGGCTGACCATTTTGGTCTACACAACTTACAGTTTTCTATAAATGGTCTATGACAGCTTTCTACTTATCAAGCAAGTCCATCCCAATTAGTATATCATACAATCCTAAAGGAAAAATGTTTAACTTCACTTCAGTGGAATAACCATTGAAATTTACATGACACTATGTTAATTGATGTGTTACTTTCCATTTGCAAAAGGTAGTAAAGAAACTCATGATGAGAACAAAATAAATGTTAATCATGATTCCATAGACGCTAATGTTGGATCGAAGAATCACCATATTCCAAAAATCGATATGAGGAAGTTTGATGGCAAGGATCCCGCCACATGGATATTACAGATGGAGCAATTCTTCGATCTCAATAATGTGCAAAATGCACAAAAGGTACGTATGGCAACTGTATATTTGGAAACAAATCAATTTGTATGGTATCAATGGCTTTCCTCTCATAAACGATTTATCACTTGGGCAATTTTTACGGAAGAATTGATAGCACATTATGAAGATACAAAAAGCAACACTTTTTTTAGCCAATTGATAAGTCTCAAACAAAAGGGTTCAGTAATGGAGCACATTGAGGAGTTCCAAAAATTGAACATAAGGGTAAAAGATATTCCAGAGGAGCATAGGATTGATGTGTTCATAGGGTCTTTAAAGGATAATATCCAACATGATGTTCGCCTTTGGGAACCTGATTTATTAGAGAAGGCATTCAGGTTAGCAAGAAAAATGGAAAGCAAAATTATGGCAACCAGGAAGCATACCACTCACAACTATAAAGACGGAAGTGTTGTTGCCCCTAGTCTTCCACAACCTATAAGGTTGACACCACAACAATTGGAAGAAAAAAGAGCAAAAGGGCTTTGTTACAGTTGTGATAGAAAATACACTAAAGGTCATAAGTGTGCTGAGAAGAAATTATTCTACATAGATTGTGAAGAGGAAGAAGAAAAGGAGCAAGAAAGGTCAAAAGAAGAAGATATACTCCAGGAACAAAGCCTAGATGAAGAACAAATAAATCCGACCATATCTTGTAATGCATTGGCGGGAATTACCACTCCTCAAACCATCAAGATAGAAGGACAAATCAAGAAGAAAAAGGTAATAGTGTTGATTGATTCAGGAAGCACCCACAATTTTATTCATTGTAGGGTAGCAAAAGAATTGAATTGCTTCCTATATCCAGCACCAGAGTGTCAAGTGATGATTGCAAATGGAGGAACAATAAATTGCTCTGGAAAGTGCCATAATATCAAGCTATCCATGGGAGAATATGTATTGACTAGCCCAATGCTTTCCATTCCAATGGGAGGTGCTGATGTTGTACTAGGAGTCTAATGGCTACAATCCTTGGGTACAATAGCTTTTAATTTTCAAGAACTTTTCATCAAATTTTCTATGGAAGGAAAGGAAGTTGAATTAAGGGGTATTGCAGGGAAACCAGGAAAGATAATCAGCTCTAATGGCATGACAAAGCTTCTAAAAAAGGAGCAAAGAGGTGTAATTGCACAATTATGTTCGCTAGATGTTTCCACATTGGAATCATCTATTTCTCCAGATCTCCAAAAAGTCCTGGACAATCATTCCAAGGTATTTGAGACTCCAAAAGGTCTCCCACCTATGCGTGATCATGATCATGTTATTCATCTGATTCCAGGAAGTGTTCCTCCAAACATCAGGCTGTACAGATATCCCTATGTCCAAAAAAGTGAAATTGAACGTATGGTTGCAGAAATGCTAGAGGCTGGTATAATTCAACCGAGTCAAAGTTCTTTCTCTGCTCCAGTAGTATTGGTGCACAAGAAGGATGGATCATGGTGCATGTGTCCGGATTATAGGGAGCTCAACAAGCTCACTATTAAAGATAAGTTCCCCATTCCTGTTATTGATGAATTACTGGATGAATTGCATGGATCAATTTACTTCACCAAGTTGGATCTTCGTTCGGGATATCATCAAATCAGAATGAAGATTGAAGACATTCTGAAAACGGCATTTAGAACTCATGAGGGTCATTATGAATTTTTGGTCATGCCTTTTGGCCTTACCAATGCACCTTCAACATTTCAAGGTTTGATGAATTCAATTTTCAAACCATTCCTTAGAAAATTTGTGTTAGTATTTTTTGATGATATACTAATCTACAGCAAGTCTTGGAAGGATCATGTTGAACATGTTGACAGGGTGCTACAACTATTGGAGGAGAACAATTATATGCAAAAAGATCCAAATGTTTCTTTGGAGTCCAGGAGGTGGAATATTTGGGTCATATTGTATCTCATGAAGGAGTTAAGGTAGACCCTAGCAAAATTAAAGCCATTAAGGAATGGAAAATCCCCACATCCATAAAGCATCTGCGAGGATTTCTTGGGTTGACAGGGTATTATCACAAGTTTGTTAAGAATTATGGGAGAATAGCAGCACCTCTAACAACATTATTGAAGAAAGATTCATTTTCATGGACTCTGGAAGCAACAAAGGCCTTTGAACATCTTAAAAAGGCAATGTGCCAAGCACCGGTCTTAGCTACACAGGACTTCACAAAAACCTTTATTGTGGAATGTGATGCTTCAGGAAATGGAATTGGTGTTGTTCTAATGCAAGATGAAAGACCCATTGCTTTTGAAAGTCGTCCAATCAAGGGAAAGTTTTTAAGCAAAGCTATTTATGAGAAGGAAATGTTGGCAATACTCCATGCACTTAAGAAATGGCGACCCTACCTAATGGGAAGACACTTCAAGGTAAAAACGGATCATGATAGCCTTAAATACTTTTTAGAACAAAGATTATCCTCTGAAGAGCAACAAAAGTGGGTCACAAAGATGTTGGGTTATGACTTTGAAATCATCTACAAAAAAGGGAAGCAAAATGTGGTGGCAGATGCACTCTCAAGAAAGGATGAGGATGTGGAAGCATTGTTGTGTGCCATTTCTATTATCCAACCAGATTGGATAAACGAAGCAAGGGAGGAATGGAAGAATGACGAAGAAGTGTGGGCACTTATTCGAAAGCTACAACAAGATTCCAGTACTTCTGATACATTTAGCTGGAAAAATGATTCGTTATGGTACAAAGATCGCTTATACCACTGTAAGAATTCCCAGCTAAAACAAAAGATTCTTATGGAATTGCACACTTCTCCCTTAGGAGGGCACTCAGGATTTTTAAAAACGTACCACAAGGTTAAGAAGGAATTTTTTTGGGATGGCCTTAAATCAGATATTCAAAAGTTTGTGGCGGAATGTTTGGTTTTCCAACAAAATAAAGTTGAAACAATTAAGACATCGGGTCTATTACAACCTTTATCCATTCCAAGCCAACGTTGGGAGGAGGTTTCAATGGATTTTATCACAGGTTTACCCAAGTCTGAGGGAAAGAGTGTCATCATGGTGGTAGTTGACAGACTTACCAAGTATGCACACTTTTGTGCATTATCACATCCATTTAAAGCCAGTACAGTTTCTACTGCATTTATGGAAACAATTCAAAAGCTACATGGAAACCCAAAGATTATTGTAAGTGACAGAGATCCCATTTTCACTGGAAATTTTTGGACATAATTATTTTCTTGTCTTGGTACTCAGTTAGCTCATAGCTCATCTTATCATCCTCAATCTGATGGGAAAACTGAGATAGTAAACAAATGTTTGGAAGGATATCTTCGTTGCTTTGTATCTGATAAACAGACACAATGGGTCAAATGGTTGCCTCTGGCTGAATGGTGGTATAACACTTCCTTCCATACAGCAACAAAAATGACCCCATTTATGGCACTTTATGGGTATCAACCACCATCCATCACATCATATTTAAGAGAAAATTCTAAGGTTCAGGCAGTGGAACATCACATCGAAAATCAACAACAAGTCGTCCAACTCTTAAAGGATAACCTCGTGTTGGCACAAAATAGAATGAAACAACAGGCAGATCAACATCGCAGTGAAAGAAGTTTTGATGTAGGTGATTGGGTATTCCTACGGCTACAACCATATAAGAAAATGTCCCTAAAGCAAGCTAAGAAGGATAATAAATTATCACCAAAGTATTATGGTCCGTACAAGGTGTTGCAAAAGATTGGTACTATGGCATACAAATTGGAGCTTCCTGCAGCTTCTCGATTGCACCCAGTTTTCCATGTTTCATGTTTAAAGAAGGTTATAGGTGACAAGCTCCCAATTCAAACAATATTGCCAGAACTTGACGAGGAAGGAAAAATTATATTGGAACCGGAAGCAGTCACAGAAACAAGAACTCGACAGCTACGAAATCGATCAATTTCAGAGTATCTTATCAAGTGGAAGAACTTATCCGCTGAAGATTCCACATGGGAGGATGAGAATTTTATGCAGAAGTACCCAAAACTACTCAAGCGTTGAGGTCAACACTTTTTTGAAGGAGAGGGGCATGTTGGGTCCCTATAATACTAGTGATTACCCCATTACTATTGTAGTTATACCCCTTATTTATATTGTTGTGCCCCTATTATCCCCATATTGTTATTTCTGTGCCCCATAGAATCCCTCTATGGTTACTTTTGTGGCTTTATATTATTATTGTTAGGTCTACTGGATTATATTGTGACTCCTTAGACTCCTATATATAGAAAGGAGGTTTTTTCGTTTGTATCATCCAATAATTGTTCATTTATGTAATGTAAAGGAGGTTGCCCCCTCGAAGAGGCTGAATTATAAGGTGTTGATCTATCTTTACTATCTTTTCTTGAGCTGGCTTCATAACAGATAATCAGTTGTAATGGCATGACAAAGCTTCTAAAAAAGGAGCAAGAGGTGTAATTCCACAATTATGTTCACTAGATGTGTCCACAGTGGAATCATCTATTTCTCCAGATCTCCAAAAAGTCTTGGACAATCATTCCAAGGTATTTGAGACTCCCAAAGGTCTCCCACCTATGCGTGATCATGATCATGCTATTCATCTGATTCCAGGAAGTGTTCCTCCAAACATCAGGCCGTACATATATCCCTGTGTCCAAAAAAGTGAAATTGAACGTATGGTTGCAGAAATGCTAGAGGCTGGTATAATTCAACCCAGTCAAAGTTCTTTCTCAGCTCCAGTAGTATTGGCGCACAAGAAGGATGGATCATGGCGCATGTGTTCGGATTATAGGGAGCTCAACAAGCTCACTATTAAAGATAAGTTCCCCATTCCTGTCATTGATGAATTACTGGATGAATTGCATGGATCAATTTACTTCACCAAGTTGGATCTTCATTCGGGATATCATCAAATCAGAATGAAGATTGAAGACATTCCAAAAACGGCATTTAGAACTCATGAGGGTCACTATGAATTTTTGGTCATGCCTTTTGGCCTTACCAATGCACCTTCAACATTTCAAGGTTTGATGAATTCAATTTTCAAACCATTCCCTAGAAAATTTGTGTTAGTATTTTTTGATGATATACTAATCTACAGCAAGTCTTGGAAGGATCATGTTGAACATGTTGACAGGGTGCTACAACTATTGGAGGAGAAACAATTATATGCAAAAAGATCCAAATGTTTCTTTGGAGTCCAGGAGGTGGAATATTTGGGTCATATTGTATCTCATGAAGGAGTTAGGGTAGACCCGAGCAAAATTAAAGCCATTAAGGAATGGAAAATCCCCACATCCATAAAGCATCTGCGAGGATTTCTTGGGTTGACAGGGTATTATTGCAAGTTTGTAAGAATTATCGGAGAATAGCAGCACCTCTAACAACATTATTGAAGAAAGATTCATTTTCATGGACTTCGGAAGCAACAAAGGCATTTGAACATCTTAAAGAGGCAATGTTACAAGCACAGGTCTTAGCTACACCAGACTTCACAAAAACCTTTATTGTGGAATGTGATGCTTCAGGAAATGGAATTGGTGTTGTTCTAATGCAAGATGAAAGACCCATTGCTTTTGAAAGTCGTCCAATCAAGGGAAAGTTTTTAAGCAAAGCTATTTATGAGAAGGAAATGTTGGCAATACTCCATGCACTTAAGAAATGGCGACCCTACCTAATGGGAAGACACTTCAAGGTAAAAACGGATCATGATAGCCTTAAATACTTTTTAGAACAAAGATTATCCTCTAAAGAGCAACAAAAGTGGGTCACAAAGATGTTGGGTTATGACTTTGAAATCATCTACAAAAAAGGGAAGCAAAATGTGGTGGCAGATGCACTCTCAAGAAAGGATGAGGATGTGGAAGAATTATTGTGTGCCATTTCTATTATCCAACCAGATTGGATAAATGAAGCAAGGAAGGAATGGAAGAATGACGAAGAAGTGTGGGCACTTATTCTAAAGCTACAACAATATTCCAGTACTTCTCATACATTTAGCTGGCAAAATGATACGTTATGGTACAAAGATCACTTATACCTCTATAAGAATTCCCAGCGAAAACAAAAGATTCTTATGGAATTGCACACTTCTCCCTTAGGAGGGCACTCAGGATTTTTAAAAACTTACCACATGGTTAAGAAGGAATTTTTTTGGGATGGCCTTAAATCATATATTCAAAAGTTTGTGGCGGAATGTTTGGTTTGCCAACAAAATAAAGTTGAAACAATTAAGACACTCGGTCTATTACAACCTTTATCCATTCCAAGCCAACGTTGGGAGGAGGTTTCAATGGATTTTATCACAAGTTTACCCAAGTCTGAGGGAAAGAGTGTCATCATGGTGGTAGTTGACAGACTTACCATGTATGCACACTTTTGTGCATTATCACATCCATTTAAAGCCAGTACAGTTTCTACTGCATTTATGGAAACAGTTCGAAAGCTACATGGAAACCCAAAGATTATTGTAAGTGACAGAGATCCCATTTTCACTGGAAAATTTTGGACAGAATTATTTTCTTGTCTTGGTACTCAATTAGCTCATAGCTCATCTTATCATCCTCAATCTGATGGGAAAATTGAGATAGTAAACAAATGCTTGGAAGGATATCTTCGTTGCTTTTTATCTGATAAACGGACACAATGGGTCGAATGGTTGCCTCTGGCTGAATGGTGGTATAACACTTCCTTCCATACAACAACAAAAATGACCCCATTTATGGCACTTTATGGGTATCAACTACCATCCATCACATCATATTTAAGAGAAAATTCTAAGGTTCAAGCAGTGGAACATCACATCGAACATCAACAACAAGTCCTCCAAAACTTAAAGGATAACCTCATGTTGGCACAAAATAGAATGAAACAACAGGCAAATCAACATCGCAGTGAAAGAATTTTTGATGTAGGTGATTGGGTATTCCTACGGCTACAACCATATAAGCAAATGTCCCTAAAGCAAGCTAGGAAGGATAATAAATTATCACCAAATTATTATGGTCCGTACAAGGTGTTGCAAAAGATTGGTACTATGGCATACAAATTGGAGCTTCCTGCAGCTTCTCGATTGCACCCAGTTTTCCATGTTTCATGTTTAAAGAAGGTTATAGGCGACAAGCTCCCAACTCAAACAATATTGCCAGAACTTGACGAGGAAGGAAAAATTATATTGGAACCGGAAGCAGTCATAGAAACAAGAACTCGACAGCTACAAAATCGATCAATTTCAGAGTATCTTATCAAGTGGAAGAACTTATCCGCTGAAGATTCCACATGGGAGGATGAGAATTTTATGCAGAAGTATCCAGAACTACTCAAGCATTGAGGACAACACTTTTTTGAAGGAGAGGGGCATGTTGGGTCCCTATAATACTAGTGATTACCCCATTACTATTGTAGTTATACCCCTTATTTATATTTTTGTGCCCCTATTACCCCCATATTGTTATTTTTGTGCCCCATAGAATCCCTCTATTGTTATTTTTGTGGCTTTATATTATTATTGTTAGGTCGACTGGATTATATTGTGACTCCTTAGACTCCTATATATAGAAAGGAGGTTTTGTCATTTGAATCATACAAAAATTGTTCATTTATGTAATGTAAAGGAGGTTGCCCCCTCGAAGAGGCTGAATTCTAAGGCGTTGATCTATCTTTTCTATCTTTTCTTGAGCTGGTTTCATAACAATATATATTTCCTTATCGCTTCATCCACCGTTTTATGATTGTCGAATTCAATCCTCTGTTTGTAGGATGTTGGTAAACAGTTCAAAAATATCTACACTTTTGCGTTCTCCTCTTTAATATAGGGCACATACCTTAGTAAGTCTGCAAATTTTGTAAAAAAATCATCCTTCGTAGGATGTTGTTGGGTCCCTATAATACTAGTGATTACCCCATTACTATTGTAGTTATACCCCTTATTTATATTTTTGTGCCCCCATTGCCCCCATATTGTTATTAATGTGCCCATAGAATCCCTCTATTGTTATTTTTGTGGCTTTATATTATTATTGTTAGGTCGGCTGGATTATATTGTGACTCCTTAGACTCCTATATATAGAAAGGAGGTTTTGTCATTTGAATCATCAAAGAATTGTTCATGTATGTAATGTAAAGGAGGTTGCCCCCTCGAAGAGGCTGAATTCTAAGGCGTTGATCTATCTTTTCTATCTTTTCTTGAGCTGGTTTCATAACATTTGGTATCAGAGCTTTGGATTATAGGGTTTTGCTGCTCCAAACAGGTCATCGTGGCATTTTTGCTATAACTTTTTTTCTATGACGTTTCAGAAGTCGCAAAAAAAACCCATTTGAGAAGAAATTGCGCTAAACCTTGGGTCCAAATTTCAGAGCTTTTCGCGCAATAGATCCGGAGATATGATCTGAGTAAGTTGGTCTTTTTGCAGACTGCTGAATTACATTCAAAACAGGTGACCTAGGGAAAATCATCATAACTTTCTCTATGAGGATTGGATTGAAATTTTGTAAGAAGGTACAGAAAGAGGATGGACTGTAGTTTCTTGTATGAATTTTTCAGATCCATAGGTTGAAACAATGACTCGTGGCATGTCGTACAAGTTTGCTCTACTGAACTAGTCTATAAGCACGTCACTGTGGGAGATTTCGCATAACTCTTCCTTGGAGAAACCAATTTGGGTCAGACATGTGGCATTGGAAAGAGGACTCAAAAGGCTACTACAGGTCAAACTTTCAAAACTGGAGGATCCGAAATTACAGAGATACATCAGATTCAATATCAGGCTTCTACAAAGTGAAAAAAGGTGTGTAGTTTTTTTTTTATTTTTTGCATAAGCTTGGTTTGAAGGAATTCAAAGGGCATAGTAAAGCATTATTATCGGTAACTGAGGCCCCGAGGAAAGAAAATGTGAACACCTAGTAAGGAACCTGAAAGCTCTAGCATGACTCATGAAGAAGAGGAAGAAATGCTACATGATATATCAAAATTACAAGAACAAGTGCAACAAATGTCACGCTCACAAAAGCTAATAGAAGCTAAGATAAATGGCGTGGAATCTAAGATAAATGGTGTGGAATCTAAGATAAAGGGCATGGAAACTAAGATGGATGATTTGAAGACAGATTTGAGGACAGATTTGAAGACAGACATGGCAGATTTGAAGACAGATTTGACAAATTTTCTACAAGAAATACTTACTAATGGTGAAAAGGTTGTAAAGGAAACTCATCATGTGAAAAAAAGAAATGTTAATCATGATTCCATAGACTCTAATGTTGGATCGAAGACCCACCGTATTCCAAAAATTGATATGAGGAAGTTTGATGGCAAGGATCCCGCCACATGGATATTACAGATGGAGTAGTTCTTCGATCTCAATAATGTGAAAAACACACAAAAGGTACGTATGGCAACTTTATATTTGGAACCAAATCAGTATGTATGGTATCAATGGCTTTGCTCTCGTAAACAATTTATCACTTGGGCAACTTTTACGGAAGAATTGATAGCACATTATGAGGATACAAAAAGCAACACTTTTTTTAGCCAATTGATAAGTCTCAAACAAAAGGGTTCAATAATGGAGCACAATGAGGAATTCCAAAAATTGAACATAAGGGTAAAAGATATTCCAGAGGAGCATAGGATCGATGTGTTCATAGGGTCTTTAAGGGATAATATCCAACATGATGTTCACCTTTGGGAACCTGATTCATTAGAGAAGGCATTCAGGTTAGCAAGAAAAATGGAAAGCAAAATTATGGCAACCAAGAAGCATACCACGCACAACTATAAAGACGGAAGTGCAGTTGCCCCTAGTCTTCCACAACCTATAAGGTTGACACCACAACAATTGGAAGAAAAAAGAGCAAAAGGGCTTTGTTATTCTACATAGATTGTGAAGAGGAAGAAGAAAGGAGCAAGAAAGGTCAAAAGAAGAGGATATGCTCCAGGAACAAAGCCTAGATGAAGAACAAATAAATCCGACCATATCTTGTAATGCATTGGCGGGAATTACCACTCCTCAAACCATCAAGATAGAAGGACAAATCAAGAAGAAAAAGGTAATAGTGTTGATTGATTCAGGAAGCACCCACAATTTTATTCACTGTAGGGTAGCAAAAGAATTGAATTGCTTCCTATATCCAGCACCAGAGTGTCAAGTGATGATTGCAAATGGAGGAACAATAAATTGCTCTAGAAAGTGCCATAATATTAAGCTATCCATGGGAGAATATGTATTGACTAGCCCAATGATTTCCATTCCAATGGGAGATGCTGATGTTGTACTAGGAGTCCAATGGCTACAATCCTTGGGTACAATAGCTTTTAATTTTCAAGAACTTTTCATCAAATTTCTACGGAAGGAAAGGAAGTTGAATTAAGGGGTATTGCAGGGAAACTAGGAAAGATAATCAGTTATAATGGTATGACAAAGCTTCTAAAAAAGGAGCAAAGGGGTGTAATTGCACAATTATGTTCCCTAGATGTTTCCACATTAGAATCATATATTTCTCCAGATCTCCAAAAAGTCCTGGACAATCATTCCAAGGTATTTGAGACTCCAAAAGGTCTCCCACCTATGTGTGATCATGGTCATGCTATTCATCTGATTCCAGGAAGTGTTCCTCCAAACATCAGGCCGTACAGATATCCCTATGTCCAAAAAAGTGAAATTGAACGTATGGTTGCAGAAATGCTAGAGGCTGGTATAATTCAACCGAGTCAAAGTTCTTTCTCTACTCCAGTAGTATTGGTGCACAAGAAGGATCGATCATGGCACATGTGTCCGGATTATAGGGAGCTCAACAAGCTCACTATTAAAGATAAGTTCCCCATTCCTGTCATTGATGAATTACTGGATGAATTGCATGGATCAATTTACTTCACCAAGTTGGATCTTTGTTTAGGAAATCATCAAATCAGAATGAAGATTGAAGACATTCTGAAAACGGCATTTAGAACTCATGAGGGTCATTATGAATTTTTGGTCATGCCTTTTGGCCTTACCAATGCACCTTCAACATTTCAAGGTTTGATGAATTCAATTTTCAAACCATTCCTTAGAAAATTTGTGTTAGTATCTTTTGATGATATACTAATCTATAGCAAGTCTTGGAAGGATCATGTTGAACATGTTGACAGGGTGCTACAACTATTGGAGGAGAAACAATTATATGCGAAAAGATCCAAATTTTTCTTTGGAGTCTAGGAGGTGGAATATTTGGGTCATATTGTATCTCATGAAGGAGTTAAGGTAGACCCTAGCAAAATTAAAGCCATTAAGGAATGGAAAATCCCCACATCCATAAAGCATCTGCGTGGATTTCTTGGGTTGACAGGGTATTATCGCAAGTTTGTTAAGAATTATGGGAGAATAGCAGCACTTGTTGGGTCCCTATAATACTAGTGATTACCCCATTACTATTGTAGTTATACCCCTTATTAATATTGTTGTGCCCCTATTGCCCCCATATTGTTATTACTGTCTCTCATAGAATCCCTTTATTGTTATTTTTGTGGCTTTATATTATTATTGTTAGGTCGGCTGGATTATATTGTGACTCCTTAGACTCCTATATATATAAAGGAGGTTTTGTCATTTGAATCATCCAAGAATTGTTCATTTATGTAATGTAAAGGAGGTTGCCCTCTCGAAGAGGCTGAATTCTAAGTCGTTGATCTATCTTTTCTATCTTTTCTTGAGCTGGTTTCATAACATTTGGTATCGAAGCTTTGGATTCTAGGGTTTCGCTGCTTCAAACAGGTCATCGTGGAATTTTCGCTATAACTTTTTTCTGTGACGTTTCAGAAGTCGGAAAAAAAACCCATTTGAGAAGAAATCACGCTGAACATTGGATCCGAATTTCTGAGCTTTTAGCGCGATATTTGCGGAGATATGATCTGAGGAAGTTGGTCTTTTTGCAGACTCCTGAATTACATTTAAAACAGGTGACCTGGGGAAAATCGTCATAACTTTCTCTCTTGGGATTAGATTCAAATTTTGTAAGAAGGTACAGAAAGAGGATGGATTGTAGTTTCTTGTATGCATGTTTCAGATCCAAAGGTCGAAACAGTGACTTGTGGCAAGTCGTACAAGTTCACTCTACTGAACTAGTCTATAAGCAAGTCATTGTGGGAGATTTCACATAACTCTTCCTTGGAGAATCCAATTTGGGTCAGACTTGTGGCATTGGAAAGAGAACACAGAGGGCTACTACAGCTCACAAATTTAGAACTAGATGATTGGAAAGTATAGAGATACATCAGAGGCAATATCGAGCTCCTACAAAGTAAAAGGTGTGTATATTTTCTTAAATTTTTGCTTAAGATTGGTTTGAAAATTTATTTTGAAGGAATTCAAAGGGCATAGTAGAGCACTATTATCGGTAACTGATGCCCCGAGGAAAGGAAATGCAAACACCTAGTAAGGAACCTGAAAGCTCTAGCATGACTCATGAAGAAGAGGAAGAAATGCAACATGATATATCAAAATTACAAGACCAAGTGCAACAATTGTCCCTTGCACAAAAAGGAATAGAATCTAGGATGGATGGTTTAAAGAAAGATGTAGAAGCTAAGATGGATGGTTTAAAGAAATGTGTAGAAGCTAAGATGGACTCTTTAAAGAAAGGCGTAGAAGCTAAGATGATTGACATGGAAGCTAATATGGATGATTTGAAGATAGACATGGACGAATTGAAGATAAATATGAATAAGTTGCTACAAGAAATGGTCCCTAAGGGTGAAAAGGTACTAAAGGAAACTCATGATGAGAACAAAAGAAATTTTAATCATGATTCCATAGACGCTAATGTTGGATCGAAGACTCACCATATTCCAAAAATCGATATGAGGAAGTTTGATGGCAAGGATCCCGCCACATGGATATTACAGATGGAGCAATTCTTCGATCTCAATAATGTGCAAAACACACAAAAGGTACGTATGGAAACTTTATATTTGGAACCAAATCAGTTTGTATGGTATCAATGCCTTTGCTCTCGTAAACCATTTATCACTTGGGCAATTTTTACGGAAGAATTGATAGCACATTATGAGGATACAAAAAGCAACACTTTTTTTAGCCAATTGATAAGTCTCAAACAAAAGGGTTCAATAATGGAGCACATTGAGGAGTTCCAAAAATTGAACATAAGGGTAAAAGATATTCTAGAGGAGCATAGGATTGATGTGTTCATAGGGTCTTTAAAGGATAATATCCAACATGATGTTCGCCTTTGGGAACCTGATTCATTAGAGAAGGTATTCAGGTTAGCAAGAAAAATGAAAAGCAAAATTATGGCAACCAGGAAGCATACCACTCACAACTATAAAGACGGAAGTGTTGCTTCCCCGAGTCTTCCACAACCTATAAGGTTGACACCACAACAATTGGAAGAAAAAAGAGCAAAAGGGCTTTGTTACAGTTGTGATAGCAAATACACTAAAGGTCATAAGTGTGCTGAGAAGAAATTATTCTACATAGATTGTGAAGAGGAAGAAGAAAAGGAGCAAGAAAGGTCAAAAGAAGAGGATATGCTCCAGGAACAAAGCCTAGATGAAGAACAAATAAATCCGACCATATCTTGTAATGCATTGGCGGGAATTACCACTCCTCAAACTATCAAGATAGAAGGACAAATCAAGAAGAAAAAGGTAATAGTGTTGATTGATTCAGGAAGCACCCACAATTTTATTCATTGTAAGGTAGCAAAAGAATTGAATTGCTTCCTATATCTAGCACCAGAGTGTCAAGTGATGATTGCAAATGGAGGAACAATAAATTGCTCTAGAAAGTGCCATAATATCAAGCTATCCATGGGAGAATATGTATTGAATAGCCCAATGCTTTCCATTCCAATGGGAGGTGTTGATGTTGTACTAGGAGTCCAATGGCTACAATCCGTGGGTACAATAGCTTTTAATTTTCAAGAACTTTTCATCAAATTTTCTACGGAAGGAAAGGAAGTTGAATTAAGGTGTATTGCAGGGAAACCATGAAAGATAATCAGCTCTAATAGAATGGTAGGATTCTCAGGAATCATAGTATCCCTGTAACCTTTAGGCCTCTGAACACCATTCGTATGTCCCTGAGATCGGTGAAGGATCCTATCGACCCTAAGGATATGAAAGGTGTTTATATGATCCCTTGTTCCTGTGGGACCCCCTATATTGGGGAGACTGGTCGCTCCATCAAGGTTTAGTGAACACGCAGCGGACCTTAAGCACATGAGAGCTAAGTCTTCCGCTTTAGCTGAACATGCTGAGAAAACCAATCATCATGTTTGTATTGAGGAGGCTAGTGTTATTGCTAAGGTTTCGCATTTCCATCATCGAAAGTTTAGGGAAGCGCTTGAGATTGAAAAGAGGCCAAGCAATCTCAATAGGGAGGATGGCTGGAAAATTAGTAGGTGTTGGGTCCCAGCACTCTCTTCCTAGTCGTTTTCCGCCCTCCTCTTTAGGGCGTCTTTATTATTATTTTTATTTTATTTTACTTTATTTTATTTTTATTTATTTATTTATTATTATTATTATTATTATTATTATTATTGTTTGTTTGTTTGTTTGTGTTTTTAATTAATTAATTAATTTTTATTTTTATTTTATTTTATTTTTTAATTAATTCATTTATTTATTTTATTTACTTTTTTATTTATTTATTTATTTTTAATGTCTTTTTGTTTTCTCATCATTATTTTCTCATTTAATTATTTATTTTTTAAAGAGTTAATTTTTTCATTATAAGGTCCTTTGGGTCTAATTTTTCATGTGAATTCTAATCAGCTTATTATTTTAATAATTCTCCCATTTCATTATATGTAGAAGGTCCTTTATATAACCAATTCTCCATTTTAATTTCTAATCTACTTATCATTTTTAACTAATTTTACTTTATTTTATTTAGATATTATAAAATCCTTTATGTAGCTAATTTTCCATCTAATTATTAATTAACTTATAATCTTTGATAATACTTTTTTACTTTATTTAGGCATTTAATTTATTCATATATTATGTGGTCCTTTATTTAACTAAAATTCCTTTTAAATAATATTTAGCTTATAATTTTTAATAATATTTTTTGAACTTAATACCCTTTAAAATTATATTTTATATATATTCTAAGGGATTGGTCCTAAATATTATTTTTTAAACTATATATATATTTGATTATTAATAAATAAATTATTTAATTACTTTCTCAACCTATGATATATATATATATATATATATATATATATATATATATATATATATATATATATAATTTTAATAATTATTATTAAATAATTTAGCTATATATATATATATATATATATATATATATATATATATATATATATTTTGTTTTAATAATTATTATTAAATAATTTAAATTACTAAATAAAGTATCTTTTTAATCTAACCGTTAATCCTAACTTTTACTTTAATAACCGAATATTATAACTATATATATATATATATGTTAATAAATAAGTTAAATAAATAAATAATTACATCTTTAACCTTAAAATTATTTTATTTTTATATTTTAACTAACTTCCATAAAAATAGAATAACCATTGAATTATTATTGAATAAAAATACTAGTCAACTTATGATTTTAATTAAAATATATATATATATATATATATATAATACCAATAATAATTATTTAATAATTTGAATAAATAAATAAATTATCAAACCAACCATTAAAATTATTAATCCTACCTTAATAACCTATTATTATTATTATTATTATCATAATTTTATATATATATATATATATATATATATATATATATATATATATATATATATATTAATTTAAATTTAAATAAATAAATAAATTCCCTTTTTAAAACCAGCCATTTTACCTAATTTAACTTATTTCCATAAGAAAAATAATTATAATTATAATTATAATTATAATAATAATAATAACATTAAATTAATAAATAAGGATTTGACCTGGGTCCTAAGGTCAAAATTAGCCGTTAGTCAATTTAGTCGTTGGAGACTTTGCTCAGACTATTTATCATGCTAAGCTGGATCTGTTTCTTCAACTTGTCCTGACGATGAACCACACTAGTTGGTTCGAAACGCGTCGACAAATGGTATTCCATGTGATTTTCGCCGAAAAATCTCTCATAAAGTATGACAAAGCTTCTAAAAAAGTAGCAAAGAGGTGTAATTGCACAATTATGCTCGCTAGATGTGTCCACTTCAGAATCATCTATTTCTCCACATCTCCAAAAAGTCCTGGACAATCATTCCAAGGTATTTGAGACTCCCAAAGGTCTCCCACCTTTGCATGATCATGATCATGCTATTCATCTAATTCCATGAAGTGTTCCTCCAAACATCAGGCCGTACAGATATCCCTATGTCCAAAAGAGTGAAATTGAACGTATGGTTGCAGAAATGCTAGAGGCTGGTATAATTCAACCGAGTCAAAGTTCTTTCTCTGCTCCAGTAGTATTGGTGCACAAGAAGGATGGATCATGGCGCATGTGTCCGGATTATAGGGAGCTCAACGAGCTCACTATTAAAGATAAGTTCCCCATTCCTGTCATTGATGAACTACTGGATGAATTGCATGGATCAATTTACTTCACCAAGTTGGATCTTCGTTCAGGATATCATCAAATCAGAATGAAGACTGAAGACATTCCAAAAACAGCATTTAGAACTCATGAGGGTCATTATGAATTTTTGGTCATGCCTTTTGGCCTTACCAATGCACCTTCAACATTTCAAGGTTTGATGAATTCAATTTTCAAACCATTCCTTAGAAAATTTGTGTTAGTATTTTTTGATGATATACTAATCTTCAGCAAGTCTTGGAAGGATCATGTTGAACATGTTGACAAGGTGTTACAACTATTGAAGGAGAAACAATTATATGCAAAAAGATCCAAATGTTTCTTTGGAGTCCAGGAGGTGGAATATTTGGGTCATATTGTATCTCATGAAGGAGTTAAGGTAGACCGTAGCAAAATTAAAGCCATTAAAGAATGGAAATGCCCCCACATCCATAAAGCATCTGCGAGGATTTCTTGGGTTGACAGGGTATTATCCCAAGTTTGTTAAGAATTATGGGAGAATAGCAGCACATCTAACAACATTATTGAAGAAAGATGCATTTTCATGGACTCCAGAAGCAACAAAGGCCTTTGAACATCTTAAAGAGGCAATGTGCCAAGCACCGTCTTAGCTACACCGGACTTCATAAAAACCTTTATTGTGGAATGTGATGCTTCAGGAAATGGAATTGGTGTTGTTCTAATGCAAGATGAAAGACCCATTGCTTTTGAAAGTCGTCCAATCAAGGGAAAGTTTTTAAGAAAAGCTATTTATGAGAAGGAAATGTTGGCAATACTCCATGCACTTAAGAAATGGCGACCCTACCTAATGGGTAGACACTTCAAGGTAAAAACGGATCATGATAGCCTTAAATACTTTTTACAACAAAGATTATCCTCTGAAGAGAAACAAAAGTGGGTCACAAAGATGTTGGGTTATGACTTTGAAATCATCTACAAAAAAGGGAAGAAAAATGTGGTGGCAGATGCACTCTCAAGAAAGGATGAGGATGTGGAAGCATTGTTGTGCGCCATTTCTATTATCCAACCAGATTGGATAAACGAAGCAAGGGAGGAATGGAAGAATGACGAAGAAGTGTGGGCACTTATTCGAAAGTTACAACAAGATTCCAGTACGTCTGGTACATTTAGCTGGCAAAATGATTCGTTATGGTACAAATATCGCTTATACCTCTGTAAGAATTCCCAGCTAAAACAAAAGATTCTTATGGAATTTCACACTTCTCCCTTAGGAGGGCACTCAGGATTTTTAAAAACTTACCACAGGGTTAAGAAGGAATTTTTTTGGGATGGCCTTAAATCAGATATTCAAAAGTTTGTGGATGAATGTTTGGTTTGCCAACAAAATAAAGTTGAAACAATTAAGACACTGGGTCTATTACAACCTTTATCCATTCCAAGCCAACGTTGGGAGGAGGTTTCAATGGATTTTATCACAGATTTACCCAAGTCTGAGGGAAAGAGTGTCATCATGGTGGTAGTTGATAGACTTACCAAGTATGCACACTTTTGTGCATTATCACATCCATTTAAAGCTAGTGCAGTTTCTACTCCATTTATGGAAACAATTCAAAAGCTACATGGAAACCCAAAGATTATTGTAAGTGACAGAGATCCCATTTTCACTGGAAATTTTTGGACAGAATTATTTTCTTGTCTTGGTACTCAGTTAGCTCATAGTTCATCTTATCATCCTCAATCTGATGGGCAAACTGACATAGTAAACAAATGTTTGGAAGGATATCTTCGTTGCTTTGTATCTAATAAACAGAAACAATGGGTCAAATGGTTGCCTCTGGCTGAATGGTGGTATAACACTTCCTTCCATACAGCAACAAAAATGACCCCATTTATGGCACTTTATGGGTATGACCACCATCTATCACATCATATTTAAGAGAAAATTCTAAGGTTCAGGCAGTGGAACACCACATTGAACATCAACAACAAGTCCTCCAACTCTTAAAGGATAACCTCGTGTTGGCACATAATAGAATGAAGCAAGAGGCAGATCAACATCGCAGTGAAAGAAGTTTTGATGTAGGTGATTGGGTATTCCTACGGCTACAACCATATAAGCAAATGTCCCTCAAGCAAGCTAAGAAGGATAATAAATTATCACCAAAGTATTATGGTCCATACAAGGTGTTGCAAAAGATTGGTACTATGGCATACAAATTGGAGCTTCCTATAGCTTCTCGATTGCACCCAGTTTTCCATGTTTCATGTTTAAAGAAGGTTATAGGGGACAAGCTCCCAGTTCAAACAGTATTGCCAGAACTTGACGAGGAAGGAAAAATTATATTGGAACCGGAAGCAGTCACAGAAACAAGAACTTGACAGCTACGAAATCGTTCAATTTCAGAGTATCTTATCAAGTGGAAGAACTTATCCACTGAAGATTCCTCATGGGAGGATGATAATTTTATGCAGAAGTATCCAGAACTACTCAAGCATTGAGGACAACACTTTTTTGAAGGAAAGGGGCATGTTGGGTCCCTATAATACTACTGATTACCCCATTACTATTGTAGTTATACCCCTTATTAATATTGTTGTGCCCCTATTGCCCCCATATTGTTATTATTGTGCCCCATAGAATCCCTCTTTTGTTATTTTTGTGGCTTTATATTATTATGTTAGGTTGGCTGGATTATATTGTGACTCCTTAGACTCCCATATATATAAAGGAGGTTTTGTCGTTTGAATCATCAAAGAATTGTTCATTTATGTAATGTAAAGGAGGTTGCCCCCCGAAGAGGCTGAATTCTAAGGCGTTGATCTATCTTTTCTATCTTTTCTTGAGCTGGTTTCATAACAGCACCTCTAATGACATTATTGAAGAAAGATGCATTTTCATGGACTCCAGAAGCAACAAAGGCCTTTGAACATCTTAAAGAGGCAATGTGCCAAGCACCGTCTTAGCTACACCGGACTTCACAAAAACCTTTATTGTGGAATGTGATGCTTCGCGAAATGGAATTGGTGTTGTTCTAATGCAAGATGAAAGACCCATTGCTTTTGAAAGTCGTCCAATCAAGGGAAAGTTTTTAAGCAAAGTTATTTATGAGAAAGAAATGTTGGCAATACTCCATGCACTTAAGAAATGGCGACCATACCTAATGGGAAGACACTTCAAGGTAAAAACGGATCATGATAGCCTTAAATACTTTTTAGAACAAAGATTATCCTCTAAAGAGCAACAAAAGTGGGTCACAAAGATGTTGGGTTATGACTTTGAAATCATCTACAAAAAAGGGAAGCAAAATGTGGTGGCAGATGCACTCTCAAGAAAGGATGAGGATGTGGAAGCATTGTTGTGCGCTATTTCTATTATCCAACCAGATTGGATAAATGAAGCAAGGGAGGAATGGAAGAATGACGAAGAAGTGTGGGACTTATTCGAAAGCTACAACAAGATTCCAGTACTTCTGATACATTTAGCTAGCAAAATGATTCGTTATGGTACAAAGATCGCTTATACCTCTGTAAGAATTCCCAGCTAAAACAAAAGATTCTGATGGAATTGCACACTTCTCCCTTAGGAGGGCACTCAGGATTTTTAAAAACTTACCACAGGGTTAAGAAGGAATTTTTTTGGGATGACCTTAAATCAGATATTCAAAAGTTTGTAGCAGAAGGTTTGGTTTTCCAACAAAATAAAGTTGAAACAATTAAGACACCGGGTCTATTACAACCTTTATCCATTCCAATCCAACGTTGGGAGGAGGTATCAATGGATTTTATCACAGGTTTACCCAAGTCTGAGGGAAAGAGTGTCATAATGGTGGTAGTTGACAAACTTACCAAGTATGCACACTTTTGTGCATTATCACATCCATTTAAAGCCAGTACAGTTTCTACTGCATTTATGGAAACAATTCAAAAGCTACATGGAAACCCAAAGATTATTGTAAGTGACAGAGATCACATTTTCACTGGAAATTTTGGACAGAATTATCTTCTTGTCTTGGTACTCAGTTAGCTCATAGCTCATCTTATCATCCTCAATTTGATGGGCAAACTGAGATAGTAAACAAATGTTTGGAAGGATATCTTCGTTGCTTTGTATCTGATCAACAGACACAATGGGTCAAATGGTTGCCTCTGGCTGAATGGTGGTATAACACTTCCTTTCATACAGCAACAAAAATGACCCCATTTATGGAACTTTATGGGTATCAACCACCATCCATCACATCATATTTAAGAAAAAATTATAAGGTTCAAGCAGTGGAACATCACATCGAACATCAACAACAAGTCCTCCAACTCTTAAAGGATAACCTCGTGTTGGCACAAAATAGAATGAAACAACAGGCAGATCAACATCGCAGTGAAAGAAGTTTTGATGTAGGTGATTGGGTATTCCTACGACTACAACCATATAAGTAAATGTCCCTCAAGCAAGCTAAGAAGGATAATAAATTATCACCAAAGTATTATGGTCCGTACAAGGTGTTGCAAAAGATTGGTACTATGGCATAAAAATTGGAGCTTCTTGCAGCTTCTCGATTGTACCCAATTTTCCATGTTTCATGCTTAAAGAAGGTTATAGGTGAAAATCTCCCAGTTCAAAGAATATTGCCAGAACTTGATGAGGAAGGAAAAATTATATTGGAACCGGAAGCAGTTATAGAAACAAGAACTCGACAGCTATGAAATCGATCAATTTCAAAGTACCTTATCAAGTGGAAGAATTTATCCGATGAAGATTCCACATGGGAGGATGAGAATTTTATGCAGAAGTATCTAGAACTACTCAAGCGTTGAGGACAACACTTTTTTGAAGGCGAGGGGCATGTTGGGTCCCTATAATACTAGTGATTATCCCATTACTATTGTAGTTATACCCCTTATTTATATTGGTGTGCCCCCATTGCCCCCATATTGTTATTAATGTGCCCATAGAATCCCTCTATTGTTATTTTTGTGGCTTTATATTATTATTGTTAGGTCGGCTGGATTATATTGTGACTCCTTAGACTCATATATATAGAAAGGAGGTTTTTTCATTTGAATCATCAAAGAATTGTTCATTTATGTAATGTAAAGGAGGTTGCCCCCTCAAAGAGGCTGAATTCTAAGGCGTTGATCTATCTTTTCTATCTTTTCTTGAGCTGGTTTCATAACAGATGTACTAACCTCAGTTTAGGAATTCCTTAGCACAGTCATGATAATAACATTCACTCATGTACTAATATTTAAACCGCTTCGGAAATTCCTCTCAAGACACAGTCTTTTCCTCTAGTAGGTGTATACTTTTAGCCTCTTCCCACCACAGAGTGGCATTTCCATATAGCTGGTAAATAACTATTGGTGCCTTCAAATTACTTTCATATTAATACACCTGGAAGTATTTAATCATGTTGAGTATCCATTCTTCCACATCTTCCTCCCTTTCCCCATCAAAAGTTGGGGGTTTAATTTATTGAAATTCTCCATGCAACTCCAGTTTCTTCTTTTTCTTGTGTGATTTTGAATATTTTCTATTTGATTCTTCAGCACTTTCAGATTTCTCCAACTCCATTTCAACCTCTATCCATTTCAACCCTTCATGTTCCACACTTTTATGACTGGATTTTTCTGTCATCTCCCTTATCCTACGTTCTTGTTCATCACTAGCTCTCAAGAGCCGTTCATTTCTATTTCAGAGCTACACAAGTTCCTATTACAGGATTTTATCATTTCCATTAACTGGGAGTTTGGTGGGGTTATATGTCTTCCTAATTGTATATATAACTCCTCTTCCCCTGTCATGGCTAGAGGAGAATATTTGGCCATTCTAAGCAACATGCTTCAACTATGTACCAAAAAAAAAAAAACTTACTATCAACCTTTGGTTTAATTTTACAAACCATTTATTCCTTCTTTTCCTTTTTTTTTCTCTGTGATGATCCATGGTAGGCCCATTATTTAAAACTAGGCTCTGATACCACTTGTCATGTCCCTCAGCTATACATGCATTTTTTTTTTACATGTATACTTAACTGTCTCTAATCACCCTTCGTGTCACATACACCGTTAGCCTAATTTGACAATTACCTACTAAGATTCCATTCCTTAAATTTACTTCGACTAAAGTTAGATTCAATAGTTGCCACAAGTATAATTATTCCATCATTACATGAACAAATATGTATCATGCAACTATACTCATATTATTCAAAATTCGACAACATCAAAAGTAATGAACCATACACCCTAGGCACAATAATACAAACCCCTTCTATGCTTTACTCAATCCATGATGTGGACTTTTACATTCAATTACAAGACTTAAATTTCAAATCAATCCTTAAGCATAAATTACAAATTGGAGAAGAGAATCAATCACAACATGTAACCATTAATATTCTTTGATGACTTAGCATAAGTATTAACGAAACGTTATTTTGATTCTACTGTAGCTAGCATGGCCATGAATCATGGTTATATTCCTACTGGCATAGTGACAATATTACTGAAATAGAGCTTATGCAATTCCTCAGTGGATGCAATTCCCATTATGCATAATTCATAGCATAGATAGCATGAAACATAGGCTTAAAACATAATTGTTCTACACCTATTGTTGTCTCATGCATAAATATTCAGCACCTTATAAACAAAGATATCACATAAGTTTAGAGATGTACTATGTCCTTCATAAAATTTAATTATGATTAAATTTAGATTCAATAGTTATCCCTTACATCCGTATATAATCATCTCATCAACAAAGTTAGTACAAGCGATTCTACTTATGCATAGTGGTCACATGCAGATTCTACCATTAGTAACATGTTCCAGATAGCTCTTGACCCAAGTATTAATAACTACCTACTATGCTCCCATCACTGAATCTACACTTGGATGCAATAGGGGTCACATGCATAAGAATTTAATCATCCTCATAAATAAAGAAAACACATACAACATTCAACAACATAAAATGTAAGGAGTAAACATACAGTACATCCCATGCAAGTGGTTCAGACAAGAGAAATTGGAAAGAATGTCACTTAGAGAACCGAGCAATGCCACCCAACCTAGAATTGACTTTCACCAGTTCACCCCCAAGACATGAGTCCTCGCCACAGATCAACTACCTCCTGTTGAACTCTTCAACGGGTATTTAATACCCTCTTTCGTGATATGGTTTCCATTAGCGACATCCCACTTTTATGGATCTTTTTATCAATTTGCCTAGGATTTTCTCATAAAATGTCGCATTTTTCTCCTACGAGGCTTTTCCTCATAAAATCTTGCCTTTCTCTCCCGCAAGGCTTTTATGTTTTTCTTAAACTTAGCATATTTCTTAAGTTAATTAACTTAATGGATATTTATCTCCAATCCATCAAGCTTATCTAGAATTGGATCTAGAAGCATTATCATGAAAGAATTTTCCCTTCCCATTTACCAATGGGATTTGGTAAGAATATCATCTCTTGTTGTCTCACTTTTCCAAGTGATTAATTTATTTTATTTATTTAATAATAAAGTATTTACTTTTCTTGTTACATATCAGACCTAGATTAGATTTAGGTTTGCAGAGTTTTACATAAAATGGAGGGGTTTTACATACTCCCCCCCTTAAATTTACATCATCCTTAGTGTATTACTGCATCTTATGATATTATTTCCTCGTTCACAGGTAATTGTTTCTGAATTTACACACTCCCATAGCCTTTCCATCTGATGCAGATCTTCTGATATATATCGGTTATAAAGGAGTTATACCAGTACATCTCCTTCCATTGCTACCTATAACATTTGTTTCAATCCATTTTGTGAGATATTTTAGATGCACAAACTCAACTTTGTTTATTGGAGTTAATATCATAACTTGATATTCAGTACTACTATTTGAGTAACTACAGGCTATGTTTCCCATCATTTAAATATGATTCCTCGTTTTCATTGTATTTGAAAAAATTTCTTTTCTTCCCCTACATTCTTCCAATTCCTTTGTGTTTTTGTCAAACACTCGCTACCTGCAGTTTTCCTACATTATTCGCAAGTAAAATGAGCATTTTTTACTAATCACATGTATAAAATATCATATCCAGTTAGCTCAACATAACCATAAAAAACATACTCCATATATAAACAACATAGAGTAGAACCATATGTCATATGTATACTAAGAATAAAGAAAAATATAGATACTTATCCTTAGTTTCCAATACCAATTCTTAGTTTCCACTTTTATCCTGCCTCTATACACACTCTGGATCAGTTGCCTTACCAGGAAACGACCCAGTGTCTTCTATTCTACCAGTGCACCTGAACATAGTGTGAATTACACAAACCTATACACTCCATATATCATCATGCATCCATACCAGTACCATATGTACCATTTGTACACAATACCACCTATACAACTTGTATACCATACCAATGTACATAGCATCACCTGCACGATATATACCTCATCCACATGTTTGCAACCATGTTAGTATTATGCCAAAAATTGCTTTAATTATTCATATTAACTTTAGGCAAGTTCGATCAAACCATTCTTGGTTTGTCGATTAGGGAATAAGGAATTCATGAACTTATTCAACTTCTGCAACCAAAGTATAACTGCAATTTTTTATGTCGAAGTATTCAAGTTCTTTTACTTTTTCATGTATCTTGTGGTTGCAGGAAATTTTCAGCAAATGATAACATAGATGCATAATACAAATTTACAAAACCAATAACTTTGAGTTTTGAGATTGAATTTGTCCTATAGACAAGGTTTTAACAACAACGGAATATGACTTCCACTTAATCATAAAGTAGACTATTGACTATGATGGTTAGTCTATCATAGATATTAGAAGTCTAATAACAACCTTAACTTTGCCTTTAGCCAAGAACATAATTTTTTGGTACTTAAAGTACTCCACATATAAACTAATCATGTCATATGCTTTACTGTTGTTCCTTTTACATTTCTTCCAACACCTTGTTGGCCATGAATAATTCAGTGTATGTCAAAAACCAATTGAACAATCAATATGCAAATACATATATTTCTCATATATGAGTTATAAATGAAGGTGATAATATTCTCAATTTCACACCTATTAAGTTTTTAGGTACTATGTGTTCTAGCGTGTGAACCTAGGTCCTTAGTATGTTGATACCCCACTTTAACACTAGTTCATGACTTGGTAGCATATAGTTCATAAATTGTCCATGCAATTGTTATGTTGCCATACTCCAAACAAGACAACACTACCAATGAAAGTTGACAGGTAGACCTCTCCAAGATTGCTTGATAAGAAATAGTGGTACAAAATATGCATCTAAGATTGTACTATGATTTGAACAATTATCTTTGCACATAACAATCTCACTTACCAATACCACTTAACCATCCAATATGGTTAAAGCATCATATTGATTCAACAATGAGTTGTTGTATGGTTTATTATTCTCTCTTCTATAATCTTTTATATGTCACTCCTTTGCATTATTTTATTACTAGCATAAGATCCTTATATCCTCACAAGTTGTTGTAATGTGAAACCTTTTGTTTTAATCAAGAAATTTTTAATTATTTTGGACAAATCATGCTTCGAATCTAGGGTACTTCTTACTATTCATTAGGCTGCATTTGAATTGCTCTATTTTTAATTTAAGTGCATCAGCACCACCATATCCAATTTGTTTTTCATATAGTGTTTATATACACACACGGATCATTTTAATATTATCACTTCCCACATGAAGTACCTATGTAAAATCTACAATCCTTCTACTAAAAGCATTTTTTCTTGCTTCAGATTGGAAATATTCCAATTGGTAAGATATCAGCAGGACTCCATCCATACCCGGATGGTATGCACATCAAGATTGTGAAGTTTGTGATTGCATGAATTGATTTCACACATTGGAGTTTGGGTAAACTCAAGAATGTGGCATTGGACTTACATTTAATATTGTCTTACTAGTATTAATTGCAAGCCTTAGGAGCTACTTTTATACATCCATTATGTATTGGTACTTTTGGGTGCCAGTCCCATTGACCTACTTATGAAGGTCATACAATTATTAATGTATGATGTCTTCATGCATACAGTAAGTTGTATTTCATGTGTGCATACTCTTCACAACTCTAATCCTAGTTCAGTCTAGATTTGAACATATAATTTTTTCTTCTTATTTATATTAGTTACAATTATTTCAATATGGTTTTACTCAAAGATACATGTAAGTATGAAATATGCATATGTTACTGAATATAATAACCTGGTAAGGTTAAGTTCCCTTCAATAGTATTTTCCCAATGACAAAACTACATTCCAAATGGATTGCATCATTACATGTAAACACATCAATCAAAATATTAAGTTGTAAGACAATTCTTAAAATACATAGTCTCCTACCACTTACATAGACCTCTTTTTTATGAGTTTAATGATTTTTCATGGGAATTTCCTAGACATATACTCATTCCATTTCAGATACTTTTGATAGAATGTTATGAACTTATTTCAAGTGATTTATATGGATTTCATCTAAAAAAAATTCCATAAGGGTTTAACATTTCTGCCCTTCATATTTCAAGATCTCTATACACATAAACTTTACTTCAATAAGTTATGTCCTTGACCGGACTATCTTTACCAACATTAGTATATATTTTATTAAGCTATGTCCTTGCATAGAAAACATAAAACTCATACTTTGATTTTAATATGAGTAGAATGATATGATGACCATATCATTAAATTTCAGCAAATTTTTAATCCAATCACTTATTCACCTCCTATATATTCATAATTTTCATCACATAATATATCCATTATTCTTCCTAAGCTGGTTATATGCTTTACTCCTCTTATGTCCTGGCATTTAGTATTTGAACCTTCTCATTCCTTATATATATATATATATATATATATATATATATATATTATTCTTACAGATGTACTACATGTCATTAACGTTGTGAGTATAGCATCCCTCTTTTGATGCACTAACCATATCTTACAATTATTACAAAATTTTTTATTTCTTATGTTCTGTGATGAACATTCACAAGAGAATTCAACAATAACTTATGTTTTGGAGAACATATAATGAAATAAAAATGTAATATCCATATAAATCCCAAAACCTAATTAAGTAGGCAAAATACATCAGTATCCAATTTGTCCATTTCTACTTATCAAGATTTATCAATATGTTAATTGTGGTTAGTCTTTGTATTACTCTCAATTTCACCACATCGCTATAAGGTTATATGTTATATAACCACATTGAAAAATTATTTATCCCATCTAATTTTTTTCAGCTTTTTTCCTCGCTCCACCTTCTTACTATAGCTATTGGAAGACTTGAATATTTAATATAGGTGTAAGGATTAAATCCAAGCTTGTTTATTTATATAGAAAATATTCCCATATACACTCTATAAATGTAATTATTGAATTATAAAACAATTATAGTTTACTATTTGACCTTATTGTATCAAGATTCAAATACCCATATAATTTTAATCTCCAAACATATTATAAATGCCCGAATATTTTGTAAATTTCCAATTATATTATAAATTTCTAACTATATTGTAAATTTCCAATATGTCTTTCTGAGAGTGTGCATCGTTTGTTTACAGACTTGATTTCCAAATCCAACACCACATCTAAGTAATATCCTTCCGGTGATGATCATGATAATATGCTCCACAGTAGCATTCAAGACGACTCCAAAAAGAAAGAAAGCATCGGAAATAAGCATGGGCGGTCTCCGGCTAAATCTTCTGGTATAGGACACACAAAAAAGTCACAACTAAACTAGATAAGTACAGAAATGAAGTAAAGAGTTTCAATATTTAATTATCGTACTTGAAGTAATATTTTTCCTTCACCTCATGCTTTTTGCATGCGACCACGGGGAAGAATTAAATGAGAAGGTCATCTATGTCGATCACTCCACGTAAAATTCCTATATCGTAGCCAACCATTAAGTTTCTGCTTGCAGTGATGATACAAGTTGTAATTACATGAACCGGTGTGCGGCCCTCGAATTCCACAGTCGCAAACCCTGTTGGGGTAGAAAACCCTCCAACAACCATTTTTCTTGCACTAAACTTTCAACACAAAACACTAAAGAAACTCATCAAAGAGGTATACAATTATCACAACCTTTCCATAGTCTTAAAACATAATTGTTCTACATCTATCATTGTCTCATGCAAAAATATTCACCACCTTATAAACAGCAATATAACATAAGTTTAGAGATGTACTATGTTCCTTCACTAAATTTAATTGTGATTAAATTTAGATTCAATAGTTATACCATGCATTCGTATATAATCATCTCATCAATAAAGTTAGTACAGATGATTCTACTTGTGCATAGTGGTCACATGCAGATTCTACCATTAGTAACATGTGCCAGATAGCTCCTTGACCCAAATATTAATAACTACCTACTATGCTCCCATCATTAAATCTACGCTTGGATGCAATAGGGGTCACATGCATAAGAATTTAATCATCCTCATAAATAAATAAATAAAAACACATACAAATATACATTTGAGCTGAGTGATTCAACAACATAAAATGTAAGAAGTAAACATGCAGTACATCCCATGCAAGTGGCTTAGCCAAGAGAAATTGGATAGAATTTCACTTAGAGAATTGAGCATAGCCACGCAACCTAGAGCTGACTTTCACCAGTTTACCCCCAAGCTGAGAGTTCTTGCCACGGATCAACTACCCCCTATTGATCTCTTCAATGTGTATTTAATACCCTCTTTCATGATATGGTTTCCATTAGCAGCGTCCCACTTTTATGGATCTTTTTATCCATTTTCCTAAGCTTTTCTCAGAAAAGCTCGCCTTTCTCTCCTATGAGGCTTTTCCTCATAAAAGCTTGCCTTTCTCTCCCGCAAGGATTTCATGTTTTTCTTAAACTTAGCATATTTCTTAAGCTAAGTAACTTAATGGATATTTATCTCCAATCCATCAAGCTTGTATAAAGTTGGATCTAGAAGCCTTATCATGAAATAATTTTCCCTTCCCATTTACCAATGGGATTTTGCAAGAATCACATCTCTTGGTGTCTCACTTTTCCAAGTGATTAATTTATTTTATTTATTTAATAATAAAGTATTTAATTTTCTTGTTACACATTAAACCTAGCTTAGATTTAGGTTAGCATAGTTTTACATACAATGGAGGGGTGTTACACACTCCCCCCTTAAATTTACGCCATCCTCGGTGTATTACTGCATCTTACAATATTATTTCCTCATTAATAAGTAGTTGTTTCTAAATTTACACACTCCAATAGCCTTGCCATCTGATGCAGATCTTATGATATATATTGGTTATAAAAAAATTATACCATTACATCTCCTTCCATTGCTACCTGTAACATTTGTTTCAATCCATTTTGTGAGAGATTTTAGATGCAGAAACTCAACTTTGTTTACTGCAGTTAATGTCATAACTTTATATTCACTACTACTATTTGAGTAACTGCAGGTAATGTTGCCCATCATTTAAATATGATTCCTCATGTTCATTGTATTTGAATAAATTCCTCGTCTTCCCCTACATTCTTCCAATTCCTTTTTGTTCTTACCAAACACTTGCTTCCTGCAATTTCCCTACATTAGTCACAAGTAAAACAAGCACTTTTGACTAATCACATATATAAAATATCATATCCATTTAGCTCAACATAACAATCAAAATCATACTCCATATATAACCAACATAAAGTAGAACCATATGTCATATGTATACTAAGACTGAAGAAAAATACAGATACTTATCCTTAGTTTCCAATACCAATTCTTAGCTTCCACTTTTTTCCTTCCTAGGTACACACTCTGAATCAGTTACCTTACCAGGAAACGACCCAGTGTCTTTTCTTCTACCAGTGCACCTACACATAGTGTGCAGTAAACACAACTATACACGCCATATATATGTACCATATGTACCATTTGTACACAGTACCACCTGTACAACTTGTATACCATACCAATGTCCATAGCATCACCTGCACGACATATACGTCATCCACATGTTTGCAACCATGTTATTATTATGCCAGCAATTCCTTCAGTTATTCATATTAACTTTTGGCAAGTCCAATCAAATCGTGCTTGGTTTGTTGATTAGAGAGAATAAGGAATTCATGAACCTATTCGACTTCTGCAACCAGAGTATACCAGAATTTTTTTACATCAAAGTATTCAAGTGATTTTACTTTTTCATGTATCTTATGGTTGCAGGAAATTTTCAGAAAATGATAACGTAGATACATAATACAAATTTACAAAACCAATAACTTTGAGTTTTGAGATTGAATTTGTCCTATAGACAAGGTTTTAACAACAACAGAATATGACTTCCGCTTAATCATAAAGCAGATTATTGACTATGATGGTTAGTCTATCATAGATATTAGAAGTCTAATAATCACCTTAACTTTGTCTTTAGCCAAGAACATAATTTTTTGGTACTTAAAGTACTCCACATATAAACTAATCATGTCATATTCTTTACTATTGCTATTTCTACATTTTTTCCAATACCTTGTTGGCCATGAATAATTCAGTGTATGTCAAAAACCAATTGAACAATAAGTATGCAAATACATATATTTCTCATATATGAGTTATAAATGAAGGTGATAATATTCTCAATTTCACACCTATTAAGTTTTTAGGTGCTATGTGTTCCAAGTTGTGAACCTAGATCCTCAGTATGTTGATACCCCACTTTAACACTAGCTCATGACCTGGTAGCATATAGTTCATAAATTATCCATGCAATTGTTATGTTGCCATATTCCAAACAAGAAAACATTATCAATGAAATTTGACAGGTAGACCTCTCCAATATTGTTTGATAAGAAATAGTGGTACAAAATAAGCATCTAAGATTGTACTATGATTTGAACAATTATCTTTTCACATAACAATCTCGCTTACGAATACCACTTAACCGTCCAATATGGTAAAAGCATCACATTGATTCAACAATGAATTGTTGTATGGTTTATTATTCTCTCTTATATAAGCTTGTATATGTCACTCCTTTGCATTATTTTATTACTATCATAAGATCCTTAGATCCTCATAAGTTGTTGTAATGTGAAACCTTTTGGGTTTATCAAGAAATTGTTAATTATTTTGGGCAATTCATGCTTCAAATCTAGGGTACTTCTTACTATTCGTTAGGCTGCATTTGAATTTCTCTATTTTTAATTTAATTGCATCAGCACCACCATATCCAATTTGTTATTCATATAGTGTTTATATATACACACAGATCATTTTAATATTATCACTTCACACATGAAGTACCTTTGTAAAATCTACAATCCTTCTACTAAAAGAATATTTTTCTTGCTTCATATTGGAAATATTCCTATTGGTAAGATATCAACAGGACTCCATCCATAATCAGATGGTATGCACATCAGGATTGTTAAGTTTGTGATTGCATGACTTTATTTGACACATTGGAGTTTGGGTAAATGCAAGAATGTGACCTTGGACTTGCATTTAATATTGTCTTACTGGTATTAATTGCTAGCCTTAGGAGCTGCTTTTATACTTCCATTATGTATTGGTACTTTTAGGTGCCAATCTCATTGACCTACTTATGAAGGTCATACAATTATTAATGTATGATGTCTCCATGCATACAGTAAGTTGTATTTCATGTGTGCATACTCTTCACAACTCTAATCCTAGTTTAGTCTCAATTTGAACATATAATTTTATCTTCTTATTTATATTAGTTACAATTATTTCGATATGGTTTTACTCAAAGGTACTTGTAGGTACGAAATATGAATATGTTACTGAATATAGTAACCTAGTAAGGTTAAGTTCCCTTAAATAGTATTTTCCCAATGACAAAACTACATTCCAAATGGATTTCATCATTACATGTAGACACATCAACCAACATATTAGGTTGAAAGACAATTTTTAAAATACATAGTCTCCTACCACATACATAGACCCGTCCTTTATGATTTTAATGATTTCTCATGGAAATTTCCTGGACATATACTCATTCAATTTCAGATACTTTTGATAAAATGTTATGAACTTCTTTTGAGTGATTTATATGGATTCCATCTACATTTGTTTTTCCATAAAGGTTCAACATTTCTTCCCTTCATATTTCAAGATCTCTATACACATAAACTTTATTTCAATAAGTTATGTCCTTGACTAGACTATCTTTACCGACATTAGTATGTATTTTATTAAGCTCTGTCCTTGCATCGAAAATATAAAGCTCATACTTGATTTTAATATGAGTAGAATGATATGATGACCATATCATTGAATTTCATCAAATTTTTAATCCAAACAATTATTCACCTCCCCTATTTATTAATAATTTTCATTACATAATATATCCATTATTCTTCTTAAGTTGGTTATATGCTTTACTCCTCTTACGAGGAGGCATTTAGTATTTGATCCTTCTCATTCATTAATGATATATATATTATTCGTGCATATGTACTACTTGTCATTAACATTGTGGGTATAGCATCCCTCTTTCGATGCACTAACCATACTTTACAATTATTACAAAATTGTTTATTTCTTCTGTTCTACGATGAACATTCACAAGAGAATTCAACAATAACTTAAGTTTTGGAGAACATATAATGAAATGAAAATGTAATATCCATATAAATCCCAAAACCTAATTAAGTAGGCAAAATACATCAGTGACCAATTTGTCCATTTCTACTTATCGAGATTTATCAATATGTTAATTGCGGTTAGCCTTTGTATTATTCTCAATTTCGCCACATCACTACAAGGTTCTATGTTATATAACCACATTGCAAAATTATTTATCCCATCTAATATTTCTCATTTTTTTCTCTGCTCCACCTTGCTACTATAGCTATCGAAAGACTTGAATATCTAATATATGTGTAAGAATTAAATCCAGCCTTGTTTATTTATATAGACACTATTCCCATATACACTTTATAAATGTAATTAATGAATTATAAAACAATTATAGTTTACTATTTGACCTTATTGCATCAAGATTCAAATACCCACATAATTTGAATCTCCAAACATACTATAAATCCCCGAATATTTTGTAAAGTTCCAATTATATTGTAAATTTCTAACTATATTGTAAATCTCCAATATGTCTTTCTGGGAGTGTGCATCGTCTGTTTATAGACTTGATTTCCAAATCCAACACCACATCTGAGTAATATGCTTTCGATGAAGAGCATGATAAGATTCTCCACGGTAGCTTTTAAGACAACTCCACAAAGAAAGAAACCGTCGACAATAAGCATGGTCGGTCTCCAACTAAATCTTCTGGTAAAGGACGCAAAAAAAAATAAAAAATCACGACCAGACCGGCTAATTACAAAGATGAAGTGAAGAGTTACAGTATTTGATTATCGTACTTGCAGTAATCATTTTCCTTCACCTCATGCTTTTTACATGCGACCACAAGGAATAATTAAACAAGAAGGTCATCTATGCCAATCACTCCACCTGAAATTCCTATATCATAGCCAACTATTAAGCTTTTGCTTACAGCTATGATACATGTTATAATGACATGAACCAGTGTGCGGCCCTCGAATTCCACAGTCGTAGACCCTGCTGGGGTGAAAAACCATTTTTATTACACTAAAATTTCAACACAAAACACTAAAGAAACTCGTCAAAGAAGTATACAATTATCACAACCTTTCCACAGCCTTAAAAAAATCACATTTTCTTATCTAAGCTAACACTAAGCAAACTTTCAACCTTTCTATAGTCTTAGAAAAAAACATATTTTCTTATCTAATCCAATGTCATCCTCACAATCTAACAAGGACCTACATTCGTGTCAATGTTGACAACATCTACAATTTCAACGGTTTTGAATGGAAGGAATGCATTTGCAATCAGAAATTGCTTTTGTTCCAACTCATTTTGCCTGGGCCAAACTGGAATTGCTCTCTCTTTAGTTAAGTTCTACGTAGGTATGTGAGTCTAAGTGAGACATATCAATACAAGTTTGGTTGAGCCTTAGTCGACGACATCAGGCTCCTAAGGAAATCTTTCGGTTCAATTCCATATCTTGCTTGACTAGGTGGACTCTATTTTCTAATTTCTAAACCAAAGAAAATGAAAATTATTGATTCGAGGTCATATATACATGGGTGGTAGATATGCGAGTAAAATGAAGATATGTGTAGATGTACCTAGGAAATCTACGGACCTTACTTGAATGTCAATCACTACACTTGGATGATTGACCTACTACCTTGATGTAGAGAAACGAAAGGAAAAACCCTATTTATTTAAAGATAATTTCCTTCATGACAACCCCAATTATGTGTTTCCTCTATCTACAACACAAAGATCCGAACAGAAAACTAGATCACCATTATCCATAGGTATACGGAAACATCCCCCCGCTAAGTGGATAAGGCAAGCAAAGAAAATGGCTTTGTGGATCGAAAGGAATTAATCATCCTTATAGTGGTTTTCTTCGTCCGAAATGGAATTTATAATGTCCTCTATCCAATTCGGGTACCATGATTGGGATGGCATGCATATCCAACCAAATTTGATTGAATGAATCAATCCACCAAATGTATTAAATCTCAAAGGCTTGGAATTTGTTTGAATGAATTGATCCACCGAATGCTTTAAAGCTGAAAGGCTCAAATTTTTTTTGAATTTTACAAACCTGTGAGAAAGAATCCAATTCATGAAGTGTCACTCCTACCTTATCCTCATTCCTTTGATGGTCAAAAAAAGTGCTTTAATCATTTCCCACAACGCAAGAGATAAGTGAAGGGAGGATCTCACGGGGGCATTGCCTTTGTTTGATACGAAAGGTTGTAGTGGTTTGCACAACCAAGTTGCCATCGCAGTTTTAGACATGCAGTGTAAGACAACATCTCTTGTGATCTTAGCTTGACATCTAGTTTCTGAGCCTATCTTGTGACTGGCAATGTGCACGTGATTTCACTTTCTAAATAATTGATCAAGGAACTTGATATTAAAGAATCAAGATAAAAATATTCATGGCTTCTGCTATATTCAATGAGACCACAGAATGGATGACTAGTCATATCAACAAAAAGGGATTCGGTGTCTGGACTGAATGATATTCTAGGTATCTCTCCAAAGAAATCAATTTCTAAAAGTGAGGTCTTTTCCCCATCATTTTCTCCATCCCTCTGGGGACATCATAATTTCGCTATTGAAATTAACACCATAACCCAATATATATTAATGTTGATTTGGTTATTAGGATTTCACTTTTAGTTGTAATGTGTAAACTGAAAATATACACATTCATATGAGAATTAATTCTAATAAATAAGTTTCTTTTCTTATTAAACAAACTTCTTATATGAACATGAGAGCAAGCGGCTTATACAAATACGGGGAGCACAAAAGGTTACTTGTTGGCTTTGCACTTTCTTGACTTGACTCATGATATTCTATAACTACTTGACTTGTGGTTTGGTCAAAAGGACGAACTTCTTCAGCCTTTAATTTATCCCTTTATGCAATTTGAAACACAATTTGTTACATGCTTTGACAAGAAATATAGAAGTTTCCACTCCTCACTAAAATACCCCTTTAGCCATACAAAAATCCATCGTTTTACACAACCCTAGTTCAACCTTATCTTCGATTTCAATATAATAGATATATATATATACATATATGTTATTGCTTCAACACCCCCCTCCAATAAATCATTTTAAAATTTAATTTCAACGGTTATGAATTCTAATACCTTAAGACACTACTATTGGAACAAAACCTACAATTGCTTCATATCTGATAGGGGTGGATTGGTCCATAGGCCGAAATTTTTGAACTTAGAGCTCGATACCATTTGTCACATACCCTATGAGCCTAATTTGAAAATTACCTACTAGGATCCCATTCCTTAAATTTACTTTGATTAAAGTTAGATTCAATAGTCATCACAAGTATAATTATTCCATCATTACATGAACAAATATTATTCATGCAACTATACTCATATTCTTCAAAATTCGACAACATCAAAAGTAATGAACCATACCCCCTAGGCACAATACTACAAACTCCTTCTATGCTTTACTGGATCCATGATGTGGACTTTTACATTCAATTACAAGACTTAAATTTCAAATCAACCCTTAAGCATAAATTACAACTTGGAGAAAAGAATCAATCATGGCATGCAACCAATAAGATTCTTTGATGACTCAACACAAGCATTAATGGAATGTTATCTTGAATCTATTGTAGCTAGCATGACCATGAATCATGATCATAGTCCTATTGGCTTATTTGACAATATTACTGACATAAATATTATGCAATCCCTCAGTGGATGCAGTTCCCATGATTCATAATGCATAGCATAGATAACCTGAACCATAGGATTGAAACATAATTGTTCTACTTCTATCATTGTCTCATGCATAAACCTTATAAGCAGAGATATCACATAAGTTTAGAGATGTATTATGTTCCTTCACTAAATTTAATTGTGATTAAATTTAGATTCAATAGTTATCCCATGCATCCATATATAATCATCTCATAAATAAAGTTAGTACAAGCAATTCTACTTATGCATAGTGGTCACATGCAGATTCTACCATTAGTAACATGTGCCATATAGCTCCTTGACCAAAGTATTAATAACTACCTACTATGCTCCCATCACTAAATCTACACTTGGATGCAATAGGGGTCACATGCATAAGAATTTAATCATCCTCATAAATAAATATAACACATACAACTATACATCTGAGCTGAGTGATTCAAAAACATAAAAAGTAAGGAGTAAACATATAGTACATCCCATGCAAGTGGCTCAAAAAAGAGAAATTGGAAAGAATGTCACTTGGATAACCGAGCACTGCCACCCAACCTAGAACTAACTTTCACCAGTTCACCCCCGAGCTGAGAGTTATTTTCATTGATAAACTACCTCCTATTGATCTCTTCAATGGGTATTTAATACCATCTTTCATGATATGGTTTCCATTAGCAGAATCCTGCTTTTATGGATTGTTTTATCCATTTTCTTAGGATTTTCTCATAAAAGCTCACCTTTCTCTCCTGCGAGGCTTTTCCTCATAAAAGTTTTCCTTTCTTTCCCGCAAGGATTTTATGTTTTTCTTAAACTTGGCATCTTTCTTAAGCTAAGAAACTTAATGGATATTTATCTCCAATCCATCAAGCTTATCTAGAACTGGATCTAGAAATAATTTTCCCTTCCCATTTACCAATTAGATTTTGAAAGAACATCATCTCTTGGTGTCTCACTTTTCCATGTGATTAATTTATTTTATTTATTTAATAATAAAGTATTTACTTTTCTTGTTATAGTTCAGACCTAACTTAGCTTAGGTTACTAGAGTTTTACATACAATGGAGGGTTGTTACACTTTTCTATTATTCTCTATTCTTCTTAATGCACTTAGGGTAATATCATGAAAATGCTTATTTCTTGTTAACCCAACCCTACTCTACCTAGGAATTTTGAACTATATACTTGCCTTACACCTCTATTTTTTCATTTAAGCACTATGTCTAAATTACACACTATACTTTTCTTTTATGGTGTTGTTACATTACCTACCAAGAAATTATTTCTATCTCTATGTCACAATAATTAAACATTAAAAATTATGTTCGAATTCTAATCCCCGCACTCACATGTTAGCCTAACCTTAAACATGTGATAGTCATATGTAAATGTGATGGCGACTTATCACTTAGACATTCCAAAGGTTTTCTAAGGACTTATTGAACTCATAGTGCATTCCAATTGCCCATCACACATGTTGCAAGTGGCAGGAGAGTGGTATGTATGAACCTCTTATATTTCTACACACCATTCCTGTCACGCTTGTCTCACATGAGAAAGGTGTGAATCATAGTTTTTGGTTTTTGTGAATGGTGTAGATCACCGAAGGCGATCTAACAGCTTTCAATATTTCTTATAAACCCTAAACCTTAACTAAACCTCCTTTTTCATTTGTGTGCCTTCTTATTCTATTACTCAGTCCACTACTCATGGAATGAGTTCACCCAATGTTTCTTTGTGAAAGAGATGTGTCAACTAGATTATACCGTGACACTACATCTGGCATACTACTGAGTCTTGGTTATGTCTACAAAAGGTTAACGATACAAGGAGTGGAAGAAATAAATATTGGTGCCATTTTCCTGTGTGTGTCTATTGGCCCCTTTTCAACATGAATTGTTCTTAATGAACTACTCTTCACCTAATTATAGGAAAAAATTTCATATCAAAGATTTAGGTAGCTTTTCCCTATGCTTTGGCTTTCTAACATGGCGTTTCAGTTATTCATTTCCGCGCTTTCACAATTTATGTAGACACGACATTAAGCCTCACATGTTACCTCGAAAGAGTATATTCTCTCATTGGCTCATCAACAGAAAGAAAAACCCTTTGTTGCATGTGTTTTTTTAAAAGGCACAGGTATAAACCGACCTTATGATTTTCCTTTTACATTTTTTTTTTTCTAGTCTCATGTTTGAGTTCAGTGTGAAGTATTTTCATTTCCCTTTTTTCCAGGAGGTATATGCTCGATTTGATACCTATCCAATGTTCTGGCTTCCTTGGCTTCTATAGTTTTTCAACTAAAGTCTAGTTGTGTTCATGGTAATTCCATCTTCACCATGTTGTTGTTTGTAACTCCTAAGGTTATTGGGTTCATAATACTTTGGTGTAGAGTACAAAAACTCTTCTAAAATTCTATTATAGCTTCCATTTCAACTTTAGTGCTGCCAGACCCATGCCAGAAGTGCACTAAGTCTCCTCTCCTCCAGGTATACTTCTAGGCTAACTTAGAACCCTTCTTCCTTACACTGCTTGTTAATTTTACAAATATTACAATAACATACCTTTTAATTCTTCTACATGACTTAGGTGCTCCCACTTCAATCGGGAGGGTAGTTTATAACAGTATGTGCTAGAGGTAACTATTTTCTCTCGTTGAGTGTAATTCCTATAGTTTGGATTTCATAATTTAGTTTTATTTGCTTACAATAAGGTTTGGTTTTGTTGGTGATGTAAACAGGTACATGTATGGGACCAGTAGTTATCTTCTGCCTCGTTTTCTCAACATTAACAACCAAAATCTCTAATTAATGCCCTTGTGCCTATTCTAGATTATATCTATACAAGGTTCTGGGTCGGTTCCATCCTGTCATTCAGTGAAGGAAGTTCGTAACATCTCTCTAATGGAGAAATATACCTATTGATGTTGTAATACTTTATTTCCTTTCTTTTTCCTGTACATTTTTCCTACAGCGAGCACATAGTTGGCTTTCTAGCCTATAAAAGAGTGTACCGCCCACAAATAGTTTATAAATAAATTTATCTACTTTATTGTTGAAAATAATGCAGAAATAGATTTAGTTATGGAGCAGTTGAACATAATTAGTTATAAGCAGTTGAACAGAGTTAGTTATGAGTGGTTAGGAATTCCTATATAAGCATGATGTAATTGAGTAAAGAAATTAATAAAAGTATGTGAGTTTTCTGTTTTAATTTGGTATCAGAGCTCAGGGTTTGAGCTGGGGTGAGAGCGCAGGTGAGGAAGGCCGAGTGGTGTTTCTTGTTTGTGCCACCTGCGAAGCTGTGGAACCGAGTGTTTTGTCTGTTGCTGCAGTAAGTCTGGCCTGAAGCGAAGGCGTGAGTCCAAGTTGTTGCGTGAGAGGCTGTGTAAAGTCGTGGAAGATCCTTCTGCGTGCATTTTTTTGCTGTGTGAGGCCAGTTCGTGGTGCAGCGTGAGAGCTTGTGGAAGATCCTGCGTGAGGCGGAGTCGTGTTGCAGCGTGAGAGCTTGTGGAAGATCCTGCGTGAGGCGGAGTCGTGTTGCAGCGTGAGAGCTTGTGGAAGATCCTGCGTGAGGCGGACCTCCCTGCGTTGCTGCGTGTGGACAAAAGGCACAGAGCCTGCGTCCAAGTGGAATTGCTGTGTGTTCCAATTACGTTTTGTTATTCCAATTACATTTTGTTTGTTTAAGCACGGGCTCCTTCCAAATTGAAAGTCTTGAGTGTAATTCTTTCCACTGAGGTGGTCCAAAATTCCGTTCTGTAGACCGGTTTATAACTGCTACTTGGCGCATCTGATCCAGTTTACAATCTATAATTTTTGCACTGATTGCTCGAACAATCCAGAATTCCACCTCATCATCTGTAACGCACTAAATTGTTTAAGAACAGCCTGCTGTCGAAAAGAATTAAAGTGCTGAACCTGTCAATTGAAGTGTATTCGGGTAGCAGTTGCTGTTGTGCGTATCAAGAACCGTTCGCGTGCTGCCTTTCGATTGCTCGTCCGCAGGGCATCTTTGGCTGTGTTTTTTTTTTTCTTGAAACTGAGAGGTTGAACAGACTCACGGTTTTCTTTGGTCACACGAACCATGTGCCTAACAGTCGGCCCGGTTTTCTTTGGGCGTGGTGGTATATTGACTGTAATTTAGAAACTGTTGTGCCGTGAAGTTCTGGTGTTATATTGACTGTCTGTTGTGCCGAGGAGTTCTGGTGTTATATTGACTGTTGTGCCGTAGCGTGGTGTTAATATTGACTGTTGTGCCAAACCCTCGAAAAGCAGTTGAGTGCTGCGTGAAGGTCTTTGCAGAAACTGCTGTGATTCTTGGTTTTATTAACGGAACAAACTGTTGTGATTCATTGCACCGTGGTCATATTCTTTTTCAGTCGGCCCGGTTTTCTTTGTTTTGTTGCAAAAATCGTGTAAGTGGGTCTTGTTCAAGAGAGTGCTGTTAGTGAGCACCGTTTGTGACAGCGGGTCTAATTGAAGGAGCCCGGAGGGCCAAGGAGAGCAGAGAGAGGCAGTAGAAAAGGCGTTTTGTTTGAAGTGTGATAAAGCTGTTTGAAGTGTGATAAAGCTAACTGATATGTCTATTATTTTAGACAATGATCTTTTTAATGATCATTTTCTCATGAACCCATTTGGGATTAGCAGTGTTTTTGAGTCCATTGACAAAGAGTTTCATGTTGTTGAAGATCATGTCCCTGAAGAAATCACTCATGTTGTTGAGGATCACGCTGTTGAAGAAATCACTGAGATTAAAACTTGCCCGGTTGTTAGAAGTTTTATTGGATCTACTTTCAAGATGACTGCTACTTTGGAGGATACTACCATGGATGTTCTTCGAAGGCCGCTCATGTTCAAAGATGACTGCATTTTGGTGACTCCTTCGTTGGTTCCTCATGGAAAGTGGGGAGAGCATGAATTAAATTACCTCGTTCGAGATCTTGCCTTGCCTCTCAATCCAATTGACGTTAAGTATGTAAGCAAGGAGCAAAGGAATTTCATAAGGAAACCCAAAAAGGTGAAGATGAAACTGCACCAGCAATGGAAAAGGAACAAGCATGGACCTTTTAATAAGAAGGCAAAAATGAAATTTGTGTGAGCTTTGTCTCACTTTTGCTGGTGTGTCTGTTTTGTTATAGTTTTTAAGTCGTCATGATTAAGAATATAGTTTCTTGTATATCGTGCTATAGTATATATTTGTTATATAGTTGGAATTAAGGGGGAGTGGTAGAAAGGTATTAATTCCATAGTTTTTAAGTCGTCATGATTAAGAATATAGTTTCTTGTATATCGTGCTATAGTATATATTTGTTATATAGTTGGAATTAAGGGGGAGTGGTAGAAAGGTATTAATTCCAACTACCCTCTGTTAATGCAGTAGTTAGATCAATCTAGAGAATACAGCAGATGTTCAAAGTACAAGTTCTAGAAGTCAGTTAGGTATGGTAGAAAATCCATTTCTCCATTAAGGGAGGATGTGAAAATAATGCAGAAATAGATTTAGTTATGGAGCAGTTGAACAGAATTAGTTATAAGCAGTTGAACAGAGTTAATTATGAGTGGTTAGGAATTCCTATATAAGCATGATGTAATTGAGTAAAGAAATTAATAAAAGTATGTGAGTTTTCTGTTTTAATTCTCTATTATTTATTCCGACTTTGGTGCTCTAAAAGGGTCTCCAATATATATATATGTGTGTGCATCTTAATTACAGAAATCATTGAAATATTGTGGATGCTTCGTGGACTTAATATATTCATGATATTTGTTATAAATATATCTTTGGTTCTATTCATTCATTTTCTTATGTTGTTAAGTATTCTTTTTCAATTATAATCTATCGAGGTCACCTCTGTCTGTGATTTTTACACACTATGTGTATAAGTGATATATGGAATGTAATTTTCTCCCTTGTCCTCTATACTATAATAATCCATACAATTATAGTTATATTTTCCCTCTGGTTAAAGTTTTTTTATATTTAGCAATAGTTACTGGTCTATTACGGCTTCTCTGGTTATCAATTCTTCTAAATACCATTGTTTTATAAAATCTACGTATGTATGTTTGAGAGAAGAATTATTTCAAAGGTGTTACTCATTGTATTAACATATATGGTTGCATTGTATGCCCTGTTCTCATTAATTGGCCGCTCCTTTGGATTAAATTACTGGAAGATCATCTTCTTTCAACATAGTAACTATACCATGTTTTGCCTCTATTGAAGCATGGATTTTGGTTTGTAACCTGTATATACTAGAATGCCCATAAACACTAAGGACATGCAAACACTTCTTGTCTAACAATTCAGATTTGGATTTTTGTTGTGACTTAATTATAACTGTAGAAATCCTCACAGTTCTTCTTATTTAATCCTTAGTTACTGGAGATTCAAACACCCACCTAAATATATATGTTAGACTCAGTCTTGTCAATCATTTGTCAAAGTCTAATTTACCAAGGTTCATTTCTCGTCATTTGCAGTCATCAAATGCCATTTTAGTCAACAAAGAGTCATTTAGCTCCTAGGTCTAGGGTTAGTTGATTTGGTCTTCAACCATGTCCAACAATGCCAGCAGGGAGGTTCCTAATAAGTTTTCACTTCACAATTTTCATCACCAATAAAGCTGAGAATGTTTCTTCTCCAAAACCCTGTTTTGAAGAAGAAATCATTAAAATTGTTTGTTGTAATAAATATGTAATTTGTCGGTCTACAAATCTTCATACGCAGCCTCAACCCTCATTTTGCAATGTGGATTACACTCTTCAGGAAGCTTCATCAAAAAAAATGTTGGATAATCCAAGCAGGAACATAAAATTGCAAGTCATTTCTACAATGAATTTAATTGTAAGGAAGAGACATCCAGGCATAGAACGAGAACAATTTGGTCAAACATTATTTTACAGAAGCTTGTCTGAAATTTTACGGAAGAAAGTTGGTGCAAATGTATAGTTGCAGGCAGCTCACATTTTGTTCCTCCTCTTAAATTGTCCAACGTTGTTTAAGCTCTTCTGTGGCTGCAAAGAAGATATTCAAATGCATTTCAACAATAGCAATATCAGCATGGGAATTTCAGGGATGGAAGGCACATGTGAAATGGTTTTGCAGGCTCTAGTCACCTTGCCAAACTTCATGCTAAACATCCCTGCAAGCAGACAAAGAGTCTCATTATTAAAAAAAAAAAAAATCAAAAATGAAAAAATTGTAAAACAGAGTTTGTATCAAAGTTGTCAAAGTGCCAAGTTCTGCAACGTAAACAATGGGTTTTGAAGAAGCAAAGATTAAATCATGTCTATATAAGATATTTCTTAAAGCCATTCATTCATTTGCATCAAGAGTATTCAGAAAATCCAAGTGAAAGTCGAGTTTGAAGTCTGGAGGGACGGAAATGCGTTTTAGAAGGACAGTCTGGGCGACTTTGGCAGCGCGCGGCGCACACACGAGGAGGCGCGGCGCACTGGGAGCCCAGCCACAGTGCAAAAATACCACTGGCGCGGCGCACTCAGAGCGCGCGGCGCATTGGGCAGAGTATGCCGCGCACAGAGCCGACACACGCAAAAAAAAAAAAAAAAAAAATTGCCTTTGTCCCATAAATCCAACAGATGTTGAGAAAAACGAAGCAATAACGATATCCGTTCAGAACTAAAAATTTTCAGCTATGCGTATTTGGAAACTGCAACTGGAGATTTTAATAAAGATAATAAATTAGGCGAGGGAGGATATGGTGCAGTTTATAACATAGTTACCAAATTCGAATTCGAATTGGAAAAAATTCGACACTATAAAATTCAATACGGAAAAAATTCGACATTATACGTCTTACAAATACTTAAATTCTTTTTTTTAATATTGGATTTATCTTTTTTTTTCTATTTTTTTATAAATCTTATCCATTGTAAACTGAATTTTGTTATTTTATAAATTTTTTATAATATAGAAGTTACTGTTTTTCTTTTTTTTTATAAAAGTTGTCAATTTGGAAGCTTACCATTTTATATCTTTTATAATAATGAATTTTTCCATATTATAATTTTTTGTAATATAGAAGTTACTGTTTTTCTATTTTTTTTATATAAAAATTGTGGAATTGGAATCTTACCATTTTATATGTTTTATAATTTTTTATAATATTTATGTATTTTTTTTTATAAGAGTTATTTATTTAACACGATATAGAAATTAGATTTTTATCTCGGTCTATGGTGACATTCAGTTTTGATGTTCTATTTCCAGGGCAAGCCCGAGAACTATGTTATCGACCTTCCAGTTTTACAGAATTATAGCTGTTTGATTTTTCGATTGAATTTTTTTAGGGTAGCTTAATTCTATTTTTTCTAATAAAGCTGATCATTAATACAAATTTTTTTCTTAATATGTTAGATGCATTTTATAAGTGGCATGTTTTTTTTTCCAATGGAAAATTTCATTATGTGGATCTTGGAAAATTTCGTTCTGTGGATCTTGCTATTTTGGACTATTATGCCTATGGTGCCTGCCTTCTAATTTTCTTTGTGTGTTCACCGAGTAAGATCAGGGAATATTACTCAATTGAACGGTCATGGAGTCACTCAACAACGACTTCTCCTTTACGATCTCATTACCCTCTTTCCGCTGCCGCTGATAGTGGTTGATGCCAGGGGCGTCGATCAACCCTTTTTTTTGACATGGAGTCTGCGGACTCATTCCAATGCCGGTAGATATAAGAGAAAGTGATCTTTGTGAATAATTCAGTCATAATAGAGATTGCTCCCACCAGTTGGACAGAGAGGGACCGGAGAGAATTGCTCAAACATTAACAATCTTAATAATGATGTTTCAATCCCCATATAGAAAACTGCTCTACCATTAACAATCTTATTGTTAATAATGAAGTTTGAATATCCATATATGGCAATGATTGTTAATAATGAAGTTTGAATATCCATATATGGCAATGCGATACATATAGATCTGTTGAGCAAATAATAATATTCCCCACGATTAACCGTCTTAATAATGAAGTTTGAATCCCCATATATGCCAATTCGATGCATATGGATCTGTTGAGCAAATAATAATAGTCCCCAAAGTCTCAGTAGTTCGGCTCGGCTCAGGTGTTGGCTCTAACACCAACACCACCATTCTAATGTAGAAAACGTACCGAACTCGAATTGACGTATTAATTCGCAAATCGAATCGAACCGGCGAATTTTCGAATTTTTTTCTGCAGTACGGCCGAACTTGGTAACTATGGTTTATAAGGGCTCTCTTTCGGATGGTGAAATTGTAGCAGTGAAGCGACTTTCTTCTGACTCTAGACAAGGAAACGAGAGTTCATAAATGAAGTAGCTGTAATATCTGTAGTGGCAATTATGTAACAATAACCGACGCTGTCAAGGAGGCACCCAAGCATTTAAGAAGTAGAAAATACATAATCTATGTCAAAGCTGGACTGTACCTTGAAACTGTCAAAATTTCTAAACGAAAAACCAACATAATGTTTGTTGGCGATGGCAAGGGAAAGACTGTTGTTGTCTCCAGCAAAAATGTGAAGGAGGGTTCTACTACTTTCAGTTCCGCTACCTTTGTTGTATCCGGTGCAGGATTTGTTGCACGTGACATGACCTTTATGAACAGTGCAGGGCCTGACAAGCATCAAGCTGTGGCTCTACGGGTGGGGGCCGATTTTGCAGCGATTTATCGATGCAGTATTATTGGTTACCAAGACACACTTTATGTTCATTCTCTTAGGCAGTTTTACAGAGAATGTGACGTGTTTGGAACAGTAGACTTCATTTTTGGCAATGCGGCCGTGGTTTTACAGGAGTGTAACATTTATGCTCGACAAGGTATGCCCAATCAAATGAATGTAATCACTGCCCAAGGAAGGAATCATCCTTATCAAAATACCGGCATCTCAATACATAATTGTATAGTTACAGCAACAAGTGATCTCCCTCCCTGGATGGCATTCACTTCAACATACCTCGGGAGGCCTTGGAAATTATACTCTCGAACAGTTTACATGCAATCGTTTTTAGGCGACCTCACTCTTGCAAAATAGAACATGAAAGTTTTACTTCTGACCAAAGTGCTCCAGTAAGCCCAATGATATGATGGAGTGGGTCTGGCGGTGCGTTCTCAAACAGTAGCTTAAGAAAATCTTGGCATTTGTTCTGGGGTCTATTTCAGCTGCTAGTTTATTGGTAAAGGCCACACTATTGCCAAGTGGGTTTGATCTTTCCCTACTCTCTATCCTCATTAAATCTGTTGGTGAACAAGAGATGCTAGCGCAGGTTACAAAATTCGTTTCTCTGATGTACGTGTGCATCTGCACATATTGTCCTCTTTTCAAGCTTGGAATGTTCACTTTATATTCCTTAACACCTGGCCCTTCTTTTCATAACATCTGGCGAGAAAAGTTGTTAAATTTCTTCCCTGTAGTAATAAAAAGGGTGAAGGAAGGTGAAAAGTCAAAAACTAAATGCCTAAATATAAAACAAAGATATTTACAACAGAGGAATAGGATTCGTTTCCTATTTTCGACTTCAGATATGATCTGCAGCTACAGTTGTCTCCTTTTTTATTGGTCATCAAAGAGTTTCAAGTGGAATAATGAAATGTTGTTCTGTCTATAGAATAGATGGACGGTTCATTTCATATCCTCAGGATTTTAGTTGTAACGGCTCTCCATTTGGATCTATTTGTTTTCTCATAGTGGAGCTTATGTATTGCATAAAAAATCATTTGTAAAAAGTTCTGAGTTCTGAGAAAAGTGTGGGAAGAAAAAACCCAGCACTATCACTGTACAATTTTGACAGAGAAATAATTAAATGGTGCAGCTTTGATTTATAAGATCCTTGTGGTATGAGTTTTGGCCATGTGTTTTTCTCTTTGTTTCATATGTATCATGTGTTGTTTTGCAGTCCATTCATGAATGTTTCCAGCTGAATACTTTCAAGTGAGAAAGGTAGAATTCAGTGATTGCTCTGTCGGGAGGAAGTGTTCAGTCTTTATGTGTTTTCTTCTGCCTGGAAAGGATTCATACATTAATGCCCTTTTCAGCTTTCTTAAATAGTCTTTTCACCCCATTTAATTTCAATTCGATTGCTAAAATCCCATGCTTATCTCGCCTTATGAAATATCCTATTCATTTGGTTAAATCTCTGTTCATGCTGTCCTCATCCCATACAGCCCAGCAACTTAGTCATTAAATCAAATATCCCTCATTCAAATTCATTTACTAGCCTAAAATCAGTTATCATTTAAGTCATCTCGGACTCTATTGATCATTTTATCGAGATAGACTCGGAGAGAGCCCTTTCTTGTCCTCGTAGGGCTAGCTACGACGATGAGCTTGGTTTGATGTTACCTCGAGTTTCCCCTTCTTTCAGCCTGAGGCAGATTCGAGCACTAACAATATATACTTAGGTATTCCTTCTTACATTTTTCGACTCGCCTTTTAATTAAAATACCCCAAGCTTCTAATTCTGGATTATATCATGTTATATCCACAAAATTAGCCAAAATATTTTCCTAAGTTTCCCATGGTCATATACAATAGATTCGAGTCTCCATATCGAGTGACAGTATGCTACTATAGAAAATTAATTAAACAATTTTAAATTTATCTTCCTTCCTTTACATGGGGTTACATAAAATAGTCATTCTACTCTATATTAACTTAATTAGTTTTATGCCTTGATTATTCAACCGCTTCATCACATTTAAAATTTAATAACGGGTTGTTATGTAACGTGAAAGTATGCAATCTCAAAATTCTTTTATAAATACTTGAACAGAATCGTGACGATATAGAATATGGAAATTATTTTATAAATAATTGAACATATTAATAATTTTTTTTAAATAACCAATGAGTCTTACTTTATAAATACTATCAAAATTCTTATATTCTTTTAATCAATCAATCCAACATACCATTTCTATTTGTATCCACTATTCATATTTAATACAAGAGTAACATTTATCGTTGGTTAAAATACTTAGATAATCCTAAATAATATAACTAGAATGTCAGACAACATGCACAATTGTAAAATAACTTCAAAATTAACAAACGCCATACAAAATTCTCCAAACCAACATAATTTAGAACTCTAACCGCAATACCAACTAGAATTCCTTGGGATGAGCAATTCTCCACCCAATTGTGAACCTCTATCACAGTTTCTCCCCTGAGTTGAGATCACCTTACGCTAGAATCAACAACCTTGTTATTCCAGTCAAGCCATTTTTTATGTCTTATCTCCATAGCAAAATTTTCTTAGCAACGCCCCACCTTCTAGGGTTTGCCAACCCCATTGCCTAGGCTTTTCCTATTTTTTGAAAAAAAACTTATCCTTTTTCATTAAAGACCGCTTTTTCCTCGACGGTGCTTTATTCACCCTTTTCTCAATGTTGTTTCCCCACACTAAGTGATTTACTAGATTTTTCTCTCCCAATCTAATCAAATCACATTAATCCACTCTTAGGCTTTTTAGGAGTAAATAAAGGAAGTTTATCCTTTCCAAATTTTTGGGTAAGGATCTCATTAACTCACGTTCATTCCCAAAAAATCATCTAGTATATTTTTATTATTCAACTCACTTTAATACATCGCCATGCAGTATTAAAAATTTAAGTTTTCTATGGCTTCCTAGCCATCATACTACAAATAATTCATTCCAAATACAGAATATGTACATAACCACAGAAGGGTATTATAATGAATCTCAATTGGATTGTGATCCTCCATTTGGTAAGTTATATAATTTAAATTTAGTTTTGTTAAAACAAATTTGTACCTAAATAAATTGTATGTACATATACATGTATCTCTATTTTTCATGTATATAAATACATTGAAATGTTTTAATTTGTATGTAATTATAGTAAAGCACGACGTGAAAATGTAGAAGAAAGTTAACATAGGCAAAGGATGGTGTTTCAAGAAGAATAATATACACCAATTAACACCTATCCTTTAGATATTCTTAATGAGCTTCCTTGGGAGACAAATATCCAACAATGTATGTTACAATGGTGCATAACTCATTATTCAAAATTGAAAGACAATCTTGGGAGGTTGGAGGTTCCTGTAGAGTGTCGGAAAAGCTTACAAATAGTTTTGGAATCTCTAAGTACATTTCTTTATATTTACAATAATGTTAGGCCAAAAATTGATGGATTTATAGATATGATGAGGTGTCGTAAGGAAACAATGATGGTTCCCAATAAATGGGCTAAGTTAAATAGGAGTGTTACAAAAGAACATGCTAAATCTATGTTTAATTTTAAAGCAGCACTGAAAAGAGAGATGTTGAAGGTGCAATATTTCAAACACCTTGAAGTAGCCCACCATTTGTATTATGAGTTCCTTGAATATATGGAGAGTTGAAATGGAATGATGAGGTTCCACATTATTTTTCTTGATTCTTTTATGAAAAAAATTGAGGGTATGAAAATTGATTATACCGACCTTCCATCCAAATATTATGGAATTAGAAAAGGTTGGACATATGATTGGAAGGGTGCATTTATGGGTACTGTGTGGCCTCATCCTCATCCTCCTTCGGTACCTCAAACACCATGTTTGGTAACTCTGTGGTCAGAGGTGGATGCCACTTCTCAGATTGGTCGAGAATTAAGGGATGTCATTCCAGAAAACATACATACTGCATTGACGGGAATTGATGTCGGTCTAAATCGACAAAGAGCACAAGTTGATCCGCATGCTAATTTTGTATTTAAATTATATGTGGATATAGATAATATGAATATTTAAGAGGTTAGGGTGTATGCAAAGGCTTACCATGATGGTTGGAACGACCTAATTGGTCACAAGGAAGAGGGCAAGGGATTAGTATGTGTTAATGTTTAGGGTTGATGTTTTAATGTAATGTAATGTATGTGTTAAAGTTTATAAGAGATGTTTTAATGTTACTGTTTAGAAGATGGCATTGGATTCATAGACATTTTGTAATTTTCCATACATAATCTAACATGAATGTTTCATATGTTCACTATTTGTAGTTAACTCATTTATTGAATGACAATTTTGATAATATAACATTGTTGGGTTCAGATCCAAATGAAGATATGTTGAGAGAAGTTAGTTTTTTTAAGAACATGCCCATACTATTAATTTTATTTTATTATATCAGTATAATGAAGACATTTAGTTTATTATTCTTGTTATGTTAGTATTTTGAGTGTTGATGTGCTCCTCAATTGGACTTGAGAACATGAAATATACCTCAAGTATGAAACTATTTTGGATCTAAATTAGGTGAGATTTGTTGTGACAAATTTGACGGGTCATGTTGCACTGTGGTGGGATATGCTATAGAAATACAGACTAAATAATCGGCTAGAAAAGGCCAAGGCATCGAAGAAGACAATCATGAAGATCAAGGAGAAATGTATGCCTGTTGACCAACAGAATTTTGATAGACAAGTCCAAAATCTAAGACAAAAGAAAACCTTTTTTGGTGAGTACACCAAAGATTTTTTCAAGCTTCCATTTCAATCTAGTATGAAAGAACCAAAATTCAAAAGAGTCACAAGGTATGTGAATGGACTAAAATACATTATGGGAATATTAGACACAAATGACTATTTCAGCTAGTGTGTCACCATTTTTAAAAATATTCAACAACCACCCCTTTATTTTACTTCTCATAGTAAAAGAAAAGTCCATTCCTACAAAATTTATTTTAATACTTAAACTTGCAAGTTTAGCATCCATTCTTTCGCTATCTTCGGTTTGTGGGGTTAGGTCTTAATTTCATTTAATAGATCATAAATTGATATGTAATTTATTTTCAATGCACTAAATATGTTTTGTGACTTATACACAAAAAAAAAAACCACATTCTTGTATATACATAATAAAATAATGGAGCTCTATAGATTTTTTCTTATAATTTTCTTACTTTTCTTATGAATTTTCTTACTCGAAGTTATAAAAAAATATATTTTTAAATTTTTTATTCTTTAAAGCTCAATTGTATATCCATGAAAGTGCTAAAAATGATAGGGGACAATAATATGTAAGTAATACTGATTCACAAATGTCCGACTTTTGGAAACCCTGATATTCCTCCTCCAAAATTATTTAAGGATTTTATGTTCAAAATAAATGAATAGGTCCAACAGATCTTTGATTTATTTTATTTGGTAAGCCATAAATTAGTATGTAATCTATTTTCAATACACTAAGTAGGTGTTGTGGCTTATACAAGAAAAACCCACATTATTGTATATACATAACAAAATAATGGGGCTCTATAGAGTTTTTCTTATAAATTTCTTATTTAAAGTTATTAAAAAAAAGTTTTAAATATTTTATTCTTTAAAGCTTAGTTTTATATCCATTAAAGTGCTATGAATGATAAGGGACAATAATAGGTAAGTAATACTAATTCACAAACGTCTGACTTTTGGAAACCCTGATATTCCTACTCCAAAGTTATTTGAGGATTTTATGCAAAAGAGATTAATATGTCCAATAGTTACAGTCTTATTAGATTTCATTAGTGATACATTACGTTTTCTATTAATAATTCACAAACGTCTGACTTTTGGAAACCCTGATATTCCTACTCCAAAGTTATTTGAGGATTTTATGCAAAAGAGATTAATATGTCCAATAGTTACAGTCTTATTAGATTTCATTAGTGATTACATTACGTTTTCTATTAATAAAACACCCGATGAGTCAATTCCTGAAATTTAAATAAAGTTATAACAAGTGATCCCCATTATCAGAGGCAGGAAATTCCTCAATTGATAATGTATGTTACTAAGTTTTGTTATTTTCAGGATGATCCTCCAAAAGCTTGTGTCCAAGTTTCTTGACATCTCTATCCTCAATATTTTGATCGTCTACTACCACCCGACCATCTCAGATCTCAAATCATTCAATAGATAATGTTGCTTTGGTTCAATAGTTAAGTGGGGAAGTTTTGTCTCCACATGTCATGTGGTCTAATCCTAAACAAAATTATTTATACTAGAGAGTTGTTCCGAGCATGATTCTTTTCATTGAAAAAAATGTTTCTTTCAAATTTATAATTTTGGGAGGTCTGTTTGAACTTTGGCAATATCCCAACCTCTCAATTAATGAACAAAATACAGGGCATGATTTAAAATGAATATCTAATGCTCAATCTCTAAATCTAGTGGTCCCTGTTACTAATAATGGAAAAATGTTCAACAGTTAATGACCATTCCGAATTCTGATAATATTGATGGAATTATTCAAAACTTGACATCCCATTCTTTTGAAAGTCGATACCAAACTACCCAATGTTGATATCAAAATAGTTGAAAACCAATAAAGTGTAGGTTATTTGACATAAATTCTCTTCTTAGTTGTCACTCTTTTAGAATCTATTAGTATCATATTTTCGTGTTAATAATTGTACTTCCTAGCATTCCAATATACTGATACTCGACATCCTGATAGGCAATAATTGATAAATTGAAGGCTATGTGATGGAAATTATTTAATCAATTGTTAGCCTTATCAATGTTTGTTTGTATCTGAACTTCGTGTTATTAGTTTTTAAGTGTATTAGCTTAATCATTTGATATCTTGATAAGCCAATTAATAGGAATATAAGTTTTATATCAAAAATTCTTATTGAAAATTTGGTTAATTTAAGTATTAGTTAAATAATCTTATAGGTTTCTATTTTTTTCATTATGATTGTGAATTATATTTTAAACTTTTGAAGATCTCCAAGGTCAATTAATGAATAACAATACATATGTAGCGAGATCTACAAATATCTGGAGAAAGTCAATTTTGATGATGGAACTAATGAGGGTCTCAATAATTTATAAAGTTATTCACGAAATCATGGCCGATTTGAATGTTCTCTCTTATAATGCTACGAAATTTCTATAATCAACCAGGGCCACAGGTGGAAGTCCCTGCCAAGAAAGGATTTTGAAACCACTAAGAGAGGAAGATTGAATAAGACTGATGATGTTTAGGAATATCAATATATAATATGCGCTCAATTATAAATGATTTTCATATAGTGGTAAAAACATTGTAACTAACATTAAAGTTATGCATTAGGAAAATATATCTTGGTGAAAATTGAAGAGTTTACAATGTTTCACTTTAATTAATATTAAAGTTATGCATTAGGAAAATACATCTTGGTGAATGTATGATACAAGAACAAGAGTCCAAATGATCATATTCGTGAAAAGAAAAATATAGGAGTTTACAATGTTGCATTGTAATTAACATTAAAGTTATGCATGAGGAAAATACATATTGGTGAATGTAGGTTGCAAGAGCCCAGATGAACCAGATAATCATATTCATAACAAGAAAAATATAGGAGTTTACAATGTTGCACTATAATTAACATTAAAGTTATGCGTTAGGAAAATAGGAAAATACATCTTAGTGAATTTAGTCTGCAAGAGCCCAAATGAACCAGATAAGCATATTCATAACGGGAAAAATATAGGAGTTTACAATGTTGCTGCAAACGATGAAATACACCTTGTTGATCAAAACCATATTCTGCTACTAATGATGATGAATGACACCCTGTTGATCAAAACAATATTCTGTTGATTAAAGTATAGGACTTTATAATGTTGTTTCCAATGATGAAAGACACCTTGTTGATCAAAACCATATTATGTGGTAGCTTAGTAGATATAATTGCTTATATAGGCAACTATTATATAGGTGATATAATATTCAAGCTATCATGATTGTCAATTTGGGAGTAATGCCTATATTTGACGTCCTTTTTCAATAGTGTATATTCTTGTTTAAGCCCATAACTTAAGACCAAAAATAGAGGGGACACCACTCTTAAAGTTTTGACAAAATTGCATATAAGAGTAATTGGTATTCAAGAGTCACTACTTTCCTTGGTAAATTAGCAAACAAATGATAAAGATATCTATACACACGGGCTTATTAATTTAGTCAAATTTAAAATTATTGAGAAGAAGTTCCTTCAAGCTTCATGCTATCAAAAAAAACTTCAATTCCATACACATACAAATAAAAACGAAGAAACAAATAAATCCTTATGTATTAATTTTTCTATATATGTTTATATTTTTGTATATGGTTTTTTTATATGTACTTGTTTAAGAAACAAGTATGCAATACAACTACCTGGGTATCCCGTGGACATAAATAAACAAATTATATTTGAAATAAAATAAGAAATGATAATGATCAGGACACAATAATAAAACTAGACTACAAGGCATGCAAGATAGTAAAACTAGATTACAATGCATGTAGGTTAACTAAACTCTCTTAGCAATGGTAGATGAACTTTCATTTAGAGAACTAGATAGCGAAAAAAGAAAAGCTTTATAAGAGGGCAACCAAAGCTACTACCAAATGACATACACAATATATATATATATATATATATATATATATATATATATATATATATAGATATATATATATATATATAAAACATCGAAGATTTTATGGATTTTACCCAAATATAAGTTACAACATGGGCTCACGGGCAAATTGGAACAAAAGGTCAATAAATTTTCATATGAGATGATATAGGATTTGGCATGTGTGGCCATGTCACAAATTTGATCTCTGAGAATTCTACCATACCCAATGCAAACATTTAAAAATGATACATAAATAAAATTTTCCAAAGGACATCTCATAGTATCTAGGAATTTGGATTAAAAAATTTCTTTATTTTTGCATCTGATGCCATTGTTTCCCTTCCAAGGAAGGGTGTATTAGCTGTTGGAAGAAAATTACATCTCACATGAACCTACAGGTAATGTTTCATGCATAACTAGTGGTGGAAAGTACATAGGCATTTGATGAATCAAGTTCAATAATCACGAAACTTGAAATAAGAATACAAAGCCCTGAAACTAGATACTTTGTTTTATAGTCAATGATAGATCATTTGCAAATACGAATAATGTTATTTAATATTTCATTCAAGGATTTGGATTTAGGACGGGATTGAAGAAAAATGTGAATACAACATATTGTATTCCAAAAAATGTGAAGTAGATGGATTCAAATGGACATGCAACTTACATTATACAAAATCAGATCATGGACTACAGTCATCAAATTGTATGAGATCGATTTTTGTATTGGGTGAAGTTGCAAGCAAAGGACACACAAAAAAATATCTATTTAGACACTTTATTTATATAATACCATAATTAAATTAATTTAGATTATATTATATGGCTATGAGCAAGGCATACTTTCTATTCACAATAGATTAGCCTGTTAATACACCAGATCATGTACAAGAAGCTAGAATGACTAGATTAATAGTGTAACAACATTGTGAACAAAATATATTTCATTTGCAAAGTGCTAATTAGGCAGTAATGTTAATAAACAAAATGGTGAGAATAATATAAAGATATTAGAATGTATCCTAGTTGAGGTTTAGATTATGGTGGTAGAAAGCATCTGCAAATAAAACATGTTGCATATAAGAAATTTTAAATGGGAGCGGTAATAAGCAAGATCAAAGAAAGAAGTAATTGACATTTTGGATGGATATTGTTGTTGGTTACTATCATATGGTGTTGTGAAACTGGATAGTCAATGATAGATCATTTGCAAACAAGGAAAAATCCATTCATATTTATTTGTGGCACTAAAGGTAGGGTGGGGATAGAAAATTATGAACATAACATAATTCAACGGTCTTTTATTTCTCTATACAACGGTTTTTATATTAGATAGACATATCAAATTTCTCTCTTTCATACACATAGAGATGTTTTTATTTCCATTTGCATATATAACTGGATAACTAATACTATTATTTTATTATCATCATTTGTTAATAGTACTATTTTGATGTAAGTGTTACGCACATGACAATATCTTTATCATTTTAGGTTGTAAATTCACCTCAATACTATTAGTGAAACCATGTTTTCATAATCGAGCATAAAGGTCATGCATTACTAAATGGCATAGACTTCAATGGTTCCACTTATGCATTAAGTTATACCAACAAGTTCTGAACAACCATCAAATTAGACATTGTCACTTACTACTCTGGAGCAAGGCATTTAAGAGCATCTAATTCTAACAGAATATTATACCAATTTTGATCATGATAAGTATTATCAAGATGTACCCAATCTTGGTTCTATTTCTACATTTTATAAAGTGAAACAAATCGTAAAATGAATGTTGGGTTGTGTTATATTCTTTCCACGACTAGCCCATGTAGTTAACCAGGGGGTTAGAGGGGGACCGAAGCCGCCCCTTTCATTGCACCAATTGCGCAGCGAGTTGGTCACAGGGGGTTTGAGGGGGGCGGGTAGCCCCCCTCTATGAGGTCCGGGGCAATGCCCTGGGGAAAAAAAAAATTGACCCTATATTAGGTTGGGCGGACCTACCTGTGGTTTTGTGCATGGTTTTCGCACATGGTTTGGGATGCGTTGGTTTTTGGTCTGTTAGGTTCCTATACCAATAGGAGTCATAATTTTTTAATGGATGAGATTAAACCTGTAATATGTACATACCTTTGTTTTTTGCAAATGTTTTCCATATTCAAAAAATTAAAAAATGTAAAGATGGTATGTCCTAAAAGAAAAATCAAAGAATAAAAAGGTCAAAAAATATATAAAAAATAAAAAATAAATAAATATGAACCCCAAGAAAAGAAAAGACCATGAAAGTGTGCAAGTCAAAATGCCACTACTATTTAATTTTTGTACAAAATAAATGATTGTGTGTAGTTTGTAACCTATGCCACAATCCATGATAGTCAAAATGTTTAAACTTGGCTATTTCATGCTTATAGATACAGAAAACAATCTGACCAAATTGTTTAATCTTGGCAGATAAGTACTTCAGGTAGAGTTAATAAAAGGAGCTCAAACATTTAATCTGAGCCCTTGGATGTAATAAGGATAGACTTAGTTAGGTTACTATTGTAAAAGAAAATATAAATTTTTTGATAAGGGTTTGCCAGCTTAAGTGCACCCTAATAAAGAGAAGTAAAAATGGTAGGGTGAGTAGATGGGTAAGTAGAAGAAAGGTTGCAAAATTGTGATGATTGTTAGACAAAAGCATATTTATCATCCTCATCATGAAAGTTCTAAGTATGGATGAGAAATTAGACTGGCATCAAGGTCACAAAGTCAATTGATTAATTTCCCTTACTCATTACACCTTCCACTTAACTAATTTCCAATAAAAAGTCTTAAGTACCCAAAATATTAAGTCAAAGGGGCTCAGAGCATTTCTCTGACTTCTGGAGGGACCGGACCCTCACCCCAATGACTTATAGGTCCTAAGTACTAAAAAATACCCTCATAAACATTCACCCCTTTTAATTCACTCATATTCCCAAACAAATCCCCTTTCCTAAGAAAAAAAACCATTTTCCTAAGGAAAAGTCATTTTCCCCTAATAAACCCCTTTTTTCTAAAAATAAAACCTTATTATCCTAGGAAAAGTGATCACCCCCATGAAAGAGACCCCTTTTCTAAAAAAACCCAAAAACACTTTTAGCCTAAGTATAATGTGTTTATGACAAGGTAAATGAATAAAATACATTACACTTAGTGCTTTTTCAATCTTCACTATTATCATATTAATTTCTAACGTTTATATGTATTAATTCCCGAAGAAAAAACAATATAACCCTTTCCCGTATGTTATAAACAAATCCTTAATATTAATACCCCTCCCTGAAAGTTTGAAATATAAACTTTATAATAACCCGGACCCGACTAATGAGTTAATTAATCGATCAGTGATTAATTAATAATCAAAACACTCCACCAATTAGATCAATCCCGATGCCTAAACCTGCCATGCTTAATCATTGGTCGGGCCCCTCTATTTCCCTTCGTACAAAATCCCCACCCCAATCACTGTGTGATCGCTCCCCATTCATTCCAATGGTTATTAACCTCATCGGGCAGACCCAACACCCGAACTTTACCCGCCCAAAATGGGTTGTTTTCCTTTGGGCCCCGATGCTACATGGCACCCGATGAGTGGGATCGGGTGGCCTCCCCCTGAAACCACCCAGCCCACAAAAGCAGTGCGAAACAAACCTGCTTACCGCCTCCCACTAAATGACAAAGCATCACGTCATCTCGCTAAAATCCAAAAGTACTTTTCCCCATACACCCGCCGAAGGTTGACTTTGTGAATAAAACCAAAAAAACCTCATTATTCTGTTTTATCGTGAAAATAACTCTCCAGACCTTCATGCAAGCGACTGATGATGTCCAACCGTCAACCTATGTCCAACCGCCAACCTGTAGAAGCCACTGAACTCCTAGCCAACCCTCCAATTCACGTAGACCTTCTGCAACCCTGCACAGTCACTCGTCGACCAATTCAGAGACAAAATTCCCTGAAATTCTAGGTATTTATCCAAATTCACCAGAAACCTTATCTCATTCCTGAACCTGTTACTTTATTTCTTGGAAATTATTAAGGAATTAAGTAAAAGAACTGCACTGCGACCCCAAACTGCTCTGTATTTAAACCAAATTGCCCCAATTGACTGAAAAACCCTTTTCCCCATTCTTAAATCCACAAGAACAAAGAATGGCTGCTCCAGTTGCTATGGATGTTTGGCTAGTTTCAACTCCTCACTGGGATTTAGACCATCTCCCTCCGGTAGATAAAGACTTCCAAATCAAGGACACTGTTGTCCGTGAATCTCCTATCAAACTGTACTACAGATACAGGGACGAATACCTAAACCAAGCTAATAAAATAGGTCTTTGGGAATCTAATTTTCCCAAGTATCAATTCCCTTAGGTGCACATTTTCCTTGAAATCATTCATTATTGCCATGCAAACTACATTCCCAGTCAAAGAGCAATGATGTCCCCTGACCAAACCATACTTTTCACCATCACTGCTGAGTCAGTCAATGAAATGTTACAACTACAACCAGGGCAGAACTTAACCCCTATTTCCATTGGAGACCTACTAAACCAATTTCCCAAGCTTACCACAGCCAAGATTGTTGAAATGCTTCAGACCTTCATCAGGGAGGGAAAGCATGTCCCAACAAAACCTCCTCCATATGTGGCTACCATATTTTCCCCATTTGGTTAGGATATAGTAGCAATGATCTCTTTTGTTTTAGGCTATACCACCAGTGAGCATATAGATGAAATCATTTTAGCCTACATGTCCATTTTTACTCTAGGACAGCCCCCTGTTGTCGTGTATGATTATGCCAAGTTCATTGCTGATAAAATGCATGATCAATTCTTGAGAATGAATAATGAAAGAGTATTCAAGTATTCCTTAGTTTTGTACCACCTTTTCTTATATTATCAAGCTGATAAATTCCCATTTACTCTTTAAAAACTTGATACTAGAGGGCACCCTAGGTCAGTACCGTTATAGACATTTTTGTGCCTTACAGCTCTAAGCATGAAATGTCCATAAACCAAGGGATCCTAAGTCCCTAAAAGTGTTGTTCCGGCCCCTAAAGGAACAAGGTCAACAAATTACAACTTCTCCCAGATGTTCTCCACCAGAAACTGCTCAGAATCAGTCAAATCAGGATCATTTCAGCTGCTCCACTAGCTAGCTGCGTTGCATAGCACCCAAGTACACTAGCTAGGTGCATTGCAACGCACCTAAATGCACTACCAGGGTGCGTTGAGTGGGAAATGACAAATGGAAGTGTCATTCCGCGAGGTGGACAGACAATGGAAGCTTCCAGAATCTTCCCCAATGACACTTGCCTCACTGAGTTCGACCAAGGATGAGTAAGAGGCTCTCAGTCTCCAAGTGGAAGAAAGAACTGACAGAGAGAAGCCACTAGTCAAATCCTAAGCTGACTCATCCTCTTTGCATACATCTATATATGGATCCCTCATCCCAGAGATCCAGAGGCTGGAATTTTGTACATTGCAGAGAATTGATGTTGGTTTTGAGATAGATAGCAGAGTATTGGGTGATTTATGCTTTGTTGGAGGGGAAGAGGGGACTCCTTTGCTGGGAGGTTGATGTTGGATCAGGAATCATCGATTGTAACTCCTCCTGGATCTTCTTGTTATATCAATAAAACTATTTGAGTTTCTCCTACATGCTTGTGTTTCATTGATGTTTGTTACATTTGTATGTTTAGCTTAAATCTGATCCTAAGCTATTTATGAATATAAATCCATGTCTTTGTGTAGTTTTCTTCTTCTGTGATCTTACAGGAACTTGGTGAAGCTGGGAAAGTAAGGGAGCAGGTAGCTGGAAGCTGTCAAAGAGGAGAGAGATTGGATCAAAGGACTAGCGCAAGACACAGGTTGGTTCATCCTATTCCTCTTCGTTTATAGTTCATAAAGAAGAATACGAAAGTAGTTTTCCTTGTTTGTTTCTAAGGTCACTGTCACACCTTAGTGGGATAGGGTCGTTCTGAGTAGACACTTTTCCCGTTAACAAAATGGCGACTCCGCTGGGGATCGTGTCTAGTTAGTTTGTTTGTGTTTCTCTTGTTGTTTGTTTCATAAACATAGAAGTAGCAATCGAACTGCATTTTCCATTAACAAATGCAAAGTAGACAACTGCTACTTCAATCCATTCACTGGATCTGTTTATGATCTGAACAGCTGATTCACAAATGATCTGATTGCCCTTTGTGATAGCTCTTAGACCTCCTTTAAATCTACCCTCTGATTGTGCATTACTGATTGCTTTTACTCGGCCAAAAACCATAGATTAAACTGCAAACCGTGACCCAGAACCTGGATAGAATTCTCGCTTCTACCCCAGCGCAGGCTCTGTGAAGAGATTCTGCATTTCAACGCAGTTCCCGAGAGGGCTACCTACGCTGCAATCCAGTTTCTCTGTGTAACAGGTGCGCTGATCAGCCTAGCCCTGTGCAGCTGAGGTTCTTTGCTTCATTTTTTCAGTTTTGTCTCTGATTTTTGCAGCCTGTGATCAGTGTATGTGTCTGTTTAAAAACCCATTTTCTTTTCCTTAATTCCGCCTCCTTTGTACAAAAAGACTGTAGATGTTTTTGTGTGTTTGTTACATCATTTACAGTTTTCCATTGAAAAAGTAGAATAGTCATACTGTCGTCCTTTGATTTAGATCTGTCGTAAGTGTCGATTTTGATCTTAGGAGAAAGTTTATTTGCTGTTGACAGTCGATTATACTTTTACTTTTGCCTTTGGTTTGAGTTGGTGACTTTCTAGTGTCGAAACGAGTATTTATTTCAAAATCATAAAGTGTCATAATCATCTCTACCTTTTGATTTCGAAACGAAGCTTGTTTGTGTTTCTCACTTGAAAGTAAATTCAAATTTGTACATCAACTTTCTTTTTAGGCATCAATATTAAGAAAGTGAAAAACAAATACATGCACATGTGCATTTGCATATTGACAGTCTATTTGGCTTGATTTAGGAAAAGTGCATTTACAATGTGCTCTTTGCTCTTTGAGAAAAGATTGTGTCTTTCTTTTCCCCTTATAGCTAGGATTTTCATTGCTGAAAAGAGATAAAAGTTTGCTTATCATCTTTAGATTGCATTTTAGGGATTACATCTACATCTCGTGGTGCACCCAAAAGGCAAACTTCATAAGAAAGATCAACTTAAAATAAATTGAATGAATCTAACAACGCATTGGAACTTAACGCACAACATTTAGAGGTCTAGGCTAGAAACGTATTCCGGCGTCGTAAAGCCTGGTAACTGTTGTCCTCACTGATGGTTGGGTGATTCCTCCACTTTGAGACGATAAGTGCCAGTACGGACTTGTGCTCCCACGTACCGTCGAGTATATATTGGGAGACCCCTATAGGCTTAAAACCTTTTATCCATAGGAAGCCGTGTCGGTCGCCCTAGTGATCGCAATGCACCGAACACAGCATTCGGGAAGATTGACTGCCGTACCGTAAAAAGTATTCTGCAGTTTTGCGATTGGTTTGGTACTCCCTCTACCTAGATCTCCATAGCAGTCCCTTTCGTTCCTTTTCAGACTCCTTAACGGAAAAGGTCCATCTGAGCACTTGTCACTTCAGGCTCATTAAAAATAGAAGGAGACTAGAGTCATCTTTTGTTTTTTCTCGACTCTTAAAAACTGAAAAAACAAGTTGTGTCAAAGCGTCTAAAAATTTATTTTAAACGAAATATTCATACCCTTTTCCTACGTTGATCTTAGGTTGAGAAAATGGAGTCTACCAACCAAGGAATTCCCCTTGGTGGAAATCCTAGTCCCTTCTCCTCTTGGGGAGATGTTGGTGCACCCCATATGGCCACATTGTCGCTTCCAGGACTGACAATTGGCTTGCCAGTATGGCTCTTCTCAACCAATGTCGTTCAGAACACCACCATTCCTGAACAATCGAATCAGCAATTAGACAAGTCCAAAGTTGCCCACCAACCTTCTACTTCCTCTAATTCTTCCTCTCCTCCTTCCTCTTCGCTTGATGGGGCTGGCAAAGCCAAAAGTCAAGTTCCTAAGGAGAAGAAGGAGAAGAAGAAGAAGAAGGAGCCAAAGGCGAATGGGGGAAAACGAGTGTCGTCTAACGAAAATCCACACACTGCACCGACCAGGCCTAAATCGCCATGTGTCATTTGCAAAGGAGACCACTTTCACAGAGATTGTCCTTGCATCCCTCGGATACTAAGGGACTGGTCTCCTCTTTTGCACAATCTGGTGTCATCAACCTCTGATGATCATGTTGAGAGCACATTGTCAACTAGCGAAAGTGAAGCCCCAGGACAAAAAGGGAAAGCTAGATTTCCTTGTAAACTGTGCGAAGGCAATCATGTCGTCCACCGTTGTCCCTTCTTAGATGAAGTGAAAAGAGTTTTGGATGATCGTCCGGTTTCACCGTTACGACTTCCTCCTGGATATAAAAAACTCTTGCCGAGTCCGTCTCTAGTTGAGAATCTAGTTGGCCCGCTCAAGTGGTCGGCTGAAGCGTCTATCATTGAAGATAAACCATCTGAATCCATACCAGACGAAAGTCAAAGGGTCGAGGCGGCAGTTGACCCGGTCTTGCCTTCAGAGGTTTTATCTTCGAATGATACAGTCACTGAAGAGAACAAGGATGACACCGTCCAAATTCTCTTCATCAACACAGACTCCGACGAACATGGGGGCAATCTACCCATTCCCTTACCGCAGGAGGGAAGTTCGTCAGAGCCATACCCGGCCGTCTACTCGGTCCCACCTCCAAGCAACCTAGTTGTCTCCTTCGACTGGAATCAACTAGGCAGACCCCGTTTACCAGCAAGTGTACCATTCCGAATTATCGTTCAAATATATAGAATGGTCATGGCTGGTACCATCATAGATGAGGGGGCTTCTGTGAGTATCCTTTCCTCTACTGCTTGGAAAGCGCTTGGTTCGCCATCGCTTTTTCCTGAGATGAGAAATCTGACAGGCTTTGATAAAGGAACCAGTCGACCTTTAGGGATCCTTCCCAATGTGCCCATAACATTGAAAAGGAATATAGTTCAAATGAACGTAATGGTTGTTCAAGGACCCTTGGATTATAACCTACTCCTTGGACGAGACTATATTTATTGCATGGGAGCCATCGTCTCCTCACCCTTCAGAGTAATGTGTTTTCCGCACGAAGGAAGAATGGTCAAGCTCGTGGACCAGCTTTCATTTCCCAGATCACGCATAGCAAATAGTCATATACCATCCCTAAATGGTCTCTTCATGCAAGAAATGTCTCAATCCCCAGTCCGTCCTCCCGATGAGCACGAGTAATTCGGAGGGATATGACTGAAACCCAAGGGGCATGCGTCCTGGTCTGCTTCGGCAGGAAAACTTCGGGTATAGGGTAGGTTTCCGCGGGAGAATATGACTAGTCTGTACCCCGTCCGTCGGTGGAAGAGGGGTTATTCTAGAATAAGATTCTCTTGTCAAAGTTATGTGAGTTGGCGGACGTCGTCACTCACCTTTGTTTATCTCGGTAGACACCGCCGAAGAAGTGTTTTGTTTGCACCGCGAATAGAACAATCTTTGGGTAACCTGTAAGAGGTAGGCCTTTCCCGATAGAACAAATGTTTTGTCTGCAAATTGAGGGGTAACCTTGAAACCATATTTTATACCTGGGGGCATGCAAACCTTTTGGAGTGCAAGTGAAGGGCGACTATTTATTTTTTAAAATTTTTAGGTCCTCCCTTTAAACCCGTAGGCTAACCCTTTAAACTCGTAGGATTAGTCGTCATCTAACTTGCATAAAGAAAGGATGTGGGGCAAAAACCTAAAAGTTGCCATTTTTATATGAGACATTCTTATCATATGACTAGATTAATCGAGCAGTTTTAGCGCATAGTTCAAGCTTGTTAAAAAATAAACATAAGATATGAGCAAATGTTTCCACCCGCGTTTAAGCTCGTTAAAAAATGAACTATTCCCCGGTAAATAACCACCATGAATGAAGCATTTCAGCCATTAAAGCCTTGGTCATGTTTGCACCGTCACCTCCACTTTTCCATTGGCCGATCATTCACCTCCATTTGATTGTTTACCCATTTTGAGGAACAGCTGCGAAGAGTGATTTCACTAGCCATCCTTGTGACACTGTCGTGATTGGAAAATTCCAACCCTTACCTGGAATCAGCTGCTACCCATTTTATCACTCGTTCCTCAAAAGACGAGTCTTCTTTAAGCTCTTTTCAACTAACTCGTAAAATATGAAAAGATTGCCGAGTTTTGGCCTTCCAGCTTGTTAAAGCGACCGGAAGCGCTATCCCTCCTCTAGATTTTAATCTTTTTGGACCTGAGGGATTATTGCACAAAAAGATCGAGCGCTTGTTTTGTTCGGCTCATTAAAACTATCGAAAATTCATCCCTTCTGTATTGTTTTATACTTTTTCGGACTTAAGGGATTAGATGACGAAAAAGGAATTTTGGAGTTACCTTTACATACCTTTTCAGACTCTCTAAAAATGAAAAGGACCGAGTTATCTTTGTCGTTAAACTCGTTAAAAAGATTAATAGCGACAAACTTGTCTTTAGACGAGAACGAGTTTCACTATCGCCAGGCTCGTTAAAACATAGCGATGGGTTTGCCCGAAGGGAAAATTATAGAACAAGCATATGTTATCCTCCTCAAGCTTGAAAAAAATAAAGAGGTACTGGTCAGCAATGACTGGGGAAAAATTGGGAAGAAAACTCAAAGAATCTTTATTGGTAGCAAGTCGCTCTTGAACATGACACTTCCACTCCGTGCCTGAGTCGGGTTGGGTTGTTTCATTCACCGGTCACATCACCATGGTCACGCCATACCATCCACATTTGGGGTAAATGCTACCAATCCATCACATAAGTGTCGCCGACATGTTCAAGAGAAGTCATCCAGAGAAGTCACCCGTGTCCCATCCACTACCATACATTATACTTCATTCTTTCATGACCGCCATCCTGAACCATATATCATCAGATCATTTTCACCTCCATCAAAATCATTTGCTTCGTTCCGTGTCATTGATGTGGGATTCATTAAGGCCCTCCTTTGACGGATCGCTTCTTGTCGACACCAGCTCATTATCCAAGAAGTTGATCTAGGAACACCCCATTCAGTATTTTGAAGCTTGCATGCCTCAATGGCAAGTTTCTCACTTCCGGCGACAGGTATACATCAATGACCTTCGACCAAAAGATTTTGCGTGGTGTTCGATGCCAAGTCCTTTATTCACACTATGTGAATTGTACTGCAGTACCTTGAGGGTCATCATCATTATCGGTGATTCCTCTCGCGCTTGTTAACAGTTTACATCATTGACTGGTAATCAAGCGATGTCTTTCCATGTTCGACTTCAAAACATTTCTCACATGGATCGACTTGTACTTCGAGTGAAAATCGGACAAGATTGAAGACCCCGGATCTAGTTTCATCCATCCGGGCTGCGATATATATTCATGAAAATAAAGACATTGAAATGTACAGCACTGCAGCACAGATAATCATCCTACCAAAAGGATGATGGCTCTATCAGAATCATCAGTCTACCATCAAACGATTGTCTGTCCTATGTACATGAAAATGAATTTATAAAGCTGAGCATGGGAATGCCCGCCTCAGCTAGATCATGAAAACAGTATGAAGTTAATGTATTGTATTGTATCTTATTACAGGTCTCCTCCCAGCATTGAAAGAACTTCGGATCCTCCTAATAAAGCATTTCACCCGATAAACGGCCTCATACTTTAGGGGGCAACTGTTATAGACATTTTTGTGCCTTACAGCTCTAAGCATGAAATGTCCATAAACCAAGGGATCCTAAGTCCCTAAAAGTGTTGTTCTGGCCCCTAAGGGAACAAGGTCAACAAATTACAGCTTCTCCCATAAGTTCTCCACCAGAAACTGCTCAGAATCAGTCAAATCAGGATCATTTCAGCTGCTCCACCAGCTAGCTGCGTTGCATAGCACCCAAGTACACTAGCTAGGTGCGTTGCAACGCACCTAAATGCACTACCAGGGTGCGTTGAGCGGGAAATGACAAATGGTAGTGTCATTCCGTGAGGTGGACAGACAATGGAAGCTTCCAGAATCTTCCCCAATGACACTTGCCTCACTGAGTTCGACCAAGGATGAGTAAGAGGCTCTCAGTCTCCAAGTGGAAGAAAGAACTGACAGAGAGAAGCCACTAGTCAAATCATAAGCTGACTCATCCTCTTTGCATACATCTATATATGGATCCCTCATCCCAGAGATCCAGAGGCTGGAATTTTGTACATTGCAGAGAATTGTTGTTGGTTTTGAGATAGATATCAGAGTATTGGGTGATTTATGCTTTGTTGGAGGGGAAGAGGGGACTCCTTTGCTGGGAGGTTGATGCTGGATTAGGAATCATCGGTTGTAACTCCTCCTGGATCTTCTTGTTATATCAATAAAACTATTTGAGTTTCGCCTACATGCTTGTGTTTCATTGATGTTTGTTACATTTGTATGTTTAGCTTAAATCTGATCCTAAGCTATTTATGAATATAAATCCATGTCTTTGTGTAGTTTTATTCTTCTGTGATCTTACAGGAACTTGGTGAAGCTGGGCAAGTAAGGGAGCAGGTAGCTGGAAGCTGTCAAAGAGGAGAGAGATTGGATCAAAGGACTAGCGCAAGACACAGGTTGGTTCATCCTATTCCTCTTCGTTTATAGTTCATAAAGAAGAATACGAAAGTAGTTTTCCTTGTTTGTTTCTAAGGTCACTATCACACCTTAGTGGGATAGGGTTGTTCTGAGTAGACACTTTTCCCGTTAACAAGTACTTTTCTGGACTCCCTCTAATCCACAAATTTGAATCACCATATCCATACACAAACTTCATAGATCTTTTTGTATATCCAGTAGTGACCATGCTGCTAGGAAGTCCTCCTCCAAGAATCAGTTTAGACATCAGGAGGATCCTACAACTGTTAAAAAAACACAAAGTGGGAGATTGGTACTTGTACCAAAATCACACATAAATTAGGATCTATGGCTATGAGGTAGCACCATACAAGCTACCCAGATACCTCCCAATTAGGTTATTTTCTCTAGAGTACTACAGGGAGATAATCAATTCAAATGAGGTACATTTTGTTAAAGCCAAAAAGAAGGCCTAGCTCATAATCAAAGATCAACTAGGCCCCTTTGTATGTAATAGCAGAGAAGCTGGAAGAGAAGCAGAAGAAATCCTTCAGAGCCTCAAACTAAAACAAGGCTTCATGTGGAAATATGATCCTTGCAACTTCATCTGCAATAGAAGACAGAAAAATAAGATGACTCCCTTCATTCACCACCAAATCCCTGAAATAGAGAGATATGCAAATCAATTGGAATGGGTGGAGAATACTCTAGTGGATAGAGATAGCATTGAAGTTGTTGTTGAAAATACACTAATTGATCTAGAGAAAATGCTTTATGAAGGTTCTTTCCTACAGGTGCCCGGAGAATCTCAAGCACAAGGAGAATCACAAGCACATGGTGAACAACATATAGAAGAAGAGTCCCAGGTGCAAGAAAAGTTAGAACAATCAGACCTATCAAAGGAATTAGGTCAAACAGGTACACAGCAGCCCAATATGAGTACTAACCTAACTTGCAAAATCCTCTAAATGAGGAAACAAGCCTCAAAAGGAATAGGGAGGAGGCCACTCCTTCAGGCAGAGAAACTTCACAAACATATATCAAAAGGCAAAGGCTAAATCCTTTCTCGGGGAAAGAATTAACAGAAGAAACAGTGGAGGCCACAAGCACAGAAAGAGAAGAGAGCAGGCATGATACTCCCTCTGGAGGAACATAATAACCTTCCACAACACCTACTCAGATAATGGAAACACAGCAATGTGTGGAAGTGTCCTCATTCGGGATTCCAGCTGACCAAGACCAGGATATCAGAGAAAAGTACAAGGAAATAAAGGCCAGGAATGAAAGTTTAAAAGCCCAAAGCTATGCACAATACCTCAAAATGGCTCCCACCAACCAAACAAGGCTTATGTCAGCCTTTGATGTGAAAGAAGGCAAAATGCAGATGACTTTCCTAAAACCCACCACTCAGTAGCCCAAATCAGCAGCTGACTACCAGAAGACAGATTTTGAAGTGCTGCCAAAGGACATACATCCTATTGACCAGATTAAATTGCATAAACAGACAGGAGAGATGGTATATTATACTTTGACAAGCAAAGTTGTTGCAGCCCACCAATTACAGAATTCGTTGAATAATATATCAGCACAGTTTCAATTAGAGAAGGCCTCCTCATAGGCCAAGGATACCAGAATCAAGTCCTTGGAGGACTTAATCATAGAGTTGGGACATGATCCCAAAGATGTTAAGGCCGCTGAAAAGTTGATAAAGAATAAGAATGATGACATAGCTGCTTTGAAGAAGCAACTTAAAATTCCACCATTGCATCATCCACAAACAGCAGAAGTCCTGGAAACAAAAAAAGGATAAGAAGAGCTTATGGACTTGGTCCTTAAGCTAAATGACCAGTTGAAAGAAACAGAGAAAGAATTGGACACAATGATTCAATCCAAACAGAGTGAATTTGCCACTACCTCCACAGCTACAATTCCCATAGTAACAACTGCAGTCCCTTCAACTTTGGCAGCTTCTTTAGCACCAACAGCTCCACCTGCCACAGCACTACCAGTCACAACTGATTCTACGACAACAGGTACTTCAACAGAAAAGACAACAAATTTAGTGAAATTCATGGAGGAAATGTCCATCGAGGCAACAGAGCTAAAAAATCTTAGGAGAAAATAGAAATCCTAGAAACTGACTGTAGGCTTGCCCAAATACAGTAGAGAAAAGAAGCACAGAAAGCCCTAAGGATGAGTGAGAAGATTAAATTCCTAGAGAAGGATCTAACATTGCAAAAGCCACTGGGACAGACTAAGGAGATGCTATGGGCCAATATCATTGACTCTATCAATGATACTTGGCCATCATTTCAAGTAATAGTTGAGCAAACAGAATTGGGGAAAGTGGCCACCGAAGCAATACAAAAGGTAAAGGAATACCTAGGAGACCATCCTGAGGATGCTAATTGACTCATAAATTTCTTGAACAGCAAGAATAGGCATGAACTAAATGAGCTTGGTGTGGAGGACAGAATTGAAACCATCATTAAAATCAAGAAGGTTTTTTCTAAAAGAAACCTTATGCTTAATCTAGAGAAAAAAATGCCATAACATGCAGGTTGGTATTGACAGATTCATGACAAAGCTTCAAATTTTGAGGGATAAAGGCCTTCCCAATCCCATAGTAATCGATGACAAACATATGGTTCAATTGGACTATGTTGACAGATTAAAGAAATTGTCCAAGGAACAGACAAGCACTTCAAGAGTTAAAGCATTGCCCACAGGGAAAGTATTATATGATACTTTAGAAAATCTATTCTTCCTAGAGCATGAAGTGAAACATCTATTTTTCACCAAGCCTAGATTTGCCAAATACACTAAGGCAAATGAGATAGATAGAAGGATGCTCAAGGTAAAGTTACCTGAAGATGAATGGTGGGAAAAAATGACAGATTTACTATAAATTACCACAGTAAATCTAAATGGCAACCAGATGAAACAGGTAAACAGGGTCAAAGAGTAGCAGGTTAAAGAGTATCAGTCAAAGGTTAAAGACAAAGATGATTCCAGCGTACACATATCATCCAGCTTAAAAGGGCTCAAGTTCAATTTCAACAGCCAGCACAACCACAATAAAAGGGACATCATGATGAAGTTTTCCATCTGTTTCTATCTTCATGCTTGAAGATATTTTGATTCCCTAGATTAATTCTCATATTTTTTTAAGATATTTTGTAAATATTTTTTGTATAAATATTTCACCTTTCGAAGTATTTAGGGTGGATTCAAACACATTTATGTAGACATTTTCCTATCAAGTTAAAGTGTTATTGTATCAAGACTGGATTGGCTTGCTGGATCATGGAATAAAGCTCAGACATTTCACAAGATTCTTGTGTAAAGCGAAAATCAAATAAGTATTTTCTCCCATGTGTATTATTGTTTCTCTTTATTTTTATTAATAATCCTATGTGTTTCTATGAAATCTGAATGGTAAACTAGGAATGATATTTTAGAACTTGCTTTAATGCAATCTGTCTTGACTATTTACCTTCTTAATGTTTTCTGCTAAGCTATCTTACTTAGGGAATTCTTAAATGTTCCCTTACTTTCGTAGTTTCCCCCTCGGTCTATAGTAAAGGATTCTTAGTTGCCATTTGCTCATGATCACTTCCTACTCTTCATCTTGACCCCAGTCTAAGGATTCTTCATTGCCCTTTCACCCTGATTAGGACTATCGCATCCATTGAACCTGAAGATTTGCCTTTTGCTTTTCTAGCCTGCCCTGTGAACACTCCCTTTAGTGTTCTGGTCTAGTTAAGCTATCATTTTCTTGACTCCATAGCCCAATGGTTTGAAGAAACTAGCTCCATCCATTTGTTCCTAGAATTCCACCACCCAACCAAATTCAAAACCTTATGAACACTAAGAACTAGCCTAAAATCCCACCCAAAACAAAGTTAAATTATAAAGAGAGAGCCCTCTCTGGACTTAGGTTGGCTAGAACCCGAGTCTAAAAGATTAGGTTTGTGGTTACCTCGGATTATTCCTTCTTTTGATAACTTCTAGGGAAGACTTCTGAGTGATAACATAGTGGCGACCATACTGGGGAATCAAACCCTCAGTCTTAATAAACCTTTGAGAAATTTCAAATTTTTATTTCAAGCCTCTTGAAGGGTTTATTAGAAGTTATTTATAAAATTTCACAAAAAGAAATACTTAGAAAAAGCTTGAAATCTGGCTTCAAGGAGAACTCATTATACTAGGGCCAATCCTGATCCAAACCCTCCCCAAGTATTTGAAAATCCTAATCTAATTTCAAGAATATCTAGAAGACAAGAAAGTTCAGTCAGTCCTACACCTTCAATTAAAGCAGATTCCTACCCGGATGAGTGGTTTATTTTAGAAGACCTCCCCTTTGACGAGTATTTTGACCTTTCCCTATTTAGAACCAAGTCCAAAAGTGCACTTGATGACATAGTTCTAGATCCAGAATTTACAGCAGAAATTGAAGTCCAAAGGGAAAACTTGTCAATTGATCAGTATATCCTAAATTCCCCTCAGTCATCCCTCACTACTGCTAAGATCTCTGAAATTTTTGAAACAGATTCAGCTTCCTTTAGTTCACCATTATTCCCTTCCATCTTTGAAGTTCATTCCTCACCTCCATTTATACGTTCACTTCCCTGCCAACCTACCATCACACATTAGTCACCCATTACTCCTAGTTCGTCATTACCCCTTGTATCATCCTCAAGAACTCAAACTCCCCTTCTTAGCCCTGCCCAACTTAGAGCCATGGTAAACAGATATGCTCCTCTTGTGTTGCCTACTCCACTAGGTGCCATGCCACAAGACTACCAGAACAAAATTGTCAAATTTGATGGCTTAGGACCCTATACAACATAGCAGCACACAAAAAATATGACAGATTATTTTGAATTACATGAAATTTATATTGAAGATGTCCAAATGAGACTGTTTGTTCAGACTTTAGCGGGTGATGTAAGAACATGGTTTATATCTTTACCCATTAATAGCATAAACACTATAGAAGTATTTTACTGACAATTTTTAAATAGATGAGAAAAGAAAAATAATCCTCTATAGATCCTTTCAAAATATGAAAACATTAGGAGATGACCAAATGAAACAGTCCATGATTATTATACTAGATTCAACAATATATACAATGCAATACCAGTCAATATTAGACCCCCACCTGAATTAGCTCTGATAAAGTTTCTTGATGGGTTTGATACTGATATGGCCTTCCAACTTAGAGAGAGAAATCCTCCAACTCTAGAAGATATGCAAAGTGTAGCAGCTAGTGTAGAAGCTAATTTGCTAGAAAAAAGAGCTAGGGTTAAGAACGAAAGGAGAGCACCCTTGAAAGATGAAGCCTCAGCTTTTGATCTTAAAATGGATGCGCTAGACAAAGGAATGGAAAAACTGATGGATAGGATGGAGAACATTAAAAGAAAACTCACTAGGCTAATCAACAGGAACCTCCAGTGAGAAATCCAAACTTTAGAAAGAATCAAAATCAGAACACTGGAAAAAATGGTCCTAATTAGAACATTAGGCCTCCTTTTAAAGAAAACTATGTTGAAACTTCCCATTCAAAAGACCCTGAACAAGACACACAAATTAACTTAATGGGATTAGATGAGAAGGAAATTGTCTTCTTGACTCAAGATGATCAGGAATTACATATGCTTCGGCAATTACAGACCCAATCCGGAGAATCATTCAATTACAAGCAAGGATATGATTCTACTATCTTCGAAGTGCACAAACAATACAATTTGAGGAGTAAAAAGAACACTGATACTCCTAACCAAAACAAGAAAGCAGTACCAAATCAGCCTAAGAAAATTAAAGCAGTTCCAGTTACAAAAACTCTCCAAATCCTCTCTAGACCAAATCAGAACCCTCGTAGTCCCACTATTGTAGATGTAACCAATGACCAACCCACTGATAATCAACCATCCACCTCAATCCCCTCCAAGGAGACAGTGGAAGAAACTCCAAATATCACCTTAGAAAATTCACTAAAAAAGACTTCAAATATAGAAAAAGAAGAGCAATATGCTCCAAACCCTGTTGTTAAAATTCCAAACATTCAAACAGAGAAATCCCCTTTGCCTTTCAATTTGGGGGCAGAGGTAGCCAAATTGAAAATCTCGGTTCCCTTAACAAAGCTGATTAAACATGAAACTTACAAATCTCAAATAAGAAAATCCTTAAACTTCGTTGAGAATGAAGACTCTGTTAACCTATTTGATGATCAGCCTGAGCTTATTTTTAGTCTTGATGTTAATGGAAAACCAGTGGAAGGAGGGATACCACCCTTTTACATTAGCCTTAACATTCACGATAAAATCCTACACAATGCTATGCTAGACTCTGGGGCTTCACACAATCTAATGCCTAAATTTGTTATGGAGAAATTGAACTTGGATATCACTAGGCCTTACAAGGACTTGTTTTCATTTGATTCAAGTCAAGTTAAGTGCCTAGGACTAATAAAAGACCTGTGTGTTTCCCTAGTACAATACCCTGCTAAGACCATTCTTATGGACATAGTTGTTGCTGATATACCACCTAAATATGGCATGTTGTTGTCTAGATCATGGGGGGCTAAACTCCAAGGATATTTACAACTTGACATGTCATATGCCACAATTTCAGTCTTTGGACATCCTAAAAAACTGTACAGAGAGACCGTGATGAAATATGTAGTTAGTAGCCAGGCTAGGCCTCAAAACTTTCCTATATATTCCATACATTCTGACATCAATTATTTCATTTTGTACAATGTTGAACCAAACCAAGAAAATACTTCAAACAACATTATTTCAAAACCAAAAGAAATTGTAGTTGCAACCGAAAATCAAATCATCCAAATTCAAGAGTTTTCAGATAAAAAAGATGATCAAGATACCTTAATCAAAGAAGATTTTTCTCCCCCAAACAATAATAATTATGAATATGAAATACAATGGCATCTTGAATTTGATGGGTCAGTAAACAAACTAGATGTAGGAGCAGGAGTGTGATTTACAATTTAGAGAATGATCACTCAAAGGGCCATGCTTACAGGTTAAACATCAAATGCATGAACAACATGGCTGAGTATGAAGTACTTCTTTTAGGTCTCAAATTGGTTAAAAGGTTAGGAGCCATAAGAGTTTCTATTATGGGAGATTCTGAGTTGGTTATAAAACAAATCAATTTTGTATATATGACTAGAGATCGTAGGTTAGGTTTTTATAGAGGAACAGCTGTAGAAATATTGAACACTTTTTTAGAAACTAAGCTTGCAGTCATTCCAAGGAAACACAATATGCAAGCTCATAGTTTAGCGATGTTTGCCAGCACTTGTAAGTTACCATTTCAACCTAACCATGAGTACACTAGCACAGACCTGCTATCCCTGAAAACTTAAAAAACTGGCAATTATTCACTAATGACCAACAAATAAACAATTTTCTAACTTTAGGGGAAGAATTTGTAAATATCAACATAGATAATGACATAACATTAGATCTTGATTTTACAGATAAAGTAGAAATTAACAAATTAGAAGATGAAGAGACAGATAGATTCCATCCCACAAAGTTTACAAAATCAGATATTCAAAACCTAAAGCAAGTTGAAATTGATGAGATAATTGAAGAAGACTCTGAAATCATCAATCTCAAAGACAACTTTTTTCCCAAAGGATTAACTCCTTTGGAAGACTTATTTGATTCAAATGATGTCCCTAGAAAACTGAAAATGGAACCCTTAAAATATGACATAGAGGAGTGTAATATAGGCTGTGAGGAAAATCCTAAATTGATAAAAATTTCAAAATCCTCACCTCCTACTGAAAAAGAAAAATACATAGAACTGCTAAAGGAATTCCAAGATATCTTTGCTTGGAGTTATGAGGACCTCAAGTCCTATGACACCAGCATAATACAACACATTATCCCCCTAAAAGAAAACCAGAAAACTTTTAGACAGAAGCTTAGAAGGATTAATCATATTCTATTGCCTTCTATTGAAAAGGAAATCAAAAGAATGTACAAAGCCAAGATCATAGTACCAATTAGACTCTCTGATTGGGTTTTAAATTTGGTGCCCACAAGAAAGAAAACTGGTGAGATTAGACTGTGTGTTGACCCTAGGAATCTCAATAAAGTTTCACTCAAAGACAACTACCCTCTCCCTAAAATGGATCACATATTACAGAGGGTGGTAGGTTCAACCAGGATCTCATTACTAGATGGGTTTTCTGGTTACAACCAGATTTTAGTCCACCCAGATGACCAGGCAAAAACTACATTCATTACTCCTTGGGGCACATTCATGTATGTGAAGATGCCTTTTGGGTTAAAGAATGCAGGGGCCACCTTTCAGAGAGCTATGGATATAGCTTTTTCTAAGGAAATCCATGACTTTCTAGTAATATACTTAGATGATATCACTGTATTCTCTAAATCTGATAAACAACACCTAGATCATCTAAGGCAGGTCTTCATCAAGTGTAGAAAGTATGGAATTTCTTTGAATCCTAAAAAATCTTTATTTGGGTTGGAAGAGGGAAAACTATTATGCCACATAATCTCTAAATATGGTATCCAAATAGATCCTACAAGAATTGAAGCCATCTTACAAATACAACATCCCAGGAGCATCAGAGAACTACAAGCCTTTTTAGGTAAAATAAACTTTCTTAGAAGATTTATTTCTAACTTAGCAGAACTAATTAGATTATTAAATAACATGTTGAAAAAAGATTTGACTATTAAGTGGACAGTTGAGGCTAAAAGGTCTTTTGAAGATATTAAGCTAGCCTTGACACAAACACCATTTTTGATCAGTCCAAAGTTCAATAGGGATTTCATTGTATTTTCTTTTGCCTCAAAACACACAATTGTTGTAGTCCTACCGTAGAAGAATTATCAGGGTTTTGAACAACCTATTGCCTTCTTTAGCAAAGCCCTGAGGGATGCACCTTTAAACTATAATATAATGGAAAAGCAAGCTTTTGCTCTAGTCAAAGCTATCAAATATTTTAGAGTTTACATCTTATATTCTCATGTATTAGCTTATGTTCCCAATGTTGTAGTCAAAGACATCCTAACTTAAGATGGTCCAAATGAAAAGAGAGGGAAGTGGATAGCTACTATATTAGAATATGACCTAGAAATCAAACCTACAAAGTTAATCAAAGGCCAAGGTTTAGCCAAACTCGTGGCTGAATCAAACTATCAGGCCTTAGATATAAATTTTATTGCAAAAATGGATAATGAAGAGGAGATGGCGACTCCACCAATCAGTGAGGTCTTTATTGAATCACCATGGTATGCTGATATTATATATGTTTTACAAAATCTACAAGCTCCTCCTGAATTATCCAGGACTAAAAGTAGGTTCTCAAAAATGAAATCTTTAAAATTCTACATAATTGACAATGCTCTATTTTGGAGGAATCATGAAGGTATCCCTCTTAACTATTTATTAAAAGAAGAATCTGACAAGATATTACAGGAGTTTCATGCAGGTGACTGTGGGGGACATCTTTCCTGAAAAACCATAGCTGACAAGATTTTAAGAGCCAGTTTTTATTGGCCCACTCTATTTTCTGATGTAAAGAAATTTATAACCTCATGTCATAAATATCAGATATTTGAAGGAAAGAAAAAACTTTTACCCTTACCTTTGAAGCCAATATCTGCTGAAGCACCTTTTTAACAATGGGGTTTAAACTTCATTGGTGAAATCCACCCACCTTCCTCCGCCCAACATAAATGGATTCCCACTGCTACAGATTACTTTATCAAATGGATAGAAGTCATACCATCAAGGCAAGCCATTGGTGTTGTTATAATAACCTTCCTTGAATCCAACATCCTATCTAGATTTGGGTGCCCAACCAAGATCATCACTGATAATGCAGCAACCTTCAAATCTAAGAGAATGATTGATTTCTGTAATAAGTATCATATAACCCTAGGTCACTCTACAGTTTATTACCCACAAGGGAATGGACTAGCAGAGTCTTCCAACAAAATTTTAGTGAATATCATCAAAAAAATTGTTGGAGGATAATAAGAAAACATGGAACAAGAAGCTAGTAAATTACTTGTGGGTAGATAGGCTAACCACAAAGAAATCCATTGGTACAAGTCCTTATCAATTAGTTTATGGAATGGAGGTTGTTTTCCCATCTTCCTTGGGAACACCAGTGATGAAACTACTCCAAGAGGTGCAGGTTGAGCCAAATGATATTCAAAGGAGAATCAACCAGACAATTCACTTACAGTAGATCAGGGAAGAAGTGTACATCAAATCCCAAGTTTTGCAAGAAAGGATCAAGAAAGCTTTTGACAAAAGGACTAAAGCAGAAGATTTTTACCTAGGAGACAAAGTTTTGAAATGGGATTCAAGAAGAGAGGATAAAGGTAAACATGGGAAGTTTGACTTCCTATGGAAAGGGCCATATATCATTTATGCTTTTAGGGGTAATAATGCTTTTTTCCTCAAAGAATTGGATGGCACAAAAGCAGAAGGAGGACCAGTTAATGGTCGAATGCTTAAACACTACATAGAACCTAGTTACTGATTTCACTAATCACTTGTACATATTCTATTTTTCAAAAGTTAAGAGTTGATTGGATAGTGAATTTTTGGATTTGAAGCCCGAAGAGGAGGCCCTAAGCTTCAAAGGTTTTAATGTCATAAATAGAAATAGGGCAAAAAAGTGAAAGGGAAAAAGTTGCAAAATAACATCACAGCAATTCAGAAGGCCATTGATCTACAAGTTCTTGACATTTGACCAGGAAATTCCATCCCCAAGTGGAGCCACTGTTAGGTTCCTATACCAATAGGATTCATAATTTTTGAATGGCTGAGATTAAACCTGTAATATATACATACCTTTGCTTTTTGAAAATGTTTTCCATATTCAAAAATTAAAAAATGTAAAGAGGGTATGTCCTAAAAGAAAAATCAAAGGACAAAAAGAATAAAAAGGTCAAAAAAGATTAAAAAAAAAAACAAAAAATATGAACCCCAAGAAAAAGAAAGACCATGAAAGTGTGCAAGTCAAAATGCCACTACTATTTACTTTTTGTACAAAATAAATGATTGTGTGCAGTTTGTAACCTATGCCACAATCCATGATAGTCAAAATGTTTAAACTTGACTATTTCATGCTTTAAATTTCATGCTTATAGATAGAGAATAAAATCTGACCAAACTGTTTAATCTTGGCAGATAAGTAGATTAGTTAGAGTGAATAAAAGGAGCTCAACTGTTTAATCTGAGCCCTTGGATGTAATAAGGTTAGACTTAGTTAGATTACTATTGTAAAATAAAAGAAGAATGTTTTGATAATTGTTTTTCAGCTTAAGTGCACCCTAATAAAGAGAAGTAAAAATGGTAGGGTGAGTAGATGGGTAATTAGAAGAAAGGTTGTAGAATTGTAATGATTGTTAGACAAAAGCATATTTATCATCCTCATCATGAAATTTCTAAGTATGGATGAGAAATTGGATTGGCATCAAGGTCACAAAGTCAATTGATTAATTTCCCTTACTCATTACACCTTTCACTTAACTAATTTCCAATAAAAAGTCTTAAGTACCCAAAATCTTAAGTCAAAGGGGCTCAGAGCATTTCTCTGACTTCTGGAGGGACCGGACCCTCGGCCCAATGAATTATAGGTCCTAAGTACTAAAAATCCCCTCATAAACATTCACCCCTTTCAATTCACTCATATTCCCAAACAAATCTCTCTTCCTAAGAAAAAACACCATTTTCCTAAGGAAAAGTCATTCTTCCCTAATAAACCCCTTTTTTCTAAAGACAAAACCTTATTATCCTAGGAAAAGTGATCACCCCCATGAAAGAGACCCCTTTTCTCAAAAAACCCAAAAATAGTTTTAGCCTAAGTATAATGTGTTTATGACAAGGTAAATGAATGAAATACATTACACTTAGCGCTTTTTCATTCTTCACTATTATCATATTAATTTCTAACGTTTATATGTATTAATTCCCGAAAAAAAGCAATATAACCCTTTCTCATATGTTATAAAAAAATCCTTAATATTAATACCCCTCCCCAAAAGTTTGAAATATAAAATTTTTAATAACCCGGACCCGACTAATGAGTTAATTAATAGATCAGTGATTAATTAATAATCAAAACACTCCACCAATCAGATCAATCCTGACGCCCTAAACCCGTCGTGCTTAATCATTGGTCAGGCCCCTGCATTTGCTTTCGTACAAAATCCCCACCCCAATCACTATGCAATCTCTCCCCATCCAATCCAATGGTTAATAACCATATCAGGTGACCCCAACACCTGAACTTTAACCGCCCGAAAAGGGCTATTTTCCTTTGGGCCCCGATGCTACGTGGCACCCGATGAGTGGGATCAGGCGGCCTCCCCCCGAAACCACCCAACCCACAAAAGCAGTGTGAAACAAACCCGCTTACGGCCTCCCACTAAATGACAAAGCATCACGTCATCCTGCTAAAAGCCAAAAGTACTTTTCCCCATATGCCCACCAAAGGTTGACTTTGTGAATAAAACCAAAGAAACCTCATTATTCTTTTTTATCATGAAAGGAACTCTCCAGACCTCCATGCAAGCGACTGACGACGTCCAACCGCCAACCTGCAGAAGCCACTAAACTCCCAGTCAACCCTCCAATTCACGTAGACCTTCTGCAACCCTGCACAGTCACTTGTGGACCAGTTCAGAGCCAAAAATCCCTGAAATTCTAGGTATTTATCTAAATTCACCAGAAACCCTGTCTCATTCTTGAACCTGTTACTTTATTTCTTGTAAATTATTAAGGAATTAAGTAAAAGAACTACACTGTGACCCCAAATTGCTCTGTATTTAAACCAAATTGCCCCAATTGACTGAAAAAACCTTTTCCCCATTCTTAAATTCACAAGAACTAATAATGGCCACTCCAATTGCTATGGATGTTCGACCAGTTTCAACTCCTCACCAGGATTTAGACCATCTCCCTCTAGTAGATAAAGACTTCCAAATCAAGGACATTATTTTCCTTGAATCCCCTATCAAACTGTACTACAGATACAAGGACCAATACCTAAACCAAGCTGATAAAATAGGTCTTTGGGAGTCTAATTTGCCCAAGTATCAATTCCCTGAGGTGCACATTTTCCCTGAAATCATTCATTATTGCCATGCAAACTACATTCCCAGTCAAAGAGCAGTGATGTCCCCTGACCAAACCATACTTTTCACCATCACTGCCAAGTCAGTCAATGAAATGCTGCAACTACAACCAGGGCAGAACTTAACCCCTATTTCCATTGGAGACCTACTAGACCAATTTCCCAAGCTTACCACTGCCAAGATTGCTGAAATGCTTCAGACCTTCATCAGGGAGGGAAAGCATGTCCCAACAGAACCTCCTCCATATGTGGCTACCATATTTTCCCCATTTGGTCAGGATATAGTAGCAATGATCTCTTGTGTTTTAGGCTATACCACCAGTGAGCATATAGATGAAATCATTTTAGCCTACATGTCCATTTTTACTCTAGGTCAGCCCCCTATTGTCATGTATGATTATGCCAAGTTCATTGCTAATAAAATGCATGATCAATTCTTGAGAATGAACAAGGAAAGAGTATTCAAGTATTCCTCAGTTTTGTACCACCTTTTCTTATATTATCAAGCTGATAAATTCCCATTTACTCTTCAAAAACTTGATACCAGAGGCCACCCCAGGTCAGTAGTTTTCTGGACTCCTCTTATCCACAAATTTGAATCACCATATCCATACACAGACTTCATAGAACTTTTTCTATATCCAATTGTGACCATGCTGCTAGGAGGTCCTCCTCCAAGAATCAATTCAGACATCAAGAGTATCCTACAGTTGTCAAAACAACACAAAGTGGGAGATTGGTACTTATACCAAATTCACAAAAAAATTAGGATCTATGGCTGTGAGTTAGCACCATACAAGTTACCCAGATACCTCCCAATGAGGTTATTTGCTCTAGGATACTACAGGAAGATAATCAATTCAGATGAGGTACATTTTGGTAAAGCCAAAAAGAAGGCCCAGCTCATAATCAAAGATCAACTAGGCCCCTTTGTATGTAATAACAGAGAAGCTGGAAGAGAAGCAAAAGAAATCCTTCAGAGACAAACTAAAACAAAGCTTCATGTGGAAATATGATCCTGGTGACTTCATCTGCAATAGAAGACAGAAAAATAAGATGACTCCCTTCATTCACCACCAAATCTATGAAATAAAGAGATATGCAAATCAATTGGAATGGGTGGAGAATACTCCAGTGGACAGAGATAGTATTGAAGTTTGTTACACTAAAATTTGTCACCATGACTATTTGCAGTTAGTATGGCTCCATCAACTGTCATACTATCCTCCTTGGCAAGTCTTATACCTCTGCTCTTCATGTCAAACTCCAAGAAAGAGAGAAAGTCCTTAAAAAGTCAAATAACTCTGGGTACGCAGTTTCTCTTAGCCTTACCTGCGTGTACGCACCTCAAGTTCACATTCCATGCGTACTTGTACGCTCTGTCTGTAAAGGGGTGGATGTGTGCTCCTGTAAAGGTCAAAAGGCGCGAGTTTTACTTCAAAAAAGTTACTTGTGGTCGATTCTAGAGCATTCTAGAAGTTTGTTTGACGTGTATTGAGCGCCTCCAGATGGTTCATGTATCCCTATGAAAGAGGAACTTATCCCATCAAGAGGGGAGCTATCCCATTCAAAGAGGGGCTTATCCCATTGATGGTGGACCTGATTAACTTCCTCTAAAGCACTATAAATACAGGCATTGGGCCAGAGGGAGGAGAGGTTGAAAGTTGAACATTCCTAAGGGTAGATGCTGCTGGAATTAGGACTCCCTTATAGAGCTTGAGAGGAGAGATTCCCATCCTTTCTTAGCTTCATTTGGAAGTGGGTGAGCTGATCAAAGTAAAGGAGAACTCTTGTTGGACCCTGGGAGGGACCTACACAACACCAAGGCTCAGGTTGTAATGGTTTCTTTTGTTTCCACTTAATACAATTAAGCTCATTTTTCTCAACATATTGTTATACGTGATTTGTTTCATATACTCCTTGGTCTGTATGATGAATATGTTTTATTTTATGAGTTATTCAGGTGCTATGTAATCTTTTGTTTGTTAGTGAATGCAGGTTTCGAAGAGAAGGAGGAGCTCATCCGGATCGGCGAGGCTGGACTACTACAAAGCGTTGGACTAAAGGTATGTTATAAACACCTGATTACTTGTATTCTAAATGCATATTTAGAGAAAGGTAGTGTTTAATTGTCTTGTCGCTAGAAAGCCTTAGCTTCTAGGGAGGTCGGTTTTGTCCGCAAAATTGACTCTTTCCGCATGACAAAATGGCGACTCCGCTGGGGAATCCATGGATTTGATTGATTTCTCTTTTGATTGATACTTTGATTTGAGAAAAGTCGATTTCTTTCTGGTTTTTGACTGATTGACTGTGAATTTGGGTGGAATAGCTTAGGGTTAAGTTAGTTTTTATTTTTCTTGGTTTTGCTAGCAGTACGCACCCTCTGCGTTAAGCACAGTGCGTACCTGTACGCACTTTGGCTTTGTACACAGAGCGTGGCCGCACCTGTGCAAACAGGCTGCCTGCGTACCCTGTCAAAACTTTAGAAAATTTCAATTTTTTCTTTTTTACCTCTTAGATTTTGTTTATAGCTTTTTTGTTGCTGCCCAGATCCACTGGTTACCTGTCAAAAGTTTTCATCTAGGCTTGTTTCATTGGCATTCCTGCTCTCAGCTTTTATCAATTGGATGTTTTGAGTCTCTTTCTTGAGAAATTCTTGATTTGATTTCCTTTGGTCATTACTTGGAGGTTTCTCTCAGCCTTTTCACAATTTTGCATCTTTTTGCTTTTGTTTTTGCAAAAACAATTCCCCCTCATTCGCCAGGGGGGGCTAAATTGTGTATGAGTGTTAATCGCCTTTGAGTGTTTTTATTTTTTGATCTTTGGAACTCTCACCCAATTTTCTCGACTTGCACTTGATTGATTCTTAGATTACATTAGAATCATCTTGTGTTTGAGAATTCTCCTGCATAGATCACATTTGCATAATTAGAATTCTCATTTTCAGAATATGAATGAAAAATGTGCATAGATTACATTTGCATACTTTTCAAGTGAATTGTGCTTAGATTACCATTGCATAGTTTACATTCTGAAAAATCAATCGTAGATTTAGATCAGCTTTCTTTGATTTGAATTTACACAAAAATAAAAATAAAAAATGGTTTGGAATTGATTTGCATTAGTTTTTTTTTTTTATAAAATTAGTGCATTAGAGAATTTGTTATATTTTCTCTTAGTGATCAATTTTTTGCATTGTCAGAAGTGAATGGAAACTCTCTCCTTACTTTAATTAGGATTCATCGAATTGAAAGGATTGCATTATCATTTCATTCAGTTGAGTCGGGTCATAACACCATTGGTTTCGTATCCATTTACCCATTTGAGTAAAAACAGCCTTAATAACACAGCGCTTAATTAAAATTCATCTAGTAATTTTTACATTTCTAGGGCTCTGAAACACCAATATAGATCAGGCTAGTGTCTTGGAGTAGGAGAGTAATTAACTCTCCAAGACAGCAAAACCAAACAAGTAGCTCATCTTGTGGTAGGATAAATCCAATAGTTACATTTATGCTCTGGGAAAGCTCCTCTTAAAGGAGAAGCACGAGATCGTGTCCGAACCAGTGAGGGGATCAATCCTCCTTCATTGGGAATGATGCCAGATACGCACGTACTACAAATGGTAAACCTCGGATTAACCATTGTCGAGGAGCCTGGGGTCACTTGTCGATAAACCTTGGATTATTGTCAAGGAGCCGGCAAGGGGATTGAGCTTGTTACTTTGCCCTTGCGTGCTATCGGATCGTAGACTGTTCCCCCAGGTATATTTGTTGCTGTTGGTGACCTTAGTGACCATTATCTTTAGGGTTCTACCCAAGGTGATGGTGGAGGGAAGATCCCACTGTACCTGGAGCAGACGTCGGCTAGACTCACTTGGATTTTCTGGGGGGTTCACTTCACTCGAGACGGTTAAAGTGGAGGAACTTGGTCCAGTCTATTCATTAAGCAGGTTGCCGGGGTAACTGTTCCACCCGCCACTTCTGTACTGAATTCTGCGATGTTGGATTTCATCACCAACTAGTGTTTTCGGTCTGGAAGGCTACTGTTTGTGTGTGGTTTGACTCCTAGATTTGATAGCGCGTGTTAATTTGTTTGTTTTTACTTTTAGAGACCATAGGTGTGAAATGTGAATTTTAATTGTTAGGTGTGAATTGTGAATTGTTAATTTTAGTTATAAATTGTTAATAAAATTCACTGAAGTTGAATATAATGGCAAATGTTCCGGAATTTACCAACCTAGGAACCCCTCCTAACGAGAATCCTAGTACTTTTCCTTACTTTGGAAATGTTGGTCCTCCTTATATGGCTACTTTGTCATTACCTGGATTTACAATAGGTTTACCGATATGGTTATTTTCAACTTCGTTGGCCCAAAATACTCCAATTGTTCCACCTCAACCGAATGCTTCACCTCAACAGAGTTCACCATCTCAACATCACCAACCTTCTGTTGACCCTTTACCTTCTTCGCCTAATTTTTCTTCCTCCATTTCCTCCTCTTCACTTGGTAAAAGCCTTGATGCTAGTAACCAGGTGTCTAAGAAGAAGAAGAAAGGGAAGAAGAAGAAGAAGAAGCAAGATAAGAAAGAAGTCAACCAACCAACCGTGGTTGAAGTGTCAATTGTGTTGAGGAAAACTCCGACATGCATCGTAAACCCAAATACCCTTGTAGGCTTTGTAAGGGTGACCACTTCCTTGTCAATTGTCCTGGTATTCCAAAGGTCTTGGAAGTATGGTCAGAAAAATCTCATCAACTTTCCTTTGATCCATCAACCAATGATAGTCAGGTTCCTGGGAAAAAGGGTAAAGTTAGGTTTCCTTGTAAGTTATGCAAAGGGAGTCATCAAACTCACATTTTCCCTCACATGGATGAAGCCTCAAAATTGTTGGAAAACCTTACTGTTCCACAGCAAGAATTTCCAACTGGTTACCGTAAACTTTCTCCCAACCTACCGTCAACTGACGGAGTGATTGACCTAATTTCAAGTTCAGTCGATCACACTCTTTCATTAGAGAGTGAAACTCATGTCACTCAGGTTGATGATCCATTAGTTGATCAAGTGGTCGATTCAATTTCACATTCGGTCGATCCCACTTTCCCTTTAGAGAGTGAACTTCATACCGCTCAGGTTCTTCTTGTTACATCAGATTCTTCTACGTCGGGGGGCATTTCACCTGTTCATACAGAACCCCCTCCAAGTACTGAGGTCTTTTCCTTTGATTGGAATAGACTGACAGAACCTCGTCTTCCTTCCTCCATCCCTTTCCAAATCATTGTCAAGGCTGGTGGTAGGGACATACATCGTACTCAAGTAGATGAAGGTGCTTCTGTTAGTATTTTATCCTCAACTGTTTGGAAAGCTTTGGGTTCCCCTCAACTTGCACCTATTACGCAGAATCTGAAAGCTTTTAACAGAACCATTAGTGAACCTTTAGGGATCCTTCCTAAGTTTTCTATTACCTTGGAAGGTAAAACTGTCTGTATTGATCTTATGGTAGTTCGAGGTCCCTTGGATTTCAATTTACTCCTTGGACGAGACTATGTTTATGCAATGAAAGCTGTCGTATCGACACTCTTTCGCGTGATGTATTTCCCTCACAATGGTAGTATTGTGACTGTAGACCAGCTTTCATTCCCTAGTCTTGTTTCAACTACCAATACTATGACACCCCTAAATTTTCCTGATTCTAAAGTGGTATCTACCCTGCCACGGGTTAATTATGTGGCAACTGGTCCCATGTTTTCAGTTACCGATGTAAGTGAGCCTCTCATTGTTTGCTCATCTTCCTTTGATTTAGATCTGGTAATTAACATGGAAAACTCTATGGGATTACTTGAACACGATGTTCTTATCCCTTTTGAGTCCCTTGACATGTATTCCTTCCAGAGAAGTATTCTTCCTTCTGATGAAGACCTCTCGGAAGCCATGATCAAGGTGTGTCCATTGACATGTCTTTCCTCCAGTTGGAAGCCATGATCAGAGGGTGTGAGGAAAGTTCCTTTTACTGTGTCAACCTCGTTAAAAAATGAATCAGTGTGAGTGAGGAAAGTTCCTTTTACTGTGTCAACCTCGTTAAAAAATGAATCAATGTGAGTGAGGAAAGTTCCTTTTACTGTGTCAACCTCGTTAAAAAATGAATCAGTGTGAGTGAGGAATGTTCCTTTTACTGTGTCAACCTCGTTAAAAAATGAATCAGTGTGTACGAGGAAAGTTCCTTTTACTGTGTCAACCCCATTAAAAAATGAATCAGTTGGTCAGAGGATAGTTCTTTTTACTGAGTCAACCTCGTTAAAAAATGAATCAAGGATTTTAGAGCATAGTTCCTTGTCTTGTGTCAAGCTCGTTAAAAAATGAATCAAGGTTTTTAGAGTAAAGTTTTTGTTAGGTAGATTGTAGAGAGTAGTTATGAGCATAGTTCCTTGTCTTGTGTCAAGCTCGTTAAAAAATGAATCAAGGATTTTAGAGCATAGTTCCTTGTCTTGTGTCAAGCTCGTTAAAAAATGAATCAAGGTTATGAGCATAGTTCCTTGTCTTGTGTCAAGCTCGTTAAAAAATGAATCAAGGTTTTTTAGTGTATAGTTCCTTGTTAGGTAGATTGTAGAGAGTAGTTATGAGCATAGTTCCTTATCTTGTGTCAAGCTCGTTTAAAAAATGAAGCAAGGGTTTGAGGATAGTTCTTTTCCTGTGTCAACCTCACTAAAAAATGAAACAACTCCCACGAGTCTTTCCAAGATTTCGAACGTAAAACTTCATTTCATCCACCTGGTTGAATGCAATGAAGCTTGGGGGGCATGTACCTCGATTTGCGTCGTTATGTTGGGGCCATGTGAACTTATAACAAGCATAGTTTTTCGTTTCAAGCTTGCGTAAACATGAAACTGGATCCAAGCATAGTTCTTTTCCTGTGTCAAGCTCATTAAAAAATGAAACAAATCCTCCTCTAATTGAGTCGAGAGTTTGACTAGATCTCATAAATGTTAAGTATTTAGGTTAGTTATTTCAGTGTTTTTGCATAATTTTCTTACAGTTTTAGGTCGAGTCTTTCAAACGATCTCGTACATGAACCTTCATTCCATCCAGCTTGTACTTAGTTGAATGAAATGAAGCTGGGGGGCATGCGCTCTAGCAGTTACGCTTAGGGGGCATCAAGCACAGTTTTCTCTCTATTTCAAGCTTGTGTAAAAATGAAACTACTTTGAAGCATAGTTTTTCTCTATTTCAAGCTTTTGTAAAAATGAAACCTATCTCGAGTCAATTTCAGTTATTTTCAAGACTCGTTAAACTCATGAAAATCCCGAGATTATTTTGCTATCTGTCGTTCTCGTAAAACAAATGAAAATGCCGAGTTCTTTCCGTCTTTTCCTGCTCGTAAATTAAGTTGAAAGTCGGCCATATGAGTACATTTTTTATCATTTTTTCGAACTCATTAAAACTTACGAAAAAGTGAAAACCATGAGTACATTTTTATCATTTTTTCGAACTCGTTAAAACTTACGAAAAAGTGAAACCTTGGAGTTCTCTTTTAAGCCCTTTTCAGACTCTCAAAATATGAAAAGATCGCCGAGCGTTTCTTTTACACTCGTTAAAACGGAATTAAAAGACGGTCCCCTTATAGCCCTTTTCTGACCGTAAAAAACAAGAAAAGATTGCCGGATTTTTGTCGTTTCAAATTCGATACTGGAAATAAAACGACGTGTCCTTGATCGCTTTTTACTTTTCAGGTCAAAGACACTAATCATGAAAGTACTCCTTGGTCATAAAAGATCAAGCAGTTCTCTCAAGTATTATTTTATACTTTTTTGGGCTTGGGAGACACAAATTTACGAAAAAGTTCAACCCTGGAGTCTTCTTAAGTTTTTCAGACTCTCTAAAATTGAAAAACGGCGAGTTTCTCCTATACTGGACTCGTTAAAATTTCACAGTAAAGGACCTGTTCGATTACAAACAGGAACGAACCACTCCTTCTTAGGGTTCGAATCTAAACTAAGTTGGACTCATCCGAAGGATGAGCTTATAATCAAGCATATGTTATCCTCCTCAAGCTTGTAAAAAATAAAGAGGTACTTGCCAGAAATGGTGGGGGAAAAGAGAGAAAAATGAGCCTATTTTTTATCCTTTGTCTCAGAAGAAGCCTTATCACCACTCTTGAACACGACACTTTTCATTCACCTGGGTTGGGAAATCCTTTGCCTAACAGTTGATCAAACCACATTGAAAATCTTCAACCGGTTCCGGGTATTAACTTTGGGTCAATTGTCACCAAACCATCTGTCGTGTCGTTATGTGTTCAAGAGGTCACTGCAAATAAACCATTCATCTGCAAAATACCCGTCATCCATCTCGACCATCCCTGAGTCAGTCCTTACAGCTACATTTCTTCAACTTGATCTATGATTTCGTGTTGTGGGCTTGCCTGCAACGGGTCGCTTTCTATCGACATCAGCACATTATCTAGAAAGATGACCTAGAAATCGTCAGTACCTTGAAATCTGCATGCATCAATGGCAGGTTTCTCGCCTTTGACGACGGTTTACATCATTGACTTTAGATCGAAGGATTCCGTGAAATGTTCGACATCAACTCATTCATTCACATCCCATGGATTGTGCTGGGCACTTTGAGAACCATTGACATCACTGGTGGTCTCTCTCACAATTGTTAACAGTTTACATCATCGACTGGTAATCAAGTGGTTTCTACCATGTTCGACATCAACTCATTTATTCGCATGGATAGAATCGTACCTTTTCGGGAAGTAGAAATGAAGACCCTGGATCTAGTTTCCACCATCCAGGCTGCGAGGAGTTTTGTATTCATTGTGCAGTAGACTAATCATAAACAGATGGCTGCGTCCATACTGTGTCTACAAGAGTCTATGATTATGATGTATTGCGAAATCATTCCTATATCTGAGCAGTAATTAGTTTGTTAGTTAAAGTTTTCAATCTGAGTATGGGAATGCCTACCTCAGCGATGATATGATCTTATATATGTATTTTGTGTTGAATATTTGCAGGTTCCGACTGGGCTCTCCATAAGATAATCCTTGAAATGATAAAGTACTTCACCCTTCCTAGATGATATGAAACCCTAAACTACTACAGGCTTCGCACTTTAGGGGGCAATCTGTTACACTAAAATTTGTCACCATGACTATTTGCAGTTAGTATGGCTCCATCAACTGTCATACTATCCTCCTTGGCAAGTCTTATACCTCTGCTCTTCATGTCAAACTCCAAGAAAGAGAGAAAGTCCTTAAAAAGTCAAATAACTCTGGGTACGCAGTTTCTCTTAGCCTTACCTGCGTGTACGCACCTCAAGTTCACATTCCATGCGTACTTGTACGCTCTGTCTGTAAATGGGTGGATGCGTACTCCTGTAAAGGTCAAAAGGCGCGAGTTTTACTTCAAAAAAGTTACTTGTGGTCGATTCTAGAGCATTCTAGAAGTTTGTTTGATGTGTATTGAGCGCCTCCAGATGGTTCATGTATCCCTATGAAAGAGGAACTTATCCCATCAAGAGGGGAGCTATCCCATTCAAAGAGGGGCTTATCCCATTGATGGTGGACCTGATTAACTTCCTCTAAAGCACTATAAATACAGGCATTGAGCCAGAGGGAGGAGAGGTTGAAAGCTGAACATTCCTAAGGGTAGATGCTGCTGGAATTAGGACTCCCTTATAGAGCTTGAGAGGAGAGATTCCCATCCTTTCTTAGCTTCATTTGGAAGTGGGTGAGCTGATCAAAGTAAAGGAGAACTCTTGCTGGACCCTAGGAGGGACCTACACAACACCAAGGCTCAGGTTGTAATGGTTTCTTTTGTTTCCACTTAATACAATTAAGCTCATTTTTCTCAACAGATTGTTATACGTGATTTGTTTCATATACTCCTTGGCCTGTATGATGAATATGTTTTATTTTATGAGTTATTCAGGTGCTATGTAATCTTTTGTTTGTTAGTGAATGCAGGTTTCGAAGAGAAGGAGGAGCTCATCCGGATCGGCGAGGCTGGACTACTACAAAGCGTTGGACTAAAGGTATGTTATAAACACCTAATTACTTGTATTCTAAATGCATATTTAGAGAAAGGTAGTGTTTAATTGTCTTGTTTGTCGCTAGAAAGCCTTAGCTTCTAGGGAGGTCGGTTTTGTCCGCAAAATTGACTCTTTCCGCATGACAAAGTTGTTGTTGAAAATGCACTAATTGATCTAGAGAAAAGGCTTGGTGAAGGTTCTTTCCTACAGGTGCCAGGAGAATCTCAAGCACAAGGAGAATCACAAGCACACAATGAACAACATACAGAAGAAGAGTCCCAGGTGCAAGAAAAGTTAGAACAGCCAGACCTATCAGAGGAATTAGGTCAAACAGGTACACAACAGCCCAATATGAGTACTCCCCCTAACTTGCAAACTCCTATAAATGAGGAAAAAAGCCTCAAAAGGAATAGGGAGGAGGCCACACCTTCACGCAGAGCAACTTCACAAACATATGTCAAAAGACAAAGGTTAAATGTTTTCTCGGAGCATCACAAACGAAATAGTGGAGGCCACAAGCACAGAAAGAGAAGAGAGCAGGCATGCTACTCCCTCTGGAGGAACACAAGAACCTTCCACAACACCTACTCAGATAATGGAAACAAAACAAAGTGTGGAAGTGTCCTCATTCGGGATTCCAGTTGACCAAGACCAGGATATTAGAGAAAAGTACAAGGAAATAAAGGCCAGGAATGAAAGGTTAAAATCCCAAAGTTATGCACAGTACCTCAAAATGGCTCCCACCAACCAAACAAGGCTTATGTCAGCCTTTGATGTGAAAGAAGGCAAAATGCAGATGGCTTTCCTGAAACCCACCACTCAGCAGCACAGATCAGCAGCTGACTACCAGAAGATAGATTTTGAAGTGTTGTCAAAGGACATACATCCTATTGACCAGATTGAATTGCATAAACAAACAGGAGATATGGTATATTCTACTTTGACAATCAAAGTTGTTGCAGCCCACCAGTTACAGAATTCATTTAACAATATAGCAACACAGTTTCAATTAGAGAAGGCCTCCTCACAGGCTAAGGATACCAGAATCAAGTCCTTGGAGAACTTAATCATAGAGTTGGGACATGATCCAAAAGATGTTAAGGCTGCTGAAAAGTTGATAAAGAAGAATAATGATGACATAGCTACTTTGAAGAAGCAACTCAAAATTCCACCATTCCATCATCCACAAACAGCAAAAGTCTTTGAAACAAAAAAAGGACAAGAAGAGCTTATGGACTTGGTACTTAAGCTAAATGACCAGTTGAAAGAAACAGAGAAAGAATTAGACACAGTGATTCAGCCCAAAAGGAGTGAATTGACCACTACCTCCACAGCTTTAATTCCCACAGTAACAACTGCAGTCCCTTCAACATTGGCAGCTTCTTTAGCACCAACAGCTCCACTTGCCACAGCACTTCCAGTCACAACTGAGTCTTGGACAGCAGGTACTTCAACAGAAAAGACAACATAGTTAATGAAAGCCATGGAGGAAATGTCCATCTAGGAAACAGAGCTAAAAAATCTTAACGAGAAAATAGAAAGCCTAGAAACTAACTATAGGCTTGCCCAAATATAGCAAAAAGAAGAAGCACAGAAAGCCCTAAGGATGGCTGAGAAGATTAAATTCCTAGAGAAGGATCTTACATTGCAAAAGCCACTAGGACAGACTAAGGAGATGCTCTGGGCCAATATCATTCTCTGTCAATGACACTTGGCCATCATTTCAAGTAATAGTTGAGCAAACAGAATTGGTGAAAGTGGCCACCGAAGCAATACAAAAGGTAAAGGAATACCTAGGAGACCAGCTTGACGATGCTAATTGACTCATCAATTTCTTGAACAGCAAGAATAGGCATGAACTAAATGAGCTTGGTGTGGAGGACAGAACTGAAACCATCAACTAACTCAAGAAGGTTCTTTCTAAAAGAAACCTTATGCTTAATCTAGAGAAAAAATGCCATAACATGCAGGTTAGTATTGACAGATTCATGGCAAAGCTTCAAATTTTGAGGGATAAAGGCCTTCCCAATCCCATGGTAATCGATGACAAACTTATGATCCAATTGGACTATGTTGACAGATTAAAGAAATTGTCCAAGGAACAGGCAAGCACTTCAGGAGTTAAAGCATTTCCAACAGGGAAAGTATTATATGATACTTTAGAAAATCTATTCTTCCTAGAGCATGAGGTGAAACATCTATTTGTCACCAAGCTTAGATTTTCCCAATACACTGAGGCAGACGAGATATATAGAAGGATGCTCAAGGTAAAGTTACCTGAAGATGAATGGTGGAAAAAAATGGTAGATTTACTATAAATTACCACAATAAATTTAAATGGCAGCGAGATGAAACAGGTAAACAGGGTCAAAGAGTAGTCGGTTAAAGAGTATCATTCAAAGGTTAAAGACAAAGATGAATTCAGCGTATACATATCAGCCATCTTAAAATGGCTCAAGTTCAACTACAACAGCCATCACAACCACAATAAAAGGGACAGCATGATGCAGTTTTTGTTGGCATTATGTTTCTGGTATGGCTATATGTTACAGATGTTGTACTTGATGGCAACTCCCGTGGCAAGGCTCTCAATATGTTGAAAATTAAGAAGTACGCAGGAGATCAGTTCAGAAAGTGCGTACCCGCAGGTACACCGTGAAGGGACCGCGACCTGATACGCAGATAAGCCGTCCAGGAGGTGCGTACCCCAGTGCACACATTTCAAGGCAAAGAAAAGCACACGTGGGGTTTCTTATGTTTAACTAGCCGACGGTATTTGTGTTTCTATGGTTTTGGCTCGTGGTATTGATCCATGATTTTAGGAGGAGCTTGCCTATATAAAGCAAAGGAGATCACTTGGCTAAGTATCTTTTGCAATTGAATATCTTAAGATCTGAAATATTGGGTTATGGTCTTAAAATCTTGATCTATATGAAGTTGGAAGTGAATCTGTGAAGGGTGATCTCTCGAGCGCATGATCAGATCTGGGCATCTGAGCATCTGTGCCACTCTGGTGGACTGCCTATTTGGCCCTAATCAGAAGTACGCAGGTGTTTAACAGGAGAGCGGCGTGGGTACACAGAGCAGAAACAGAAGATCTATGCGGGTAAGCAGAGCAGAAACAGAAGATCTGCATGGGTACGCAGAGAAGAAACAGGAGATCTGCGTGGGTACGCAGAGCAGAAACAGAAGATCTGCGTGGGTACGCAGAGCGACGAAGGTTCAGGTGCGTACGCACAGTAACTGTACGCGGCGCGATAGTATCTCTGGGTGCGTACCTGCAGTAACAGTAAGCAGCGCGGTTGAAGAAACAGTGCTTGGACACGTAGTGCGGCAGAAGGGTCTCTGCGGGTATACGCAGGGGAGCAGAAGGTGAAGTGCGTGCGCATGCAGACCAGAGAAAGAAGAACTGCGTATCTGTCTTAAGACATTTTGTTTGGCTATATTTTTCTGTTGATAAGGTGTTCTGGGTTTGGTTCTATTATTGTTGATCTGGTTACTACAGTTGACTGGGTGATTTTCTTATACTTGATGATCATTTGATGCTTATGGATCCAGTTTGAAAATTTATGAAAAGTGGTCCTTGTAAGAAAAGAAGTAAGGGGTTGTAGCTCCCTTCCAGGAGAGTCTGGAAAATGAGAGAGAGAGTTGTAGCTCTCTGCAGGTTGCAGCCTGCGTACTGGTAAAGGACTGCACCAGTAAAAAACCATTGTAAAAGGAGTTTTTAATTTGAAAGAAGATAGAGACATATTGCAGCAGGTGGTTTTCACCCACATTGGGTTTCCACCTTACATCTTGTGTTCTTTGGTGTGACTATCTGTTCTCTTTGTTCATGCTCATTATTTTATGGTACTGACATGCAAAAATAATTCAAAGAACAAATAAGGAAGATTTATTAAAAGAGTTAGATAATACTGATTCACCCCCCCTCTCAGTATTATTTCCAACAATTGGTATCAGAGCAGGTCCTTCATAGAAGCTTGATCGCTTGAAGGTAGATCGTTCATCATGAGAAACTACGAGAGAGAAGCATCAATCAGGCCACCGGTTTTTGATGGGACAAACTTCAATTATTGGAAGGTAAGAGTTACTGCCTATCTTCAATCTCTTGGTACAGAAGTTTGGGACATCGTAGAGACAGGCTACGCTTTTCCTTCAGCTACTCCTACAGATGCAGCCGAGAAAAAGAAGTATGAAACAAATGCGAAAGCAGTCAGTACCCTATTAGGATGTATATCCCAATCGGAATTCATGAAGGTAATGCACTACAAATCCGCAAAAGAGATATGGGACAAAATTGTCACGAGCTATGAAGGAGATGAACAGGTAAATCGTGCTAAACTTCAAACTCTCAGGATTCAGTATGAGACTCTCAAGATGTATAATGATGAAAGTGTGGCTAACTATTTTCTTCGGGTAGATGAGATTGTTAATTGTATGAAAAATTTGGGTGAAGAAATAAAAGAGGCTATTGTGGTTGAAAAGGTTCTAAGATCATTGTCCCCCAAGTTTGAATCTAAAGTATCTGAAATAGAAGAAAAGGAAAATCTACGAATTCTTACTATGTCTCAGCTACATGGAATTCTAACTGCTTATGAAATGAGAAAGGGAGGTCCATTAGACAGAAGAGAAGCTGCTTTCAAGGCATCAGGCAAAGGAGATTATTATGAAGCAAGCCACGTCCCAGAAGAAGAGGAAGAAGAATCAAATTTTGTCAGAAATCTTCAAAGGGGTTCTGGAAGGTTCAGAGGTAAGTTACCTTTTAAATGCTTTGCTTGTGGAAGAGTAGGTCATTATGCTACAAAATGTCCTTATAAGGATAAAGGAAAGGAACCTGCTAGATGGAACAAGAAACAGAGTGCAAATAAGAAAAGCTACTACACTCATGAAGATAGTGATGGTCTATCAAACAGTGATGAAGATGAAGGAGGTAATGAATATAAATTGTTAATGGCATTTGAAGATGATGATTATATGGATGCTATAGATGTGGATAACCTTTATGAAGAAATTACTAGACTCAAGAGATGTATAGAAGAAAAGAATATGATCATTGATACTCTACAATTTCAAATTGATGAAAAGGAAAAACATCTTGAAAAATTAGAAGGTGAAATTGTTGATCTTAGAAAAGAGATTGAGAAAACAAAAGCTATTAATCTTAAGTTTGTCAAAGGATCTGAAACTATGGATGAGATTATCAATGTGCAGCGGTCTCCACTAAACAAGACAGGTCTGGGCTATAATGGAGAAACTTCTCAAGCATCCACCTCAAAAAGTTATCTTGATGCAGCAAGAAGAAATGAGCAAAAGCACAATGAAGACCATCAGGTAAAGCAGGGACGAATTGCAAACAGAAACTATCAGGGGCAATCCATCTTAAGGGTGAACAAAAGCTACAACCAGCCACAGGTAAAATCTTCTCAATTTGGTTCAAGAATAGATGACAATAGAAATTACAATCAATTGGATGGTAGATTTGATAACCGCAGAAGTTTCTTCAATGGACAATGCTTTTCTTGCCATAACTTTGGTCACAAAGCAGCTCAATGTGTTGCATATAAAACGATCATGACTAGGGAAGCTCAAAAACAAAGAAGTATGACCGGGATTACAAAAAGGACCTATAACAACTTTTCGGTTCTTGAAAATGAAGTTGAATGTTCTATTTGCAATAACTTTGGTCATGAAGACTCTGAATGCAGGAGCAGGTTTCAGCAGAAAAAGGAACAAGCCTCAAGCACCAAAACATGGAGAATAAAGGAACCACAAACAGAAAGATGTGGGATAGCATTTTATGCAGAGGGACAAGAAAATATATGGTACATTGACAGTGGATGTCCGAAGCATATGACAGGTGATAAAGAAAAACTTGAGTCATATTCTGCTCTAGAAAAAGGAAAGAAAGTCTCTTTTGGAAATGATACTCCTGCAACTATAAAAGGAAAAGGCATTGCTCAGTTAAAAGAAAAGGTCAAGGCCGGAAATGTTTTGTATGTTGATGGATTGAAGCATAATCTTCTAAGTGTCAGCCAGATGTGTGATCAAAGAACCGAGGTTATATTCACATCAAATGGATGTCTTGTTCGTGATCTTGATACAGGTAAAACAGTGATCAAAGGCAAAAGAACTCCAAATAATCTGTACATATTTGAAGAAGGACAACAACAATGCTATCTGAGCAAGGATGATGAGCACTGGTTATGGCATCGGAGGTTGGGACATCTAAGCTTTTCACAAATAAGGAAAGCATGCAAATATCAGGCAGTTCGCGATCTTCCAGATATCAAAATTCCTGACAACACCATATGCAAATCATGTCAGTTTGGAAAACAAACCAGAACTAACTTTCCATAGAAAGAAGGATCAGCTAGCATGCCTCTTGAGCTAGTACATATAGATACATGCGGTCCTTTCAGGAAAAGAACACCTCGAGGAGAAGAATACTTGATATTATTCATTGACGATTTCTCCAGGTTTGTCTGGTTAGGACTTATGAAGCACAAAGATGAAGCATTCGAAAAATTCAAATCCTTCAAAGCCTTGGTTGAAAATGAATCAGGTCACAAAATTAAGTGCCTCAGATCCGACAGAGGTGGGGAATTTACTTCAAATGAATTTTTCGATTTCTGTGAAGAACATGGGATAAGAAGAGAATTCTCTACAGCAAGAACTCCTCAGCAAAATGGAGTTGTGGAAAGAATGAACAGAACAGTCCAACAAATGGCTCGTGCTATGCTTGATGATTCAGGAACTCCCGCAACTTTCTGGGGTGAAGTTGCACATGCCGCGGTTGTTATTCTCAACAAAACAAATGTCCGGGTGAACAGCACTCAAACTCCTCATGAGCTCTGGAGTGGTAGGACTCCTTTGGTAAAGCACTTCAAAATCTTTGGGAGCAAATGCTATATCAAGAATACTGATGAGCAGCTTGGAAAACTTGAACCTAGAGCAGATGAAGGCATTCTTCTTGGTTACTCTCCACATAGCAAAGCATACAAATGCTACAATAAAAGACTTGGCAGAATTGTTGACAGCATTGATGTAGTGGTTGATGAGAAGGGATACATCCCTAGGAAAGTTCATCATGAAGACATCGAAGAAGATGAAGGCTACCCTCAATGACAGAATGACGAAGAAGAAGAACCTCAAGAAGAACCAGAGGAGCAAACAAGAATAGAAGAAAAGACTCCATCCAGATATGTTCAGAAGAATCATCCAGAATCTCAGATTATGGGGTAGAAAGAAGCAGGTGTACAAACAAGAAGAACAGTTGTAGAAGCTTCAAGCTATTTGGCATTACTCTCTTCTACTGAACCACAAAATGTGAAAGAGGCATGCAAAGATGAATGTTGGGTGAAAGCAATGGATGAAGAACTTGAGCAGATCGAAAAGAACAACACTTGGGAGCTGGTTCCTAGACCAAAGGATAAGAATGTTATCGGAACAAAATGGGTCTTCAAAAATAAATTGAACGAAAATGGAGAAGTAATTAGAAACAAAGACAGACTTGTTTGTAAAGGGTATGCGCAGCAAGAAGGAATAGACTTTGAAGAAACCTTTGCTCCTGTTGCAAGACTTGAGGCCATCCGAATGTTCCTTGCTCTCTCAAGTTTTCAAAACTTCAAAGTATTTCAAATGGACGTGAAATCATCCTTTCTGAATGGAGACTTGGAAGAAGAAGTATACATTGAACAGCCAGATGGGTTCATTCTTGGAAATGATCCAAATCTTGTATGCAGATTGAAAAAGGCTCTCTATGGTCTCAAGCAAGCTCCAAGGCCTTGGTACTACCGTTTGGACAAATATCTTCATCAACAAGGCTTTTCAAAAGGATCAGCGGATAGCAATCTTTATATAAAAGTTGAAAATGACAAATTGCTAATACTTGTTGTGTATGTAGATGACATTATTTTTGGCAGCAATGAAGAAGCTATGAGTCAAAGCTTTGCCTTGGTCATGCAGAAAGAATTTGAAATGTCCTTGCTAGGAGAACTGACATATTTCCTTGGTTTGCAAATCCAACAAAAAGAAGGAGGAATCTTCTTATCTCAAACCAAGTATCTCAAACAGATTTTGAAGAAATATGGCATGGAAGATGCAAAACCAGTATGTACACCCATGGTCACAGGATGTAGCCTCAGTACAAATGATGAATCTGCAGCAGTACATCAACCAACCTACAGATCTATGATTGGAAGTTTACTTTATTTGACAGGTACCCGACCGGACATCATGCATGCAGTTGGAATAGTTGGAAGATTTCAGGCAAATCCGAAGGAGACTCATCTTCAGGCAGTGAAGAGAATTTTCAAATATCTTCAAGGGACTCAAAATTATGGCTTATGGTATCCTAGAGATACAGATCTTACACTTCATGTTTATACAGATGTAGATTGGGCCGGAAGCGTGGATGACAGGAAAAGCACAAGTGGTGGTGCGTTCTTTATGGGTTCCAGACTGGTATCTTGGTTCAGCAAGAAACAGAGTTCGATTGCCTTGTCTACAGCTGAAGCAGAATATGTTGCTGCTGCATCTTGTTGCACCCAACTCCTTTGGATGATGCAGACTTTGCAGGATTTTCAAATCACTTGTACACCACCTATCCCCATCTTATGTGATAACACAAGTGCAATCAGCATCTCAAAGAATCCTGTTATGCATTCAAAAACCAAGCACATACCAATCAAGTATCATTTTCTCCGGGAACAAGTGCTTGAACAGAAGGTCAAGTTGGAGTATGTTCCTTCTAAGGAACAAGTTGCTGATATACTCACCAAACCATTGCCCAGGGACACTTTTGAATACCTCAGGCAAAAGCTAGGGGTTGTTGATGCATCATCTTATTGCTGAACCTCTTCTGATTGATGGTTGTATATGCATTCATGAGCTGGGTGGCTGATTGGTTGAAGATTGATGGTACAAGTTCAGGGGGAGCATATAATGCATTGTTGGCATTATGGAGGATGTGCAGAAGGAGATCATGGAAGTAGCTGCAATATGTCTCTATCTCTTTCATGATGGATTATGGTTTTTCACTGCAGATCTGGTTCATATTCAGGGGGAACATGTTCTTAGGGGGAGCATAACCCATTTCCCTTGATGTCAAAGGGGGAGAATGAAGCTGAAGTTTGTGAGGTTGCCATCAAGTCCAAAGGGGGAGATTGTTGGCATTATGTTTCTGGTATGGTTATATGTTACAGATGTTGTACTTGATGGCAACTCCCATGGCAAGGCTCTCAATATGTTGAAAATTAAGAAGTACGCAGGAGATCAGTTCAGAAAGTGCGTACCCGCAGGTACACCGTGAAGGGACCGCGGCCTGATACGCAGATAAGCCGTCCAGGAGGTGCGTACCCCAGTGCACACATTTCAAGGCAAATAAAAGCACACGTAGGGTTTCTTATGTTTAACTAGCCGACGGTATTTGTGTTTCTATGGTTTTGGCTCGTGGTATTGATCCATGATTTTAGGAGGAGCTTGCCTATATAAAGCAAAGGAGATCACTTGGCTAAGTATCTTTTGCAATTGAATATCTTAAGATCTGAAATATTGGGTTATGGTCTTAAAAGCTTGATCTATATGAAGTTGAAAGTGAATCTGTGAAGGGTGATCTCTCGAGCGCATGATCAGATCTGGGCATCTGAGCATCTGTGCCACTCTGGTGGACTGCCTATTTGGCCCTAATCAGAAGTACGCAGGTGTTTAACAGGAGAGCGGCGTGGGTACGCAGAGCAGAAACAGAAGATCTGCGTGGGTACGCAGAGCAGAAACAGAAGATCTGCGTGGGTACGCAGAGAATAAACAGGAGATCTGCGTGGGTACGCAGAGCAGAAACAGAAGATCTGCATGGGTACGCAGAGCGACGAAGGTTCAGGTGCGTACGCATAGTAACTATACGCGACGCGATAGTATCTCTGGGTGCGTACCTGCAGTAACAGTAAGCAGCGCGGTTGAAGAAACAGTGCGTGGACACGCAGTGCGGCAGAAGGGTCTCTGCGGGTATACGCAGGGGAGCAGAAGGTGAAGTGCGTGCGCATGCAGACCAGAGAAAGAAGAACTGCGTATCTGTCTTAAGACATTTTGTTTGGCTGTATTTTTCTGTTGATAAGGTGTTCTGGGTTTGGTTCTATTATTGTTGATCTGGTTACTATAGTTGACTGGGTGATTTTCTTATACTTGATGATCATTTGATGCTTATGGATCCAGTTTGAAAATTTATGAAAAGTGGTCCTTGTAAGAAAAGAAGTAAGGGGTTGTAGCTCCCTTCTAGGAGAGTCTGGAAAACGAGAGAGAGAGTTGTAGCTCTCTGCAGGTTGCAGCCTGCGTACTGGTAAAGGACTGCACCAGTACAAAACCATTGTAAAAGGAGTTTCTAATTTGAAAGAAGATAGAGACATATTGCAGCAGGTGGTTTTCACCCACATTGGGTTTCCACCTTACATCTTGTGTTCTTTGGTGTGACTATCTGTTCTCTTTGTTCATGCTCATTATTTTATGGTACTGACATGCAAAAATAATTCAAAGAACAAATAAGGAAGATTTATTAAAAGAGTTAGATAATACTGATTCACCCCCCCTCTCAGTATTATTTCCAACAGTTTTCCATATATCTTTATCTTCATGCTTGAAGATATTTTGATTTCCTAGATTAATTCTCATATTGTTTTAAGATATTTTGTAAATATTTTTTGTATAAATACTTCACCTTTCGAAGTATTTAGGGTGGATTCAAATACATTTATGTAGAAATTTTCCTATCAAGTTAAAGTGTTATTATATCAAGACTGGATTGGCTTGCTGGATCATGGAATAAAGCTCAGACATTTCACAAGATTCTTGTGTAAAGTGGAAATCAAATAAGTATTTCTCCCATGTGTATTGTTGTTTCTCTTTATGTTTATTAATAATCATATGTGTTTCTATGAAATCTGAATGGTAAACTAGGAATGATATTTTATAACTTGCTTTAATGCACTCTATCTTGACTGTTTACCTTCTTAATGTTTTCTGCTAAACTATCTTAGGGAATTCTTAAATGCTCCCTTACTTTCGTAGTTTCCCCCTCTGTCTATAGTAAAGGATTCTTAGTTGCCCTATGCTCATGATCACTTCCTGCTCTTCATCTTAATCCTGGTTTAAGGATTCTTGATTGCCCTTTCACCCTGGTTATGACTATCTCATCCATTGAACCTGAAGATTTGCCTTTTGCTTTGCTAGCCTGCCCTGTGAACACTCCCTTTAGTGATTTGGTCTAGTTAAGCTATCCTTTTCTTGACTCCATAGCCCAATGGTTTGAAGAAACTAGCTCCATCCATCTGTTCCTAGAATTCCACCACCCAACCAAATTCAAAACCTTATGAACACTAAGAACTAGCCTAAAATCCCACCCAAAACAAAGTTAAATTATAAAGAGAGAGCCCTCTCTGGACTTAGGTTGGCTAGAACCCGAATCTAAAAGATTAGGTTTGTGGTTACCTCAGATTATTCCTTCTTTTGATAACTTCTAGGGAAGACTTTTGAGTGATAGCACAGTCCATGGTTTTGGGCGCAATGGTTTTTCCGTCCATGGTATTGAATGCTTCGGAATGTATAAATATGTATTGTAACTTTGAAAGGAATAATAATGAAAAATCAAGCTCGTAGTCCCAGTTTTGGGATCCAGGGAAAATCTCTATGTATATGTGTTTTATGTGTTATGCTCTCGCATTGTTTATTTTCTGTTCTTAGAATTCGTATGCAGGAAATTTCTGTATGGAGTTAAAACCTACAATGAATTTGTGCCAAAGGTAAAATAGAAAGGCAACATATGTTCTACCTTCTTTGCATATGAAAGACCTAATGGCTCAGGGGGACTTTTGATGTAGTATAATCCTTGGAGTGCTAAGAAAATAAAACCATGCTAGCCCAAATTGGGTATCTCCCACAAAAATTTTGTTAACCTTGGTATAACCAAGCATTATAAAAGTACTAAATAATTCCTTTCCACTCAACTGAAACATTTGACACAAAAATTATGAGATATATCTTGAATCTCTAAGTAGATAGACCTATTATCATGGTAATTCAAAATTCAAGGTTCTTGAAAACAGAATCAGAAAAGCATCATGAGAACTGAGATTTCCTTGGTGATTATGCACATAAAACAAACATAGCAATACATACTTCTGTTATCTCAAAATCAAACCCTGGAAGACTGCAGACCAGGAAGACTTCAAGTAACTGTTTCAAACCAATCTTTTGACTAAGGCTTAGCCTCCTTAGCCTGAGAGGGCTCTCTCATAGGGTTATTGATTTTGATTAGGAATAAGATGGCTAACTCTTGTGAAATAACAGTGATAAAAATGAATGCTGGAAATACATTAAACTAGTTTCCATTGGGCCTATGGAGTCAATAGCACCTCAGTAAACAATGATACCCCTTTACATAGAAGTCAGGGCATTTAGCATTTGGATGTTCAGAACACAACTCATATAAAACCACAGTTCATAAATGCATACAGGAAATCAGAGCACAATTAGTGAATTCTGAGTGATTACACATCTATGCAACTGTAAAAGACATTAAGGAAAGAATAAAATCACACATTCTGAACATGGAAATCCTTCATGAATCCTGAGAAGAAAAGCAGCCAAATTATATTACTGAAACTCTGTCTTTACATAATCCAAAACAGTACTCTGTTTTAAAATTTCCAACCCTCATTACATTGCTGTTTCAGTTATATATAGAATCCTTATTCTAACTAATTCGAGCTTCCTCCTCCAGCATGAGGGGAATTCGATAACTACCTCTAATGACACCTATCAGCTATTTAACTAACTAATAAATACAATAAAGTGTTGACTGGAGTTTTTAAAGAGTTCTAAATTAACTATGACTCTAACTCCATTTTCCATGCATAATGGCTTCTCCTTGTTCTTTGACACCTGGTCCTCTTTCGATTTGGCTGAGCTGGATGTTTAATACTCCATATTGACCTTGAACACTGAATCTTTTAACTGCTCAGAAGTATTAGGAGATTTCCCTTGCTTCTCGGCTCCAGTTTTCCTCAAAATGCTTGAATGTACAGAAGCATGTTTTCTAGCCTTTAATAACCCAAAATATGGAACACTGCCACATTCTTGATGTGTTGTAAGCTGCATCGATGGACATGTGTGCAGGCAAAAGTTCCTTGTATGCAAATCGTTTGATACCTCTTGAACAGTGATAAAGGGACTTTACAACAGAAATTTAAAATTGGGTCAAAATATTCCACCTTTTTAAAGCATCCACCTGTCTTGATCTGATTGACTAATGTTGTTCCAGCTGATGTCTTGCATACCCTTTTGGCGTTTCCCTTTCAAAATTCCCGCTCATAATACAAAACTGCATGTCTGTGTTAAAATCATCACCTACAGCAGTTTCGTAGCGCACTACGAAACTGCTGAATTATTTGAAACAGCTTGCCTTTGACCCGAGATCTTTATCACCCAAACATTTGATTGCCAAAAACTCCCTTCGACTTTTCATATATATAACAGGGATTTACATTTCTTCAGAACAATAAGACTAAGCAAATTTGACAAAACTTGGAACAAAACCTTTCTTGAAAAGAAAATTCATTTAGCAGGTAACTGGCCTAGCTGTGCCTTCAGGTCTTCAATTTTCTTCTTCATAGCTTTATTCTCAGCTCTTAATTGCATATTTATCCTTCTAATGTACCTGGCCTCTCTGATTGCTGATACTGTCCATGTGTGAAATTGCGCATGGCCATCAACTACTGAATTCAACTAGTTTTCTAGGGTTTCACTCCCTTTCCACAGAGCTTTACGATAATTTGCATACACGACTGCATGTTCTCTAGCGGCTTTCTTCAATTTGGCAATCTCATATTTAGCTGCTTCTAATTGGCTCTTTATGACTGCTATATTATCTCCTTGAGATGTGATGACTGTTCTGCTTGTATCTTTTTGCCTAACTTTCCCAGTTTCCTCTGTTCTTGGCAGCGCTTCCTTTACTTGCTTCCTTGTAATAGGTCTTCTGGGTTTAAAAATAAATTCTTCACCTGGCTCATCGAATTTAAGCCTTTTTGAGGCCTTAGACTTCTTGGTACCTTCTTGCGGTGACTGTGTCAAATCAATATGGACTGGTTCAGACTGCTCGAATTTAATGGCCTGTAATAAATCATTCAAACTTGCCTTAGACACTAGGCTTTCTTCAACTGCTATGGCTTTACCTTTTTCCTTATTTATCTGGCTTCTTGTCCTTACCCTTGAGACTGCTTCAGATCTGCTTGTTTCAGGTATAGTCTTCTTATCATGAGTTTTTTCCTTTGTTGATTGCTGAGGTTGGTCTTGAATGATTAGTGGCTTCACTGGTTTTATTAGTTGTGACTTGGTTTTCTTTTTAGCTCTTGCTTCTTTTTGGAGCTCAGCTATTGTGAATTCTCTGGCTGGTTGTGGAGTAAGGCCAGTCTTGCTTCGGAATCCAGCCATGAAAATAAACGAATTCCAGTCTCTACCTATCTTTTGGAGGCCATCTAAAACTAGCAACTTGATCAAACCATGATGAAACAAAGAGGTTTCACAGTCCTCTTTCCTCAGCTGCACCTTATCACACATCTTACTCAAACTGCGAAACAAATAAAAAGGAATGTCTATGGAGACTTTCCCCGTGAAATGCAAAAGAAGTTTGAAATGGTAAGAATAAACCTTATTGTACCTTCCTTCACAGGTCAAATATTTATGTATGCAGGTGAGAAGAAGAGCATAATGTTCCTTGACATAATTCCTGGGCACTGCTTTTGTTAAATCTTCGTTTACATATGCCTCCTTTAAAAACTCCTTACAAGGATTCATGTCAAACTTAAAATTTTTAAACCATTCTTCTCGTCCTCTTGGGATCTCTGTCACAGCAGATATTGCTTCTGGAGAAACTTGTACTTCTAACATGGCTACCTTTGAATTTAAACCAGTGAAGTTTAGCGCAAATTCCTTAGTTACCTGCGCATGTCCTCCTTGTAGCTTTTTACAAAAGTTCCAGCACCCGGCATCTTTGAACGCTTTCTTCACACCTTCATCCCTCAGCGTTATGTCCAGGCCCTCAGGTTCAGTCCTCTGGCATTTACCGGATCTGTGCTCTTTTTTCTCCATTTCTTCTTCGAGATCTTCACACACAAAGTCTAACAGCTCTGGTTGAAATGGTGATTCAGCTCCTTTTTAATTCAGCCTCGCTTGAAACCAACCTCGCTTGAAATTCAAATTCTTTCATTTAAAACGCTTCAATACATAATCAGGCAGATTTGTCACTCATGTAGCACTTACGACTATCATTAAGGTCTATGCACGGTAAAATCCCTTGGGAATGATATTTCTGTGCATATCAACAGATCTAGTGGTGGGGTAGTGGCAAATGAGCGTTCAAACGTGATACGAGAGGTACATAAACTGACATGAGTGGACACAACTGGTGACTCACCTAACGGACTTGACATTTCAGGAAAGATTCGCTGCGAAATGCACGAATCCATGATTTCGCAGCGCTGTTAGTTTTAAATTCTAATTATGCACTGCGAAACGGCCTAATCATGACGCGCTGCGAAATTGCTTAACCATAATTGCGCTGCGAAACTGGCAAATGGGATTACGCTGTGAAATCACTAAAAGACACAGTGACTCAGATAAGACAAGATATGACTATGGAACAATGATGGGTGGAGGGGAACCAATGGGAGTCGAGTATGGTTCGAGTTAAAAACTTTAAAACTCCAAATCCTAAGTGAGGAAAAATAAAATGAAATCAACTTAACACAGACCTTTGTCATTGGACTAGGACAGACAATTATATGCATCAAATTTTTAGTTCTAAGTGATAACAACTTCTATGATATATAATGGTCATTGATATTGGCCAAAAGGTCCATGCAGATGGAAATAGCCTTGAGTCTTGAAATTGTAGTTCTTTTGTAAGAAATGTTAACTTCAAATAAATTTGAAATATGGGCATCCTTTCTAGATCAAGAGATCAATCAAGGATAAAAGAAACATCCAAATTCACATTTCAATTGGATTGTGGTCTGAGAACCACCTAGGTACTACCACTACATTGTAAAAACAACGAAACAAATGGCCAAATAAGTCACTATACTTGTAAAAGCTGATGATTGTAGAAATGTACAAAATTTTGATCCTACTTTGTAGCAATGACGCTTGACATCTATATCATTATAAATAAAATTAGCGCAACAATACTCACAAAAGGTGGTAGTTACATTTGATATTGATGAGAAAAAAAATCACCCATAAAAATTCATATAAACATTAATAAGTTAAGTCAAAAGTCGCCTTGCCTTGCATCTCTAAGATTTGCATACACAAGGCCATGGTTTGAAATTTGAATGGATCCCCATTTCCTTAGCTTGCAGGATGACCATTTATGCCTCTGGGGAAGTTTGCATGTCCATCAAGTAAGCCTGAACTTATTAAGTACATTGACCAAGAACATAAATGGAACCGAAACATGATAATAACTAGGCATGATGGTTTGTGCTAAAGGGATTATGATTTTATTGAGGAAATCCATTAAAGCTTGTGAAATTGAATCATGTGCGTGTTATAGAAATTAATATGATTTGGGTGAAAAAACTAATTCATATAAAACATGTCAACCATCTTGGAGATTCGGGAATGAAAAGAGTTTGATAACCAAGAATGTGCATTAGAGGAAATTTCAGCCTAAAAGTGCCCATGAAATTTTCACATGATTTCCATGTCATAATATGTAAACCAATCAAAAACCTTTAAATTTAAAATAGGTACATGTAAATATTTTGTAGGGAAAAGAAGAAAAACTACTTTTTTAATTGTATTTTTAGTTTATCTCCTTATAGGTTTTCTTAAATTTCAAGTGTATACACTTGTTGGATGCAAAATTAAATTCCACATCCAATGAATACCCATTATGCATACTTTTGAGAAGACTCAAATTAATAAAAATTGAAGATACATTTGAAAAACATGTTCAACACGTTTTTTAAATGTATCTTAAATTTTTATCAATGTGAATCTTATCAAAAGTATGCATAATGGTTACTCGTTGGATGTGGAATTTAATTCTACATCCAAAGAGTGTCTACATGTAGAAATTCCTTGTAGATTCAAACTACATATTGTAATATGATAAAACAATTGACTTGAATTTACTTTACTCATTAGCAGAAATAATAAATGATCGATGAAATCACAAAGCATAAAAGAGAAAAAATTCAATCACACATAACACAATAATTTTCTGTGGAAAGCCACAGCTAAAATCCCTTTCTATATTTATATTTCATTAATCATAAAATTTGAGAAGATTATTGTTAAACACACATGGAATGTGAATAGAAAATATGAAATATAATCATTTGTTTTCTTATTATTCACATGGTGTACATTTATAATACATTTTACATGACCATTGGATTCCATATTCCAAGGTCTCTTGGACTCCCTTTGACTGCTCACATTCCACACCAACCCTTAGAGGATTAGGTGTCCAATGTCCCCCCCCCCCTAATCAGAAGGGGTATGTATGAGTCCAAGAAGGGAGTTTTAACACAAAATGTGCAAAAATATGCATAGCAGCACTAGGTGAATGTGCTCTCTAAAATGTTGGTATAATGGGGTGGTTTAAGGATGACCACCAACACTAGAACACTTAGTGTAGTTTGAGAAACTCTTCCAATTCTAGCAAGAAGTTGAAGTCTTCTACTAGAGGAAGTGCGCTTAATGCTTTGAAGAGGGAGACCTTCAACCTGGAAAAGGGAGGTCTACAAACTGCATAAAGGGGATAACCTCAACCTAAAAAGGGAAGTCTCAACCTGTGGTGGTTTAAGGATGACCACAAACTCTGGAATGCTTAATGCAATTCCCAAAACTCTTCCAAAACTGGAAAAAAGCTAAATTCCCCAATTCTTTGAAGAGGTCTCACCCTACATAGATGGTTTAAGGTTGACCACCAACCAAAGGAATGCTCAAGCGCATCTCTGTCTCTAGCTACAACTCTAAATCTAGTATGGCAGGTTGTGGCTCAGGCTCACTTGATGTGGCTTTGAAGCTTGTAGATGACCATCACTTCCCCCCCTATCAGAAACAAGGTGAGAAGATGGAGAAAACTCAACTACAAGAACTTTTAATATTCTAGAAGAGATTCTGACATATGACTAAAATATCTTCTTGGTTTTTGAAGACCATTGCCAAGAAGTGATCCATCCAAGATGAATCTTTGTTCTTGCAGGAGGCTTATTTCTTAAGCATATGTTTAAAGAATGATTGGTTTTATGAGGTTGGAATTTAACATTCTATTGTGGCTACTGTGGAAGAGGAACATGATCTGGAACAGCTGAAGGTGAACTGTCATCAAGAAACCCAACAATATGGAACTGGATGGGATTTGAGTAATCTGGAATATGGAAGGATGCCTTCTTATCATATCCAAGACCTGTTCTATGCTTGTTGTTGACAGCTCTTCCCAAGGTCTGATGATTGGCTTGGGAAGTGCAGACTGAATTTCCAAACTTCTATTCAAATATGCTTCTGAAATGATCACTGCATCTACAATTTCTTGTCGTTGATGGGAGTCTGTCTCAATGTTCTGAACAAAAATAGGTTCAAAATGATGTTTATTATGTTGTATCTCTTCTTGTTGTAATTGAGATTCGAGTTGTAGAAACTCAATATTTTCTTGAGCATCTTGAAGACATGTTTGAATGTCAGCAAGAATAGTTTTGTTGATTTTGACTGTGTCTTTAGCGGTGGAAAGGATTAGAGTGCTTAATAGCTTTAAAAAATCATCAAGTCTCACCTTTGTTTCATCAAAAATAAATACTCTAGTGGAAGTTATAAAGGCTAGAAAAACCCCAGCTATTAAAGAGAATCAACTATCTCAACAATATGTTGCCACTGAAAAGGCTAACTGTGATTTTGGAATTTCTAATCATGCAGCTGAAAACAAATTTGCAGAGGAGTTGAGTATTTATAATTACACCAAGTGGTATAGTTTGGAAATTCAAAGCCAATATTGTGAAACTCCAAAGTGCACACAATTCTATGCAAATATGAGCTTGACCTGGATGTATTAGAGTTTCACTATTCGAAGTGCTAAATAACACTATTGCACTTAAATCCATTGCCAAATGCAACCTTCCAAATCCGATTTCCTTTTCGCATCTGTATTTTGGCCTCAATGTAATTGAGCTCATACCAAATTGAGCTTGACTATAGTGGCAAGTGCCAAAGTTTCCTCCTTCAACCATTTTTTTAGAGCTTATTAAACATCTTGAATTATTATGATTATTGGCTAGATGGGACCCCGTTAAACTCTTAATCAACACTAAACCCTCAAAATTACTTCAATTACGATCATAAAACCCTCTGAAAAATGGAAATGAAGGATGGATGATTTCTCACGACAATGTTCTGGATTTTGACCAGGAGAAGAAAAAGGAAGGGATTTTCTGGCATCCGCAGCCTTACACAACTTGTGCTCACCTCCATGGAAATTTATGAATTTCATCGATTGTTGTCACTCAATTGTAGATTATATGGGGCATATTTATTCTCATACCATGACAACGTGATTTTTCTTTTTATTTTTTGGCCTTTTTATTCATTGTTTCAATGGTTGATGCTAACTCTTCCATTACAAAGCCCTTTTATTGAACACTACTACACCAACACACGAATGGATGCAGCCTCTAGATTTTCAAATACAACGCAAAGGTTGCATATATATAGTGGTTTCAAAACATATATTAGACTACTTTCAAACTAATATAACATAGTCACTGGAATCAACATCGCAAGCTCCAAACTCATGCAATAACACTTTAATATCTTGCATTCAACACATAAAGACGATATGAAATAGCCCACCATCATATATAATCCAACGTATAAATGGAGTTTGAATACATATACTCACAGTTTTCAAAGGAAATATTGTTTCAAAACAACACAAAGTGGCATGAATGTCGAGATATCTCCACACAATAATTTTCCAGCAACGCTCCAATTCAATCCTTTCCAAAATTCTGGGAGAGTTGGCAGATGTAAAAGATAATTTCGAGGGATGTGATGTTCTAAGGAAATTGTATGTCATTGATAGCCATGCTGATGGCTCAAGTGGTGGATGCAAGGTATTCATAATTGAAACTTTTGTCAAGAATAGAAAAATGCTTGCAACTACTAATCCAATTAGACTGCAGTTAGGGTTTCCTAGGCATGCTAATATGGATAACTACTAGAATGGTCCTTATTTTTCTGGATAGGAGCTTTATGGAGGAGTAACGCACTATGGCAGTCATGCAACGAATGTTGCAGAGGAAATAACATTGGCAGTAAAGAAAACACTAGCAGATCAACACAAAAAATTCAAGCTCTGATTGCAGATCTGAATGGCAGAACCAACAAATGTGAATTAACGAAGCGTTATGGGTAGTGATAAAAAATGGAATAACTAAAAACAATGGCTCATATTTGGGAAAGAATTATTATTCCTACTCTGATATCATGTTAAACACACATGGAACTTGAATAGCAAATATGAAAGATAATCGTTTATTTTCTTATTATTCACATGATGTACATTTATAATACATTTTACATGATCGTTGGATTCCATATTCCAAGGTCTCTTGGACTCCCTTTGACTACTCACATTCCACACCAACCCTTATAGGATTAGGTGTCCAACAATTACAATGCTTTGCTCAAGCCCGAGCAACCTCTGCACTATCTCTATCTATCTCACTACTTCCTAGACAAGCTCAAGCCAATACTTAGCCAATTCTGTTGTCTGCTAAGATCTTATTTCCTTGTGCAATTTCCTTGGGAATTGACCCATATTTAATTGGGAAATTCCACAAATATGAATTTTTCAATCCTCACAGGCCTTCCTCTAATTGCATGCACCACCTGTACAACTAATATGATTATACAATTGATAGTACATTGTCTGTGAACTCTAATCTCAACTGGGTCTTTCTCTGATCTGACATGCATGAGTTAATTATGAGTTAATCCTTAGTTTACTGGTTGACCACTGCTAGTTACACCCCACTACTACAGATTACACCCCACGGTTGGATCTCCCACTAATTCCTCCATCAATTAGAACTAATTTAACTGAATTTAACTCAGTTAAACTGAATTAATAATTACAACTCAAAATAAACTCAACCAAGGCTCCTAAAAAGTAGGAACCACTCTACATGACTTAAGTTAGACCCTCAACTCAAATTAACTGAGCTAACTAAGTCAAATTAACTTATTTAACTATTACAATTTGTCATGGGATATGGAATTGAAATTTAATTCCTAATTTAATTCAAGGACAAAATTAAATTAGGATTTTCTTGTTTCATTTTTCAACACTCCCTCTCAACAAGAAAGGGATTATCTACTACCCCAATCCCGCCTCTGTGAAACTTGAATTTGCATCTTGATAATTCCTTTGTCAAAATATCTACATCATGCTCCTTTGTAGGAATGTACTCCAAGAACATGATTCTCCTCTGCACAATCTCGTAGATGGTGATATCGGATGTCGATATGCTTGGACCGATCATGAAAAGTTGGATTCTCAAAGAGTTTGATACAACTCTGGTTGTCACAGTAAATCACTGTAGGATCCATCTGCTAACCAAATAACCCAACAAGGATATTCCTCATCTAGATAGCCTCACAAGTTGCTTGACTAGTAGTCATGTACTATGCTTCTACTGAACTGAGTGCAACTAATCTCTGCTTCCTGTTATACCAAGAAATTGTTGCTGACCCAATACTGAAGATTACCCTTGATGTGCTCTTCCTGTCGGATGGACTCCCAACCCAATCTGCATTTTTTAACCCTCGAAGCTTCACTCCCTCTGTCCGTCTGTACCAAAGACCAAATTGATTGGTGCCTCTGAGGTATCTCAACACATGTTTAGCTACCTTCCAATAAAGTTTGGTTGGCTTAACCATGGCTTGACTAAGCTAGTTAATTGCAAAACACATGTTTGGTCGTGTGTTCACCAAATACATAAGTGAACCCACAAGTTGTCTATAAATAGTAGCCTCCACTACTTCACCTAAAGTAGCATCTTCCTTCCTCCAATTACCTACTAGAGGAGTCTCCATGGGTTTGTTGCTCTCCATGTGGAACTTCTTCAATATCTCGTTGGCATACTTTCCCTAAGAGACAAACAGTTCCTCATCTCCTTGCCATACTTCCATACCAAGAAAGTAATGCATGAGACCCAGGTCCTTCATCTCGAATTATCTTGCAAGATCCTCTTTGCAAGATTTTATCAGTTTCTCATCACTTGTTAGAATCAAATTATCGACATATAATACTATAATCAACAATTGACCTTCAACTACAATATGGTAAAGGTTTGCATCTACTTCATGTTTGGTGAATCCCAACCCGGTAAAATAATTGTCAATCCTGTTGTATCAAGCATGGGGTGCTTATTTTAGTCCATATAATGCTCGCTTAAGTATGCACACATGCAACTCTTTGTTGAAGGTCTCAAATTCTTCGGCTACTCAATACACGCCTCTTTCTCAATCATACCATTGAGGAGTTTTTTCTTCATATCCATATGATGTATCTTACATCCCATCTGTGTTGACAGTGCTAGAATAGATCTGATTGAAGAGTACCTTACTACTGGAGCAAAGGTCTCATCGTAATCAATTCCCTCCACTTGAGACAATTCTCTGGCCACAAATATGGTCTTGTGTTTCTCCACACTCCCATTTGTTGCTTGATTTACCTTGTAAAGTCATCTGAAACTCACCACTGACTTGTCTGCTGGTATTGGGATCACTTCCCAAACATTGTTTCTAATAATGGAGTCATACTCCTCAACCATGGCATCAACACATATTGGTTTTTGTACTACTTCCTTCAACGAGGATGGCTCAACCTCTACACTCTCACTCATCAGAGCCATGTAGCTAGTATACTAATATGGTGACCTCCTCTACCTAAGTTGTGATATGGGTGCTCCCACATTCTATCTAGCATCATGCATCAATATGTCAGCCTCTTTGGTGCACTTCCTTCCATATATAGAAGTCTCTAGGTACACCCGATAGTTATGAAGTGTATCAATGTACCTCAAAAATATACCCAACTTTGATGTTGGCTCTAGATTTTTTTGTGCATCCTTGGTAACATGACAGTAAGTTGATGAACCAAAGATCCTGAAGTGTGCCACATTTGGTTTCTTACCTGAAAAATCTTCTCCTAGTGTACTCCTCCTGAGAATTCGATGAGAGCTTATGTTCTACAGATAAATAGTTGTGTTTCATGCTTCATCCCATAAGTACAATGGTAGGTCCTAATCATGTAACATCGCTCTTGCAGCTCCCACAATACTTTTTTTCTTCCTTTCAGTCACCCCATTTTGTTGTGTTTTATGAGGTGCTATTAACTCCCGTCGAATGCCTTCTGCTACATAGAAGTTCTTAAATTCATTTGACACATATTCTCCACCATTATTGCTTTTGAGAGATTTAACTTTCCTGTCAGTTTCTTTCTCGACAAGTGCTTTAAATTCACAAAATTTAGCGAACGTCTAATCTTTCTTCTCCATGAAGAAAATCCAACACTTACGAGAAACATCATGAAAAAATATTACATAATACATGTGCTTAGCCATGGAGGCTATCAAGAACGGTCCACACACATCTGAGTGAACTCTATCAATGATCTCTTGCACTCGATTGTCTTTATCATGAAAGGAATATTTGGTGTACTTCCCCAGTGTACACCCTTTGCATGTGTCTCTCTGCTCTAGTGTACCCTTGAGGAGTCTTGTAGAAATTTGTTCCATGATCTTCAAAGCTTTGTGATGGAACTGACCCAATATTCTATGCCACAACTCACCAATGTCTTGGCTATGCATCTTCTCTGCTTTTTTGCTCAAAGAAACAGTCTTCTACATCTAATTCGTATAGGTTCTACACCAAAACCTCGATCCGCTTCACCTGTCCTGAGGCTACGTGATGAATAAAATCTAATATGGAAACTGAAACCAAATTCTTCTTCAAACTCGGAACATACATGACATATTTTAAGGTGAGAGGAGAACTAGACTCCCTCTAAAAGGTAACAATACCGATGCCGATCGTGATATGCCTCCCATCATCTCCCATCTCTATGTGCATTTGGATGTCCTTCTCTTCCAAGTCACTAAAGAACTCTTTGTTGTTGATCATATAGAATGAGGCTCCACTATCTAGATGCCATACATTACCCATCACTGATGTCACCATGCAAGAAATGAGGGTGAAATCCAGTTTTAGTTGTGAAACAAGAGCTTCACTTGTCACTCCTCCTGAGGGATTCTTACCGGCCTTCTTATGCAGACACTTTTTAGCATATTATCCCAGCTCATAATAGTGAAAACATTTAATCTTTGACATGTCCTTCTCCTTGCCACCCTAACTGGAATCTGATTTGGAATGGGATGACTTCCCCTTCCCTTTCTTTGCCTTTCCATCTAAGGCACAGTTCTCCTCATCAACATGCTTATATGAGGATCCATCTCTGGTGTTCAGCCGAATCTCTTCTTGTACCAATTCGGGCCATAATTGCTCCCACTCTGGTAACTGCTCTGTTCCATTAATTGAGTCTTGGTATTTTTGTTAGCTCTTGGGAAGGCCTAGAAGTGTTAGGCTCACCAGATCATCTTCAGTAACTATAGCACTGACACTTCCAAGCTCACCCTCACATTGGGTGAACTTCGTCATGTACTTTTATATTCTGTCGCCCTTCTCCATCTTGATCTTTTAGATGTTTTCCTTCAGTGCCAACTTCCTATGGTCACTACTGTTTTGAAACAGGTCTATCAAGGCCTTCCACATTGCAAGTGGAGTTTCCTTACCGTGGAGGTTCAAGACAATATGATCTCAAACTCCTTATAGGATAATCCTTCTTGCCTTTGCCACACATTTACTCCACTTTGTCAGATCCTGAGCATTAGTTGGCTTAGGAATATCTTTGTTTATGAATTCCTTAAGCATGTTCGCTTCCAACACGGCCTCCATCATGTCCTTCCAAGAAATATAGTTCGAACTACCCTCAAGGGCATATTTGAGTCTCAATCCATGAAAGAACACCCTGCTAGCTCTAAAGTATGATACTACAAATTTGATTTCTCCTGCAAAATAAAAACTTGTATTCTCCTCTTCTATAGTGATTTCAGCTCTGATACCATGTAAAAATTCCTTCAAATCTACGTCTCATACCATGTAGAGATTTCTACAAACCTGGCTTCGATAACCTGTCGAAATTCCTTGTATATTCAAACTGTAGATTGTAATATGCTAAAACAATTGACTTGAATCTACTCTACTCATCAGCGGAAACAATAAACGATCGATGAAATCACAAATAATAAAAGAGAAAGAATTCAATCACACATAACACAATAATTTTCTGGGGAAATCCACAGCTAAAAACCCCTGCTATCTGCATATTGCATTAATAAAAAAATAGGAGAAGATTACAATGCTTTTCTCAATCCCAAGAAACCTCTGCATTATCTCTATCTATATCACTATTTCCAAAACAAGCTCAAGCCAATACTTAGCCAATTTTGTTGCCTATCAAGCTCCTATTTCCTTGCATAGTTTCCTTGGGAATTAGCCCATATTTAATTGGGAAATTCCACAAATATGAATTGTGCAATCCTCATATGCCTTCCTCTTATTGCATGCACCACCTGTACAATTTAGATGATTATACAAATGATAGTACATTGTCCCTGAACTCCAATCTCAACTGGGTCTTTCTCTGATTTGACATGCATGAGTTAATTATGAGTGAATCTTCAGTTTATTGGTTGATCACTGTTGGTTACACCCCACTACTGCAGGTTACACCCCATTACTGGATCTCCCTCTAATTCAATCATCAGTTAGAACTAGTTTAATTGAATTTAGCTTAGTTTGACTGAATTAAATAATTACAACTCAAAATAAACTCAACCAGGCCTCCTAAAAAGTAGGAACCACTCTACATGACTCAAATTAGACCCTCAACTTGAATTAGTTGAGCTAACTAAGTCAAATTAACATAGTTAACTATTAAAAGTTATCATGAGATGTGGAATTACAATTTAATTCAAGGACAAAATTAAATTAGGATTTTTGTGTTGCATTTTTCAACACTACACTTGAAATTTGAGTAAACGTATAAGGAGATAAGTCAAAAATACAATTAAAAAAGTAGTTTTTTTCTTTTCCCTCTAAAATTCATAACTCTTATTTTATTATTTTAACCATCATTTTATTATTTTTCCATAGGAGGCCACTTTTAGGCTAAAATTTCCTCTAATGCAAAGGGTTATACCTACACTTAGGGAAACACTAGCGATAAGAATTTCTCAAAAGAATCTAAAGATAAGAAAATTAAATGATTCTAAAAAATTAATATTACTAAGCCTACATACCAGTGATTTCTAAAGGCCTACGATCAAGGAACAACCCACATAAATATGTCAACAAAATACCAATAGTAACAGAGAGTTGCTCTAGAAATAGCCAACAATTAGTTAGTAACATGTTTCATTGGAAGCAAGCCCAACTATTGAACTATAGGACTAACTCCAATGGAAGAATGAGTAATCAGTTCCCTTACATAATGGATCACAGATAATATATCCCCATGGAAAATATGGCCTGATGATAGAAAAAAATAGAATCTAGTTATGATCAACATACAAATTATTAAGATAGGGCAGAGCATCAGGAAATCCAAACACAGATGAGCATACCAACTACAAAAATAAAAATACATGAACATACCTCCCCTTCAAAATATCTAGAGCTACATGTCTCATCCATGCACATCCACTCTATCATCTATGACATGTCCCATTATAATAATTGAAATAAAAAATTAATAGATATATATATATATATATATATGCATATGAATTGAAAAAATAAATAATAAATAAAATTAGATATGGACATGGGATAAACATGCAAGGCTTGCATGCATCCCACGTGCTCCTCTAGAAACACATTGTAATTTGTTGGGGCGCAGATTTAGATCCCAACTTCTAAAGCTGGAGGCTTATTTGCTTCATGGTTATTTTCATGTGTCAAGAGGTGAGGGTTCTAGAATATTTTATCTTTTCCTTCCAAGGTTATACACAATGGTGGAAAAATGGGCAGTGAACAATGAACCTGTTGCAAGCCCCTACTCAGATGAGAATTGCTTGGCACCTTGCCACTTTTTTTATGCCCTAGCCCTCTTTGTATTTCATCTTGGAGGTGGCTAATTTGAGAATTGTTTAGCACCTTGCCACTTCTATTATGGCCTAGCCCTCTTTTCTTTTCAACTTAGAGGTGGTTAATTACATGACGGTCCACTTACTTGTAGAACTGTTGTTGATACTTTCTCTGCGTGCCCAGAGTTGGTAGAAGAAAGGGTAGGAATACAAGGGATGGAACCTATCATAGCTCAAGGATTAAGAAAGACCCTATGATCTGAATTGGATCATTATGTTATTTTTCATCCATCTCGATGCATTTCGAGAGGGAAAAATGGAGGAATCAGCTCACAGGACTGTTTTTATTGGCGGGACCCAGTTTGGCAAGACGGGGTCTAAAACCTTCTCGGAGCATTTTGATGCATCAAACAACATTTTTGGGGGGGTAAAAATTTCTCACTTAGGTGCCACACCTTTTCATGTTATTCTGCACACAAAGATATTTCCAACGGTGCAAGAATCATGTCAATCGGAGTCTGTATGCAAAATTTACGCCACTCAGAAGTTGACCTTCTTGTTTTCACGCTTATAGTTCGGGAAGATGTCACGTCAGCCCCCATTATTCTTGGAAAAGGGTCTATCCACGTGTTTGTGATGTAAAAGAATCTAGAAGAGTCTATTTTTTAACTCTAGTTAAGAGTTGATGTAGTCAAACTTAACCACTAGTAGGCTATCGGGTTGTGTTATAACCGGGCCACTAGGAGGAAGAAGCATTCACGGGGGCATCACTCAATGAACCTCTGACATATCACGTGCATTCATGACATACTAAAAAATATCCTTGGATTGGCTACATATTGGAAAATACCTCTAAAAAACACATTTGTTAACCCCCTACCAATACAAACCCAATATGTATTCCTAATTTAAAAAACCCATACTTTCACTAGATATTGTAGGTATCCATTTTTTCATTAACATTTTTTATACCCCTTTATATTTTTTCATTGTTATTTGATCTTCATTTTTTATACTTTCCAATTAAAAAACCCTTTGCCCATATATATCCCCCAATATATTATGTCATTTTCTCCTAAATATATATCCCCCAATATGAATGCACGTGGTATGATATTGTCCCCCAGTGAGGCCCCCATGGAGGCATTCCATTATTACGAGAGCATTTTGTTCCATAGTTGAGCAAAGATACCCAAGAGAGATAGGAGGTAGAGCACACAGAGAGGATCTGTGCACTGTAGCAACCCACGAGCCACAAACATTACTTCTTTATATCGGCAGCCATATTTCTAGACAGAGAAAGAGAGCGAAGCAGCCTCACCTTCCAACTGGGTTTTCTCCCAAAAGGGTTTCCCAAAGAGCATATCTTGTGTATTATATGTTTGTGAGCTTATTTTGTCATTCTCTGCTTTTTTTCTTGATTTACGTTTACCTGCATGCACTAATTACATTTAATTTTATAGATCTAGAAATTAGATAAAATTGTAATAGTGTAGAATCTAAGATTTTTAATATAATATTATCAGATCTATTGTGATGAACTGTCCAGTGGAATAACCACGGAAGTTTACGGATCACCCTATCATAGCTCCTTGACTCCCTTCTGTCTTAAGAACCTAACTCAACAGTGAATCTAGGTGTGACTAATCAGATCTCGTAGTATATCCAATTCCAGTGTAAGTTCAAGACCGAGTTGGAGTTGAATCGTTGTGCAGATAGTGAGCAAGGAAGGGGGTTAGCAAACAAGCAAACAATCTCAACAGACATGGAAAACCCACAACAATATTGGTTATTACAATTTTTTTGCATGCAAGGGTGATGAAATTTATTTTATATTAAATTTATAGTTATGTTGAGAGACTTTTTTTTTAAATTAAAAATTAAATATAATAGCTAATATAAAGTTAAATTAAAAAAAATAATTGTTGGGTATCTAGGTGAGGTTTGCATGCAGCCCCCCACATGCCCACTCCACACTAAACATTCAGGGTTTTCAACTATTTGTGCCAGAGATTTAATGCATTTGGAGATCTAATGGTTTTGTGATGGTGCAGAGGAAGCATGGATGAATTGACTACTTTGAAACAACATGCAACCCCCCACATGCCCCCTCCACACTAAACATTCGTGGTTTTCAACTCTTTGTGCCAGAGAATTAATGCTTTTGGAGATCAGATCTAATGGTTTTGTGATGGTGTAGAGGAAGGATGGATGAATTGGAAACTTCAAAACAACAACCACGACGTCACTGAACTCGACGAAGCAGATCAATTGTATGAGTGAGACATACTATGTTGCAACTATTATATGAAGTTTTATGCTATATGTTTAAATGAACAATGCTATAGGTGCTAAAAATGGATCAAACGCTTACGCTAGTTATTGATATCGAACTACTTTTGTTGTTGGATATGCTAACATAGATGTTACTGCAATTTTGCTAATTCATGAGGTGATTTATATAACCCCTTATCTAATTCATGTTCAAGGAATGCATGTTCAAGAAGGTTGGGGTTAAGGTGAGGGTATGGATACTTTCCACCACTATAATTCTCTTTATAGAAAAAAAGGATGGGGTTAAGGTGAGGGTTCAGATACTTTCCACCACTATAATTCTCTCTACAAAAAACATTTTGAGCAATGGTTTATTAGATGAGACTCTAAAAAAGGAAAGCTTTCTCTCCTGGCAGATGGGCCCTGAAAGCTTCCTCTCTTGGTGGATGAAACCTAGACTTGTGGGTTACATGTGCGTACGCTTTTAAAAGTGTGCCAAGTCTAGGTCTAGCCCTCTACAAGCACTGGTAAAGAGTATGTATTTAATCTATCACAGGTTAAGAGTATGTATATCTATCGTAGGTATGTATATTTATCATAGGTTGAATTCCTGAAATTAATTATTCGTAAAAAATAAAAATAAACCTCAAATATGGCATTCTCTACTTGTAAATTAATTATTCATAAAAATAAAAATAAATCTCAAATTTAGCATTCTCCACTTGCAATTATCAATACAAATATTCAACAACCATAAATAATGTTGTATTCCACTTGCAATTACATCAAATGCATACTCTAGTAATCACAGTTGACGTTAAATCACAATGCAAGTTTAAATCACTTATCAATAAATCTATTTAACTTGCTTTCAAATATTTTCTACAAAATATTTTGCAGTTGTGCTACTTCCATTCGAAGAGAGATTGCTTGTATAAGGGTTGGTTCTTACCTTATAGTGTCCTTAATGAATACAAAATGAAGGGTAGGGAAGGAAATAGAGCAAGCAACAAAGATGTTATTCCCAGTATTGGGGAAGGTACTTGCAAGCATATGACTTACTTCAAGAAATCTTGGAATGTATGGGCACATTTTAGATTGCCAAGCTCGAGGCCTAGCTCAATGTGTGCAATAGGTGTGAAACATTGGCAATCCAAGTAATTGAAATCTTGTCCTGCTATTGCCTCTGCCACTATTACTAGCTTCAAGCACATAAATGGAGCCTCCAAAGTAGGCATGCCTTCTACAGTAGTTGTAGAAGAGCTAGCATGAGGAAGATGGAATTATCTTTGCTCATATTCTTATGGTCCTCTAGCGTAATATGATTACTAGGGTTCCTGGAAAGATGGATATTATATCAATTATCTCAATTTATAATTATTTAGTTTTTTCCATGTCTGCCATGTATCTGCCTCATAATTCTTCTCCATGTCTCTATGTCATGTGTGTTGATGGATGATGTACAGGTAAATGATGTACAACCTTTTCCCTAACCCATGGTCCTACTCCTATCTTTGTTATTGTTGCTTCTCGGTCTCGATGTTGACTACTTAGGAAAATGGCTTTACTACTTACTCTGTATCTGTATATGATAATGAATATATATCTAGAGCTATAACCAGTACTAGGAAATGGGTTTCAATGTTGTAACTAGTACCAGGAAATGGGCTACAATATCAGTCATATGTATCAACAAAAGATGTTAGTAAGCCAAGTGGTGGGGAACTATGTGGAAATGAGCCAAGCGGTGGGGAGTTGTATGGATGGAAACAAAGGAACACAAATCACTGGAATGAAACTGTAATGAAGAGAGGGAAGGACATCGAGGAAGAATAATGTGTTTTCGATGGAACAAAGAGGGGTAAGAGGGGGCAAAAGGGCAGTAGAATGAAGAGAGGGTAGAGAGAGGGTGGCAGCCTGGGGGTGACAAGTGTAATCTCAGTATCCATTTCAAACTTTGGACAAATGTTTATGCAACATTTCTCCCAACAAATTTGGATAAAATAACTTGCCACAACAAACTCCTTTGAAAAAATTTGGATAAAAAACCTTGTGCCAACATTCATTTAAAAAACTTTGGATTAGAAAACTCCACTCATCAGGGCACGTGAAGTTTGCAATAAGAGGGCAAATCGAAAATTGGTTAAAAATTTCATGAAAGGAAATTGCTATCCATAAACTTTAGTTAAGTAGTGAAATTTGATGGTCAAGGGATGAACTAATGGCTTGTCAATGCTCAAGTGATTGCTATAGTCCTCGTTCTATTGTAGGTAGGGATATATATTACATATTTGAACTAGTAAAGGAAGGACAACACAAATGAGAATAATCATCTTAAGGATTGAGACAACGTTAAATTCCTCTATGCAAACAGAAGAATATTCCTCCTCATGCAAAGAAAGTATCTACTTTTTAAGTTGATTGAAGAAAAATAGGAAAGGAGTTTCTTTCAAAAATCAATTTTAATTGCTATAAAATGATTCTCTTTGAGACTAGTGTTGGGGATGTGGACTTGAGTTGTGTAGAGGGTGGATCCACAGATGGAGAAAGTTTACATATTATTGTGAAATTCTATTTAAATGTTATGTTTTCCTCGGGGGTTGGAAACCCTTTAGTCGGGACTAAATATTTCTATCAATGTGATAATAATCTTGAAGACTTGTGGGTTGGTTATCCACATTTAAAATAATGCATTTATGTTAATTTTTAAGTAGGATTAAAGACTTGGTGGTTGAAAAATATTTACTTCATTCTTGTATATTTTTATCAAGTGAATTTTAGATTTAAGGTTGGTGGTTTTTGCTTGAATTTGATATAGGAGAATTAGTTCTCAATATTTAATACAAGTAAAAGCTAGTTTATGATCAATTTGTCAAATTGTGCATTTCTTTCAAATTATCTAATCAAATATCTATTAATTATTCAAATTGCTTTATGAAATATGATAGTATGCTTGTGAATTTGGTTGTAGGGATATGTTGTAATATCACATGTTATTTTGAATTTAATCTCATTCATGTTATCTAAATATGTTAGCATGGCTTATGGTGAAGAATGAATTTATTCTTATTTTTCATTAATGCATTACATGCCTATAATTAAATTCTCATTATTACTAGTTTAGGATTAGATATAGGATTGCATTTGCATAATTAAATAGGACTGCATTTAGGATTTAGAAAAACTTTAACTAGAAAGTCTCTTTTCGAGGAGTAATCTGTTTGGTGGCAACCAAGCCCACATACCAATGGAAATCGCTACACCAAACAAGAGAGTCTAATTGGGACTTTCCATCGAGTGATTCTCCCTTCATTGGTAGAGGGATTTTTCTTACTATCAACAAAACCCTAGAAGACTTAAACTAGAGTGAATAATTGCATGTACCTTCTATGGTAATGCTCAGATAAGATCACGATTGATTGACCATATGACCATTTGTGATCCAACGTGCAAGATCCCACCTCTATCTAGAAAACTACATGAGGGAGGTTTATGATGAGGGACAAGAAATAATGGTGATATATGGGGCGACAAGGAAGAACATCCCTTGCATGATTTTGAAACGATATCTAGTTAACATGCATTTTGCGAATAGGTGAGGTGGATTAAATGAGGGTCTTGTCATGGAATTGGGTGGGTGGAACATTGCCCATTGATAATTTGAACCCTGTCATTTTCAAGAGGGGGCTTCGTTTCCTTGCAAATATGCAAAGGAGTCATTGGATTAAGGGGTGTGGAAGAAGAAAATCTTAGAAAATCAGGTGAATAGAATCAACTTCATTTCCTTGCAAATATGCAAAAGAGTCATTGGATTAAGGGGTGTGGAAGAAGAAAATCTTAGAACATCAGGTGAATACAGTAGAATCCAAAGAAAAATGGAACCAATGATGATTCAATGGGATTGGTATCCAAACATAGATGCCAAATGGTGTTTTTAGAGTCACCTACGATGTTCAAATTATATACACTAGGGGGAAAGCCAATTTAATGCCTAATAAAAGAGTGTAAGATTTAGCTTCATTGTTGATAACAATTTTAAGATTCCAAGAATATATAATTTCAACATTTCCTCCTATATCATAAATTAACCCCTAGGGTAACACTCTTTTCATCCTTGATAAAATTATATATATATATATATATATATATATATATATATATATAGATATATTTTTAATAAAAAAAAATTTAAATTTTATTTGTAATATAACATTAAAAAAAAATTATTTTTTTAAAACTTAAAATATAAAAACATTTATAAATGAAAAATATATAATAATAACATTAATCGATTAAAATCAAAACATTAATGGAAATATCTAAAAATACTAATTATATAATAATAATAATAAAAATACTAATTATATAATAATAATAAACCTATTAAAATAAATAAGTAAGAATATATTAAATTAAAACATTCCAAAAAAATACTAAAATGATAAAAAATAAGACTTAAACAAAAGAATACTAATCAACAACCATGGTAGCAGGTCACTCGGATTAACCTACTTAAAAAACAAATACGGAAAAAATATCAATTAACAATAAAATATTATTTAAAATTTTGTTTTAAATGGATTTAATTATATAGTTAAATTATATATATATATAATTAATTACTTAAAACTGGAATACATATTTATATAAATTTTTTAAATTTTTTATAACTATTTTTCTTATATATTAAATGGTTGGTAAATGTAGATAGATGTGATTAATTTATAATAACCATCAAAATATTTATTTTATCATATATTTTAATTTACTTTAAAAAATAAAAAATCAACAAGCTAAATTATAATTTTATTTTAAATTATTATTATTGTTGTTGTTGTTCTATATATATATATATATATATATATAGAAGAGTTAAACATATATACATTTAAAAAAACATGAAACAAAATTCTTAATCATCTAGATTTACCACCTATTTGTCATGGAGATTCTTAGTTGGTAAAGAGATTTTGTCACAATATCATGGCTTATCTATACCAAGTAAGCAAAAAATCATAATCACTTCCTATGGCACTAGTTTGTATGACATTATGTTTAATTAATCAATTCAATTAAAAAACAAAAATGTATAACTACTTTAAAGATAAATCTCAACTTTTGATTTGATTTGTACATACCACTAAAAATATTCTAAAATATTCTTTGGAGGTTAAATTTCAACCACCCACCAAATAATGACTAATAATTAAATTAAAATTATGGAAATCCTATTGGAGAATTTACATACCCATGAATATAATAATAATAATATAAATCATTGAAATAGATGATTGAAGCTAATACAAACAATAATATTTTTTTAAAAAAACATGTAGTAATTTATGTTAGAAAGAAAATTTGGATTATGAGCTAGAACCCTTACAAATTTTTTCATGATCCAAAATAGTACTATCTAAAATATAGAAAGTTTATTGTTGTGACAATTTTTCCCAACAATTTTAAATAAGTGCTCATTATATACTCCAAAAAAACTTCTAATAGCAATATACATCTACATAATATCAAAGGGTTCAAAAACTATTAGATTATATGTCAACTTCTCCATGGAGCTTGAGTCCCCATCTTTATCCCACTATTCTTACCTCCCAGGAACTTTCAACCTTTTTCTTCATAGGTTTGGCTAGTCCCAATGGAATCCACCGTAAAATTAATACTACTACTAGAATTTTCTTCAAACTTAGTGACCCTGATATCTAAGGCTATTAACTCAATCCATATTTCTTTTTGAAATTGTTCCATTTTATTCTGGAGTAATTCATGTTTAGTATCCATGAGTAATTGATGTCTTCTCCTCCCCCTTTATAATGCTCCTCTGTATGAGGGAATTCAACAACCTTCAACAGATTTGAGCAATCTTGCCAACAACCTATTCGTTTTAACCTTCCTCCTCTTAAAACCAATCCCCCAACTCTGCTATAGCACAACTATGGTGCTCCATGGTTCGAATGTCAAAAGTTAATAGGTGCTTATGTTCGCAATTGTGGGCACTCAACAACAGTGAAAAGAAAGGTTGAAGAGCAACATTGAGCCATATATAACCTCGTCTTCTTTTAAATCACCACCCTGGATCATTGAATTGCCAAGTTTCCAAATCCATGCCTGAATCACGGTGATTTCCTTGAACTGTCAATCGAATGACACAGAGGAAGAGAAGCATTAACATCATTCTACTATGAACTGAATGTGTTACCAGGGCCGAGGCTCCCCTCTCTTGTGTAAACTCCTTCCAGCCTTGAAGTATTAAAGCCATATGCCACTTTTGCACACAATTAACATCCTTTGATCACTAGATGTTATGGTGATTTAGACAAGGGTTCATCGCCTTTGATCCACATGGCTAGAAAATTAATATTTGCCACCATTCTTTTCGTGTGAACAACAAATTACAAGTAGAGATTCGAGTGATTGATGGGATTCGAGTGCTTGATGGGAGGAATGTTTGGGCGAGATCCTCCTTGAACGCTTGTTCAATTTTTTAGCTGAGGAAGCCTTTATAATCATTATTATGGTCATAATGTTCGTTTTCGGGGTTCATGAAATGGGTGAGCTAAGAATCATCCTTTGGTCCCATTCTAAATTCTCCTAGTCTAGTGTTGTTCCTCTATTGGCCAATGAATCTTCCTTTGTTTTCAACTATTTATATACTTGAAAAAATTCAATTGTTCAAATTGCATTGATTGCAAAACTATTCTCTAAAAGATAGGAGGGTTGAGCTTTGTGATCATTTAGTGAAAAAATTCAATTGTTCAAATTGCATTGATTGCAAAACAATTCTATGAAAGATAGGAGGGTTGAGCTTTGTGATCATTTAGTTTTCCACACCTGAAGAATTACAATCATTGAACCTCCAAACACTCTTATTTTGGTGATTTTCCTAGCTATTGATATTTCCAATCTTTGCCATAGCACTAGATATTCAACTTAATTATTGGATGCAACACTCAATCCCAAACATATTGAGTTTCTATTTATTGGATGCAACACCAAATCCCAAGCATATTGAGTTTCTGTTTATTCATCAAAACTAAAGATAATAATCCCTCCTGCCCTACCACCACTAATAAAAATAATAGTTTAATTATTATTAAATTTCTTAGATTTAATCAAATTTAAAAAAAAACAAAATTTAAGAATCACATATCAATATATAAAATAAATAAATAAATAAAAATAATAATTAAATTAAAAAAATACTTAAAAATATATATTAAATAGTTAGTTACACTATCTTTATCGAATTTTAATAAAAAAATATTACAGAACTATATTTTAATAATCTTATTAACCAAAGTGTATGACATAAGATTCTTGAAAATAAAAATATAAAGTAGCTAGTTTCATTATCTCTTTCCAGAACTGTTAAATATAGTTGAATTTTCATTATAAAAATATTATATAACTTTATTTTAACATTTTTATTTTATTTAAATTTATTAAATATACAAATATTTATATTATTAAATTTTTATTTTAAAAATAAAAATAATATTTTTCATACTTTATAATTAACATTATAATGTGTATTATTGCAGTATTAGGAGTAATGGTTTATAATTAATGTGTATTGTTGGAGTATTAGAGGTAATGGTTTATATAAATTATTTATTAAGATAAATAATTTTTTAGTATCATTTATTTCTTTAAAAATAAAAATGGTATAATACTTATATATTTTAATATTATTATAATTTGTTTTTCATTTTGAAATGTATAAGGTGAGGTTATATAGAATAAAATTTACAATTATTTAAAATATTTTGATAAGATTGCAGTATCTCAGCTACCTATATAATTTAAAATGTTTTGAACACATTGAAAACTTCGTATGACTTATAATTTTTGCCCTTTAAAGTAATCCAGCTGAATAGATTTATTAGTGTTTCACTTTATTTGAAAAGTTGATAAAGAATTAATGATGATGTCAGTGTCTTGATCTCTATGCAAAGGTTTTTTAATGTCATAATGACTTTGTACATATTGTTAAGAATTATGAAAAGCAGACCATGCCCATAGAAGTTTATAATGATAACAATAATGTTGATTTATAAAATTTTGATGTGTCTCATTCCATTTCTCATAAATCCAAAAAAATCTGTACACAATCATTATAACATATTTATATGAGGCAATTCCTATTTCATAGACTATAAAATAGTTAATGCGGTCTGACATGCAGGCATTTAACTTTTCTCCTTCCTCTCGATGATGCGATCTCGATGAGCGTGCTTTCACTGAAAGGGGAAAGTTAAATGCCTGCATGTCAGGCCGCATTAACTATTTCATAGTCTATAAAATAAGAATTGCCTTTTATATGGTGCTTAGTTTTTTCGGTGTGAAACTCTGACATGTCTTAAAAGTGTGATGGTTCTCATTCCATTTCTCATAAATCCAAACCATCTGTACAAAATCACTGTGAACATCTTTATATGGTGCTCAGTTTTTTTTTACAGTATGAACTCTGAAATGTGTTAAATTTATTTATGTTTCTCATCCCATTTCTTATAAAGCCAAACAATCTGTACGCAACCATCCTAACATCTTTGTATGGTGCTTAGTTTTTTCTAGTGTGAAACTTGACATGTCTTAAAATTTTGATGGTCCTCATTCCATTTCTCATAAATTCAAACAAATCTGGACAAAATCACCATAATGTCTTTATATGGTGCTTAGCTTTTCCCAGTGCGAAACTCTGACATGTCTTGTGCAGAGTGCAACATGGCGTATAACCTTTGCCCTGTCTACCCACAGGAACTGTTTGAGGGTTTGAGAGTACAGAGTAAGGAGCTAGCAGTATCCAATGTCAGTATTTTGATGTCTATGTAAACATTAATGTCATGTGTTTCTACAGTTATGAAGAGCGAACCATGACCATGGAAGTTCCCTGGAATAATGGAAATTACATTAAATCCGTAGAAGTTTGATGGCTTCAATTCTGTGTCTCATTAGTTCTCAAATTGCCGACGTGGAACTTTGATCATGGTGTTCACCTCAGTGAAATCCATGGGAACAGGCCAATCCAGGATGGAATTTGACAGAAAAATTGTTGTAGGTGAAAAAAGTGATTTTCTAGTTCAATATAGTCAAAAATTTCTCCTATCCGATTTACATTTTAATCTCGATCACATTTTATGTTAAAATGATTTAACATTTTATGTTCAAATAATTAAAATGAAAATCAGAATTGTAAAAATTGTCAATTTTGATCAGACTGTAAAAATGGTCAATTTTGATCAGATTTGAAATTCTTATCCTGTTTATGAGACTTTATAGCACAAAACTTGTGAAGAAGGGGTTTTTTTTGGGAGTAGTCTACCCAGGCGGAGGAATTGTCCTGAGGGCTCTGGGCAAAACAAATTCAAAAATCTTGTAGAAGCAGTGTTTGAATAGTGTTTTTGATGGTGGAAATAGATTCAGCACTATCAAAAACGTCTAAAACACTTAAATCTTAAAATTTAACAATTATAAATTGGATTTGCAAAAATCCTTAAAATTTTCTATAACTTTCCACACAACTCCTCCACCTGGTTTAACTATCGAGTTCTTTTCTTCCCCCCTCTGTCCATACGAAAATACAAGATTCTGTTATTTCTACAGCGAAGAGATGGCCCATGGAATGTGTTGCTGCACCAAAAAAGTCAAACATTGTAAACTTCAATGGGACAGTGCGATCACGTGGGAGCATGTGGGCAGGCAGCGATTTCAAAGATTTGTCAGCAAAATGATTCATTTATTCTGTACTGGCCATGTGCTTGGCACTTAACCTACCTGACAAAGCCCAATCCCAGAAAAATCACTTTCTGTTTGAATTCCACTCTGGTCTGGCCTACAATCATATCACTAACTCCACAAATCTAGTCCCACCACTGGAGTAGGTGCAGATTGAAGAGAATTAATATAATGGTAAATTCATCGTCAGGCAGATGGAAGTGGTAGGTGAAAGGATAGTCAAATTGCTTCATTTCCAGTGAAAAGATAAACTGGAGTTTGGGCAGATATTCTGGGTAAAAATTAGCTGGGTTTATTCATTTTTCAGAACTTTCAAGGGTTTGTCGGGTTACTTTAGAGAGAACTGAAACAACTGAGAACAGAGCATTTATGTGGGTAGAATTCGGATTTCCATGAAACTATGGTCAATTTTGTGTCAGAATTAAATTTAAAATTTAGATAATAATAAAATCTGTTTGAGAGTACAGAGGAAGCGGTACTCAATCCATTCTTATTATCTTGCTACAGAAATTATATTTCCATGATAGTTTGAGTTCCCACAGCATAAACCCTGCCCTTGAAATTCCATGATGATTTGAGTTTCATGAGAGGAAAAAACTCTTACCCTGGAAGTTTGTCTATGATATTTAGCCAAACACTAACATAAATTACCAAATAATAAGTTTATATTATCCAACTTCGGATCTGAGTAGCTCTCATCACACATCAAACTTTGTTTATAATATTTAATAAAATTTGAACGTGAGAAAAATTTCGAATGATTATTATTTTCCTATCCAAATTTATCTTTTATAAATAACATATTACACTTGATAAGTAGTTTAGTCTCGCCAGTTAAATTAAAAATTATGTTAAAAAAAAAAACTAATTGAAAATTTATAATTTACATTAATCAATGTTAAATTAATTATAGTTAATAAGAAAATGGGATCTTATATTTTGATTTAAAGTTTAGTAAGAACTAATAAATTGAAATGTAAAGTGGACTATTAAATATTTGTTCAAATACAAGGACTAGCATAAATTTTGGAGAGTCGTAACACATATACATAATATAAATAATGGTGGGAAGTAATTGTTGATAATTATATTTATTTGCATTTATTTCTATTCATTTATTTACATTTATTCTTATCAATTTTTTATGCAAAGACTTACTTAAATTATGGTGAGAAGTAACTAATTGTACTAGATGTGTATATTGGGACTATACCCATAAATTGTGGCATAAAATATATAAAGCAATTATCCACTTGATATTATATTGTGCAAAGGTTGTAATATGACCTTTTATTAAAATTATAGTTTTTTGTCCTTTCTTAGACTTGCCACTTCTCACCCAAAGATCAAAGATGAAATTTGACCGGCAAATTGCATGTCGCCTATCAACAACAACAAAAATTTAAAGTTCTGGCTTGGCAAAAACACTAAACTTTGTACCTTTTTATTCTAATTTTTTTATTACAATATAGTCTTTTTTTTTCTTTTTGTTTTTGAAAGAATGAAATTCAGTGGACTTGCCACTTGCCACCCAGATTAATTTTATTATTATTATTATCCAATTTTAAGGTCACACCACATTGGTGTATGAGACTCCCTTGGTTGTGTGACAACGGACCGTCTCCGCCTAATGATTTGAGGCATACATACTCTACCAAATGCTAAGCCTACAAAGACATACATATTCTACCCCCCTCTGGTTCTGAACCTGTGATCTCTTAGGAGAAAAAGCATGCCCTTAACCTTGTATTAGGGATGGAATTTGACTAGAAAATTAGTCGAGTGATTTTCCTATCAAATACAACCAAATTGGTCAGATAATTTTCCCATCAATAACAGCCAAACAATTTCTCAACTTGTCAATCTTCTATATTAAAATGATAAAAACAAATAAAATTCCACAAATGCTTCAAATTTGAAATTCCTGCGATATTTTATTTGGAATCATGCCACTACCACTCTACTCCTAAACCTAACTACCACTTTACTTCTGAATTTAACGCAATTACACACAACCCACACCAAACAAGTAAGCTGAGTGAGTCCCTATATTAATGGCCAAAAACATTACATACAGGTGCGAGATATCCATCGTTGAACCTAGCCATCAATATTTTAAATTTAAATACACTTCTTCCGCTCTCCATTTAAATAACCCAGAAGCCACTCCACATGGAAAGTTGAACAATCTCCACTGGAATAGTACAACGAGCATAACTCTGAACTGGAATAGTACAAAGATTGCAAAATAAATAATTAATAAACAGGACCATGAAGTAGCAGTTGGACTTTGAACAGGGTGGGTTGCCACTGCCCAGTCATCCAGGTCATACCCACAAGACATCTAACTGTGACGCAATCCCAGCCTTTAATTGGGGATTGTTCTTAATTCCCTGTTGCTGCACATGGTAGATTTAATATTGTCGTGATTCCTCTTTCTTTATTAATTAGTGCCTGCCACCCATTCAAGGACAGCGGGGGAAAAGGCATTATAAATGCATGTTTTTTCATGAAAATAAGGCAAAACCTGACAAAAGCAGCTTAAACAAAGGAGGCTGGGTCGATAATGGCGAGGCTCGTTGGTTTCAGTCTCAGTCTGGCTCTGCTCTTCTCCCTATTCCTGCCCTCTTGCCTTGCAGCTTCAGTTCAAGATGATGAAAATACGATTCAGAGCTCCAGTGGACGGAATATGGTTGCCCAGTTCCTGGCTCCACAGAACCAAATGAGGGCTAAAGTTGGAGACCCCCCTCTGAGATGGAGCCAGACGCTTGCCCACTATGCGCAGTGGTGGGCGAACCAGAGGCGGTGGGATTGTAGCTTAACACATTCCCATGGGCCATATGGGGAGAATATATTCTGGGGCAGTGGCAAAGATTGGCAGCCCAAGGATGCGGTCTCTGCGTGGATTGGAGAGTACAAATGGTATAACTATAACAGAAACTCCTGCAATGACTATCAGCAATGCGGTCACTACACTCAGATCGTCTGGAAAAAATCAAGAAGTGTTGGATGCGCCAGAGTTGTGTGCTACAACGGGGATGTGTTCATGACTTGCAACTATTTCCCTCCTGGCAACTACATTGGACAGAAGCCATACTGATATGGTTCTGCCTTAGCTACTGGTGTCCTGAGTGCTCTCACTTCACTTCTGCTGTCAATTATAATTATTATACAGAGATAATAGTGTAATATATACTAAGGAAATATGTCGGTGGAATGGGTTGTGTTGTGAAATTGGTTACAGATTATATACATTGAGAATGGGCGTGTATATGGTGATTTCAAAAGTGTGTGTTCCATATCATTGCCAGTTTTGCTAGATCGTTTGGGATTCGGAGGATATGTTTTTAATAATATTCTTAAATTTGAGTATTCCTAATATATGATTTTTTTAAAACAAAAGTTTCATAATTCAGTTATTAAATTAGCAGTGGGAAATTAGAATGCAGGTTGATTTTTTATTTTTTTCTAATAAAATCATGTTATCTGGAATTTCTAGATGGTGATCCAAAAAGAGGCAGACTTTCATTCCCAAAAATTTGAAGGTCCTGTGGGTCTTGGAAAGTTAAATCTGTTTCTTTATGCAGTTGTCTATAATGCGATTTTTTGGAAGTTTTTCCCGTGGGTTTTCCTGGTCAAAATCTGGCAGCAATTTATTGGAATCACAAGTTTGATAGCTAGTTTCTGCACAATCAAAGCGTCACAGGGGTTTTTCAGGGTGCTGAATCCAAATATGCAGTTAAAAAACCATTTTAAATAATACGAATCAAGATTTAACCTCAAATATTCTCAGCCGGATTCCGTCACCGGAATCTCCAAAAAATCCCATTATAGACAACCCCTTTTATGTCTTTAAAAAAAGCTTTTAGCCAAACAAAAACATACTATAAATTAAAATAAAAAATAAAAAGAAAATTATTATACTCTATTAGTATAATTTTATTATTTTATTTGATAAATTTAAATATTGTCCATTATATATACTTTTATATAAATTATAAAATGAAAAATAAAATAAAAATAAAATCATGCCAATTTCATAATTTCACTCTTATAATATTGTAAAAATTTATAATTTTATTATTATTATTCTAATTTCAAATAATCTATAAAAGCTAGTAACATAATTTGTTTAGAATTTATTTATGATGATTGAAGTATGTAGAATATATAAATTTTAAAGTTTTTATATAAAAATATATAAAGGAGTTCACTGGGTTTTGGATAAAAGGTAATCAGATGCTTTGTTGAGACACTCTTTGATGTGAAGTCACAGCGTTATGAATTGTACAATAGTGAGTTAAGAAAGTACAAATATTATACGCAGTATGCAATGCAATTTAGGGGCATAAGTCATTGGAGAGTCTATTGGGAAATAAAATGCACCTCTACATTCTGGGAAAACATAAGACCAAAAATGAAGCAATTTATGAGCATGAGTCATTGGAGAGTCTATTGGGAAATAAAATGCACCTTTACATTCTAGGAAAACATAAGACCAAAAATGATGCCAAAAATACCAAAAGAGAAAAACACAGATGTCTCGTACAACAATTCAACAATTCCTAATTGTTCACTGGTCCATGGCCTCATAAAACGACAATCCTAATTGTCCATGTAATCAAAAAAAGGTCCTCAAACATTGATGTGTCCTGCAGTTCGCCATGGAAGAAGGATTAGAAATGGATCTTTCTAGGCACAACACCACATCCAATCTTGGATAGAATGCCGGCCTTACCATTTTGTTGCTTGTAGACATGGGTAATTGACGAATTGTTGAAAATATTAATGAGAACTCTAATTGCTTCCAAGGAGATTTTAGATTGCATTGTCCATTGGCGCAATCGATAATAAGTTTGGAATCTCTAAAAGCAACAATTTCCCTGAGGCCAAGACAAGGTGCACAATGCATGACCCCCCAAAGTGTGAGGAGTTCCGCCCTGGTATTAGTGCCTGAACCATTGGAATTTTAAGAAAATCCCTGGCCCCAAGTGAATGGTCATGTCGTTGTCACATACACCAAAGGATGATGCACCACTGAAAAAACCCACAGGGAAGGCGGACCATAGATTTTTAGGGGATTGTGGGGTTTAGTTTTCATTAAGTTGAAAGTTCAAATCTCATGGGTAGGGGTTGAAGGAGGAAATCACTATAGCCTGGGATGATGTATTATAGTTGGGCAGATTGAGTTTTGCACAATCCTCATGACAATGTCTTGCACAATAGATTAGCTCACAGAGAATCCCAGGTCATAAGCTCAAATCTCATGGGTAGGTGTTGAAGGCGGAAATCAATGTAGCCTAGCATAATGTCTTACAATTAGGCAAATTGAGTCTTGCATCATCCTCATGACAATATCTTACACGATAGATTGGCTCACACACAATCTGAGTGAATTCTAAGTCTTGCAAAGTCATGATTACAATGTCTTACATGATAGATTGACTCACACACAATCCAACTGAATCTTAATATTGTATATAGTTCTAACAATATCCCAAGTGGGGTGAGGCCTTTAGTGAGTCTTGGATGATTCTAGTGATAACATCTCATAATTGTGTAGTGAGTCTTGTACAATCTTAGTGATAGCGTCCTCATAATTGTGTAGTGAATCTTGTACAATCTTAGCGATAGCATCCTCACAGTTGTGAAGAATGAGCACACACTGATCTAAATGACATCCCAAAGTTTGCTTCGTCTTATGGTTGGATAAATCATTCTTCCATCTAATCTAAATACAGACATAATGGAAAAATTTAACAAAAAAAAACATTTCCGAAATGTATAACGAAACAAAAAAAATTCATTTACTGGCGATTTTTATTATTTGAAGTAAACATTGATTACAGGATTCTGAAGTCTTTAGGCTAACTTCCATAGAAGCACTGTGAAAAAAAACTTATGTCTTTAGGCTAACTTCCATAGAAGCACTGTGAAAAAAAACTTATGTCATGTTAATTGAGGAAGCCAAGTACGCACGTACTTTGCAGCCAGAAAGGACGAGAACGGTCATTCTGATGTTAAATCAGAAGCCTCTCTGATACGGCCGGTCATACAAATGCATTTATGAGGTATCTGATAAATTATGTTTAAGGATCATAAGGCATAAATGACATAAACTTTCACTAATCCACTTATGAGGTTAGCTTATTGTATGAGAGGAAGCAGGCATAAATGCCACATAAACTTCCACCAGTCTATAACTGAAGTCTCTATTACCCACTCATGAGTTAGGTAGGTGAAATCCAAAAAATTATAAAATTTTATACGGGGTATAATATATCGATGTAATGGATATAGTTTTTAAAGCTGTATTTGTCATATAAAGAGTAAGTTAAAACTGTATCAAATAGAGATTTTAATGATAAATTTGGAATAAGTTAAACGGGATCAAATAGACATTTTAATGATAAATTTGTCTTTAATTTTACTGGATTTTAGACCAAGCAAAATTTCACTCAAAATTTAAATTAATTAAATTTATATAATATTTTTTTATATTTTTATTTAATTTAAAATCTTATAAAAATTAATTAACCATATTTATATTATTTTGTTGTAAGTATTAAACCTATTGAAATATCTGTAAACCTGTTGAAACAATATCTATAAAGAAAATCTTTATTGCTCTTAAAATTCTAAATGATGTTTTCACTTTTTATTTAATTAACTATCATTTATATTTCCCACATTTTTCTACAATTTTTTTAAACAGTGTTTTAAAGTTTAATCGTCTTCATTATTTCCTACCATTTTATTTTTTTAACTTTATATATTTTAAAAAATATATTTTTTTAATGAAATATTAATTATGAATTAAAGATTTTGTAATAAAGAGTGAAATAATTTAATATTGGAGAGAGTTAAATGAATAATTTAAAAAATAAACTAAAGAAATTTGGTATAGTTTTTTTACTAAAATCAGTGATACAATTTTAAGTAAGAATGTGATTTTTTGTTACTTAAAATGCATTTTTGAATGCATAAATAAATTTAGCACCTTGAAAAACATATAAAACACTCAAATTTTACATATTAAACAACTTAAATTAAAGCTTTAAAATTTTTTTACATAATTTTAATTAAAATTAACAAAAAAATTATCATAAAAACTACTATTTCATTTATAAATTACACTACACCAAAAATATTTAAAGTAAAAATTAACAATCATACTCACCTTCCAAATATATTTCGATAAGTTGTTCATACAAAGAACTATTAATGAGCTACTCAACTTATCTATCACTTAATAAAGTAAATTTCTATTTTTAATATTAACAATGTAAACTTTGAAACGGGAACTATAAACTCAAAACGAGAACTCTGCTCAAAGAACCCGAAAAAACATGAAAAACAGTGCTAAAAACGAAAAGTGTATACTAGAACGATGGGTTTTTTTTAAGGTCAATTTTGAACATGTTTTAAAAATGGCAGTGAGAACGAATTTTTTGTGCAAAAGTTGTGTAAAAACCAGCCTGAAAATGAAAAGTGCTAATAATGGAACGATGGATTTTTTGAGGGTTAATTTTCAACATTTTTAAAAAATGCCGATACAACCAAATTGTTATGTGCAAAAATTGTGCAAAAAACACCCTCAAAACGAAAAGTGATGCTCAAATAACATTTTTTGGGGGTAAATTTTCAACATTTTGCAATAATGGTGTAAAAGATTTTGTTATGACTCTGAAAAACATTAAAATTTCAAAAAAAATAATGAAAACATAAAATTAAAAATAAAAACAACGAAAAAAAACACAAAAAAATTTTAAAAAATACCAAAATGTATAAAAATATATATTAAAAAAAATCATAAAAATAATAATAATAATAATAAAAACATGTTTTCAAAAAAAACTATAAAATTAAGTAAAAATTGGAAAATTTTAAAGAAAAACTGAAAAAATAAATTAAATTAAAAACAAACTAGATTAAAAAAAAAAACGAAAATAACAAAAAAAAACTACAAAAATTAAGAAACTACAAAAATTAAGATTAAAAACATTTTTAAAAAACAAAAATATGTTGAAGTTAAAAATAAAATAAAAACCCCAAAAACAATTAAAATTTTTAAAAAATGCGTATTTCAAATTAAACATCATTTTCAAAAAAATATTTAAATTAAAAAAAGCTAAATATATTTTTGATATTTTTTAAAATAACATTTAAAATATATATATATATATATATATTACAAATATATATAAAATAAATTAAAAAAAAACAGTTAAAATATATATATATATATATATATATATATATATAACAAAATTTATTCTTTATTTAAAAAAACAATTTTATTGACCACCGCCCCACGGGCTGTTGAGCGGTGAATATTCGCTACTTTCCGGCGGCCACCCCCACAGACATTTGGACTATGGCTATCCGATTCTCGGAATCGGATAGCCACCACTCAGCCGCCTGTGGGGGTGGTCGGGTGGTGGTTATCTGATTCTCAGAATCGGATAGCCACCGCTCCGCCGCCCGTGGGGGCGGCCAAGCGGGAGAATCGGATATCCACCTCAAGGGGGATCATGGGGTGGTTATCCGATTCTGAGAATCAGATAGCCACCGCTTGACCGTCGGTGGGGGTGGTTATCTGATTCTCGGAATCGAATAGCCATCGCTTGACCGCCCGTAGCGGTGGCTATCCGATTTTCGGAATTGAATAGCTATCACCTGAATTCCCATGGGGGTGGCTATCCAATTCTTGGAATGGGATAGCCATCGCCCGGTTGCCCATGGGGGTGGCTATCCGATTCTCGGAATCGGATAGCCACTACCCAGCCACCCATGGGGGTGGGTGGGCGGTGGCTATCTGATTCTGAGAATCAAATAGCCACCGCCTGGCCACTCTATCCGATTCTCGAAATCGGATAGCCACCCATGGGGGTGGTCGAGCGGTGGCTATCTGATTCTCAGAATCAGATGGCCACCGCTCAGCCGCCCGTGGGGGTGGCCGGGCGGTGGCTCTCTGATTCTCAGATCAGATAGCCACCACTCAGCCACCCGTGGGGGGCCTGGGCGGTGGCTATCCGATTCTGAGAATCGGATAGCCACCCCCATGGGTAGTCGAACGGTGATTATCGGATTCCGATTACGGAACTGATACTGTTATGCGTTCAATATTTGTAATATGTGATTTTCACATTAATTTTTAAGTTAATCATTATTTAAAAAAAAAAAAAAAAAAAATATTATTTTTTTTTGACATGAAATTCATTAAAAAAAAAAACTATTATTTAACCATTTTTAGTTAAAATTTTCGCATAAAAATTGTGATTTTGACATGTCAATTCTAGCAAAAAATTATCAAAACGTGTAATTTTTTAGTTATATTTATGTTAAAAATGGTTATTTTTATGTCCATTGTTAAAAAATATTGTTTTTAGAAACAATTATTTCTTGTGAATTGAAAAAATAATTAAGAATCTACAAATATGTAGAATATTGAAAATTCAAAATATCGACTTTCTAATTTAAAAATGCAAAACAATAAAAACCTCACTACAAAAAAAATAAAATTAAAATAAAAACAAGAAAATATGAAGAAAACGATCACTTCAAAAATTATTAAATTTACAAAATAATTATTTACATTTCATACATTAGAAAATTTAAAGTAAAAAAAAGGTCTTTTAAAAAAAGGGTCTTGCAGAATTACCACTTTTTTAAATCACCATGAAAATCACTACCATTCTAAAACCCAATGTACATAAAAAAAAAATTAAAGTGCCAAAAACTATGATCTAAAAAAACAAACTATGATCTAAAAAACATGTGTGTTCTGCATCACCCCTTTTCAAAATCAGGTCACTTTTTTCCTATCTCTACAAAACGGATAATGGTATCAGTTCCCGTTTCAAAGTTTACATCGTTTATTTAAAAAGTTTTTATATAAATATTAAAAATGGTTAATATCAAATACTATGCGGAAAGTGTTTGTTGCAAAAAGAAGGGACGTTTCATATCACGATAAATATGGCGACTTTCTTCCAATTTGAGATTTGGTGAATTTTTTCAGTGTGTTTGTAGGTGGTTGTATTAGGCTCAAAAGTATAGAGGTGACTCCTCCAATTTGACTTCAGATCTCTCGATGACACGTGCATGTTTACTAATTCGTCTCATACCAAAAAAAAGAAAAAAAAATCATTCACACTTCAAAAAACTTTAATCATAATAAACTCTTGACTACCTAGTGGACCTTCTTTAATGAGACCCCATTACATTTATTCACTACTAACTACCACAGTGGGCCTTATTTATTAATAGTGGACCTAGTCCACCTTACATTGAATAGCCTTCACTATTATTCCCCTTGGTTACTTCCATAGATACTCCATATTACCCCCTTTAGATACATAACACATTCTGATAAAGAAAATTTCTAATTGTAAAATGTACGCACATTGAAGCATCTTAGAAGTGAGTATTATGTTTGTGGATAGCATTCATTATTATTTTACAAATCATAGCTTATGTAAATATTGATTGCTATTCTTTTGTCTTAATTTTTTGTTTGTGAATACCATACTGACCCATTAACACTTGTGAGCTTTCCATATGCATTTCCAATTTGAGCAACATTGTCAAACCTCACCATATTTATGATGCAAAATTATAATACAAAGAGTCATAAGAATTAAATTAAGTCAACAAAGATTGTGGCAAACATCCCTAGAATAAAGTGTAACCATGAGAAATTTGTGCACACATGTTCATATTGAAGACACATCTTAACCCTTCAGTTGAAACCAACCCTCATGAAGTCATGCTTAACCTTAAAAACACACCAATAAAAATAGTTATGGAAGCATGCATACTATAATCAGAACCTAGTGCACCCATGCACCCATGCATGACTGAATTCGAAGTCATGTAAGTAGAAATTGAATCAAATTGGAGATAATGAAATTCCTTGAAGATTGTAGAATCTTGTTGTATTTCTTTACCTTCCTCGGTCATATTCCATATGGTCAATAAATCTAATATTAGATGAATACAATTTTTCAAAGTTCATTTCAGATGAACCATTCAACATCCATGTTGAAGGTTTTTCAAGGATTTCTTGATTGAATTTTAGTTCAGATGTTTCAAATTGAAGATTGGAAATGATATCAATGTATGCACTAGTTCATATTTCCTTACTGATATAATTACTTAGACTTGTGATTGAAAGAGGTAATGTTAGCCCATAAGTCTCTAGACAATCACAATGTCTAAGATCACCTTCTTATTTGTTGTCATCAATTTCATCCTTATCCATAATTGATACATTGTTATAGAGATCTAGATCTAGAGATGGTCAAATACATGGACTATACATTGATATTAATACATATGATGAATACGTCTTAAAGACGTTTCTAACAAATTTGTGTTTTGTTTCTTAACATGGTATGAGAGCCTAAAACTCTTAGAGCTTGAATAAACCTATGAAAGTTATTCATATCAATTGAATGTTAAAATTTGTGGAAGAAGTCATAAAGAATTATAGCGGATTATAATTCATGATAAAGATGCCAATATTATAAAGAAAAAGGGTTACACTAAAAACAACAATTGTTTGCAAATCAAGTAATTCCATGGACCATATATGGAAAAATGAAGATATTACAACTATAACAAATAAACGAATAAAAGACCATTGTTTGTTTTCTAATAAAAGAAATAACATGAGGCGCAAGTCATAAATGTCACATATATTTTTACCAATCTATTTGTGAAGTTTCTATTACCCGCCCATTTATTGATCCTAGCAAGTTAAGTAGGTGGAACCTATAGATTTATAAAATTTTATATGCAATAGTTGATTGAACAAAGTCATGGTTGTATTTTTAAAAGTTGTGTTTGTCATATAACTCGGAAGAAGTTACAACTATATAAAACAGACTATCATTTTAATGATAATTTTGTCTTGAAGTTGACTAGATTTTTGAAGTTGACTGGATTTTAGAAATCTCTACACTCTATAAAATATCACAAATTGAATGCATGTTTGATGAAAATAGACATTAATAAAGCCTATGACTATGTCGATTGGGAATTTCTCATATTGATTCTACACAAGATAGGTTTTGCCTGCAGACATATCAACTGGATAATGGCATGTGTCACTTCAGTGAATATAAATGTGCTTATTAATGGCTAGCCAAATCAGTTTTTTAGGATCTCTAGGGGTGCACTCTCGCCTCTCCTTTTCATATTGGTTATAAATGTGTTCAACAGAGAAATGAGGGAGGCTAAGGAGAATGGCTTAATTAAGGGATACATGGTTTCAAAAAGCATCTCTATGAAACTTTCAATGTTTGTAGATGATGTCCTTTGTGTTGGTGAGGCCAAAATATGAGAATGGAAACACATTCATCATATACTATCCAAAATTAACAACACCACTAAACTCTCAACGAATAAAGATAAATCATAGCTTATATTAGAAAGGGAGGAGAGGAGGAGATTCATCATATTGTGGCCATGTTTGGTATTAGTGTCAGGTCATTGTCGAGTGGATTCAAGTACTTGGGATTTATACTAAAACCTTGTAACTACGAGCTGAGGGATTGACAGTGGCTGATTGAAAAATTTACTAAGAAGATTACTTGATGGGAGCACAAATGGCTAACACTAGAAGGAAGATCGATCATGGTTAAGAAAGACCTCCAAGGCATTTCCGTGTACTAGATGCATTTATACCATCTCCTAATGACTGTTATACACATGATTGATGTTATTATCTCTAATTTTCTTCAAAATGGGGTCAGTGATAAAAAAATATTTCATTTGACTTGTTTACAAACATTATCCAAGTCGGTGCCGAAAGGTGGTTGGGGCATTAGAGATACAAATATATTCAATCAAGGCCTTCTTATCAAGAGTTATGGAGGGCGTTCATTAGTTCAAGGATATGGCAAGACATCATTTATGATAAATACCTTCAAAACAAGAATCTGGAAGAATGGGTTTTTGTTGGCCCCCTTGTAAAAAACATTGCTTCTTACATATGGCACAATCTCATGAAAGTTAACTTTATGGTTTTGTGGAAATATTTGTAGGGAGGTGGGCAAAGGTGTGAAGGTTTATATCGGCCTAAATGGATTCAAAGGGATGACACAGGGGCTCAACCTTCTTGCTGATATCATCCAATGCCCTAATGGTCGTGCCATTTTTTCTTTTGCATAAATCAAGAACCTTCACTGCTCTAAATTTGTAACACCCTCCTCCCACATCTACCTAAGCAACCAGCTAGCTGGGGTAAACATGCGACAAAAGGCCACTATGATATGATTCGACATCTTAAGTCACGTTAAGGAAGTGTAAACGACGAAAAGAACACACCATACAGATATTCAACATCAGCTACAGGACCCTTAGGAACTAATCCAATACTTTAGACATCTTTCCCTTAGGTCCCACTGAACTTTTGTACAACTTAAGCCTCAATCGCTCTCATTCTATAAGCATGACAGCATCCATAAACCAAAATTCGCTCTCACCTGCTTGTCTGCCAGTGACCAGAGACTTTGTCAGTTCTATGCCTGTGACCCCAGGATTTGAGCCACTTTTTTAGGCCCAGAGCCTAGGTCACTGCCCAGAACTTAACCATCTCTTCATAATAGTAAAATAACATGGAAATGACAGTATAAAAGAAAATACTTTTTTAAGACCTTGACTGGACCCCTACTAGCCATGACATGCATTTCGTCAAACATATCACAAATATGTAATCTACATGTGTAAATAACAGTTCTAAGCATAGGGGTCTCATACTTAGTTGAGAATCGCTAAGAACCATTGATTCCTCAATACATCAAATGTCATTCCATCCACTAGGTCATAGATACATTGATCATTCAATTACAAGTAAAAACATGATGAAAACCATACATGGTTGTTGTCATAAAACACATACATAACTAACATAATAACAGCAGAAATACTCATGAAAGTACAACGATATATACCACATATAATCCATCAAAATACTCATAGAAATACAAGGAGAAATAACCTTTCATTAATGATGCAAAATCCAAATTTGGGATGGGACTTCCACGTTCCAACCGACCGTAGAATGGCTGAACCAAATCTCTCTTCAAGCATTCACTCCTGTGCCATATTCCAAGCATGAATGTGGGATCTCATAGAACACATCAATCAAAACTCACCCAGGGCTTCGAGAGGCCATCCATCTCAACCCATCAAATAATGATTCCACCTCATGGTCGGGCATCAAAAAACCATCATGAGATTGGTTTCCATCCAAGCCTTCCAGGGCATCTAGAGAGTTTGTTCCAACCAAGGCTTCCAGGACTAGTAACTCAACTCACATGCAACCTATGACCTTTCACCTCCCTTTTCTCCTAATTTCCATTATTTTCATAAAAAAAATGTGCCAAAAATGCCATTTTTCCTTTCTAAAGTCTTAGGCATTTCCTTTGCCAATTTCCTTACCCATAAACAATCACAAGTGATCCCCATCACTAGGATTTTGCCCAAAATTCAGCTTGGAATAAGCGTCCCATCATCCGTGGTTATTATGTTTGCTTTATTTACTTTTATTACATGGAATTTTGACGAGGGTTGTTATAAAACCCTCCCCCTTAGGGGAACACCATCCTCGGTGTTCAAAAACACCTATAACCAAAAAACTAACGTAAGCAAAATATACTGCCGATGGAGCTTTATAACTTAGCTCGATGCAATATTTACAATGATCAACCTGCTGAGAAGAAAACCAACATGAAACATAATAACATAACATCATCATGATATGACACCGATACCACTTATTGGAGCTTTATAACATAGATTATGGAGGTATTTACATCCATATACATATGTACATAAACCAACATCATCAAAACATATACCAAAGCATATACCACAACATATACCAAAATCACACCAAAACACTAATCCAAAACTGCTTTGCCTCAACCCAAAAAAAAAGGTAGGATACATAGCCTACATTTGATCCGCCATCTCCCATGTAGTTTCTTCGGGCCCAAAGTGCTTCCACTACACCTTAACTTTCTCAATCGCTCAGTTCTAGAGCATGGGCACCTTTTTTTGCAATATATACTGAGGCTCTCGCTGGAATTCCCCATTTGGTTCCACTTCAAATATAGACCATTCAATCACATGATTATTAGATTTAACATACTTCTTAAGCAATGACACATGGAAAAAATCATGGACTTTTATTGTCAGAAGCAGTGTAAGTTGATAGGCTACTGGCCTAATCCTCTCAATGATACTGAAGGGTCTACAAAATGGTGGTGCCATCTTAGCACATGATCCAATCTGAAAGGAGATCTTCTTCAGTTTGATGTGAAAGTACACATGTTCCCCAATGCGTAACTCCTTGAACAACCTGTTCCGATCTACATAGATTTTCTTCCTATCTCGTGCTACCTTTACAGTTTTCTTTAAAACATGCATTTCCTATTCCATGTTTGCCAACATATATGGTCCAATCAATACTATGTTAACCGAATCACTCCAACTGATGGGAGTGATAAAAATCCATCCATACAATGCCTCAAAAGGACTCATCCTCAAAGATTCATGATACCCATTGTTGTATGAAAACTCTACCAATGGAAAGTACTCTTCCCACTTTCGTTGTTGATGCATCAGATACATCCTCAACATGTCCTCCAATATCTTGTTCGCCCTCTCTATCTATCCATCTATCTGTGGATGATAAGCCGTACTGAAGGCCAATTCTGTGCCCAAACCTACAAATAACTCCTTCGAAAACTTGGAAGTGAACTTCACATCCCTATCTAACACAATCTTCTTCGGAACACCATGCAATTTGACCACATCTCCGATGAATACTTGTGTTATATCACTAGCTGAAAAATTAGACTTCACCGAAATGAAATGTGAAACCTTGGTCAACCTATCCACAATAAACATGATGGAATCATGTTGTCTCACTATCTTCGACAAACCTATAATGAAGTCCATGGAAATGACTTTCCATTTCCACTCTAGGATCGCGATCGACTATAGCAGTCCACCTATATGCTTACATTCTGCCTTCACACACTGACAATCAAAACACCTAGCCACTAACTCTGGTACATCCCTCTTCCAATTCGTCCAATGGTAAAATATCTTCACTATTGTCAATGTCTTCTGATAACCTAGGTGACTTGAATAATGTTTCGCATGAAACTCCCTCAAGATCATCTTCTTGAGCTCATTGTTGTATGGCACATATATCTTATCTCTAAACCTGACCAATCCATATGTTGTAAGTAAATAATCCACATCCTGTGCATGTGCACTTGTACCATTACTTGTACCTATACCACTACTTGTACCTGTACCTGTACCTATACCTTTACCTGTACCAGCACTATGTTGTAACATGTGCACAATATTCATATATTTGACATCCTACTGACCTGCTCGCAAGATCCTATCATGTAGATCTATCCCATAGGAGCTCATAGCTTCTAAGTGATTTACCTTTATCTGTCTGCTAAGAGCATATGCCACTCTGTTCTCTTTACCTTTGATATACTTGATCTCAAAATAGAACTCACTGATCATACCCAACCACTAAGCCTACCTACCATTTAGATTCAATTGGTCAAATAGATATCACAAACCACTGTGATCACTCATACATGTGAACCCCCTACCCAAAAAATAGTGTTTCCACATCTTCAGTGCATGTATACTCGTTTCCAACTCAAGATCATGTGTGGGATAGTTTTTCTCATGCTCGTTTAGTTTTCATGACTCATAACATACCACATGTCCATCATGCATAAGGACTCCACCAAGTCCTCTCTTGCAAGCATCTGTGCATACTACAAACTCTTTGTTCGGGTCTGCAATCTTTAGCACTGGTGCATGTGTCAACAACTGCTTGAGCTGCTCAAAACTAGCCTCACACTCCTTTGTCCATTCAAACTTCTTACCTTTCCTCTACAATGATTTGATAGGATAAGAAATCTATGAGAAGCTCCTGATGAACCTCCCGTATTAGACTACGAAACCCATGAAGGATCTCATCTCATCCACATTCTTAGGAGCTACCCACTCCATGATAGCTCTTATCTTTTTTGGATCTACTGCAATGCCTTCTTTAGAGACAACATGCCCCAAGTAGCGTACCTCAGTCTGAAAGAAACTACACTTGCTAAGCTTAACATACTGCAGATTTTCCTATAGATTCAGCAGCTCATGCAATGTACTAAAGCAAGAGACAAGAATATACTTCTACTCTTTACAGCAGAAGCACATAAATATCGAGAAAAACAATAATCGATAGAGGAAGAGAATCAAATACCTAGAACACAATAAATATCCAGGGAAAGCCACAACTCAAAACCCCACTATCTGTGTTGCATATATCAGAAAATCAAGATGATATTACAATGCTTGTTCTCACAAGAACAATCCAGCACTCAGTAAAATCAATATCCAACTCACAAGAAAGCTCTGGGACAACACTTAGCCAATTCACTAGCTCTCCAAGTCCCTATTTCCTTGCACAAATCCTATGGCTGATTAACCCATCTTAAATGGAAATCAGTGCACTCAAAATTGCGCAATCCCTTCAAGGAAAAGTTCCTAATTGCATGCACTATCAGTGCAACTTAGAAAAATCTAAAACAAATAGTACATTGTCCATGCACTCTAGTCTCAATTGGGTCTTTCTTAGAATCGACATGCATGAATTTTTGATCAGGGAGTCTTCAGTTAACTGGAGTAGCACTAGTTGGGTGCACTAATGTATCAACTGACTGTTAACTCACTATTAGTCCCTCAAACAGTTTGGAACTAATTTAACTGGACTTAACTCAATAAATTGAGTTAACTAATTATCACTCATACTTAACTCATCTTGGACCCCTATAATATAGGGAGAACATATACATGACTTTAGAAAGACTTCCAACTCGAAATTCCTAAGCTAATTAAATTAATTAAACTTAATTAACTATTTACAAGTAGCTATGAGAATATATTTTTGATTTTAATTCACAGTTTAATTCAAGGAAAAATTAAACTAGAATTTCTTGTTGCCATTTCTCAACACTCCCTCTCAACAAGAAAGGGATTATCAGCTACCCCGATCCTGTCTCTGTGAAACTCGAATTTACATCTTAACAATTCCTTTGTCAAGATGTCAGCATCTTGCTCCTCAATGGGAATGTAATCTAAAAACATGATCCGCCTTAACACACAATCTCTGAGATGATGATATTGGATATCAATATGCTTGGACCGATCATGAAAAATTGGATTTTCAGAGAGTTTGATACAACTCTGATTATCACAATAAACCATTGTAGGATCCATATGTTGACCAAACAAACCAGCCAAGATCTTCCTCATCTAGATAGCCTCACATGTTGCCTGACTTGCAGCCATGTACTATGCCTCTGCCGAACTGAGTGCGACCGATCTCTATTTACTGTTGTACGAAGAAATTGTCGTTGATCCAATATTGAAGATCCCTCCTGATGTGCTCTTCCTGTCGAATGCACTCCTTGCCCAATCTACATCGGTGAAGCCTTGAAGCTTCACTCCCTTTGTTCGTCTATACCATAACCCAAATTGAGTAGTGCCTCTGAGGTATCTCAACAAATGATTTGCCTCCTTCTAATACAACTTGGTAGGCCTAACCATCGCTTGACTAAGCTAGTTAACTACATAACACATATCCAATCGTGTGTTCACCAAGTACATGAGTGAACCCACAAGCTGCCTGTAAACAGTAGCTTCCACTACTTCCCCTGAAGTAGCATCCTCCTTCCTCTAGTTACCAGCTAGAGGATTCTCCATGGGTTTACTGCTCTCCATGCGAAATCTCCTGAGTATCTCGTTGGCATACTTTCCAAATATACAAACAACTCCCCATCTCCCTACCATACCTCCATGCCAAGAAATTAATGCATGATCCCCATGTCTTTCATCTCAAACTCTCTTGCAAGGTCCTCCTTGCAATATTTGATGAGCTTCTCATCACCTGTAAGTATGAGATCATTAACATAAGGTATAATGATCAACAACTTACCTTCCACCACAATTTGGTACAAGTTCACATTCGCTTCAATCTTTTTGAAGCCCAACCTAGTGAAGTAGCTACCTATCTTGGTGTACCAAGCACGAGGTGCTTGCTTCAGCCCATACAATGCCCTCTTTAGTCTGCACACATGGGACTCATGGTCAAAGGTTTCAAAACCTTCGGGTTGCTCTATGTACACCTCTTCCTCAATCATGCCATTGAGGAAGGCAATCTTCACATCCATTTGATGGATCTTCCAACCCATCTGTGTTGATAGTGCTAATATAGATATGATTGACGAGTACCTTGAAACAGGTGCAAAGGTCTCATCATAGTCAATCCCCTTTGCCTGTGAAAAGCCATGGCCACAAATATGGCCTTATGATTCTCCACACTACCATCTACAACTTTCTTTACCTTGTAAAGTCAACGAGAGCTCACAACTGACTTGTCCTTCGGTCTCGTGACCACATCCCAAACATTGTTTCAAACTATGGAGTCATACTCCTCCACCATCGCATCAACCCAAATTGGCTACTGCACTGCTTCCTGAAAAGAAGATGGCTTTGTCTTAATACATGCACCCATAAGTGCCATGTATCCAGTGTACCTCTCAAGTGACCTCCTCCATCTACGTTAAGAAGTGGGTGCTCCCACATATTCCCGTGCATCATCCAACAATATGTTAGCCTCTTTAGTGCGCTTTCTTCCCTCTCTAGAAGACTTTGTCTAAGTGGATGTCTCCACTCCCAGAACCTCTACATGTGGTTGCTCCACATCAATCTAAGGCCCCTCAACCTTAGGAGCTAAAAGCTCCTCATCTGCATGTAGCTCAACCTCCCTCTCAAGGGAAACTAGCATGGCCTTCTCCTCCTTGAATCTGATATCCCTGCGAACCACTGTCATCCGACTGGTCAACACGTACACCTGATAGTTGTGAGGTGTATCAGTTTACCTCACAAATATCCCCAACTCTGCTATCGGGTCAAGCTTCTTCTGTGCATCTTTGGTCATATGGCAATATATCGATCACCCAAAAATCCTGAAGTGACCAACATCTGGCCTCTTACCAGAATAAGCCTCTGTTGGTGTCTTCATCTCAAGTATCCGATGTGGGCTACGGTTATGAACATAAATCACTGCGTTTCATGCCTCAACCCACAAGTGTAGTGGCAGGCCCTGATATTGCAACAATTCCCTCGCTTCCCCTACTATGCTTTTGTTCTTCCTCTCAGAAACCCCATTCTGTTGAGGTTTATGGGGTGCTGTCAACTCTCGTTTAATCCCTTCCGCTGCACAAAAGTTCTTAAACTCATTGGAGACATACTCACCACCGTTGTCACTCTATAGATATTTAACCTTCTTTCCTGACTCTTTCTCAACCAATGCTTTGAACTCACAAAAATTTGTGAAAGTTTGATCCTTTTTCTGCATGAAAAATATCCAACATTTACAAGAATAATCATCAACAAATATAACATAATACCTGTATTTGGTCATGGATGTTGTCGAGAATGGTCCACACACATGTGAATGGACTCTCTCTAGAATAGACTCTACATTGTTGTCTTTGTCTCCAAAGGAAGACTTGGAGAAGATAACATCATATCCTTTATCCTCAAGCATGGCAATGAATACCAAGTTCTTCTTCAGCTCGGGTACATACATAAAATTCTTCAAGGTGGGTAGAGTGCCATGCTCCCTATAAAAAGAAATAGTGCCCAATCCAGTAGCACTATACTTCCCGTCGCAACCCATCTCGATATGCATCTAGAGATATTTCTCCTCCAAGTCACTGGATAACTCTTTGTCGCCAGTCATGTGGAATGAAGCTCCATTGTCTAAGTGCCATATACTTCCCAACAATGGTGACACCAAGCATGCAATGGGGGAAAAATCCAATTTGAATTGAGAGGCCAAAGCTTCACCCGTCTTTCCTCCTGAGGACTTCTCTTTGGACTTCTTGAGTTGACAATTGGTAGCAAAATGTCCCATCTTGTGACAATGAAAGCATTTAACTTTCGTCATGTCTTTCTTCTTACTTCCATGATAAGAATCTAATTTGGAATGGGAAGCTTTCCCTTTCCCCTTCCTTTCCTTAATTTCTAAGGCACAATTCTCTTCGTCATCAGTGTTTGATGAAGAGCCATACCTAGTGTTCCTCCTGATCTCATCCTACATTAAATCCAACCATAGTCATTCCCAATCTGGCTACTTCTCCTAACCATTGATAGAGTCCTGATAACTATGCCAACTCTTTGGGAGTCCAAGAAGAGTAAGGCTCACCTTATCTTCCTTTGAAACCGTGATTCCAACACTTCCAAGTTCATCCCGACATTGAGTGAACTTGGTCAAGTATTTTGAAATCGTCTCGCCTTTCTCCATTTTAACTTTTCGAAGTTTATCCTTCAGTGCCAACTTTTTTTGATCACTGCTATTCTGATACAAGTCCGTCAATGTTTTCCACATAGCATGCGGGGTTTCCTTTCCATGGAGACTCGAGACAGTGTGGTCTCAAACTCCCTCAAGGATTATCCACCTTGCCTTCGCCACACACTTCTTCCATTCAACCAAGTTCTGTGCATCCGTAGTTGCTAGCTTAGGAACTTCCTGTTAAAAAAGTTCCTTCAAGCCATTTTCCTCAAGCACAACCTCCATCCAGTCCCTCCAGGCTATAAAATTCGAGTTTCCTTCCAAGGCATACTCGAGCCGCAAACCGTAGAATGCCACGTGTCGATCGTGAAGTATGAAATGAAAATTTAAATACACCTGTAACCCTGAACTCAAAAACTTCGAAATCTCCTCTAGTATATTGTTCCCAACTTCGATACCATGTAGATTTTCCTGTAGATTCAGTGGCTCATGCAAGGTACTAAAGTAAGAGACAAGAATCTACTTCTACTCTTTACAGTAAAAGCACATAAAGATCGAGCAAAACAATAATCAATAGAGGAAGAGAATCAAATACACATAACACAATAAATATCTAGGGAAAGCCACAACTCAAAACCCCACTATCTATATTGCATATATCGGAAAATCAAGATGAGATTACAATTCTTGTTCTCACAAGAACAATCTCAACACTCAGTAAAATCATTCTCCAACTCACAGGCAAGCTCTTAGCCAAAAATTATCCAATTCACCAGCTCTCCAAGTCCTTATTTCCTTGCGCAATTCCTATGGCTAACTAACCCATCTTAAAGGGAAATCAGTGCACTCAAAACTGTGCAATCCCTTCAAGGATCAGTTCCTAATTGCATGCACTACCAGTGCAACTCAGAAAAATCTAAAACAAATAGTACACTCTCCCTGCACTCTAGTCTCAACTGGGTCTTTCTGAGAATCGACATGCATGAGTTTCTGATGAGGGAATCTTCAGTTAACTAAAGTAGTACTATTTGAGTGCATTAATGCATCAACTCACTATTAGTTCCTCAAATAGTTTGGAACTAATTTAACTGGATTTAACTCAATAAAATGAGTTAACTAATTAGCACTCATACTTAACTCATCTTGGACCCCTATAATATAGGGAGAATATATACATGACTTCATAAAGACTTCCAACTTGAAATTCCTAAGCTAATTAAGTTAATTAAACTTAATTAACTATTAACAAGTTGCTATGAGAATAGAATTTGATTTTAATTCACAGTTTAATTCAAAGACAAATTAAACTGGAATTTCTTGCTTCTATTTCTCAACATATACAACTGATGCTCTCTTAATAACCTCAACACCGCTGCTAAATGTTTGACATACTCTTCCTCATTTTTAGAATATACCAGTATATCATCAATGAACACAATAACAAACTTATCCAAATATGGACACAACACACTATTCATCAAGCACATAAATGTAGTTGGAGCATTAGTTAATCCAAATGGAACAACAACAAATTCGTAATACCCATACTTGGTCCTGAATGTGGTCTTGTAAATGTCCTCCTCTTTGATGAGTACATGATGATATCTGGATCTCAAGTCAATCTTAGAGAACAATGTTTCTCCCTTCAGCTGATCGAACAAGTTGTCAATCCTAGACAACGAATGGTTACTTTATTCTTGATGGTTACTTTGTTCATGTGCCTATAGTCAATGCATAATCTGAGAGTGCCATCTTTCTTCTTTACAAATAATGTCGGTGCGCCCCAAGGTGATACACTTGGACTAATGTATCCCGTATCCAACATTTCATTCAACTGCAACTTTAAATCAACCAACTCAAGTGTGCTCATCCTGTAAGGTGCTTTTGATGCTGGAGTTGCCCCTAGCACTAACTCAATAGAAAAGTCTACCTCCCTGTAAGGTGGCAACTATGTAATGTCCTTAGGAAATACATCCTTGAATTTCTATAAAACTGGGTACCTTCTCAACACATCTGCATCTTCAACTTCCTTACCTTTATCACTAGAAATGTGCACTGCAAATTGTTTAGACCCTTTCCTGCGACTACACTTTGCTTGCATAGTTGCCACCATCCTAACTAATGTAGCTTTGTTCTTACCCTATAAGACTCTTAGTTCTCCATTATCATCAACACACTCAATGGCTTTGTCATAACAATTTACCTTGGTTCTATGAAGATACAACCAATCCATGCCCAACAACATACTGTATGATCCAAATGGTAATACATTGAAATGTTTTGCGGTAGGCATACCATTCAAATCAAACGCACAAGTTCTTACCCAATGATGAACTTACTTCTTCGTACCTGTAGCCAATTTCACTAACCAAAACTCTGGATGAAATTCCTTACTCAAACCACAATTATCCACCAAGTCAAGACTAACATAGCTATAATTAGATCCAGGGTCAATCAAAATAGAAATAACCTGATCACTAAGCTTACCGTCCATATCAATGATAGATGCTTGATGATCTGGATGTTTGTTATCCAATGCTGCATAGATACGTGGAATATTCTAACCAACATCCCCAACAATCTGTGCCTCATGCACACTATGTATCTGAGGTATACCGCCCTGATTTTGTGGATAATCTCTCCTGCGATGATCCTTGCCACAAATCCAACACTCTATAGGTTTCTAGTCTGTCTCCTTGTTCTGTTCTCTTGATCAGAATCCCTATCCTCTATCCGATGCATTGAACTTCTTAGGTGGTGCAACATTCTCCTTGTTACCTGTATCCTAAGGCCTTGCTCGATTTCTGTCCCATTTTCCTTTATTCTTTGCATTACCTCTCCAGTCTAGCTTAGTCTCAGTTCTGCGCTTTGATTGTTCATAGAAATGCCTTAGCTTCCAAATGGCCTCCTCCAATGATATAGGCTCATTGAGCTCAATCCTGTCTTTAAATGAAACCGGTAACCCACTAATGAACCTATGAATCTTGGCCTTTTCCTCTGTGAGATAAGGCACATACCTTTGTAACTCCAAGAATCTGCTAGTGTACTCATCATCTGTCATGGAACCCATCTTTAGGTCATAAATTCTTTCGCCTTGTCATTAAGGTATCTTTCTAACAAATACTTCTTCTTGAATAGCGCTCAAACTCACTCCAAGTCAAATCCTCCTCATGAATGCATATGAAATTCTTTACATATTCCCACCAAATGTATACTTTACCTTTGATACTGAATGTAGCCACTCTAGCTTTCATGTTCTTTCAATAGTTATGCAATTTGAATAATTTCCTCATGTCAAGCAATCATGCATCTGCATCCTGTGGTTTCTTCATCTCTCCATTAAATGTTGGTGGCTTTGCTCTCTTAAATTCATTCAACAAGTATCCCCTGTCACTCCTCCTGTAAGGATGATAACAATGACGATCATGATTCTTATCTGAATTAGAACTAGAATAATACATGTGTCTATCCCCTCTCCTATCCAAAGTGTTCAACAATCTGCCATCTCTAGTTGTGTCATCTTTATTTGACCCGTGACCACCATGCGACCGACTACCATATTTCCCATTAGTTCTTTCCTCCTTATAGTTGATCCGATGTGGTCCTTAGCACTGCAAATATGACAAACTTTGAAGTATCATTGCATTTACCTATGCTTGTTTCTCCTACGCCTGCATGATTATGTCATTATCTGCCTTACAACTCCTTATTTATTCCTTTATGCTTCTTAGTGTAACTTCCAAATAAGAAGAGTTCCCAACACCATACTGCTCTTCAGATTCATAGGGAGAGTCTTTATAGTGAACCATCTTTCTAGCCATTTGATATTTCTTCCTACAAGGTATACCATGTCAGCTAAACCAAATCACAATAAACCAACGTACCTTAGCTTAGCTCGGGGAGGGTACCTTGTCTGTAATATCAACAAATCAGTGTGATACATGTATAACATAATCATGACAGTATATAAAAACTTAATACATAAGCATATGACCATGCAATCGTCATTCTAGCTAGGGTCCAGTCATCAATGCATGACCTTAACAACAACACACACCACAACCTCATGCATGACAACAACCACTACATCATTGTACTCTTGACCACATGCAAACATGAACATGCATAAGAAATACGTAACCAAATACACATATGCATAAACACATATGATCAAGCATGAATGAACGATACTTGAAATCAAACCTACAAGAATGATACATGCAACCAAGCATACAAGAATGTAACCAAACATGCAAGAATGTAACTAAGCATACTATAATGATACATGTAAGCGACATAAATCGACATGTAACCAATCATACACTCACAACAATGCATTCCACAATAACAACCTCAAATTTCATGTGACGACATCACTACAACCATGAACAACATCATGCAAATGCAACAAGAAAATGAAATGCAAGGGTGAGAGACACACATGCAACTGACATGCATGTATGAAAAACACATAGCCCATCTAATCCAAGGGGTGAACCATGCTCTGATACCACTCTGTAACACCCTCCTCCCACATCTACCCAAGAAACCATCTAGTTGAGGTAAACATGTGACGAGAGGCCACTATGATATGATTCGACCTTCTAAGTCATGTTAAGGAAGTGGAACCGACGGAAAAACACCATATATACATTCAAAATCAACTACAGGACCCTCAGGAACCTATCCAATACTTTAGACATCTTGCCCTTGGGTCCTATTGAACTTTTGGACAACTTAAGTCTCAGCCACTCTCATGCTATAGGGATGAAAGCGTACAAAAACCCAAAGTCGCTCTCACAAGCTTGTCTGCCAACAATGAGAGACTAAATTTGTCAATGCTTTGCCAACGACCCCAAGATTTTAGGCACTTTTTCAGGCCCAGAGCCTAGGTCATTGCCCATAATTTAACCATCTCTTTAGAATAGTAAAATAGCATGGAAATGACAATATTAAAGAAAATACTTGTTTAAGACCTTAATTGGACCCCTACTAGCCATGACAAGAATTTCCTCAAACATATCACGAATATGTAATATACAAGTGTAAATAACAGTTTTGAACATAGGGGTTTCATACTTAGCTGAGAATCACAAAGAACCATTGATGCCTCAATACATCAACTTCCATTCCATCCATTAGGTCATAGATACATTGATCATTCAATTACAAGTAAAAGCATGATGAAAGCCATACATGACTGTTGTCATAAAACACATACATAACTAACATAATAACAACAAAAATAATAATGGAAGTACAACCATATAGACCACATATAATCCATCAAAATGCTCATAGAAATACAAGGAGAAATAAACTTTCATTAATGATGCAAAATCCAAACCCTGGATGGGGCTTCCATGTTCCACCCGACTGTAGAATGGATTAGCCAAATCTCTCTTCAGCCATTCACCCCTGTGCCATATTCCAGGCATGAATGTGGGATCCCATAGAACACATCAATCAAAATTCATCTAGGGCTTCCAGAGGCCATCCATCTCAACCCATCAAATAGTGATTCCACCTGATGGTGGGACATCAAAAAACCATCATGAGATTGGTTTCCATCCAAGCCTTTCAGGGCTTTTAGAGTGTTTGTTCCAACCAAGGCTTCCAAGACTAGTAACTTAACCCACAGCGGCCGCCGGGCTTCGAGAGTGTTTGTACAACCAAGGCTTCTAGGACTATTAACTAAACCCATAAAGGGATTCTAGAGCATTTGTACACCCAAGGCCTCCAAAACATTTGTCCAACCAGGGATTTCAGGAACTAATAACTCAAACCAAGCTAAGGAAACATGATAACCAACCAAAACAAGTAATGAAAGTAAACCCACAATCACCATGACTATCCAGGAAATGGTAAGGCTAGGCAATCCATTGTCAATCCAGGCAATCCTCCATGCCAATGATAGATCATGACCAAGAATCCACATGCATATGCCATGCATGCCAAAACTAGTGAAGAAAACATACATGCAACTCAATATCTGCAAGAAAATATGATGTAGTTGCTAATCTTGATGACCTCTTGAGCTTTCCTGCCCTTCATTTTTCTTCTTGCTCCAAGAATCCAAATATGCCACACCCACCAATAGTGCTCCAAGAAAACTCTAAGTTTCCAAGAGTATGAGAGAGAGAGAGAGAGAATAATGAGAGAGCTCCAAAATTGAACTGACAAAAGGTTACCAACTGATCCTCATAAACTTTTTTTTATGAATGAGGCCTCTATTTTCTTCATTTTCCTCCTCACATGCAACCTATAACTTTTCATTGTACTTAAATGGATCTAATTTCCATTATTTTCATAAATAAATGTGCCAAAAATGTCATTTTGCCTTTCCAAAGCCTTAGCCATTGTCTTTGCCAATTTCCTTAGCCATAAACATATACAAGTGACCCCCCATCACTAGGATTTTCCCCAACATTCAGCTTGGAATAAGTGTCCCATCATCCATGGTTATTAATTTCACTTTATTTACTTTTATTACATGGAATTTTCACCAGGGATATTATAATATTCTTGTCATCCTTATGGCCTCATGTGCATGAAATTAGAATTTCCAAGGAGTTAGTGTATCAAAGAAAACAATACAAATTGCATCTTGGTAACGCTCAGATTTACCTTTTTGATAACCCTGATAAGTTGACATGAACATTTTGTTTCTTTGATGGTGAAATGTCTATCAAAAATGCATATGCCTACATTTCTACTCTCATTCAAATAGAACTCCATGCTCAATGGTTGACCCAAATGTGTAAATGGGATTTTCCATTAAAAATTAAATGCTTCTCTTGGTTAATCATCCATAACCAGATACTAACATGTAACCAGCTAAAAATATCCCATATTTGTAACATGTAACCACTTTTGTTTTATAATGAAAGTGGTTTGTTTTTTCTTCATGAAAAAAGAAAGATTGTCTTGAATTTAAATGGAATTTTAGACACGTCAAATTTTCAGTCTAATCCAAATTGGATTTGATTTTGTGTAGTTTTTATAAGATCATTTTAATGATAAATTTGTCTTCACTGTAATCCAAATTGGATTGGATTTTGGATAGTATTTATTGGATCATTTTAATGATACACAATGGTTTTGAATTTGATTGGATTTAGGCATATCAAAATTTCACTTACATTGAATTTTGTGTAGTATTTATTGGATTTATAATATTTTGTTACAAGTATTTATTATATTAATATAATTAAACGGGTTGAATTTGATAAGTACATTTTTTGGTTTTTATTTTTTCAGTGAAATTGAGTGATGATTTTTGCCCAGATTGCAATGATTTGTTTTTTCAGTGCATTTCACATAAAAATTTCACTTAGATTGAATTTTGTATAGTATTTATTGGATTTATAATATTTTATTGAAAGTATTTATTATATTAATACAAATTAAAATGATTTATTTTGATGAGCAGATTTTTTGGTTTTTATTTTTTTATTGAAATTGAGTCATGATTTTTTCCTAGATTGCAATGATTTGTTTTTTTAAATGCATTTTTGAATTTAAAATTAGATTTTAGATAAATGTAAAATACTTAAATGCAAATTCAATAAATTTCTTATTTTTAGGTGAGATCAACTAAAAAATTGAATAAAAAAATTGCTAGCTATATATATAATTTTTCATATTTTTGATAATCCCTATTTTAACATAATTTGAGTTTCTTTATAATATTAACCAGCATAGATTTATTTAAATACAGATCTAACATGAGCTAAGAGAGATCAAATGTTAATTTTTAGTGTTTAAATTGTATTTTGAAATTCTAAATAAAATATATATAAAACTAAATAAACATTTTAACCATAAAAACTTAATTTTTAATAATATATACATATTTGAATATATGTCAATATTAATTTTTATTAAAATATTCTCTATTCAATCAATTAAAATAGGCACACAATTCCAAACAAAAGATCACTGTAACATCGAAATTTGCAATGTTGCACACTGAAAATTGGCACCAAGCTTCTAGAATGCCAAACGATCTTCCAGTCTTGCGCTTGTGGAGTTGTTGCTTGGATTGTTCATTCAGTGAATTGTATTTTCATTTTCAACTGCCAATATAATATACAAACCAAACTAATCAAACATTTTGACTGGTTATTACTATTTAATAGACAAAATCTATCCCACTCCGAAGATTTTAAGGAGTGCCTTGACTTTTTATTTAATTAGCTATGGTTTATATATACATATATTAAAATTTTATACTTAATATTTTATTAACCGGAATTAAATAACCGGAATTAAATATCTCTTTGTAAAGCGTGATATATTTTAATATTTGTGAAAGCTGAACCTATAATTATTAATTAAATTAAGGAAATTTACAAGGTGCGTTTCACGAGACATAATGTTATGCTTTTATGAAGAGGCAAAAGCAGCTTTGTATTCATAATTTTAATAAAAACAGTATTAAATTATAATAGTATTGAAAATGTATTTGAAAGGATATATCAATGGATTGTTTATCATTTGGCATAATTTTGGTCCTGAGCTATTTAAATTATGGTTTTATAAGTATATTTAAATAAGTTGCTTTGTTAATGATTTTTTTTGGTTTATATTAATAGTTTAGTTTTTTTTTAATAATTACCAAAATATTTATAAATAATTGTTTTATATTAGAGTTTGATATATTACATTGGATTAATACTAAATATTAAATTTTAGTATTAAATATAAATTTAGTATATTTCACTTTTATTAATATGAAAATTTTTAAAATAAGATAAATATTTTATAATTAATTTTTATATTAAAGAATTTTTACAGATAGTAGTTCGAGTACTTCCCTCATGAACGATATTCTTTCTGGCCCCATGAACGCTGGTGCTTCACGTTAGGCACCCGCCTCATGACTTGCCAGGCTATGGGTTGTTACTCGCCTAAGAGCTTGCCTAGTAGTTGTTACTTACTCGCCTAAGAGCTTGCCTCTAGGTGCTCTAGCAGGATAGATTTTCTTTATGGATATTTGATTGGATTGATGGTTATCACTTCGGGCCTCTTGGTTACCCTCAATGCAAGAGGTCTGACTAATGGATATTTTGATTGGAAGGAGCCAGGCCCACTCGCAGCACTTCAGTAACCGGTACCAGCTCCAGACACGACCGGAGCTCACACTTCGCTAACTAAACATCGCCACCAGCCAGCTAACACGCATAAGAGCCCAGCTGGGGCCGTGGTGATAATTAGCCTAGAGGACGGATTCGGACCAACGGAGAGACCCGCAAACTTGTCATGGCGCGCATCTGGGTTGGCGTACGATTCGAACCCCATAATTTATGTTCTGACTAGAATATATATTCCAATCACTAGCCATTCTGTCTCTAGGCTTAACGTCACTGCTGGCATGGAATTTGGGCCAGTCAAGAACCCAAACTCCGCACCGCGCACATCTGTAAGCGGAATAAGGGTAGGGTAGAAATACCTAGGGATTCGGGCGACTCGGTTCAGTGGGAAGCAAGAGAGATAGATTCATGTGGCCATCTCAGTGCAGTTAGTTCGCTTACGCTAAATCGGAAAAGAAATTCCCTCGTAGTACATAAATGACCTCGGAGAGAGAAGGCCGACAGAAGTGTCAACGAAGAGATTCCCAAATCAAATCCCTCACCATATGAATAGTGAGTGACCCCTATGAAGAAGTAAGGGCCCTAGGAACCGAAGCTCGGGAATAGGAGAGCCTCGGAATTTCCTTTACGCCTCGGTGTTACGCCTAGTCATTCCCTAGGAACCAAAGCTCGGAAATAGGACTATGAACTGACCGACTCTAACCAACTGGAGCAAAATCCCTATGGCTAAGAAAGAGATCCCTATGAACTGGTGACGCCTAGTCGGCAGGCCCTCGTGCTTCTCAATTCAAATACCAGCCATCGGCCATCAGACAGACATTGGGAGATGCTACTGACTATTCATTCAAACAAAATAGAATACTTTTCCCTGAATTTATTTTTATTTGGGTTAGAAGTAATTGTGGATGTCTCATCCAGGTTTAAAATTTAATTAACTTACCTTGTGTGTTTGTGGGTGATTGTGTTAACCCAAGGAGTTTAGGGGTAGTTAGTCCAACTCGACTTCAGACTTCTGTGGTGGCAACTCTACCAATTTCCACACACACATCTTTTATAAGGAATTCTCCATCCTTCTAGAATAATTATAAAAAATAAATCTAATTATAACAAATCCTAACTACTTAATGAACCTTCTTTAATAATAGTGGACCTAATCCACCTTACATTAAATGGCTTCCTCTATTATTACTCTATTCAAGCATTAGATAAATTTGTAGGCTTTTTTTAATTATGAAAAAAATCGTAAATATATTATCATAAAAATAAAATGGGCATATTGTATATATATGTGTATGTGTGTTTTGTAATTTTAAAGAATCTATACAAACTAGAAATATAATTTATTTATATGCTTGAAATTTGTGTAAAATATATAAATTTTAATGAAAATAAAGTTTTTTAATATAAAAAGTAATCTTTTAAACAAAATTGTTATAAAAATCATTGTTAACCCATGAGGTGTAGAAAAATTGGTTTTTATGGGGTCTAGTTTTTATTATTTCAAATTTCTTAGAGAAGAGTTAAAGCTGGAAATAAGTGTAGCCTGACACAACCTTGATGACAACACAATTGCGCAGATTGTCTCATACAACACAATTGAGCAGATGTTCTCATACTTTTCCAAGTAGCGTCTAGACTTCATTGAGTTTCCCACAATGTTGGTGACAATGTCTTACATTGAGACATATTAAGACTTGCACAATCCTCATAACAATGTTTTATACCATAGATGGTCTCCCATACAATTCCAAGGAAAGTATCTTGTTGTTGGATAAATCGTTCTTACACTGTCACAAATGGGGTAAGGTTTAGTAATTCTTATACAATCCTAATATTAGCATCTTACAGTTGAGCAACACACTCAGGGTAAATTTCTGTATAAGATGCTTCTTATATAGTAATATACACTCCTAATATTAGCATCTTATAATATTTATTAGATTTTACCAAATAACACTCAGGGTTGTTTGAGTCTCACACAATCAACAACATCTTATTATTTCATAAATCATTCTTCTATTTAGATATTGAAATTAGCCTAAATTTAAACACAATCTTAAAGTTGAAATTTAATTCATCTCGATCAAAAAAAATTAAAACATCTAAAAATTAAAAAAATTAAATAGCTATGTAAAACATTTAAATAATGTCAACTTATAAGAAAATTTGCGGGTGAAAAGATTAGATCCTCTAGCTCATATTATATCAATATTTAAAATAAATCTATAATATTCTTTATCAATTTTAATTTATGTAAAAAACAATTATTTTAAAAAAGCATTAATTACCGGACTCTGAAGTCTATGCCGACCTTCACTTTCAAGAAAGCTTATCTCATGGCAATCGAGAAAGTCAAATGCGTACGTAATTTGCAGCTAAAAAGGACGAGAACGGCCATTCGGTCCTACAAATGCATTAGAGGTTTCTGATAAATAATGCCTACCAAGCATGGGGCATAAATGATATAAACTTTCACTAATCCATTTATGAGGTTACTTTCTTCTAAAAAAAAGAATCCCTCTGATAAAAAAGGCCTCCAGCATGTGGCGCAGAGGCATAAATGCCACATAAACTTCCACTAGTCTATTCTCGAAGTCATAAATGAGGCGCAGAGGCATAAATTCCACATAAACTTCCAATAATCTATTATCGAATTAGGTAAGTGGAACGCAAAGATTTATAAAATTTTTTATACGAAGCATCTGATATAACGTAATCGGGCATATTAGTATAGCAGTTGTCTATAATGCAATTTTTTAGAAGTTTTTTCGTTGAGTTTTTCTGGTCAAAATTTGGCAGCAATTTATTGGAATCGCAAGTTTGATAACTAGTTTCTGCACAATCAAAGTGTCCCAGGGGTTTTCTAGGGTGCTGAATCCAAATATGCAGTTAAAAAACCATTTTAACTGCAACAAATCAAGATTTAACCTCAATTTCTTCTGCCGGATTCCGTCACCGGAATCTCCAAAAAGTCGCATTATAGACAACTCCATTGGCATATTCTTAAAAGCTGTACTTGTCATTTATAATGGGAAATTATTATAAGTTAGTTATCAAATTAATAGTAGGACAATTATTACTGGTTATTATTTGTTAAGGTAAAGAATAGGTTTTTACTGTGGTGAGATACTTGTTTGTCTTGCACTGTTAATAGTTTTATAAGTGTAAAGAAGATAAACTCTTAACTAAACAAAAAGAGTTTTATGGCATAATCTAGGCTAGCTGTATTTGTCATATGAATAAGAAGAAGTTAAAACTGTATCAAATAGATTACCATAATAAGAAGTTAAAACTGTTACAAATAGATTATCATTTTATGATAATTTTGACTGAATTTAAACAAATCAAAATTTCAGAAATCTATGTAGTATTTATCAGATTTACAATATTTTGTTGTATCTATTACATTAATGTAAATCTTTAATTTAACGAGCAGAATTTTTGCCCTTTTTCATTGAAATTTGATGATAAAAATAATTTTTTTGGGGATGCAATGTTTAGTTTAAACTATATTTTGTATTTTTGAATATAGAAATAAATTTGGAGTTTTGAAAATCATGAAATACTTAAATTTATGTAGATTCAATATCTTAAAATTACAAATTTCCAAATTTCTCATATAATTTTAAATAAAATCTATAGAAAATTTTGAGAAAAACAGAAATTATATCATTAAACTATAATAACAAAAAAATTTACTTATATGTAACAAATAAGTTATCATTTTAGTTTCTTTTAAAAATTATTATTTTACTTATAAATTTACTTTGGTACTTGTCATATTCTTAATTAATCCCAATTTTAAAGTAATTCAAGTTTCACTGTAAAGAAATAACCATCTTTTAAAAAATTCCAAACAAAATGTTTGATCACATAGAAATTGCAATTTTGTAGGTATTACCATCCTCATAACTTTCAGTTTTGTGTTTAATGATTGATCACATAGAAATTGCAATTTTGTAGGTATTACCATCCTCATAACTTTCAGTTTTGTGTTTAATGATTTGAGAAGTTGTTGATTAGATTCTTTGTAGTCAAAGTTTAACTAATGACTTCGTAATGAAGCTTATTTTTAAGGCTATTTAATTATATTACCATTTTTTTATTGTTTAATATTATACATCAAACTAATCAAACATTTAACTAGTTATTATTATTTAATAGATAAAAGTTTTGCCACTCCCAAAGTAATGTTTTGATTTTATATTTCAATGCTTTGCCAATTTTGATCCGGAGTAAAAAGAAAATTTGTGGAGAGCTAAGTTATTGTCTTAATGATATTTTTTGCATAAAATTTTTGTGTCGAATTCCATTGAATTAAATGTTTGTCCTTGCATTTTTTTGCACATCTTAACAATATATGTGTGTCCATATATATATAAGAGCATGATCTACACGGAGAGATCTAAGTTATGCATATGGAAACTTTATTTCTTGATGTAAAATTATATTTTCTAATATTTTTAGAAGTTGGTGAATTAATATTTGAATTGCATTTTTCAGAGACATGTGCTCATGTAAGTTTTTTTCTACTATTTAAATAAATTCAAAAATCATTAGCACCCTTTTGAAGAGGACTTGTAAATGAAGATGATGGTATTATTTGATTTTTTTTGGTTTTGTATATTTTATGTTATTGAATTTTCATTCAGCCCTTTTGAAATTGTCCAAATTTTTTTCAAGCATAAAGTTTAAAAGAAATTAGATGGAAAATATCATAAAATTCAAACTCATGTTCCATTAGATAAGGGATTCCTTCACGAATCTAACATGATTAACTCTGCTACCTAAGGACAAATATTTCCTTAAGTCCGCCAAGCTACAAAATGGTGTTGTAGAGAAATCTAAGAAGGGGAGGTAAAAATCTATTTTTTAGGTCCTCGATGGCTCAACTAGCACTTACAAAGCTCGATCAAGTAACTCGATTGAGGGTTTAACAAACCCTCGATCGAACTCTTGACATGGTTAAAAAAGTGCTTGATCGACCCTTCAACCATAACTCCCCACTAACTGAACAACCAAATATATTCATGGCATTTATTAGGAGTTTACGAACCTAGGAGCTTGATTGAGTGAGCTCCTGCTGCCACCCAAAAAAAAATAAAACAATAGACAACCGAACATTCATTCATACAAAAAGAACATAGAATGTTCATTCATGGAAAAATAACGCAACATGAAAATTACACAAAAATGGGCAACAAACATGGGAAATTGAAGAATTTGATCTCGAAAAGGAGAGCAAGTACCAAGCACAGAGGAAGTGCGAGAAAAATATAGAGAAAGGATGAGGAAATTACAACATATACTGAGAGAACAAGAAGATTATCCAATTCAAACAAATCATGCATATACAGGTAATTCTTGGTCTCACTTCTCATATTACCTACTCCATATCATATGCATTAGAAATTATGATTTAAGACAAGAAAAAATGGAGAATGAAACAATAAAACTAAGATAAAATAAGCAATGAAAGTAATACCATGTATTTAAAAATTGAGATGCAACAACAACTAAAGAAAAATAACTTGGTGTGATTAATGGTTCATTGCAAATTGGAAACCACTTGAATTCATGCAAATTGTGAATCACCTATGAATTGTAATGGTTGAGGGTAACCCACAAAACTAAGGATGTGATTTAACCAAAGAAAACCATTATATTTCCATATATTATTTACATGAATTACAATTCATGACAATATTTACAAGAGGGATTAGCAAAAAGCGTTGTCACATAGGTGCTCCAAAACCTAGAAACATTAGTTTGATTGAAGTTTGATATCCTTGTAAGAGTTAAAATAGAGAAAATGTGTCGAGATCTAGAAGGAGCAAGAGTATCCCTACTTCCAATGTGGATGTTGATAAAACATTATTTGTTAAACATATAACAACATTAAATATTGATGACATCTATCATCATAACATAATGGTTCCTTGAATTCTAAATGATGATCCTTGCCTTTGAAAAGCTCACAATTTTCTTCTTGTAATCCTCATAAAGGTTATGAGAATTTGTTCAAATGTGTTCAAAGATATACAAAGTGTAGTGTAGATTCATGCTTGCACAAAAATGAGTCTATTATTGCATATCACTACAATGCTCCATGGAAGTCTCATGATTAATCAATATTAAATTCATATATTATAAATGCAAAAGAAATAAATTAACATGCACATATTGAAGATATGCTAAATGTTTACAATGTTAATCTTCTTAGGTTGTGGAAACCTAATATCAATTTTCATCTAGTTGTTTCTCAACATTTGATTGTGAAATATATTGCTAAGTATGCTTCAAAAGTAGAAAAAAGGTTATAAAGTTGTCAAGATTTGATGAAACGAATTGAAAACATAAAAGACACTTGATATCTTTCTTTGTGTGCATAAAAAAGGTTCCTTGTAGAAACATATAGTTTTTAAAATCCTCTTACCCCTCCGTGTGCCCTACTTTATTGTTGTGCTAAAATTTCCATGTACATTCTCCCCAAGAAAAAACACTCAAATCACTTGTGCCCCTCTTCACCACAAATGATAACAATGTATCCATTGTTGATAAGACCAAAGCATCTTCCTTGTTCTCTAAATCCACTAAAACCTCTATCTCAATTTCTTTTTGTTTCCTTATCAACATTTTCATTGGTCTTCTCATTCTTCTCACTCCACACTTCCACTTTTTTTTGGGAATTGTGAAATTATCTGTAGTTTTGATTAGTTAATTTTTTAGGAAAGTTTGTCTTACTATTGTTTTATGGTAATTTTAGTTACACATTTAACGCTAAATGATATGGTGTTGCAAATGAAGAAAATTTTTTCCAACTAATTTGATATTGAATAGTGATTTTCAAATATTAACATACTTAAAAACTAGTTGAATAGGTTCCTTCTTGTATGGAGTGTATATTTATGTATTGTATGTTTTTTTAGTCACCAATTATTTTATAATTAAATTTGTATAAATATAGATATAGATTATATTTTTTTCCCTATCATGAAATCAACTTGGCCCTCCGATTTGGTAATCATTAGCTTGATTTTTCAAGAATCTTCCATTCTCTCAAATTCAAAATATTCTCCATATCATTAAGTTAGTAATAATTCTCTAAATATGTATTTAGACTTCCTATATAAGAATAAACTTTAATTTCTATTAGGCTTTAGTTCAACAACCTTGCAAATTATTATACAATATCTTCATCAATTTTGCTATTTTCATCGTATTCTCATTTTTGAGCCACTTTCTTTGGATTCTTTAGGTTTTATTTACTCTCCAATTCTTCTAATTTTATTCCTAACACCTATTCTTTTTTAATCACTTTTATATTTCCTTCTCTTTTCACAATCCCTTTTACTTGGCATTGGATTTTAATTGAAATGTTTGGTGAATGAGATATATGAACAAAAATGTAATACCATTTTTTGTTGTAGTGATCACTTTTAGTTTGGGATTTATATAGTCTTTTGAAGAAATTAAAGTTTTTTGCTAAGAAGAACTAGTTTTGAAAAAGGTCAAATGTTTCACTTGGTATATGTGACTTCTTGTGAAACGAAACAAAGATTCAAACTGGTTCACTAGTAAAATTACGAGGTTATAGAACAATAAGTCACTTTTATCACACACCATTTAATCTTATGTCCAAATGGTTAAGTTTTTTCATTTCTTAAACATGTGTTGGGAGGAGAGTGAAGAGAGATTATTGCTTATGGCACTAGATTACTTAGGAAATAAATATATCGACTTTGCAACTATTTTACAAATTGCATACCCTCAACTAGTTTGCAAATTTATTATCCTTTACATAAAGTTGGATTACAAACAAATACTAATTAGTATACCTTTTATAATTTCAAACGAACTTTATAACCTAATTAGAATGAATATACACTTTTCATGATTGTAACTTGAATGACATAAAATAAAATAAAAAACTATTGAACAATGTTTTTGAATCGTTATAGAAACATTTAAATTTTGAGGAAAAATTACCCGTATGAATTATAAGACTTTAATCCTTTTAATATATTTTAGTCTCTAATAACCTTTTATAATATAGTTTTTAGTTTTTCATAAAAATGTTTGACAACTTTGGTCATAATTTTTTATCCAACATACATGATTACCATTCTTTAAATATTATAATTTTCCACTTGCCAAATACGTCAATCCATAGTAACCAATTAATTTAAAAAAATATTTGGATAATAGCTATAAATAAAGGCATATTTTGGATGTTATTTATAAGGAAAGGAATTGAACCATATCTTGAATGATACAACACTCATTCTATCCATGTGTGTTCTCCTCTATTGGGTGTTTTCAATTGCGACATCCCTTGAAGTTAAATCAAGATTTATGCATAAGCATTTTGAGTTATTTAAATGGCTTGGTTTGATGAAATATATTTTTTCATATGTCTAAACTATAATGGTTTCATGTGAATCTGATTTTTTCTAGGCATCAACATGTCTAAGTTCAGTAAATATTAAGAAACGCAAATTAAAAGGCAAGTATACAAATATTGCATGGTTATTTTATGATCCAAATGGATCCTAGAAAACCCTCTAAGTCTTCAAACATTCAAAACTATCGCAAAAGAAGAACCTCTGAAAAGTCAGATTACACTATCGGGAGGAAAAAACATAGAGAAAACAGTGAAAAAAGGCTTATCGGTGGTCAAAAGGAACAATGCACAAGAGCCATCAGATCCGGCCAATCAACGGTCCAGATCCGATCGGCATGTCGCAAATCGGAAATGGTTATCGGAGGCTATCAGAGGCAATCACGTGAATGTTGCGATAGTGATTAGCAGGGTCAACAAGGACCATCGATCAAGCGCGCAGATCAATGGCCCAGGTTAACTCACCATATCGCATCGACAGGTTACAACAGAGTGCTTACAATGGCCCGGGGGCTTGTACGATATGCGATTGCGACTAGTCGCATCGCAATATCGCATCGGAGTAGTACAATGGAGCGGGGCTATATATATATATATATATATATATATATATATATATATATATATATATAGATATATATGCTATAGCTAGACCCGACAAGATTATAAATGATATTTGATATAGTTTGAGATCTGTAAAAAGAGCTTTTTCTATGTAAAGTTGTGTTTTTGTTAAATAAACGAAAACCAAGGGAAACATGATTTGGGCGATGTTGTCGGACCCGAAAGGGTTTATTAATACTATTACATATGATTTCAAGTCCGATATGAGTGGGATTTTCATGTTTCAATGTATTTTTAAATAAAAAGGGAAATCAAGAAACAAGTGGGATTTCGGGAGGACCGAAAGCGGAAAGAGGTTTTGGTCGGGCTCAGCCTGAGCCCATACATTGCTTGCCACGTGTCCAGGCTAAGGAGAGATAAAACCACCCTCATTCGGCGGTTAACCCCCGTACAAAAGAGTGGCCTGAAATAAACCACAGTCGTTGGATCTAGATCTCCTAGATCAACGGTGGAGATGCGATGTCGATATGCAGGCGGACTCGATAGGAGTTATAAGGCGGATTCATAATGTTTCAAGTTCGATAAATGGAAGTTTGGCGATTTTTCGCAGTTTTTAGTGTATTTCTCTGTGAACACAAAGAACATTGTTGCTAGTGATTTCAAAGGCCCGATGACCCATTCCCTTACAGTACAGGTGACCACCATCCCTGAAAGCGTTTAGCAATGATTGCTAACGCTCAGAGGGGGATCGGAGCGAACAGAGGTTGGGAAGCTAGAGAGCCCGAGAAGGAGAAATGAACAGAAAATGCCGATTGGATTTAAAGCCATAGACAAAGAGCATATAGAAGAAGGCAGTGCTGAGATAGGGCAATAGAGACAGAGAGTCAGTAAGGAGAGTCTGTGTACCCAAAAGAGACTTAGGGGATCTAAGTAAAGCCTTAATGTTTTGTATATGTTGTGTGAGGCTCAATTTGAGCTCACTGTTGTAAAACTCTATTTTTGAAGACATAATAGAGAGGTCACCACTGAAGGCTAGACCAGGAGACGTAGCCCAGGAGTGTTGGGTGAACTCCTTATTAAACTTGCTATGTTTATATGTGTTTGTCTATTATGTTCTTTAACTGCTTCATTGTCTATGTATTTCACAATATTATCGATCCATTGCAGAAAGTAACATAGGCAAATCCATGCACATGAGTTTGTAATACCTTAATAATTTTCTAAGATCTCATTTTCAGATCAAGTGGTATCAGAGCTTTAGGTTGCTAAGCTTAGACAAGCTTGTGTTGGATTGTTGAATGCTAACTAGGTGAAGCTCAAATTAGGAGAAGGAGATCTGGTTGAGGCTAACCCAGAAATTGGAAGAGTCTATCCTAGGAGGAAAATGGCAGAAGAAATTCCCTTGGAATCAGACTCTCAGTTCATGGATAGTTTCATGACCATGAGAGCCATGGTGGAAGAAATGTATCGGGAATTTAAGAAGGATCGAGGTGCAAGCACCTCAACACCGAATGAAGCAAAGGAGAAGAGGAACCTCTTCTATTTGCCCATTCAGAAGGCAAAGGGAAAGGAGAAAAGCCTCCTCCATCAACACCTCCTTCTAGCCCTGAAAATAAAAAGAAGAAAACATATTTGATTAAATTAGATGTAAAATTTGATTTGCCAATCTATGATGGAGAATTAAATGCAAAAAAGCTAGATAACTGGATTAGACAGATTGATGTGTATTGCAGGGTGCAGAACATTGATTCAGAAAGGAGTAAAATTCAGCTGGCTAGCCTTTGCCTTGGAGGAACTGCCCTGGTGTGGTGGGAAGGCAAGACCCAAGCCGATTTGAAGAAGTATGGTAAAATTTTTTCTACTTGGAGTGAATTTGTTTCTACCCTTAAAAAACAGTTCTATCCACTAGTTTATATGCAGCATGCCATGATGAGTTGGCAAACTCTTCGCCAATTAAAGGGGCAAAGTGTATAAAGCTATACCCAGGAATTTAGGAAAAGAGCTTTAATTCTAGGAATTTATCTAGACTCACCTGAAACTTTTCTGAAGTATATAGGTGGTTTGTACAGCTATTTGAGGAACACCATTCTCATGTTTAACCCCACTAGAATAGATGGGGTATCCGTTCAAGCTACACATCTAGAGGCTAGAGGCAAGAATGTGAACCCAGAGATTGGGGGATCATCAAAACCCACTGCAAGCAAGAACAAGGAAAAGAAGAAGTAGAAATGGAAAGAGAGGATGGAAAACGTTGTACAGAAAAACAAACCTTCATGCAATCACTGTAAGAAGGATGGACATGATGATGAGCATTACTAGTCTTTGCATCCGAAGCTGAAACCCAAGAAGTTCGATGGCAAGAAGAAGAAGATTGATGCTGTTATTCCGAAAGATTTGGGGTCAGACTCAGGTGATGAAACAACAATCACAGCCACATGCATAAAAGGTAAAAATTATGAAGCATCTACTAGTAATTCTGCACAATCTATTGATAATGAAGAAAATGAGAGGAAAAGACATGAGCTTTTTCACATTAGAGTTATTTCCAAGCATCAAAAGATTGATACTTTAATTGATAGTGGTTCACAAGTAAACTTGATTTATGAAGCCATATCCATTAGGTTGGGTATGTGATAAAGCAAAGCTACAAGTGACTAGACAATGTAAACTTAGGTTTTCTTTTGGGTTAGCATTTGTAGATGAGGTTTAGTTAGATATCATTGCCTTGGATATATGTGGAATTGTTTTAGGAAGTCCTTACTTGTATGATAGAAAAGCCATTTTCTATAGAGATGAAAATAAGTATCAACTCACGAAAGATGGAATAGAATATATTGTAAGAGCTCATAAACTCAACAATAATTACACTCTCATAAACTCAGGGCAGAGGAAAAAAATTGTAAATTCATGCAAATTTTTTTTACTGATGGTTGTAAAGGAAAAGAACCCTGATAAAACCAATATATTTGAAGATTGTGATGCTAAACAGAAAGCTGATTTAGAAAAAGTTGTTTCAGAATATGATATCCTATTTGAAGAACCTAAAGGTCTGCCACCCAAAATGGAAATAGTACATGATATTCATTTGCAGCAAGATGCTCCATTGCCTAACAGCGGAATGTACAGGTTATCCGCTTTAGAGAATGCAGAGATCAAGAAGGAGGTACAAGAGTTGCTCGAGAAAGGGTTCATAATACCAAGCACATCACCATGCGGATCTCCAATCATGTTGGTGAGAAAGAAAGATGGTTTGTGGAGGATGTGCATTGATTACAGAGCGCTAAATAAAATAACGATCAAGAATCGTTATCCCCTTCCTCACATTAATGATCTATTGGATCAGCTGAAAGAAGCTATTTAATTTTCCAAGCTGGACTTGCGTAGTGGCTACCATCAGGTCAGAGTTGTAGAACAAGATGCATGGAAGACTGCTTTCAAAACAAAGCAAGGGCTGCATGAATGGCTAGTTATGCCTTTTGGCTTAACTAATGCTCCTGCAACTTTCATGAGAGTTATGAATGATGTACTAAAGCCTTTTATTAATGATTTTGTAATTGTATATTTAGATGACATTCTTGTTTTCAGTAAAACATGGGAAGAACATTTAAATCATGTAAAGCAGACTCTAGATGTTTTGAAAAGAAAAAATCTCTATGTTAAATTATCAAAATGTTAATTTGGCAAAACATCTTTGAATTATTTGGGTCATATTGTAGGGGGTGGTGAATTGAAGATAGATCCCTCTAAGGTCGAAGTCATTATGAACTAGCCTAAACCCAAATCTGCCACAAAAGTTAGGAGCTTCTTAGGAGCAGCACAATATTGGAGAAAGTTTATTGCTAACTTTTCCTTGATTGCAACTCCCTTACATGCTTTAACAGGATTGAACAAGGTGTTTCAGTGGGGAGGCAAACAGCAGAAAGCCTTCGACACCTTGAAAGAAAAGATTAGTACAACACTAGTACTAGCAATGCCAGATCTTTAAAGACCATTTGAGATTGAAACAGATGCGAGTGACTATGCCATGGGAGCAATGTTGATGCAACATGGTAAACTCATATGTTATCATTCTGAGACATTTAATTCTACAGTAGTTAATTATCCCACATATGATAAAGAATTATATGCATTAGTGCAGAGTGTGAAAAAGTGGAAACATTACTTAATGGGAAAAGAAATAGTTATACATACTAATCATCAACCACTTCAGTATTTGCACTCACAAACTAAATTGTAGCAATCAAGACACTATAGGTGGATGGTTTTTCTACAACAGTTTCATCTTGTCATCAGATATAAGAAAGGCATACATAATAAAGTTGCAGATATGTTGTCCAGACTAATCATAAATGCATCTACTATACTTAAGCATAACTCAGTATTGTATGAAAGCTACATTGAACAATATGCTCAAGATGTAGATTTAAGGATGTATATGCAACTTTAAGTCATGGCAAACAAGTAGAAGAATTGGATTATCATGTTAAGGACCAACTCTTATATCATTTGGGAAAGTTATGCATTCCTCAAACTGAAAGAGTTAACATAATTTGAGAAGCACATACTTCTCTAATATAAGGTCATTTTGGTGTAAGTAAAACAGTCGCACAACTGCAAAGGTTTTGGTATTGGCCAGGAATGCATGAAACAGTTTCTAGATATATTAAAGGGTGTACAATGTGTGCTAAAAGAAATCCCAACAATAGAAAACTAGTCTTGTACACTCCACTTCCAGTTCCTTCTCGTCCTTGGGAAAGTGTTTCCATGGACTTTGTTGGGGGATTTCCAAAATATAGAAAAGGTCATGACTATTTATATGTTATTATGGACAGGTTCAACAAAATGTGTATTTTAATACCTTGTAACAAGTAGATTACAGCTGAAAAAACAACGAATTTTTTCTTTCAGCATGTCTGGATTCATTTTGGGTTACTCATTTCCATTGTATCTTATCGAGATTCCCAGTTTGTTGGGAAGTTTTGGTCAAGTCTATGAGAATTGATGGATACCAGACTGAAGAAAAGCACAGCCTTTCATCCACAAATAGATGGCCAAACAGAGGTGGTCAACAGGACAGTGATCCAGCTGATCAGGGGCTATTGTAGCAAACATCCCAAGCTTTGGGATGACCATTTGTGTTATGTGCAACATGCTTACAACCGTGCTAAACATTCTTCTACACAAAGATCTCCTTTTGAGACTTGTTTTGATTTTACACCAAAGTCTCCCTTGGATTTTGTCTTTAGTAAAGACATAGCAGTTGATGGACATAGTGATGTGGATAAAGCAACCAAGTTCATTGAACATATCTAAGAAATTCACCAGGCAATGCAGGAACAACTGGAAAAGAGCCAATCCAAGTACAAGGCAAGGCATGATAAGCATCGAATTGAGCATAGCTTCCAAGTTGGTGATCAAGTCTGGCTGTACATCAGTAAAGACAGAACACAAGGTGAAGGTAAGAAGCTGAAGCCAATAACGTATGGGCCTTTCAAGATAGTTGAGAAAATTGGTGAGAACGCTTTTCGCCTTGATTTTCTAGCTTACATGCACATTTATTTAGTAGTTAATGCAGAGAACCTGAGATTATGTGAACCTTCATTGATTGATGATTCCAAAGAGCAAAGTCAGTTGCCTTATATTGATGATCTATTGCCTGAATATCTCAATGAGTTGCAGGAAGATTCAGTTCTCGACAGGAAGGTGAGAACTACGCGCAAAGGGGATGTTGAGTACCTAAGAATCGGACTCAAAGATTCAAAACCAAGCAGTGCAAGATGGATAGAGATTGGGAAAGTGAGGAAGTTGTATCCTCACTTGATTGATGCTTAAAAACCAACTTTTGGTGGTCCAAAAGCCTTTTTCAGTGGGAAGGCGTGATCCAAATGGATCTTATAAAACCGTCTAAGTCTTAACACATTCAAAACTATCGCAAAAGAAGGACCTCTTAAAAGTCAAATTACACTATCGGGGGGAAAAACATAGAGAAAACAATGAAAACAGGCTTATCGGCAATCAAAAGGAACAATGCACAGGAGTCGTCGGATCTGGCCGAGTAATGGTCCAGATCCGATTGGCATGTCACAAATCGGCAATGGCTTTTGGAGGCTATCGGAGGCGGTCACGTGAATGTTGCGATAGCGATTAGCGGGGTCAACAAGGACCATCGATCAAGCTTGCAGATCGATGGCCCAAGTTAACCCACCATATCGCATTGGGAGGTTACAACAAAGTGCTTACAACGGCCCGGGGGCTTATGCAATATGCGATTGCGACTAGTCGCATCGCAATATTGCATCGGAGCAGTACAATGGAGCGGGGTTGTATGTATATATATGCGATGCGATGGCCGGACCCAACGGGATTATAAATGATATTTGATATAGTTTGAGATTTGTAAAAAGAGCTTTTTCTATGTAAAGTTGTGTTTTTGTTAAATAAACGAAAACCAAGGGAAACGCGATTTGGGCGATGTTGCCGGACTTGAAAGGGTTTATTAATACTGTTACATATGATTTCAAGTCCGAGGTGAGCAGGATTTTCATGTTTCAATGTATTTTTAAATAAAAAGGGAAATCAAGAAACAAGCGGGATTTCGAGAGGACCGAAGGCGGAAAGAGGTTTTGGCTGGGCTCAGCCCGAGCCCATACATTGGCTGCCATGTGTCTAAGCTAAGGAGAGAGAAAACCACCCTCATCGGGCGGTTAACCCCCGTACGAAAGAGCCGCCCGAAATAAACCATAGCCATTGGATTTGGATCTCCTAGATCAACGGTGGAGATGTGGTGTCGATATATAGGTGGATCTGATAGGAGTTATAAGGCAGATTCATAATGTTTCAAGTCCGATAACAAAAGTTTGGCGAACGTTGTTACTGGGGATTTCAAAGGCCCGATGACTCATTCCATTACAGTACAGGTGACCACCATCCCTGAAATCATTTAGCAATGATTACTAACGCTCAGAGGGGGATCTGAGTGGACAGAGGTTGGGAAGCCAGAGAGCCCGAGAAGGAGAAATGAACAGACAATGCTGATTGGCTTTAAAGCCACAGACAGAGAGCAAACAGAAGCAGGCAGTGCTGAGATAGAGCAATAGAGATAGAGAGTCAGTAAGGAGAGTCTTTGTACTCAAAAGAGACTTGGGGGATCTAAGTAAAGCCTTAATGTTTTGTATCTGTTGTGTGAGGCTCAATTTGAGCTCACTGTTGTAAAACTCTGTTTTTGAAGACATAATATAGAGGTCACCACTGAAGGCTGGACCAGGAGACGTAGCCCAGGAGTTTTGGGTGAACTCCTTATTAAACTTATTGTGTTTATATGTGTTTGTCTATTATGTTCTTTAAATGCTTCATTGTCTATGTAATTCACAATCTTATCGATCCATTTCACAAAATAACATTGGCAAATCCATGCACATGAGTCTGTAATACCTTAATAATTGTCTAAGATCTCGTTTTCAGTTCATTTTAGAAGATTTAACTATCAAGTTACTTAATTAAATTTAGTTGTTAATGGAAATATAATGTTGAAGAAGTGGATTATATAATTAATTGGTATGAAGACTAGATTTTTGATCAATGTTGATATCTTATGTTGGCTTAGGGGGGTCTTGAACCAGGTTCATCGTTAAGTTAGCCATGCAAAACCCTACACTACTGGCCCTTTCGACATCAATCCATAGATCGTGGACTGCAGTCTCACTCGAAGTAGTATGGGGGGGTGCTGGAACCAAGTTTCTGCACCCAGAGATGGTTATGATGTCATTTTTGTACCCCTTTGTCTGCCTTCGTGCAGATCGACAAGCCCTCAAGTCCTATCAATATAAATTCCTCTTACCAGCCTCTAGACCTTCGTGACAGTCTACGACTATCTTTCACGGACCTTAAGTAGGTGAATCAACTACTTACGCGCCTCTGTATTCACTCCTAAGTCTGTTATTACCCAGATCGACTTTAAGTGTCTGATATATTTAGCATGCATTAAGATATTCTTCACGTAAACATATATTATTACTTGCATTCATATAACAATGTAAAACATATAGATTCACGCATCAATACAATATTAAATCATAAACCCATTATTCATCATAACATAAATGAATTCATTCATAACATAAGTAAATGGGTAAAACACAAATATTTCCAGAATAGTCTCTTTATTGATACTTCAGATTTGCTTAGAGACTCAAAACTACCCTGCGCACTTAGCTGTAGGGGTCCGCGCACTCATCCGCAGACTCTATTCTAGGCCTCTGCGCACACAAATATAGAGCTTCTCCTCTACTCTAAGACTCTTTGATCTTAGCTCCTATTGACCCATTACATTCATCTTCAAAACTTCTATCAACTGCCTCAGACTCTCTAAGACTTCCCTTTTTATACAATCCCATGGTCCGCGAACCATGAGTAGGTTTACTAAAGCCGACACAACTTACATAAAAAAAGGGTAAAAATATTTTTTTACACTTTACATCTACACGCTCCATGACCATAACTTGCGGAGACTTTACACTTTACACCACAAAAACTTAGGCTTTCTACCCCAAAACTTAGGATTTTGCCCAAAAATTAACCTTAGGGGACCTTGTCCCAACAGGCCCCCAACACAAATATCGTGACTTGCCCTCGAGTCACTCTGCTGGTGTAGAGATCTTACTACGAAGACCTCTCAACTCCACTTGTGCCACTACAACTTCAGTTGTGCACTGCGTAGCTGCCTGCTTGACCTATTCCACTAGCTGCTCGGTTGCTGGTACTGCACTATCTTCCTAGATCTTCTGCTGGGATTTCTGTAGGATGGCCAACTTCTCCCCAATGGTGGTAGAGATCACATAGGCCTCATCCATCCAAGGCCCCAATCTGGCCTTGAGGACTGCCTCTTTTCGCTGCGCTGCTTCCACCTGTTCTTGCAGTTTCTTTGCCTCCTCCAGATTTTCCAATCTCTGTGTGACAATGATGGTGCACACTATCTCCTCTGCTTCGTCATACTATTTATGCAGTTCTCGGGCCTCTGTGTTTAACCTCTACAGGTTAGGATCTTCCTGCAGACTCATGATTAGCTCCATGGACTTCTCGAAGAGCACAGTGCATTCTGCCATTGCGACATCTACTGCAACGACTCCATTCCTTACAGTAGCTTCACACTGTTCTTTGACCTCTGGTGGAGTTGAAGGTTATGTCTTCAACTCTAGCTCTGTAATTTTTAGGTTCAGCTCAAACTAAACCTTGTCCATCTTAGTCTTCAAGTCACGCACACCTGTAGCCAACTTTCGAATCTTGGCTTCTACCGATGCTTCTTATGGGATATGCAGTTTCGGAACAGTTCTACATGATTCAACTACTACCACGACAATGTGCTCATTCTTCTCCTACACCTTCTTCCAGGCTTCTAGTGTGGCTGTCTTCTCAACGAATATTTATTCATTGTTGATTTTCTGCTCACTAATCGTGCATAGCACGCGCTGCTCTCGAGCTTTAAGTTCTTTGATCACACTTGCTTGTAGGGTGTGAAGGAATTCACTAGGGAGCACGGCCAAGTTTAGTCCCACATTCCTCAAAGTGTTGACTGTAGCCTTGTCAGCATCCGCCTCCACGCTCAAGGCTCCATCAGGTAGCACGACTGCCCAAAGATCCAAAGAGCGAACCAACTCCACTGTTACCATTGTCCTAGCACTAAACTGGTTGAGGCTGTGCTGCTCTGCCCCACTCCTGCCTGTAGTCTGGTTGTTTGGATCTGCAGCTCACACAGACCCGTCTGTATGGCACCGAGTACCTGCTTTTGCTGCTGCTCAAACTGCTGTAGCAGTTCTGTTGTTGTATCCCTTACCTTGTCCCCAATGTCATCCAAGTCGCCCTTTGTCAAGGTGATGAGGTCTAGCGACGACTTAGTGGCCTTAGTCTTCTTCCGTGGTCATTCTTTTTCATGTTCCTTGTTCCGCTTCACCCGGAAGGGAGTGCTTTCCAGGTCTCCACTACCCTGTTCTGATTGCTCCTCTTCCTCTGTCTGTGGCAAAGGATATTTCTAACTTCTGTCAGAGTCACACTCTTCCTCCTGTTCCTGGTAGCATGCTCCACTTCTATGCATGCCTTCGCCTCAGTCTCCTTTCTCTTTTCAGCTAACTGGTGAACTTTCAATCGGTCCGCTTCCTTTTTCTACTTTTCCGCGGACTTACTAGACCTCGTGGAGAAATCAGATGTTGTGCACCAATCTACTCGCCAATGCTTGAGGACCACTGTAATTGCATTAATTTTCGACGGGGTATGGTAAATCATACCACTTCTGTTTTGGGTCCTTTCATGCCCAAATGGAAATCTGGTGGAAGTCCGCTTTGAACTTCGCGTACCCAGATAACTACTCAAAAACGGTTGGTGACAACCATGGCTTCTGATTGATGGCCATATTAATACTCATTTCCATCAATACCCAAAACACCTTGCTCTCCCAGACCCGCTCAACATCCTTTGTGGCCCATAGCAAAGCAAACTTCGCTGCTTCTTGAAAATATAACGCGATCAAAGGAAATTGTTGTCCTCTGGCAACTGCCATGCAACCAGCACAATCGAAAGTAAGAGCCACGAGTAGTGAAACGTCTTGCTTTGGTCATGTGCCTCCCTGTAGTTCACGAGGAACTTGCTGCACAGGAAGCACACCTAGTTGAATTGTACGCCCTTCGAACACTGGGCCATTAGTCAAACAACTGATGTCGGCACCTTATCTGTGTTACACTTCATCATTACCTTGCCAGCCAAGATCTAGGTGACCACCTTCACCGTGAGGTCGGTTATGCTTGAAATTGAATATTCGCGCGGCTTCTTGACAAGCTTAAACTTGTCCTTCATCTGCTCGGTGAGGTCACGGTCGCCTGTCTTTCTGCCAAATGCCTTGGTCAGATTTAGCCCTGAATGTGGTAGTAAGGTGATCCTATGGATCAACATGTCGGTTATAGGGATCAGCTCCTCCAACCACAGGCACCTGTTGTGCACTAGGCACAACAACTGTTTGATAACAATCAAATTTATGGGAGCGCGGTGGTAATGCGGTACCCATAGCAGATTCAACAATCCTGCCTTTTCTACCCCATGAATCCACTTCACCAGCTCCAGCACAGTGACACCAGAGTCCTTGTAGAATACTTATTGCATGAAATTGTCAGTAGCTAGGTGCGGGAACCACTGAGTGTCCCCCAAGTCCCAATCTTCAAGCTTCAGGTGTGGGACTCGCGCCAAGAGCGAACCTTCAAATATTATGTTTTCTAGCAGCAGGGGTGTGTTAAGAAGAAAATTTCCCTCATCTAGGTCCTTTGGGACCTTCACCTTGCCTTGGCGTAGAGGGATGTATTCTGGCAGCTTCGAAATAGGGTCTACCCCTTCAATATCAATGTCCTCTGCGCCCTCATCGCCCTCCAAGTTGACCACTTTGCCCTTTCCAGCACGGTTGTCTTTTCTTTCCTTTGATGTTTCCTTGGTGACTCGCGCACCGACAACGTCTTCTTCTGTTTATCCTTCTTTGGCTTGGGAACCTCTCCTGCCCGCGTAGGCTTCGACCTAGGTGACCTCGATGATTTTGGCATTGTTGCAGGCACCTCCATACTTACGACCTCAGGGGCAGCTCCCTTAGAGGAAATAGACCCTCCAACACTTGTAGTTTCCATGGGTTCAGACATGAAGCTGTTAATAAGCTGCTGATTTTTCGCAGGTAACCTATTAAACACATAACTAGCCACCAAATCTTCAAAGAACACACGGTTCATGCACATCAGACAGCGTGACACATAAAATCTTAGAATTCAAAGTGTCTCTCGTTGGGCACCATCTATAATTTATAGGCAAGTTCGAATTCAAATTTGACCATTCCCCCCAAAATCCACTCATAAATGCTAGATTGGCGGCAGATTTTCAAAGATCTCACTCTTAAATTCAGCCTTAAATGCTACCCCCCAGCTCCTCTTAGCCGTTTTCTCACTGTCAAATCATGAATAGTGATGGTAATGGTCACTTTCTGGCTACGCTGCATGGTCTCTTGTCCCGTAGCGTAGCTCCCTTTGTGCGTTTGCTGACTCTGTGACACCTGTCTGTCCCGCACAGGGCCCTCATCGCGCAGTTCTACAACCGGGCAGTGTAGTTAATAGTCTCATGCCTCCTTGCAGCTGCCTGGAGTGCTAAGAATGTGCTACACTCATCTGACCAGATCCCCAGTGTATGGCTTCAATCGGCTGCCATTTACCTTTCCGGGAAATGGATCTCCATTCAATTTCACCAGCTGAACTGCTCCACCATCAGTAATCTCCTTGATCACATATGGCCCCAACCAATGCATTTGAAATTTTCCTGGAAATTTATCAAACTTGTTGTCATATAATAAAACTAAATCATTTACCTTGAAGGTGCACATTTTGATGTGTCGATCGTGCCATGCCTTTTTGTGCTCCTTCTGAACTTGTTGATGGATCCAGCGAAGAATCTATCTTCCTCTAGTTCTATCAGCTGCGCAAGCCTTTCTTCTAAATCTCTGTGGTTCACCATTCCTGTGAATGCTGCTATCCGTAGACTAGGCACAATGTACTCCATCGGCATCACAACTTCTACACCATAGACCAGTCAAAAAGGTGTCTGTCCAGTCAGCTTTTTACAAGTAGTTCGATAATCCCATAACACCGCCGGGATGCGCACGTCCCAATCATTCCTCTGCGCATTGCAAACCTTTGTCAGTGCATTCTCCAATATCTTATCAAATGCTTCCACCATCCCTTTAGCCTGAGGGTGATATCACGTGCTCTTTTGATGATAAACTTGGAATTCCTCTGTCAACGCACCAATCGCTTCATTAAGGAAATGTGTACCATGATCGCTCATCAAAATCTTCGGGCAACCAAACCTAGTCAGCACATATTAAAATAAGAACTTTTCTACTATTGCCCCTGTATAATCCTTTACAAGATGCGCCTCCGCCCATCTGGTCATATACTCCATTGCAATGATGATATACCGTGCACTCGTCTTCTTTCCTGGAGGCTGAGACAGTCCTACAAAATTAATTGCCCATTTTTCAAATGGATGCAATGATACTTGAAGATTCAGAGGTAGATCATCCCTCCATGATGGCATGCCCATCCTCTAACATGCATTGTATGCCCTACAATAAGCTTTGGAATCCTTATGCAGTGTCGGCCACCACAACCCAACGTGTAAAATCTTCTGCGTTTTTGCTTTTCCTACATAATGGCCTCCCGCAGCCCCTCCATGAGCTTCGACTAGGATGTTGCTTTGTTCGAACTCAGGCACATAACGTCGCAATATCTCATCCGCTCCCATCTTATACAAGTGGCCTGCAATAACAGAAAAATCTGCTGCGCGCACCACCAATTCCTTCTTTTGTTGGCTGGTGTACCCTTTTGGAGTCGTTCCTGTAGTCAGAAAGTGTATGATGTCTGCAAAATGATTGTCTGCTATGCACACCGCAAAGAGTTGCGTGTCAGGTAGTCCTTCCTCCAAATTGGTAGGCTCCTCCCCTGTTTGAATGCGTGACAGATGATCTGGTCCTGCATTCAATCACTTGGGCTTTACAATTACTTCAAAATCTTATTCTTGAAATAACAACAACCATCTACATATTCCCCTCCCCAAACAAAGGCTTGTTGATCAGGTACTTTAATGTAGAATGGACTGTATACATCTTAACGTGTCCGTCTAGCAAGTATTGTCTAAACTTCTGGAGCGCATACAACATAGCCAAAATTACTGCTTTGTCATCGAATAATTCTTCTCAGCCTTAGATAACTTCCTGCTTGCAAACACAATAGGGTGATCCAACTCTCCCTCACTGGCTTGTGTCAGTACTACTCCCAGCGCAATACATGATGCATCCACATGCACATGAAATTCCTTCTTCCAATCCAGGAAGACTAGGATCGATGCGGTGACCATATTTTCTTTTAACACATCCAAGCTCTACTGACATTCTTCATTCCAACAGAATGTAGCATCCTTCTTCAACAATTTTTCCATTGGCACGATAATCTGGGCATAACTCTTGATGAAATTTCGGTAATAACCAGTATGCCCCAGTGTTGCGCACAACTGTTTAACACTTCTTAGTGCCTCCAGATTGATTATAACTGTGATCTTATCTGGATCCACCATTAATCCTTGTCTGCATACTACATGACTTAGCAAGATTTTGAAGGGAACACAAAACAAACATTTCTTTAAATTTAGTGCGATCTGATACCTCTGGCATGTATCTAGCATCAAGCATAGACTGGCTACATGGTTTTTACTAGCCCAAACACCATCCAATCATCAAAGTATACCTCCAAGAATTTGTGAATGAAGTCCTTGAATTCCACGATGATTGCGCGTGAAAAGATCGCCGACACATTCTTCAGTCCAAAAGGCATTACAGTATATTGAAAGCATCCCCATTCAGTCGCGAAGGTCATCTTACTCCTATCTTCCGGTGTGATCTTGATTTGATGGTACCCCGAGAACCCATCAGTGAATGAATATGATTCATGTCCTCGTACATTATCCAACTCTTCATCGATTAACGGAATTAGAAAAGGATCATGCACCCAAGCACCATTCAGCTTCCTGAGATCTACGCATATCCTTATTTCATCCTTCTGCTTCTTTTCCTGAACGACCATCAGAATTACCCAATTAGATTCCTCCACTAGTTCAATGATTCCCGCTGCCAGCATTTTTTCCAACTCTAAGAGGACCCTTTATTTGTACTTAGGATTGAGCCGATATGGCATCTGTTTCACAGGCTTCGTGTCTCATTTCAATGTTATCCTCATTACTCCTAAATTGCCTATTATCCCTTTCATGTCTGAAAACTTTGTAGAGAACAAGTCCTAGTATTCGTGGACCAACTCAGTGACCTTATCCACCGTAGCATCATCCCAGTAGTCCCCTATCTTCACAAACTTCAGCTCCACCTCTATCCCAATGCTCACTTGTCTTGTTTTTAACGGCGTGGTGATATCGAGATTCTCTATCTATGGCCCCTCCACTTTGTAGTGACGTTCTATTTTTGTGATAGTAATGTTCCTTGGATCCTCCTCTTATTCTTTAGCAATCACATTGTAGCACTCCATCACATGGCGCAACTAGGTGGTCCAATCTGGTTGAATCAAGTCTAAGGGATCTTGCAGGATTCTGAAGATTGTTGCTTTGACCTCCTGCATCGCTTCATCAATGCACTCGAATATGTCTTCAAAGCTAAATGCCATCACAAATCCCTATCTCAAAATATCCCATTCATCCATGCAATGGTGGAGCTCTGTCTCCAAGTACCAATTCATAGGTATTATATCCAAGGTGTGACATAACATATGCACCCAGTTTGGTTGCGGTTTTGCTCCATAAGCATCGGTCCATTTGGTTAAGTGATCACGCAGATCACTCCTCACATCATATTTATCTATCACTCACACCTTTGGGCGACCAAACCACACCCTCATCAGTCTTCTGTATTCGCGCCATCCATCGAAATTGCCTTTATGCGTACCCCACCATCTTGCAGGCGTAGCACGCAGTGCCAAGTCCAAGGCTTGGAAGCGACGCTTCTCTGGAACTTCCCTTTAAAACACATCCCAAAATTTATCAACATTAGTTAAACCATCATAGTAAGGCAGACTTCTTACCTTCGACGATACGCAGCATAACGATTTGGTCATCATGTTAAAATGTTGCGTAGACACTTCGTGCAATTGATTCTACCAATGTTCCAATTCCTCATCTGAATGTAAGGTGTAGGAGCTTTCACGGTCCCATGCAATTCATCCATCTGCTGTCGGATTCACCCAATATTAATCTCGCGTCGTTATCTTATAAATCTGGTCCAAATCGTCGTCACTTTCGTAATCACGGACTGGTTCAGTATAGCGCGGTCCTTCTGTATGGTCCAACGGTACTACTATGCAGAGCGAATTTATTTCAAATGACATCATCTGCTTCTTCAAATTGATCATCCCGTTCATGTCGATAACCCAGTCGATCCCCAGGAGAGCAGGGTAGGGATTGTTGTCATCGAAAATCTCTATTACTTCTAAATCCGCCAATGCACTCACACCTTGAATATCGACTGTCACTCCCTGAAATCTTCCCATGGGGATAATATTTTGCTAATTCGCCATCCTCAATTGAATAGGAGACCACTGCAGTGTAGGTCTTCCCATTCTCTCTCATGTTTGTTTCGGCAAAACATTCGCATCTGACCTAAGATCCAGAATAACTTGGTCCATTTCATATTCTCCTACTTGCGTGGTGAGCCTCATCTCACACCCTGTTCTTGCCTTATGCTTACCAATTTTCTTGGCCACGCACAGTCCCGCAGGAACATTACCAGCACATTTATTGATCAAGTCCTATAATCCCTTTACGGCCTTGCTATCGCATAACAACTTCATACAGGTCTCCAAAAATGTAGTAAGCATGGATGGGTCCATTTCTTTAGGTTGTTTATCCTGACTTCCTGAGGTATAAGCCTTAGCGAAGCTTTTCTTTGCTTCCAAGAAGGTTCCCTTCGCACACTCCAAATCAAATCCAACCTCCTTTTTTGGAGCTTTGTGGACCCATTCACCTTCTTCAGGTTGCTTTCCCTTATCTTCTCTAGTTTTCATTCCACTTCGTGGCATAATATTCACATTGGGGTCATCTTCGCGGGTTTCAACTCTCATCATCTATAGGTTCTGTGTAGGCTGCTAAGGTTGCATCCCCTTTTTGCGCATATTAGCTATTAATACAGTACAATCTTTTGTCGCGTGGTCAAACTTGGTACATATCGGCAAGACAGGCGCTTCAGGTTCGTGCATTCTTGTGCGTAGTGTCCTAGACCTCCACAATTGTAGCAAATAACTTGCCCCCGACCTCTTGCAGGTCCTCCTCCGCCTCAGCCTCATCCGCGCCCCTGATATCCTCCTTGTGGCCCCCCAACGCCTTGATCCGAAGGCCGAGTTTCTGTCTGCATTCGATACGTGGGCATCCTTTCCATCATTAACTCATAACTACAACAATTGTGCTCATCGTGGCATACTAATTGGCAGAAGTTGTAGAAGAGTTGTTGCGGTGTCTATAAATTTTTTTGCAGCAAGTGGCAATTATTTGTCACATGTTTTCCAGCTACCTGATAGATAACACACCACAGCGCGGGCCCTGCACTTGGCCCTGCTTGAGCTTCTGGCCTCAGAGGCATTGACCCTCCTCCTGCAACATAATTCACGAAGACAGGGAAATGATCTTTATCATGCCCTTGACTCTTACATTTCAAACACCAAACCTCTTCGCGCACCTCTGGCCGAGCCACTCTATCCTTCTTCAGACTTTGGAATTCTAGGCAAAGGTTCTACAACTCCACGTGAATCTGCTAAAATCCTAAAGCAACATCTTGAATTGGTGTCTCGTGCAATCTCATCGCAATCTCCAGGGCCTCCGCCTGGGTCCCAATCTTTTGCTGTGATAAAGCAACCCTTAGATGCAGCAAGAGCAAAGCCACAAACCATTTGCGGTGCTGCCCATCCGTAAGATTCATGTTAGCTTTGCGGATCTTGCACTTCAATCTCTAATCCAGCTCCCAAGGTGTCTTTCCAGGCTTCATCATGATTTCTTTGAATCCAACGATCGATTGCGCTTTAGATTTGGGCCTACTGAATTCCTTATTCAACGCAGTCTGAATGTCTGCCAATGTAGCCATTAGGTTATTAGTGCAGTACTTAATGTACCATGTTAGCGTGCATTCCTGTAAAGCTATAACCAATGTAGATTTCTTCATCTCAACATCTGTAATGCTCTAGGCTTTCCACACAGCCTTCACAATGAACCAAAACTGGTCCGGATCCTCATTCCCCAAGCGCTTGAAATGGGTAATTTTACTGAATTCGCCATAGTGAACAGTGGCGGAGGTGGAGGCGGTGTGGACGAAGGTGTATGTGGTAGAGGTGAAGATGGAGGTGGTGTGGGTGTATGGGGTGTTCATGGGAACCCTCGCCTTATTAACTGGACAACGCTTTGCAGAGAATCCTGTGTTGCTTCTTCGTCATCACTCAGAGGAGGCTTAATTAGCGGGCTATATTCAGGTCTTGTTCCCTTTTTATCCCTTAATAACGTTCCACCTCACGTAGCTCCAAGCATCAAGGTAATTGCATAACCCTCTTTTCACACAAGAGCATTTAATCCAAGTATTCAAAGACCTTAAATACTTACCTCATGGTCCTTTGAAGAAGCGTTGCTCTACTTCATTGTAGCTAACAGAGGTATTGACCACGAACTCTATCACAAATCCTATATGATACGATCAAGAAAATTATTGATAGGGTGTGCGATCTTATCTTTAGAGGCTTCCAATATTCGCACTAACTCTGGGGTCCACACTATCGAACCGTCAAGCCTCCACCTTCCTTGGCCATCTTCCAACTTAGTGATCCACTCATATAATTCAACCGAGAAGGAATAGAAGAAAATTTTGTGTATCTCTGTGTACAGATACCTGTCCAACCACTGCTCTTTCATCAATCGTGGGTTCCTATTTTCTTGCACCAAGAATTTGTGGATCTTCCTATCCAACCAATCTTCAATTTCTTTCTTTGTCGGATTCCAGTGATGCGACATCACACATCTCTTTATGCAAATCCCGTTCCTGACAATAGAACCATTTGTTGGCTTAGGGGTCCTGACCCAGTTTGAGTGTTAAGTTAGCCAAGCAAATACCTACACCACTGGCCCTTTCAGCATCAATCCGCGGAGCACAGACTAAAGTCTCACCCAAAGCAGTATGGGGGGATGTTGGAACCAAGTTTTTGCACCCAGAGATGGCTATGATGTTGTTTTTGTACCCCTTTATTTGCCTTCGCATAGATTCACAAGCCCTCAAGGCTTATTGATATAACTTCCTCTTACTAGCCTCTAGACCTTCGCGAAGGTCTATGACTGTCTTTCGTGGACCTTAAATAAGAAAATCAACCGCTTATGCGCCTTTGTATTCACTCCTAAGTCTGTTATTACCCGGATCAGCTTTAAGTGTCTGATAACTTTAGCATGCATTAAGATATTCTTCACGTAAACAGATATTATTAATTGCGTTCATATAACAATGTAAAACATATAGATTTGTGCATCAATACAACATTAAATCATAAACCCATTATTCATCATAACATAAACGCATTCATTCATAACAGAAGTAAATGGGTAAAACACAGATATTTCTAGAACAGTCTCTTTATTGATACTTTAGATTTTCTTAGAGACTCAAAACTACCCTGCGCAATCAGCTGCAGACTCTATTCTAGGCCTCTGCGCACACAACTATATAGCCTCTCCTCTACTCTAAGACTCTTCGCTCTTAGCTCCTATTGACCCATTACATTCGTCTTCAAAACTTCTATCAACTGCCTTAGAATCTCTAAGGCTTCCCTTTTTATACAATCCCATGGTCCGTGAACCGTGGGTAGGTCTACTAAAGCCGACACAACTTACATAAACAAAGGGTAATTTTTTTTTTTATGAAACTTTCATCTACGCACTCCGCGACCATAACTTGTGGAGACTTTACACTTTACATCACAAAAACTTGGGCTTTTTGCCCCAAAACTTGGGCTTTTGCCCCAAAATTAACCTTAGGGGACCTTGTCCCAACATCTTACATCAGTGCATTTATCAAATTTGACGAATTCTTTTATAGTATCGATGTAAAACACTTGAAAGCACTAAAATGCCTACACAGAACCCATAATCTATAATTTATTTTGATGTTATCATAGATTCACATGGAAAGCCCAATATTATATAATAAAAAAAATAAAATCACCAATCTAAAAGTTACTAACATGCTTGTTATTAGAGGGAACAATGAAACACATGGAATTTATCATAGTTTCTTCATTTGGTTTTAGTCATATTATTTTGCTAAAGCTGTGCACGTCTCCATTTACTTGTTTTGTTAATCAATTTCATTTTTGTGGACTAGGAGTTGGACTTAGTAGGAAAAATAGCAGGCCCTCCCTCCCTTGCACTCTTGTGGTGAACCTATGGGGGATTCAAAAGTTTCCCAAAGTAATTTTCCATCTCCCTATTTGGTCACATAACATAATTAGGAAAAGAAAGTGACCAGTATTCACACATATTTTTCTTTGGTGAGGAACAACATAACATAATGCAATTAGGGGAATTTTAAAGGATCAACACATATCCACATCATTACAATTCACACTTTGTATGTTCATCATCCAACTTGAACACACCATCACATCACATACTAAATTCACTTAAAATTTGTGCAAAGGGTAACCTCTTTCGGAATCTTTGTACTTAGTTTATTTTGAATTTTCATTTTGGCACACCTTAAGCAAATCAAAGACTCTTTTAAAAATCGATTTTATCTTTAACCAACTAAATTCTCATAGGGGTCACAAAAGAAATTAAAGTTTAGGTTAGGACCACGGGGGTAGGAATCCCATAAGCTGTCGTAGTTGTATACATTTGAAACATAGAATTTGTATTTTAGGGTGCTTTCAAATCCAACACCATCCATTGACAAAATGAGTAATGAGATGAAACCCATGAAGGGGAAAGGCTTAGACAACGAATTATCATGAGCCTCCTTATTGTCTCTTGACACTTGGTAGAGGCTTTGGGTTCAAAGTTGACAACCAAAAGCTAAGATTCTCTCATTCCCATTGAACGTAGGTAGCATAGTGGCCAAATTGTTAGGGAATGTTTCCCTATAGGTCGTGGGTGTAGGAGAAATTTCATCTGGAGGATATTTTGTTCAAGCTACTAGAAGTGTTGACAACTCTTTTGGGACATATCCTAGTACCCCCCACTATAACCCTCTTCCATACCTTGGTTGGTTTTTGGATGTTGGAAGTGTCATCAGTACTTTCGGGATAGGCCCTATTACCTTACTATAAAATCTTCACAAGGCTTAGTTACTACTTGAGTCAAAGGACGTTAAGTATTTTTTATCATTTGTAAAACCTCACAAAACCTATTTTGTTAATTGCTTCACACATTAGAATTAAAAGGAAAATTAACCATTTATTTTTTACTTTGTCTTATGTATGCGATTCATTTTGTTTGCTAAAAGAAAACCCCCCTCACCATATTTTCCCACACACTTACTAGGGAACCATTGGGGACTTAAGGGTTACCTGTCGATGTAGATGCCTACAACATCTCCCACCATTACTGAGAGGAGTGCCTAGTCTCTCACCATTCTGGTGCAGATGAAAACACGAAGCCACCTTTTTTTGCACATCCATTCTTGGAGCCATCTTATTGGGATCTAATTCCTCTCAAGGCACCACCACCAACCCTCAGGGAAGTACAAACACTACCCCCCAAGATACTCCAACCAACCCCACCCCCAGGGTACGCCAACCAATACTACCCTGTAGGGTACTAAAACTAATACCAACACCAACACACAAGGTCATTATATTATGGCTAACACCAACAATATACCATTTGTGATTTCCTTAAATCTCATATATTTGACAAAAATCACAAATGATCCCATCACCCATAATCAACAATGGCCCCTGACGCAGGCAAGGCCTACAATACCCAGGATCTTCAAGTAACCATGCATAAAAGAATGCATACTTAGCATCTTCCCAAATTTAAATTCTCAATCATTGGCAAATTCACTCATTTCGAAACTCCTTCTTCACATATGGTTCAAAATCAGAAAAATACAATCATCACACAAAAAAACTTATCAGCAACCAAATCAAGCATTCAATGCTTCCATAAGCAATATGAGCTATCTCAATAACTCTCAAAAAAATGCTCCCTTACTTTGCCAATTTCGACCAGAATTCAAAAATACCGAATAACAACAATATGGCCACCATATATGACAAATCAATACGTGGTCTTTTAATTCAACATCTGAAATCAAATTTTTGCCTTGGTAGAAATATACCTACACCCTTTATTTTTATCCGCATTCAAATTGATTTCCAATCAACACTTTCCCCAACGCTGTGAATTCTTCATTTATACCACAATTGGTTTTTTTATCTCCTTCTGATTCATCATAGACTGTTTAGACCTGCGAACAGGCAGCATTGTTATCACTATACATTTCTTTCAACATTTAAACCCCATTAAAGTACCTCTTCTCCCATTACAATTCGCCTTTGAATCGAATCACTATATTCAAATGCAGACCTACATCTTCACACATCGACCATTTAACATAACACCATCCATACAATTATAGCACTATGCTGTTCCACCTTTTAAATCGATCTATTCGCTGTCAGCTACAACGCCCTCATAACATTAATGTCAATAACTTCTGCATCAGTCTTCAATTAACACAGTCTCATACATCTTCAACGCATCATTTAATCTGGTAAACGATGCTGGTTCATACCTTGAATTTAACTCCACGTTGTAGCTTCTCAAATATGTTGCACCCAACACTATTACTCTGAAATGATATTTAAACAAATTTCTTAGTTTTTAATTGAACTGCGCCAATCAATTACCCATGCTGGAAATTGAATTCTCAAAGGTTGATACAAAAGTCCGCTTGTGATTCAGCCCTCCTTGCGTTGATCATCCCTCTGCATTTTTCAACAATTGTAATTTCCAATCGATATTAGTTTTTAACTACATTCAATTCATTTAATTTCGATTCAACATTTACTTAGAATCTGCGCCCTTCCATCCATACTAGTCACACAGTACCAATAGAATTGAAACTTCTACGCAGAGAACGTAATCTCCAATTCGTGCTGGACAAGGCCATTTAACAATAAACCCATTGCTTTTAATTCTATCACTCCAGCAAACAAAGTTTGATCCTGTGATTCATTCATAATTTCAACACAGCAAACACCCAAATGTTCAAATCGATTCCTATATACATCGATTTTTTTTTCCACAACATCAATCAATCCATCTCTAATCAATTACTACTGCAAAATTCAACATTAAATATGTTTTAATTATTCAACCAACAGCGCCATGCACCCATACCATGACTTGTAACTTCAGGGAAAAGCATTGTTCTATTTCCATTCTGGTGCTGGCTACAAACTACAGATCGATTTAAAATAGCCATTCATAAATAAGCTCACACAGTAACAATTGTTATATAAATATCGATCTGTTCATTGCACACTTCCTTTAATCGAGTCTCCCATAGTAGATACTTCAATTCGAGCATATGCATTTAACCAGAACCCACACACAACGTTTCTTGTTATTCTTCACAAAATTGGCATATCACTTTTCACAATTCACGTACATAATTTACTCCAAAATCTCACTTCAGAAATCGAATATAAAGTTCCTCAATCCATCAATCAAAATATATAATACGGAGCAATATTTCATATAAACAAAATGAGGCTACTTACAAATTATCTTTGGCCTGATATCCAACACTCATGGCCCTTTACAAATACTGAAGGCTTATAACCTCTTTCCCTATTCCACACTCTAATTCACCTCTCAAACTCTATTCTACTTGTCCTCTTTTCCTTTGAGGCTTGCTGAATTTATACAATTTTAAAAATGATCTAATTAAATGCTCTATCCCTTCAATTCCTCAACAAATCCCTAAATCTCTCAACATCCCTAAAAGATAGATTCTTATCCCTAAGACTTAGAAACTAATTCCAACTTAGGCTCCCTCATTAATTCTAAAGAAACTAATTTCTCTCACATTTACAATTTCTCACAAATAATTAATTAATCACTCAAAATAATATTAATATTTACATGAAATTTTAATATTTCTTCAAAACATGAAACCCCCTAGCTTAGGTAAAATACAATGTGTTTTTCGAAGATGATGCTCCTGCATCAGACTCCCCATGTAAGAAAATTCATGACCACCTGGTCATAAGTCTGGATAATTATTTCCTCCTGGATCCCAAATTTTATTTTCCTTGCTTGTCAATTGCTTTACTGCTGTTGCTATATGCTGTTGTCCTCCAGTTTTCCATATTTTGTGCTGTAGAGCTCCACTTGCTCTGCCTTCCAAATCTGCTACAGTCTTTCTCTGGTTGTCTTTCCTTTCCTTTCTTATTGTCGTCTTTCTCTAGGATTCTTTCGTCATCAGTTTTCTGATACTTTCAATCTCTCGGTCCAATAAATCTCCCGGCTGCTGATTTCTAGCTGTCTGCTGAGCTAAGACGGCTTGCTCAATTTTTATTTTCTCTATCTGTACTGTCACTTGCTGACTTCTTGCTTCTATGCTTGTTTCTGTTCTGACTGCCACCCGATCATCCATGCCCTCTTGTCTTCTGGAACAAAAAACTTCTTCTTCCTTCATTTGACTACTCAACTGAGTCAAATGTTCTGCAACAATACCTGCATTCACAAAACACTTGTTAGAACAAAAATCATAAGGCATCAGTGCCTTGTCCTCCTTTGCCAGCACTTCAGTATGCTGTTCTGAATTCTCCTCCACTATCAGCACATCAATATGCTGATTCTTTTTACCCAAAGAATTCTCTGAAGAATTCTCAAGACTGTCAACCAGTCTTTCTCTCACATCATCTGCTTCCATGATATCTTTCTGCACTCGTTCACTGTACTGAATTCTTTCATCTGCTGCAATCTCCTTGTCATACTCCGAATTCTTCAACAAATATTCTAGCAATGTAATTTCTCTGTAGCATTGCTGAAGCATATCATCATCACCTGCATTCATACATAAATTTTCAGTTTGCATAGAATGTTCAACAATATCAGCTGTTACTTCCCTTATCTGCGCTTCAGACTGCTCTTCTTCTTCAGCATCCACAAGAATTTTCTCTTGTACTGTAACAGCAAAAGCATCACTGCTTTCTTTTTCAGAATACTTATCATTTTCTACTTCCTCTGTCTTTATTCCCTTCTGAGATCTTGCTATCTCAGCATCAATCTGAACAGCCTTCAGATTCAACTCTTCTCTCTCCTGAACAAACTCTAAAGCTTGCCCATCTCCCTGTACTGTACCTACAAACACACACAATTCATCAGTTTTAAAACCACAAGACTTTTCAATCTTGACTGCTTCCTCAAGCACTCCCCTCTGAACAAATCTGCATGTGGAATCTTCAAATTCCAACTCTGGCTCAAGAACTCTAAGTTCCTTTTTCACCAAGGCAATCACAATTTGCCTCAACTTCCTCTGCAATTGTCGCCAAATCACTCTCTTTCCCTTTAGTGGAAAGATCCAACCTCTATTCTGATTTTCCTGCTCTTGCAGCCATTCTTCCAGTACCTGCAATTGTACCTTTATTATTGCAATCTCTCTTTCTCTGACTTCATCAGTCATCTCACCTCTGTGGCATTCCTCTGAACCTCTTCTTTGATCCTCCATGATCACTTTCTCCATGAGTTGTTCACTCACCATGAGTTGTACTAGCCTTTACGACAGCAATCTCTTCTGCTGCCACTTACCTCACCAAGCCCTCCTCACTCAGTCTTTTGGTAAGTACTGGTTCACTGCTTCTGGAACCTCTTGGAGCACTCTCCTCTGCTCACTCTCTAGGCTATCTCTTCAACTCACCTTCTTCTTCAGGACATCGTAATTGTCCTCCTTATTCAGCCTTTAGCTGAATGTCGGGTTCAATGCCATCTTCTCTGCAACCATAAACTGCATTTACAAATTTCAAATCAGAAAAATCATCTCACCTCTTAAGATCTTGCATGATCTTTTCCTCCCTGCAATCATGTTCACTTGTGTAGTTTGTATATCAGATTTAGAAATCTGATCTTCTTTTCAGTCATTCAACAAAATACATTTCAATTCAACAAAATCTTCTTGTCATTATTCAGAAAATAAATATTTCAACAGAGCATTCCTGCTCTGATACCAAAATTGACGCAGGCAAGGCCTGCAATACCCAGGATCTTCAAGTAACCATGCATAAAAGAATGCATACTCAACATCTTCCCAAATCTAAATTCTCAATCATTGGCAAATTCACTCATTTCGAAACTCCTTCTTCACATATGGTTCAAAATTAGAAAAATACAATCATCACACAAAAAAACTTATCATCAACCAAATCAAGCATTCAATGCTTCCATAAGCAATATGAGCTATCTCAATAACTCTCAAAAAAATGCTCCCTTACTTTGCCAATTTCGACCAGAATTCAAAAAAACCGAATAACAACAATATGGCCACCATATATGACAAATCAATATGTGGTCTTTTAATTCAACATCTGAAATCAAATTTTTGCCTTGGTAGAAATATACCTGCACCCTTTATTTTTATCCGCATTCAAATTGATTTCCAGTCAACACTTTCCCCAACGCTGTGAATTCTTCATTTATACCACAATTGTTTTTTTTATCTCCTTCTGATTCATCATAGACTGTTTAGACCTGCGAACAGGCAGCATTGTTATCATTATACATTTCTTTCAACATTTAAACCCCATTAAAGTACCTCTGCTCCCATTACAATTCGCCTTTGAATCGAATCACTGTATTCAAATGCAGACCTACATCTTCACACATCGACCATTTAACATAACACCATCCATACAATTATAGCACTATGCTGTTCCACCTTTTAAATCGATCTATTCGCTGTCAGCTACAACGCCCTCATAACATTAATGTCAATAACTTCTACATCAGTCTTCAATTAACACAGTCTCATACATATTCAACGCATTCATTTAATCTGGTAAATGATGCTGGTTCATACCTTGAATTTAACTCCACGCTGTAGCTTCTCAAATATGCTGCACCCAACACTATTACTATGCAATGATATTTAAACAAATTTCTTAGTTTTTAATTGAACTGTGCCAATCAATTACCCATGCTAGAAATCGAATTCTCAAAGGTTGATACAAAAGACCGCTTGTGATTCAGCCCTCCTTGCGCTGATCATCCTTCTGCATTTTTCAACAATTGTAATTTCCAATCGATATTAGTTTTTAACTACATTCAATTCATTTAATTTCGATTCAACATTTACTTAGAATCTGTGCCCTTCCATCCATACCAATCACATAGTACCAATAGAATTCAAACTTCTACGCAGAGAACGTAATCTCCAATTTGTGCTGGACAAGGCCATTTAACAATAAACCCATTGCTTTTAATTCTATCACTCCGGTAAACAGAGGTTGATCCTGCAATTCATTCATAATTTCAACACAGCAAACACCCAAATGTTCAAATCGATTCCCATATACATCGATTTTTTTTTCCACAACATCAATCAATCCATCTCTAATCAATTACTACTGCAAAATTCAACATTAAATATGTTTTAATTATTCAACCAACAATGCCATGCACCCATACCATGACTTGTAACTTCAGGGAAAAGCGTTGTTCTATTTCCATTCTGGTGCTGGCTACAAACTACAGATCAATTTAAAATAGCCATTCAGAAATAAGCTCACACAGTAACAATTGTTATATAAATATTGATCTGTTCATTGCACACTTCCTTTAATTGAGTCTCCCATAGTAGATACTTCAATTCGAGCATATGCATTTAACCAGAATCCACACACAACTTTTCTTGTTATTCTTCACAAAATTGGCATATCACTTTTCACAATTCACATACATAATTTACTCCAAAATCTCACTTCAGAAATCGAATATAAAGTTCCTCAATCCATCAATCAAAATATATTATACGGAGCAATATTTCATATAAAAAAAATGAGGCTACTTACAAATTTATCTTTGGCCTGATATCCAACACTCATGGCCCTTTACAAATATTGAAGGCTTATAACCTCTTTCCCTATTCCACACTCTAATTCACCTCTCAAACTCTATTCTACTTGTCCTCTTTTCCTTTGAGGCTTGCTGAATTTATACAATTTTAAAAATGATCTAATTAAATGCTCTAATTAAATGCTCTATCCCTTCAATTCCTCAACAAATCCCTAAATATCTCAACATCCCTAAAAGATAGATTCTTATCCCTAAGACTTAGAAACTAATTCCAACTTAGGCTCCCTCATTAATTCTAAAGAAACTAATTTCTCTCACATTTACAATTTCTCACAAATAATTAATTAATCACTCAAAATAATATTAATATTTACATGAAATTTTAATATTTCTTCAAAACATGAAACCCCCTAGCTTAGGTAAAATACAATGTGTTTTTCAGAGATGATGCTCCTGCATCAGCCCCCTATGCCAGCCAATTTTCCATCGGATATCCCTAAATTCAAAGGAAAACAGGGAGAAGACCCTGCCAATTATATCATGAACTTCCACCTAGTGATTTCTTAAATAAACTTGTGAATCTACTATTAAATAATTATGATTCACTCACTTTTATATTTTTTATTCCAATATGCACGGATGGAAATTGATCAACCACATGAGGGACAAGATTTTCACTTTCAAGTTGGTCAACAACTAGAGGAACAAGATGTGCCCTATTAAGCTGACCAACCACTAGAGGAACATGATATCCTCTATAAATTTGATCAACCACCAGAAGAACAGGTTGTGCCCTCCCATGTTGATAGGATAACAGGGATTTGTAGTGGTTTGGAAAGGGGTGGAAGGTTTTTTGAAAATTTTGATGCAAGCATAAGAGAGGACCTTAGGGAGCCTTGTTGAGAAATCTAAAGGGAAATGATTAGAGTGATTTCTCTTTCTTTGTTAACTGCTTGTGATGTATTTTCACTTATCTTTCTTATTAGCTTCACTTATTATTATTATTATTTTTGTGTATCATCAAACCTACCAAAACAAGAAGAACAAGAACACAAAATATATGCTACAAGCCAAGGCCCAAATCTCTCCAATTAAGAGGACAAACTCACAAATCTCTTCTCTTCCTTATATATTTTTCAATTGACGAATTCCAAGACATTTAGACCAAGACCAATACCCTCCAATACCAAGTCCAACCTTTCTAGATGATGTGCTTTCCTTGTCCAAGTCAAACCCAGTCAAATCTCTTCCAGTAGCACAACTTCAACCTCCAATTGAAGAATTCTGGCCTCCATTGCAGACTTGAAATTTTTGGCCCTCCTGTAGTTGTTGCTTCCACATGTGTGAGATTATTTTAGCCTCCTAGGAATTCCTTAGACCTTCACTTGGCTTTATTTGACTTCTGGAGCTTGAGGATGGCTTCTTGTGACCTTCATTTGACCTTCTTGCCTTCTCTTCTTCAAGATCCATCTTGTAGATGAAAAACCCTATATTTGCTGCAAAAACCCTAGCCTTCCTTCACATGTGTGAGAGAGAAATAGGCTAAAACCAAGTCTTATTAGTCCTCTTCCTTCTTTGCTACCTTCTTCCTCTTCTTCCTTCTCTTGAATGAGTGAGAGATGAATGTGCTCCAAGGAGGTCAAGTTTCCTCTTTTATATCAACTTCTCAAAGGTGGATGTGGCTCCTCAAATTATGCCAACTTTCCAGCTGCCAGGCTGACTTAATATTGGAGCGTACTTTGACACTTTTAAGACAAAAATAATTTTCTTTACAATTTACAATGTGCCCGAAGGGGCCTTCAACTTATGACAATGACTCTTTTGACTTCTTGACCTAGGACAAACCCTAGAAGCATTCAATGGGTGCTAGACATATAAAATGAAAGACCTTGGGCATCAAACCCATGCTCCAATAATAATAATAATAATAATTTTCTTTCATTTTACAATTTACAAGAATCAAAAGTACATTTCATATTTATGAAGATGAAACCTAGTTACACATTTTTCAACACTCCCTCTCTACTAGGGAGGTATTCATAAATGGTACATGGACATTCTCAATCTAAAGATATGTCATAAGAAGATTCAGATTGGTAACCCATCTGTTTAGCATAATAACAACCAACATTTTCATATATCAAGGCCTTGAACAACAAATTAGTCTCTCCACAAGATCAGAGCACAATGCTGGTGAGACCAATGATTTATAGACACCATCGTCAATGTCTCTCAAGGTACATACCTCAACTGGGTGTTCAGAAAGTATGACCTTCCTTGGATTATTATTATCTTGGATAGCTAGAACTTAAAAAATATCGGTCCACAACTACTCTTATCTTGGATGCCCGACCTCATCCTCAAAGAGTATCAGATGCCATATGCTTACCCAATCCTCCATTTTGTCTTCCCAAGTGAAGACATGAATGATGTGCATATCTCTCCCTCTCAACCAAGGAAGATACATCAACCAAACCAAGCTTGTTTCTCAAATACACAAGCTTCCTATTAGGAAGAGATTGTTTCAATATGTCAGCTACCTCCTCATCAGTGGATATATATTGTAGTTGCAACACACCATCTTGTACTAGCTTCCGAATGTAGTGATACTTGTTGTGTATATGCTTCATCTTTCCATGAAACGCTAGGTCTTCAGACAATTGAATACAACTGGTGTTATCACAATGTATCACTATAGGGTCCATAGGTCATTCAAACAGGTCAAATAACAACTTCCTCAACAAGACCGCTTCTTTGCTTACTTCATAGGCTGCAATATACTCTACCTTAACACTACTGAAAGCAATTGTATCTTGATTTCTGCTCATCCATGAGATCATGGAGGATCCAAACTGAAACATCCTCCTATAGTGCTCCTTCCATCTTGCTCACTTCCTCCCAATTGGAATCTGTATATCCAATCAAGTGTACATCATTCCTTCTATCATATTTCAGGCAGTAGTGGATGGTTCCTTGCAAATATCTCAGAATATTTTTTGCTACTATCCAATGATCATGCTTCGACTCCACTTGGAATTTCTTGAGAAAATTTACTACAAAGCATATGTCCGGTCATGTATTCACCAAGTACATCAGGGAGCTAATCAATTGTCTATACTTGGAAGGATCCACAGGGATCAATTCAAAACTCCTCAGTCCTTTCAAATTTGTGATCATTGGGCTTGTCATTGATTTGCAAGCCATCATGTCAAACTTCTTCAACATATTAATCACATACATTACTTGACCTAGTAGATCTCATCAGGTACTTACCAGACTTCTAGTCCGAAATAGTAGTGCATCATCCCTAGATCCTTCATGTCAAATTCTTCTTCTAGTTGCTTCTTACATTCTTCAATTTGACCTTCCACACCTCTCAAGAGAAGGTCACCCACATACATAAGAATGATAACAAGCTCTCCCTTCACCACCTTAATATAAAGGTTTCGATCGATAGAACTCTTTGTGAAACCTAATCTCTAAAGGTATGCATCCATCCTAGCATACCATGCCCTTGGTGCTTGCTTGAGGCCATATAATACCTTCTTCAATATGCACACAATGCCTTTCTATCTTTATCTTCAAATCCCAAGGGTTGTTATATATAGACTTCCTCATAAATTGTTCCATTTAGGAATGCAAACTTGACATCCATTTTGTGGATCATCCATCCCATCGATGCTGCCAAAGAGACAAAAAAACGTATATCTGTATACCTTTTCTCTCGGAGAAAATGTCTCTTCATAGTCGATGCCTTCTTGTTGAGAGAAGCTCCTAGCCACACATATTGTCTTATATTTGTGAATACTTCCATCTGCTACATGTTTGATCCTGTAGATCCATTTGGAAGTTACCAAAGATTTTTCTTCAGGCCTAGGTACGATCTCCCAACTCCATTCTTCATTATAGATTTATATTCTTCATTCATGGCATCCTTCTATTATTGGTGATTGACATCTTCGAAAGTGGATGGATCTGCTTCTATTAGTTTTGTCATGTAGGATGCGTACCCAAAGTATCGTTTGGGCTTCTTGCTCTTCCTAAATGTTCCTTGAGCTACTCCATGAACTTCTGCATCAAGTAGTGTAGACTTCAACTAGTTAGGTGTCTTTCTTTTATCAAGAATAGCCATAGGTTGAATAGGTTCACTAGGACCTTTGTTTTAATAATTTGATTCTTCTACTTCCCTAATAACTTCTTCTTCAAATACTAAAATTTATTCATCATCAGAGTCCATTGGGAGATCCTTTGATTTCTTGAATGCAATACTTTCTTCAAATATCACATCTCAAATGACATCTATTCGGTGTCCTTCCTTTATGTAGATCCTATAGGCCTTAGAGAGATTACTATAGCCAAAAAATGTTCCCTTAATTCCTAATGGATCCAAATTATTTATTTTTTCCTTAGGTATATAAATATAGATAGGACAATAAAAAATTCAAATATCATCTATGGTAGGTTTCTTCCCAATGAATACTTCTTCAAGAGTTCTGTTATCTAGTGACCTGTGGGGACTTCAATTTTGTATGTATACAACTATCTTTGTAGCTTCACCCAATAAACATTTTGGTAGGCCTTGATCCTGTAACATTGCTTTTACACTTTATGTAATGTATCAATTCTTTCATATTACAACTCCATTTTGTTCTGTATTATATGGGACTATCAACTCCCTCTTAATCTCAGACTCCTCACAAAAGGCTATGATTTCTTTAGATGTATATTCTCCTCCATTATCAGATCTTAATGTCTTGATTCTTTTTTCTGTAAGGTTCTCTACTTCAGCTTTGAATTCTTGAAATTTGTAAATACTTTATCCTTGGATTTCATTAAGTAAACCCAAGTCTTCCTTGAATGATCATCTATAAATGCGGCATAATATATATGGCCTCCTAGTGATTAAGGAGTTGTAGGACCATAGACATTAGAATGAATAAGATCTAAGATTTCTTTTGACCATGAAGCACTGCTTCCAAATGGTCTCTTGGTGTTCTTACCCAATGCACATCCTTTGCATACTCCTTCATGTCTTTTAGTTCAGGGATTCCATCTACTATTGACCTTAGAGTTGGAAGGATTTTGAAATGGAGATAACCAAATCTTCTATGCCAAAGCTCACATGGGCTAATTTTAATGTGAACTGGGGCTTGAACAAGAGGAGATATCAACCTGTATATAGATAAACTTTTAGGGACTAAAATTTATTTTAAATTTTATAAATATTGACGAATCTCACTAGTGTCTAATATGAAAACTATATAATGTTTGTTGATATATTTATAAAAATATCCAAATTTCTAATTATTTTATAGGTAGAATTCATATATTTTTTTCTATTTTTAGGGTAAAATAATTTTATACTGTAAAATTTGAGCAAATAATTTTTAGAATAAATGGAAATTGGCGAATATTTTTTTTTGAAAAATCATGGAAAATTAGCCCACTTGTGAATATTAGCCCCTAAATGTTTCCATGCCTGTAAAGTCTTCCTTCATAAATTCCAATCACTCTAGCATTTTCTATGCTTAGGTTTTTCCTCCATACTAGAAATTTTCCATCAATGAAAGCCACTCTACCACCTTTATTTTCCAGACTTGAAATGGAGAGTAAATTCTTATTCAAACCTGGAACAAATAGGATGTTATTGAGATGAATATTGCCTCCATTCTCTAGTTCTATCGAGGTTGATGCAATTACTCTTATGGGGTAGCTCTTATTATCTCTGATTTCTACAAAGTAAGAAGATTTTCCTTTTGACAATGTCTTTAGTTGCTTGTGATGACTAGTCATGTGTCTTAATACACCACTATTGATCACCCAAATGTTCTCATCTTGAAATTTGCCAGTGAGCACCGAGAAGAGTCATTCATCATTTGTCTTGGTCACTTCCTTCTTAGAGTTAATAGAAGATTCCATGCTTCTTTGATACCTTCCTTAAGATGGCTTGCTACCTTTGAATAGTTCTTGAGAAACTTCTTCAATGTAGTAGAGATCTTCATAATTCCCTTAGCCAACCTTAGCTATGATACCATGTTGAGAAATATAAAGGGAAATGATTAGAGTGATTTCTCTTTCTTCGATAACTAATTCTGATGTCTTTTTGCTTATCTTTCTTTTTAGCTTTGCTTATTATTATTATGTTTGTGTATCATCAAAAAAATACCAAAACAAGACAAACAAGAACACAAAATATATGTTGCAAGCCAGGGACAAAAGCTCTCTACTTGAGAGGAAAAACCTGCAAATATCTTCTCTTCCTTATAGATTTTTCAATTGATGAATTCCAAGGACTTTAGAACAAGACCAATACCCCCAATAACAATTCCAACCTTTCCAGATGATGTGCTCTCCTTGTCAAATTCAAACGCATTTAAATCTCTTATAGTATCACAAGTTTGACCTCTAGCTGCAAAATTTCGGCCTCTAATGTAGACCTGAAATTTTCGGCCCTCCTGCAGTTTATGATTCCACATGTGTGAGATTATTTTAGCCTCTTATGACTTCCTTAGATCTTCTCTTGGATCTCTCTAACTTCTAGGGCTTGATTATGGCTTCTTGTGACCTTCTCTTGACCTTCTTGCCTTATCTTCTTCAAGATCAAACTTGTAGAGGAAAAACCCTAGAATTGCTACAGAAACCTTAGCCTTCCTTCGCACGTGTGAGAAAGAAATAGCCCAAAACCAAATATTCTTAGTCCTCTTCCTTCTTCACCGCCTTATTCCTCTTCTTCCTTCACTTGAATGAGTGAGAGATGAATATGCTCCAAGGAGGCTGAGTTTCCTCCTTTATATAGGCTTCTCAAAGGTGGACGTGGACCCTCAAATTAGGAACACTTGCCAGCTGCTAGGCCGACTTGATCTTGGAGGGTGTTTTAAAAATTTTAAGGAAAAAAATAATTTTCTTTATAAGTTACAATGTGCCCAAAGTGGTCTTCAACTTATGACAATGAATCTTTTGATTTCTTGACCTAGGATACACCCTAGAAGCACTCAATGGGTGCTTGACCTATAAAATAAAATACCTTGATCATCAAACCCATGCTCCAAAAATAATAATAATATTTTTCTTTCATTTTACAATTTACAAGAATCAAAAGTACATTTCATATTTATGAAGACTGAACCTAGTTACACATTTTTCAACACTCCCTCTTAACTAGGGACGTATTCATAAATGATACATGGACATTCTCAATATGAATAGATATCATAAGAAGACTCAAATTGGTAACCCATTTGTTTAGCATCACAGCAACAATCATTTTCATATAGCAAGGCCTTAACTAACACCTCTATCTCTCCACAAGATCAGAGCACAATGGTCACGAGACCAATGATTTATAGATGCCATCATCATTGTCTCTCAAGGTACACTCCCCACCTGGGTGTTCATAAAGTATGACCTTCCTTGGACTATTCTTATCTTGGATATTGTTGGAAATAATACTGAGAGGGGGGGTGAATCAGTATTATCTAGTCAAATATTTCCTTTTTCAATTCCAGATGATATGCGCTACTTTTGTTAATAAAAATCGCGTATATACGCAACTACAGATAAAGAAACCCGCGTATACAAAGTAGACTTATAATTTGATTTATCTTTCAGATGTGAGTTATTAAACTGTTTATCAGAAGCAAATAAACAGTACCAGAAACAGAGCAGAAGACAGTCACACACAAGAACACAAGATATAAGGAGGAAACCCAATGTGGGTGAAAACACCTTGTTGCAATTCGTCTCTATCTTCTTTTTTATTAGAAACTTCTCTTTACAATGTTTTGTACTGGTGCAGTCTTTACCAGTACGCAGGCTGCAACCTGCAGAGAGCTACAACTCTCTCTTGTTCTCCAGCTTTCCTGGAAGGGAGCTCCAACCCCTTAAGTTCCTGTACTAGCTTGAGATACTAGTACGCAGGCTCCTACTTGCAGAAGGCTGCAACCTTCTCTTTGCTTTCAGGGACCTCGTTTCATTAATTTTCAGACTGGATCCACAAGTAACATCAATCAAACATCAGGAATTTCTGCATAACCCAAACTCCTTTTCACCAATCAAAAACTGCACCAAATAAACACTTCTCTGATCACTGTACCCAGAACACAGTAACTGTAATCAAACACCAATTATGAACCCAGAACACTACAGTAATAAAACAGAAGCAGCTAGAACATAAATCAAGATATATACGCTACTTCACTGTTCAGCAACCTGCGAGTATACGCCTCTGTACCGCAACCAACCTGCGTATATGCTTCTTTCACTCACAGAAAAGTGTGTATACGCACCTGCAATTCACTGAACCTGCATACAGATCTATAAAGGATAATTTATTCTTTTAAGCATTCAGACATCAGTTAACCCAGATTTATAGATCAAGAGTGCGCCACAGATAATAGATCAAAATCATATAGAGATATCAATGTTCAAGCCTTGAGATTTTGATCCATCAATAGTCCTTATCCTTCTTGCACTCAGGTTCTTCCTTCATTCAGATCTAGATCTGCACCATAACCCAATCACCAGTATTCCAGATCTCATACATTATCAGATATTCAATAATAATTCAGATGATCCCTTGTCACATGATCTCCTTCCTCTTTTATAGTTTTAGGCCTTCCACAATACCACGGTCCAAAACCATAATAAACCAATACCAAGGGCCCAAAACCTGGGGTCAACACTTCTGACGAGATACCATGGTCCAAAACCATAGGTTCAAATTCCAAGGACTAACAACCATGGACCAAAAATAAGTTTCCCACCATGTACGCGCTTTTCTGTGCATAAAAGTGCGTGTATACGCATACGCGACTTCTGAATGTATAACCCGCGTGTATATGCGTGTTTGGCAAGGTGAACCTGCGTATACAAGATTTCCTTCATTCTGAGCGCCTGAACTGAGATCTGTCACCAAAGAGAGTTGCCATCAAGGACAACACCTGTACCATAGCACCACTCCTGTGCCAAAATACCAACAATCTCCCCCTTTGGACTTGATGGCAACCCCAAGATCCTCAAAGTCCAAGATCCTCAAAGTCATTCTCCCCCTTTGTCATCAAGGGCAAAGGGCTGTGCTCCCCTTGAGTACATGTAGATATCTTTGCTCTGCTGAGCTAAACATTCTCCCCCTGACTGTAGGCAAGATCTGCAAAGGATGTTCTTCAAGAAGAACCAAGACATATACATTATGAAAGACCTTCCTATCACCAAAAGACTCAATACATACATCCATCACCCAACCAAGTGGGGATCATCCACCCAACCAAGTGGGGATACATCAGAAATTTACATATGACAACCAATCACATTGCATCAATCATCCCAGGCATAGTGGGGAAACCAAAATAGGCCGTTACATGACCTTGATAAAAAAGATATACATGACATAGAAACGAAATATCAAGACTATGAAAATCACCAATAACTACTATCAGCAACATCTGACAATCACTGTATATATCAGCAACCATGTTGTTCTTCTGTTCTCCTTTCTGCAGCTGATCCACCTGAAACAAAAACAGCTTGAGTACTAGAACCAAGAGCTTCTAAGGTAATGCCAACAATGCATTGTTAGAAGATTATCTGCTCCCCCTGAACCTGTGCTTGATGGTCTCTGACAGACCCATATCAGACTCTCTTCAACCAGAGTCTGTTCTTGCTGATTTTCTTTAGAATTCCATATACGCGACTGCACCTGCATAAATCTGTGTATGTATGCAGATTCCCCTCATCCAACTCGCGTACACCAACTTTTCTTTGAAACAGACAAGCTTCAACAGCAGGATGAAGCATCAACTACTCCCAGCTTCTGTCTGAGTTATTTAAAAGTTTCCCTGGGCAATGGTTTGGTAAGGATATCAGCAATTTGTTCCTTGGAAGGAACATACTCCAACTTGACTTTTTTCTCAAGCACTTGTTCCCGAAGAAAGTGATATTTTATAGGTATGTGCTTGGTCTTTGAATGCATGACAGGATTCTTTGAAATGCTTATTGCACTTGTATTATCACATAAGATAGAGACAGGTGGAGTACAAGTGATTTGAAAATCCTGCAAGGTTTGCATCATCCAAAGAAGTTGAGCGCAACAAGATGCAGCAGCCACATATTCCGCTTCAGCTGTAGATAAAGCAATCGAACTCTGTTTCTTGCTGAACCAAGATACTAATCTGGAACCCATAAAGAATGCACCACCACTTGTGCTCTTCCTGTCATCCACGCTTCCGGCCCAATCTGCATCTGTGTAAGCATGGTGTGAGATCTATATCTCCAGGGTACCATAAGCCATAGTTTTGAGTTCCCCTAAGGTACTTGAAGATTCTCTTGATTGCCTGAAGATGAGTTTCCTTTGGATTTGCCTGAAATCTTCCTACTATTCCCACTGCATGCATGATGTCTGGTCGAGTACCTGTCAAATAAAGTAGACTTCCAATCATGGATCTATAGGTTGGTTGATGCACTGTTGCCGATTCATCATTTGCACTGAGGCTACATCCTGTAACCATGGGGGTACATACTGGTTTTGAATCTTCCATGCCATACTTCTTCAGAATCTGCTTGAGGTACTTGGTTTGAGACAAGAAGATACCGCCTTTATTTTGTTGGATTTGCAATCCAAGAAAGTATGTCAGTTCTCCGAGCAAAGACATTTCGAATTCTTTCTGCATCACCAAGGCAAAGCTTTGACTCATACCTTCTTCGTTGCTGCCAAAGATAATATCATCTACATACACAACAAGTATTAACAATTTGTCATTTTCAATTTTTATATAAGATTGCTATCTGCTGATCCTTTTGAAAAACCTTTTTGATGAAGGTATTTGTCTAAGTGGTAGTACCAAGCCCTTGGAGCTTGTTTAAGGCCATAGAGAGCCTTTTTAAGTCTGCATACAAGATTTGGATCATTCCCAAGGATAAAGCCATCTGGTTGCTCTATGTACACTTCTTCTTCTAAGTCTCCATTCAGAAAGGATGATTTTACGTCCATTTGAAATACTTTGAACTTCTGGAAGCTAGAGAGAGAAAGGAACATTCTGATGGCCTCAAGTCTAGCAACGGGAGCAAAAGTTTCTTCAAAGTCTATTCCTTCCTGTTGAGCATACCCTTTGCAAACAAGTCTCGCCTTGTTTCTAATCACTTCCCCATTTTCATTCAACTTATTTTTGAAGATCCATTTTGTTCCTATGACATTTTTGTCTTTTGGTCTAGGAACCAACTCCCAAGTGTTATTCTTTTCGATCTGCTCAAGCTCTTCATCCATTGCCTTAACCCAACACTCATCTTTGCATGCTTCTTTTACATTTTGCGGTTCAGTGGAAGAGAGCAATGCCAAATAGCTTGAAGCTTCTGCTATTATTCTTCTTGTTTGTATATCTACTTCTTTCTGCCCCAAAATTTGAGATTCTGGATGATTCTTCTGAACGTACCTGGATGGAGTCTTCTCTTCTATCCTTATCTATTCCTCTGGTGCCTCTTGGGGTTCTTCTTCATCATCTGTCTGATTTGGAGAGTAGTCTTCATCCTCATTGATATTTTCATGATTCACTTCCCTAGGGATGTATCCTTTTTCATCAACCACTACATCAATGCTGTCAACAATTCTTCCAAGTCTTTTATTATAACACTTATATGCTTTGCTGTAGGGAGAATAACCAAGGAGAATGCCTTCATCTGCTCTAGGTTCAAGTTTGCCAAGTTGCTCATCAGTATTCTTAATATAGCATTTGCTCCCAAAAATTTTGAAATGCTTTACCGAAGGAGTCTCATCATACCAGAGCTCATGAGGACTTTGAGTGCTGTTCACTCGGACATTTGTTTTGTTGAGAATAACAACCGCAGCATATGCAGCTTCACCCCAGAAGGTTGCGGGAGTTCCAGACTCATCAAGCATAGCACGAGCCATTTGTTGGACTGTTCTGTTCATCCTTTCCGCCACTCCATTTTGCTGAGGAGTCCTAGTTGTAGAGAATTCCCTTCTTATTCCATGTTCTTCACAGAAATCAAAAAATTCATTTGAGGTAAATTCCCCACCTCTGTCGGACCTGAGGCACTTAATTTTGTAATCTGATTCATTTTCAGCCAAGGCTTTGAAGGATTTGAATTTTTCGAATACTTCGTCTTTGTGCTTCATAAGTCCTAACCAAACAAACCTGGAGAAGTCGTAAATGAATAATATAAGGTATTCTTCTCCTCGAGGTGACCTTGTCCTAAATGGACCACATACATCTGTATGGACTAGCTCAAGAGGCCTGCTAGTTGATCCTTCCTTCTCAGGAAAGTTAGTTCTGGTTTGCTTACCAAACTGACATGATTTGCATATGGTGTTGTATGGAATTTTGATATCTGGAAGACCATGAACTGCCTGGTATTTGCATGCTTTCCTTATTTGTGAAAATCTTAGATGCCCCAACCTCTGGTGCCATAACCAGTGTTCATCATCCTTGCTTAAATAGCATTGTTGTTGTCCTTCAAATATGTATAGATTATTTGGAGTTCTTCTGCCTTTGATCATTGTTTCTCCTGTATCAAGATCACGAACACTACATCCAATTGATCAAAATATTACTTCGGTTCCTTGATCGCACATCTGACTAACACTCAGTAGATTATGCTTCAAGCCATCAACATACAAAACATTTCCAGCTTTGACCTGTTCTTTCAACTGAGCATTGCCTTTTCCTTTTATGGCTGCAGGGGTATCATTTCCAAAAGACACCTTCTTTCCCTTTTCTAATGCAGTATATGATTCAAGTTTTTCTTTATCCCCTGTCATATGCTTCGAACATCCGCTATCGATATACCATATATTTTCCTGTCCTTCTGCATAGAAGGCTATCCCACATCTTTCTGGTTGTGGTTCCTTCATTCTCCATGTTCTGGCACTTGAGGTATGTTCCTTCTGAGTTGTTTTCCAAAACTTGCTCCTACATTCAGAATCTTCATGACCAAAGTTATTACAAATAGAACATTCAACTTCATTTTCAAGGGCCGAAAAGTTGTTATAAGTCCTTTTCGTGATTCCAATCATATTCCTTTGTTTTTGAGCTTCTCTAGTCATGATTGTCTTATAGGCAACACATTGAGCTGCTTTGTGACCAAAATTATGGCAAGAGAAACATTGGCCATTGAAGAAACTCCTACGATTATCAAATCTATCAACCAACTGATTGTAGTTTCTACTGACATCCATTCTTGAGGCAAATTGGGAAGATTTTACCTGTGGCTGATTGTAGCTTCTGTTTGTCCTTAAGGTAGCTTGTCCCCGATTTTCTTGATAGTCTTTATTTGTTCTTGAGGTAAACTATCCCTGATTTACCTGATGATTTCTATTAGGTCTTTGCTCGCTCTTCTTTGCTGCATCAAGATAACTTTTGGAGGTAGAAGCTTGAGATGTTTCTCCATTATATTCCAGACCTGTCTTGATTAGTGGAGAACGCTGCACATTGATAATCTCATCCAGAGTTTCAGATCCTTTAACAAATTTAAGATTAATAGCTTTTGTTTTCTCAATCTCCTTTCTAAGACAAACAATTTCACATTCCAATTTTTCAAGATGTTTTTCCCTTTCAGCCAGTTGACATTGTAGAGAATCAATAATTGCACTTTTCTCTACTAAGCAGATTTTGAGATTAGTCATATCTTCACAAAAGCCTTCTACATCTATAGCATCCATGTAGTCATCATCTTCAAAAGCCATTAAAAGTTTATACTTATTACCTCGTTCATCTTCGTCACTATTTGAAAGTCCATCACTATCTTCATGAGTGTAATAACTTTTCTTATTTGCATTCTGTTTCTTGTTCCATCTAACAAGTTCCTTCCCTTTGTCAATCTTATCCTTGTGAGGACATTTGGCAGCATAGTGACTGACTCTTCCACAAGCAAATCATTTGAAAGGTAGCTTACCTCGGAACCGTCCAGTACCCCGTTGAAGATTTTTGACAAAATTTGATTCTTCTTCTTCTTCTGACACGTGTCCTGACTCATAGTACTCGCCTTTGCCTGAAGCCTTGAAGGCAGCTTCTCTCCTGTCTGATGGTCCTCCTTTCCTCATTTCATAAGCAGTTAGAATTCCATGCAGCTGTGACATTTTAAGGCTTTGTAGATTCTCTTTTTCTTCTATTGCAGAAACTTTAGATTCAAACTTAGGGGACAAAGATCTTAGAACTTTTTCAACCACAACAGCCTCTTTTATTTCTTCATCCAAAATTTTCATACAATTAACAATCTCATCTACACGAAGAAAATAGTTAGCCACACTTTCATCATTATACATCCTCAGATTTTCATACTGAATCTTGAGGGTTTGAAGTTTTTCTCGTTTTACCTGATCATCTCCTTCATATCTTAGGACAATCTTGTCCCATATTTCTTTTGCTGATTTTAACTGCATAACTTTCACGAATTCTGATTGAGATAGACATCCCAATAGAGTATTGACTGCCTTTGCATTTGTTTCATATTTCTTCTTCTCAGTCGGATCTGTAGGAGTTTCTGCTGGAAAAGTATATCCTGTATCTATGATATCCCAGACTTCTGTATCCAAAGATTGAAGATAGGCAGTAACTCTTACCTTCCAATATACGAAGTTTGTCCCATCAAAAACCAGTGGCCTGATTGATGCTTCCCTCTCGTAGTTGCTCATGATGAAAGATCTTCCTTCAAGCGATCAAGCTTCTTCAGAAGGACCTGCTCTGATACCAATTGTTGGAAATAATACTGAGAGGGGGGGTGAATCAATATTATCTAGTCAAATATTTCCTTTTTCAATTCCAGATGATATACGCTACTTCTGGTAATAAAAACCGCGTATATACGCAACTACAGATAAAGAAACCCGCGTAAACAAAGCAGACTTATAATTTGATTTATCTTTCAGATGTCAGTTATTAATCTGTGTATCAGAAGAAAATAAACAGTACCAGAAACAAAGCAGAATACAGTCACACACAAGAACACAAGATATAAGGAGGAAACCCAATGTGGGTGAAAATCCCCTGCTGCAATTCATCTCTATCTTCTTTTTAATTAGAAACTTCTCTTTACAATTTTTTGTACTGGTGCAGTGTTTACCAGTACGCAGGCTGCAACCTGCAGAGAGCTATAACTCTCTCTCGTTCTCCAGCTTTTCTGGAAGGGAGCTCCAACCCCCTAAGTTCTTGTACTAGCTTGAGATACTAGTACGCAGGCTCCTACCTGCAGAAGGCTGCAACCTTCTCTTTGCTTTCAGGGACCTCGTTTCATTAATTTTCAGACTGGATCCACAAGTAACATCAATCAAACATCAGGAATTTCTGCATAACCCAAAATCCTTTTCACCAATCAAAAGCTGAACCAAATAAACACTTCTCTGATCGCTGTACCCAAAACACAGTAACTGTAATCAAACACCAATTCTGAACCCAGAACACTGCAGTAATAAAACAGAAGCAACTAGAACATAAATCAAGATATATATGCTACTTCACTGTTCAGCAACCTGCGAGTATATGCCTATGTACCGAAACCAACCTGCATATACGCTTCTTTCACTCATAGAAAAAGCGTGTATACGCACCTGCAATTCACTGAACCTGCGTATAGATTTATAAAGGATAATTTATTCTTTTAAGCATTCAGACATCAGTTAACCCAGATTTATAGATCAAGAGTGCGCCACATATAACAGATCAAAATCATACAGAGATACCAATGTTCAAGCCTTGAGATTTTGATCCATCAATAGTCCTTATCCTTCTTGCGCTCAGGTTCCTCCTTCATTCAGATCTAGATCTGCACCATAACCCAATCACCAGTATTCCAGATCTCATACATTATCAGATATTCAATAATAATTCAAATGATCCCTTGTCACATGATCTCCTTCCTCTTTTATAGTTTTAGGCCTTCCACAATACCACGGTCCAAAACCATAATAAACCAATACCAAGGGCCCAAAACCTGGGGTCAACACTTCTGACGAGATACCATGGTCCAAAACCATAGGTTCAAATTCCAAGGACTAACAACCATGGACCAAAAATAAGTTTCCCACCATGTACGCGCTTTTCTGTGCATAAAAGTGCGTGTATACGCATACGCGACTTCTGAACGTATAACCCGCGTGTATACGCGTGTTTGGAAAGGTGAACCTGCGTATACAAGATTTCCTTCATTCTGAGCGCCTGAATTGAGATCTGTCACCAAAGAGAGTTGCCATCAAGGACAACACCTGTACCATAACACCACTCCTGTGCCAAAATGCCAACAGATATCTAGTCGTCAAAGAATATTGGTCCATGACTACCCTTATCTTGGATGCCCTACCTCATTTTCAAAGAGTATCGGATGCCAGATGCTTACCAAATCCTCCATTCTGTCTTCCCAAGTGAAGACAAGAATGATGTGCCTATCTCTCCCTCTCAAATAGAGAGGATACATTAGCCAAACCAAGCTTGTTTCTCAAATACACAAGCTTCTTATTAGGAAGTTATTTTATCAATATGTTAGCTACCTCCTCATCGGTGGAGATATATTGTAGCTACAACACACCATCTTGTACTAGCTTCCGAATGTAGTAATACTCATTGTTGATATGCATTGTCTTTCCATGAAACAATGGGTCTTTAAACAATCAAATACAACTTTTGTTTTCACAATGTAGCATTGTATATTCCATAGGTCCTTCAAATAGGTCAGATAGAAACTTTCTCAACTAGACCGCTTCTCTGCTTACTTCACAAGCATTAATAAAGACTCTTCCTCAATACTACTGAAAGCAATTGTATCATTCTTTCTGCTCGTCCATGAGATCATGGAGTATCCCAAACTTAAACATCCTTCTATAGTGACACTTCCATCTTTATCACTTCCTCCCCAGTCAGAATATTTATATCGAATCAAGTGGACATCATTCCTCCTATCGTATTTCAGGCAGTAGCGGATGGTTTCTCATAGATTTCTCAGAAAATGTTTTGCTGCTATCCAATGATCATGCTTCGACTCCACTTGGAATTGACTGAGAAAATTTACTGCAAAGCATATGTCTAGCTGATTATTCACCAAGTATGTCAGGGAGCCAATCAATTATCTATACTTGGAAGGATCCATAGGGCTCGATTCAAAACTCCTTAGTATTTTCAAATTTGTGATCATTGGGGTTGTCATTGGTATACAATCCATCATATTAAACTTCTTCAACATATTGATCACATATTGTCCTTGACCTAGATAGATCTCATCAAGTCCTTACCAGACTTCTAGTCCCAAATAGTAGTGTATCAACCCTAGATCGTTCATGTAAAATTTTGCTGCTAGTTACTTCTTACATTGTTCAATTTGACCTTCCACACCTATCAAGAGAAGGTCATACACATATAGAAGAATGATTATTAGATCTCCCTTCACCACCTTAATATAAAGCTTTGGATAAACATAACTCTTTGTGAAGCCTTATCTCTGAAGGTATGCATCCATCCTAGCATACCATGCCCTTGGTGCTTGCTTGAGGCCATATAATGCATTCTTCAATCTACAAACATATTACTTTCTATCTTTAACTTCAAATCCCAAGCGTTTTTATATATAGACTTCCTCATAAATTGTGCCATTCAGGAATGCATTCTTGACATCCATTTGGTGGATGCTCCATCCCATCGATGATGCCAAAGAGACCAACAAACGTATAGTTGTATACCTTGTTGTCGGAACAAATGTCTCTTCATAGTTGATGCATCCTTATTGAGAGAAACCCCTAGCCACAAATATTTCCTTATATTTTGTCAATATTTCCATCTGCTGCATGTTTGATCTTGTAGATCCATTAAAAAATTACCACATATTTATCTTTAGGCCTAGGTACGATCTCCCAAATTCCATTCTTCATTATAGATTGATATTCTTCATTCATGACATCCTTCCATTCTTGGTGATTGACTTCTTCTTCAAACATGGATGAATCTGCTTCTAATAGTTTGGTCATGTAGGCTGCATACCCAGAGTATTGTTTGGGATTCTTCCTCTCCCTTAATGTGCCTTGAGATGCTCCATGACCTTTTGCATCAAGTAGTGTATACTTCAACTAGTTAGGTCTCTTTCTAGTTATGGAGATAACCACAAGTTGAATAGGTTCACTGGGACCCTCATGTTCATGACTTGATTCTTCTTCTTCCCTAATAACGCTTCTTCAAATACTAAAAGTTGTTCATCATTAGAGTCCATAGGGATATCATTTGTTTTCTTGAATGGAATACTTTCTTCAAATATCACATCTTGAATGACTTCTGTTTGGTGTCCTTCCTTTATGTAGATCCTATAGGCCTTAGAGGAGTTACTATAACCAACAAATGTTCCCTTCATTCTTGATGGATCCAACTTCTTTCTTTCGTCCTTAGGTATATGAATATAGACATGCAAACCAAAAATCTGAAGATGATATATGGTAGGTTTCTTCGCAGTGAATACTTGTTCAATAGTTCTGTTATCTAGTGACTTGTGGGGACTTCGATTTTGTATGTATACAATTGTCTTTGTAGTTTCACCCCATATAAATTTCAGTAAGTCTTGATCATATAACATTGCTTTTACACTTTATTCAATGGATCGTTTCTTTCATTCTATAGCTCCATTTTTTTCGTGACTATATGAGACTATCAGCCCCCTCTTAATCCCATACTTCTTACAAAAAGCTATGATCTCATTGGATGTATATTCTCCTCCATTATCAGATCTTAATATCTTGATTCTTCTTTCTATAAGGTTCTCTACTTCAGCTTTGAATTCTTGAAATTTTGTAAATACTTCATCCTTGGATTTCATGAAGTAAACCCAAGGATTCCTTGAATGATCATCTATAAGTGTCATATAATATAGATGACCTCCAATTGATTAAGGAGTCATAGGACCACAAACATCAGAATGAATAAGATCCAAGATTTCTTTTGACCATGAAGCATTGCTTCAAGATGGTCTCTTGGTGTTCATACCCAATGTACATCCTTTCCATACTCCTTCCTGATCTTCTTTTAGTTCATGGATTCCATATACTATTGAGCTTAGAGTTGGAAGGATTTTGAAATGTAGATGACCAAATATTCAATGCCAAAGCTCACATGGGCTGATTTCAATGTGAACGAGGGCTTGAGAAAGAGGAGATATCAACCTATAAAGTATTCCTTCATGAATGCAAATCACTCTAGCATTTTTTATGCTTGAGTTTTTACTTCATACTATAAATTTTCCGTCAATGAAAGCCACTCTATCCCATTTATCTTATAGACTTGAAATGGAGAGTAAATTTGTATGCAAACTTGGAACAAATAGGATGTTATTGAGATGAATATAGCCTCCATTCTCCAGTTCTACCGAGTTTGATCCAATTCCTCTTACGGGGTATCTCTTATTATCTCCAAGTTCTACGGAGTAAGAAGATTTTCCCTTTGACAATGTATTTAGTTGTCTGTGATGACCAGTCATGTGTCTTGATGCACCATTATTGATCACCCAAATGTTCTCATCTTGAAATGTGCTAGTGATTGCCTAGAAGAGTCCTTCATCCTTTGTCTTGGTCACTTCCTTCTTTGGAGTAAATATAAGATTCCATGCTTCCTTGATACCTTTCTTGAGATGTATTTCTACCTTTGAACACTTCTTAAGAAACTTCTTCAATGTAGTAGAGATCTTTATAATTCGCTTAACCAACCTTAGCTCTGATACCATGTTGAGAAATCTAAAGGGCAATGATTAGAGTGAATTCTATTTCTTTGATAACTGCTTGTGATGTCTTTTTACTTATCTTCATTATTAGCATCACTTATTATTATTATGATTGTGTATCATCAAACAACTACCAAAACAAGAAGAACAAGAACACAGAGTATAGGCTTCAAGCCAGGACCAAAACCTCTCCACTTGAGAGGAAAACCTGCAAATCTCTTCTCTTCCTTATAGATTCTTTAATTGACAAATTCCAATACCTTTAGATCAAGACCAATACCCTACAAGACAAAGTCCAACCTTTCTGGATGATGTTATTTCCGTGTCCAAATCAAACCCAGTCAAATCTCTTCTAGTAGCACAACTTATAATGACTCCAAAAGTGAAGGACCCAAAAAACTACCAAAAATCATAAATTGTGCTACAATTAAGGAAGTTGAAAGAAACAATGGTGGGTGTCCAAGTGGAATAGGCGGGTGACCACCAATATCAACCTTGATCAATATTCCCCCTTAGGAAGTAATGGTCCCCATTGCGTTGAGTGCCTCCATGAGATGGGGAAGATTCTGCTGAACTTGGTTCATAGTGAGACACTTGCCGTGGTGCAAGAGTTGGCCAGATTTGAAAACTTGGTATAATTCAGTCTTCTACTGAAGAGTGTTCCTGGTTTGTGTGTCCATGATCCCATCAGAGTTGGCCTCTCCAATGCAATCTAGGTTTAGCTTTGTTGGTGTCAACTGTTCATCAATGTCGGATTTGTCCAACAATAGTGGAAAGTATGGCTAAAGGCGGCCCACATTGAATATGGGGTGCAAGACAAGGAGTGGGGGGATATTGAGCGTAAAATCATTGTCTGCAACGACCTTGATGATGGTTGAAGGCCCATATTAGAGTGGCCTAAGATTTTGATAGGCTCTGGTAGGGTGTTCTTTTTGCAAATGAAACTAAAATTTGTCACCCACCTGAAAATTGTGTGACACCTAATGTTGATCATGACGCTGCTTGTACTTGGCATTGGACTTATCCAATATATCATCCATATATACAACCATGAATGAGTTTTTGAAGGGCCACAAGATGTCATCCATCAACTACATAAAACTTATAGAGGCATTTGTTAACCTAAAAGGCATGACCAACCGCTCGAAAATGCCTTGGTTAGATTTGAAGACGCTCTTCCATACATTTGTGGGTTCTATTAACACCTGGTGATAGTGAGAATTAAAATCGATCTCGTTGAAATACTTGGAACCCTTTAGCTGGTCAAGAAGGTCATAAATCCATGGGATTGAATATCTGTTGCTGATAGTGATTTTTTTTAGTGCTTGATAATCTATGTAGAGTCTCTAGGTTGAATCTTTCTTCTATACAATTACAACCAAGCTCCAACAAGGTGAGAAACTTGGTCATATGTGTGCATTTTGCAGAAACTCCTAGATCTACCACTTGATTTCATCATTATTTAGAATGGAGTGGCGGCATATCGACTCACTGGGTAGAGGTGTTCCGAGAGTTAGGCCGATCAAATGCTTGACCTAATAATGCAAAGGTACCCCTGTGGGTGAGGAGAATATGTCCCTGTATTCTTCCACAACCCCATACACCTACTTCTATTGCATGGGGAAGCCTTAATTGCTCCATGGATGTGGCCATTATCTTCCCCTTGATTTAAGAGGGAATTAGAAAGAAAAAAAATTCCCGACATGGAAGATGATCTTACTGCATTGCTTAATAAGTATCAAAGAGATGGAAGTAGGTGGGGCTATCTACAATATCCGATATAAATTATTTCCCAAAGTAATAATAACAATGTGAGGACTAGACTCATACATAAAATGATGCTTCCACAAGTATGGTTATCCTAATAAAACATCACAAACTTCAAGAGGAGAAAAATCACACAATTATCATCTGTGAAGGGTTTGATGCTATAGGGAAGGCGACACTTTGGCTGACAAGGAGATCTCGTCCTTGGTTAAGGCACTTGATGGTGTACGACTGTGAGTGCAGTGGGGTCGGTAAGCCCAAAAACTTCATGGCCTCTACTAAAATGAGATTCTTTTGGCTCCTGTCGTGAACAATGAATTGTAGGAGAGAACCCTTCACCCATATTTGTGAGTGGAAGAGACACTCCCCATCCTATGGATCCCCAGGTTTAATCTTCTAGACCTTAGTGGTGGCAACGGTGGCACTAGGCTCTGCATCAATAATCTGCTTCCCCTTATTAGATTTTGGTTCATAATTAGAACATACATTGAATTCTGAAGCTTTCAGTTCGACCACCAATGACTGTTTGGTGCAACATTCATTTTTGTTGTGAGTGGGGATCTTGTGGAACCCACACTACTTTCCCGTGGCCTTCTTCATCTTCATGGTGCTATTATTTGCTAGTATCTTTGATGGATTTTCCTTGGTTGATCCACCTTGGATATGTTCTTTGTTCTATGACATGGGGGTGCTCTTTCCCTACTTTTGATTCACATATACAAAGTCATGCTTCTTTTGCTTAAATTTTTATTCAATTATGGTAGCATATCAATATGTTACACCAAGTGAGGAGAGGTATAGGAACTCCATTTATTATTGAAATTATTTTTGTAGACAACCATAGTACTTGAGAACGAGATGATGCTCAGAGTATTTGATACCCAACTTTGTTTGCAGAGTATAACAAATATTTTTGATCTCATCCACATCTTGGTCCCTTTGCTTCCGTAGTGTGGTCTACTATATGTACTTGTCCTCATAGCTCCCCACAGGGTAATATTTTTCCTTGATAGTGTTTGAGAAAGAGTTTCAAGAGGGGGTGATCGTAAATAGAGAGAGTTCCTCTACCATTTTTTCATAGTAAGTTTCCCACTAGTCCTTGAAATGGGGGGCAACCTTTAGTAGTGCAAACGTAATATTCTCCCTATCAGAGAAACTATGGACCGAAAAATAACCTTCCAGTAGATTAAACCATTTATCTACAACATATGCATCTATTTGACCTTCAAATATAGGGATATCAAAGTTCACTTATACGTTGAAGGGGTTAGCGCCTCTGAAGTGACCGCGAGATGAAGGTGCGTCATCGGTTGGCATTTGCTGAAGGAGATGGGCAAAGTTTTCCATCATCTCATCCCTTTCCCACTTGAGGGATTCTTTGAGAAATAGTTTTATAGGATCTCCTACTCCCTCGTCTTTATTTTCTTTCACCATGGGATGCTGTCAGTGTCAGTGAGGACGCTCTTGTAAAGGATCAACCAGTTTAAGCCGCAACTCCTTATATCATGACCTCATTGGGGACATGCACAAAAATGCAAAGAAAGAGCAGACTGATTTGATACCATTGATACAAATTTGTGAAGGAATGAAATGAAATACAAATATAAATAGAAACATAGAGATACAATGAAGATATAACTTCAATTCATTAACAACAAAGTATTGAGAAATGTTTACATGTAGAATGAAAATAAACTAGCTTAGGTGATGTTAACTTATCTATGAGAAGACATGTGGTAGATACATGCCTTTTGAACTATGTTAGAATGAGGCCCGAAGGCTTATTTGTTATTAATAAAATAATAGAGAACCTTAAACACCTAAAAACTTAACCCTAAGAGATGAAGCGCCCAAAGTCTATGGGCCTCGTTGGGGTAAATTGGTACATAAACCTCCTGGGGTTGTAACTTTGGCATGCGATTTCTATTTGACATGTATGATACCTCGTTAGAACTATCCATCTGAGGACTACATATTTTGACTATAAAATTTATTGCAATGTTTACATTTTCCAAAAAAAACTCAGTTAGGGCCTCAAAACTGCCAAAAATGGTAAATTGTGCTATAATTAAGGAAACTGAAAGAAATAATGGTGGGGGTCCAAGTGGAATAGGTGGGTGGCCACCAATATCCACCTATATTAGTCCTCCCCCCTTAGGAAGCAATGGTCCCCATTTCTTTGAGTGCCTCCATGAGATGGGGAAACTTCTGCTGAACTAGGTCCCTTGTGAGCCACTTACCTTGGTGCAAGAGTTGGCAAGCTTTGACAACCTGATACAATTAGATATTCTATTAGTGAATGTTATTGATATGTGTGTCCATGATATGAGCAGTTATGGCATGTTCAATGCAATCTAGGTTGAGCTCTGTTGGTGTCAACTACTTAGCAATGTTTGATGTGCCCAATAATGGTAGAAAGTATGGTCGAAGGTGGTCCACATTGAATACAGGGTGCAAGCCAAGAAATGGGGGGATACTAAGCTCAAAAGAATTGTCTTCCACAACATTGGTGTTGGTTTAAGGCCCATATCAAAGTGGTTTGAGCTTCTTATGGTCTTTGGTAAGACATTCTTTCTGAAAATGCAACCAAAATTTTTCACCCACCTAAAACTTGTGTGGCATCTGATGTTGATCATGTCATTTCTTATACTTGGAATTAGAATTATCCAAGATGTCGTCTAGATATACAAGCATGAACAAGTTGGTGAATTGCCATAATATGTCATACATCAACCTCATAAAAGTTGTAGAGGCATTTGTTAACCCGAAAGGCATGACCAACCACTCGAAAAGGTATTCCTTGGATTTGAAGATGTTTTTTCATATATCTGTGGGTTCTATTGACACTTGGTGATAGCCAAAATTCAAATCAGTCTTGATGAAATACCTCTCCTTCTTCAGGTGGGAAAGAATTTCATTAATATGTGGGATTGGACATTTGTTCATGACAATGATTTTGTTTAGTTATCGATAATAATTGCATAGTATCCAGGTTCCATCTTTCTTATGTAAAAGTACAATTGCATTCCCACAAGTTGAGGAACTTGGCCGGATGTGCCCATTTTCTAGCAACTCTTGGATTTACCACTTGATTTCTTCATTTTTGACAATTAAGTGGTGGTATATCGTTCCATTGGGTAGAGGTGCTCCAGGAGTCAAGTCAATCAAATGCTTGACTTGAAAATGCAAAGGTACCCCTATGGGTGAGGAGAATGTCCCTATACTCTTCCACAACCTTATCTACCCGCTTCTGCTATGTGGGGGAACCCTTCCTGGGTGTTAGAAAATTATATATTACAAAGCAACGAAACACATAAATATATTGCAAAAATACAAACACAGAAAACACATAAAACAAGAGAGACACATATATACGTGGTTCACCCAATTTTGGCTACATCCATGGAAAAATAGCCAGTCCTTCCTTTTATATTATCCAGCAAACTGAAGAGATACAACCTACATCAGATCTCATGTAATTCCCTCTTCTCTCTCACACAATCTCCTCTCTCTTTCTCACTCAGAATACAGATCTACATAGATGCAATACAATTCCGTCATATATAGCAAGGGGTTGCTTTCTAGGAAAAAACCCTAAATTAAACATAACTTCTATCGTCAGATCTCCGCCTAATGAATGGCTCAAACTGACTACAAAATTACAACATTTTACAAGGCAATTTTACAAATATTTTTAGCTTCGGGGGAACCGCCCCCGACCCCCCTGCAGCATAAATATTATGGGCGGCGTTGTTGCCACATTATGAAATAGGGTCCAATGCGGTGATACCTCTGAATAAAGAAGATAATCAGGCTCCACACCCAACACTGGGGGCCATGGATGTGGCCTCTATCTTCACTTTTCTTTGAGAGCAAATAAGAAAGAAAACAAATTTCTCGGTCTAGGATATGATCTTTCTGCATTGCTTAGTAGAGATCAAATAGATGGTGGTAGGCGAGGCCACCTCTAGTATCTTGTATAACTTATTTCCCACATTAACAATAACAATGCGAGACCTATAATCATATACAACATGATTCTTGCAGAAGTATGGTTGGCCTAATAACACATCACAAACTTCAATAGGAGCAACATGACATAGTACCTCATTTTTGAAGGGATTGATGTTGTAGGGAAGGCAACACTACTGGTTGACGCAAAGATCTCTTCCTTGGTGAAGCCACCTAATGATGTATGTCTATGGGTGTGGTGTGGTCGGTAGGCCCAACCGCTTCATGACCTCTACTGAAATGAGGTTTTGTTAGCTAGAGAAAATTTTAAGGATGAAAAATTATTTTAAAGTTTATAAATCTCGTGAATCTCACTAGTGTTTAATATGAAAACTATATAATGTTTGTTGATATCTTTATAAAAATATACAAATTTCTAATTGTTTTATAGGTAGAGTCCATATAATTTTTTAGATTTTTAGGGTAAAATAATTTTATATTGTAAAATTTGGGTGAATCATTTTTAGAATAAATGGAAATTGGAAAATCTTTTTTTTTGAAAAATCATGGGAAATTAACCCACTTGCAAATATTAGCCGCTAAAATTTTCCATTTTGTTGTTTCCCACTGTCGAAAATGAACAACAGAAAAGAACCCTTCACCACATATGTGAGTGGAAGAGATGATCCCCCTCCTCTAGATATTCAAGCTCAATATTTTGGACCTTGGTGGTAGAAACATTGGCACAGGGTTCTACATCAATAATCTGCTTCCCCTTGTCCTTTCCCTTGTCATGTTTTGGATCAGAATCAGAACATGCATCAGAATCTAAAGATTTCATCTCAGCCACTAATGAATACTTAGTGCATCACTCATTTTTCTTGTTAGTGGGGCTCTTGTGGAACTCACACCACTTTCTTGTGTCCTTTTTCATCTTCGTGGTGTCATTCTTTGGTTGTAGCTTCGATGGGTTGTCTTGGGTCACTCCACCTTGGATCTATGCCTTGTTCTATGGTTTGGTGGTGCTCTGACCCTACTTTTTATTCGTAGATCCAAATTCACGCTTCTTTTTCTTAAATTTTGTTCATTCATGGAAAAATATCGGTATGCTACACCAAGCAAGAAGATTCCCAAGAAAACCATTTCTTCTTGAATGTATTTGTGCAGACAACTATGGTACTTGAGCAAACTCAGAGTCTTTGATACCCAACTTTGTGCATAGAGTCTGAAAAATATTTGTGATCTCATGTGATGCAAGAGCATGAGGCTTGAAGACAAAAGGCTTCGAATTTATTCCAGAAATACAAAAAAAGTTTACAAGCAAAGGAGTGGGATCCTTTAGCTGTCAATTTACAAGTTTTCTAGATAGGATTTGAGCTAGGATTTAGGGATTGAGTGATTTTGTAATTAATTCGTGTAGTTTAGATTCAGTTGAGATTCTTGAGGAGAATATCAACTAGATTAGATATTGTTTAAGATTAGGCAGATTCGATCCAGTGCTTAAGGATCTGATTTTTAGAATGAAATGGTGTTTATGTAAGTTCTGAATGATTATAAAGGGATTTTTTACTGATTCGACTTGTTTTGGCCATATAATATTAAGTTTCAGAAATTATATCTCTATGTATTTTTGTGTAAAATTGGTCAATCCCGGAGATGTTGCATCCCTCCGTAGTATCTTTGTGTATTGTTGAATTTCCAGTTTGGCCTAAGAATTTAGAGTTCTGTGTGATCTAGTGTGATCGCATTTAATTTCTTTTTCACCGTGTATTAGCAACTGCAGGGGTGGAAGTGTACGGATTTCTTTATCGGAGTTGAAGCTGCGCACTCATTCCTAGCTGTCAATTTCATTTTCAACGTCTGATGTCATAGTCAACGGCGGGGATTGCACCTGTTTTTAACTCGTGTGCTAATAGAAGTCCCGTGAGCCATAGGATTTAATGGCCTCTATTATCTAATGGATATTGGGTCTTAATATGATCGGACGTTAATATCAAAATTGAGCACGAACTTTTATAGACCAAGGGTTTATAAAACCTTGTTGTCTCCGTGACGATAGGTAAACATCGCACAGATCCCCGTGCGATATCACTGCTGACTGTTGGATCAATGTTGACTGCTGACCGTTGGATTAATATTGCATCACATCATTCATGAGTGAATGAACCCTGGCCTGGAGAAATTGCGATTTGCGATGTGTGATGCTTAGAGGACTTGTAAAGCACTTGTCATTGTGACTAAAATTAAGCAGTTCTGCTAATTTAATAGAATATATAACTTTGGAGGTAGATGACTGATACTCTGTAAAAAATCCAAGAAGAAATTATGCCTGAACTTGTAGAAACCTTTTCCAAATTTGAACGATTGTCCATAACACCTGCACCCAGGCCACCATTTGTGGTATCAGAGCAGCCTACTAACACTGAACAAGATCTCAAGGATCAGAAAAAGAAATCCAACATGGCTTTCAGAGTTGGAGGAAGAGGTGGTGGTCGAAGAAGAGGACGACTAGTTGCAAATGTTGAAGTGTTGGAAGCTATGCAACAGATGCAAGCTAGATTGGAAGTAGTGGAAATGGGAATAGATGCAGATGCTAGAGATGTTAGTGAACCTGAATCTGAAGCTGCAGAAGAAGAACCTGTATATGTAACCCCTGAAATGAGATTGTTTAGGTCAGTATTGAGATCCACATCCAAGCCTAGACTTAAAGTCTCAATCTACATAGGAAGCTTAAGCCCTGAGGAATTGATAGGCTAGATAAATGACATGGAAAAATTCTTCAATTATTAAGAAATAGGTGAAGGAAAGAAGGTGAAGTTTGTTGTCACAAAAATGAAAGGGCATGCAACACATTGGTGGGATGGAGTGCAGGCAGAAGAAGAAGAATTGGCAAACAACCAATTAAGAATTGGAATAGGATGGTGGCAAAACTGGAAAGTAAGTTTCTGCCAAGTGACTATCAGCAAACATTATTTAGACAAATGAAAAATCTTAGACAGAGGTCTATGACAGTAAAGGAATACACAGAGGAATTCTACAAAGTGAGTATAAGGGCAGGACAAATCCAAGATACAGATGAGAAGCTTGCCAAATATGTGAATGGTCTTAGAATGGACATTCAAGATGAGATAAGTGTATTGTCTCCTAAAGTAGTAGAGGAGGCTTATCAGATGGTACTTAAGGTTGAAGAAAAAATCATGAGGAAGCAGTCTACCAGAAATAGAGGTACTTTCTGAGGAAGGAGGAGTCAAGGTGGTAGAGGAAGATTTACAACACCTAGAGATGGAGCTAGTAGCAGCTCAAGTTAGCATGCACCCACAGGAGGTGATGCAAGTGGCAGAGGAATTTTTTCTAGAGGAAGAGGAGGCAAAGGTAGAGGAAGAGAAGTTAGATGTTACAGATGTAACAAGTTGGGACACAGAGCTTATGAGTGCCAAGAAAATATAGGAACGAATCAGAGGAATGCAATTGTTGCAAAAACTGAAGAGGAAGCAACTAAGGTAATAGACAAAGAGAATGTACCAGAGGAAGGGGAATCTTTGGTAATCAACAAAAAATTGTTAAAACCAGCTAAGGAAATTGTTGAACCAGCATAGAGGAAAACCTTTTTCAGGACTGTGTGTAAGGTTCAAGGGAAGTGTTGTCAGATGATAATAGACAGTGGTAGTACAGATAATTTGGTCTCCGCAGAAGTGGTGGAGAAGTTGCAATTGAAAAAAAAGAAACATCCAACACTTTACAAGGTGTCATGGATTCAAAAGGGATATCAGTTGGTAGTGAATGAGCAATGTGAAGTGGAGTTGTAGTTAGGAAAATACAGAGACAAAATTCTGTGCGATGTGATGCCTATGGATGTGTGTCATATATTGTTGGGCAGACCATGGCAGTATGACAGAGGAGCTATGCATGATGGAAAGAAGAACACACAAAAATTCAACAAAGATGTGTCAATCATACATTTCTTCCAATAGAAGAAGCAGATACATCAAAGAAACCTGATTCAAAGACCCTTTTGCTGAGTGGAAAGGAGTACTTGCAGTAGATGGAAGAAGATGAGGTAAGTTTTGCGTTGGTTTGCAAACCTAAGGTAATAATTACTTCCATAAAATTTTCTGATTTACCAATTGAAATTCAAGAGATGTTGGATAGTTATTGTGATATCATTGTAGATGATTTTCCTGATGAGTTACCACCCATTAGAAAAATCAGTCATCACATAGATTTGATTCCAGGAGAAAATCTACCTAATAAAGTAGCTTACAGGATGACTCCCACAGAGAATGAAGAGATCAGGAAATAGGTTCAGGAACTGTTAGAAAAGTGACTGGTTATAGAGAGTTTGAGTCCTTGTGCAGTGCCAACAGTGTTGAGCCCAAAGAAAGATGGAGGTTGGAGAAGCTTACGCATCCCCAAATGGCCAAATTAGGCTATTTCTTACGTCTACGCAGGTTCCCCAGCTTGAGCGTTTCAAGTAGCCGTAAAACGCATGCAAATGGCCTTTTAGACGATTTTTGATGTCTACGCCCCTTCCCCAGCTTGAGCGTGTCTGCACTAAATCGAGAGCAATCAATAAGATAAAAATCAGGTACAGATTTCCTTTACCTAGAATCGAAGATTTGATGGATTGTTTGAGTGGAGATAGATATTTTACAAAGTTATATTTAAAAAGTGGCTATCATCAAATCATAATTAGAGAGGGAGATGAGTGGAAAACTGCTTTTAAAACCAATGAAGGATTGTATGAAGGATGGTAATGCCTTTTGGATTGTCGAATGCTCCTAGTACATTTATGAGACTTATGAATGAAGTTCTGAAGGAATTTATTGGTAAATTTGTAATAGTATATCTGGACGATATATTAGTTTACAATAGATCTAAGGAGGAACATGTGAGACATCTAAATTATGTCTTACAGAGGCTACAACAAGAAAAATTACTATTAAATTTAAAGAAATGTTCATTCATGAAGGAGTTGGTGTATTTGTGCTTTGTTGTTTCTGTTGAGGGGTTAAAGATGGATCCAGAGAAGATCAAGGCTATCATGGAGTGGCCTTCACCAAAAAGTGTCTTTGAGGTAAGAAGTTTTCACGGTCTTGCTAGTTTTTACAAGAAATTCATAAGGAATTTTAGTAAGATTAATGCTTCAATTATTGAAACAATAAAGAAGGACAAAAAACCATTTAAATGGACTGTTGAAGTAGAAAATAACTTCCAACTATTGAAGAGAAAGATTATTGAGAAACCTATTTTGCTTTTTCTTGATTTTAATAAACCTTTTCAAGTGAAGTGTGATTCCAATGGAGAAGCCATTGGAGCTATTTTGAGTCAGGATGACAGACCTGTAGCTTATTTTAGTGAAAAGTTGAATGAGACAAAGAAGAAATATTCTTCTTATGACAAAGAGTTTTATGCAGTGGTGCAGTCTTTGAAGAAGTGGAGACATTAATTGATGTCCAAGGAGTTCATACTGTATTCAGATAACCATGCATTACAGTACATTATGCAACAACCAAAGCTTAACCAGAAGCATGTAAAATGGGTAGAATAATTGCAAAGTTTTAATTTTGTGTTAAAACATATAACCGGTCAATCAAACAAAGTAGCAGATGCCTTAAGTAGAAAAAGAATTTTTGTTCAAGAAAGTCAAATTCAAGTGTTGGGTTTTGATTTTCTTAAAGAGTTATATGATAAAGATCTAGATTTTAAAGAGGCATTTGAAGCTTGTAGAAATCCTGTTTTGTTAGACAGAAGCAAGTGGCTGGATTATTTCTTGCAAGAGGGACTGTTGTTTAAAACAAATCAACTGTGCATACCAAGTTGTTTTATGAGGGAAAATTTGATCAAGGAGAAACATAGTGGAGGACTTGGAGGGAATTTTGGTGCAGACAAGACTTATGAACAGTTGAACAAGTTTTATTTTTGGCCGAAGATGAGGTCTGAAGTGGAAAAGTATGTGAAAAATTGTAAATTCTGTCAGTATGCAAAGGGAATGAGTCAAAACACAGGTTTGTTTATTCCATTACCTAATCCAGATAGGCCTTGGGATATGGTAAGTATGGACTTTGTTTTGGGTTTACCAAAAACTCAAAGAGGAAATGTTTCAATTTATGTAGTAATTGAAAGATTTTAAAAAATGGCACATTTTATTCCATGTTATAAATCCAGTGATGCTACTCACATTTCTAATATTTTTTTTAAGGAGATTGTAAGATTACATGGATTACCTAATAACATTGTTTCAGACAGAGACACCAGATTTGTTGTACATTTCTAGAGGACATTGTGGAAGAAACTTGGAACTAAACTGAGTTTCAGTTCTGCTTATCATCCTCAGAATGATGGACTAACTGAAGTTGTAAATAGAAGCTTAGGTAATCTTCTGAGAAGTCTTGCAGATGAACATCCAAAATAGTGGGATCAAGTATTGGCACAGGCAAAATATGCATATAATTATTCTCCTAACAGGAGTACAGGGCAGATTCCATTCCATATAATCTATGGAATGCACCCAAGAGGAGTGTCTGATTTGAGAGACTTGGGAGACGCTGAAAGGAGAAGTGCTAAAGGAGATGATTTTGCCACAGAAGTTCAAGAAATACACAAACAAGTAAAACAACAACTACAGGACAACAACATAAAATACAAGGGCAAAGCAGATTTGAAGAAAAGAGAAGTTAATTTTGAGGTTGGAGATTTGGTTTTAGCACACCCGAGGAAAGAAAGATTTCCAAAAAGGGAGTATAATAAACTAAAGTTTAAGAAAATTGGACCATGCAGAGTCTTGAGAAAATTTTCTGCAAATGCATATGAAATTGAATTACCCCCTGATATTGGAATATCTCCAATTTTCAATGTTGTTGATTTATATAAGTATGAAAGTGAAAATGAAAATGACATAGCAGAGGATCAAGAAGAACAAGAGATTGATTGGGTAAAACAGATGCCTATAGCAAAGGAATTGAAGCCAGAGATGATTTTGGACAAGAAATTGTTGAAGAAGACAAGAGGACAGGAGTATTTCTAGTATTTGGTCAGATGGAAAGATCAACCAATTGCTGAAGCTACTTGGATGACAGATTCCATGCTACAGAAGTTGGGAAGTTCTGTAGAAGAGCTCACGGATAGGAGCCCATGAAGAATTTTGTCCTCAGGAGTCTGATGCAGGAGAATGAGGCTTGAAGACAAAAGGCTTCGAATTTATTCCAAAAATACAAAAAAAATTACAAGCAAAGGAGTGGGATCCTTTAGCTGTCAATTTACAAGTTTTCTAGATAGGATTTGAGCGAGGATTTAGGGATTGAGTGATTTTGTAATTAATTCATGTAGTTTAGATTCTCGAGGATAATATCAACCAGATTAGATATTGTTTAAGATTAGGTAGATTCGATCCAGTTTTTAAGGATTTGATTGTTAGAATGAAATGGTATTTATGTAAGTTCTGAATGATTGTAAAGGGATTTTTGATTGATTTGGCTTGTTTTTGCCATATAAGATTAAGTTGTGGAAATTATATCTCTGTGTATTTTTGTGTAAAATTGGTCATTCCCGGAGGTGTTGCATCCCTCCGTAGTATCTCTGTGTATTATTGAATTTCCAATTTGGCCTGAGAATTTAGAGTTCTATGTGATCTAGCGTGATTGCATTTCGTACAGATTTCTTGATCGGGGTTGAAGCTCTGCACTCATTCCTAGTTGTTGATTTCATTTTCAACGTCTTATTTCACAGTCAATGGTGGGGGTTGGGCCTGTTTTTAACCCTTGTGCTAATAGAAGTCCCGCGAGCCGTAGGATTTAATGGCCTCTGTTATCCAATGGATATCTGGTCTTAAGATGATCAGGCGTTAATCTCAAAACCATACTCAAACATTTATAGACCAAAGGTTTATAAAACCTTATCGGTTCCATGAGGGCGGGTAGATGTCACACAGATCCCCGTGCGATATCACTGCTGATCATTGGATTGATATTGCATCGCATCATTCATGAGTGAATGAACCCTGGCCTGGAGAAATTGTGATTTGCGATGTGTGATGCTTAGAGGACTTGTAAAGCACTTGTCATTTTGACTAAAATTAAGAAGTTTTGCTAATTTAATAGAATAGATAACTTTGGAGGTAGATAACTGATACTCCACGGGAAATCTATGAAGAAATTCCGCCTGAACTTGCAGAAATCATTCTCGGATTTGAACGATTGTCCATAAACCTGCACCCAAGCCACCATCATGCACATCTTGGACTCTTTACTATTGTATTGTGGTCCATTATATGTACTTGTCCTCATAGCTCCCCATGGGGTAATGTTATTCCTTAACAACGTCTCAAAAAGAGTTCCAAGAGGAGACGACTATAAACAGAGAGGGTTCCTTGACCCTTTCTCACAGTAAGATTCCCACCAGTCCTTGACATGGGGGGAATCCTTAAGAAATTCAAAAGTAATATTTTCCCTATCAAAGAAACTTTGGACTGAAAAATAACCATCCAATAAATTCAACCATTTATTTGTAACATTTGCAACTGTTATAGAGTTTTATGAACCCAACGTTTCGGACTACCAAGTGAATCCATCATCAGAGGATGCGACAATAGATATTCTAGAGATATTCATCATGAATATCTCTAGAATATGTATTGTCACATCCCTTGATGATGGACTCACTTGGTAGTTCGAAATGTTGGGTTCATAAAACTCTATAACAGGTCATTACTCCTTTATTTAAAACTATCCTCACCTGTATGGATTCATTATTTAACAACATTTGCAACTATTTGACCTTTGAATATAAGGATATCAAAGTTCACATGTACCTTGAAGGACAAGGGTGTGATGCCTTCGAAGTGATTGCTGTATGAAGATGCATTTTCGGTGGGCATATTCCAAATGATCTGGGCAAAGCTATCCATAATATCGTTCCTTTACCGCTAGAGGGATTCATCAAGCAAAAATTTGATAGGATCTCCTACTCCAACATGTTTCTTTTCTTCCACCGTGGGAGGCCATCAATGTTGGTGGAGGTGATCTTGCAAAGGCACAACTAGTTCAACTCCCAACTCCTTATACCTCAACCTCATTGGGAACATGCACAAAAAAAATAGAGAAAGAGCTGACCGATCTGATAACACTAATTAAAATTTATGAAGGAAAGCAATGAAATACATATAAAAACAAAAACATAGAGATACAACCAAAACATAACTTCAATTCAATAATAACAAAGTACTGAAAATTGTTTACATGTAGGATGGAAATAAACTAGCTCAAGTGATGGTAGCTTATCTCTTAGAAGAGATGTAGTGGATACATTCCTTTTGAACTATGTTACAATGACACTCAAAGGCATATTTATTATTGAGAAACAATGGAAAACCATAAACATCCAAAAATCTAACCCTGGGAAATGAAGCACCAAAACTTTGTATGCCCTGTTGGAGTAAATTTGTACATCAACTTTGCGGGGTCTTAACTTTGGCATACAATATCCATCTAACATGTATGATGCCTCATTAGAAATACCTATCTGAGAACTACAAATTTCAATGGAAAATCCTTACTATTGTTGTTGAGTTTTCTCATTTTCAGAAAGAAGTGTCGTTTAGGGCCTAAAAATGGCTCCAAAATTTCAAGACCCGAAAAAGTGCCAAAAATAGTAAACTATGTTAGAATTAAGGAAACTAAAAGAAACAATGGTGGGTGTCCTAGTGGATTAGGAGGGTGTCCACCATTATCCACCTGGACTAATCCTCTCCCCTTAGGAAGAAATGGTCCCCATTGTGCTAAGTGCCTCCATGAGCCGGGGAAACTTCTGCTAAACTTGGTCCCTGGTGAGCCAATTCCCTTGGTGCAGGAGTTGGCCAGCTTTAACAACCCAATATAGTTGGAGCTTATACTAGCAAGTGTTCTTAATTTGTGTGTCCATGACCCGATTAGTTGTGGCCTATTTAATATAGTCTACATTGAGCTATTTTGGTGTCCACTGCTCAACAATGTCTTACGTGTCCAACAATGGTGGAAAGAATGGTTGAAGGTGGTCCACATTGAATATGAGGTGCAACCCAAGGAATGGGGGGATACTTACCTCAAAATAATTGTCTCCCATAACCTTGGTGATAGCATAAGGTACATATCAGAGTGGTCTTAGCTTTTGATGGGCTCCGATAACCTATTCTTTCTGGAAATGAAACCAAACATGGTCACCCACTTGAAACTTGTGTGGGACCTGATGTTGATCATGTCGATCCTTGTACTTGGAATTGGACTTATCTAATATGTCATCTAGATAACAACTATGAACGAGTTGGCGAAGGGCCAGAAGATGTCATCCATCAGCCTCATGAAAGTTTCAAGGAAATTTTTCAACCCAAAAGGCATGACCAACCGCTTGAAAAGGCCCTCCTTGGATTTGAAGGTGGCCTTCCATAGATATGTGGGTTCTATTGGCACCTGGTGATAACCAGAGTTCAAATAGGCATTGCTAAAATACTTGGTCCCCTATGGGATTGGAAACCTATTTTTGATAATGATTTTATTTATTTCCGAATAATCAATGCAGTGTCTCCAAGTTCCATCTTTCTTTTGTACAAGTGTAATTAGGCTCCCACAAGGTGGTAACCTTGGTGGATGTTCCCTTTTTGCAACAACTCCTAGATCTGCCACTTCATTTCTTCATTTTCCAAAATGGATAAAACGTAGATGGTTCCATTGGGTAGAGGTGGTCTGGGAGTTAGGTTGATCGAATGATTGACTTGAAAATGCAAAGGTACCCCTATGTATGAGGAGAATATGTCCCTGTATTCTTCCACAACATTACTCACCTGCTTCTGCTACATGGGGGAACCCTTTCTAGGATCCATGGATGCGACCACTATCTTCCCCTTACTTTGAGACCAAATCAGAAAGAAAACAAATTTCTCGGTCTGGGAGATGTTCTTAGTGCATTGCTTAATAGAGATAAAAGAGATGGTGGTAAGTGAGGCTACCTCTAGTGTCCTGTATAACTTATTTCCCAAAGTAATAATAATAATGTGAGGCCTGGACTCATACATAACATGACCCTTGCACATGTATGATTGATAAAATAACACATCACAAACTTCAATAGGAGTAACATCACATAATACCTCATCCTTGGAGGGCTTGATATTGTAGTGAAGGCGAAACTAATGATTTACGTGAAGATCTCTTCCTTAGTGAAGCCACCTGATGGTGTATAACTGTGGGTGTGGTGTGCTCGGTAGGCCCAACCTCTTCATGACCTTTATTGAAATGAGGTTATTTTGGCTCTCATTGTCAACAATGAACTATAGAGAAGAACCCTTCACCCACATCTGTGAGTGGAAGAGATGATCGCCCTCCTTTGGATCATTAGGTTCAATATTTTGGACCTTGGTGGTGGAAACAGTGGCACTGGGTTCTGCATCATTAATCTGCTTACCCCTGTCATTTTCCTTCTCGAGCTTTAGCTCATAGTTAGAACATGCATTAGATTCTGAAGCTTTTAGCTCGACTACTAATGATTTTTTGATGTGACATTGATTTATGTTGTGAGTGGGGTGTTAGGGTCATATAATTTATAGGATCTCAAGGTAATTGGGTGATGTATCTCAAGAATCTTATTTTGTAAATACTTGTAATCTACCAATGATTTCCAAATAGAAAAAGAAAAATAGAATAAAAAAATGAAAAGAGAGTATAAAGAAGAAGAATAAAGAGAAAAACAAAAATATTGAAAGAAAAAGAGAAAAGATTAAACCCCACCAAAAAGAAATAAAATCAAAAGAGAATAATACTAAAAGTGTTGCAAGTCTAAATGCCACTACTCATACATAGTTTTCGCTTCATTTATGTAAAATAAAGTTGTGTGCAGCTTGTTCAAAATGCCACAATCACTTGCTTTTTTTTAGTCATACTGCTTAATCATGATTAGACTTCTTTAAATTTCTATAAATTAGATAGAGAATAAAGGTTTATCCAACATTTTAATCTGGGTAAATCATTAGTTAGGTAGAAAATGACATTGATCCAACTATTCAATCTGGGTCAATAGGAGAAATAAGGGATAGGTTAGATAGTTTTTTCTTTCTACATAAAAGAAAATAAAAATGGGTTTTCTAGTCTAAATGAACCCTGGAGATTAAAATAAAAGATTCTAGTCTAGCTAAGGGTAGGTAGATTAGGTGGTTTGCTTAAATATCAACAGACAAATTTTATCCTAAGTTTGAGGATAGAGAAAAAGGGCAGAAGTGCAAGCTATGTATTATGTCTTTCAAAATGTTTATTGTTAACCCTTTGTCCTAAGTTTAAAGGATAATTATATGTGTGGGGATAAAGTTTTTCATTACCTTGTATTCCCCCTTTATCCTAAGTTTGAAAAGAAAATCATACAAGAGCAAGCGGAAAAATGTTTTTGTCGTTTGTGATTAACCCTCAGTCTCATTCAACACCTTGGGATCTGGTCCCCCGCTTCATCCACGACCATTGTCCCTTTTCAGCCCCCCCTTCGCATTCTCCCTTTACCACCTAGGGGGGTTCGGAAGACAGTTTCTTCCACCAGGCCCTACTCCCTACGTGGCACGTCGCGGTGATTTCACACCCCCCTGCCGAAACCGTTTATTTCCCATCACCCCCTCCAGAAACCGCCTATCTCGTATCCATTCCTACTGTGACCCCACCACTCCTCCTGCACCACTCTCTGCCTGCCACCTATCTGGACCGTTGCTCTGATTAAATGCCTTCCCGTTTAATACATGTTTCTCATTTAATTCTCTCAGGTAATCGTTTAGTAACCACATCGTGCTATTTCCAACGAGACTTGCCTCTGCGTTTAAATAAATCCCAATCTCATCATGCTCAATATTTACTTCTCATTGCTTTCTGTTATTCATTATTTCCTGCAACGACCTTCACCAGAGCTTCATCGCCACCAACATCTCGACAGTCGCTGACCTCCCTGTTATTTTTCGCTTGACAAATTGTTATCTTTTTTGAGCTTGGTAAGCCTCCTTGGTGTGTTCATTTTTTTCAAAAAACTGCTACAACCATGCCTCCTAAAACTAAGCCCCAGGACCAAACCATTAACCCATTAATTCCACCTTCTACAGACCTAGATCATACACCGTTGGTAGACAGGGATTACCAGATAACAGAAACACTCTGTGAATGTTATTACCTCGAGTTATATTGTTGGCTAGAGGATGAACACATAGATAAAACTGATGAGATAGGGCTCTGGGAGTCAAACCTCCCCCACTATATCTTTCTTATGACATTTCAAGCCCCAAAATTCACCAAAAGATGCCAAGCTTGTTATGTCCCTGCCCAAAGAGCCATAATTGCCCCTACAGGTGACATTCTATTCACCATTATAGCCAAATCTATTGGCCAAATGATGATGGCCCCTTCTGTGGAAAACACTGCCCCTTTCTCCTTAGAAGCCCTCACCCATCTTTATCAAAATCTGGATTTTTCCACTAGAGCTAGGATTTTTGAGATTTTTCCTGCCAGAAAATGCCCAATTTCCCAAGAAGAATCCTCCTTATCCTTCTTTCATTTTCCCTGATCAGGGCAAATAGATTATTTCCATCCTTTCTCACATTTTAGGCTATCATTTTGATCAGTGGGTAGATGAGCCCATTTTAGGATTCCTCTCCACATCTTCTACAGAAAACAAGCCTCTATAATTTTCATTTCAGTCAATTCTTGGGTGACAATGCCCATGAGCAATTCATCAAGTTTCCCACAGAGTATGTGTTCAGTTACACGTTTGTTTTAATTTACGTGTTCATCTACTATCAAACAAAAAATTTCAGTTTTGCATTGCAGAAATTCGATGATGCAGGGGAACAACAACCATTGATCTTTTGGACCTGATTGGTCATGATAGAACAACGGGAATTAACTTACAAGAAATTTATAGAAGACTTTGTTAATCTAGCTATGAACATTCTCTACAACACAGTGCAACCCAGGATCAGTGAGGAGATCAAACGAATACTACATCTATCAGACCAAGCAAATATCGGAGATTGGTACCTCTACCAAAACTACACAGAGATTAGAGTCTATGGATGTGAATTGGCCCCCTACAAGCTCTCCAAGTACCTCTCAATGAGGATCTTTACACTAGAATATATTAGGAAAATGTTGAACTCAAATGAGATCCACTTTGTAGTAGCAAAGAAGAAGTCACAATTCAGGATTAAAACATAGGTGGGCCCATTTGTGTGCAACAAAAGAATAGAAGGTGAGGAGGAAGATAAGATATTGAAGGAAATGAAGTTCATCTTAAGCTTCACATGGTATTATGACCCCCATGACATCATTTCAAAGCTCAGAGTGGACAATAAGAACACTCCCTAAATTCATACTTCCAGGCCAGACATAGAACAATATGCCAATCAGTTGGAGTGGGCGGAAAATACCCTGCAAGAAGCTGAAGAGCAAACTGTGTCCACTTCCAGTTTGCAAACTCTTGTTCCTCAAGAAAAATACAACAAAAGGTAGAGGGAGGAAGGGTCATCATCTACAACCGGGAGTGAAGCCAAATAATTTAGAATCAGTTACAGAAAGAGGCCCAAGGTGACTCACAAACTAGAAGTAGACAAATAAACTGAAGAACATGCAACTATCATCATCACAGATTCACCACCAGCAACCACCAAGTTTACTAAATCTCCTTCTGAACCTTCCTCTTCACAGGGTCATAAGGAGACTGAGTTGGAATCACACACTATCCAGATAGAAAAAGAGAAGACAATGTTTGATAGGTACAAATAAATAAATCTCAGGAATGAAATCTTGAAGAACAACACCTACAACCAATTCTGGAAGCAGACTTCTAATTCACAAAGTAGAATTTTGTCAGTATATGATACTGAACATGGAAAAATCCAGATGACCTTTCTTGAGGCCCAAACTCCACAACCCAAATCCACAACTGACTACAAGAGCACCACCTTTGAGTTCAATACAAGGGACATACATCCCATTGATCAAATGTAGATGCACAAACAAACTAGTGAGATTATATCCTCAACTCTCACTAACATTGCCATGTGTTTATCCAAATTGCAGGTTTCTTTTTGAAATGTACAATCACAATTGAAGATGGAGAAGGACTCCTCCTTGGCCAAAGACAACAGGATCATGTCTTTGGAAGACTTGGTGATTAAGATAGGGTATGACCCTAAGGATGTTATTGCTATTGAAGAAATTATTAAGAAGAAAAACTTGGACATTGCGGCATTGAGGAAACAATCTGATAAAGGAGAAGGAAGACAGCTTGAAGATGGCCATTTTTCCCTTGGATGTTGTACCTCTTTCTCAATTGTCATCAACCAGAACAAATACTGCCCCTACTACTTCTGCTCAGACACCCAGTGCTGAATAGGTGGCACAGACACTACAAAACATGTCATTGCAGCCAAAGGAAATTGAGACCTTGCAAGAACAACTGAAAGCTTTGGAAGTCCAGAAGGCCAAAGTTGAAGCTGCTCGAGCTGCTGAATTGGACAAATCTCAGAGACTTTTGGAAAAGCTTCACCAGGTAGAGAGAGATACATCTATTGGCCAGACCTTGGCCCAAGCCAAGGAAACAATTTGGATGAACATACTTGACTCAATGAATGAGATTTCGCCTTCTATTCAAATTATATTTGAGCGGAAAGAGTTAATTGAGAAGGCCACTAAGACCATTGTGCAAGGAAGGGAAAAATTGGGAGAAATGCCAACTGAAGCTGCGACTATTATTAAGTTCTTAAATTCAAAGTCCAGATATGAGCTGGAGGAAGTGGGAGTTAGTGACAAAACTTCCACCATTCTAGAGGTCAAGAAAGTCTTGACTAAGAGAAGTCTTATTGACCAGTTGGAGGAAAGGTGTGAAACCTTGGAGCTATAGGTGAACAAATTTACAAATAGGATTGAAACCTTAATGTAGAAAGGACTGCCCAATATCTATGTCATCATGACAAGTTGATCACTCAGGAGGACTATATCCAAAAGATGAAATAGGTAGCCAAAAGTATCATCAAGTTCAGTGGAATAAAGGGAGCATGACAACAAAGGAATTTCTAGAGACCATGTCAAACGAATTCCATGTGCAAAATGAGGTAAAACACATTTTTACCGTGAAACCAACTTTTGTTAAGTATACAGAGGTAGATGAAATATGCCATAGGGTGAAAAGGTTAACAGTACCAGATGAAAAGAGATGGGAAGGGTTACTTGATTTACTGGACTAAGGAATAACTCAGTAGCAATGAAAATTTTTGCCAGCGCAAGTTTCAATTCAGCATCACATTCTGTTTTGAATGACTCAACAACAGAAACCACCCAAAAAGGGCCACTGTTTTCCTCAACAACCTACGTGGCCTATTATTTCACCAAGATTAAATGTTATTAGTTTGTAACTAGGCTAATAATACATTGTCGGTTTTGACAACGATTTTTTAAAGAATTATTGTAATTTTTATTATAAATACTTCACTATTTGAAGTATTAGTGTTGATTTCCAAATGTAATTTCCTTCTACATATTGTAATTTTGAAGTACTATAGCATCAATAATACAGGGATCTTTCACAGGATTCATGTGGTGTGTTAAATGGTGATGTGTTTCTATTGTCTATTTCTTTAAACACTATTATTTCTTTCCTCTATTTTCTAAATTTGAATTAATCAGCAGAAACTGTAATAAATAGGATTCGTTATTAAGAGTACTCTATTTTGGAAGCTGTTAATTTTAATGTTTTCCAATGAAGTTAGATCAAGGAATTCTTAATTTCTCCTTGATTTCTACTGAACCTTACACTTATGTTATTCCACAATTCACTCAATTTCTAAGAAGATCCATTTACTACAACTTAGCTTGCCCTGTGAGAACTCCTCTAAAAAAATTGATGCAAACTCCAATTTAGTTTATAGACTCCATAGCACAATGGAATTATAAAACTCAAATCAACCAAACCTTTCAAACAAAACAAAACAATGCAATCATAGATAGCCTAAAACACAAAAACAAAGCTAAATTAAATAGAGAGATCCCTCTCTGAAGCTGGCAGGACTAGATCCCAACTTTCAAAGTTGTGTTGATATTGTCCTATGTGTTTACTCCCTCAACCTCAAAAATACAGAATGACAACATGGGGCTCATGTGGAAGTCACACCAATTTCTTGTGTTCTTCTTCATCTTCATGGTGACATGCTTTTCTTGTGGCTTTGATGGGTTGTCCTAGGTCACTTCACCTTGGACATGTCCTTTGTTTTGTATTAGAGGGCTCTCTTGCCCTACTTCTAATTCACAGATCCAATGTCGCACTTCTTTTGTTTAAATTTTTGTTCAATCTTGGTAGCATATCAGTATGTTGCACCAAGTGAGGAGATGTCCAGGAACTCCATTTATTTTTAAATGTATTTGTGTAGACAACTATGATACTTGAACACTAGATGGAACTTAGAGTCTTTGATACCTAAATTTGTGTGTAGAGTATGAAAAATATGTGTGATCTCAGGCACATCTTGGTCCCTTTATTGCCATAGTGTGGTCCACTTTATGTACTTGTCCTCATAGCTCACCATGAGGTAATATTGTTCCTTTATGCCATCTTGGAAAGAGTTCCAAGAGGGGACAATTTTAAATAGAGATGGTTCCTCATCCATTTTCTCACAGTAAGTTTCCCACCAGTCATTGACATGGGGGGAACCTTAAGCAGTCAAAAGTAATATTCTCCCTATCGAAGAAAAATTGGACTGAAAAATAACCTTATTACAAATTCAACCATTTATCTACAACATATGCATCTATTTAACATTCAAATATAGGGATATCGAAGTTCACTTATACCTTGAAGGGGGTGATGCCTCCAAAGTTATTGTTGGAAGAATATGCGTCGCGAGTGGGCATTTACCAAAGGATTTAGGCAAAGTTGTCCATCCTATCGTTCCTCTACCGCTGGAGGGATATTTCGAGAATCAATTTGATAAGATCTCTTGCTTCCTCTTCTTTATTTACTTCCTCCGTGGGAGGCTGTGAGTGTTGACATGGCTAGTCTTTCAAAGGCTTAACCAGATAAAGTCCCAACTTTTTATACCCTTTACCTGTGGTCGGTTGATGCAGCAAGGGGAAGTGAACAAGTTGACAATCAATAGCAAAAGCATAATGCAGATGACCAGGTAAATCAGGGACCATTTGCTTCAAGAATGATCAAATATTATCAAGTAAATCAGGGGCAATCTATGTCAAGGATGAACATAAGCCTCAACCAACCACAGGTAAATCATTCTCAATTTGGCTCAAGAATGGATGGAAACTACAATCATATGGTTGGTAGATTTGATAATCGCAGGAATTTCTTCAATGGCCAATGTTTCTCTTGTCATAACTTTGGTCATAAAGTTGCTCAATGTGTTGCCTACAAGACCATCATGACTAGGGAAGCTCAAAAACAAAGGAGTATGACAGGAATCATGAAAAGAACCTACAATAACTTCTCTGCTCTTGAAAATGAAATAGAATGTTCTATCTGTAACAACTTCGGTCATGAATATTCTGAATGCAGAAGCAGGTTTCGGAAAACAACTCAGAAGGAGCAAGCTTCATTGAGTTCCAAAACATGGAAAAAGAAAGAAACACAACTGGAAAGATGTGGGATAGCCTTATATGCGGAAGGACAGGAAAATCAATGGTACATCGACAGTGGATCCTCGAAACATATGGCAAGTAATAAAGAAAAACTTAAGTCATATAGTGCCTTAGAAAAAGAAAAGAAGGTCTCATTTGGAAATGACACCCCTGCATTCATAAAAGGTAAAGGCTCTATTCGCTTGAAAGAAAAGGTCAAGGCTGGAAATGTTATGTATGTTGATGGCTTAAAGAATAATCTATTGAGTGTCAGTCAGATGTGTGATCAAGGAACTGAGGTAATATTTCGATCAAATGGATGTATTGTTCATGAGCTTGATATAGGAAAAATAGTGATCAGAGGCATAAGAACTCCAAATAACTTATACATACTCAAGGGAGAACAACAACAATGCTATTTAAGCAAGAATGATGAACACTGGCTATGGCACAAAAGACTAGGGCATCTTAGCTTCTCTCAGATAAGGAAAGCATGCAAATATCAGGCAGTTTGTGATCTTCCTGACATCAGAATTACAGACAATACAATATGCAAATCATATCAACTTGGTAAGCAAACTAGAACTAATTTCCCTGAGAAGGAAGGATCAGCTAGCAAGCCACTTGAACTTGTCCACACCGATATATGTGGTCCAAGTAGGAAGAGGTCGCCTCGAGGAGAAGAGTATTTCATATTTTTCATTGACGACTTTTCAAGGATGTGTTGGATAGGACTCATGAAGTATAAAGATGAAGCTTTCGAAAAGTTCAAGTCATTCAAAGCTTTGGTTGAAAATGAATCAGATCGCAGAATCAAATGCCTCAGATCTGATCGAGGAGGGGAATTTACCTCAGATGAATTTTTCGATTTTTGTGAAGAACATGGAATAAGAAGGGAATGCTCTGCTGCAAGGACTCCTCGGCAAAATGGAGTAGTGGAAAGTATGAACAGAACGGTTCAACAAATGGCTCATGCTATGCTTGATGAGTCTGGAACTCCCGCAACCTTCTGGGGTGAAGCTGCATTTGCCGTTGTTACTATTCCCAACAAGACAAACATCCGAGTAAATAGCACTCAGACTCCTCATGAACTTTGGTACGGTAAGAATCCCACGGTAAAATAATTCAAAATTTTTGGAAGCAAATGCTACATTAAAAGGATTGATGAAAATCTTGGCAAGTTTGAACCTAGAGCAGATGAAGGCATTTTACTTGGCTACTCTCCCCACAGCAAAGCTTACAAATGTTACAATAAAAGACGGTAAAATTGTTGAAAGTATTGATGTAGTGGTTGATGAAGAAGGAAACACTCCTAGGCAGGTAAAATTTGAAGATTTCTAAGATGGAAAAGACTATCCATCAACATCAAATCAGATTCATGACGAAGAAGAAACCCATGAGGCACCAAAAGAACAGATAAGGGTAGAAGAAAAGACTCCATCTAGAAATGTTCAGAAGAATCATCCAGAATCTCAAATTTTGGGGCAGAAAGAGGCAGGTGTACAAACAAGAAGAACCATTTCAGAAGCTTCAAGCTATCTAGCATTACTCTCCTCCACTGAACCGCAGAATGTAAGAGAGGCTTGCAAAGATGAATGCTGGGTCAAGGCCATGGAGGAAGAATTCGAGCAGATTGAAAAGAATAACACTTGGGATTTGATTCCTAGACCAAAAGATAAGAATGTCATAGGGACAAAATGGAATTTCAAAAATAAGCTGAATGAAAATGGGGATGTGGTTAGAAACACGGCAAGACTTGTTTGTAAAGGATATGTGCAACAAGAAGGCATAGACTTTGAAGAAACTTTTGCTCCAGTTGCCAAAATTGAGGATATAATAATGTTCCTTGCTCTCTCTAGCTTTCAGAAGTTCAAAATATTTCAGATGGACGTAAAATTTGCCTTTCTGAATGGAGACTTAAATGAAGAAGTATATATTGAACAACCAGATGGGTTTATTCTTGGAAATGATCCAAAACTTGTATGCAGACTCAAAAAGGCTCTCTATGGCCTTAAACAGGCTCCAAGGGCGTGGTATTATTGGTTGGATAAGTACCTCCATCAACAAGGCTTTATAAAAGGATCAACTGATAGCAATCTATATATAAAAATTGACAATGATAAGTTGCTGATACTTGTTGTGTATGTTGATGATATCATCTTTGGTAGCAACGAAGAAGACATGAGCCAAATTTTTCCTTGGTGATGCAAAAAGAGTTTGAAATGTCCATGCTTGGTGAGCTCACATATTTTCTTGGTTTACAAGTCCAACAAAACAAAGAGTGGAATTTTTCTATCACAAACCAAATATCTCAAGTAGATCTTGAAGAAATATGGGATGGAGGATTCGAAACCAGTATGTACCCCTATGGTGACAGGATGCAGCCTCAGCGCAAATGATGAATCGACAGCTGTACATCAACCAATCTATAGATCCATGATTGGTAGTCTGCTCTATCTAACAGGTATTCGACCAGACATTATGCATGCAGTGGGAATAGTTGGAAGATTTCAGGCAAATCCAAAGGAAACTCATCTTCAGGAAGTTAAGAGAATTTTCAAGTATCTTCAAGGAACTCAAAACTATGGCTTATGGTATCCTAGAGGTATAGATCTCACACTTCATGCATACACTGATGCGTATTGGGCAGGAAGCATGGATGACAGGAAAAGCACTAGTGGTGGTGCACTCTTCATGGGTCCTAGATTAGTATCTTGATTCAGCAAGAAACAAAGCTCTATTGCATTATCTACAGCTGAAGCAGAATATGTAGCTGCTGCATCTTGCTACACACAACTCCTTTGGATGATGCAAACATTGCAAGATCTTGAAATCACTTCTACTCCACCTATCTCCATTTTTTGTGATAATACAAGTGCAATCAGTATTTCAAAGAATCCTGTCATGCATTCAAAGACTAAGCACATACCAATCAAGTATCATTTTCTCCAAGAAAAAGTGCTTGAACAAAAAGTCAAAGTGGAGTATGTTCCCTCTAAGGAACAAGTTGCTGATATTCTCACCAAACCATTTCCCAGGGAGACCTTTGAATACCTCAGACAAAAGTCGGGGGTAGTTGATGCATCATCTTGCTGTTGAATCTTGTCTGTTTCAGAGATTTTTGGTTGAACGTGAGTTTCATATGGGGTATACGCGTACATACGCTGGTTTATGTGGGTACAGTCGTGTATGTGTTGACTTGAAGAAAAGCAAGGATGAGAAGAGTCTGATATGGATCTGTCAGAGACCATCTGGCACAGGTTTAGGGGGAGCATATATTCTTCTAATAATGCATTGTTGGAATTATCGTAGAACATCTTGGTTCAATTCTTCAGTTGTTTTGATGTTAGGAGGAGCAAGTGCAGAAGGAGAACATGGATACTGATCTATGATTGACAGATGCTACTGATATTTTTGTCAAGGTCATGTAACGGCCTATCTTGGTTGCCCCACTATGCCTAGGATGGATAATGTAATATGCTTATTATATCATGTATCCCCACTTGGTTGGGAGTTGTATGTATGAGTCTTTGGTGATAGGAAGGTCAGTTATGATGTATAAAGTTAGATTTCTTTTGTAGCACATCTTCTTGCAGATCTTGCCTATATGTCAGGGGGAGCTTGGCCATCACAGCAGAGCAAAGATTTCAGCATGGATTCAGGGGGAGCATAACCCTTTGCCCTTGATGTCAAAGGGGGAGACCTTGAGTGACTTTGGGTTGCCATCAAGTCCAAAGGGGGAGATTGTTGGCATTATGACACAAGTTTGGCACAGGTTTGGCTCGATGACATAAGTGTTGTCCTTGATAGAAACTCACTCAAATGGTAGATCTCATTTTAGGCTCTCAGAATGGAAGAAAATGAGGTACCCGCAGGTTCCTTTTCACAAAGTCGCGGACATACGCAGGTGCACCAATCAAAAGGTGTGTACATATATGCAAGAGTATTGATCAAAAGGTGCGGGTGTACAGTACACGCACTTTCATGCAGAGGAAAGCATGCACACGTGGGAAATCTTATGGTTGGTCCATGGTATTTAATCCGACATTTTTAAACCTATGGTTTTGTTTCGTGGTTTTGCATCTAAAAAATTGAACCTAGGTATTGGGTCCCTAGTATTGGATCTCTATGGTTTTGGACCATGGTTTGAGTAAGGCCTAGACTATAAAAGGAAAGGAGATCATTTGGCTTGGGTAGACCGTTATGTTCAATATATTGAGAAGAGCTAGATCTGAAATACTGGTGATCGGTTGGTGAGTTATAGCTGGACCTGAATCAAGGAGAAACCTGAGCATTACAAGACGGATCTATTGATGGGTCGAGATCTCTTTGGCACATGATCAGATCTGTAAATCTGATAATCTGGGGTATAATTGAAGTTTGATAAGTTATCTATACCTGCAGGTCCGACACAGCGCAGGCGTGGATACCCGCAGGCTCGACACAACATAGGCGCAGATATACACAGGTTTGACACAACGCAGGCACAGATACCCGCAGGCTCGGCATAGCGCAGGTGCGGATATATGCGGATTTGACATAGTGCAGGCGCGGATACCCGCGGCTCGACAGAGCGGAGGCGCGGATACTCGCAGGTTAAGGAAGTGAATACTACGTACGTATGCAGGTTTCTGTTGGTGAAGTTGCGGAATTTTCTTGAAATTTGTTTTAGCTGCTTTTGTTTATTACTGCAGTGTTCAGGGTTCTGAATTGGTGTCTGGTTACTGATACTATGTTCTGAGAAGTTATTGATTCAATATTTGTACAAGGAAGTTGGTTGATTACAGATCTATTTGATGTTTGATTGATATTCATGGATCCAGTCTGAAAATTTATGAAACGTGGTCCCTGGAAGAAAAGAGAAGTCTTCTGTAGGTCAGCACCTATGTACTAGTACCTCAGCTAGTACAAGAGCTAAGGGGGTTGTAGCTCCCTTCCAGAAGAGTCTGGAGAATGAGAGAAGGTTGTAGCCTTCTGCAGGTTGAATCCTACATGATGATATAAGACTGCACCAGTACAGGATCATTGTAAAACGAAGTTTCTAATTGAAAGAAGATAGAGACATATTGCAGCAGGTGGTTTTCACCCACATTGGTTTTCCACCTTATATCTTGTGTTATTTTGTTTGACTGTCTGCTCTACTTTTCTCTTCCTACTTACTGTTATATGGTTCTAACACACAGATTAATGATCAACATCTGAAGAATAAATTAACTTATAAGTCTGGAAGGTATACGCAAGTTTCATTAATCAGATCTACAAATATTTTTATAAATTGAAAAAGAATTTGATAATACTGATTCACCCCCCCTCTCAGTATTATTTTCAACAACCTCATTGGGGAGATGCATAAAAAACAAAGAAATATCAAAAAACTTTGATACCACTGATTTAGATTTATGAAGGAACGAAATGAAATACATATATAAATAGAAACACAGAGATATAAAGAAAGAAAAACTTCAATTCATTAATGACAAAGTATTGAAATTTTTTACATGCATAATGGAAATAAACTAGCTTAGGCGATGTTAACTTATCTTTGAGAAGTGATGTGGTGGCTACATGCCTTCTGAACTATGTTACAATGAGGGTCGCAGGGATATTTATTATTAAGAAATAATGGAAAACTCTAAACATCCAAAAAACTAACCCTAGGAGATGAAGAGCCAAAAGTCTGTGGGCCTCATTGGGGTAAATTGGTACATAAACTTCTTGGGATGGTAGCTTTTGCATACGTCTTCGTTTGATGCGTACGATACCTCGTTAGAAATATATATTTGAGGACTACAAACTATTATTATAGGATTTTTCCCATTATCCAAAAAAACATTGTTTAGGGCCTTAAAATAGCTCAAGAAGTTTAAGACCTGAAAAAAGCCAAAAATAGTAAACTATGCTACAATTAAGAAAATTGAAAGAAACAATGGTGGGGTTCCAAGTGGAATAGGTGGGGGGCCAACAATATCAACTTAGATCAATCCTCTCCCCTTAGGGTGTAATGGTCCCCATTGTGTTGAGTTCCTTAATGAGATGGGGAAACTTTTGATGAACTTGGTCCTTGGTGAGCCACTTTCCTTGGTGCAGGCATTGGCAAACTTTGATGACCTGATATAGTTTGATCTTCTACTAGTGAGTGTTCTTGATCTATGTGTCCATGATCTGATCAATTGTGGCTTTTTCAATGAAATTCGGGTTGAGCTTTGTTGGTGTCAACTACTCAGTAATGTCTGATGTGTTCAACAATGGTGGAAAGTATGGCTGAATGCGGTCCACATTGAATATGAGGTGCAAGCCAAGCAATGGGGGAATACTAAGCTCAAAAGCATTGTATCCCACAATTCGTGATGGTGTAGGGCCCATATCAAAGTGGTCTGAGGTTCCGATGGGCTCTAGTAAGGTGTTCTTTCTACAAATGGAACCAAATTTATTGCCCACTTGAAGCTTGTGTGGTACACAATGTTAACCATGCCACTAGTACTTGGCATTTGACTTATCTGAGATGTCACCCAGGTACACAACTACGAATGAGTTGATGAATGGTCACAAGATGTCATCCATCAACCTCATAAAAGTTGCAGGGGCATTTGTGAACCTGAAAGGCATGACCAACCACTCCAAAAGTACCTCCTTGGATTTGAAGGTGGCCTTCCATACATCTATGGGTTCTATTGGCATTTGGTGATATCCAGACTTCAAATTGATCTTTCTTACAGTAGGGGAATTTTGAGGTCTAAAATGAGCTTCTTAAGAAAAATGTACAACCAAAATAAACTTTATAAGAACTAATAGGATTCAAGATGATGATGTCAACCATGGGGGATGATTCTCCATTTTTGAAGTAAAATTGTAAAAAGATTAAAAAATAATAAAATAATAAAATAATAAAACTACTTTTTCAACTCATATTTTCAACTCATCTCCCTAAGGTTTTACTCAAATTTCGAGTGGGAGTACTCGTTGGATGCAAAATTTAATTCCTCATCCATGGAGTACCCATGTTACATAGTTTTGATGGACCCTACTACACGAAAAATGAGAAATACATGAAAAAGGTGATTACAATCACATTTTTTCATGTATTTCTTATTTTTCGTGTAGTAGGGTCCATAGAAAATATGCAACATGGGTACTCCATGGACAAGGAATTAAATTTTGCATCCAACGAGTAGTCCCACTTGAAATTTGAGTAAAACCTTAGGGAGATAAGTTGAAAATACGAGTTGAAAAAATAGGTTTTTTTCCCCTCTAAATTTTGATGATGTAATCTAATCTTATTTTATTATTTCCACTATTATTTTATAATTTCCTTAGGAGGCTCATTTTAGACCTCAAAATTCCCCTAATGAATACTTGGCATCCTTGAGGTGGTCAAGAAGGTAATCAATCTATGGGATTAGATATTTGTCCATGACAACGATTTTGTTTAGTGACCAATAATCAATGCAGAGTCTTCAGGTTCCATCTTTCTTCTGTAAAAGTACAATCAAGTTCCTATAAGGTGAGAAACTTGGTCGTGTTTTCCATTTTTGCAGAAACTCCTGGATCTGCAGCTTGATTTCTTCATTTTTCAAAATGGAGCGGTGCTATATCAACCCATTGGTTAGAGGTACTTCGGGAGTTAGGCCGATTGAATGCTTGACCTAACAGTGAAATGGTACCCCTATTCTTCCATGACCTTATCCACCTTCTTTGTTGCATGGGGGAACCCTTATTGATGACCATTGATGTGGCCACTATCTTTCCATTGATTTGAGAGTGATTAAAAAAAACAACAACAACAAAAACAAAAACAAAAACCAAAAACCAAAAACCCAAAAAAAAAAAAAAAACACAAAGCCTGGGAGATGATGTTACTGCATTGCTTAGTAGAGATCGAAGAGATGGTGGTAAGAGGGGATACCTCTCATATCCTATATAACTTATTGCCCAAAGTAATAATAAAAGTGTGAGGGATGGAATCATACATAGCATGACGATTCCATAAGTATGGTTGGCCTAATAACACATAAAAAGCTTCAAGAAGAGAAACATCACAGTACCTCATCCATGAAAGGATTGATTTTCTAGGGAAGGTGACACTACTGGTTGACATGGATATCTCTTCCTTAGCAAAGCCACCTAATGATGTATGGATACGGGTGTGGTGTGGAAGTTAGGCCCAACCACTTCACAACCTCTGCTGAAATGAGGTTCTTTTTGCACTTGAAGTCAATAATGAACTGCAACTGAGAACCCTTCACCCACATATATGAGTGGAAGAGATGGCCCCCCTCCTATATATCTTTAGGCTCAATCTCCTGGACCTTAGTGGTGGAAATTATGGCACTGTTTTTTGCATCAATAATCTGCTTCCTTTTGTTGTTCCCCTTGTCGGGTTCTGGCTCAAAATCAGAATATGCATCATATTCCGAATCTTTTAACTCGACCACCAATGACTGCATGGCACGACACTTATTTGTGTTGTGATTGGGGCTCTTGTGGAACTCACACGACTTTCTTGTATCTTTCTTCCTCTTCGTGGTGCCATTCTTTTCTCAGGGCTTAGACAGGTTTTCTTGGGTCCCTCCACCTTGGCTTTGTCCTTTGTTCTATGTTTGGGGGCACTCTTTCCTTGCTTCTGATTCACAGATCCAATGTCGCGCTTCTTTTATTTAAATTTTTGTTCAATCTTGGTAACATATCGATATGTTTCACCAAGCGAGGAGACATCCAAGGATTCAATTTCTTCTTGAATGCATTTTTGCAGTCAACTGTGGTACTTGAGCACCAAATGACGCTTATAGTCTTTGATACCCAACTATGTGAATATAGTATGAAAAATATTTGTGATATCATGCACATCTTGGTCCCTTTCCTACTATAGTGTAGTCTACTGTATGTACTTATCCTCATAGCTCCTCATGGGGTAATATTGTTCCTTGAAAGCATCTTGAAAAGGGTTCCAAGAGAGGGAAGCTTTAAGAAAAGAGGGTTCCTTGGCCCTTTTCTCAGAGTAAGTTTCCCACCAGTCCTTGACATGGTGGGAAATCTTAAGTAGTGTAAAAGTAATCTTCTCCCTATCAAAGAAACTTTGGACTAAAAAATAACCCTCCAATAGATTCAACCATTTATCTACAACATCTACATCTATTTGGCCTTCAAATATAGGGATATCGAAGTTCACTACTTCCTTGAAGGGGGAGACACCTTCAAAGTGATTGTTATATGGATATGCATCTCCAATGTGCATTCGTCGAAGGATCTGGGTAAAGTTCTCCTTCATCTTGTTCCTTTGCCCCTCAAGGGATTCTTTGAGCAACCATTTGGTAGGATCTATTTCTCCCTCATCTTGCTTTTCTTCTGCCATGGGAGGCCTTCAGTGTTACCGGGGATGGTCTTGAAAAGGCTTAACCAGTTCATGTCTGAATTCCTTATACCTCAACCTTGTTGGGGACATGCACAAAAAAATAGAGAAAGAGAAAATTGCTCTGATACCATTGATCCATATCAATGAAGGAACAAAATGAAATACAGATATAAATACAAACATGGAGATACAACAAAAACAAAAATTCAATTCATTAATAACAAAGTACTGAAAGTTGTTTACATGGAGAATGGAAACAAACTAGCTCAGGTGATGGCAGCTTATCTCTGAGAAGAGATTTGGTGGCTACATTCCTTTTGAACTACGTTACAATGAGTCATGAAGGCATATTTATTATTGAGAAACAATGGAAAACCATAAACGTCCAAAAACCTAACCCTAGGAGATGAAATGCCAAAAGTATGTGGGCCCCATTGGGGTAAATTGGTATATCAATTTCGCTGGGTCATAACTTTGGAATACGATCTCTGTTTAGTGTGTACGATACCTTGTTAGAAATGTCTATCTCAGGACTACAACTTTTGACTACAAAACCTTACCAAAGGCTATGGGTGTTTCATGTTTTCCAAAAAGATATAGTTAAGGGCCTAAAAATGACACTGAAAGTTCAAGACCTGAATTTTTTTCCAAAATAGTAAATTGTGCTACAATTAGGGAAATTGAAATAAATAATGGTAGAGGTCCAATTGGAATAGGTGGATGGCCACCAATGTACACCTTGATCATTTTCTTTCTTCAAAAAAAATTCATGCCATTAGAGCTTATTATCTTCCTTGGTTTCCATGCTACACCCCTTAATTCAATTTCCTTTCCTTCACAAAAAAATTCAAGAAAAGTTCTTGAAAATTAAAATCTATCATCCCCAAATATTGTAACCATTAGACTCCTAGTAAAACATTAGCACTACCCATTGGAATGGAAATCATTAGATTATTCAATACATATTCACCCAAGTTTAGCTTGATATTATGGCACCTTCTAGAGCAATACCTGAATCACTTGACACTGTGGTGCTAGATATAGAAAGCAATTAAATTCCTTGGCTATCTTGCAATGAATAAAATGTGTAATACCTAAATCAATCAACGCTATTACATTTTTCTTCTTGATATATCATTCTATCTTGAGAGTTTAAGGAGAGGTAATTCCCGCCAATGCATTACAATATATGGTCAAATTCATTTCTTCTTTTTCCACAGTTGTCTCTTGGTGTATATCCTCTTCATTTTATGTTTCTTGTTCATTTTCTTCCTCCTCTTCACATTCTATGTAAAATAATTTCTTCTCAAAATACTTATGACCTTTAGTGTATTTGTTATCACAACTATAGCAAAGCCCTTTTTCTCTTTTTTCCTCTAGTTGTTGTGGTGTCAACATTATAGGTTGTGGGAGGCTAGGAGAAACAACACTTCCATCTTTATAATTATGATTGGTAGACTTACTTGTTTCCATAATTTTTCTTTCAACTTTTCTTGCCACCATGAATGTTGTCTCTAATGAATTAGTGCCCTACATGCGTACCTCATGTTGGATGTTATCCTTTAAAGTCCATATGAAGACATAAATTCTAGTTCCTCCATTTTCAACCATCACTTGACACTTTGGTGCTAGATATAGAAAGAAATTCAATTCCTTGGCTATCTTACAATGAATAAAATTATGTGTAATACATGAATCAATGAACATTATTACCTTTTTCTTCTTGATATATCCCGATGTCTTTAAGGAGTGGTAATTCCCACCAATTCATTACAAGATATGGTTGAATTCATTTCTTCTTTTTCCTGGGTTGGTTCTTGGTGTATATACTCTTCATTTTATGTTTCTTGTTCCTTTTCTTCCTCCTCTTCATAATCTATGTAAAATAATTTATTCTCAACACACTTATGACCTTTAGTGTATTTGTTATCACAACTATAACAAATCCATTTTTCTCTTTTTTCCTCTAGTTGTTGTGGTGTCAAAATGATAGGTTGTGGGAGGCTAGGAGCAACAACACTTCCATCTTTATAATTGTGATTGATAGACTTCCTTGTTTCCATAATTTTTCTTTCAACTTTTCTTGCCGCCTTGAATGTTGTCTCCAATGAATCAGGTTCCTAAAGGAGAACCTCATGTTGAATGCTATCCTTTAAAGTCCCTATGAAGACATCAATAATATGCTCCTTTGGAATATCAATTACCCTGATATTCAATTTTTTGAATTCTTCAATGTGCTCGGTCATTGAACCCTTTTGTTTGAGATTTATCAATTGGCTAAAAAAAGTGTTGTTATATGTATCCTCATAATGTGCTATCATTTCCTCCTTAAAAAATGACCAAGTGGCAAGTGATTTACAATAATAAATCCATTGATAACATACAAATTGATTGAGTTATAAATATAAACATATAATGTGTACGTTTTGTGAGTATTGCACATCTTGTAGATCAAAATATTACTCCATTTGTAGTATCCATGTTACTGCATCCATGCCATCAAACTTCATGATATCGATCTTTGGAATGTGATTGGTATTCAACCCAAATTTAGAGTCTCTAAAATCATGATTATCATTCCTTTTGTTCTCATCATGAGTTTCATGGAATACCTTGTCAGCATTAGGAAGTATTTCTTGTAGCAACTTTGTTAAACCTTCCATGTGCACTTTTAAACCATTCATGTCACCTTTTATTTCCACTTTAAGCCATCCATGTTTCCTTTTATTTTTTATTTTAAACCATCCATGTCCCCTTTTAGTTCATCTTTGGTTACTCTTTGTGAAAGAGAAATTTGTTGCACTTGGTCCCATAATTTTGATATATCATGTTGCAATTATTCCTCTTCATGCGCCATAGTAGAGATTTTTTAGGGCTTAGTGGGTGTAGAATTATTTTTGTAGGGAGGGATTTTAGAAAAAAATGCTAATATCTATGATTAAATATTCCCTTCGAATCACTTCAAACTTATTTTTAGAGCAAAAGTTATGCATTTTTTAAAACAAATACACACTTTTTTCTCGCTTTTAGGAGATCGATCTTGAAATGACTGTATCTTTGTAATTTTGGCTCTCCAAGATCTAAAATTTCATCCTGTGGTATTCCTTTAAGTATTTTTTTGAACACCATAAGCCAAACCGATATTTGATTTCTCAATTTAAAGTTATGGCCAATATCCTATGATGAACTGGTTATGAGCTAGTGTAGTAAAGAAAACTTGTACTGGATTCAACTTTTCATTGTTTCAACATTCAACAATGAAAATGATACAAAATAATGTATTGTTTTTGCACTTTTAGTCACTTTTTACAAAATTTAAATACAATTCTCTTAAAAAAATTATTTCGATTTTCCGTAGGTCACCTATTTGAGACTAAATTCTAGAGCATGCAAAAACCATAACTTCTTCGAGCCATATCTAATAAAATATATTGAACCTATATCTAAAGATTTTACATGAAGTTCACCAAGATTTCATATCCACATGGGTGAAATTTTAGCTTTTTAATCCTCATATAAGAAATGCTATAGCAAAAATCCCAAGGCGATAGGTTTGAAGCAGTGAAACCCTAGAATCCAAAGCTTTGATCCCAAATTTTATGTAACCAGATCAAAAAATAAAATAATAAATAGATTAACGACTTAAAAATAAGTCTCTACAAGAGGGAAACCTCCTTTTACATCACATAAATGAACAATTCCTGGATGATACAAATGACAAGACCTCCATGGTATATATAGGAGTCTAAGGGACCACAATATTCATAGCCTACATACCAATAATAAAATAAGGGCATAACAATAACAATATGGGGGCTACATGAGCACGCTAATAAAAATAAGGGGGCTACACTAACCATAAACATAAGGAGGCTACACTAGTATTGTAGGGACATAACAGGGGAAATGACCCAGTCAAGGCCCTAATTAAGCCCTTATATGTTTGGGATGGCTATTCCGACATGTTCAAATGGGTCCAGTTACCCTCACTCTCCCTATTGATTTGTGATGTCTCTAATTAATTATTAACAAGGATATAGAAATCATATTTACCGTCTTGCAACTAGCTTGCAAGAAAGAAATCCTTAAGCTAACACAAGGGCTCAACGAAGCCACCAATGAGATTTCTCCCGTGTAAGAAGACTTCTATGAAAGAAATTAATTAGTATAAGTTTAAATATAAATTCAAATGCAATATAATATACTATACAAAAAACAAAAGAAAGGCCTAAATCTATCTTGATTAAAAGAAGGATTAGTCCCCCTCTCAATTAAGAGAAAGATATTGAAATTTTGACCAGCTTGAATTTAGAATAAAAAAATGAAGTTAACAAGTCAAGGAAACAGTTCAAAGAGTTGCTACTAATTCAAACAAATATGCACATTCAACTATATGATAAATATTTATCATATCTTTGTTGCACATATATCTAATTTCAAATGGAAATTTATTCAAGAAAATAGACCATGTTAGAATACTTGAATAGTCTAAATAAAATGAAAAAAATAACACATAGATAATAATGGCATTAATATGATAGATAACTAGCAACTTAATTCATAAGAGCTTGGCCAAATACAACAAAATTCAGTCCCAAATTCATCTCTGTCTAACTCTGCAAGATAGCTTGACATAGATCCAAAAATGCATGATTTACTCAAATCAAACAAAAGTGATAGAAAAAGGAAACCATGCCCATAAAAGAGAGAATGAAGAGTGACCTAAATGATCTCTTTATTAAGCTTCGAAAATAGGAAACAATGCTCTAAATGGTTACAAAAGTAAAGTCTTTTCTCATTGTTGGGCCAATTGACAGCCAATTTACAAAAAATAATGTGTATAGTAGTGAAAAAGGCTCTTTTTTGCAGAGAATTGGAGCCCTTTCTCCTTCTCCAAAATCTTATTTATAATTTATAAAAAGGAATCTCCAGAATGGAAAGTTGTTGAAGAGTAGTTTTAGATCTCTAATTTTTCAGAGTTTTAAATATTTACTTTTCCCTTTGCTGTCTCAATTTCATTGCTTAAATTATTTGGGCTTAATGTCTTTAACAGAATCTCTATACAAAGTAAAATTAAAACGAATTAAAAATCAAAAGAAAACTTAGATTTCTAAATTTATGAAAAACAATTAATGAGTTCAAATCTAGTTCATCAAATTAATAAAATAAAATTCTAGATTCTCATTGTTTCTCTTTGGAGATATTCTGTGCTAAAATTGTATGAAACGAATTTACAACAACAAGAAGTTTAGGACAATGAGGAGTTTCCAAAACAAATTTAAGAAACTAAGTTTTGTTGCAAATTTGGATCTATTACTTCTACTAATGTTTTAGGGTTTTTAATGACCAAATCTGGTCATGCAACCATAACCATATTCTTCTCTATGGAATAATATTTCCAATGATCTATCATTTACTTAATTTTGTTGATTATAACTCAAGATATGAGCCTCCAAAGTCTCGGTTCTAACAATATTAGTTTGGTAGAAAAACATAGTGATAGGTAGCTTTTAAAAGTTTTTGTTAATATTTAACTTTTTGTTAGTTTAATAAATCTAAAATCTAAAAATCTAAAATAATTATTAATTAAATTACATAATAAAATAAAATAAATAAACAAAATAATAAATAATAAACAAAATGTATAAAACCAAAATTAAAAATAAAAAGGCCATTTAAAATGGCAATGGCTAACGAGCCTGCCATAGGGCATTAAATGCCCGCTTAGCTACATACTCCTTAAGCCTATAACACACTGTTGTTATTTTTTATTTATCTTGTCACTACGCGCGTGTGTTATCAGCTTAAGGAGTATGCAACTAAACAGGCATTTAATGCCCTATGACAGGCTCGTTAGCCATTGCTGATGATTGAAACAAGGGTTGAAATGTTGTACACATATGTGAAAGGGGGGAGTTAATGAGGAGGAGGAGTGAGTGGGCCCACAAGTGAAGTGGGGGCTTCCCCCACTCCATGTCTTTCAATCTACCCATTGTTTAAGTGCATATACCTCCCACTTCGGAATATGACATAAGGCTAATACCCTTGTGCTTCTCCCACTTTAATACCCTTTGGCGCCTCTCACTTCATCTTGGGTCCTAATAATTCTGGATAGAACTGAAATATGCACAATATGGAACTTTCAGAGAAGGGGCACCGGGCAGGAATATTCCTCTTCCTATTTTAATATTATAATTTTTTATTAATATATGTTTTAATTAAAATACAAATATTTAATATATGATTTATATACCTATGTTTTAGATTATATATATATATATATATATATATATATATATATATATATATATATATATATATATATATATATATATATATAAAATTTATGTATTATATTTGTATTCGGTGTTTTTTTAAAGTAAATATTAATAAATAAAAATGAAATTAATAATTAATAAAATTAATAATAAATTTAATTATTTAAAATTAATTAAATAGTAATATTTACAAACAAATTACTTTTATTAACTTAATTAATCAAAATTAAATTAGTTAAAATATTAAAATTAATTTTATTTACATATTATAAAAATATAATAAATACATATTTACATATTTTATGCCAAGGTAATGTATTTAACCGAACACATTTTCCAAACCATAAATCAAAATTAGACAAAACTTGAATTATTGGAATGTTGACAACTAGTCACACACAATGAAGCAATCAAAATAAAAATATGATAAGAACGAAAATAAGCAAAATTAGAGCATAAAAGAAGTGATATTAACAAAATTCATATGGTGAGCCCCATAAAGCTTTAAAAAAATTATGGGGGGTGTTGTGGCCACAACAATTGGTGACAGACATGTATGAAGCGATTATCTATAGTTTAAATAATATGCTTAAATTTAAAAAAGCTCAAAATAAAAGTTTTCAAAAACATTCTTGCATATTGCACCATTTCCAAAAGTCTCATGTAAGACAAAATTGAAGTAAAATAAGCTCTTAAAAATCAAAGCAGTTGAATTTCCCAGTTCTAAAATAATGAGTCAGGAGTGGGAAATAATTATTAATTTAATTTCATCTCTCTAATATTGGGTAGAAAATATAATTGAGTCTTTAAATGGTTAGTATGCATCTATTAAATATAAAATTACCTATTTTTGTTGACATTGCTTCATATCCGACATGCATATTCAGTACCCCGACGAAGTTATCTTGATACCATTTATGCATTGACCTGATTCTAGTGAGCCTGTTTAGTACCTCGATGAGTTTGCACACACATCCCACACATATGTTCTTTCAACCCTCTCGTGTGACACCCTTTTGATTAACATATTTAGATAATTTCTTTAGCAATTGGGTGAAGAGAGCGGGGTGGTGCAATAGACTTTCTATTTGCAGAAATAGGTGCGATACTATTTAAGTTTGGCCCACTAATCTTTTCTTCACATACTAGTGTAGATTTTTTAAATGTGGAGTATGGGAGGGATTCAAAGAAAGGATTGTAGAGAATTTGTTCCTTTATAATGGTGAAATTATACTAATTTTAATCGAATCTTAATGTTCCACATAGGTAATTATTAATATGTGAAAAAGTGAAAACTTGATAAAAATTACCTTTAGATAAATGAAATCCTATTGATAAGATAGTAAAAATTTTCCTATGTAGACCAACTCGTATTGTGTAGGAAAAGTACCCTCATATAGATTTTAGGAATATCAAAAAATCTAATCCAAAGTAAAAGTGAAATTAACACACTTTAAAGATTGCAAATAAATAAAGAAAATGTAAGCCCAAAAGAAAATGTAAATGAAAAATCCATGATTGAAAAAAAACTCTAGCAAGACCAATTATGAAAATATTTCTAAAGAACGAGTGAATATGAGGAAAGCACGTGTGTTTTACTTGAGATATTTTTAAGTTGTCTCACAAAGTTGTCATTGATTAGGCTTTTATGGAAAAAGATTCTTAAAATTGGGGAGCAATTATGGATATAAGATGAAATCGCATCAAATGTCTCATTAATTTCAAATATCTTGTTTCAAAATAAACTTTGAAAAAATGAAGAACAAGATATTAAATGAAAACAATGTAAAGTAAAAAGACTCCATGATGTGACTTGTTTGCAATTTACCCTCAACATAACTACTTCTTCGAGCCAAAAAGAATGCAAGGTAAACTGAAGGATTTTTAAGCCATCTTGCCAGCAACATCAAATGTTCAATGTAACTAACATGGACCTATAAAAAAAAAAAGCTAAAATTTTAAAAAATTGAAACTAAAATCAAAATGAAAAATAAGCATATGAGATTTACCGTTGAAGGATTTCGTTATGATTTACCTTAGAGATGTTGTTTTCCTCCAACATCATTTTTTAAGAAGAAATTTAATTTTATCATTAAGATCAAATAACAGGAGAAAGTTGCAATTCTATCAAAGCTCACATGCCTATGATCATCACATTTGTTGAATCTAAGCTAAAATGAGCCTTAAGCGAAAAGGAATAGTTCATGTTCAATAAATCAAGAATAATAAAAATCATCAGAAATAAGAATGAAAACAATGAAAATATCCCAAAATGTGCATTGCTCTATGTTGCAACTATGGATATTCCTTTTGTGGTGCAGATGAAAATGAAAGGTTGTTTATTATAGTTTAACCCAAAAAATCAATTAAATCCAATTAAATTATGCCAAAGTCCCAACATATGCGACTATTTACATATATATATGGAGAGGACTGGTGCCTTTTCATAGTGGGAATTAGAATGGAGCAGTATATATATATATATATCTCAAATATTATATAAACTAACACCCAACCATATTACCTATGTATCAATGATGACAAATAGGAGACAACAACATGGCATGGTGATATGTGAATGGAGAAGTCCCATATAAAAACTGTAGTGAATGATCACATCACCCTCATGATAAAATATGGAAAGAATTTGGGTGTGCTTACCAATATTCCACATAAATATGACAAATTCTCAGGGGTAACAAGTGGCTCAATGAAATAATCATGGTCGACTACATTAGCTTGGCAGCTAAAGCCCAAAAGGAACAAGGGATGCTTGCCAAGGAAATCACTTGAGTGGCACAATCTGTGATGATGTAGAGGGTAATATGCATGATCAAATGGAAAGCACTACAAATGAACATAAATTATGTGTGTATAGGCTGAGTCATCATGGGGATGGAAGTCGGGTAGGAACAAGAGAAGCACATGTTTAAAAGTTCCAGGGAAGTAAGCTCTAGGATTATGTGGAAGACAAGAACTAATGACCCAATGAGATAAGTGTGAGCAGGGCCTACAAGCAAACATGCGATGATGATCTATCCCAATAATTTATCCTTGTGTAACTTGAATGAAGAGTTGTTTGAAACCTTTGGGAAAGTTCATTGAGCTAGACCCAGATAACATGGAGTGGGGTTACATGGAAAGCAAAAATGATAAACTAATAAGAAAATTAGAGTGGGGCATGTGTGAGACCTACAAGTGGCATGTTATTATGAGCTATCTTAGAAGTCCATCCCCAACTTGTTTGAATGGAATAGTGTATGAAATCTTCAGGGAAACTCATCTCAGGGTGATGTGGACGGTAGTGGTATGAGGGTGAGTCAGTTCTATAGACCACGATGCATGGTAGAATGGGACCCAAAGTAATAATGAATGCTTAGATCACCTCATAAAGCGATCACTGGGAGGATGGAAAGGAGTAACTTGTGAAAGCTTCATGGAAGAAACCTATAGGATATGTGGTTGAGTAAATCAATGATTACAGTTAGTCAAGGACACTCATACATCTGCTAGGAGAATAGTGTAGAGGAAAAGGGACCCATCTGTCCACATCATCACAGAAGGAAAATATCCTAGAAGAAAAGAAAGAAAATGCAACAGATTCTACTAGGGAAAGAAATTTCCTAGGATGACATGGGAGACCATAAGGAAGCGAGGGTAATGTGATTAGAGGAAACAATAATAATAAGGGAGTGGATCCACAACAAACGACACCCCAGGAATAGTCAAAAGAACATCCACTAGGACCTTTAGGATGATGTGTAAATAAAGGAAACTAAGAATCAATGAGTTAAAAAGAAGCATTAAGTGAAGGGGGACCCATACATATATGGAATGAAAACTGGGTCATTGTGTAATTGTTGAGTTGTCTTGAGGTTTATATAAATAGTGCAACCAAAAGGAGAGGTATGAGATGAGCACTACAGTGAAAAGGTTTGACTTGGCACAACCTTAGAAAATGAAAATTTTTAGAAAGTATAGAGGTATGGCTCTTAGATGGTTATGGAAATGGATAGTGGTTCTTGTTTACTCATTAATATATCCAATAATTCTCCGCCTTTTTCCACCATTGAAAATTTTACTCACATTATTCGCTTGCCCAAATAACTTATAGCTATATTAAATGCCTTAATGTTTGACAAAAGGTGCATTGAGCGAAGGCTTCATCTCTATGATTAGTTTTCCAATAATGATGCTCAAAGATTCAATTGCATCAATAGACTAAGCATAACATGATTATGACTCATCTTGTAAATTTGCAAGCAAAGTAAATATAAAGAAAAGCACCTATACATAACACATCTTGTCAAATATTAAAATTCAATTAAATAAGAGAATACTTCCATGAACAAGTCTATTGAATGAGATGATTTTTGTTAACACCATTCTCCTCCCAGAAAGATTAAAATCTTGTTGCTTGCTTATTCTTCTACCTTCATTATTAAAAGAAAATAAAAAGAAAAGGAAACCTCAACTATACTAATCCTGCTCCTAATCCTAATCTACAAAGTAGACAAAAACTAATTAAGATCGCACTTCCGTTGTTGCGAGTAAAGATCTTTTATTCCTGCATAAATATACATACCAAAAAATAGTAACATAAATAAAATTTCTACAAAATTATTAAAATAAAATTTAAACTTAATATGTACTTTAATTTCTAATATATTTAGCAAAATAAATTTATTTACAAAATTCTTCTCTTGAGAGGAGTTCTCTAACCAGATTCCTATGAGATCATAAAAATAAGGATGCACATTTGTTAATGGTTCGGGAGGATTCGAGGAAAAGTAGGACAATAGACTATATTCAAATGATATGTCTTTAGATGTAATAGTTTGTAAAAAAAAGTTAGTATTATGTACATGAAGCATAATATTAGCAATCTTTTATGTAATTGAAATTTCCAAACAACTTTTAAATGAATCATGAAAATAATGATGGAAATTTAATGAATTTGTCAGAAGATTTTGAGATAGATAAGATAGTTGTTCAAATTGTGATGTTACGCTCTTAAGTGTCGATTCTTGTGGAAAATGTATTTGGGGAGGGAGAATGAGCTTATATGGCATGAACATGAGATGAAATTGAAAGATTAGAAGCTCTTGATGCTCATGAATAAGGCTTTAAATTTCATTTTCACATTGATCCATAATGTACACGATGAGAGTTCATCACTTGATTGCTTAATATGCTAGCATAGGATATCCAAGAATCGAAAAATAAAAATATGAAACAAACCATAATTAATAAATAATGTAAAGTAAAATTAAATCATATTTTACACTATTTACAGATAGTGTTAGAAAATAATTGGGATTTATTTGGAAAAATGTCCTCACAAGTGTCAGCCAAGATATTTAAATCAAAACTATTATCAACATCTACTTGTGAATGATAAGAGGGCTCTAGAATATGACCAAGAATGGGAACTTGAATGTTGTCAAGATCAAGAACTGGAATGGATTTATCTTCAAGAAAATTGGAGTCATGATGAGGTTTTGGTAGTTCAAGATGATAATAATTTGTAGTGATATCAATAAAAGAAGACACCTCAACTTGAAACATGGATTGATTTTGAGTATCGAGAATAAGACGATTTACTGATTGCTAGGATAACTCAATATTATCAAACTTAGAACCATCATCATAAATAACTTGAGAATTTTCATTAGCATTTCCTTCTTTCTCATAAGACATATTATAACAAGAAGAAAGTTTGAATGAATTTTCAACACTGTTGAAAAGTTTATTCTTAAATTACTCTTTACCTTGATCGAAACTAATTGGAAATTCATTATTTATAAAATTTACAATAACTCCTTTATTTTATATAATAACATCTATGAACAAAGGAATTCTTGGATTATTAGGAAATGAATTATTAGCACAAATATTAGGATGGGGGGGAAATAACTATTTGAAGAAATGAACCAGCAAATTTCTCTACTTGTGGATTCTTTCTCTTTTTGCACAATACAAATTTCAGATTCTTCATTATGTATTCGAATGCCCACACTTTCTTCAATATTAACGCTTAGCTACCCCAAAATTTGTAGCTGATTATGAATCTCAGCATAAGAGAATTCAATGATATTTACAATAGATTGCACATTGTTGGGATTTTTAGCTTGCATTGTTGCTCACTGATTTGCTTGTTGAATAATGTTTTCTGATTTTGTTACTTGCTAATTTTCAGCAAAATTATAAATAACATATTTATTAAAAGTTGATTCTTTAATAGTAGCATGATTTAAAGAATTCTCGGGATCGACTTTATTTATGTTGAATGTGCTTCTGTTATCATAGAAGGTTCATTAATATTTTATGCATTTTCTTCTTGAAGAGAGTTGGTCATGTTATTAGTAATGATAGGCTCTTTAACAATGGAAAGTGTGTTAAGAAAAATGATATCTTCAGGTTCATTATAGCTATAGAAATACAAGCAAGGGTAACAATATGTCAAAACCATTCGAGAAATTCACTTTGATGAGGTAAATATTGCACTTGAAACTGTAAGCAAAATTAATTTAAATATGATAATAAAATTTTCAAAAGCTTCCTCTTCAAATCTACGAATACTTCCAAGTTGATTACACACCTTGCCATAATCATAGTCCTGAAAAGCATGGATGAACATTCTTGTGAACTCGTCCCAAGTATGTACAAAGGCAACTCAAAGTGATCGACACTAGTCTTTGGCTAACCTGTCAAGGTAAGAGTAAATATATTTCAAATCACACCTTCATCAATATCAGAATCATTACAATTTAAGATAAATTGAAGAACATGTTCAAAAGCATAAACATCCTCCTTACAATTAAAATTTGTTTTTGATAAGATATTTACTACCTTTGTTGGAGTGGTGGCAAGTACAAGTCCAATGACGCACCTCCAAATAATAAGTTTAGAAGGAGTCTTTATTAATAAATAAAAACTTTAGAATACAAAAATTCAAAAATACAACTTGTCATCAACACTCTTTCTAGTGCCAAAATTTTTGATGACCAAAAATAACCAAAATAAACAATAGGGAGATGACCCAGTTAAAGCCTTAATTAACCCTTATCCATTTGGGATGGTGATTTTGACTGGTTCAAATAGGTCTAGTTACTCTCACTCTCCTTGCTAACTTGTGATATCTCTAATTACTTATCAAAAAGAAGAGAAAAATCAAATTTACCCTCTTGTAGCTAGATTTCAAGAAAGTAATCTTTACGTTGACAAAAGGGATCAACTTAGCCACCAATGGGATTGATCCTACATAAGGAGGCTTCTATGAAAGAAATTAATTAATCTAAGTCTAAAACTAAATCCAAATGCTATCTAATCTATTATACAAGAAACAAAAGTAAAACATAAATCCACTCAATTAAAAGAAGCATCAGTCCCCCTCTCAATCAGGATCAAGAAATTAATAAGCTAAGGAAATAGCTCTAGAACTTGCTACTTATTCAAAAAATTATGCACATTAGTTTTCATATCTCTAGTGCAAATATATCTAAATTCAATTGGAAATGCATTAAAGCGAATAGTTCATGTCATAATACTCGAGTAGTATAAATAAGATGAAAAAAATAACACATAGCTTATATGGCATAAAGTTGATATATATCTAAAATCTTAATACATTATAGCTTGCCCAAATACATAAAAAAAAATCTCGAATTCATCTCTATCCAACCCTGCAAGATAGCTTGACATAGATCCAAAACAAGCATGATTTACTCAAATCAATGAATAGTGTTGGAAAAAGGAAACGATGCCCATAAAACAAAGAATGAACAATGAGCTAAATGATCTATTTATTAAGCTTCCAAAAAGGTAATAGTGCTCCAAATGGTTACAAAAGTAAAGAGTTTTCTCCTTGTTGGCCTAATTGATAGCCAATTTCCTACAAAAACTAATCTCTACAATAGTGCAAAACGCTTTTTTTTGCAGAGAATTGGAACCCTTTCTCCTTCTCAAAAATTTTATTTATAATTTACAAAATGAATCTCCAAAAAGGAGAGTTGTTGAAGACTAGTTTTAGATCTCTGATTTTTGGAGTTGTAAACATTTCCTTTTCCCTTTGCTACCTCAACTCCATCGCTCCAATTCCTTGGGCTTAATCACTTGAACAAATTCTCTACAAAAAATAAAATTAAAGCTAATTAAAAATCAAGATAAAACTCAGATTTCTAAATTTACAAAAAACAATTAATGAATTCAAATCTAATTCATCAAAATAATTGAATAAACTTCTAGCTTCTCACTGCTTCTATTTGGACATATTCTTTTGGAAAAATTGTTAATATGAAACTAATTTGCAACAAAAATACGTTTTAGGTCAATCAAGAATTTCCAAAACAAAATTAGGAAACTAATTTTTGTTGCAAATTTCGATCTATCACTTCCGCTAATGTTTTGTAGTCATTAGAAGAAATTTCAGCCTATAAGTGCCCATGAAATTTTCATGTCATAATATGTAAATCAAAATCCTTTAAATTAAAAAAGAGGTGCATGTAAATATTTTAGAGGGAAAAGTAGAAAAATGAATTTTTTAATTGTCTTTTAAGATTATCTCCTTATAGATTTACTCAAATTTCAAGTGTAGACACTTGTTGGATGAAAAAATAAATTTCACATCTAATTAGTACCCATTATGCATATTTTTGAGAAGATCCACATTGATAAAAATTTAAGATACATTAAAAATACATGTTGTTTGGTCATTAAGCTATAGAGGAAATTTTAGTCTAAAAGTGGCCTCCTAAAGAAAAATAATAAAATAAAAATGAAGTTAATAAGGTAAGGAAATAGCTCTAGAATTTGCTACTAATTCAAAAATAAAGTTAATAAGCTAAGGAAATATCTCTAGAACTTGCTACTAATTTCAAAATAAAGTTAATAAAAAATTGAAGTTAATAAGCTAATGAAATAAAAAAATGAAGTTAATAAGCTAAGGAAATAGCTCTAGAACTTGCTACTAATTCAAAAAATTATGCACATTCAACTATCTATTAAATAGTTTTCATATCTCTGTTGCAAATATAGCTAAATTCAATTGGAAATGCATTAAAGCGAATAGTTCATGTCATAATACTAGAGTAGTATAAATAAGATGAAAAAATAACATAGCTAAATAATAATAAAATAATAACTCTTATTTTATTATTTTTCTTTAGGAGACCACTTTTAGGCTAAAATTTCCTCTACTAATTTAATGAACAAATTTGATTATGCAACCACTTCTAGATCCTTTTCCATGGAATAAGCTTTCCAATAAACTCTCATTTGCTCAATTTCATTGAGTAAAACTTAAAAGATTAGCATCCAAATTTTGGGATTTAAAAATACCAGTTTAATAAAAAAACAGTGTTAGAGCAGTTTATTGAAGTTTTTGTTAATTTTAATAAATCTAAAATCTAAAAATGTAAGATAAATATTAATTAAATTACATAATAAAATAAAATAAAGTGAAGAAAATAATAAATAGAAAACAAATATATAAAACCAAAAATAAAAATAAAAGGGAGCATTTAAAATGGGGTGCATGATTTAAATGAGGGTTGAAATGTTATACATATATGTGAAAGGTGGGAGTTAACAAGGAGCAGGAGTGGGTGGAGGCCCATCAGTGGAGTGTGGACCCTCCGCCACTCCATGTCTTTTCAATCTATCGATTGTTTAAGATGCCTCCCACTTTAATGCCCTTCGATGCCTCCCACGTCAATCCGGGATCTAATCATGCTGGAAGGAACTAAAATATGCACAATTTGGAACTTCGAGTGAAAGGGGCACCCAGAAGGAATATTATTCTTTTTATCTTAATATTATAAATTTTATTATTATATGTTTAAAATAAATGCAATTTTGTGAGAGATTTTTTGGCGAAAATCACATGGGATACCATTTGTCGACGCGTTTCGAACCAACTAGTGTGGTTCATCGTCAGCACAATTTGAAGAAATAGATCCAGCTTAGCAAGTTAAATAGTCTGAGCAGAGCCTCCAACAGCGAACAGTGTGAAGGCGGTGCTTAATCCGGGAAAAGGAGGAATGATGGAGGAGTCTCTGCATCGTTTAAGAAAAGCTAGATCTGACTTCAACCTTGAAACCTGCAAGCGAGCCCATTCAAAATGATGAACCTTGGTTACAATGGATTTTCCGTGCAGGGATTCAATTATAGAGTTCAGGCTTTTGTGATCCATATCAAGTTTGTGAGAGATTTTTCGGCGAAAATCACATGGGATACCATTTGTCGACGCGTTTCGAACCAACTAGTGTGGTTCATCGTCAGGACAAGTTGAAGAAACAAATCCAGCTTAGCAAGTTAAATAGTCTGAGCAGAGCCTCCAACAGCTAACAGTGTGAAGGCGGTGCTTAATCTTTGCTCGGATTAAGCACCGCCTTCACACTGTTAGTTGTTGGAGGCTTTGCTTAGACTATTTAACTTGCTAAGTTGGATCTGTTTCTTCAACTTGTCCTGACGATGAACCACACTAGTTGGTTCGAAACGTGTCGACAAATGGTATCCCATGTGATTTTCGCCGAAAAATCTCTCACAAACTTGATATGGATCACAGAAGCCTGAACTCTATAAATACAATTTTTTTAATATGTGATTTATATACATAGGTTTTAGATAAAATATTTACAATATATATAAAGTGTTGAATCTGGTGGTTTTTTAATAAATATTAAATTAAAAAAACAAAATTAATAATTAGTTAAATTAATAAAAATTAATAAAATAATAATATTTACAAATTGACTAATTTAATTAATCAAAATTAAATTAATTAAAATATTAAAATTAATTTTATTTATAAATTATAAAAGTATAGTAAGATACATATTTACCTATTTTATGGTTAGACAATGAAATTTGACCAAACTTTGTCTAAAGATATTTTCCAAACTGTAAGCGAGAATTAGATAAAATGTTGGCAATGAAACACACAAAATGGAGTAATAAAAACGAAAATCTGAGAAAAATGAAAATCTAGCAAAATAAACAACATCGATAAAATAAGCAACATCGATAAAAAATTTGTCTCAAACTTTCAACATCATTTTTCTTTTCTAATGAATAAATTGTGATGTCATTCAAATAAACAACCATGGATTTATTTATTAAACCTCTACATTCAATATCTATTTCTCAATGAAATGTGGTTCTTGCATTGATTAGCCCAAATGAAATATTAGTTTATGGATAGGTGGCCCACTTAGTTTTAAAAGTGGTTTTCATATGATTTTGTTGTGAAACTAAAATTTGATTATACTGAGAAAGGCCATCTAAAGGAGCGAAAGGACTAAATACACATTGTAAAATATGTTGCATAGGTGGTATGAGGTAATTATCCTTACCTTTTGCAATTTATGAAAGTCAATACAAATTCTAATATCCCCATTATTTTTCTCGACGGGAACTAAATTTGTGACCCATTAGGATTTCCTATCATGAAATATAATTTTAGTTCTCAACAATTTGTTCAGTTCTTTCGTAATTTCAAGTTTAAGCTTTGCATGTATTTTTCTTGAATTTTTTTTGCATAGGCTAGATATCTTTTTTAATTTAAAATAAATGTTGTATTATTTTAGTATCATATACTTTCAGTAAGTTCATGAAAGCATGTCTTTATACTATTTGAATAGTTTGATAATGGAAGTGTATTCAAAAGAAAAGTAATTGATTCCTAGATTAACATATTGAAGATTTCAACCAGTTCCTAAATTAATTACCTGTTGGCTTGATGGACCCTGACCTAGGTTCAACGTTAAGCAACCAAGAAAATCCCTACACTACTAGTCCTTTCGGCATCAATCCGTGGAGTGCGAACTGAAGTCTCACTCGAAGCAGTATGGGGGATCCAGGAACCAAGTTTACGAACCTTGAGATGGTTGTGATGTCGGTTATTTGCCCTAACCTTCCTTCACGCAAATCTATAAGCCCTTTAGGGCTTATCAAAGTACTTCTCTTATTCGTCCTTGAAGCCTATGCAAAAGTCTTCGATTGTCCTTCGCGGGCCCTAAATAGATAGATCAGGCACTTACACGCCCTTGTAATTACTCTTATGTATCTACCTAGATTAACTTAAGTATTGGTTACTTTAACATGCATTACTATTATCTTCGCGTAAACAAATATTACTACTTGCGTTCATATGACAAAGTAAAATACATAGATTCGCGCATCAATATAGCATTACTTCATACTCTAGTATTCAACATAACATAATCATAACAGAAATAAAATAACGCATACATAGATAATTGCAGAATCTTCCTCTTTATTAATAATCCAGATTTCCAATACAAACTCTGACTGCCCTGCGCACACAACTGCAGGGGTCCGTGCACTCAGCTACAGATCCTCTTCCTATGCTAAGACTCTTCACTCTTAGCTCTCACAGACCCATACATAAAACATAGCACCAAAACTAATCCACCCCAAAACTGCCTTAGACTCTTCTAAGACTCCCTTTTTATACAGTCCCATGGTCTGTGGACCATGGGTAGATCTTTAAAGTCGACACGAATTATACAAAAGAAGGGCGGAAAACCCTTAGTAACTCTTTACATCTTCACGCTTCGCGGACACAAAATGTGAACACTTCACATTATTTACACAAAACGTGGGACTTTAGCCCCAAAAATTGGGCTTTTAATCCCAAATTTAACCCCAGGGGACCCATTCCCAACAGGCCCCCAACACAAATCTGGTGACTCGCCCTTGAGTCACTCTGCTGGCGCGGAGATCCTGTCGCGAAGACCTCCCAGCTCCACTTGTACCACTACGACTTCGGCGGTGCACTGTGTTGCCGCCTACTTCATCTTCTCGACCAGCTGCTCCGTTGTTGGCCCTGCGCCATCTACCTATACCTTCTGCTGCATTTCATGTAGACTAGCCAATTTTCCTTCAATGGTGGCTGTGAGCACATATGCTTCGTCTAGCCAAGGCTTCAACCGAGCCTTTAATAATGCTTCCCTATGCTATGCTACGTCCACCCACGCTTTCAATGCCTTTGCTTCCTACAACTTTGCTAGCCTTTGGGTAATGGCGACAGTGTGCACCATTGCTTTAACCTCATCATATCATTGCTGCAACTCCCGCGCCTCTGTTTCTAGCTTCTACACATTGGGATCCTCCTATAAGCTAGTGACTACTTCAATTGACTAATCGAAGAGCGCAACACAATCCTTTACTACACTATCTATTGCTGTAATGGCATCCCTAACAGTTGCCTTGCGTTGCTCTTTGACTTTAGGCGGAGTCGAAGGCTGGGTCTTCAACGCAAGTTCTGCAATCTTAAGGTTCTGTTCAAACTGAACCTTTGCCAATTCTGTCCTTGGTTCATGCATTTCGGCAACGAGCTTCCGAATTTGCACATCCACTGGCTCATCTTCGGGAATGTCTAGCTTTGGGATAGACCTGCATGCCTCAGCCACTACCTTGGCCGTGTGCTCATTCTTGTCCGTGATGGCCTTAGAGAGATTAATAGCAGAGTTCTTTTATGTAGCCATCTGAACGTTATTCACCCTCTACTCACTGATAATGTGTAGTGTGCATTATTCACGGCCTCGAAGTTATGCGATCACACCATCCTACAAAGTGTGAAGGGATTCACATGGAAGCACGGCCAAATTGAGTCCAACCCCCTTGAGGGCGCTAATAGTGGCCTTGTCAGCTTTGATTTCCGTAGTCATCGCTCCATACGGTAGCGCTATTGCCCAGGGATCCAGTGTGCACAACATCCCTGCTACTTCTAAGGTGCCAGGCGCCAAACAAGTTGATGCCGCACTGCTCCATCCCACATTGATTTGTACCTGTGATGCGTGGATCTACAGCTCGTGCAGACTGTCTGAATGGCACCCAAGGCCTGTTTTTGTTGCTATTGAAACTGCTGTAGCAGTTCTGTGGTCGCATCCCTCACTGCATCACCAATATCGTTCAAATCACCTTCAGTCAAGGTGATTGGTTTGAGGGAAGTCTTGCTGTCATATAATAGAACTAAATCATTTACCTTGAAGGTGCGCAGTTTGATGTGCTGATCGTGCCATGCCTTTTTACGCTCCTTTTGAACTTGTTGATGGAATCCAGCTAGAAATCTATCTTCTTCAAGCTTTGTTAGCTGCACGATCCACCATTCATGTGAATGCCGCTATGCGCAGACTAGGTACAATGTACTCCAGCGGCATCACAACTTCCATGCCACAAACCAGTCTAAACGTCGTTTGTCCAGTCAACTTCTTGCAAGTAGTTCTATAAGCCCATAGCACTGTGGGCATGCGAACATTCCAGTCGTTTCTTTGAGCATTGAAAAGCTTTCTGAGCTCACTCTCCAATATTTTATTAAACTCTTCCATCGTCCCATTAGCCTGCGGATGATATGGTGTGCTCTTCTGATAATAGACTTGACACTCCTCTGTCATCGTGCTAGTCATCTCATTAAGAAAGTGTGTACCATGATTGCTCATTAAAATTTTTGGACAACCAAACCTTGTCAGCATGTACTCAAATATGAATTTGGCTGCTGTCGTGCTTGTACAATCCTTCACAAGTTGCACCTCTGCCCATCTGGTTAAGTACTCAGTCGCAGTGATGATGTACCATGCACCTGTCTTCTTCCCTAGAGGCTGAATTGGTCCTACAAAGTCAATCGCCCACTTCTCGAAGGGTTGTAGCGATATCTGTGGATTCAATGACAGCTGATCCTACACGAGGGTCTACCCATCCTTTGGTATGTGTCGCATGCCCTACCATATGCTTTTGAATCCTTATGCAAGGTCGACCACCACAACCCAACGTGTAGAATTTTCTATGCTGTTGCTTTTCCCGCATAATGACCTCTTGTGACTCCGCTATGTGCCTCAACAAGGATGCTATTTTTTTTAAACTCTAGCACATAACGTCGTAACACTTCATCTGAGCGCGTTTTGTACAAGTGTCCTCCAATGAAAGAAAATTTTGTCGCGTGCACCACCAGTTCCTTCTTCTGTTGACTTGTATAACCTTTCGGAGCCATTCTTGTCGTCAGGAAGTGTATAATATCTTCGAAGTGACTATCTACGACACACACTGCGAAGTGCTACGCATCGGGTAGTCCTTACTCCAAATTAGTAGGTTCCCCTTCAGTTTCAATGCGCAACAGATGATCCAGTCCAACATTCAAGCGTCTTGGTTTCACAATAGCTTAACATCATACTCCTAGAACAACAACAACCACTTGCATATCTTCCCCCCCAACGCAGGCTGGTTGACCAGGTATTTCAATGTAGAATGGTTTGTATACATCTTAAAATGTCCGCCCAATAGATAATGTCTAAACTTCTGGAGTGCGTACACCATAGCTAGTCCTTCGCGCTCTATCGTGGAGTAATTTTTCTCTGCCTTTGACAACTTCCTACTTGTGAACGCTATAGGGTGATCCAAGTCTCCTTCACTGGCTTGTGTCAGTACTGCTCCCAGCGCAATACATGACACATCCACATGCACATTGAATTCCTTCTTCCATTTCGGGAAAACTAGGATCGACGCGGTGACCATTTTTTCCTTTAGCACATCCAAGCTCTTGTAACATTCTTCATTCAAACAGAATGTAACATCCTTCTTTAACAGTTTTTCCATCAGTGCGGTGATCTGGGCATAGCTCTTGATGAATTTCCTATAGTATCCCGTATGCCCCAACGTTGCGCAAAGTTGTTTCACACTCCTTGGTGCCTCCAAATTGATTATGACCGCAATCTTCGTAGGGTATGCTATCAAGCCCTGTCTGCACCACATGGCCCAGCAAGATCCCAAAAGGGACACAAAACACACATTTCTTCAGACTGAGCGCGATCTAGTACCTTTGGCATGTATCTAGTATCAAGCGTAGACTTGCCACATGGCGCTTCACCAGTTTGAACACTGTCTAATCGTCAAAGTATACTTCCATAAATTTATGAATGAAATCCTTGAACGCCGCAATGACTATGCATGAAAAGATCATCGATGCATTCTTCAGCCCAAAAGGCATCACCGTGTACTGGAAGCATCCCCATTCAGTCACGAAGGTCATCTTACTTCTATCCTCTGGTGCGATCTTGATTTGATGGTACCCAGAGAACCCATCAGTGGATGAATATGATTCCTGGCCGCCAACATTATCTAGGACCTCATCGGTGAACGGAGTTTGGAAGGGATCATGCATGCAGGCGTCATTCAACTTCCTGAGATCTACACATATCCTTATTTCTTCCTTCTGCTTCTTTTCCTGAACCATTATTGGGCTTACCTAGTTATATTCTTCCGTCAGTTCTATAATACCTGCCGCGAACATCTTGTCTAACTCTAAGTGAACCCTTTATTTATACTTTGGATTGAGGTGGTAAGGTCTTTGCTTCATAGGTTTCGCGTCCAGTTTTAGGGTGATCTTCATGACACCCAGGTCGCCTATTATCCCTTTCAGATCTGAAAACTTTGTGGGAAATAGATCCTGATATTCGCCGAGTAGTTCAGAGACCTTATTTACTGTCGCATCGTCCCCAATCTTTGCAAACTTCGGCTCTTTCTCCGTGCCAATTTTCACCTGCCTGGTTTTGAGTGGCTCAGTTATGTTTGGGTTCTCTAGCTATGGTCCTTGAAATTTGCGGTGTCCTTCAGTCTCTGGAATATTGATATTCCTCGGGTATTTGTCTTCTTCTTCCGCTGTGACATTATAGCACTCCAGCACATTGCTCAGCTGGGTGGTCCAGTCAGGTTGAATCAAATCTAGAGGATCCTGCAGTATCCTGAAAATTTATGTCTTAACCTCCTACAATGCTTCATCAATAGATTCAAGTCCATCCTCAAAACTGAATGTCATAAAAAATCCCTGGTGTGAAATATCCCATCCTTCGGTGCCATGGTGGAGTTTTGTCTCCAAGTACGAAAAATTGGTATAACATCCAATGATTCGAATTGGATCCATGAAGATTATCACAGTACCATAACTGTATCAAATCAAGACAAAAAATTCGAATTTATGAACACAAAGCGATCAGGAAGACCTCTAGATAGTGGCAGTTTGCAGCCAGTAAGGAACGACGAGGACCTCGGTCAAAGTGCGCTGACCGAGGCCCATGGAGACCACGCAGGAGGCAAAACTGGCACTTGGGAAGCCTGGGTCGGGAAACAGAGGGCATTTGTGATGCGTGATTAGTGCTTAGCGCTTAGAACTAATCGCACATCGCTGGGAAAAACCCCTCGAGAAGGAAAAGCCCTAAAGCGCTCGTTGCATGGAAGCTGGGAAAAATGTGGGGAAAGCGCTAAGGTGAAAGGTGGGTCCCGCACTCCAAAACCGACAGTATATTGGGGGCATCCTTAGGAGCGATGCCATTCAGCGCCTAACATGTGTCCGGCGGATGAGAGAGAAAACCGCCGCTCATCACACGCTAATGGTCGAGCAAGTCAACTGCGTGAAATGAGAAAATGTCGTAGGATCTCGGAGCTCCAGATCTGACAGCGAAGATTGCACCCGATGGAGGAACCAGATTTGACAGAGGATTAAGCCGCGCCATAAAGAATTCTAAAGTCTGATTTGACCACTGAGATGGTAGATGACTCATTCCATAGTGTAACCGAAAAACCGAACCAACGAGGAAGAGTTGGCGCAGTTTGTAAGAGGATAAATGTCCACTCCCTGTGAGCTGTTGATGACGACGCAAAGACAGGGAACTCCAAGCGAGCAGCATCAGGTGATCGGATGGGGGTGGAAGAGGAAGAAAACAATTAGGCATAGATTGGCTTTAAGCCATGAATAGACACATAATGAAAGACAGAGAGAGGAGAAGAGAATGAAGACAGAGAGAGCGAGAGAGAAGAGAAGACAGTGAAGCAAGAAGCAGAAAATAGAGAGCCGAGCTGACCTAAGGCAACATCGAGCAGACAAAATTCTTGAGAGGTTCAAGCAATCCCTAAGAGGATCTATTGGGAATTGAGCACCACATTGGGCTCCTCCCATTAAAGACCAGAGAGGTCAAGATCTGGTAAGGAAAAGAGTCTGTGCACTCTAGTGGCTTGGAGGATCCAAGAACCACCCTGTCAAACATCATCTGTTTCAGGAGACTCCAAGTGAGCTCCTCATTGTAAATTTCTGCTTTAAAGACACAATAAAAGAAGGCCACCACTGAAAGTTGGACCGAAGATGTAGCCCTGGAGGATAGGGTGAATTCTTATTAATTGTTGTGTTCTTGTATTTGCTTATTGTGTTTCTCTTACTGTTTTCCATTTTCCAGTGTCTATGTATTTTGCAATCTGATCGATCCGTTGCCTAAAATAACATAGAAACACACCAACACATGAGTCTGTAATACCTTCATTCAGTAATTCTTTAACTGAGATCACTCAAGAGTGATTTTGAGATCAAGTGGTATCAGAGCTTTAGGCTATTAAGGTTAGACAAGATTTTGTTGGTTTAGTTGTGAATGTTAACTAGATCAAAGCTCAATTTAGGAGAAGGAGAGTTGGTCGAAACTAATCCTGAAATTGGGAGAGTCTATCCTTGGAAGACAATGTCAGAGGAAGGTTCTATGGGGCTAGACCCTCAATTCATAGATAGTTTCCTAGCCATAAATTCCATGGTAGAGGAAATGTATAGGGACTTTAGAAAACACAAAGATGAAGATTCATCAGGTTCTAAACAAGACAAAGGAGAAGATGAGTCTCACTTCCATGACCACTCAAAAGGAAAAGGGAAAGAGGAAAGCTTTCTCACACCTCCTAACAACCATGAACATAAAAAGAAAGCATCTTTGATCAAACTGGATGTTAAATTTGATCTACCTATATATGATGGAGAGTTAAATGCAGAAAAGTTGGACAATTAGATTAGACAAATTGATGTTTATCGCAGAGTGCAGAATATCGACTCAGACAAGAGAAAGATTTAGCTGGCAAGCCTACGCCTTGGAGGCACTGCCTTGGTTTGGTGGTGTTATCACTCAGGTTGTCCTTAAGCTCCAAAAAGGATACGGCCAAGGTAACCACAGACCAACTTTGGACTGCAGGTTCTAGCCAACCTACAATCAGAGAGGGCTCTCTCTTTTAGATTTAGCTTTGTTTGGAAAGGATTTTATGCTAGGTCTTGAGTTCAGAGGGTTTTGTTTTGTTTTTGGTGGAAGGAAGATGTCTCAAGTAGAGAGGCAAAACATAGAGTGGTAAGTTTCAAACCATTGGGCGTGGAGTCAAGGAGTGGGACTGCTGGTGCATTTTCTTGGTCACAAGAGAAATAAGGAGCAAGGTAGCTGCTCATGAAACAACACTTAAAGCTTAAAAGGATGGAATGAGGGATAAGGAATGAGAGGCAACAAAGAATCTCTCACTCAGCTTAAAAGGGGGAAGGTGAATGAGCTCTATCTAGGAGCAATTAAGAATTCCTAGACAACTGTCAAAGATGAATGGATTATGGAAAACATGAGCCATACGAAATTCATATTCATTACTAAACTAGATGAAAACATAAAGAAATAGTAGAAAATGAGCATAGAGGGCGGTTAAACCAATTCTAGACTATTCTTTCTTTCTACTATTTTAGACGGTATATCAATGGAAAAACAGAGGTAGGAAAACTTATTGAGTCATGTTGCAGCACAAGAATTCCAAATTCACTTCTTCAAAACCATTAGACACAGAGCAGACAGTCTTTCCTCCAAGCCTTTCAGCAGTCTTTGATTACAGAAAACATATCAGGTATACAGTGCGAGTCTCCACTGAAGACTATCAACCCCCACCTTTAAACAATACAGAGGGAGGTATATATAGGGAAGATTTTATCCAAAATTTATTTATTACAGCCGACCTAATAGGTCTGACAGGAAATTGATTACTTTTAACCTAATCTTATCCAGAAATAAATGCAAGAAAATATCTTTGGGCTATGCTGGGGGCAGCTGTATCAAAATGAGTTAATGTCTGTCCTGGTGGCTCTATGCTGTTCATCTCTCATAACTGTGCATTGGTCTTTGCACCCTTGCTATTCAGCAGCATTGAATGCTTCTGACTGTGATTTGAGAGCTAGGACGGGGTTACTTTTTTTGTTTTGACTTTCTGGGGGGCTCATCAATGTTCAGGTGCTTCGAGCCCCTAAAAAATCTTCGACTGATAATATTTGGCTCTCCTTCTTCCTCTGATACTCTTTGGAAATAAGTAGATGCTGCTCTGATGTGCTGTGGGTCTAAATCATCATTTTAATGGCCGTTGTTCGGCCTCTGTTTCCTTCAAAACTGTCTTCTGCTCCTTCCGGCAAGCTTCGCGAAGAAAAACGGTTCATTCGGCGCCTTTCGGTCTTGCTGGGGGCCGCAGAATGAAAAGATTCCCTGAAGATTCCCCATTCAGGCCCAAAAAATCTAGCGATGAGCGATTTGCGCTAGGTGCAAATCGCTCATCAAAAACTGCCTCAGAATTGGATTCCGGGGCTCCGAAGTGCGACTTTTGCTCCTTCGCGCCAAAAAAAGTGCTGATGACGTCAGCATGATGTGACATTGTATGGCGGGTGACGTCAGTGATGACGTCAGCAAGATGACGTGGCGGGATGACATCAGCATGACGTCATCCTGTATGGTCGGTGATGTGGCATGACACGTGGCAAGGGGCCACGCAGGCATATGACTCGGCGACACGGTGGCAGGAGGCCACGCAGGCGGTTGACGTGTCGCGGTGACTGGGCAAGGGGGTGACGTAAACGGCGACGTCACAGGGCAGGAGGCGGTAAGCGGTATTGTGGCACACCGCTTTTTGGGGATGGTGGTTTCGTGAGGGGGGCCTCCGCCACAGCCCAGAAGGTGATGCGTGGCGGGAGGTACGGCGGTAATACCGCCCATCTCCCGGACGCTAACCTTCGGGCGGTTCGGGGATGGGGCGGCCCGCCCACCGTTGATCTGCGGGGCTGGCAATCCAACGGCTGGCGGTAGACGCGAGGCGGCGGGAAGTTAGGACGGGAATATACGCAGCATATTCCGTTTTTAATATAGCGCGCGGGTGGGTTATAACTTAGGGAACGGTGGATTATGAGGGTTAACACGGGCGGGGTTAATATTTTATACAAAAACTTTGGGTTAGGGGCGGGAAAGGGGGTTTATAGATGTAAAATGAGCGCGGTCGAAATATTTACAGCTGGGACTTAGGGATGAGGGGTAAAACATGGGTTTTTTAGGGTCTTAGTGTTATGTACCTAGGGGGGATAATATGGGGTACCAAGGGAGGTACCCAAGGTAATAATGTAATAATGGGATGGGCCATAGTAATAAATAAGGTGGTTAACCCATGTCATGTAAGGGACCACAAGTAGTTAATAATAATGTAAGGGGCCCATGGTATTAGTTGATGGTATAAGGAAACCATGGTAATGGTACATGGTATTGTATGTATGAGGCCTATATAAAGGCTAGAGACTCCATATGAAGATGAAGAGAAGTATTCTTGTATGAACAGGCATATGGCTTGTGGAGTGTTCTCCTTCCTTAAGGAGTGAATGTATGGTGTTGCCCTACCATAAGGGTTTTGATCAATAAAGTGAATCATTTCTATCTATTTCTATCTTATTATTATTGGGTTATTCTCTATTCTCATATATTCTTGGATCAGATCTACAACAATTGGTATCGGAGCACTTTCTTGGGCACAAAAGTGGAGATTTTTTTTTTATTTTTGCAGGGTTTCGGGGGCGGCGACTTTGCAGGTCAGATCTGTACGTTTTGGTGCAAGATCTATAGAAACTAATTGCAGATCTGTATTCCTTGTGCAAAAATAGCCGAATTCAAAAAAAAAAATTAGTTGAATCGGAGTCCGGATGAAGGAGATATCGCTGATCTAAAAATCAGTGGGGTTGCAGAGAATTTTTAGGGCCAGCGAATTTGCGGCGCAGATCTGGACGTCCTGGTGCTAGATCTGGAATCTTTGTGAAAAAAAACATGATTTCAAAAAAAAAATCAGTCGAATCGAAGTCCGGATGAGGGAGATATCGCTGATTTAAAATCAGCTCTTTTTGTAGAAATTTTGGGTGACACCGGGAGAGTAGCAGCGCAGATCTGAAATTCCAGTGTCTGAATCAGGATTTCTATTACATGGGCAGATGCAGAATGGTTGTTCCATTTCTAAAAACAGGTTATAATAGGGATTCTGAGCAATATTGACGGATCTGTGACCATTTCAATTTTTCGCCAATATTTTTGTGATGGCGGGCCTAGATCGCCTTGAACAGGAAGACTCTTTTTTGGGTCGTCTCTGTAAGCTCCAACAGACGGGTACAGTGGAGGAATATATTACCGCTTTTAAAGCCTTAGCCTTTCGCACTAGGGGTCTCACAGATGCATTCTTCAAGGAATGTTTTATCACCGGTCTTAAAAAAGACATCAAAGCTAAAGTTCTACTTCAACACCCTTCCACGTGGACGGAGGCTTGCCAGTTAGCTCGTCAGGTCACATTGCCTAGCAAAGATTTTATTTTTATAGAAAAGAAGGAAACTATGGAACCTAAAGGGTTATTTCCTACTGGTATATCCTTATTGCAGGTGCATGGATTGATTCAGAAAGAGAAGATCATTGTTTCTATCAATCCTAGTTGTAAACATAATTTTATCAGTGTTAATTTGGCAAAAAAATTGCAAGTCCCAGCAAAACATATTGAACATACACGGGTTGATAATGAGGATGTTCAAGTGTACAAGGATTTGAAGATTTCTATGGATAAATATATGTTGCATGGTGATTTTTATGCTTCAGAAATGGATCATATGGATGTTGTTTTGGGATATCCTTGGATGGAATCCATGGGTACTATCAATATTAATGTGCAGAAGAAATTCCTAAAGCTATGGTATAAAAAGAAGAAAATTACATTACAGGATATTTCCATCCATAAACAGGTAGAGCACATGGAGGCTGAAGCAGAAGATGTTCAAGGGACTGACATATCAGATGATGAGCCTTTGATGATCGACAATCAAACACAAACAGAGGCTGCAGAAGAAAAGGTTACAGGTGATGATACATCAGAGGAGGGCTCAGTGGTTGAAGTCATATTGACAAAGAAGACACCACAACAGGCACCACAGCAGGGTGAAGTCAAGCAAAAGCCATCGTGGGTTAAAACTTCAACATATCATCACCCACATCACCCAACGAGACAACCATCAAGATGGAAACCAAATCGTCACATGACGGATCACGAGGAGAGAAGATCCACCCACTGCACATCAACACAGAAGAGCTGCCACGGTCAACTTCCATCTCAAGCGTGTGAGGCACCAGCGAGATCGAGGGTTCACCTTTCTCTTGGATGGCTAGATGCACGTGCATGGTATCAGTGGACTACTCTTCTGAGTAGATCTTATTATTTAGGTTCTTCCCATGTTTCGGGGACGAAACATGTTTAGGGGGGTGGAATGTTATGTACCTAGGGGGATAATATGGGGTACCAAGGGAGGTACCCAAGGTAATAATGTAATAATGGGATGGGCCATAGTAATAAATAAGGTGGTTAACCCATGTCATGTAAGGGACCACAAGTAGTTAATAATAATGTAAGGGGCCCATGGTATTAGTTGATGGTATAAGGAAACCATGGTAATGGTACATGGTATTGTATGTATGAGGCCTATATAAAGGATAGAGACTCCATATGAAGATGAAGAGAAGTATTCTTGTATGAACAGGCATATGGCTTGTGGAGTGTTCTCCTTCCTTAAGGAGTGAATGTATGGTGTTGCCCTACCATAAGGGTTTTGATCAATAAAGTGAATCATTTCTATCTATTTCTATCTTATTATTATTGGGTTATTCTCTATTCTCATACATTCTTGGATCAGATCTACAACACTTAGGGCTAGGGGAAGAGGTTGTTAGCATGACCAGGTGTCATCTAACCCATGCTATGACTCCGATGGGCTAAAACAGCCCCAAATGGACCATTTTTTCCTGGACTTATAAAAATATGGCTATATTTCCAGGGAGGGAATATTTACATATGGGAGTTTTATATACATAGTTTAATAGGGGATGGGAAAACTGATAGGGAGTTATATAATACTGTTAGCAGTTAATATGAAGGTGACCAGCAAGCACTAAGGTCAGGGACCTTAGGCTAAATTTGAGGAAAATAACTTGAAAGGAACTGAGATCCTTGAGTGAAGCAGATCTCCACCAAGGCAAGTGATATGGATGATGATGAAACTAAGAGGCTCAAGCAGATCTTGACCTCTTTGGGGAAATTAGTAAGTGACTTGGGGAATTAGAAGAAGGGGAAGTTAGTGATGTCCAGCTTTGATCTCTTTCTGAATGAAAACTGCCTGCAATGTGATAAAAAATGGAATACAACAGTGACATTTGGACCAGCACACTTTCATGGCTTTCTTCTTCGGTTTCTTCTGGAAATATGGAACACTGCAGCTTGCAGAGTATGACATATTTGGTATGTAAAAATATCAATCATGAAAAATGAATACCTGCTGCAGCAGGAGGCTAACAGTTGGGAAGGTAGAACCCAAGCTAACATGAAAAGACATGATAAGACAATCTCTGTCTGGAGTGAATTTGTTTCTGCAATTAAAAAACAATTCTATCCATTGGCCTACATGCTACAAGCCATGACGAGTTGGCAAACTCTTCGGCAGTTGAAAGGGCAAAGTGTGCAAGGGTACACTCAATAATTTAGAAAGAGAACATTGATTCTAGGAATCTCATTAGACTCACTTGAGACTCTATTGAAGTACATTGGTGGTCTACACAGCTACATGAGGCACACAATCCTCATGTTTAATCCCACTAGTATATATGAGGTGTCTATACAAGCTACTCATCTAGAAGCTAGAGGAAAGAATGGAAGTTCGGAAGTTGGGGGACCATCCCAACCCACTGCAAGCAAGAGCAAGGAGAAAAGAAATCAGAAGTGGAAAGCAAGGAAGGCTAACACTACACAGAAGAGCAAAGCTTCATGCACTCATTGTAAAAAGGATGGGCAAGATGATGAGCATTGTTGGATTCTGCATCCAGAGCTGAGACCTAAGAAGTTCAAGGGTGAGAAGAAGAAGACTGTTGTCGCTATTCAGAAAGATTTGGGGTTAGACTCAGGAGATGAAACAACCATTGCAGCCACAGGTATAAAAGGTAAGAATTCTGAAGCATCTACTAGTAATTTTGTAAAATCTACTATTGATGAAGAAAATGAGAGAAAAAGACATGAGCTTTTCCATATTTGAGTTATTTCAAAACTTCAAAAGATTGATACTTTGTTTGATAGTGGCTCACAAGTAAATTTAATTTCTGAAGAAATTGTAAAGAAGTTGGGATTAGTAACTACACCTCACAAGAAACCATACCCATTAGGATGGTTGAATGATAAAGCACAACTACAAGTGACTAGACAGTGCAAACTCAAGTCTTCTTTCGGGTCAGCATTTGTAGATGAGGTTGAGTTAGACATAATTCCTTTGGATATATGTGGAATTGTTTTAGGAAGTCCTTACTTGTATGATAGAAAATCTATTTTCTATAGAGCTGAGAACAAGTATTTACTTGTTAAAGATGGAATCAAATACTTTGTAAGAGCTCATAAGCTCAAGAATAATTATACTCTCATAAACTCAGGGCAGATGAAAAGAATGATAAATTCATGCAAACAATTCTTACTGATGGTTGTAAAGGAAAAGAAACCTGATAAAACCAATGTATTTGAGGGCTGTAACGCTAAATAACAAGCTGATTTAGAAAAGGTTGTTTCAGAGTATGATATCTTGTTTCAAGAACCTAAAGGTCTACCACCCAAAAGGGAAATAGTGCATGAAATTATTTTGCAGCGAGATGCTCCATTGCCTAACATTGGAATGTACAGGTTGTCTGCTTTAGAGAATTTTGAAATTAAGAAGCAGGTGAAGGAGTTGCTTGAGAAAGGGTTCATCAGACCTAGCACATCACCATGTGGGTCACCAATCATTTTGGTGAGAAAGAAATATGGCTCGTGGAGAATGTGAATTGACTATCAAGCATTGAATAAGATAACAATAGAAAATCGTTATCACTTTCCTTGCATAGATGATCTTTTAGATCAATTAAAGAGAAGTTGTTTATTTCTCCAAGCTAGACTTGCATAGTGGATACCATCAGGTTAGAGTTGCAGAACAAGATGCATGGAAGATTGCTTTCAAAACAAAGAAGGGATTGTATGAGTGGCTGGTTATGCCTTTTGGCTTAACTAATGCTCCTGCTACTTTCATGAGATTAATGAATGATGCACTCAGACCTTTACTTGATGATTTTTTTATTGTGTATCTGGATGACATTCTAAATTTTAGCAAAACATGGGAAGAACACTTAAAGCATGTTAACCAGACACTAGATGTTTTGAAAAGAGAAAAACTTCATGTTAAACTCTCAAAATTCTGAATTATTTGGGTCATATAATAGGGGGTGGTGAATTGAAAATAGATCCCTCTAAGGTGGCAGTCATTGTAAACTGGCCTAAACCCAAATCTGCTACAGAAGTTAGAAGCTTCCTAGGAGCAGCACAATATTGGAGGAAGTTTATTTCTAACTTTTCCTTAATTGCAGCTCCCTTACATGCTTTAACAGGATTGAACAAGGTGTTTCATTGGGGAGACAAACAGCAAAAAGCCTTCGACACCTTGAAAGAAAAGATTAGTACAACACCTGTACTAGCACTGCTTGATCTTCAAAGACCATTTGAGATCCAAACAGATGCCAATGACTATGCCATGGGAGCAGTGTTCACACAGCATGGTAAACCCATATGTTATCATTCTAAGATTTTTAATCCTGCAGTAGTTAACTATCCTACATATGATAAAGAATTGTATGCATTAGTACAGAGTGTGAAAAGGTGGAAACATTACTTAATGGGCAAAGAGACAATAATACATACTGATCATCAACCACTTGAATATCTACACTCCCAAACTAAGTTGCAGCAATCAAGACACTATAGATGGATGGGTTTTCTACAACAGTTTCATTTAGTCATTAGATATAAAAAGGGCATACACAATAAAGTTGCAGACATGTTATCTAGACCCATTATAAATACATCTACTATACTTAAGCATAATTCTGTGTTACATGAAAGCTACATTGAACAATATGCTCAAGATATAGACCTTAAAGATGTATATGCAACTTTAAGTCAAGGCAAACGAGTAGAAGAATTGGATTATCATGTGAAGGACCGACTCTTATACCATTGTGGGAGGTTATGCATTCCACAAACTGAAAGAGTAAATATAATTCGAGAAGCACACACTTCTCTAATATCAGGTCACTTTGGGGTAAGTAAAATAGTTGCACAAATGCAAAGATTTTGTTATTGGCCAAAAATGAATGAGACAGTTTCTAGATATGTAAGAGGGTGTACTATGTGTGCTAAAAGCAAGCCCAACAATAGAAAACTAGGCTTGTACACTCCATTACCAGTTCTTTCTCACCCTTGGGAAAGCGTTTCCATGGATTTTGTTGGAGTACTGCCTAAATCTAGGAAAGGTCATGATTATCTGTATGTTGTTGTTGATAGGTTTAGCAAAATGTGTATTTTGATACCTTGTAATAAACAAATTACAATTAAACAAACTGCAAGACTGTTCTTTGAACATGTATGGGTTCATTTTCGATTACCCACTTCCATTGTATCTAATCGAGACACCCGATTTTTGGGGAAGTTTTGGTCAAGTTTGTGGGAATTGATGGACACCAAACTGAACAAGAGCACAACTTTTCATCCACATACTGATGGTCAGATAGAAGTAGTTAATAGGACAGTGATCCATTTACTCAGGCGATATTGCAGCAAACATCCTAAGCTTTGGGATGAACATTTATGTTATGTGCAGCATGCTTACAATAGAGAAAAACATTCTTCTACACAGAGATCTCCTTTTGAGAACTGTTTTGGTTTCACACCAAGGTCTCATTTGGATTTTGTCTTTGGTAAAGATACCACAGTTGAGGGACACAGTGATGTGGACAGAGCAACTAGGTTCATTGAACAAATCCAGGAGATCCACCAGGCAGTACAGGAACAACTGGAAAAGAGCCAAGCCAAATACAAGGCAAGGCATGACAAGCATCAGATGGATCATAGTTTCCAAGTTGGTGACCAAGTGTGGCTATATATCAGCAAGGACAGGATGCAAGGTGAAGGCAAAAAGTTAAAGCCTATCAGGTATGGACAGTTCAAGATACTTGAGAAGATTGGTGAGACTGCTTTTTGCCTTGATCTACCAGCTTACATGCACATCTACTCAGTCGTAAATGTAGATTGCTTGAGATTGTTTGAACCCTCACTGATTGAGGATCCTGAAGAGCAGAGTCAATTGCCTTCTATTGATGACCTACTACATTAATATCTTAATGAATTACAGGAAGACACAGTTCTAGACAGGAAGGTGAGTATAACATGCAGGGGAGATGTTGAGTACCTTAGAATTGGGCTCAAGGGTTCAAAGCCGAGTAGTGCAAAGTGGATAGAGATTGGAAAAGTGAGAAAATTGTACCCTCACTTAGTCGATGCTTGAAAACCAACTTCTGGTGGTCTAAAAGCTTTTTCAGTGGGAAGGCCATGATCCGAATTGGATCCATGAAGATTATTACAGTACCATGATTGTATCAAATCAAGACAAAAACTTCGAATTTATGAACACAGAGTGATCAGGAAGACCTCTGGATAGTGGCAGTTTGTAGCCAGCAAGGAACGGCGAGGACCTCAGTCAAAGCACGCTGACCGAGGCCCATGGAGACCACGCAAGAGACAAAATTGGCACTTGGGAAGCCAGGATCGGGAAACAGAGGGCATTTCTGATGCACGATTAGCCCCTCCGGGCAAAACCCCTCGAGAAGGAAAACACTCGAAGTGCTCGATTGCATGGAAGCTGGGAAAATTGTGGGGAAAGCGCTAAGGCAAAAGGTGGGTCCCACGCTCCAAAATCGACGGTATATCAAGGGCATCCTTGGGCGGTAAGAGGATTTGGAAAAAAACAGGCGATTCCATTCAGTGCCCGACGCGTGTCTGGTGGATGGGAGAGAAAACTGCCGCTCATCGCATGTGAATGGTCGAGCAAGTCAACCACGTGAAATGAGTGAATGTCGTAGGATCTGGAAGCTCCAGACCTAACAGTGGAGATTGCGCCCGATTAAGGAACCAGATTTGACAGGGGATTAAGCCACGACATAAAGAATTCTGAAGTCTGATTTGACTGATGATATGGCGGATTACTCATTCCACAGTGTAACCGAAAAACCAAACCGACGAGGAAGAGTTGGCGCAGTTCGGAAGAGGATAAGTGGCCACTCCCTGTGAGTCGTTGATGATGATGCAGAGACAAGGAACTCCAAGTGAGCAGCAGCAGGCGATCCGTCGAGGGCGGAAGAGGAAGCAAGTAGTCAAGGATAGATTGGATTTAAGCCATGAACAGACACAGAACAAAAGACAGAGAGAGGAGAAGAGAACAAAGACAGAGAGAGCGAGAGCGAAGAAAAGACAGTGAAGCAAGAAGCAGAAAACAGAGAGCCGAGCTGACCTAAGGCAGCATCGAGTAGACAGAAAGCTTGAGAGGTTCAAGCAATCCCTGAGAGGATCTGTCGGGAATTGAGCACCACATTGGGCTTCTCCCATTAAAGACCAAAGAGGTCAAGATCTGGTAAGGAAAAGAGTCTATGCACTCTAGTGACTTGGGGGATCCAAGAACCACCCTGCCAAACATCATCTGTTTCAGGAGGCTCCAAGTGAGATCCTCATTGTAAATCTCTGCTTTAAAGACACAATAAAAGAAGGCCACCACTGAAAGCTGGACCGGAGATGTAGCCCTGGAGGATAGGGTGAACTCCTTATTAATTGTTGTGTTCTTGTATTTGCTTATTGTGTTTCTCTTATTGTTTTCCGTTTTCCAGTGTCTGTGTATTTTGCAATCTGATCGATCCGTTGCCTAAACTAACATAGACACACACCAGCACATGATTCTGTAATACCTTCATTCAATAATTCTTTAACTGAGATCACTCAAGAGTGATTTTCAGATCATCCAAGCTATGACAAAACATATGGACCCATTCCGGTTGAGGCTTCGCTTCGTACACATCAGTCTATTTGGCCAAATGGTCATGCAGATCATTTCTCCCATCATATTTTTCTGTTAATCGCACCTTCGGATGACCAAAGCATACCCTCATCACCCTCCTATATTCATTCCAATCATGAAAACTATCTTTGTGCATACCCCACTATCTTGCGGGCATAGCGCGCAACACCCAATCTAATGCCTGAAAGCGATTCTTCTCTCGTACTTCCCTTTCAAATGCATCAAAAAAGTGATCAACATTAGTTAACGAATCATAGTAAGGCAAATTTCTTACCTCTAATGATATATAGCACAACAACTTGGTCATCATATTATAGCGTATTGTAGATACTTCATGTAGTCGATTCTACCAATGCTTTAGTTCTTCATCTGAATCTGATGTGCAGGAGCTCTTGCTATCCCATGAAATACGTTTGTCTACCGTTGGACTCATTCAATCCTCATCTCACGCTGTTATCTTGTAAATATGGTCCACATCATCATCACTTTCATAATCACGGAGTGGTACAGTATAGCATGATCCTTCTATAGGGTCCAGTGGCACCACTACGCGGAGAAATTTCTTCTCAAATATCATCTTTCTCTTCTTCAGGTTGATTACCCCATTCATGCCAGTGGCCCAATCGATTCCAAGGAGTGCGGGGTAGCGATTTCTATCATCCACATTCTCTATCACTTCAAAATCCACCAGTGCGCTCACGCCTTCGATATCAACTGTCACCCCCTACAACCTCCCCATTGGGATGATTTTTTGTTGTTTCACCATCCTTAACTGAATCAGAGACCACTATAGTGCAGGTCTCCCCATTCTTTCCCATGTCTGTTTCGGAAAAGCATTCACGTCAGACCCTAGGTCCAAGATAACTTGTTCCATTTTGTATTCTCCTATGTGCGTGGTGAGTCTCATCTCACATCCAGTCCTTGCCTTATGCTTACCAAGATTTCTGATTACACGTGATTTGTTAGTAGTGTTTTCCTTGCCAGCTCACCTAATTGATCAGTTCCTGCAGTCCCTTCATCGCCTTGCTATCACGTAGAAGTTTCATGCATGTCTATAAGAACATGGTAATCATGGGTAGGTCCATTTCTTCAATCGGTTTCTCTTGACTTCCCGAGGTAGAGGCCTCAATGAATCTTTTCTTCACTTCCATAAATTCTTCTTTTGCGAGTTCCAGATCAAACCCAGTCTCCTTTTCTGATGCTTTGCGGACCCACTCACCTTCTTCAGGTTGCTTCCCCTTATCTCACCAGTCGTCGTTCCACTTCGAAGCATAATATTTACCTTAGGGTCTTCCTTGCAAGGCTCATCCCTCATCATCTGGACATTCTAAGTCGATTGTGGAGGTTGCACCCCCTTTTTGCGTGTCTTGGCCAACAATATAGAGCAATTCTTCGTCACATGGTCAAATTGAGTACAATAGCAGCATGACAGTTGTGTTGGTTTCGGGCAATCTCGCACGTAGTGTCCTGGTCCTCCACAATTGTAACAAATGGCCTGCCCTTGACCCCTACCAGGTCCTCCTCCAACTCGGCCTCGTTCGCACCCCTGATACTCACCTCGTGTTCCTTCAATGTGTTGTTCCAGGGGTTGCATTTCTACCTGCACCTTGTATGCAAGGGTCCTATCCATCATTAATTCGTAACTATGGCAATTGCGCTCGTCATGACCCACTGATTAACAGAAGTTGCAAAAGAGTTGTTGTGGTGTTTGTACAAATTTTTGCAGAAAATGGTAATTATCTGTCGCATGTTTCCCATCTACTTGGCAAATAGCACACCATAGCGCGGGCCCTGTACTTGGCCCTGCTGCAACCTTTGGCCTCAAAGGCATTGGCCCCCCTGCTGCAACATAATTTGCAAGCACTGGACAATTATCCTTGTCATGCCCTTGACCTTTGCATTTTTCAGGCATAAGACTTCTTCGCGTACCTCAGGCTAACTTGTTCTATCATTCTTTAGACTCTGCATCTCTAGGAAGAGGTTCTGCAACTGTTCGTGAATCTATTGAACCCCTAGGTTAGAATCTGGCATCGATGTTTCATGCAACCTCATTGAAATCTCCAGAGCTTCCACCTGAGTCCCAATCTTCTGGTATGACAGCGCAACCCTTAGATGAGGTAGGAGTGCAGCCACAAACCATTTGCGGTGCTGCCCATCTGTTAGATTCATGTTAGCTTCACATATTTTTCACTTCAATCTTTGATCTAGCTCCCAGGGTGTCTCACGAGGATTCATCATAATCTCCTTTAATCCCACAATGGATTGCGCTTCAGACTTAGGTATATTGAATTCCTTATTCAGCGCAGTTTGGATATCTACCAACGCAGATGTCAGGTTATCAGTGCAGTACTTAATGTACCATGTTAGCGCATGATCTTGCAAAGCACTAACCAATGTAGCTATCTTCATTTGATCATCTGTGATACCCTGAGATTCCCACACATTATTCATGACAAATCAAAATTGGTCCAGATCTTCATTTCCTACACCCTTGAACACAGGTAGCTTTATGAAGTTCGCCATGTTGAACAGTGGTGGAGGTGGCAATGGTGTGGGTGAGGGGGTAAGTGGTGGAGGTGAGAATGGAGGCGGTGTGGATGGATGAGCTGAGGATAGAGATGGTGTAGGTATTTGCAGGAATCCTTGTCTTATCAACTGAATAACGTTCAGAGGAGAATCTTGTGTTGCTCCCTTGTTGTCACTCAAAGGAGGCTCAATCAACAGGCTATATTCAGGGTTTTTTCTTCCTCCATTCCTGAAAGTCCTTCCACTTCGTGTAGCCCCAAACATCAAGGTAACTACATAGCCCACTTTTCACACAAGACCATCTTAATCCAAGTATTTAATGATTTCAAATACTTACCTCATGGCCTCTTGAATAAGCGGTGCTCTACTTCACTGTAATTGATCGAAGTATCGACCGCGAACTTTGTCACAAACCCTCCTATGATACGGTCGAGACAATTATTGACACTGCTCGCGATCTTATCTTTAGAGGCTTCCAATTTCCACACTAACTCCGGTGTCCACCTCCCTTGGCCATCTTACAACTTCACGATCCACTCGTATAATTCAATCGGGAAGGAACAAAAGAAGATTTCGTGTATCTCTGTGTACAGATATTTGTCCAACCACTATTCTTTCGTCAATCGCGGATTCCTATTTTCTTGCGCCGTGAATTTGTGGATCTTTCTATCCAACTAGTATTCAATCTCCTTCTTAGTTGGATTCCAATGATGCGACATCACACATCTCGTTATGCAGATCCCGGTCCCGACAACAGAACCATTTTTTGGCTTGATGGGCCCTAACCTAGGTTCAGCGTTAAGCAGCCAAGAAAATCCCTACACTACTGGCCCTTTTGGCATCAATCCGCGGAGTAAGAACTGAAGTCTCACATGAAGCAGTATGGGGGGATGCACGAACCAATTTTCCACACCCTGAGATGGTTGTGATGTCGGTTATTTTCCCTAACCTTCCTTCACGCAGATTGATAATCCCTTTAGGGCTTATCAAAGTACTTCTCTTATTCATCCTTGAATCCTTTGTGAAAGTCTTCAGTCGTCCTTCGCGGGCCCTAAATAGATAGATCATGCACTTACGCGCCCCTGTAATTAATATTACTTCTGTATCTACTCAGATTCGGTTAAGTATTGGTTACTTTAACATATAGAATGGAAACTTCATTTCATTAATATCAAAGAACTGAAGTATGCTTACATATAGAATGGAAATAAACTAGCTCGGGTGATGGTAGCTTATCTCTGAGAGGAGATGTGATGGCTACATGCCTTCGAACTATGTTACGATGAGGCTCAATGACCCTTTTATCAATGAGAAAACAATGAGAAACCCTAAACATCCGAAAACCTAACCCTAAGAGATGAAGTGCCAAAATCTTATGGGCCCTGTTGGGGTATGTTGGAATGTCAACTTCTCGGGGTCGTAACTTTGGCATCCAATCTTCATTTGGCTATCATAATATCGCATTTCAAATAACTGGAAGAGGAGGCTAAAAGCTAATAAGAATTTTCATTTGGCACTTTTCTAGACTCTTCATTTTCCCTAAAAATGCCTTTTAGTCCCTCAAAACAGCTCCAGAAGTTTAGGACCCAAAAACCTGCCAAAAATAGTAAGTTGTGCTACAATTAAGGAAACTGAAAAAACAATAGTGGGGTTCCAAGTGGAATAGGAGGTGGCCACCAATATCCACCTGGATCAGTCCTTCTCACTTAGGAAGCAATGGTCCCCATTGTGTTGAGTGACCCCATGAGATGGGGAAACTTCTACTGAACTTGGTCCATGTTGAGCCATTTGCCTTGCAACAAGAGTTGGTCATCTTTGAGAACCTGATACAATTGGATATTCTACTAGCGAGTGTTCTTGATCTGCATGTCCATGATTCGATCAGTTGTGGCTTATTCCATGTAGTCGAGGGTTAGATTTATTGGTTTGAGTTGCTCTGCAATGTCTAATGTGTCCAGTAATGGTGGAAAGCATGGCCGAAGGCAGTCCACATTGAACAATGGGTGCAGGACAAGGAATGGGGAAATAATGAGCTCAAATGCATTTTCTCCCACAACCTTAGTGATGAGCCTCGGTATTGCAGCAAGAATGTTGCAACTCCCAAGGCTACCAACTTTTAATTATCAACCCGGGGTCCGTACAAGCTTAAGAGGTATCGACACTATATGTGTAGCATACAATGCGTCCTTTCTTTGTTGTCACGAGAGAAAAGAAATGTTACATATTTACAGGAATGAAAGACTGAATTTAAAAATGCTTGTAAAGTAACATGAAATCCTCTATCTACTTATTAACACACTTTGTTTGAAAAATAAACCTATTTGTCACATGTGATATTTTAACTAATCTAAGCATGAAATCTGATCTAGAGAGTACTGATCGTTGTGTGCATGCGTAAATATAAAAGAACTCATTTTTTAATCTTTTTGCTTTATAAATGCAAATGCTAATCTTTCCTTGATCTTTGGAAGGGAAAATAGGTGTGGAGGAAGAGGGGTACAATGATATTGATGGCTTGGAGGTCAAGTAGGGGCCTAATCCCAGCTTCAATGATTATTTTTTTCAATTTGGACTCAAAACAGGCCAATACAGGATTTCCTACAGGATGTAATAGTTCTCCTACAAGATCCCCTAGTTCTACTATAGGATCCCCTGTTTTACTACACGATGTTACAAATTTACTATATGCAATTATATTTCATCGAATGATCAAGAAAATCAAATCCAAATTGGATGTGACAATATTTTTATTGACTAGGATTTCTTAGGTCCCCATTCCAAGTGGAATCACTCAAAAATACCTCTGCTAACCCATGCTAAAAAATAGCTCAAAATTACTAGTCAAAAATCTAGAAATTCGAGAACTAGTGATCTAGTAAATCTATAAAATTCCTAACCTATCAAGTGAAAATGCAATGGGGTATTTCTTGTCATGAAGTAGAATGTTTTCTTGATCTAATGCAAGTGGAACCAACTCTAGTGAAGCTCGTTAGCATGCTCTAAAAAATAGCAAAAAGTTATTGTTCTTTGCCACAAAGGAGTTCCAGAAATCTAGATTTGGGAATAAGAAAGCTAATCCAAGTAGCTCAATGATTACTATGACCTTCCAAATATTTTCTAAGGATAAAATTATGCTTGTGATCCTGCAAAATAACTTAAATCAACTTTTTAACCCAATCCTACAACAAGAAATCATTAATACTAAATGCAGAAATAGAAAGAAATAAAACAAGAGATGCATGTGAATAAGAAGTGAAAAGAAGGAAAGAAAATGATACAAAATGGCTTTGAGGCTCCTGGGATGGCCAAGTTGAAGAAAAATCTGAGACCTATGGAGGAGAACAAGATTTAGAAGTCAAACATGACACAAATCTTCATTATTTTCATCAATACAATTATATCCCTACAAGAAAATACAATGGAGCTGCAGAAATACTAGTTCTCTCCACAAGACACTAATGAAAATCTCTTCTTGGAGGCAAATTCAACTTAATACTTATAAAAAATTATTAGGAATCATTTCCCATGAATGGAGGAAGTTTTCCCCACCAAAATCCCTTGATTAGTGGACCTAGTTCCCAATACTAGGAATCTGCATTAAATGGTAGGGAACACATTCCTAGATTTTCTCAATCATTGGAATTCCACAATCTGTGCCATAATTCCATAATATATTGTTGATTTATTTTTTAACAGTGATCCTCCTGTAGTTGGGAGCAAGTTCCTAAATTATCTCCTCCTCCAAATCTTCATAATCTACCCAATATTCTCATAATATTCCATAAAAGTAAATAATATTAGGCACAAATATGCAATTATTCATAAACCTTCCTAATGAATATATTAAAGTTAAAAATACATTATCTAGTGCAAAAAGAGAGGTTTAATGTGTTGAATAATGGTCATAGGCCTTAATTTATGTTTAATTTAGAGGCATGGGCCTTAATTTATGTCTAACTTAGAGGTCCATCATACCCCCTCCTGAAAGTGTTGCTCACCCTCTGAGCAACTTAGTGACCTCATTGTGCTTCTTTCATGGCCCTGGTCGCCTCCCTCTTGTGCATTAAGAATCTTGGCTGTAATTTCTGCAAGGATAAGCCCAAAAACATATTTGTGCAAAGAAAAATCCTTGTTTCTTGAGACCATTAGTTTGCCTTCTTCCCCTTATTCAACATGGTTCTTGAATATTTTTTAGTCTGGTAAGGTCTTCCACATCCTTATCAACCCTTTTCTACCTTGTTCTACCTTCAGGAAACCTCTGAAACCTTCAAAATGTCTTTAGATGAGAACTAGGACATCCTGTAATAATTCTTGTCAAAACTACAGGAAACCTTGTTAAAACTATAGAAAGCCCTTTTTTAGTATAAATGATAGTCTAAGCCTATCACAGGCCCTCAACTTGACTCCCATGCCAATATCTCATTTCTATAACATATTTTAGACCTTGGACAAAAGCTAAAAAGAGATTAGAGACTTCTTGGAAAGTCTATTTTCATCATTGCAGTTTGAGTTCTGTTTTGATGGTGGATGCCTCATTTCCTTTTGTTTCCTTCTTCTTCTCTCTTGTGGCCTAGATGGTTGCCTAATTGCCTTGGATTTCTTTGTTTTAATTAGGTCTCTCTTAGGCATTGTCATTTTGGGTTTTAGCCCAATTTTTTCTTTCTTCCTTCTTGTAGCAGCATTCTGCGTTCGTGTAGTAGTCATTCCTTCTTCCTCCAGAGTCTTCTAATTGTATGGGAGTGATGAGAAATGATGTGGTTTATGAAAATGGAGAGGATGCTCTATTTGCTTTTTCAAGAAATTTTCAGGGTGAGATAGGGTTTGTTCTTGAAATTATGAAATGGGATGGATGAATGATGGATAGATAGTGAATTTGAAGTGGATGGAGGGCTTGGAGTGTTGTGGTGACTTGGCCTTTGCAAAGATTTCTTCTTTTCACTGCTGTCCTCATTCCTGAAAGCATGACCCTTCATAATTTGACTTGTCAAAATTGCATGAGTGAAGGAGTGAGATGCAATTAACTAGCTGGAGGTGGCTGAGACTGTTGACCCAACCTTAGCTTATAAAACCTCATCTCTCATGCATTGACAATAAATTTCTAACTATAATTTGCTCAAGATAAGAGGTCAAGAATATTGCATACACGTACCCACCTGATGGTTGTTGGAGAGACAGGCATGTTGCTACTGAGTTGATGTTTTTGTGCTTCTCATGACTTAGGTACATCTTCTTGACTGCCTTTTTCTTTTTTTTTGATCTTATTTTGCTGATGGGTTGTCTTCTTGTTGATGTGCAGGTGATGACTTCCTCTGTTGATGCTGAGCTTTGGAAGAGTTTCATTGTGCCTGTAGTTATGCTTCTCCTCTATCAATCATGGTGCTGAAGTTTAGACCTAAAGCCTATTGTTACTTCCAAATAGGCTGTTGTAGCTACCCTTTTTTTTAATGTTTGTGTCCTTTCTTTGTTGGAGGGTAAATAGGTATTGGAATGAGTGGAAGGTGTGGCCATAGAGTGACATGGTCATGATGGGTGTTGGCTGAGATGTGATGAATTCAATGTCCTTTTTATATTTCCCAAAATAGGCCTACATCATAATTTTTCCATCGGAATGGCTTTCCTGTAGATTTTCAGAACTTCTTGTAGTACTACATGAAACTCTTGTAGTAATTCAGGACAACCTCTTGTAGCAGAATTGTTTTGTCCATATCTCCCAAACAGTAGAATGGATTGACTTGAAACATTTTGAGCATGTTTCCATCATCATTATGCACCTCGCCATAAAAAACATTTGGTCAATGGATGCACAGATCTCAAGAATATCTAAAAATGGCTGAAGGTGATGGAGGCTAATTTCTTGGAAACCATGCACTGAAATTTTCTGAAATTGTTTGGGAATGTCACTATCATCCATATGCATTGCCCATGAAACAAATTTTGAAATGGATTCACACATATCGAGAAAATACAAAAATGTTTGTAGGTGATGGAGGTTGATTTCTTGAAAAGTGCACTGGAATTTGATGAAATTGATTGAGCATGTTACCATCATCCATATGCATCTCCCCTTGAAACAACTTGGCAAATGGATGCATGGTTGTCAAGTTGTGGTAAAAACAAATTTCTTCTCTATGTATTTTTGTTTCCTGTAGTAAAACAGAGCCTTCCTATAGTATTTTGGGGCAAAAAGGAAAATGAGTGGTAGAAGCTTGAGAATGATGAGTGGATGGTGGAAATAGATGGGGGTGATGGATTGGCATGGACTTGGTCCTGTTGGAGCATTCAAGAAAAGAAGGAGAAATTCAAAATTTGACTTCTTTTGACTAGGTTTGACCTATTTTTTTTCTTTGGTGGAAACTTGTTTTTGTTCCTTGTAGATGTTGGAGAGCACATGCATTCATCACAGAGATACATGGCGCAAGGATTTTTTTTCTTTCTTTTTTTGCTAGGCCTACTAGCCGCCTCAATGAGGTTTTCAACTAGTAGGTCTCCCTAGGTGCCTCAAAGGAGATTTTCACCTAGGATCTTTTCTTTTTCCCAACCCATTGACTGCCTTATGGAGGTCTTCAATCAATGAGCCAATCTGAGGCGCCTCAAAGGAGGTTTTCACCTGAGATTTTAATATTTTTTTTTCTTATTTTACATTTTTTTTCTCCACCCTACCCTACTTGAGAAACAAAATCACTTTCAAGTATAAGAATACTTCCAATGGAGCCATGCGCACATCAATATGACATACAAAATGATGTGTATGCTTTAAATGTATGCTTTGACATGTACTTGGATTTTAGAGACCAAATGATTTGACTTTGAAAGGATCAAGCATAGTTGAAGAAGAGAGTGATGCTCCATCTTGTTCATTTTATGGAACAAAACCTCAATATAACTTTGTTGTCCTTGGTTTTCTTGCTTATGTGGATCATTCTTCATGTCTTCTTTTACCATGACCTTCAAATATTCCTCTTTCTGCTAATTGCTCTCTCAAATACATGGAGGATTTGATGGTAACCATGAGGGAGCTCTCTCGATCTCCAATTTTGATGTCTGCTCTTCATTAAGTGCAGCCCATGATTCTGTGGTCTTCTCATTTGAATCTTTTTCTTATGGATGTGGTCCTTCAATGATATCAAGACAATCTCTTTTTCGCAATACTCTTCTTGAGCTATGGTGAATACCATTGATCTCAAGAGGAAATGTTTGGAAGTGTTGTACCTCAGCATTGTAAGTGGGCTCAGGTACTTCAATGTGTGGGTTTTGAAATGGTGGTACAGGTAGTTGAGTGGGAGTGGATATTTGAGATGGATGTGGTTGGGGTTGTGGTGGAGATGAATGGTAGGGATAACATGGAGTTTGGTATGGAGGATATTGAGGAAAATACTAAGGATATTGTGGATGGCTCCCATAAGTTTCGTGCCAAGCTTGTTGCCAATATTGGTTTTGGGGTTGAGATGACCAATGTTGTCAAGGAAAGGGTGTGCTCCAATTATTTTGAGGTGGATATGCATAACCTTGAAATTTTGAATTATGCCCTTGCATCATATTAGGTTTAATAGGATGCCATGGTCCTCTTGGAGCTACATAACATAACTGCATTGGTGTTTGACTTTCTCCATTGTCCTATTGGTAAACTTGCTTCAACCTTGATAATGATGGACAATGTTTAACATCATGTGATTCTGCAACACAAATATTAGCATTTTATTTTCCTTCATCTTGCATTCTTAACATTTCTACTTGTTCGGTTAGACTGCTAAAAATTTCTATTTTAAAATCATCAAATAAATTTCCAAGTTTAGCTTGACTTACCGATCTTGATGTTGATTTACCTATTCTTGCCCTTCCTCTTGATATGTGTTTCCACGTTTCACAAATTTCTTCAAATGATAATTAGTATACATCCCCTGTACTCATGAGATCAAGGAGATCAATCCATTCATCCCTATTTTTTCTCAGTAAGAGGGTTTTTAGTGTGTCGGATCCTAAATGATGTAGATTTTCCCTCTTAAAATTATACATGAACCTCTCTATTAGATCCTCAAAGCTCTCATATTCTCTTTTATTCATTCTAAATATTTATTCTTTAAGATCATGATCTTTATATTTTTCTAGAAAATATTTTGCATATCATTCCATGATCTTATTGAATTAGTCCCTAAACTCTTGAACCATTTAAGAGCTCTATCCTTCAATGTTTCCAGAAACAATCTCAATTTTTGAGCTTTTAATAAGTAAGCATAAGATCTACAAACAATTTTAAATTCAAAGAGAAAGGTTTCCGGATCCTCTGATCTTAGACCATGAAATTTTGGAAGAAAAGATGGAGGGATGTTCTTCATGTGCACATTGATATCAGTATTTTGAATGGGAAATCCAAGAGTATCTTCCTCATTTTCATCATCTCCATCCATTTCTTCTACATTCTTTGCCATCTTCTTCTTCTACCTGCAAAAGTGAATGGTGATGTGTCTCTTACTGCACCACATGATCAAATGGGGGGGTGGGTTGGTGTTGGAGATTTGTTTTGTTTTTATGATTGAATGAAAACACTAATGCAATGCACTTTTCTATTTTTGAAATGAAAAATGTCTAATGCAATTATTTTTTGTTTTTGCAAAAAGTAAAAAGAAATGAATCAACTAGGGAAGAAAACAATGCATACTTTGACACCTCCCCAGCAACGACACCAAAAAGTGATGAGCCTAGGTATTGTAGCAAGAATGCTGCAACTCCCAAGGCTACCGACTTTCAATTATCAACCTTATATTCATACAAACTTAAGAGGTATCAACACTATATGTGTAGCATAAAATGTGTCCTTCCTTTGCTGTCATGAGAGAAAATAAATGCTACATATTTGCAAGAATGAAAGACTAAATTTAAAAATGCTTGTAAAGTAACATGAAATCCTCTATCTACTTATTAACACACTTTGCTTGCCAAATAACCCTATTTTAACGTATTTGGCACATGTGATGTTTTAACTAATCTAAGCATTGAATATGATCTAGAGAGTACTAACTACTATGTGCATGTATAAATATAAAAGAACACATTTTTTAATCTTTTTGCTTTATAAATGAAAATGCTAATCTTTCCTTGATCTTTGGTAGGGGAAACAGGTGTGGAGGAAGAGGGGTACAATGATTTTGATGGCTTGGAGGTCAAGTAGGGGCCTAATCCCAGCTTCAATGATGATTTTTCTCAATTCGGGCTCAAAATAGGCCGCTACAGGATTTTCTACAGGATGTATTAGTTCTCCTACAGGATCCCCTGTTTTACTACAGGATGTTCTAGATTTACTATACGAAATTATATTTCATCGAACGACCAAGAAAATAAAATCCAAATTGGATGGGATATATTTTTTTATTTACTAGGATGTCTTAGGCCCCATTCCAAGTAGAATCACTCAAAAAGACCATTGTTAACCCACGCTAAAAAATAACAGAAAATTACTAGTGGAAAATCTAGAAATTTGAGAACTAGTGAGCTAGTAAATCTATAAAATGCCTAACCTAATCAAGTGCAAATTAATTGGGGTAATTTTTATTATGAACTAGAATATTTTTTTGATCTAATGCAAGTGGAACAAACTCTATTGAAGCTCGTTAGCATCCTCTAAATACTAGCAAAAATTTATTGTTCTTTGCCACAAAGGAGTTCCAGAAATCTATATTTGGGAATAAGAAAGCTAATCCAAGTAGCTCAATGATTACTATGACCTTCCAAATATTTTCCAAGGATGAAATGATGCTTGTTATCCTAGAAAAGAACTTACATCAACATTTTAACCCAATCCTACAACAAGAAATCATTAATACTAAATGCAGAAATAGAAAGAAATAAAACAAGACATGCATGTGAATAAGAAGTGAAAAGAAGGAAAGAAAATGATACAAAAGGGCTCTGAGGCTCCTAGGATGGTCAAGCCCAAAAAAAATTAGAGACCTATGGAGGAGAAAAAGATTTAGAAGCTGAACATGACACCAATCTTCATTATTTTCATCAATATAATTACATCCCTACAAGAAAATACAATGGAGCTACAGAAATATGAGTTATCTCCACAAGAACACTAATGAAAATCTCTCCCTAGAGGAAAATTCGACTTGGTACTTATAAAAATTTATTAGGAATCATTTCCCATGAATGGAGGAAGCTTTCCTCACCAAAATCCCTTGATTAGTGGATTTGGTTCCCAATACTAAGAATCTGCATTAAATGGCAGGGAACACATTTCTAGATTTTCCTAATCATTGGAATTCCACAATCTGTGACATAATTCCATAATATCTTGTTGATTTATTATTTAATAGTGATCTTCTTGAGTAGGGAGCAAGTACCTAAATTATCGCCTCCTCCAAATCTTCATAATCTGCCCAATATTCTCATAATATTCCACAAAAATAAATAATATTAGGCACAAATATGCAATTATTCATAAACCTTCCTAATGAATATATTAAAGTTAAAAATATATTATCTAATGCAAAAAGAGAGGTTTAATATGCTGAAGGATGGTTATAGGCCTTAATTTATGTTTAATTTAGAGGCATGGGCCTTAATTTATGTCTAATTTAGAGGCCCATCACTTAGTGGTGGTGTAAGGCTCATATAAGAGTAGTCAAGGCTTGCAGTGGGCCCGAGCATGACACTCCTTCTACAAATGTAACCAAAATTTGTCTCCCACTTAGAACCTATGTGGCACCTGATGTTGATCATGATGCTACTTGTACTTAGCATTAGCTCTGTCCAATATGTCATGGACCTACTAATAGATGTGTTGAATGTGCTCAATGAAGCTGTTAGCCCTACCAGCTTCGGCTTGCACATGAACCGAATGTACCTGAGTAGCTGCAAATGGTATGGCCACATCAATGGGACATAGTGGCTGGAATCCCAATCCCACCTCAAAGGGGTTGTGGCCAATTGAGTTATGGAGAGCTTTGTTGTAATTGTGTTGGACATAGGGGAGGATTTCAACCCATGTGCATGGATGCTTCAAGTTTTACATGCACATAATGTACAAGATCATCTCGTTGACAACCTATGTTTGGCCATCAATTTGGGGATGGAAGGTCATGGACTTCGTGATCTTGGTATCCAACATCGACCAGAGGCTTCACCAAAATGTACGTAGGAAATTGTTGTCCCAATCTGAGATAATGGACTTTGGGATCCAAAATTGTACCCACACTCATTTAAAGAATACCTTAGTAGTGGCTTCTCTATGATACTTTTCTTGCAGGCCACTAGAATGGCCATTTTAGAGAATCTATCAATGACTATGAAAACAAAGTCGTTAGCATGCTTAGTAGAAGGAAGGCCTGAAATGTAATCCATGGAGATGGATTCCCAAAGCTGACTATGAGTAGGAAAAGGAGTATATAGGCCTTGCTTCTTGATGGTCGGTTTGGCAATGGAATAAGTAGTGCAGGATCTAATGTACTTCCCAAAATCTTGTCGAAGGTTTAGCCAATAAAAATACTTCTGTAACACTGCCACTATTTTCTCTACTTCGAAATTTCCAATGACCCGACTATAGTTCACCTCCCAAATCATCTTGGCATGCTCGCTTGAAGGAACACAGAGGTGTCCCAGGTGGCATAACAGTGTACCCTAGAGGTGAAAATCAGGAACCTTATTGCCTTCTAGGAGGATTTGTTATGTGTTTCCGAATTTTGGATTGCTATTGTAAAGATGTGGCCACCACGAAGTCTCATGTCCACAAGATTCAAGCACAGTGATCAGTCTCGTGACCAGCAGTCGGTTGAGGTAGTTTGCAACATTATTGGTGTTACCCTTCTTGTACTTAATGTTCAAATGGAACTTTTACAACTATGTGGACCATTTTCGATGGCAATTGTTCTGCAACTTTTCTTATGTATGTATGAACTGCATGGGCCGATGGTCTATGTGGATGGCCATTTCCTTCCCCAGAATGTAATGATTCCATTGTTGACAAGCCTGCACAATGGAGTACATCTCTTTGTCATAGGCAGTATACTTCCAGACTGTGTTTGAAAGTGTCTCATTGCAATATGTTGCTAATTCCCCTGTTGACTAAGAATTGAACCAATAGCATGGTCGGAGGTATCTATCTCAATATCAAATGATGGTTGTAGGTCTGGTAATGTGAGCACTCATGCAGAGAAGAGATGGTGCTTCAACTCGACAAATGCCTTCTGTTGGGATTTAGACCAAAATAATTTTTCTTTCGCTCCACCCTATGTTACTTGACTCAAAAGCCAATTGATCTGAGAGAACCCCAACATGAACCCGTGGTAGAAATTGGCAAGGCCCATAAATATATGGAGCTCTGTTAGAGTGGTTGGGGCTTGCCAATCTTGAATAAATTGTACTTTGGTTGGGTCTACATGCACACCCTGCTCATCGATGTATGCCAGATATTAAACCTGATTCATACCAAAAGTGCACCATAGCACACAATTTTTGTTCTCGAAGGGTTTGAAGGACCTGTCAAATATGCTAGAGGTGCTCCTCCAAACTCTAGTTGAAGATCAGGATGTCGTCCAAATAAACTACCATGAATGAGTTGGTGGAGGGCTACAAGATGTCTTCCATCAGCCTCATGAAGGTTGCTGGGGCATTTGTCAACCCGAAAGGCATGATCAACCATTCGAAAATGCCCTTATTGGATTTGCAAGCAATCTTCCAGACATCGAAGGGTTCGATTGGTACCTGGTGATAACCAGGCTTCAAGTCAATCGTGCTGAAATATTTGGCCCCTTTGAGCTATTCAAGAAGGTCATCAATTCGTCGTATTCGACACATATTCCAGACAATGATCTTGTTCAGTGCCCAATAGTTAATACAGAGTCTCTAGGTCCCATCTTTATTTTGTACAAACATGATTGGGCTCCCACAAGGTGATGAACTCAACCCGATGTGTCATTTCTACAACTACTCCTGAATCTACCTCTTGATTTCATCATTCTCCATAACAGAGTGTCAATATATCACTTCATTGGGTAGCAGCATGCCCAGGGTCATATCAATAGAGTGCTTAACATGACAGTGTAGGGGTACCCCTGTGGGTGAGGTGAATATATCCTTTTACTCCTCCACGACCTTATCCATTTGCTGCTACCATGCAGAGAAGCCCTGCATAGAGGTCATGAATTTAACCACAACCTTCTTCTTGACATGAGGGTGAATCATAAAGAATACAAATTTCCTTGTCTGGGAATTGATCTTACTGCATTGATTTGCAGAGATCAAAGAGATAGTGGTAGGCGGTGCTACCTCTAGTATCCTATATAACTTATTTCCCAAAGAAATAATAACAATGTGAGTCTTAGACTCATACACAACATGATGCTTCCACAAGTATGATTTTCCTAATAATACATCACAAACTTGAAGAGGAGAAAAATCACATAGTGCCTCATCTGTGAAGGGCTTGATGATGTAGCGAAGGCGAAATTGTTGGCTGACATGGAGATATATTCCTTGTTGAATCCACCTGATGGTGTATGGCTACGAGTGGTGTGGTCGGTAGGCCCAACCCGCTTCACTACCTCTATTGAAATGACGTTATTTTGGCTTCCACTATCGACAATAAATTGAAATGGAGAATCCTTCTCCCACATATGTGTGTGGAGTCACTCCCCTTCCTCTGGATCTTCGGGCTCGATCTTGTGGAGATTGGTGGTGGCAATGGTGGCACTGGGTTGCACATCAATAATCTGCTTTGCTTTAGCATTCCCTTTATTGGGTTTTGACTCAGAGTCAAAACATGCATCTGATTCAGAAGCTTTCAACCCAGCCACTAGTGACTGCTTGGCTCGACACACCCTTGTGTTGTGAGTGGGGCTCTTATGGAACTCAAACCATTTCCTTGTGTCCTTCTTTTTCTTTGTGGTGTGTTTATTTTCTTGCGGCTTCGACGAGTTGTCCTGGGTCAACCAACCTTGGCCTTTTCCTTTGTTCTACGGTTTGGGGGCACCTTTCGGTTACCTTAGATTCACAAATCCAAAATATCGCTTCTTGTGTTTAAATTTCTTCTCGATCTTGACAGTGTATCGAAAGATGGTGCCAAGCGAGGAGATATCTAGGAACTCCATCTCATCATGGATGTACTTATGTAGATATTCACAATACCTGAGTACCAAATTACACTCAGAATCCTTGATACCTAACTTCGTGCGAAGGGTATGAAACATATTTGTGAGCTCTGACACCGCTTGGTCCCTTCCATGTTGTAGCGTGCTCCACTTTATGTATTTATCTTCATATCTCTTGATAATGTAATATTTTTCCTTAGTCGCGTCTTAGAAAGAATTTTGAGTGGGTGTGGCTGAAAATAATAGGGATTCCCTCTCGTCCTTCTATTCACAGTAGGCTTTCCACCAGTCCTTGACATGGGGGGTGGCTTTGAGGAGTGAACAAGTAACATTTTCCTGATTGGAAAAATCATGAACTGAAAAATATCCTTCCAATAGATTTAACCATCTATCTATGACATCTGCATCTATCTAGCCTTCAAATATGGGAATGTCAAAGTTGACTTGTACCTTAAAGAGAGTGGTTGTCGAATGAAGATGTGATGCCTATGGGTAGTCGTCAAAGGATCTGGTCAAATTTATCCATCATAATGTTCCTTTGTTGCTTGAGGGCTTCCTCAAGCAATATTTTGAAAGGATCTCCTTCTCCCTCGTCTTTCTTTTCTTCCACCATGGGAGGCCATTAGGGTTTGCGAGGTTGGTCTTGCAAAGGTTCAACCAGTTCAAGCCTAACGCCTTATACCTTCACCTTGTTGAGTAAATGCAAATAAAAATAGAGAAAGAACACACCTTTTTGATACCATTGATCCATACTTATATAAGAATGCAACAGAATATAGATGCAAACATAAACACCAAGATGCAGTAGAAATAAAACTTCATTTCATTAATATGAAAGAACTGAAATATGCTTACATACAAAATGGAAGTAAACTATCTCGGGTGATGGTAGCCTATCTCTGAGAAGGGATGTGGTGGTTATATGCCTCTGAACTATGTTACAGTGAGGCTCAATGGAATTTTTATCGTCGAGAAAACAATGAGAAGCTCTAAACATCCAAAAACCTAACCCTAGGAGTTGAAGTGCGAAAAGCTTGTGGGCCTTGTTGAGGTAATTTGGAACGTCAACTTCCCAAGGTAGTAACTTTGGCATATGATCTCTGTCTGGCTATCATAATACCTCGTTTCAAAGATGTCGAAGAGGAAGCCAAAAAAAATAGGTAAATTGTTTTGGTGCTTTTCCGGTCTCTTTGTTTTCCATAAAAACATCTTTTAGTCCCTCAAAATGGCTCTAGAAATTTAAGACTAGAAAAACTACCAAAAATAGTAGGTGGTGCTACAATTAAGGAAACTGAAAGAAACCATGGTGGGGGTTGCAGTGGAATAGGTAGGTGGCCACCAATATCTAATTCGATCAAAATCACCTATTACTTTTAGTTTTTTCACTTTTAAATTAATTTCTTTTTTCAAACTTTGAAGTAAGACCCTATATTTAGCAATATTATTTGTACAGTTAAAATCTAATATACACGATAACAAAAATTTATTTCCACGAGTCTAAATATGAAACCAACACCAACAATCTCATTACTTTTGGAATCATAAAAAAATAACAATGATAAATCATTATTTACATTACCATTTAGAGAACTAGAATTTGTCTAAACAATTTGATGAAGAAGCTTTTGTACATTAAAGAATTTCATATTCTAGGCTTGAATATACAAAGATGAAGCACCGATAGCAAAATTTTCAAAACATGACTCAAAAGAATAAATCCTGAGAATAGAATTATTGAATACGATTGGTTCATTATGATCATTTAAATCCAATACTATATGTTTATTGTGTTTTCACATTTAATTTTGATCATATTTCATTTTCCATTATATGGCATTTACAAGTGTGACCAGTAAGTAGAAAAATATATGTTCCATTCTTTGACCAGTTCGCACTCAAAATAAAACCATACGACTTAGGGATATTAACAATGACAATATCAATCATATGGTGAATTCTTGGGTTTGAAACTAATCTAATTAATACATATTTCAGTTCCCCTAACACCATGACATTAGACTTATTGAGTTGCACAATCTGTGTAGTAGATTTTTGGGAATAGTATTCAATTATTTATAGACTAAATATGACATAACATTGGATGATGCACCTTAATGAAATAGACAATCGTGAACATTTCTTTTTTAAATTTAAAAATTTAAGAGAAAGTGGGTGTGTGGGAACTATATTTGTATCCACTGAAAGTCGAACTAATATTGGCTTGCTTCTTGAAGGAATACTTTTGAACATTTTTTCCTTTATTTTTTTGTCCATATAGAAGTTGATTGATTTTGAAAGGACGTTACTTCTAAGGCTTTGATCAATTTCTCATTTTGTTGTGTTAGTTTAGATAATTCATACAAGTAGATATTAGCTTGTTTTTTCTTCATGTCTTCCTCAAGATCATTATCCAAAAGATCATGATTAACCATAGATTTACTTGACCTTCAAGATAATATATATGTGGATGAATATTTCTTAGAAGGGGTGAGGACAATTACTCCTGCAGAAGTAGAAGGGGGTCCTTTTCTTTTGGGTTTGACCAATATTAATCTCTTCAACTTGTTCATATTTATCACCATCAAGAACTTAATCAAATATCTTAAGTTACATTAATTGATTATTCAGGCTCTCCCCCATCTTCTAGTTCATTTGCATTAACCTCTAGATGTTCTTATTCTTCAATTGTATTAAAGATTTGATAATAAATTGATAAAGGGTTCAAAAGTCTTCTCAAAATATTTAAACACTCTGTGATTTAGAGAGGTTTTTTTAAGAAAATTCATAAAGATTAATTTCTCTAGTAGAATGTTGATTAGAATGAGGTGGAGCATTTATCCTAAATATATAAAGTCTCCAAGATCTCTTAAATTATGTAATTTCTCTTGATGTTTAATTAATATATGTGATATCATTTGAAAATTTTCTAATTATCCTTTGGAGACTTTCCAAATCAATAACTTCTTTTCATTTTTCTTCTCTTGTTGCTTTGGTCATTGCTTGTCTTCTAATAGAAAGAGAAGTTTTCTTTTCCTCAACTAGTGACTTTCCTATTATGCTCATCATTTCCTTTTGAACATTTAAAGTATCTTTAGAAATTGTAGGCAAGGTAGTTTTACCATCCCTTTTCACAAAATTAGCAATAGATGGAAGAGTAGTGTAAAATTCAATTATTAAATTGTTGGTTGGTTTATACTCAATGAGTATTTTATTCATTCGTGTTAATAATATTTGATTAAATTAATTAATTTTTTCCTTAGCATTCATCCTCATCCTAGATCACTCAAACATTGTTAGATATCACTTGTCTTCACCAAATTTTCTTAGAGAAATAGTTTAAATATTTTACTAACTAGTAATTGATCTTGTGGGTAAGAAAAAAATACCAAGTTGATTCTTTACCTTCAAATGTATAAGGGAAGAGTTTACAAATGAAATCTTCATGTTCAAAATTCATTAGTTTTGCAACAATAATATAGTGACTAATATGATCCTCTAGATATTGTCTATTACTAGTGTCAAATTTAGGTAATAATTTATCTATATATTTAGGTAAGTCATGTCAAGTTCCTAGAACTCCAACTACTACTAGAAATAATCTTGTTCTCATGAGTTTTTTAACTCTATCCATATGTCTAGATGCGGAAAGCCTAGGGCTACCTTGAGAAGAATATGACTCTAAATGAGATCTTAAGAAAAGATAAGGAGGACTTCCTAAAGGTGATGGGGGAATACCAACACCTAAAAGGGATTCAACTTCTATTTTATCAGTTTCTTTCTAGTAATATATTTAGTCAAATGAAGGAGTAGTTCTAGCATAGGATTGAGAGATGGTTGGTTCTTATTTTTTATTATTTTTTCCCTTTCACGAATATATTAAATTCAATTGATGGTGACCAATAACTTTGTGCTTTTATGAAAATGCCAATATGTTGGAATTGAGGAGGAATATGTAGAATAGATTCCCTAATAACACCAAAATATACTAATTTTGTTTGTAAATATTGGATTGGAACAAATGATTCTTCTTGTGAATATTTCCTAAGCATATATGAAGCTTGAGACTCTTCAACAAGAACAAGGGACTATGAAAGTGGGTTTCATATAGTTTGAGTAGAATGAGAAGCTTTATTAGCCAATGTTTCTATACATCGTGGTGGAGGAAATCTAGATCCAGATGAATGAGTTGGCTTAGATATACATTAATATTTGCCTATAATTCTTTATTAGATTCCTTCTAGCACCAAATTATTGATAATAAGTAAAATTCCTCCATCAACTATATGAAAATTACCTAATGGAAAGTCCCAATTAGACTTTCTCTTGTTTGGCATTGATAGTTTTAAATCAATATGTGGGCTTAGTTAGTCACTTAAAAGACGAAGAATATAAACAAAAATTCTCCAAATGGGATAGACTCTTATCCAATATATTACTTAAATAATCTTAAAATCAACTATATATAATATATACTAACTACTTATCCTGGCAAGGGGAATAATAATATTTTAGAAGAAAATATGAGAGAAAAGTTAATTTATCAAGACGTAGCTTTTTTTTTGTAAAATTCAGTAACCTTTTAAATAAATATACATAATCTATGAACGGATAAAATATTATTTGGTTAACAAACATGCATTCTCATATCTAACTCATCAAAAATTGATGAATTCGATTATACTATGCAAAGAATTTCACATAAATTTGAATAGATGATAAATCATACAACTCACAAAAATGTTTTCATATATTCAATCATCTACATATGTATAGATTCATAAAAAATATGTCATTCTTATGAAATTATATTCAAACTGATAGTAATATGTTATTTTGAGTACAAAACTTTCAACCCCTCATATGAATGAAAATGTTTATAATATAACAATTACAACTGTAAATAAGGTTTGTTTCTTGTCTTTATTCAACTAGTATTTAAAAATATAAATATGACAATAACATGGTGATTAAGAAGCGGTGGATTCCTTGCTAACATGTTCCTCCTTTTCCTTCAAGTATAATTTCCATAAAGAGAAGTTATTGAATAACTAAGAAATGAGTAGAGCTATCGCAATTTCCATATTTATCTCACATATGTAGAGTCTAGTAGAAATCTGTACATGTTCTTTTTTTTTTTTTTAATTTTGACATGAATGAGGTTATTTATTTTTAGCATTCTTCAATTTTGAGGATAATCTCTTGGACGAATTCATTGTCCCATGCATTGAGCTAAGGAAGCTTCTCCATCCAAGCTCCTTTTTTCTAGTTTACATCATTAAGGAAATTGGGAAATGGGATTTGTTTCCCATGAACTGAAAATGTTGGCATTGATGTGCGTTGCAGTGTTGCAGATGTGTTGGTTGGTTGTCATTGATGTCAATCTAGTTTCTTGGGTTGCAGGTGTGTTTGATATGCATGTGTATAGGTGGATGCATGTGGCTTTCATAGATGATGTATTGCTTTGGCTTTGTCATATCTACTAGCATGGAGATGTGCAAATGGATCTGTGATTTGTAGGTGCTACATACAGAGTTTGAGCAGAGGATGTCATGGTCCTCATGATCATGTTGTTGCATAGAGTTGGACGTGGTGAGGTGTTTGGTTATACATTGGTTATGCATACATTTTTTTGGTTATATAGTGTTACTAAGGATGGTTCCCATGGTATTTGGTATGGAAGTTAAATGGTTTACCTTGGTATTTGATTGAGCATGAGTAGAGTATTACCATGGTACAAGTTTTTCTGGTATTGGCATTACCATGGTATTGGTATGTGTGTGGAGCAAGTTGGCACATGATATTACCTTGGTGCAGATAGTATTGGTATTGATATAACCAAGGTATTTTATCGTGGTATTGGCTTGGATATTACCATGGTATGTGTGTCCTTTATATTGGCATAACCATGGTATTTACCCATGCTATTGAGTTGGAGATTACCATGGTACAAGTGTCCATGTTATTGGGATAAACAAGGTATTTTCCCTTGCTACTGATTGTTGAGAATAATTTGACTTAACCGTTTTATAAAATTATATAATAGAGGTAGAGAAGAAAAGTTAGGTTGGTTCTCTTGTGAGTGGAAATTGTCAAACATTCCAACTAAAAAATTCTTTGGATAAAGAAGTGATAGTTTTACATTGGATTGTATGGGAAAATGAGGATGGATAACTCAAAATTATGAGACATGGGTTTTGTTCAGGATGGACCAAATTAGTTTTCTATAAATCAATTTTTCAAAATTCGGTCTAGATTGATAGAAACGAAAGGTTCTTCGAAGGAAATTTTCATAGATTTTCTATTGTGGTCATTTTCCAAATTGCCACAATTGCTTCTAGTAGAATCATGATGGAGATATATTTTAGATATAATCTTACTCATTTATCTTTTATAATAAATCTAACATTGTAAGGTGGTACAGAATTGGCACCATAGCAGACATTGGTGTGAGAAGTAGTGAAGAAATTCCCTTCACCGGGACAAATTTTTTATTCATATTTTATGTGTAGAATGCTAGAGTTGTTGGGTTGCTCATGTTGAGCGAATTGAGAACCCAGTCTGAAATATTGTGAAATGTGGTTCACATGGAGGAAGTGAAGGTGTGGAGGCTTCAATAGAGATAGTGATTTGGTGAATTTAGTATTAGGAAGATTTTTCTCCATCCAATAGGAGTTAGACAGTCCAATGGTAGTTGGGCGAGGATTGTTGGTCATGGGAGCTTCTTGTAGATGGCAGTCTGTAGATCCGTGAGAGAACAAATTTCTGAATTGATATATGCCATCATATTGTAGAAGAATCCAAGTCTTTCATATTATGGGTGTAAGGTAATCCATGTACAATTTTATTAATAGTTTAATTAAAAGAATTGAGGAGCAGAACAACAATAGGGTGGTTTTCTCTTAAAATGGTTTCCACCAGAAATACTTGTGTCCTTATGTGTGCATGCTTGTGTTGATATTTTTTATGGTTATTTCTCATGGTTATTTTGGTTTCAATTTATTACTGCTTATATGTTTTGATGAGATAATCCTGTGAATGTGCATGGATAATAGATATTGAAGAAAAAGTTTAAATTGGTGAAATAATGTATAAGGGTCATCTTACTTATTCACCCCGCCCCCCCCTCCCCACCCCCCACCCCATCTTAGTAGTGAATATATTTCCAACAATTGGTATCAGAGTTAGTGCTCTTTAGTGAAGCTTGACCGCTTGGAGAGTATATCATGGATCATGGCCAGAAGTAAGAAGATGATGTCTCAAAAGGAAAAGAATTTAAAGAAGGAAGAAAATCAGTCCATTGCAATAGAAGTTGCAAATTCAGAAATTTCAGCCAAATCAGATATCTCACGAGGTAATATTTTGAAGGAATTTTTGAATTATAATTTTGATGATTCTTTTGAGTTTGATAGTGATAATGAGAAGAATGTTTCCCACAAAAGGCTGAATATGAATCAACAATTATTGTAATCAAGGAATTAGCTGCTAAAGTAGGAAATCTAATTGGATAATTATATTTTTTTTTCATCCATCTTGATGCATTTGGAGTGGAAAAGTGGAGAAATCATCTGACGAGACTGTTTTTACAAGCATGATCCAGTTTGGCGAAACGAAGTCTGAAACCTTTTTGAGGCATAAAATGATGTTTTTTGGGAGGTAGAATTTTTTCGCCTAAGGGTAGCACCTTTTCATATTATTCTACACAAAAATATTTCCAACGACGCAAGAATCGCATCAATTGGAGTCCGTATGCAAAAGTTATGCCACTCAGAAGTTGACCTTCCTATTTTCACACCTATAGTTCGGGAGGATGCCACATCAGCACCCAATGTTCATGGAAAAGGGGCTAGCCACATGTTTTTGATGTAACAGACTCTAGAAGAGTCTATTTTGTAACTCTAGTTAATATTTGATGTAGTCAAACTTAACCACTAGTAGGCTATGGGGCTATGTTATAACTCAGCCACTAGGAGGAAGAGGCATTCCATTTCTTTCAAGAGCATTTTGTTCCATAGTCAAGAAAGATAGCCAGGAGAGATAGGAGGTAGAGCACACAGAGAGGATAAGTGCACTATAGAAACCCATGGGCTACAAACATTACTTCTTTGTATATGTAGCCATATTTCTAGACCAAGAAAGGGAGTGAAGCGGCCTCACATTCCAGCTGGGTTTTCTCCTGAATGGGTTTCCCAGAGAGAATATCTTGTGTATTATGTGTGTGTGAGATTATTTTGTCGTTCTCTACTTTTCTACTTGGTTTACTTTTATATGCATGCACTAATTATAGTTAATTTTAAAAATCTAGAAATTAAATGAAACTGTAATAGTGTCGAATCTTAGATTTTTAATATAATATTATCAGATCTGTTGTGACAAATTGTCTAGTGGAATATCCACGACAATTTACGGATCCTGTAGAGGTTAGGTTTTCGCGGCTCAAAAAACAAGTCGTGGATATAAACCGCAATGTAAACCTCCTCATGACGACCCTAAGAAAAATGCTGGGGATATTTGGAGAAGAATGGGGTTCAAATGCATATGACAAATCAGAAGGGAGATTAGGAGATCGGGAAGACATAGACAACCAGCCGAAGAAAGAACCTGGAAAAGATCAACCCAGTTCGAGTGTCGTGAACCAATCCCTGTTTAAAGTGGAAGAAAAAGTCAATATCAAGCCATACCACGACGAGATCGACGCTCTGAAGTTGAACCACTAGTTGCAACAACTGGAACTTTATTTTAGTATCCATCAGATCAAGGAAGGGAATAAGATCTCATCTACGCGGCTGAAATTGGAGGGCCATGCACTGACTTGGCTGGAGATCCACACAAAAACCCTAAGGTTGGAGGGATAAACTGCAGTGACTAAGTGGGAGGATTTCCAAACCCTCATTAAGTCACATTTTTATCCCATTGGGTATGTGGAAGACTAATGGATTTGGTGGCATTACTTTAGGCAAAATCCAAGCCAAAGCGTCTAGGAGTACACCACAGAATTCCAGAAGATGGCTATAATGTTGGGTATCTCTTCAAAGAACCCATATGTACTCCTCAAGTATTTGGGGGGTCTGCATCGCCATCTGTGTGAGAAAGTGATGTTGTTCAAGCTCAAAACAGTGGATACGGCTTGTGTATAAGCACAATACTTGGAGAACATAGGCCTAAAAAGAGGGAAATCAAGCGGATCGAACAAAAAGGAGAAACACGACGCTTGTAAGGATGGGAAGAATAAGCAAAAAGGGGAAGAAGATAAAAATATGACAGCCACAACGCACTAGTGTTGGAAGTTGCATCTAGAGCTAAACCCGAAGAACAAGAAGAAAGATAATAAGAAGAAGAATCTCATGGCCATTGATTCGAGAAACCAAGTTGAAAGTAGCTTAAACATGGATGAGAATATCGTCTGTATGTCAGTGCAGAAGGAGGTGAATCTGAGTAGCCTTAAACAACAAGAAGAGAAATAAATGGCCAAACTCTTCCATGTAAAGATACAGGTCAAGAAAACGAAGATGGATGCTTTGTTTGACTCAAGATCACAGGAAAATATCATTGCAACATATCTGGTCAAGAAGTTGGGGTTGGAAGTTCATGATCATCCAAACCCATATCCACTGGGATGGGTACATAAGGATGCAGAACTGAAGGTAACAAAATAGTGCAAAATTAGATTTGCTATTAGTGCTAATTTTATTGATGAAGTAGATCTAGATGTGGTTTCCCTTGATGTATGTGGAATCGTGCTTGGGATTCCATACATGTATATGCGTGATGCACTATTCACGAGGAGAGACAACTAATACTCGCTCAACAAGGATGGAAAATCATTCATCATCAATGCGCACAAAGGAAAGTCGAAATTTCACTGGTAAGTGCCAACCAAGCCAAGAAATTGATTAGTTCCAGCAAGAAGTATGTTTTATTGTTTTTAAGAGAAAATCAATCTGTAGAGGAGTCAATAAGAGGCAAGGAATCCCTAGAGAGGTATACTAAGAAACAAAAACAACATTTGGATGAGTTGTTGCAGGCATACAAGGATATGTTTCGAGAGTCTAAAGGGATACTCCCTAAGAGAGAAGTGGAGCACAAGATCCAGCTATTGCCAAACTCCCCATTGCCAAATATTGGGTTGTACAGGTAGTTTGTTATAGAATAAAGTGAGGTGAAGAAACACTTGTAGGAGTTTCTTGAATAGGGTTTCATTCGATTGAGTACATCACCATGTGGGTCACCCATCATCATTATGCCAAATAATGATAGGACTTGGTGGATGTGTATAGATTACAAGGTGTTGAATAAAATCAAGCTCAAGAATAGACACCCCCTACTCAGGATAGATGATATGCTAGATCAGTTGCAGCAATCAAAGTATTTCACCAAGTTGGACTTGAAGTTTAGATATCACTAGGTTCGAGTCAAAGAAGATTAGTTAGTTATGCCATTTGGCCTATGTAATGCACCGGCTACATTTATGAGATTAATGAATGATGTACTGCGCCCTTTTATAGATTCATTTGTTATTGTCTACTTGGATGATATACTGGTATACAGTGCTACCTAGGAAGAGCATATTACCCATTTGACGTAGGTGATGGAAACATTGAAGAAGCACCAGTTGCTAGCAAATCTCAAGAAGTGTGAGTTTGCGCAACAGTCCTTGGTGTATTTGGGATATGTGATTGGTGGAGGAAAATTGAAGATAGATCCTTCCAAGATGGAGGCCATCATGAAATGGTCAATGCCTACTAATGTTACTGAGGTTAGGAGTTTCATTGGAGCAGCACAATACTTGAGGAAATTCATAGCCTCATTTTTAGCGGTAGCAACACTGCTCCACGCCATAATAGCAAGTGGCTTGAGTTTCTAGTGGGGAAAAGGGTAGTAGAAGGCTTTCTATGAGTTAAAGAAGAAGAACAGTGAAGCACCAGCTCTGGCATTACCAAACTTGCAATGGCCCTTTGAAGTGGAGATAGATGTGAGTGGGTATGATATGGGAGTTGTCTTGATGAAGGAGGAAGGCTCGTTTACTACCATTCTAAAGTATTTCATGGGGTAGTTCTTAACTACCTTACATATGATAAGGAGCTCTATGCCACAGTGCAAGATGTGAAGAAGTGGGAGCATTATTTGAAGGGAAAGGAGACAATAATACACATAGATCACTAGTTGTTACAGTACTTGTAGGCTAATAATACGCTACAGCAGACCAGGCACTACAAGTGGATGTGGTTTTTACAACAGTTTCATTTGGTGATCAAGTATAAGAAGGAAAGAACAAAAAAGTTGGATGATATTCTTTCAAGGCCACCCGCATCAAACATTATGGCTTTGGGGACTCTTATGCACATAGATCCATTCACCCATGATGCATATATAGAGGCATATTCAGAATATGAGGACTTTAAGGAGGTGTATCAAGAGTTGCAGAGTCAGAGTCATGTGCACAATGGCGACAACATCGTTGACTACCATCTCCATGATGGGTTACTCTACAGGCTGGATAAGATATTTGTTCCTAAAGGTGATCATTTGCAGCTGATTAGTGAGGCTCAGACTATTATGAAACCAGCTCACAAAAAGATATAAAAGATAGATCAACGCCTTAGAATTCAGCCTCTTCGAGGGGGCAACCTCCTTTACATTACACAAATGAATGATTCTTTGATGATTCAAATGACAAAACCTCCTTTCTGTATATAGGATTCTAGGGAGTCACAATATAACCTAGCTGACCTAACAATAATAATATAAAGGCACAAAAATAACAATAGAGGGATTCTATGGGGCACAGTAATAACGATATGGGGAAAATAGGGGCACAACACTATTAATAAGGGATACAACTTCAATAGTAATGGGGTAATCACTAGTATTATAGGGACCTAACATGCCTCTCTCCTTCAAAAAAGTGTTGTCCTCAATGCTTGAGTAGTTCTGGATGCTTCTGTATAAAATTCTCATCCTCCCATGTGGAATCTTCAGCGGATAAGTTCTTCCATTTGATGAGATACTCCGAAATTGATCGATTGCGTAGCTGTCGAGTTCTTGTTTCTGTGACTGCTTCCAGTTCCAACATAATTTTTCCTTCCTCGTCAAGTTCTGGCGATATTGTTTGAACTGGGAGCTTGTCGCCTATAACCTTCTTTAAACATGAACCATGGAAAACTGGGTGCACCCGAGAAGCTGCAGGAAGCTCCAATTTGTATGCCATAGTACCAATCTTTTGCAACACCTTGCACGGACCATAATACTTTGGTGATAATTTATTATCCTTCTTAGCTTGCTTGAGGGACATTTGTTTATATGGTTGTAGCCGTAGGAATACCCAATCACCTACATCAAAACTTTTTTCGCTGCGATGTTGATCTACCTATTGTTTCATTCTATTCTGTGCCAACACAAGGTTATCCTTTAAGAGTTGGAGGACTTGTTGTTGATGCTCGATGTGATGTTCCACTGCTTGAACCTTAGAATTTTCTCTTAAATATGATCTGATGGATGGTGGCTGATATCCATAAAGTGCCATAAATGGGGTCATTTTTGTTGTTGTATGGAAAGAAGTGTTATACCACCATACAGCCAGAGGCAACCATTTGACCCATTGTGTCTGTTTATTAGATACAAAGCAACAAAGATATCCTTCCAAACATTTGTTTACTATCTCAGTTTTCCCATCAGATTGAGGATGATAAGATGAGCTATGAGCTAACTGAGTACCAAGACAAGAAAATAATTCTGTCCAAAAATTTCTAGTGAAAATGGGATCTCTGTCACTTACAATAATCTTTGGGTTTCCATGTAGCTTTTGAATTGTTTCCATAAATGCAGTAGAAATTGTACTGGCTTTAAATGGATGTGATAATGCACAAAAGTGTGCATACTTGGTAAGTCTGTCAACTACCACCATGATGATACTCTTTCCCTTAGACTTGGGTAAACCTATGATAAAATCGATTGAAACCTCCTCCCAACATTGGCTTGGAATGGATAAAGGTTGTAATAGACCTGGGGTCTTAATTTTTTCAGCTTTATTTTGTTGGTAAACCAAACATTCCGCCACAAACTTTTGAATATCCGATTTAAGGCCATCCCAAAAAAACTCCTTCTTAACCCTGTGGTAAGTTTTTAAAAATCCTGAGTGCCCTCCTAAGGGAGAACTGTGCAATTCCATAAGAATATTTTGTTTGAGCTCCAAATTCTTATAGAGGCATAAGCGATCTTTGTACCATAACAAATAATTTTGCCATCTAAATGTATTAGATGTACTGGAATATTGTTGTAACTTTCGAATAAGTGCCCACACTTCTTCATCATTCTTCCATTCCTCCCTTGCATAGTTTATCCAATTTGGTTGGATAATAGAAATGGCGCACAATAATGCTTCCACATCCTCATCCTTTCCTGAGAGTGCATCTACCACCACATTTTTCTTCCCTCTTTTTTAGATGATTTCAAAGTCATAACCCAACATCTTTGTGATCCACTTTTGTTTCTCTTCAGAGGATAATATTTGTTCTAAAAAGTATTTAAGGCTATCATGATCCGTTTTTACCTTGAAGTGTCTTCCCATTAGGTAGGGTCGCCATTTCTTAAGTGCATGTAGTATTGCCAACATTTCCTTCTCATAAACAGCTTTATGTAAAAACTTTCCTTTGATTGGACGACTTTAAAAAGCCATGGGTCTTTCATCTTGCATTAAAATAGCACCAATTCCATTTCCTGAAGCATCACATTCCATAATAAATGTTTTTGTGAAGTCCGGTGTAGCTAAGACCGGTGCTTGGAACATTGCCTCTTTAAGATGTTCGAAGGCCTTTGTTGCTTTTGGATTCCATGAAAACGCATCTTTCGTCAATAATGTTGTTAGAGGTGCTATTATTCTCCCATAATTCTTAACAAACTTGCAATAATACCCTGTCAACACGAGAAATCCTCACAGATGCTTTATGGATGTGGGGATTTTCCATTCCTTAATGGATTTAGTTTTTCTAGGGTCTACCTTAACTCCTTCATGAGATACAATATGACCCAAACATTCCACCTCTTGTACTCCAAAGAAACATTTGGATCTTTTTGCATATAATTGTTTCTCCTACGATAGTTGTACCACCCTGTCAACATGTTCAACATGATCCTTCCAAGACTTCTTGTAGATTAGTATATCATCAAAAAATACTAATACAAATTTTCTAAGGAAGGATTTGAAAATGGAATTCATCAAACCTTGAAATGTAGAAGGTGCATTGGTAAGGCCAAAAGGCATGACCAAAAATTCATAATGACCCTCATGAGTTCTAAATGCTATTTTCAAAATGTCTTTAGTCTTCATTCTGATTTGATGATATCCTGAACGAAGATCCAACTTGGTGAAGTAAATTGATCCATGCTTCATCCAGTAATTCATCAATGACAGGAATGAGAAAGTTATCTTTAATAGTGAACTTGTTGAGCTCCCTATAATCCAGACACATGAGCCATGATCCATCCTTCTTGTGCACCAATACTACTGAAGTAGAGAAATAACTTTGACTAGGTTTAATTATACTAACCTCTAGCATTTCTGCAACCATATGTTCAATTTCACTCTTTGGGCATAGGGATATCTGTACAGCCTTATGTTTGGAGGAACACTTCCTGGAATCAGATGAATAGCATGATCATGATCACGAATAGGTGGGAGACCTTTGGGAGTCTCAAATACCTTGGAAGGATTGTCTAATACTTTTTGGAGATTTGGAGAAATAGATGATTTCAATGTGGAAACATCTAGCGAACATAATTGTGCAATTACACCTCTTTGTTACTTTTTTAGAAGCTTTGTCATACTGTTAGAGCTGATTATCTTTCCTGGTTTCCCTGCAATACCCCTTAATTCAACTTCCTTTCCTTTCGTAGAAAATTTCATGAAAAGTTCTTGAAAATTAAAAGCTATTGTACCTAAGGATTGTAGCCATTGGACTCCTAATACAACATCAGCACCTCCCATTGGAATGGAAAGCATTGGGCTAGTCAATACATATTCTCCCATAGATAGCTTGATATTATGGCACTTTTCAAAGAAATTTATTGTTCCTCCATTTGCAATCGTCACTTGACACTCTGGTGCTGGATATAGGAAGCAATTCAATTCTTTTGCTACCTTACAATGAATAAAATTGTGGGTACTTCCTGAATCAATCAACACTATTACCTTTTTCTTCTTGATTTGTCCTTCTATCATGATGGTTTGAGGAGTGGTAATTATAGACAATGCATTACAAGATATGTTCAGATTCATTTCTTCTTTATCTAGGCTTTCTTCCTGGAGTATATCCTCTTCTTTTGACCTTTCTTGCTCCTTTTCTTCTTCCTCTTCACAATCTATGTAGAATAATTTCTTCTCAGCACACTTATGACCTTTAGTGTATTTTCTATCACAACTGTAACAAAGCCCTTTTGCTCTTTTTTCTTCCAATTGTTGTGTATCAACCTTATAGGTTGTGGAAGACTAGGGGCAACAACACTTCCATCTTTATAGTTGTGAGTGGTACGCTTCCTGGTTGCCATAATTTTGCTTTCCTTTTTTCTTTCTAACCTGAATGCCTTCTCTAATGAATTAGGTTCCCAAAGGTGAACATCATGTTGGATATTATCCTTTAAAGTTCCTATGAACACATCAATCCTATGCTCCTTTGGAATATTTTTTACCCTTATGTTCAATTTTTGGAACTCCTCAATGTGCTCCATTATTGAACCCTTTTGTTTGAGACTTATCAATTGGCTAAAAAAAGTGTTTCTTTTTGTATCCTCATAATGTGCTGTCAATTCTTCCATAAAAAGTTCCCAAGTGATAATTTGTTTACGAGAGCAAAGCCATTGATACCATACAAACTGATTTGGTTCCAAATATAAAGTTGCAATACGTACCTTTTGTGTGTTTTGTACATTATTGAGATCGAAAATTTGCTCCATCTGTAATATCCATGTTGCGGGATCCTTTCCATCAAACTTCCTCATATCGATTTTTGAAACATGGTGGGTCTTCGATCCAACATTAGAGTCTATGAAATCATGATTAACATTTCTTTTGTTCGCATCATGAGTTTCCTTTACTACCCCTTCACCATTAGTAAGTATTTATTGTAGAAAATTTGTCAAATCTATCTTCAAACCATCAATCTTAGCTTCCACACCCTTTATCTTAGATTCCACGCCATTTATCTTAGCTTCTGTTAGCTTTTTTGACAGTGAAATTTGTTGCACTTGGTCTTGTAATTTTGATATATCATGTAGCATTTCTTCCTCTTCTTCATGAGTCATGCTAGAGCTTTCAGGCTGCTTACTAGGTGTTTGCATTTTCTTTCCTTGGGGAATCAGCTGCCGATAATAATTCTCTACTATGCCCTTTGAATTCCTTCAAAATATTTTTTCAAACCAAGCTTAAGCAAAAATTTAAAAAAATCTACACACCTTTTTTCACTTTGTAGGAGCTTGATATTGCCTCTGATTTATCTCTGTAATTTTGGATCATCCAATTATGAAATTGTGACCTGTAGTAGCCCTCTGTGTCCTCTTTCCAATGCCACCAGTTTGATCCCAATTGGATTCTCCAAGGAAGAGTTAGGCCAAATCACCCACAGTGACCTGATTATAGACTAGTTCGTAAGAGTGAACTTGTACGACATGCCACGTGTCCCTGTTTCGACCTCTAGCTCTGAAAAATATATACAAGAAACTACAGTCCGTCCTCTTTCTATACCTTCTTACGAAATTTCAATCTGATGCTCACAGAGAAAGTTACAACGATTTTCCCCAGGTCACCTGTTTGGAATGTAATTCAGGAGTCTACAAAAAGACCAACTTCCTCAGATCATATATCCGCAAATATAGCGCGAAAAGCTCTGAAATTTGGACTGTAGGTTTAGTGTGATTTCGTCTCAAATGGGTGTTTTTTTTCACTTCTAAAACGTTGCAAAAAAAAGTTATAGTGAAAATTCCACGATGACCTATTTGGAGCAGCGAAACCCTAGAATCCAAAGCTCTGGTACCAAATGTTATGAAACCAGCTCACAAAAAGATAGAAAAGATAGATCAACACCTTAGAGTTCTACCTCTTCGAGGGGGAAACCTCCTTTACATTACACAAATGAATGATTCTTTGATGATTCAAATGACAAAACCTCCTTTCTATATATAGGAGTCTAAGGAGTCACAATATAACCCAGTCGACCTAACAATAATAATATAAAGGCACAAAAATAACAATAGAGGGATTCTATGGGGCACAGTAATAACAATATGGGGACAATAGGGGCATGACAATATTAATAAGGGATACAACTACAATAGTAATGCTGTAATCACTAGTATTATAGGGACCTAACACACACCTCCAAGGTTGCAGGGAACTTTGGTGTAGGGAAGACCAGGGCTAACTTGCAGAGGTATGTGTATTGGCCCAAGATGTAAGAACAAGTAGATAGGTTCATAAGAGGATGCATTCTTTGTTCTACCAGCAAGCCTAGCAATAGGAAACAAGGTCTGTATCATCCCTTAATTGTACCTACTCATCTTTGAGAAATCATTTCAATGGACTTTGCGGGAGGTTCACCGAAAAGTAGGAAGGGACATGACTACCTGTTCGTGGTAGTTGACAAGTTCAACAAGATGTGTGTTTTGATGCCCTATAAAAATACCATCAATGGACAAGAAGCAACAAAATTATTCTTTGGATAGGTCTGGGTACACTTTGGGATACCAAGGATCATCATTTCAAACAGGGAGACAAGATTTCTCAGTCCATTCTGGACGACATTGTAGGAGAAGATAGACACGAAGTTGAAGAGATCTACAACATTCCATCCACAGACAAATGGGAAGACAAAAGTAGTCAATAGGACTTTAGTGCAACTTCTAAGGGGTTACAACTAGAAGCATCCAAAGACCTGGGATGAAAATCTAGTATAGATACAACAATTTTATAATAGAGCAGTCCACACTTCTACGGGAAAGTCCCCATTTGAAACTTGTTTTGGATATTTTCCACTTACACCTTTGGATATTGCATATGGGAAACAAGGAGGAGTGAAGGAAGATATTACAGGAGATGATTTGAGGGTTGAAAAAATTATATAGAAGATTTGGCATATCCTTCTACAGGTACATGAAACATTGTAGGAGTCGCGGGTGAAGTATAAGGTCGGGCATGATTAACACAAAATAGAGAAATCATTCAACATGGGAGACATGGTATGGCTACAGTTGAATAAGGAGACGTTGCACGGGCCTGATAATAGAATCAAGGCTCTAAGGTATGGTCCCTTTGAGATACTGGAAAAGGTGGGTGATAACGCCTATTGAATCAATATACTACCATATATGCACATCTACTTAGTTGTAAATGTAGAGAATTGGAAACTCTATGAGCCTTCCATGTTAGATCATGAAGAGGAACATGCCCTACCTTCTGTGGAGGATTTGGCACCAGACGCTCAGGAAGAGTTGACTAAAGATACAGTTTTGTAGAAGAGGTCCAGAAGCATAAGACAAGGGCAACAAGATCTTTGGCAGATTGGGTTGAAGGGACAACTTCCAGGCAAAGCTAAATGGTACAATAGAGAGAAGGTAGAGGAAAATTTTCCTCACCTCATTTAGTAAAATCTTTTGGGGACCAAAAGCCTCCAAAAATGGGGAGGTGTGATATGAATTGGATCATTATATTTTTTTCATCCATTTTAATGCATTTGGAGTGGAAAAAGTGAAGGAATCAACTCACTGGACTGTTTTTACCAACGGGACCCAGTTTGGCGAAACAGGGTCTGAAACCTTTCAAGAGCATTTTGGGGCATCAAAAGATGTTTTTTGGGGGTAAAAATTTGTCTCCAAAGAGTAGATCATTTTCATGTTATTCTACACACATAAATCTTTCCAATGAAACAATAATCGCATTAATCGGAGTCCGTATGAAAAAGTTATGCCACTCAAAAGTTGACCTTCCTGTTTTCACACCTATAGTTCGAGAGGATGTCACGTCAGCCCTCATTATTCCTGGAAAAGGGGCTAGCCATGTGTTTTTTATTTAAAAGACTCTAGAAGAGTCTATTTTGTCACTCTAGTTAAGATTTTATGTAGTCAAACTTAACCACTAGTAAGTTATCAGGCTATGTTATAACTAGGCCACTAGGAGGAAGAGGTATTCCATTTATTTCGAGAGAATTTTGTTGCATAGTTGAGAAAATATAGCTAGGAGAGATAGGGGGTAGATCACACAGAGAGGATCTATGCACTGTAGCAACCCACAGGCCACAAACATTACCTCTTTGTATCTACAGCCATATTTCCAGACAGAGAAAGAGAGCGAAGCGGCCTCACCTTCCAACTGGGTTTTCTCTCGAAAGGGTTTCCCAGAGAGCATATCTTGTATATTATGTGTGTGTGAGATTATTTTGTCATTATCTACTTTTATTCTCGTTTTAATTTTACATGCATGCACTAATTACAGTTAATTTTATACATCTAGAAATTAAATGAAACTGTAATAGTGTAGAATCTCATATTTTTAATATAATATTATTAGATATGTTTTGATGCACTGTCGAGTGGAATATCCACGACAATCTATAGATCACAGGAGATCATGGATTCTTATTGTAAATCATTTGGTATTGGTCATAGAGTCATGAACCATGTTTGGCATATGTTTTAATGTGAGTTATGAGAGTTGCTTCGACTATGTATTAGTTGTTAGTAGTGTTGGTACAACCATGCATTTCAAGTTTTATTTTTGTACACTCTCATACTTATCATGGTGGGACAATATTGAGTCATATGAGTTATGGTTCGGCCATATATGACCTCATTGATGTACTTGTACATCAATGTATTATTAGTCTTGTAGTCACGTAATAAGCATATGAGGCCATATACTTTGTTGGATATCTTTTGGTCATAGTCTTTGGTCCATGTGGAGTATCCTCTTGCATATGGCAAGGAGGTAGTGACGTCCATGTACATCAATTTACTTTCAACCATGGATATGTTTGTATTCATTGGAGTATGATTGGTCATACTGTTGTGACCTGTCATCATGGATTTGTTGTTACCATGACTACTTCATAGATATGTTTCATTGTTGCTAGTGTTTTATGAGTTTTATGTTGGGGAGTACATTGTGGGGAGGATGTATTTATTGATGGCGATTGAGTGTTGGTTGGATCTTTTTTGTTGTTGGTGTGGATTTGATCATAGTTTTTTCTGCTAGTTGGTCACATTATGCTATTGTTTCTATATGATGGTGATATGATCATATAATGCTTCCATGTGTTGGTGATTTGATCCGTTGTTTCCACTATCACATGGATTATGCTACTATTGTTTTAAGGGAGAGATTGTTCTTTCAATGTTAGTTGCTGCTGAGTGAGATTTTATCGTTGTCATTGGTAGGAGATGTATGTTGCTACTCTAGTGTGTTGATGATTGGGTATTGCTTACATCCAAGGGGAGTTGTGTTGTTTTATTTTAGTATTTCACTCCATTGTTAATCACCTACATATGATTGTGAGTGGAGTTTATGTTTTTGTTGATGGAGCCCCTTGCATGTTGAGGAGTATATAGCATTCATCATTCACATGTTTATCCCTTTTCCATTTCTTTCAAAGGGAGATAATGTGAGGATGTTTGATTAAATCATTTCTTCATCAGGGGTTGACATCAATGCCAAAGGGGGGTATTGTTGGAATTGATGTGCATTGCAGTGTTGCAGATGTGTTGGATGGTTTTCTTTGATGTCAACTTGGTTGCTTGGGTTGCATGTGTGTTGGATATGCATATGTATAGGTGGTTGCGGGTGGATTGCGTAGATGATTTGTTGGATTGGATTTGGCATATCTATTAGCATGGAGATGTGTAGGTTTTAAACCTGTATAGAAATTAGTTGCAAATGAATTCTTAAAAAACAAAAAATAAATAATGGTGAGAGCATAAAACATAAAACATATATACACAGATATTTTCCCTTGCATCCCAAAACTGGGACTACCAAATTTATTTTTTCATTATTATTCCTTTTAGTGTTACAATACATATATATACATGTCAAAGCATCCAAATAAACCCAATCCATTAACTCTGGATTATAGCATAACCATAGTTCCCTTGAGTAGAACTACAAAATACCATGGGAAGAAAACCATAATGACCAAAACCATGTGCGAAATCCATGCAAAAAACCATAGGTAGGTCTACCCACTTGATATAGGGTCCAAAAGAAAGCCTTGGGCATTGCCCCAAACCCTGTAGAGGGGAGCCATCGCCACTTTAATCCCCCCAACAAGGGGGGTTGTTGCCCCCCGATGACCCCCTCAATGCGCCCGACATTACGAAAGGGGGGTTCCCCCCTGCCCCCCCACCCCGCCCCCCCCACCCCCCCGCCCCCAACCTCCCAACTTTGCACGTGGGACTAATCATGGAAATACTATAACACACACCCAACATTCTCCCACTTCTTCTTTTCTTTTCCACATAGGCTATCACAAGAGAGCTTAGTCATTGGTACAACCCTACAATGCCCATTGTTTCTCTACACCAAGAAAACTTGTCAGTTCTCACAGACTTCATCAATGCATCTGTAGTATCCTTTAAACTGTCCACCTTTACCAGCAACACCTTTTTGTCGTCAACCATATCTCTCACAAAGTGATATTGAACATCAATGTGCTTTGTCTTTGAATGATAAGCAGGTTTCTTTCCCAATAAAATTACCCTTTGGCTGTCACAGTCTATCCGTATATCTCACATACTAACCACATACTTGAACATAATCTTTGCAACCAAATTTCTTAATTGCTTGCATGAGTGGTTGTCATGTATTCTGGTTCTGTATTTGAAAGTGACACTGCATATTGTCTCTTGCTCATCCAACTGACGGAACCTCCAAATAGGTTAAACAGATACCCACTTGTAGATCTTCTCTGATCTAGATCTTCAGCCCGGGCTGCATCAACAAAGCCATGGATTTCCAAAACTCTGTCCAATCTTGGTCTACCTTAGTAGCACAAACCATAATCACTAGTGCCACGCAAATACCTGAAAACCCACTTCACTACTATCCAATGTACCTTGCTTGGTTTTGACATAAACTTACTCACTAATCCCACTGCATTTGCAATGTTTGTTCTAGTACAAAGCATTGTATTCATCATGCTACCAACTGCACTTTCATAAGGAACACGGGACATGTCCTCTTCCTCTTCTTGTGTCTTGGGACATTGTTCAACGGATAACTTTACACCTACAGGAATAGGAACCTTCATTGGTTTACTATTCTGCATATTAAACCTCTATAGTATTGTCTCAACATACTTCCTCTAGTTTAACCAAAGCTTCCTCTTTTCTTGATCTCATTTAATTTCCATGCCCAAAATATAGTTTGTAGCACCAAGATCCTTCATGTCAAATTTGGAGGACAATTGGATCTTCAAATCTTGGATAATTTCTTTGTCATTTCCAATCAGGAAGATATCATCCACATACAAGACCATATAAATAACACGGTCACCAATTAAATTAAAATACATATAGTGATACACTTTGCTTCTAGTGAAGGCAAGTCACCGTATAAATGTATCAAATTTTTTATACCACATCCTTGGTGTCTATTTTAACCCATACAAAGACTTTTTGACCTGCATACCAGTTATTTATTTCCCTTCACTACAAAGCCTTCAGGTTACTTCATGTAGATCTCTTCTTTTAGATCCCCATGAAGAAATGTTTTCTTCACATCCATTTGTTCTACCTCAAAATCAAAAGCAACAAAAATAGATAAAAGTAATCTAATAGATGCTACCTTGGAAAAAAGAGAAAAACTATCACCAAAATCGATTCCCGACACCTGGGAATAACTGTTTGCTACCAACTGATATTTGTATTTCTCCACCTTGCCTTCTACATTCATCTTCTTCTTAAACACCCATTTGCTTCCAATGGGTTTCCTTCCAGCCGGCAACTCCACTAGATCCCAAGCCTCATTTTTGTCCAAAGATGCCATTTCATCAACCATGGCCTCTTTCCAGAGTTTTACATCCTCTGAATCAACTACCGCCCTGACAGCTTTGGGATCACATTAGTAATAGATAAAGAAAATTTTTAACAGAAAGCAGATGGTGTATACCTTTCTGGTTGCCTTCTTTCTCGAACTGATATTCTCACAACTGGAGTTTGCGGCTCTTCATCTTCTAATTCCTATTTTTCTATAGAGTCTGATTCTTCCTCCTTTAGCTCAAACTCTATCTTCTTAGGTTCCTTTGGTAGGACTTTATTTTTAATAAAAAATTTCACCTCTCTAAACACCACATCTCAGTTGTACACAACATTCCTTATTTCTGGGTTCCAAATATTATAACCTTTTAAACCATCCTTCTACCCATTAAAGATGCATCTTTTAGATTTACTATCCAGCTTATTTATTTTCTCCTTTGGAACATGTACATATGCATCACAGCCAAATACCCTCAGATGTGAAAGAGAGGGTTTCTTACCAGTCCATACCTCATGTGGAGACTTATCCTCCAATGCTGATGAAGGTGATCTGTTGACCAGGTATCATGCAGTCTCCACCACCTCTACTCAGAATTCTTGTCCTAACTCGACACCACTAAGCATGCTTCTTTCCTTTTCCATCAATGTCCTGTTCATTTTTTCTACAACTCTATTTTGGTGAGGCATGTATCGAATAGTCTTTTGTCATGCTATACCAAACTTCTTACAAAAATCTTCAAATTCCTTCTTGTAGAACTCTCCACCATTATTTGTCCTTGACACCTTTATCTTCTCCTCTATATGGTTTTCCACTAGAGCCTTAAATTTTTGAAACCTGTCAAAGAATTCAGATTTCTTCCTGAGGAAATATATCCATGTATTCCTTGAGAAGTCATATATAGATGATACATAGTACATAGACTTACCTACTGATGGAACCAACACAGGTCCAAACACATAATTATGCACAAGATCTAATATCCCTTTCACCCTTTTAGCACCAGAGGGGAAACCACCCAATTTTTCTTCCCATATACACAATGTTTACAGAAATCGAAATCCAAAGAGAAATTAGACATACCTTCTACAATACCATTACCGTGAAGTATTTGAATGCCCTTCTCTCCAATATGTCCAAGCCTTTGATGCAATATCATGGTCTTTTCTCGAAAAACCACTAGATTTTCTGCTACACTTTCAGGAAACACAGAACTATTACACCCACCAAAAATAATACTACCTAGAAGCTTGTATAGAGTTCCAATCCGAACTCCCTGCATCAATACTAGTGCTCCTCGAAACATTTTGCAAGTATCTTTCACGATTTTTTTTACACCTGCATCATCCATATTGCTTACAAAAATTAGATTTATGGCCAATGTACAACTATGCAGAACACCCATAAGTGTTCTAATCCTTCCACCTTCAACTTCAACTTGACTTTTCCACATCTGACAATTCTAGCCTTCTTTTCATCCCCTAAGAAGACATCACCACCATCATGTTTCTCACTCGCAGAATCACACCCTATGGGGAGTGAAGTGAGAGGATACACCTGAGTCAATCAACTTTGCCTCATGATCTACATGTGTACTTGAAGAAGAAGCCAAGTACACATCCCCACCTTCCTCTGAGGTGGTTTTCACCTCTGTAGCAGGAGCATCATTAGATATCTTTCCTTTCTTAGGAGCTTTATATCTGCATTCATTTTTGAAGTGCCCTTCCTTTCCACATTGCCATCACACCTTTACAGGTTTTCCTAGAGATTTAGATCTCCCTCTAGATTTAGATATCCCACTCAAGGACTTGTTTTTGTTTCTGTTCTGAGACTGTGCTCGTATAGACAAAGAATCTCCTTTTTGGCCCTCCATATTCTTTCGTCTCATCTCCTCCGACAACAAGGATGAGACTATTTCATCAAACTTCAAGGTAGTTGTATTGCTACCTATTGCAACAACTAGACTATCCGACAAATATGGTAGACAACACAATAAATGGATGCACTTATCTTCATCTGAAATTTTAATATCAACAGATAAAAATTGGTTTACCATAGTATTAAAGGCTTTCAAATGCTCTATCACTGAGTATCCATCCTTCATCCTCACATTATACAGTTTTTGCCATAGGAAAAAATTGTTCGCTAGAGACTTAGATTGGTACAAAGTCCCTAACTTGTCCCACAAAGCCTTCATCATATCTTCCTCTGATACATTCAACAATAGTGAATCTGAGATACACAATCATATTTTTCTCTTTGCTTTCCGGTCCAACTCCCCCCAGTCTTCATCTGACATTTTCATTGGTTTAGTACTAGGACCTATTGTGATCCACTGATCTTTATCCACCAGTAGATCCTCCATCTTGAGTTTACACAACTCAAAACTCTGACCATTAAATTTCTCGATCTCTATCTTTCCACTACTCACCATCTTTTTTCATCGCAAGAATTGATCCTGTAGATCTCCCACTGAATAGAGTCTACCATAGGCCTAAGAAAAACCCCTCAGTAGCAAAGGCATCCCCTTGAAGATGAAACAAATCTCAAACCAAATGTAGGTTTTAACCTTGTACAAAAATTACTTGCAAATGAATTCTTAAAACTAGAAAATAAAAAATGTCGAGAGAATAAAACATAAAACATATATACACAAAGATTTCCCCTGGATCCCAAAACCGGAACTACCAGATTGATTTTTTCATTATATTCCTTACAATGTTACAATATATATATATACATGCTGAAGCATCCATAAACCCCAATCCATTAACCCTGGATTAGAACATAACCATAGTTCCCTTGACCAGATCTACAAAATACCATGGCAAGAAAACCATCATCATGTGTGAAATCCATGCACAAAACCATAGGTAGGTTCTCTCACCTAATATAGGGCTTGTCATGGAAAGAATATAACACGCACCCAACAAGATGTGTAGATGGATCTATGATTTGTACATGTTGCATATAGAGTGTGAGCAGAGGATGTCATGGTCCTCATGATCATGTTGTTGTAGAGAGTTGTATGTGGTGAGGTGTTTGGTTATACCTTGGTTATGCATATAATTGTTTGGTTATACAGTTGTTGGGACAGGGTACCCTGCGATCAATTTTGGGGCAAAAGCCCAAGTTTTGGGGCAAAAAGCCCAAGTTTTTGTTATGTAAAGTGTAAATTCTCCACAAGTTATGATCGCAGATAGCGTAGATAGTAAGTGTAATAAATGGATTTTCGCTTCTATTATGTAAGTTGTGTCAGCTTGTATAGACCTACCCATGGTTCGTGAACCATGGGATTGTATAAAAAGGAGAGTCTTAGAGAGTCTAAGGCAGTTCAATTAAGTTCAGAAGATGATGAATGTAATGGGTCATTAGAAGTGAAGAGCAAAGAGTCTTAGAGTAGAAGAGAGGTTGTACAGCTGTGTGTGCAGAGGTCTAGATTAGAGTCCGCAACTGAGTGCGCGGACCCTTGCAGCTGAGTGCACAGGGTACTCTCGAGTCTGTGAGCATAAATGAAGCATCAATAATGAGATTATTCTAGAAATATATGTGTTTTGTCCATTTAATTCTGTTATGAATGATTGCGTTTATGTTATGATAAATTATGGGTTTATGATTTAATACTATATTGATGCACGATTCTGCATGGTTTACATTGTTATATGAATGCAAGTACTAATATCTATTTACACGAAGAATATCTTAATGCATCAGACACTTAAGCCGATCTGGGTAATAATAGATTTAAGAGTGATTACATAGGCACGTAAGTGGTTGATTCGCTTGTTTAGGGTCCGCGAAAGACAGTCGTAGACCTTCGCGAAGGCTTAGAGGCTGGTAAGAGGGGGTTATATCGATAAGCCTGAAGGGCTTATCGATCTATGGGAAGGAAGGTTTAGGGCATAAAATGACATCATAACCATCTCTGGGTGCAGAAACTTGGTTCCAGCATCCCCCCATATTACTTTGGGTGAGACTTCAGTTCGCGCTCCATGGATTGATGCTAAAAGGTCCAGTAGTATAGGAATTTGTTTGGAAAACTAAACTCTGAACCTCGGTCAGGACCCACTAAGCCAACAAATGGTTCTGTTTCTGAGATCAGGATCGACATAAAGAGATGTGTGATGTCGCATCACTGGAACCCAACAAAGAAAGAAATTGAAGACTGGTTGGATAGGAATATCCATGAATTCATGGCGCAAGAAAACAAAAATCTGTGATTGACGAAAGAATAGTGGTTGGATAGGTATCTGTACACAAAGATACACGAAATTTTCTTCTGTTCCTTCTCAGTCAAATTATACAAGTGGATCGCTAAACTAGCGAACGACTAGGGAAGGTGGAGGCTTGACGGTCCAATAGTGTGGACCCTGGAGTTAGTGCGGAGATTGGAAGCCTCTGAAGATATGATCACACGCGCTGTTGATCACTGGCTTGTTCATTTTCTCAGGGGATTTGTGACAAATTTCGTTGTCGATACCTTGGTTAGCTATAGTGAAGCAGAGCGATGCTTCTTCAAAGGACCGTGAGGTAAGTATCTAAGGTCTTTGAATACTTGGATTAAAATGATCTTGTGTGAAAAGTGGGTTATGCAATTACCTTGATGTTTGGAGCTATGCGAAGTGGAAATTTATTCAGGGATAGAAGGGGAACTGGACCTGAATATAGCCTGTTGATTGAGCCTCCTTTGAGTGACAATGAAGAAGCAATACAGGCTTCCCCACATAGCGTTATCTAGTTAATAAGGCGAGGATTCCTGCGAATACCCCATCAACCCAGACCACCTCCATATTCACCTCCACCACATACACCTTTGCCCACACCGCCACCACCTCCACCACTGTTCAATATGGCGAATATAGTGAAGTTGCCTATTTTCAAGGGCTTGGGAAATGAGGACCCAAACCAGTTTTGGTTCATCGCGAAGGCTATGTGGAAAGCCCAAAATATTACAGATGATCAGATGAAGAAAGAAACATTGGTTACTACTTTAGAGGAACGTGTGCTAATCTGGTACATTAAGTACTGCACTGATAACTTGACAGCTGTGTTGGCAGACATTCAAACGATGCTAAATAAGGAATTTAGTAGGCCCAAGTTAGAAGAACAATCAATCGTGGGATTCAAGGAGATCATGATAAAGTCTGGTGAGATGCCCTAGGAGCTGGATCAGAGATTAAAGTGCGAGATATGTGAATCTAACATGAATCTTACGGATGGGGAGCACTGTGAATGGTTTGTGGCTTTGTTCTTGCCTCATCTAAGGGTTGTTTTATCACAACAAAAGATTGGGACCCAGGTGGAGGCCTTGGAGATTGCGATGAGATTGCACGAGACACCAATTCAAAATGCTGATTTGGGAGTTCAGAAAATTTACACGGAGTTGCAGAACCTTTTCTTAGAATTCCAAAGTCTGAAGAAGGATAGAGTGGCTCGGCCAAAGGTGCATGAAGAAGTTTGGTGTTTTAAATGTAAGATTCAAGGGCATGATAAAGATCATTGCCCTATCTTCATGAATTATGTTGCAGGGGGCAGGCCGATTCCTCTGAGGCTGGAAGCTCAAGAAGGTCCAAGTACAGGGCCCGCACTATGGTGTGCTATCTGTCAAGTAGCTGGAAAACATGCGACAGATAATTGCCACTTGCTGCAGAAATTTGTACAGACACCGCAACAACTCTTCTGCAACTTCTGCAAATCGGTAGGTCACGAGGAGCGCAATTACCGTAGTTACGAGTTAATGATGGAGAGAATGCCCGTGTATTGAATGTAGACAAAAACTCAGCCTCTAGATCAAGGTGTTGGGGGAGCGCGAATAGGATATCAGGGGCGCAGGTGAGGCCGAGGTGGAGGAGGACCCACACGAGGTCGGGGAAAAGTTATTTGCTACAATTGTGGAGGGCCAGAACACTATGCATGAAAATGTACGAACTAAATGCGCCTGTCGTGCTGATACTGTACTCATTTTGACCACATGACAAAAGATTTCCTTGTATTAATATCTAATATGCGCGAAAAAGGGACGTATCCTCAGCATCCTACCCAGAACCTGCAGATGATGCAGGCTTAATCCCGTGAAGAAGATCCTAATGTGAATATGTGCTGCGAAGTGGAATGATGACTGGTGAAGATAAGGGAAAGCAACTTGAAGAAGGTGAATGGGTCTACAAAGCTCTAGAGAAGGAGGTTGGCTTTGATCTAGAACATGCAAAAGAGACCTTCATGGAAGCAAAGAAAAGCTTCACTGAGGCTTCTACCTTAGGAAGTCAGGATAAGCAGTTTGAAGAAATGGACCCATCCATGCTTACTACCTTTTTGGAGACCTGTATGAAGCTGCTACGCAATAGAAAGGTCGTAAAAGGATTGCAGGAGTTGATCAATAAATGTGTTGGTAATGCCCCTGAGGGATCGCGGGTGGTCAGGAAAACTGGTAAGCATAAGGCAAGAACAGAGCGTGAGATGAGGCTCACCGCGCAAATAGGGGAGTATGAGATGGACCAAGTTACTCTGGAGCTTGGGTCAGATGCGAATGTTTTGTTGAAACAAACATGGGAGAAAATGGGGAGACATGCACTACAGTGGTCTCCTATTCAATTGAGGATGGTGAATCAACCAAAGATTATCCCCATGGGAAGATTGCAAGGAGTGATAATAGATATTGAAGGCGCAAGTGCGTTGGCTAATTTTGAAGTGATAGAGATTGTCGATGACAACAATACCTACCTTGCACTCCTTGGGATCGATTGGGATATTGACATGAATGTGGTGATCAATTTGAAGAAGTGGACATTGTCATTTGAAAGAAAATCACTCCTCGTAGTAGTACCTTTGCACCTTGCCGAAGGATCGCGCTATACTAAACCGGTCAGCGATTATGAAAGTGATGATGATTTAGACCAAATTTATAAGATAATGCTATAAGATAAAGATTGGGTGAATCCGACAGCTGGTGGATGTATTACATGGTACTGTGAAAGCTCCTGCACATCAGATTCAGCTGAGGAATTGGAACACTAGCAAAATAGATTGCACAAAGTGTCTATGCTACACTATAAGATGATGACCAAATTGCTACACTGTGTATCATCGGAGGTAAGAATTCTGCCTTATTATGATGGTTTAATTGATGTTGATAATTTTTTTGATGCATTTGAAAGGGAGGTGATAGAGAAGCATCATTTCCAAGCCTTGAACTTGGCGCTGCGCGCTACGCCTGCAAGATCGTAGGGTACGCATAAAGAAAATTTCGATGGATGGTGTGAGTACAGAAGAATGATGAGGGTGCGGTTTGGTTGCCCAAAGGTGCGATTGACAGAGAAATATGATGGGAGGAGTGATCTGTGTGATCACTTAGAAAAATGGATTGATTCTTATGGAGTAGAACCACAACCGAAGTAGGTGCATCTGTTCTGTCACACTTTGGACGTAATACCAATGAATTGGTACTTGGAAACAGAGCTCCGCCACGACACAGACGAATGGGATATTTTGAGGCAGGGGTTCCTAATGATATTTAGTTTTGTGGATGGATTTGAGGTCATTGATGAAGCGTTGTAGGAGGTCAAAGCAGTGATCTTCAAAATCCCATAGGATACCTTGGGTTTTAATCAACCAAATTGGACCACCCAGCTGCGCCATGTGCTGGAGTGCTACAATGTGACTACTGAAGAAGAAGAGGAGGATCCTAGGAACATTAATATCCCAGAGACAAAAGGTCACTGCAAAGTTCAGGGGCTGCAGATAGAGAATCCAGATATCATCCTGCTGCTGAAAGCTCGACAAGTGAACATTGGGAAATAGGTGGAGCCAAAGTTTGCAAAGATAGGGGACTACTGGGATGACGCTACAGTGGATAAGGTCATTGAGTTGCTCTGCGAGTACCAGGATTTGTTCCCTACAAAGTTTTCAGACCTGAAAGGAATAATAAGCAATTTGGGAGTGATGAAGATAACGTTGAAACCAAACGCGAAGCCTATGAAGCAGTGGCCATATCACCTCAATCCTAAGTACAAGGAGAAGTTCCGCTTAGATTTGGACAAAATGTTATTAGCAGGAATGATTGAACCAGTCGAGGAGTCTGATTGGGTAATTCCTATGGTGGTTCAGGAAAAGAAGCAGAAGGATGAAATAAGGATCTACATAGATATCAAGAAGCTGAATGACGCTTTTGTGCATGATCCTTTTCCAACTTCATTCACCGATGAAGTGCTAGATAATGTAGGAGGACAGGAAGAATATTCATTCACGGATGGGTTCTCGGGGTACCATCAGATCAAGATCTCGCCGGAAGATAGGAGTAAGATGACTTTCATGACCGAGTGGGGATGCTTTCAGTATACTATAATGCCTTTTGGATTAAAGAATGCACGGGCAATATTTTTCCGCGTAGTCTTTGCGGCATTCAAAGAGTTCATTCACAAGTTTTTGGAGGTATAATTTGATGATTGGACGGTGTTTGGATTGGTCAAATGCCATGTAGCTAGTTTGCGCTTGATGCTAGAAACGTGCCAAAGGTATCAGATCACGTTAAGCTTGAAGTAGTGCTTATTTTGTGTCCCTTTTGGAATCTTGTTGGGTCACATAGTGTGCCGACAAGGATTAATGGTGGACCCAGCTAAGATCACAGTTATAATTAATTTGGAGGTACCAAGAAGTGTTAAACAGCTACGTGCAACACTGGGTCATACTGTTTATTACTAAAAGTTCATCAAGGGTTATGCTTAGATTACCACGCCGATAGAGAAACTGTTGAAAGTGGACGCTACATTTTGTTCGAATGAAGAATGTCAGTGGAGCCTATATTTGATAAAAGAAAAGATTATCACTGCACTGATCCTAGTCTTCTCTTATTGAGAGAAGGAATTTCATGTGCATGTGGATGCGTCATGTATTGCGCTGGGAGCAGTACTAACACAGGCTAGTGAAGGAGAACTAGATCACCCGATAGCATTTGCAAGCAGGAAGCTGTCAAAGGTTGAAAAGAGCTATTCAACGACAGAGCGCGAAGGCTTGGCTATGGTGTAAGCGCTCCAGAAGTTCAAGCATTACTTGTTAGGCAGACACTTTAAGATGTACATAGACCATTCTACATTAAAGTACCTAGTCAAAAGGCCTGTGTTGGGGGGGGGGATATGTAGATGGTTGTTGTTGTTTTAGGAGTATGATTTTGAAGTCATTGTGAAGCCAGGGCAATTCAATGTAGGACCAGATCATTTGTCATGCATTGAAATAGGTGAGGAGCCCACTAATTTTGGCGAAGGGTTGCCTAACGTGTAGCTCTTTGCGGTGCACATGGCAGATAATCATTTTGTAGACATCATCCACTTCTTGACTATGGGAACAACTCTCGATGGGTACACTAGTCAACAGAAGAAGGAATTAGTGGTGCATGTGGTAGAATTCTTTGTGATTGTAGGTCATTTGTATAAAATGGGATTAGACGAGATACTGCAACGCGATGTGCCTGGCTTTGAACGAAGAAGTATCCTAGCTAAAGCTCATGGAGGAGCTGCGGGAGGCCATTATGCAGGAAAAGTAACAACACAGAAGATTTTACACGTTGGGTTGTGGTGGCCGGCTTGCATAAGGATTCGAAAGCATATTGTAGGGCGTGTGATGCATGTTAGAGGACAAGTAGGCCATCGCGAAGGGATGAGATACCTCTGAATCCACAAGTATCATTGTAGCCATTCGAAAAATAGGCGAATGATTTTATAGGGCTGATTCAGCATTAAGGAAAAAAGACAGGTGTGCAGTATATCATCACCGCGACTGCGTATTTGATCAGATGGGTAGAGGCAGAACCTATAAAGAACTGTACAAGGGAAAAAAAAGAAAAGTTCTTTTTTGAATAAGTGTTGACCAGGTTTGGTTACCTGAAGATTTTGATGAGTGATCGTGGTACACACGTCCTTAATGAAACAATCAATGTGCTAACGGAAGAATTCCAAGTGTATCACCAAAACAGCACGCCATATCATCCTCAGGCTAATGGGACAGTGGAAGCATTTAATAAGATATTGGAGAATGTGCTAACAAAGACTTTCAATGCGTAGAGGAATGATTGGGATGTGCACATACCAGCGGTGTTATGGGCCTATAGAACTACTTGTAAGAAGTTGACTAGACAGACTTCTTTCAGGCTGGTCTATGGCATAGTGTTATAGACATTTTTGTGCCTTACAGCTATAAGCATGAAATGTCCATAAACCAAGGGATCCTAAGTCCCTAAAGATGTTGTTCCAGCTCCTAAAGAAACAAGGTCAACAAATTACAGCTTCTCCCAGAAGTTCTCCACCAGAAACTGCTCAAAACTAGTCAAATCAGGATCAATTCAGATGCTCCACTAGCTGCTTGTGTTGCAAAGCACCCAAATACACTAGCTAGGTGCATTGCAACGCACTTGAATGCACTACCAGGGTGCGTTGAGCGGGAAATGACAAGTGGCAGAGTCATTCAACGAGGTGGAGAGACAATGGAAGCTTCCAGAATCTTCTCCAATGACACTTGCCTCACTGAATTCGACCAGTGATGAGTAAGAGGCTCTCAGTCTCCAAGTGGAAGCAAGAACTGACAGAGAGAAGCCACTAATCAACTCATGGGATGACTCATCCCCTTTGCATACATCTATATATGGATCCCTCACCAAGAGATCCGAGGGTTGGAATTTTGTACATTGCAGAGAATTGCTGTTGGTTTTGTGATTGATATCAGAGTATTGGGTGATTTATGCTTTGTTGGAGGTGAAGAAGGGATTCTATGCTGGGAGGCTGATGCTGGATCGGAACTCATCGATTGTAACTCCTCCTGGATCTTCTTGTTTTATCAATAAAACTACTTGAGTTTCTCCTACATGCTTGTATATCTGATGTTTGTTATACTTGTATGTTTAGCTTAAATCTGATCCTAAGCTTTTTATGAACATAAATCCATGTCTTTGTGTAGTTTCTCTCTTCTGTGAACTTGCAGGAACTTGGTGACGCTGGGCAAGTGAGGGAGCAGATCGGTGGAAGCTGGCAAAGAGAGGATAGATTGGATCAAACAACTAGCGCAAGACACAGGTCGGTTCATCTTAATCATCTTCATTTATAGTTCATAAAGAAGAATACAAGAGTAGTTTTCCTTGTTTGTTTCTGAGGTCACTGTCACAACCTTGTGGGATAGGGTCGTTTTGTATAGACACTTTTCCCGAAAACAAAATGGCGACTCCGCTGGGGATCGTGTCTAGTTAGTTTATTTGTGTTTCTATTATTGTTCATCTCATAAACTTAGGAGTGGCGAATCGAACTGCATTTGCCATTTACAAATGTAAAGTAGAGATCTGCTACTCTAGTCCATTCACTGGGCCTGTTTATGATCTGAACAGTTGATTCACAAATGATTTGAAAACCCTTTGTGATAGCTCTCAAACCTCTTGTAAATAAACCCTCTGATTGTGCACATTTGATTGCTTTTATCCGCCCAAAAACCATAGATTAAACTGCAAACCGTGACCCAGAACCCAGAGAAAATTCTCGTTTCTGCTTCAGCGCAGGCTCTGTGAAGAGACTCTGCATTTCAGCACAGTTCCCGAGAGGGCTACCTGCGTTGCAATTCAGTTTCTCTGTGTAGCAGGTGCGTTGATCAGCCTAGCCCTGCCTAGCTAAGGTTCTTTGCTCACTTTTTCCAGTTTTGCCTCTGATTTTTGCAGCCTGTTATCAGTGTGTGTACCTATCTGAAAACCCCTTTTCTTTGCCTTAATTCCACCTCAGTTGTATAAAAGAAACTGTATTTGTTTTTGTGTATTTGTTACGTCATTTACAGTTTCCCATTGCAAAAGTAAACTGGTCATACTGTTGCCCTTAGATCTAGATCTGTCGTAAGTGTCATTTTGATCTTAGGAGAAAGTTTATTTGCTGTTGACAGTTGATTACGCTTTTACTTTTGTCTTTGGCTTGAATTTGTGAATTTCTAGTGTCGAAACAAGTGTTTACTTCAAAATCATAAAGTGTCGTAATCGTCTTTACTTTTTGATTTCAAAAAGAAGCTTGTTTGTGTTTTTCACTTGAAATCGAATTCAAATTTGTACAACAACTTTCTTTTTAGGCATCAATATTAAGAAAGAGAAAAACAAATACATGCACAAGTGCATTTGCATTTTGACAATTTGTATGGCTTGATTTAGGAAAAGTGCATTTACAGTGTGCTCTTTGCTCTTTGAGAAAAGATTGTGTCTTTCTTTTCCCCTTGTAGCTAGGATTTTCATTGCTGAAAAGAGATAAAAGCTTGCTTATCATCTTTAGATTGCATTTAGGAATTACATCTACATCTCGTGGTGATCCAAAAAGGCAAACTTCTAAGAAAGATCAACCTAAAATAAATTGAATGAACTTAACAACGCTTTGTAACTTAACGCACAACATAGAGGTCTAGGCTAGAGACGTGTTCCGGCGTCGTAAAGCCTGGTAACTGTTGTCCTCACTGTTGGTTGGGTGATTCCTCCACTGTGAGACGTTAAGTGCCAATACGGATTGTGATCCCATGTACCGTTGAGTATATATTGGGAGACCCCTATAGGCATAAAACCTTTATCCATAGGAAGCCGTGTCGGCCGCCCTACTGATCGCAATGCACTGAACACAGCATTCGGGAAGATTGACCGCCCGTACCCTGAAAAGTATTCTGCGGTTTTGCGATTGGTTTGGCACACCCTCTACCTAGATCTCCAAAGCAGTCCTTTTCGTTCCTTTTCAGACTCCTTAACAGAAAAGGTCCATCTGAGCACTTGTCACTTCAGGCTCATTAAAAATCGAAGGAGACTAGAGTCATCTTTTGTTTTTTCTCGACTCTTTAAAATTGAAAAAACAAGTTGTGTCTAAAGCGTCTAAAATTCATTTAATTCGGAAACATATTTCCCCTTTTGTATTTTAGTTGATCGAGTAATCCACAATCGTGGAAGAAAGTCAATTGAAACCCCGTCATTCGCGGAGGCTTACGAGTCAACCGTCTTTGTCTCCGGAATCGAAAACAGTACAGACAAAGCGAACTCGTTTAACCGGTTCGAAATCTCCTATTAAAGTTAGAACAAGTGTTCCAACAACATCCGAGATTCCGGTTACTCCAAACATTTCTGGAAACCCTGCCTCTACAGAAGAAGTTCAACAGCCACAGAGGGACAGTGATACTGATCCTAGTCTGAGAGTAAACACTTGTGTTACTGAACCAGTTCCATCTACAACTGGTTCAGAGAGTCTTGCTCTTCAAACATCTGTCGCTGTCGATTCAACCCCTTCTTCGGCACCAGAAATATTTTACGGACTTGACGGTCTTCCCCTTCCACCTGGTTTGATTGTGATAGAGGAAATTGTAGAAGATCCGCAAGCAAGTACTCCAACACATTTTGGAGTCGGGGTCACTCTATTTCCTTCGACATCAGAAGTTAGTCTACCACCAGTGGAAGTTCCTGTAGAATCGCTAGGTAATCTTTTGGATAGACTACAAATGTCTGAAAAACCGTCAACATCTAGGACTGTGTCTTCTGACACAGCGACGGCGGAGCTCCCTGCTGTCACTCCGACAATGTTTGCCAGCGTACCATCTGTCCCAACTAGCTCACAACCGCTAGAAGGAGTCCATCCAGGGGCTATTTCGACAGTCTGGTCCGTTCCTGTTTGTTCATCTGGAATTATACCCGGAAACTCTTATGTTGAGTCTCAACAAATTGATCCATTTGGAGGTCAATTTGGGCAGTCCGGTTCCCAAGGGCAAACAATTCCCTTAAGTTCTGGATTACCACCGTATGGGGGGAAGTACGCCCTTTCATTACCACCTCCGGGAGGATATCCATACGGGAGTTCACAACAGTATTCAGGTTATACTGGAATTACATCAAGTGGTTGGGTACCTATACTACCCCAACAACCAAGGGTTGTATATTCGATGCAACAATGCGTACCTGTGTCGAACATACCCACTACGCCAGCTATTGTGACTGTGTCGCAAGTTCAAGCATTGCCTGTTGTGTGTCAACCTCAAGTTTCTTAGGTTGTAATGCAACAGTCTATTGACCCTGCGACTCAACCACAATCGCCCACTAGTGGGTCGACACAGGCCCAGACGGGTACAATTACCCCTCACCTTGGTCAAACGGTTAGTATCGGGCAACAACACATGGCTTCACAACCGTGGCTGGTGCAATACCAACAACCACAATTCCAACAAGTATACCAAGGTTCTGAGCAGCAGATCTTTGCGAACAGTGGACAGCCGTACATTCAAAATGGTCAAAATCAACCATTTTACAATGGTCATGTCCACCAACCGTATCAGTCATACCAGCATCAACTGCATTATGCTGGTATGCAAAGGCCAACTGCTCAGGCGATTCCATCATATCCTGGGTATGCTTCACCTAACCTGAATCAACAGTTACCATTCGTGGCAACTTTAGAGTTACCTGATTTACACCGGTTAACAAACGATCCAATTGCTTACGCCCCTTGGTGGCCAGCGATTCCGCATAAACTTCCATCAGATATTCCTAAATTTAATGGAAATCCGGGTGAAGATCCATCAAATCACGTGATGACATTTCATCTATGGTGTTCATCAAACACCCTAAACGATGATTCGATAAGGCTTCGCCTTTTTCAGAGGACGTTAACGGGTCCAGCGGAAAAATGGTATATTGAATTGCCTAGAGCTTCGTTCGACAACTTCAGTACCTTAGCCACAACCTTTTTAACCCATTTTCAATTACCGATAAGGTATGAAACGGGAACGGAACTCCTCACCAACTTCAAACAGACAACGGCCACTCACATATCTGATCATATACATGAGTGGTGACGTCGTCGTAGGATGGTAAAAATGTACGTTCCCGATCAGCTATTAGCTGAATGGTTTATCAAGTCTTTACTGCCGTCCATCACGGAAGATGTGGCAAAGGGGGGAGTCGTAATGGAAGAGCAAGTTATAGCTCGTGCACAATATCTGGACTTGATCTATACTCAGTCCGGCACGCTTTACGACAAAATACCCGACGCCCCTAGACCGGAATCCTCAATTCCTCCTCCTCCTAAATCAAGCAATGACTCTCACATCGGCGATTGCGTGATTGGCATGACAAACGCGAAATCAACAAAGGCTACATCCAAGAAAGCCCGTAAGATTTTAGATCAAAATGCAAAAGACGAAATTCTTGCTTCGGAAGTAAATGCCATATCAACAGATAAAGGCAAAGAAACCAAACAACCAGGAAGCAAGAAGAAACAAGGCAAAGGGAAGAAGAAGAAACAGGATGAGTCATCTCCTAAAAAGACTTCTTCAAACCCTCCTGGAAATAGGAAACCCCCCTCAGGGTGTCAGATATGTGATGAGGATCACTGGACGAGAGAGTGTCCATACAAAGCTGAGCTTAAAAGATTCTTTAAAAGTTCAAAAACCTCAGCAGTGTTAACCGATCCGTTTCCGAATCCAGGAACAAATCTGGTTGAAAGTGGAAATGCTTCCCCATCTCAAGTGCTAATGTTGTCGATTTCGAAACAGCAAAATGATGCTTTGATTTCGATAAGGAACAAAGATTACGGGAATCCTCAGTTGTCGAACAACAAGGATAAAGATCAACCAAGTAGTTCGACAACAACTTCGACAGAAGTTGTACCACCCACCATCCCTGAATTGAAAATAAAACCGCCAAAGGGAGTAGTACACAAGTCGACATTTAATCCTCGTGCTAGAGCGGCGCAAAATTATAACATAGTGGAAGATTTGGCCCAATCGCCATCCGCTATGTCGACTCTTGAAGTACTACAAAACTGTCCATCCCAAAGGCAGGCTTTGTTATCAGCCATTGGTGGGATTGATCCAAAGGATTCCAATCTTGTATCCTTTGACCACAAAGGGTACGATCCTCAATTACCAGCTCAATTAGCTTTCCTTGTTCAAGTGAAAGCCCTCAACAAAACTGTTCACCGAACAATTATTGATGAGGGGGCATCTACATGTATCATGTCGATGAGCTGCTGGAAAACTTTAGGATCTCCAACCTTGTCGCGATCTGCGACAACATTAAAAGCATTCGACGGAAGGACATATACCCCGTATGGTATCCTAAATAACTTGAAAGTTGAACTAGGGGGAAAAACAATAGAAATAGATGTTGAAGTCATCGATGGGAATCTTGATTACAACATCCTACTAGGAAGACCATGGATATACGCCATGGCAGCTGTTGTGTCGACCTATTTTAGAAAGATTGCATTTCGCTTTCAAGGGGGGATTACAATCGTCGATCAACAAAACTTCCTCCCCAATGGTTCTCAAGTTACAGGAAGCATTCCCATGATCCATGGAAGCCCCCATTCGCTTCAGAATATCGGAGTAGGCCTACTAAAAGATCCTATACTAATGGGAACTTTCGCTCTTCCACTTCCAATCAATTTGGCGGAAGTAGCATCGATAGGAACCTGCAATATGATATCTTCCACAAAGATCTCAGAAAACGATATCAACATGGATCATACAATGGTTTTTCCCCCAAGCCCGATAGAAGTATTATAGAAATCAATGTTTCTAGCATGGGAGGCAAACCCAAATCAACGCTCATCAAGCGTTTGGGTAGATAGGTCTAGAGAATATGGTACCCCTTCAGATCCTTGGTCGCGAGTGCATGGAACCGACGAAGGAATTGTACAATCAATGTTGATTGAAGGAGCCCCATGGAGTGATTGCCACCATCGTTCCCTTCTTCTGAATTATGAAGAAGATACTCAAGATGACCTATATCATCCTTCAGTTTTTGAATTCCTATCAAATACTGTAAATACGGTGGATTCCGAGCGAAACTTATCCAACATTGAAGAGACTATAGCCATAAATATCTCGACTAAAACAGATATTGTAGAGAATATTTATGTCAGCAAAGGTTGTTCTCCTTCAGAACTAGAAATATACAATGCTCTTTTTCGCGAATTCAGAGATGTCTTTGCTTGGTCATATGATGAAATGCCAGGCATTGACTCGAGTATCGTTGAAGACGAAATTAAGATGTATCCAGATGTCAAACCGGTACGAGAACGGCTCAGGCAGGTGCACCCCAAGAAAGCCACTGCCATTAAGGCAGAAGTTGAAAAACTTCTCCATGCTGGTTTCATCTACCCAGTTCCTCTAACCGATTGGGTATCGAATATTGTCCCTGTTATGAAGAAACAGGGGACAATTAGAGTGTGTGTCGATTATAGGGATGTAAATCAAGCTTGTCCGAAAGACAACTACCCTACACCCTTCATCGATCAGATAATTGATGAATGCGCCGGATGCGAAATCTTTTCATTCATGGATGGATTTTCCGGGTATAATCAAATAAATATCCGCCCACAGGACCAGTCAAAGACTGCATTCATTTGTCCGTGGGGCACATTCGCATATCGAAAATTACCCTTTGGTTTAAAGAACGCAGGGGTGACTTTTCAGAGGGAAATGAATTATGCCTTCCATGACATCAAGAACATCATTCAACCTTACCTCGACGACCTTCCGGCTCATTCGCGAAAGCGGACTGATCATCCTCAGCATTTAAGAGCGATTTTTCTACATTGTCGACACTACAAGATACGACTCAATCCGCACAAATGTGTATTTTGCGTCGGTTCTGGTCGTTTACTTGGCTTTGTAGTCTCCAAGGATGGGATTCGTCTCGACCCGTGCAAGGTCCAGGCAATCATAAATTTGCCTCCACCTTCAAATTTTCTTCAGATTCAGAAACTCCAAGGGAAAGCAAACTTTCTGAGGAGGTTCATTCCAAATTACACCGAACTTGCTAAAGGTTATACACATCTTTTGAAAAAGGAGGTACCCTTTGTCTGGGATCAGGTTGCGCAAGCTTCCTTTGATGCTTTAAAAGATTCCTTAATAAAAGCATCATTAATGTATGCCCCCGATTATCAAAGAGATTTTAACCTGTATCTGGCTGCAGCAGATACAACCATCGCAATGGTTTTAGTTCAAGAAGTCGATGGAATTGAACACCCTATATATTATTTAAGTAAAAACTTAAATGATACAGAAAGAAAATATTCTTATGTTGAAAAACTAGCGCTTGCAGCGGTTCAAGCGATACAAAGATTTCGACACTATGTCCTCTTTCGGAAAACTACCATTCTGTCATATTGCAACTCCATGACTTATATATTGTCGCGACAGTTGCTGGGGGGCAAATATTCAAAATGGATAACAATCCTTCAAGAGTTTGATCTGGAATTTGTAAAATCCAAGTCAAAGAAAGCTCTAGTTTTTGCAGAATTATTATGCGATCTCCCATCGTCGTCCAACGATGAAGCATCCAAAGAATCAATCGTGGATGAGAATTTGTTTCTGATATCTACAAGCAATTAATGGTATGGAGATATAATAATTTATCTCCAAACCCAAAATTTTAGGCCTAACACCTCTCACTCTGAACAAAAACGTATACGATACCAAGAAAAAGACTACATGATCGTCGGTGATACGCTTTACCGTCTTGGTATCGATACAGTTCTGAGAAGGTGCCTCACCCATGAGGAGGCCGAAAAAGCCCTGGATGAGTGTCATTCAGGGGCCTGTGGGGGGCATCAATTTGGATATGCTACAACACAAAAAATCTTACGAGCAGGATACTTCTGGCCAACAATGTTCAAAGATTGCATAACCGCAGTCAGAAGTTGCCATGCTTGTCAAATTTTTGATAGCAAAACCAGAAGACCACCCGCACCGTTACAGCCAATAGTTGCTGTTGGGCCATTCGCCAAATGGGGCATCGATTTCATGACATGTAACCCCACCTCGACCGGGGGGCATGGGTATATTATAGTCGCCGTGGACTATTTTAGCAAATGGGCCGAGGCGATGCCTACATTAGATAATACTGGTGAAACAGTTGCCCTTTTCTTTTTCAATCATGTAGTCTCTAGATTTGGCGTACCACAGGCTATAGTCACAGATCATGGATCACATTTTCGCAATCACATGATGGTTGAATTAGCTGCCAAGCTAGGGTTATCTCACGACAGCTCTACTCCGTATTATCCGCAAGCTAACGGACAAGTTTAAGCGATCAACAAGGTCCTGAAGCGTATGTTGCAAAGGATGATCGGAGTTCACAAAAGAAGGTGGCACCTAATCCTGTACTCAGCCTTGTGGGCTTACCGAACATCGGTAAGGAATGCGACCGGGTTCACACCCTTCCAACTGGTATATGGCCTGGAAGCAGTCTTACCAATCCAGTGTGAAATCTCGTCTCTTAAACTCGCAATCGATCTCCTCCTCGGAACTTCAGAAGAAGAGGCCCGTTTCTTGGAATTAATCCAATTGGATGAAACCCGTCGTGATGCCGCTTTGGCTAACGAAGCCCATAAGAAACGAGTCAAGGCGCAGTTCGACAAAAATGTCAAACCCCGTGTCTTCTCGGAAGGTGACTTGGTCCTGCTTTACGACCAAGAATCCGACAAATTGGGAGCGCGTAAATTTAACTCTTTATGGATGGGCCCCTACATTGTTAAACGGGTGTTAGCAAAAGGAGCCTACGAGTTGATGGATTACGATGGAACTCCACTGGCGCAACCTCGTAATGGGTTGTACCTCAAGCGTTACTATGCCTAATAGTGACCAATATGCTTTTGTTATATTTTTGTTTTCGCTAAGAATGTTTGTTTTGGTCGAGTAATCCACCTTTTTACATTTATTGCAGATGTCAAACCCATTGGAACCATGTGTTGGATATGCCGACGGAGCGAGTCGTAGTTCGCGGAACCTGTCCTCCGTAGCCTGGGCCATTTTTGATCCAAGCGGCGAGTTAGTAAGTTTCAGAGGTGTATGTATTGGTCAATCAACAAACAATATCGCTGAATATAGTGCGTTGATAGAACTTCTCTCTGATGCCATCACTCATGGTATACGCCAGCTAATCGTCAGGCTAGACTCACAACTCGTAATACTACAACTCAATGGTATATATTCCGTCCGAAACCCAGCTATTTATCGCATGTTCCTAAGGGTTAAGATTTTGGAAAGACAATTTGATCTTATTCAATACCAGCATATTTCCAGAAACTTAAACACATTAACCGACTCATTAGCGAACTATGTGTTAGATAGACATTTGCAACATTTATAAAAAGAGACACATCATCAATGTTCTACATGTGGATCACATAACTCAATCAGAATAAAACTCCGAAAATCAAAAATACATATATAGCTGTTTATGGTTTACATATAATGTTCTGTAACCAAGAGAAAATCAGTCACATGACCCAGAAACTCAAAATGCTAGGGGGCACCCTAGTCTAATGATGCTCGTGATAGCAAGTCACAGCCTGTGCGATCATGCGTAAGAGATGAGTCCATCGTCTAGGCACACCAGTAGTATGCCGCTGTAACTGCAAAGGTAGCTCGTCGATCCTCACATCTGGAATACCAAGAGTAAGGCTCTCAACCTGCTCCTGCACAACTGTGAGAGTCTCAGCCACATCAAGGTCATGAAGGATAACCCTCCTGGTGGCCTCTCCTGCTGGGGCAGCGGCTGGCACTCTCAGGCGAACTACTGGACGAACAGGACCAACATCTGCATGCACACATGAGTTTGATTAAAGTCTTGATAGAATAAAGCACAAGGACATTATAAATAAAAATAGTAAACAGTGATATTGTCAAAGATTTTACCAATAGCGCCCCACTGCTCGCCATCCGGCAGTACTAAATCCGGATCACCCCGGAAGTCCATGCCGGCATATGGATACTCGAAATAGACCATCTCCTGACGATCAAACCACCTGAAGAAGGTATCAAAAAAAGAAATCTGAGATTGACCAGCATGCCTAGACATATGGTCAACCCATCTCTGCATACGTGGTTCAGTAGGAGAAGGTAAGTCGAGTGCAATGTACTGCGGCTGCATCAGTGGTATCTTCTCCAAGGCAAAGGCGGTCAAAATGGAACCGAACCCAAAGTTCTTCAACCTCACGTCCTTTATCTTGGTCAACTGATTTTTCATCACAAGAAGTACTGCATCACACCAGTTGAATATTTTCGGTTGGAGGCATTCCAAGGCATGCTGCATATAGGATCTGTTGGCTACATGAAGAGACGCACTACCGGCCATCCTACCAAAAGTAAATAGGATAGACCTAAGGGACCTATCAGTGACATCACGGATGATGATCTTTCCGTCTTTACTCGGCTGAGATCCTTCCCTGCAATACTGGAGGACATAATCTCTCACAGAGTCACTCCCTCGGTCCGAACCTGACAAAGAGATGGGGGCACCCCGCCTCGACAAGCCAGTCAAGAAGTGAATGTCTATTGCAGTCAAGGGGATAGATTTGCCCCTAATCTGAAAAACTTGATTGATAGGATCCCAAGCATCGAGCAAATACTGCAGTAGGTTGATCTGCTGTCTCATGCTAGAGATAGGGAAGAACTTCAGCAAGCCACAGTTCCGCAGCGCGTTCACTGTAACCGGATCATGTAGGGCAATCATGTCCTCTTCTTCATGTTCTCGTTCTCACCATGTAAGGGTCATTTTGCTCCGAGATCTCTGAAAAACAAACAAGAGAGGAGTTAGATCCTGATTTTGATGAGAAACAGGCAAAAATTTTCATCAAAAACTGTGCAACAATTTCCTTTTCTGCGCCCAACGCACCTGCACAGTGGTCCACCTGGTTTGAATGTCAAACTGCCTTCATAATGGTCAACATTCAGCGCAGGTTTCGATATGCCCAGGGTGCGTTGATGGCAGAACGAACCCATCAAACCCCAGGGGCTCAGAAAAGCAGAGAATGAAGCACAGAATGCAAAAAGGAAACCATGAAATGAAAGAGCTCAGGTTTAGCTCCTACCTGGTCCAGACGGCGCCGAGAATCGTCCACAGAATCTCCCGAAATCAGCTGATGAAAATCAAGGGGGAAGAGGCACCTCCAAAGCTCCAACAAACCAAGTTCAAATGAAATGGTAAAATGAGAGGTAAAAACACTTTTTTATTGCTTTTTACGTAGTTCGAAGTAAAATATTAGCGTTTTAATCTCATTCTCAAGCAAATGTTGTTCATTTCTAACTAGTTTGATGAAGCAATTGAAAGTACAGTACCATCTTTGAAAGGACAAAGCTATTTATGGTAAAAAATCAAAACTAGACCACGTAATCGAGCAGTTTTAGCACATAGTTCATGCTCGTTAAAAAATAAACATAAGATCGAGCAAATGTTTCAACTCGTGTTTAAGCTTGTTAAAAAATGAAATATCCTCCGTTAAATAACCACTGTGAATGTAACATTATCAACCATTAAAGCCTTGGTCGTGTTTGCACCGTCACCTCCACTTTTCCATTGGCCGATCATTCACCTCCATTTGATTGTTTACCCATTTTGAGGAACAGCTGCGAAGAGTGATTTCACTAGCCATCCTTGTGACACTGCCGTGATTGGAGAATTCCAAACCTTACCTGGAATCAGTTGCTACCCATTTTATCACTCGTTCCTCAAAAGACGAGTCTTCTTTAAGCTCTTTTCATCTGACTCGTAAAATATGAAAAGATTGCCGAGTTTTGGCCTTCCAGCTCGTTAAAGCGACCGGAAGTGCTATCCCTCCTCTAGATTTTAATCTTTTTGGACCTGAGGGATTATTGCACAAAAAGATCGAGCGCTTGTTTTGTTCGGCTCGTTAAAACTATCGAAAATTCATCCCTTCTGTATTGTTTTATACTTTTTCGGACTTAAGGGATTAGATGACGAAAAAGGAATTCCGGAGTTATCTTTACGTACCTTTTCAGACTCCCTAAAAAGGAAAAGGACCGAGTTATCTTTGTCGTTAAACTCGTTAAAAACATTAACAGCGACAAACTTGTCTTTAGACGAGAATGAGTTTCACTATCGCTAGGCTCGTTAAAACATAGCGATGGGTTTGCCCGAAGGGCAAATTACAGAACAAGCATATGTTATCCTCCTCAAGCTTGACAAAAATAAAGAGGTACTCGTCAGCAATGACTGGGGAAAAATTGGGAAGAAACTCAAAGAATCTTTATTGGTAGCAAGTCGCTCTTGAACATGACACTTCCACTCCGTGCCAGAGTCGGGTTGGGTTGTTTCATTCACCGGTCACATCACCATGGTCATGCCATACCATCCACATTTGGGGTAAATGCTACCGATCCATCACACAAGTGTCGCCGACATGTTCAAGAGAAGTCATCCAGAGAAGTCACCCGTGTCCTATCCACTACCATACATTATGCTTCACTCTTTCATGACCGCCACCCTGAACCGTATGTCACCAGATCGTTTTCACCTCCATCAAAATCATTTGCTCTGTTCTGTGTCATTGATGTGGGATTCATTAAGGCCCTCCTTTGATGGATCGCTTCTTGTCGACATCAGCTCATTATCCAAGAAGTTGATCTAGGAACACCCCTTCAGTACTTTGAAGCTTGCATGCCTCAATGGCAAGTTTCTCACTTTCGGCGACAGGTATACATCAATGAACTTCGACCGAAAGATTTTGCGTGGTGTTCAACGCCAAGTCCTTTATTCACACCACGTGAATTGTACTGCAGTACCTTGAGGGTCATTATCATTATCGGTGATTCCTCTTGCGCTTGTTAACAGTTTACATCATTGACTGGCAATCAAGCGATGTCTTTCCATGTTCGACTTCAAAACATTTCTCACATGGATCGACTTGTACTTAGAGTGAAGATCGGACGAGATTGAAGACCCCGGATCTAGTTTCATCGATCCAGCCTACGATATATATTCAGGAAAAATAAAGACTTTGAAATGTACAGCATTGCAGCACAGATAATCATCCTACCAAAAGGATGATGATTTCACCAGAATCATCAGTCTACCATCAGACGATTGTCTGTCCTATGTACATGAAAATGAATTTATAAAGCTGAGCATGGGAATGCCCGCCTCAGCTAGATCATGAAAACAGTATGAAAATAATGTATTGTATTGTATCTCATTACAAGTCTCCTATCCAGCATTAGAAGAACTTCGGATCCTCCTAATAAAGCATTTCACCTGATAAACGGCCTCATACTTTAGGGGGCAACTGTTATAGACATTTTTGTGCCTTACAGCTATAAGCATGAAATGTCCATAAACCAAGGGATCCTAAGTCCCTAAAGATGTTGTTCCAGCTCCTAAAGAAACAAGGTCAACAAATTACAGCTTCTCCCAGAAGTTCTCCACCAGAAACTACTCAAAACTAGTCAAATCAGGATCAATTCAAATGCTCCACTAGCTACCTGCGTTGCAAAGCACCCAAATACACTAGCTAGGTGTGTTGCAACGCACTTGAATGCACTACCAAGGTGCGTTGAGCGGGAAATGACAAGCGGCAGAGTCATTCAACGAGGTGGAGAGACAATGGAAGCTTCCAGAATCTTCTCCAATGACACTTGCCTCACTGAATTCGACCAGTGATGAGTAAGAGGCTCTCAGTCTCCAAGTGGAAGCAAGAACTGACAGAGAGAAGCCACTAATCAACTCATGGGATGACTCATCCCCTTTGCATACATCTATATATGGATCCCTCACCAAGAGATCCGGGGGCTGGAATTTTGTACATTGCAGAGAATTGCTGTTGGTTTTGTGATTGATATCAGAGTATTGGGTGATTTATGCTTTGTTGGAGGTGAAGAAGGGATTCTATGCTGGGAGGCTGATGCTGGATCAGAACTCATCGGTTGTAACTCCTCCTGGATCTTCTTGTTTTATCAATAAAACTACTTGAGTTTCTCCTACATGCTTGTATATCTGATGTTTGTTATACTTGTATGTTTAACTTAAATCTGATCCTAAGCTTTTTATGAACATAAATCCATGTCTTTGTGTAGTTTCTCTCTTCTGTGAACTTGCAGGAACTTGGTGACGCTGGGCAAGTGAGGGAGCAGATCGGTGGAAGCTGGCAAAGAGAGGATAGATTGGATCGAACAACTAGCGCAAGACACAGGTCGGTTCATCTTAATCATCTTCGTTTATAGTTCATAAAGAAGAATACAAGAGTAGTTTTCCTTATTTGTTTCTGAGGTCACTGTCACAACCCTATGGGATAGGGTCGTTCTGTATAGACACTTTTCCCGAAAACACATAGAAGCCATGATGTCAATGGAATACATTGTGCCTAATCTAGCATAGCGGTGTTCATAGGTATAGAGGATCACGGAGCCTTAGAACTTAGAAGAGAGGCTCGCACAGCTGACAAAGCTAGAGCAAGATAGATTCTTGGCTGGATTCCATCAACAAGTTCAGAAAGAACGCGAAAAGGCATGGCACGATCGACACATCAAACTAAGCACCTTCAAGGTAAATGATTTAGTTTTATTATATGACAAAAAGTTTGATAAATTTCCAAGAAAATTTTAGATGCATTGGCTGGGGCCATATGTGATCAAGGAGATTACCGATGGTGGAGTAGTACAACTTGTGAAACTAAATGGAGAACCATTTCCTAAAAGGGTAAATGGTAGCCGATTGAAGCCATACACCGGGGATCAATCAGATGACTATATGACGGTAGCACAATCTTAGTGCTCCAGGCACCTGCTAGGTGGCACAGAACTATAAAATACACTACCTGGGTTGTAGAGATGCGCGATGAGGGGTCTGCATGGAATAGAAGTGTGTCACAGTGTCAGCTGATGCATGAAGGGAGATGTGCTGCAGGACAAGAGACCACACAGCATAGCCAGAAAGTGACCGTTATTGTCATTGTTCATGATTTGACCGCTAGAAGATAGTTGGGAGGAGCGAGCGACTAGAATTTAAGGCATTTAAAGCTGAAATCAAGTGTGACATATTTGTAAATCTGCCGCGAATCTCGCATTTATGGACAGATTTTGGCGGAACGCTCAAATTTGAATTCCAAATTGGCTATAAATTACAGATGGCCATCCAGTGAGAAACACTTTGCATTCTAAGAATTTCTAAGTGTTGCTATTTGTTGCATGAGATCTTTGAAAATTTTCTTGCAAGCCTTGTGTCTTAATCAAATCATAACTTCATTAACAATGTAATGTATCCACCAGCTGAGACCGCTAGCACTGGGGGCACTGTCGCCTCTTAGGGAGCTTCCCCTTAAGTCGTGAGTATGGAGGTTCACGTAGCAGTGCCTAAGGCATCAAGGTTGCCTAGGCCGAAGACTACACTGCCAAGAGAGGCTCCCAAATTGAAAGATAAATAGAAGAAGAGTCTTCCTGCGCACGAGTCACCAAGGAAACATGCAACTACACAGGTGCAGTGGAAAGAAAAGCCCGCTGCGTAGGAGAAAGGAAAAGTGGTAGACCTAGAGGCTGATGAGGGCACAGAAGACATAGTTGTTGATGGGGTAGACCCCATTTTGAAGCTGCCAGAGTACATCCCTCTGAGGCAAGGCAAGGTGAAGATCTCAAAGGACCCAGATGAGGGACAGTTCCTCCTAAACACACCCCTGCTGCCAGTAAAAAGTAACTTTTGAAGGTTCGTGTTTGGCGTGCATCCCACATTTGAAACTTGAAGATTGGGATTTGGGAGACGTTGAGCGGTTTCCCCACCTGGCCATGGATACCTTCATGAAGTGAGTGTTCTACAAGTAGTCCAATGTCACCACGCTGGATCCGGTGGAATGGATTTGTGCGGTAAACAAGGCAGGGTTGTTAAACCTCCTATGGGTGCCTCACTACCACCGCGCCCCCATAAACTTGATAGTTATTAAGCAGTTGTTGTGCCTTGTGCATGATGGGTGCTTGTGGTTGACTGAGCCCATACCGATCATTGATATGCTGATCCATAGGATCACATTGTTACCTCACTCTGGGCTGAATCCTACAAAGGCATTTGGAGGAAAGATGGGTGAGCGCGACCTCACCAAGAAGATGAAGGACAAGTTCAAACTTGTCAAGAAAGCACGCAAGTATTCCATCTATAGTATTACTAACCACACGGTGAAGCTGACCACCCAAATTTTGGTAGGCAAAGTGATGAGAAAGTCTCGCACGGACGAGGTTCCCACACTAGTGGTTTCATTAGCAGCTCAGTGCACGAAGGGCGTACAGTTCAACTGGGTGCACTATCTGTGCAGCGAGTTCCTCGCAAACTGTAGAGAGGAAAAATACTAGAGTAAAACTTTGCATTACTCATGGCTCTTACTGTCAATTGTGCTAATCGCATGGGATTTGCTAGAGGATAGTCAGATTCCTTCGATTCAGACAGACTTACCAGAAGCTGTGAAGTTTGCATCGCTATGGGCCACAAAGGACATTGTGCGGGTTTGTGAAACTAAGGTTTTTTGGGTATTAATGGAGATGAGAATTCATATGTTCATCAATCGAAAGCCATGATTGTTGCCAACCATTTTTGAACTGTTATTATGGTACCTGGAGTTCAAAACAGACTTCCACCACGTGTACATCCAGGTAGTGAAGGATCCAGATCAGAAGTGGTATGATCTTCCTTGGTTACAGATGATGCCATTGTCAAAGTCCTTAAGCAATGCCCAGTAGATTGGAACACACCATCAGATTTGGCCGCTGGGACTAGCAAGTTCGTAGAGAAGCAAAAGAAGGAAGTGGCCCAATTGAAGGTGTAGGAGTTGGCAGAGAAGAGGAAGAAGGAGACTGAGGACAAGACATGCACAGATGCGAAGCACACCGCAAAGGAGAAAGCGGAGCAGGAAGAGCGTGACTTTGCCAGGAGTCAGAAATCTTCTTCACCCCAAATGAAGGATGATGAATAGTCGGAATAGGGAGGAAGGGATCTAGATAGCACTCCTTTTCGCGTAGAGCGACATAGGGAACAGGAAAAGGAGGGGTAGTGAAAGAAGACCAAGGCCTCCAAATCGTCGCTCAATCCAATCACCTTGACGGAGGGTGACTTGGACAATATTGGTGACAAGGTAAGAGATACGACAGTAGAATTGCGGCAGCAGTTTGAGAAGCAACAGAAGCAAGCGTTGGTCACTATACAAATGGGTTTGCATGAGCTGCAGATCCAAAAAACTAGACTGCAGGCAGGTGCAGGGCAGAGTGACGCATCATCAACTAGTTTGGCGCCAGGGACCACTCAAGCTATAGATTTGGTTCGATCCTTGGATCTCTGGGCAGTCATGCTGCTGGATGGAGCTCTAAGTGTAGAGGCGGAAGCTAACAAGGCTACTATCAGCGTGTTGAGGAATTTTGGCCTCAACTTGGCCACACTCCCCAATGAATTCCTTCACACACTACAAGCAGGTGTGATTGAAGAGCTTAAGGTCTAAGAGAAGCGTGCACTGAGCATGATTACCGAGTAGAACTTCGACAACTAATAGATATTCGTTGAGAAGAGAGTGGCACTAGAAGCCTGGAAGAAGGTTCAGGAGAAGAATGAGTGCATCACTGCAGTGGTAGCTGAAGCATGCTAAAAGGTTTGGAAGCTGCATATCCCAGAAGAAGCATCGGTGGAGGCAAAGATTAGGAAGTTGGATATAGGTGTGCGTGATGCAAGGACAGAGATGGCCAAGGTTCAGTTTGAACTGAACCTAAGAATCATAGAGCTTGAGTTAAAGACACAACCTTCAACTCAACCAGAGGTCAGAGAATAGTGTGAGGCATCTGAAAGGATGTAGTTGCAACAGTAGATGCTGCAGTATAAGATTGCACCAGGCTCTTTGAACAGTCGATGGAGGTTGTTACGACTCTGCAGGAGGATCCTAACCTACAAAGGTTGAATATAGAGGCCCAGGAATTGCAACAACAATATGACGAAGCAAGAGTGACGACACGCACCATCACTATATCACAACGACTGGCTAAGCTACATGAGGCAAAGAAGCTGCTCGAACAGGTGGAGGCAGCGCAACACAAAGAGGTGGTCCTCAAGGATAGATTGGGGCATTGGTTGGACGAGGCATATGTTATCTTTTCTGCCATTGAAGAGAAGCTGGTAGGCCTACAAAGGACACAACAGAAGGTAAAAGAAGACTGTGTAGGACTAGTGACCGAGTAGTTGGTCGAACAAATCAAGCAGGAAACTAGGCAAAGCGCGACTGAGGTAGCAGTAGCGCAAGTCAAGCTGGGAGGTCTTGACAGTAAGATATATGCACCAGAAGAGCGACTTAGGGGTGAGTCATGATATTTGTGTTGGGGGCCTGTTGGGATAGGGTCCTCTGCGGTCAAGTTTCAGGAAAACGTCCAAGTTTTTGTTATGTAAAGTGTAAATTCTCCACATGTTATGATCGTGGAGCGTGTAGATAGTAAGTGTCATACAGGGATTTTCGCTTCTTTTATGTAAGTTTTGTCGGCTTGTATAGACCTACCCATGGTCTGCAGACCATGGGATCTTATAAAAAGGAGAGTCTTAGAGAGTGTAAGGTAGTTCAGTTAAGTTCATAAAATGATGAATGTAATGGGTCATTAGAAGCGAAGAGAAAAGAGTCTTAGAGTATAAGAGAGGCTCTCTAGCTGTGTGGGAAGAGGCCAAGAGTCGAGTCTGCAACTGAGTGCACGGACCCCTGCAGCTGAGTGCACAGGGTAGTCTCGAGTCTGTGAGCAGAACTGAAGCATTAATAAAGAGATTATTCTGGAAATATTTTTGTTTTGTCCATTTAATTTTGTTATGAATGATTGCGTTTATGTTATGATAAATGATGGGTTTATGATTTAAGAATGTATTGATGCGCGATTCTGCATGGTTTACATTGTTATATGAATGCAAGTACTAATATCTGTTTATGTGAAGAATATCTTTATACATCAAACACTTAAGTCGATCTGGGTAATAACAGACTTAGGAGTGATTACAGAGGCACATAAGTGGTTGATTCGCCTGTTTAGGGTCCGCGAAAGATAGTCATAGACCTTCATGAAGGCCTAGAGGCTGGTAATAGGGGGTTATATTGATAAGCCTCAAGGGCTTATCGATCTACGCGAAGGAAGGTTTAGGGCATAAAATCACATCATAACCATCTCTAGGTGCGGAAAATTGGTTCCAGCATCCCCCCATACTGCTTTAGGTGAGACTTCAGTCCGCACTCCATCGATTGATGTCGAAAGGCCCAGTAGTGTAGAGATTTGTTTAGAAAACTCAACTTTGAACCTGGGTCAGGACCCACTAAACCAACAATAGTGTTACCAATGATTGTTCCCATAGTATTTGGTATGGAAGCTAAATGGTTTACCTTGGTATTTCATTGAGCATGAGTAGACTATTACCATGGTAAAGGTATTATTGTTATTAAAATTACCATGGTATTAGTATGTGTGTGGAGCAAGTTTTCACATGATATTAACTTGGTGCAAATAGTCTTGGTATTGACATAAGCAAGGTATTTACTTGTGATATTGGTTTGGAGATTACCATGGTACAAATGTCCATGGTATTGGCATAACCATGGTATTTACCCATGGTATTGAGTTGGATATTACCATGGTACAGGTGTCCATGGTATTGGGATAACCATGGTATTTTCCTTAGGTATTGATTGTTGAGAATAATTTGACTTAACCATTTTAGAAAATTATATAATAGAGGAAGAGAAGAAAAGTTATGTTGGTTCTCTTGTGTGAGGAAATTGTCAAACATGCCAACTCATAAATTCGATGGATAAAGAAGTGACAGTTTTGCGTTGGATTTTATGGGAAAATGAGGATGGATCTCAAAATTATGAGACATGGGTTTTGTGCAGTATGAAACACATTAGTTTTTCAATGATCAGTTTTTCAAAGTTCAGTCTATATTGAGAGAAATGAAAGGTTCTTTGAAGAAAATTTTCATATATTTTTTGTTGTGGTCATTTTCCAAATTGCCCCAATTGCAATTCCATATTCGATTTGCTTCCAGTAGAATGATGATGGAGATATATTTCAGATATCATATTGCTCATTTATATTTTGTAATCAATATAAAATTGTAAGGTGGTAGAGAATTGGCATCTTGTGGTGTGTTAGACAATAGAGAATGGTGTGAGAAGTGGTGAATGAATTCCCTTCTCTGGGTCAGATTTTTTATTCAAATTTTATATGCATAATGCTAGAACTGTTGGGTTGCTCAAGTTGAGTGAATTGAGAACCTAGTTTGAAATATTGTGAAATGTGGTTCACATGGAAGAAGTGAAGGTGTGGAGGCTTAAATAGAGATAGTGATTTGGGAAATTTAGTATTAGGAAGAGTTTTCTCCATCCAATAGAAGTGGGATAGTCCAATGGTAGTTGGGCGACGATCGTTGGTCATGGGAGCTTCTAGCAGATGGTAGTCTATAGATCTGTGGGAGAAACAAATTTCTGAATTGATAGATTCCAACATACTGGAGAGAAAGCCAAGTATTCTGTCTTATGGGTGTAATCTAATCCATGTACAATTTGTTTAGCAGATTAATAAAAAGAATTGAGCAGGAAAGCAACAACATGGTGGTTTTCTCCAGAAAAGGTTTCCACAATAAATTCTTGTGTCCTTGTCTATGCATGTTTGTGTTGATATTTCTCATGGTTATTATGGTTTCGGTTTATTTTTTCTTATATGTTTTGATGAGCTAATCTTGTGAGTGTGCATGGATAATAGACATTGAAGAAAATGTTTAAATTGGTGAAATAATGTATAGCCATCACTATTGATTTACCCCCTCTTAGTAGTGAATATATTTCCAACATAACATTGGGCATTTCATATTCTTCCATAATATCTAACGTTGCATCCCATAACTCTATACAATTTTTTTTTTTCTTTAATTATCGCTAAGAATAGTCACAATTGCCAAACTATGTGTCCAAAAATACCTAGAAATGAATCTGATCCTCATATGATATCTTTGGAATGAGTTGAAGTGCATTTTTGTTTTTCTCTTCCCAAGTTTTTATTTGGTTAAAAGAACCTTGGGATTTTTTTTCTCTTCTAGCTGAGATTAAATTTGATCAGAAAATTTAATCAATGTTTCATGGTGTAGCTCTATCTCATTTAATTTTTTGAATAAATATTTCCTGCAAATCAAATAATTTATTATTAGTTACCATAGCCTCAACTTTAAGGAACTCTAAATTACCATTTTTTTCTTCATTTTTTCCACCTATGACTCTATAACATTAATTTTCTTCTAATACTTATCAACATGTTATTTAAATTATAAATCTTATTTTTTTCAAAGTAAAACAAATTATTTTGAGTGTCCTTCCTTAATAAAATACATATCCCTTTATGGATATTATCTACCATTTCCAAATTTATGTTGTTATTTTTACTAAGTATACCCTCTTCCTAGTGGCATTCTTTGGCCAACACATTTTTTCCGATTTTCTAATTGACCTTGCAATTTTAGATTTGCTTCTTTTCCTCCTTTAGATGAGTGGTAAGATTAATCATTGACCATTTGTTCACATTAGCAAATTTTTCTAATGCATCAACCTTTTCCTCATCATTTAAATATGTAACATTCCAAAATATTAGTGGTATTCTTTGACCAACACATTTTTTCCGATTTTCTAATTGACCTTGCAATTTTAGATTTGCTTCTTTTCCTCCTTTAGATGAGTGGTAAGATTAATCATTGACCATTTGTTCACATTAGCAAATTTTTCTAATGCATCAACCTTTTCCTCATCATTTAAATATGTAACATTCCAAAATATTACTAATTATTGGGAATTTTTCTCAGATATTCCCACCTTCCTCTTTTTACCCCTTTCTTCTTTTGGTTACTAAAAACATAACTACTTAAAGGAACCACAATATTCTCATCAGGTGCCAATCTTTGTAGTTTCATAATTCTATGACTAGGGAGAGCATTGATTGGAGTAGTGTCAATTGTGAAAGACGTAGTTATATATGTTGAAACTATGGGTCCTATCCCTTGAGTGAGTTTACTTGCATTGGTTGTTTTAGTAGGCTTAGAAGGAGTTTGAAAATATACATTCTTATGAATATCAACATATAGATATTCCTTCTCCACGTCTTGTACACCTTTATTAACATGTTATGTATTTTTTATTATTTCTGTTCCTTTTTCTCCTACTCGTTTTTCTTATCTTCCTTTTACTTTAATTTATTCTCTCCAATTCGTGTCCTCTATCATGTTCTCCAATTTATTTATTTATGGTCTTGATTTGTTCCCCTATTTTTCCCCTCCTTTCCTTTAATATTCTCACCATTATCTTGATGTCTTCAAATTTGTTTTTTTAGAATAAGTATTTTTTGTTTGCTCTAATACTTCTTGGTCAATAACAAAAATCAAAATACCTCCTTGTGCTTCACTTTCTATTTTAGGAAATTTGTTTATTTGTTAATAAAAAAAAGTTATAAATTCATAAGATTTTGAGAAATATTTGATGTCTTCAAGTCTTGTGTTAGTTACCTCATAATTATATTCCCTCTAGTAAACCATGTCAAAAGGAGAATTCTCGTGAAGATAAATATTAAATTTTATCATAGAATAATGTCTTTCAACCACCCCTTTTAGGTCATGTCTCTTGAGTTTCTCATGTGCTAATCAAATTGCTTCAGTTCATTTTGCTTCTTTTGATGCATGATAGGTATTTAGTAAAGAGTAAAACCCTACTAGAATAGGAAAAGTGGGCCAAGTTCTCTTTTGATCCTTTTCCAAAATGGTAACAACATCAATAATCATAGTTTGATATGAAATTTCTCTGAAGACCAACCTATTGGGAACATATATGGGAAGAAAGTGAGGGGTTTCTTCACATCCATATACTCTCTATAGGAATACACTTCATCTATAAATCAATCTCTTATTTCATCCATCAATGGTCTCCTAGGTAAATATAGGAGGTGATTGGTTTCTTAGTATTATGTGCATTAGAATCATAAAGTTATCACATATTTTATAAAAGAAATTATTACAGTTCACTACCCACAATTGTGAGCAAGATGTATGTATTGGGTCCTAGTGAGGATACTAATGTTAATTCATTAATAGAAAAGGACTCTTATAAAAGACTGTATATGTGGGACATGTTGACATGAAAAAATAAGGCATTTCCAAAATGGTGTTTCGTATGACTTCCTAATTTCCTATTGTATATAAATGAGAGAATATGGACCCAATTAAATTTGGTTCCCTTCCAAATAACTTGATGAATGAGAGGGATCCATTCTAATATAAATTCTTGGGAATGACTCACTCCATACAGTCTACATATCATTGTGGCTAAAAACATTTCTAGTCTCTTTAAATGTTGAATGGGATACAATTTCTCTTCTTTTGTGTTAAAGGATATGGAATCATACCACCAATCCCTAATCAATTCATACATCATGGTTTCTACCTCTACTACCTCCTCAACTACAAAATTTTCTAGAAACTATGTGGGGGTGTACTTTTGTACACATTGTAGAAATATTCAACTCTAAAGGACCCAAGAATTTGATGAAATGAGTTAACTATTAAATAATTATTAACATTAGAGTGGTATATAATCCATCATACCATATAATAATAGAGGATGTTAGTTGGTCAACAAATATTTTGTGTAGGATCAAAATTTTGACATCCTCACTCCATTCCATGAAATTATTTACTCCAATATTATGTGAAGTTCCTGAGAAGAAAGCTAAGTTGGGGTTCTTCTTCTTGTCATCATATTCAAACCTAATATACTTTCCTTTTCCCTTTTTGTCATATTGTCTTCTCTAAGCTTGTATTTTAGAAAAATAAACAAAACCTAGATTATAATGATGTAATAAACAAAATAAGATGAATATAAATTGCTCAAAAAACAATTTTTCTAAATAGAACTAAACACTGAATTATTTTGTTATCCCCTTGAATTGGTAACTAATAAGTTTTTATTTTTATCAATTTAAGAGAAAACTACAAGGAAAATAAAGCTAAAACATGTCCAAACTCATTTAATTAAATTTTAAAGTCCAACCTTGCATGACATGAGGGTAATTCAATTCACAGTATGTGGATTGACAATAAGGTTTTAGTAGTATTCAATGTGGGACATGACAATTTAAAAATTCAAAACAAAAACATGAAAAATGAATATTTTATTATTAACCGGGTTATTGGTTGTTCGAAATTTTGTTAGACAAACCATAGCATACTCTCCTCATGCTAACAAAATTCAATAATCCCCATCAACTTATGGAAAAATTCATGTTAAAAAACCATTTTTATTTTTATTTTTTGTTTTAGAGGCACATTAGAGTATCAAGGTATTGACTTGCTAGGATTCTAGGCTATTGGTTCGTCAATTATCGACTTATCCATGTTATTAAAATCTCTCATTATTTCTTGATAATTAGTTTATTAAAATATCATATTATTGAGGATAGCGATGTCAGGGTGACATTTGATTCATTTGTTTATATGAATTATGTAATTCCTATTGGCACAAAAGTGTCATCAGGGGGAGACCATGGGTTCAGGCGCGGAGGGCCAATAATGGCTCATTGTAATCTATGACAACGTCGGCATTTTCACCTTACCTAAAGGGTAAGGAGTCTCACTCGAGGCATGTCGCACCTAGAAATAAGAAGGGTTCACCATGGAGTCAAGGGAATATCAACCATTAGTATGTAAACAACATCATACACACATTCAGGACAACAACATATCATTCAACACTATGAAGCCACCACATACATAGACTTGCAATATATTTAAAATTTTAGTGGTTCTATATACCGTAAGCGAACACATACATTGTACTAAGAAACCAGTCTAGACCTTCATTCATCTTAAGTCAATAGAAGAGAAATACATAATACATTGGCCTTAGCCACAGGTAACTACAAGAAATATTCGATTATAGGATCAAACTACCTATGATAGACTCAGCCTGCTTCTCGGCTACTAGTTCAATCTTCAACCTAGAGGTTCTACTTGTCCGAGTCTAGACGCTACTAATCCATCAAACCGCAACCAACCCATTTTCCCCTTACGATTTTATCCTTTTCTATTCCTTCTGTCGCTTGCACTGCTAGTTCCCACTTGGTTGTTCCTTTCCTTGGTTGCCTCTCATCCGTCTTGTCTGGTCGGTTGCCTCTGCCTTCTACTGACACTTTGCCACAACCATCCCGCAACTACATGTTCCTGCCTTCTGCCCCAATTGTCTTCACCACAACCTGATTGTTGTTGTCGCCACCCGTTTCCTCTTCTTTATATGGAAAGCCAAAATAATCAAAATCTTTTAAAATCAAAATGAAGGCCCCAACAGGCCCCGACCACAATTCTTTGACTCGTCCTCGAGTCAATTCATTTCGAGCTCTGTCAGTCCTGTTGGTGTCTCAATGGGTACTCCTGTTGGTGGCTTCTCTAGTTCTGTTGGTTGATGAGCTAATTCTCCTGTTGTCTCGACCATCATTTGTGGGGTGGTTTCTACTCCCATTACACCTTCCTCCATCTGTTTCCCTTCCTTTCCAAATGAAGGCCCCAACTCCAGAACATCAGTGGTCGTTTGCTGCCTGAATTCATTATACTTCTGGAGGGTAGCCTCCCATCCGGCAATGATCGCGTCAGCCTATTGGGTGAAGTCTTCAGCTGTATTGGACGTTAATTCAGTTGGATTTTGACTTTGTAGACGGTCCCACTGTTCTCTGTTGTTGTTGCAGATTTCTTTCAGAGCCAGGACCTGTAGATGGACCGGTGGGCGCAGGTCCCTTATCAGCTTTTTGGTTCTCGCTGACTCTTCTTCAATCTGATCAACCTGAGCTTGAATGGTGATAATCTTCTCATCAATCTGTTGGAGTTGGTTGGAATCCATGCAGTCCCTGCTACTGGAAAACAGTACCTGTAGCTGCTCTCTCATAGGGTATACTAAATGATTCTTCAATGCAAGGCTTCCCGGCCAGTCGTGAACTCTATCCATCAGGGCATATCCATTTGCTAGTGCATCAACGAGTGCTTTCTTCTTGGCTTCTACCTCACTAATCTTGCCCTCTATTGTTCTCGCATATATTTTGACCGAGTCTGGCAGCGCTGATCTTCTTGTTTCCAACTTCTTCCTCATATCAACGTTGGTTGCTACCATATTTGAACATGCTACTTGGATATGGTCATAGCAACTCACCAGTGTGTAGGTTGTAATATCCTTTGGAGCTTCTGTGTTGGCATCTGTGATCGTCGGCCATAATGACTGAAACTTCTCCATTACCTGATCAACCCGCACTTGCAAATATGTATTTTCTTGTCGCAGTTGATCTCTCTCCTCTGTCACCTCCTGTAGTTTTGTTTTTGTTGCTCATTCTCTTTGGCCAGATCATCATGTATCTTCTCGACTCTTTGTGCTGCTTGTTGAATAAATGCAAACAGCTATGCCGAAGACCAGTGTTGTAGGGTGTCGGCTTGCATTGTGCTTGGTTCTAGAATTTTTTGCTGAATTGGTAGGCCGTTGGCGATGAGTTTCTCAAAATGGGAGGTGGGCAAATGGATTGGTTGTGATTGTGGGGTGAACTGGGGAGTGGGAGGAACGATATTAGGTTAGGTACCACCAATAAACTTATATGGAGAAGTGACTGGTACGGTTCGTCCCCACCCCTCCGGTGGAAGAATTGTGATTGGCCCTTTCTCCTAGAATGGGTCCAACCCAAAAAGTAGAGAGACTAGCGAGGTTTGATAGCTGCCACTGGTAGAGGTGGCCCCTCTAAAGTGCTCTGTTGACTCAACCTCCATTTCTACAGTTGCTAGTCGTGTGCCAGAAGGGAGGGTTTCTGACAAGGTTGGAGAAGTGGAGGTCGTGTGGGGGGAATATTCACGCAACTAAGATAGAATAGTAGAGGTATTGGGGGGATTTATTCAACTACTGGGGATGTGGAGACTGATTGTTTGACCCCATCAATAAGCTAAAAAATGTGAATTTCCGGGGTAGTTCTCAGCTTCTTAATGGTCGGGTTCTGAATTACTCTTTTCTTTTTGGGTTTCGAGACTGTTGACTGGGATGGGGTTCGAGCACCCCCAATGGGATTTTCATAGCCAACAAAGTTGTAATAATTGGAAAAAACATAGTAGAACCTTGAAATTGCATGGGCTAGTTAGCCTCACCTGAGTGCTCATCGAAACTTGTGATCATCTGCCTTATCACAAACATTTTCTGTTCCATTTGCAGCACCATCAGGTGAAGGCCATATTTAGCTAGCCTCTTTTGTTGATTTCCCCTCCTCCTCTCGCTTGCAACTGCGGTTTCAAGCCACCGAACAAATATTGATACTTCCCCTCAGTAATTTTGCAGGTGACCCCCAGCCATGATCCAATCTCACTATGGAGTGCCTCTTCAGTCAAAACAATTTTTTGTGGCCTCATCTTGAAAGTGTTAGGATGGACACACCGTGGTCGAAGGTAAGTGTGCCCATGTGAGGCTCCAAACCATATTTCCTTAGAGAACTCATCTAGCAGTGGTTTGGGTATCCTCTCCGTCGACCTAATTGTAATCAACATCATCTCATACCATTCTTTGAAAGCTACCTCATTAATCTCTTTACTGCTCAGATCCCCCGAAGCTCTCCATGGCTCATACCAGAGTGCTAACGGTTGTCCTTCAATGATCTGCATCATCTCCCTCCCCCTTGGTGGCCACCATTTCCACATCGCTAGAGACATCAGTATGTATCCAAATAGGAAATTGGTACTCCACCTGTAAATATCTTCACATGCTTTGAAGAGCTCATTTAAGATGAAAGCAGACCAGTTGAGCACTTCTCCATTGCAGCAGTGCTCCACAACCGAAATTTCATCTAGAGTGCATTCGTTCTTGCGAAGTGTCTCATGGTCTTACCTACTATGATGTAGTAGGCGAACCTTATCTCAATTTTGTTGATCATGTCAATTTTTTCTCCCTTTCGCCTCGCTCCATTCCATATTTTGCATAATAATTCTCTTCTCCCTGCTTCTTTTCTCTTTTGGTGCCTGCCTGGAACGATGTGTTTACCACATTTCCTCTGGCTGACAACCATGTGAGACGATGAATATCATCTATGTGAATTGGGTACTCATTGTCCAACCATAGGGACCCCCCATGCATTCTGTTGGCCAATAATTTGGTACACTGCATCACAGCCAGTTCAGTGCCAAAGACTAGTAAACTTCTCAAATTGAACAATGTCAACCTCTGCAATCCTCTAAAATCCTCCATGACTCTAGTTGTTCTGGTGCCATCTTCCTTCTGGATTTCTTCTGCATAGACCTCCCTTTTTAGCATCAGAAACTGGAAGCAATCAGTAAGGTCATTGTCAACTAAGATCGACTTGTCATATTTTCCATATATATTTTCCAGCAGTGCAATTCACTCATCTAGTTTATCTTGTGGAACTGAGAGAATTCCTTTCACCATTGCTCTGCATCTCTGATAGACAATCGTCACCTGAGGCTTCACACTCCTGCATTTCTGTTATTATTCTTCAGAGCAGACTTGGATTTTCTCTACTACCTGCACTTGAAATTCTGTAGCTTTCTTCATTATCTTTGCAAATTAAGTAGTCAGGCTTGACACAACGTTTCCTAACTGGAATTTGGAAACTAATTACTACGGAAACTTTCCCCATGTATCCTAACCATGCTTTGCCACTGTCGGCTAACCTGGACCTGACATTTCTGACGTGGACTAGGAAAGGACAGAGTGGGCCACATGGCTTATTAACTTTGCCATGATGGAGGGTATTTATTAACTAAATTTGTTCCTAATGGGAAAATATTTTACGGCTTCCACTTGACAGTTGCATTATTAGTTACTTATTATGGAAATGGCTACTCGTACGACAGAAAGGACGGATACAGTGTGTGACCATAAAGACTGAAAAAGTGTCTGCCTACGTGTAACTTAAGAGTTGGAAATGCATGCACCTATGAGTGACTGTTAAATCTACCTATTCCCCCTAACCACAAATGGGTTGCGGTATTATGACAATTTTTCCGCAACCTTATTGACACTTTTGCTTATTCTTGCTAAAAGGATGATAAAAGACACAAACTTCAAATGAATGCTGAAATGACTTGGCTACCCTTTATTAACTACTACCTACTTGCGGGCTCATTTCCGAGACCCCCTTAACTTGAGATTGTGTTTGTTGGCATGTGGAAGGGCTTCAGGCATGTGCCATTTACCAAAACTTGTAGCATATCTCCATCCATTTTCGCCAACCATACTGCCCCAGAATCTCTGATTTCTGCAACTATGAACGGGCCCAACGAGTGCATCTACAGTTTACCTGGGAACTTTTGGAACCTGTTGTCGTATAATAATACGTGATCTCCAAATTTGAATCTCTTCTTCCTAATATGTCTGTCATGCCAAGCTTTTTGCCTTCTCTTCTCTACTGACTGGTGAAATTCGGCCAAGAACTTGGATTTGTCAAGTTCCATTAGTTGATTTAGTCTTTCTCTCAATGCTACATTATCCATCATTTTTGTTGCCTCAGAAATAAACATGTTGGGGACTATGAACTCTGCTGGAACTACTGCTTCCTTCCCATATACGAACTGAAATGGTGTTTGTTTATGAAGTCTTTTCACTGTTGTTCTGTATGCCCATAGATTTGATGGTACACACTTGTCCTAGTTATCCCTGTTTGCTAATATAATTTTCATGAGACCTTTTTTGAATGCCTCGACAGTCCCGTTGGCCTATGGATGGTATGGACTACTTTTATGATGCTGAATCATAAAATTCTTGAGAAGAGACTCAATGGTTTCATTTATAAAATGTGTTCCTTGATCACTTGCCAAGCTTTTTGGGCATCCAAATATTGAAATTATATTCTCGAAAATGAACCTTGTAGTAGTGTTGGTCGTACAATCCTTGACAGGTTCTGCTTCTGCCCATCTGGTGAGATATTTAGTGGAAGTTAGTATGTATCCTGCATGTGCGTGTCTTACTGGTGGTGTTATGGGTCCGATGAAATCTATTTCCCACTTCTCGAAGATCTACATGGTATGAACGAGATTTAAGGGAAATTCATCCTGTCGGGAAGGCTTCCCAACCCTCTCATAGACATCATAATTCTTAGCATATTCTTTAGAAACTTTGTGGAGGGTTGGCCACCATAATCCTACATGCAGTATCTTCCTTGCAGTAGCTTTTCCTCCTATATGACCTCCCACGACTGCAACGTGACATTCCCATAGCACATATTCTCTTTCGTGTTGAAGTATGCAACATCTTAGGACTTGATCCAGGCCCATATTATAGAGATGTCCTACGATTAGTTGGTAGTCTGTTGCCCTTACTATTAAGTGTCGCTTCTGTGTTGGTGTATACCCCTCTAGGCAGTGCCCTGTTGTCAATAGCCCAGCAATCTCTTCTAAGTAGTCTAGGACTGCTTCTATTCTGAATAAGTCAGCATCAGGTAGTTGATCATCCAATGCCCCTTCGTTCTCTCCAGTCTCTAGTCGTGACAAATGATCTGGCCCCACATTCAGTCTTCCGGGTTTGATGACCACCTTGAAAGTGAATTCTTGGAAGAGTAATAACCATCAGCATATCCTGCCTTCTAACACTAGTTTGTTCACTAAATACTTCAATGTTGAATGATCTGTGAAAAACTTGAATGGCACCCCCAACAAGTAATGTCTAAATTTTTTCAGAGAGTAGACCATGGCCAATGCCTCCCTCTCTGTTGTCGTATAGTTCCTTTCTGCAGTTGACAACTTCCTACTGGCATAGTACACCGGGTGATCCATATTTCTCTCCCCTGGTTGTGCTAAGACTTCTCATAGCACGATTCTTGATGCATCAATATGTACATGAAATTTCTTGTTCCAATCTAGATAGACAAGGATCAGAGCGCTTACCAGTTTCTCTTTCAATTTTTCCAATGCTACTTAACAATCCTCCGTCCAAGTGAATACTTCTGTCCTCTTTAGTAACTTCTCCATCGAGGCTGTGATTGATGCATAATTCCTGATGAAGCGTCGGTAATACCCTGTATGGCCCAGAGTGGACCTCAGTTTCTTTACATTGTGCGACAATTACATTTTGATAATTACTGCAACCTTTGCTAGATCTATGCACACTCCATCTTTGCAGACAATGTGGCCCAGCAGTGTTCCAAATGGAACCGAAAAAATGCACTTCTTTAGGTTTAAGGAAATTTGCAACTGTCGGCACCTTTCGAACATGACCCTTAGTAAGCTTGTGTGTTTCTTCAATAGGCTATATACTATCCAGTCATCCATGTACACTTCTAGAAACCTGTGAATGTAGTCTCGTAATGCAGCTATAACAATCCTTGAGAAGACTGCAGGTGCATTCTTCAACCCCAAATGGCATTACATGGTAAGCATATGACCCCCATTCAGTGGTGAACATTGTCTTCCTTTTGTCCTCTTTGGCTATTCGAACCTGATGGTAGCCCGAGAATCCATCCGTGAATGAATATGCTTCATTTCCCGCTACATTGTCCAGGACTTCATCACTGAAGGGTGTTGGAAAGGGATCATGCACACATGCATTGTTCAAACTTCTATAATCAACGCAGACCTTGATTTATGTCGCGTCTTTATTGTTTTGTATGACTATCAGACTTATCCACTCCGCTTCATCTACCAGAAATATAATCCCTACTTCTAACATTTTGTCAATCTCCCTCTTAACCTTTTCTTTCACCCTGGGGTTCAATCTATATGACCTATGCTTCACTGGATGGGCATCCGGCCTTAAAACAATCTTCATCTCCCCTATGTCTCCTTTTATTCCTTTTAGCTCCACTACTGACATTGGAAACAAGTCTTGGTATTCCTGCAACAGGTCAAAAATTTCTTTTGTCATCTATTCATCCCAATAATCCCCCACAAACGCCATCTTGGGTTTATCCTCCATTCCAACATTTTGCTTCCTTAATTTCATCAGTAGAAGGTGTGCGGCTTCTCCTGTGGGACTTTCCCATATATCTCTTTCCCCTTCTGTTTCCTCAAAGGTCAGATGTCTCAATCCTTCTAACCCATCCTCGTCTAGTTCTGCATCCACCTTGTCATAGGCCACATATTCTGGAGAACCTGTGTCATAAAGATACTGTAAGAACTTTTCATCACCACAACCTTCAACCATATATCCTAGGGTGAACAAGATTCTTTTAGTTTCACTCAATGTCTCAGTAATGTGTATATCATCATCCCTGAATGAGAAGATACTAATGAACTGAGCTGCCATGGTATCCCAATATATCGTTTGTTTACGAAGATCCTCTTATATGTGCCAAGCTTGGGGAATGGTACCTAGGGTATGTATGAATACATGTACCCAAATTTATTTCAGAATCCTTTCTCTTTCCCAACTTCTTATGCAGGCCTCTAAGTGCTTCTTAGGATCTGAATTACCTTTGTATTTCATATTATCTTGAGGGCGGTCTTCCTCCTGACTGAACCTCTCCCTCATGGATTGCTTTATGGCTCCCCATTCTCGCAACGTGTTGTGGTGTGTTCTCCACCACCTTGCCGGTGTGGCAAGGAGTGCGATATATAGCAATGGAACTTTGTGATATTCCCTTACTTCTCTGTCTACTTTGTTCAAGAATATGTCCACTGGTTCAATGCCGTGGAATTTGGGATAGTCACTTACCTCTGCCCCTATCCAATTTATCCTGCCTATCTTTGTGCAGCATTTGGTATCGAGTTCATATCTACAATGCATCCCACACGGCTTTCGAACCAACTTCTGAGCTCTGAATACTCCTCCAGCTGATAGATCCTCCTACTGTAGGATTTATGTAATCTTCTCTTTTACCTATTGTTAGTGTGTATAGCTAGTCTAGCATTCCTGGCTCATCCTTGTCATCTACAGGTTTCGTGAACCTGGGTCCTTGATAGGGGTCCAAGGGTTGTATCACCCTCATTCCTTCTGCTTCAAAGATCATTAATTCTTTCTTTAGGTCGATGAAAGCATAGTTCTCATAGGCCCAGTCGATCCCAAGGAGTGTTGGATATGGGTCCTTATCACCCATTATGTCAATTACTTCAAATTTAGTGTATGTTCTTACTCCCACCACATCCACTTCTATATTTTCTAGCCTTCCAATGGGTAGGATACAATATTGATTCTCCATTCTCAATTGTATCGGTGAATATTTTAGTTGTGGCTTCCCCATCACCTCCCATGTTTTCCTAGGAAGGATGTTTACATCCGATCCTAGGTCTAGCATCGTGTCCTTGATTTGGAATCCCGCAACCTAAGCATTGATTCAGAATTCCTTTCTGCTTCTCTTCTTATTTCACCGCACTCTTCTGGTAAGTTGGCAGATGGTCGTTCTTCTTCCCCTTCCTCCTCTGGTAGAGTTGCTTTTAAACTTTTGCACAACTCTTTCAACATGTGTTCATCCTCAACGATCTGCAGGAACAATTTAAACCATTCTTCTATCGAATGAGCATTGTTGAGCGTGTGGTTATTCTGTCTCTGGTTTTCCTTTATCTCAGTCATCCCTTTGAACAATTTAGCTGCCTCGTGATAATATTGTTTTTGTTTCTCAGGCTTGTATGATTTCTTCGGGGATGTTTCCTTAATGATCAAGGGTGGGTCCACCACACCTCGATCTTCCCCCATCTTATTCCCCCTCTTGTAACTATATTTATATTGGTTATGGGAAGACCGTCATTTGTATAGGGTTCGGCATTAACTAGGTTATCCCCTCTCTGTCTAGTCCTTTCTTCCCACTTTGCGATGAGTTCTAGGCAATCCTTCGTGGTGTGTGTATTGATTTCGCATTGTGAACACCACAGTCTCCTAGGGAGTGGGCATTCCCTGGTGATGTGCCCCTCTTCGTCACAGTTGTAGCACCTTATGGGACCTCTTCCTCCCACTCTTCCTCCTCTCCCATTTCCTCCTCATCCTCCCCTGTTGGACTCATTGATTCTGAATGTCAACTTGTCTAGCCGTTTTGCTAAAGCATCCAATGCCCTGCACTGGTCAGTGTGATGCGTTGTAGATGCAAAAAACTCACAATAGCTATTATTAGGTACATTGGACTACTTCTGTAGTATCGGGAACATCCGCAGTAGATGTCCATACATCCTACAAATTTCACAGTATTCCTAATTGTTTCATCCGAGGAAAGCTCCTTGCGCTCCTACTGCCACAACTCCTGTTGTTGGTGGGGTTCCTGATGATCCTACAATCCCCCCTGAATGGTTAATCCCCCAAAACCTCGGACATTCTGTCATGACATGTCCCTCCACCATGTAGTGTGTGCACCATACATTGGGCCTAACTAGACGAACTGGCTATAAATCCTTCAATTTCTCCGTTAAGGTGGAAATCTGATTTTAAAGGCCCATAATCAACGGATCATGCAATCCCATCCCTCCCTGATATTCATGTGGATAACCAGCCATAGCCTTTATGTGTGACGCTTGCTCTAAAGCATCTTCGAGAGTCTCAATCTTCTGTTGCGTCAGCGACATCCTTGTAAGGGGCAAGAGCGCCTTCATGAACCAATCTCTCTGGTGATTAGGATCTATGGTGTAATTTAGCTTAGCAATGGCATCCTTAAATCTTTGCATTAGTTCCCAAGCAGTTTCGCCTTACTTTTGCTTGATTTCTCATAGCTTCGATAGCCCTTGCTGGTCAGTCTGAGGTAATTTGAATTCCTACATGAACCCCCTCTTGATCTCATCTACTGTGGGATTCTAGTTCTGTTCTGCCCATTTTATAAACCAACGTAGAGCTCTCTCCCTTAGCGTGGTCTGGAACTCAATTGATTTGACATTATCTGGTGTCTGTCGTGCTCTCCATATAGCTTCGCAGAGATACCAATGTTGTTCTACGTCTTCATTTCCTCTACCCGCAAACTCTAGGTATCTGGTAAAAGATCCCGCCATGTTTATTTGAGTATGTGCCAATAACACAAATCCCTTGGTTTCGAGCTACTGAGATCCTTGCAGTCCCAGATTACTAATACCACTAATTCCCCTGTTATTTACTATATTGAAACTGGCCTTATATTTCTCGTGCATGTTGTGTACTCGTATTGCTTTAGCTAATTTAATAACAAATTTCTCCAGATTGTAGTAAGGCACCAGGGGAAGGTCGGGAGGAATACTACTTGTACCTTGGGGATATTTCTGTTGACTTCTTATGGATGTTTCTCCTTCAGTAAATAACCTTCTCATGACGTTGTCCATTTCCTCTTCCCTTTCCTCTTCGCGACTGCTCGACATTTGTTCCTCTACTATCCTTCCCGCAAACTATAAGGAAGGATCCTCTTTATCATTCTAGCTCTTGTCTTTCCAATCACCATTCTTGTCTTGTCCCACATCTTATTTTACTCTCCCTTCCTCTTGAGGGTTCCCCAACACCGCTCCTACTTGGTGGGTCCCATTTTTCTCTTCTTCAAAGTCTGAACCATGCTTTCTTGCCCCTTTTCATCTAACAACGCTCTCCTATGTGCCCTAACATATATGGCTTTCCGCAACCCTTCTACATCCATTCCCTCAACAACATCTCTATTCCCCAACCGATAGCATTCTCCCCTTATGTCCTTCCCTGGTACTGGTGTTTTACTCTACCATCGTCGCAGTAGGTGAGGGTAGTAGTCCTTCTTCTACCATGAACATTTTAATCCACAATGGCACTTCCCTCACCAACCTTTCTCTTAAATCGCACCTGAACACTGCTTCCACCCTTGAGAAGGATTGATAACTTTTTTGTGGCAAACTCGACTATGTACCCCTCCACTGTAGTCTGTACCCAAAAGTCAACTACCCTTGTCAGATCATTGTCTAACTGCCAGAGTGATACAAGGTCTTAGGAAGTCCATTTGCGATGAGCTGACATCGTCCTCCCCGATCGATTATTCACCTTCAACCTTCTTAACCAATTATACAACTCTCCTGGGAACTTGCACCAGAAGATCTCATACTAGTCACTAGCACCCTCAGCATACAAAGTCTCTCCACTAACTTTGGTAATCGATTGACCCCTTTGAGTAGCTTGTTCTGCTATAAATTGATCTACCCTGTTATTCCACCAATCTCTAATCTCTTTCTTGAATATCCTCGACACCATGTTCTGAACCAGTTCTTGTATGGTCCCGACAACAGAACCATTTGTTGGCACAAAAGTGTCATTAGGGGGAGACCCTGGGTTCAGGCACGAAGGGCCAACAATGGCTCGTTGTAGTCTAGGACAATGTCAGAATTTTCACCTTACCCAAAGGGTAAGGAGTCTCACCCAAGGCGTGCCATGACTAGAAATAAGAAGGGTTCACCATGGGGTCAAGGGTATATCAACCATCAATATGTAAACAACATCATACACACATTCGGGACAACAACATATCATTCAACACTATGAAGCTACCACATACATAGACTTGCAGTATATTTAAAATTTTAGTGGGTCCATATATCATAAGCAAACACATACATCATACTAAGAAACCAGTCTATATCTTCATTCATCTTAAGTCAACAGAAGAGAAATACATAATACATCGGCCTTAGCCACAAGTAACTACAAGAAATACCCGATTACAGGATCTAACTGCCTATGACAGACTCAACCTGCTTCTCGGCTACTAGTTCAATCTTCAACCCAGAGGTTCTGCTCGTCTGCATCTAGATGCTACTAATCCATCAAACTACAACCAACCCCTTTTCCCCTTATAGCTTTCTCCTTTTGTATTCCTTCTACTTCTTACATTGCTAGTTCCTGCTTCGTTGTTCCTTTACTTGGCTGCCTCTCATCCATCTTGTCTGCTCGGCTGCCTCTCATCCATCTTGTTTGCTCCACTGCCTCTGCCTTTTGTTGACACTTTGTCGCAACAATCCCACAACTGCCTTTTCCTGCCTTCCACCCCAACTGTCTTCACTACAACTTAATTGTTGTTGTTGCCACCCATTTCCTCTTCTTTATATGGAAAGCCAAAATAATTAAAATCTTTTAAAATCAAAACGAAGGCCCCAACAATTCCCAATACTAATGAAATATGATAAATGTATGTCAATCGATGAGCATTTTATTGTCAATTGTTATAAAATAGTCTATTATAGATATGTTAAGATATCAATATTTTAAGAAATCTCTTATCGACTTTTTCATATCATTGTGCTATTTCCCAACCACAATGATATCCAAGAGAATTTCACTAATTGATGAAAATTTTACCATCACTTGACTATTAGAAAATTTTCATTATCAGGACCTTTGAGTATTGGAACTTCAAAGAATTGGGACTTTGAAACCCATTAAAACTAAGGGCTCAAGACCTAATTGGTTTTAGGTAATTCTTGTAATAATTAATATGAAATTAAAATATAAGTACTTGTTGATGGTGTTGGAAGCCACCAACAGGGTACGAGGTCTACTTGATGTGAAGTCCCATTTAGACCCAACACCATTTGGGATAGGATCCCCAAATGGAATACGACAAGTTGCTAAAGTGGTGGGTTTTAATAGTGTGCTTTGGGTTCAATAAAGGCATAGAATGATGTATATGTGACCATGGTAGAAACAGGTGTATGAACTTTATGAAGTGTCAAGTGTAATGTAGGAGAAGTTCCATCACATTAAAGGGAAATAAAGTGACACCCTTAGACACATGTAATAATACTTAGATTCAAAGGGACACACAAGTAGTAAAAGAATCATAATTTAACCTGCAAAACAGTTCACAAGATAACCATGATTGAAATAACATAACAACACACATTCAACAAGATTCATACTAAGGAAAATGAATTAGTTCATAAGCGTTAGCATAATTGAAATAAAACATGTCACAAACATAACAAGAATAATATTATTACATCCATGACATATATATGAAGATGTACTTGTTGAAATTCTGATGTTCTATGTTGTTACAATCACTTAAATCGAGAACTTCATTATGTTGCAAAATAATTTAAGTAATTGTACATATAACATAAACCATATAAACCATATGCACAATGGAAGACAACCGAGAACTCAATGAGGCACAAATAAATTAGGTCAATGACCAAGGCAAAGCCCACAAGGGGAAAACCCAACCAGAATCTACCTCTATTAGAAATCAATTGTCCAGTAGAGATACAAAGTACAATGAGAGAATATGACATGATTAAGTCTCATGATTGAGAGACTTGAATTTATTTTTAATAATAATAATAATAATAAAGTATAATTAATTCAAGATTGAACGATTAGGATTGATTGATGATTAGACATGATTTTCCATCAACAATACTTGATTACCAATTGATGCAAGGTGATTTACTATTTTTGGAAATTCATACTGGAGACTCTATTTTTAGACTTTCTAGTTTTAGAATTTCTATTTTTAGACTTTTTATTTTTAGAAATTATATTTTTAGACTTTCTATTTTTATAAATTTTATTTTTATATTTCCTATTTTTAGAAATCCATACCCAAGCTAGCAATTTTCAAAACTCCCTCTCAGCTAGGGACAAATTTCTTTTTGTAATAAAGATCTCTTGTTTGTCTTCTTATCTTTGTTCATCTCTACTTTGTATCATCTGGAACATTAATGTCTCACTCTAATGAAGAAAAATCATCATAGGGGAGATTCATTCATCACCCTATATTCAGTTGGGGAGGATGCCACTTTCCAACATATGATAAGGATATCACACAATCAAGTCTCATCTCTGCTTGGGGGATCCACTTGTCAACACATGACAAGGATCCCGCACATCCAAGGCTCATATCTGCTTGGATGGGTCCACTTGTCATTACAAGGATGTCACACATCTAAGGCTCATTACTGAGTGGGGGGGCCAACTTGTTAGCACATACAAGGATCTCACACATCCAATGCTCATCTCTACTTTGGGGGGATCCACTTTTCAACACATGACAAGGATCTCACACATCCAAGGCTCAATAAGCATCAAGTGGTGGAACACCTGCATCTTAGAAAATTCACATAGACAAGTCTCACTACACCTATTGGCCAGATAGGTGGCTTGTTTTGGGAAGTTTTAGTGTCTACAGATAAATGCTTAAACCCCTAGACTAGTAGCTAAGTCTAGAACAACAGTGAAAAGAATTCTCTACCTTTTCTATAACCAATAGATTAAATAAGATAGTAAAGAAGCCTACCTGTAGCTTTCGCTTGCTCCTTATCTCCCTTGACCAATTATGTCGCTCCTTTCCGTACTTAATCCGCTTGAAAAGTACATGCACACAGGCAGAAGACAAAAATTGATCAAAGCATATGATAATGATCTACTGATTAAACATAGAATGGAATCAAGTTCATAATACACATATGAAAGCATCAATGGACAACACAAACATATGGAAAAAAATTTGAACACTTTATTAGTAAAAGGAAGAGTTACAACCCAATTTGCTTGATTCAGTATCACTCCTCCAGTGCAATCCCATCCTCTCCTCATAACAAGTAAGACTTTTTGACATCATTACAATACTTGAAACCAACTCAAGTCTCATACTAACAACATCTCCCTATAATTCAATGATTTCCAGCCCCTGATCACTTAGATGAGTGGTCTTTTTATAGGTGAATGAAGGAATTTATGCCATAAATGGTGATAATGAATGCCCTCCCAAACTTATAATTTAGTTCCATGGAGGAAGGGATAAAGAGATTGATGTTCCTTAACTCCCTACCTCATCCAAATTCGAGCTCAAAGGAGTAGATAAACTTGGGAAACTTCTAGATGCATCCAATGGATAAGAATATTCCCAAACCCCAATGAAATTTCACTCAAATTTTCCCAGTGCAGACCAAAGAGGGCTCAAGTGTGCTGCATAGCACCCAAGCAGTGTACTAGACTACACTACAGTGCACCCTAATGAAGGCCTACCTGTGCTGATTTTGTTAGAGGCAGTTTTTGGATGATTTCAGTCATGGAATCTCTTGGGAAGCTAGGCATTATGATGGTTGACTTCTTTAGGGCATGTAACAATTGAATTAGGGTTTGATGGGCCCTAAAGCACTGATCTATAAGATGGGAGTGATGTGCCCAAATGGATCTGTAACATGGCTCTTCCCACATCCCAAACTATGGGTTGGATGCATATTGAAGCCTACTCTTATGGCACACACTAAACAAGAAGTCCCTCATCGTTGGGATCTTTCTAGCATCATTCTCTAATCCTATGAGCTTTGATAGAAGGGAAAGGTAGCTCATTGTTCTCGATTAGTTGTAACCACTTCCTGGAAGGGTCACATCCATAAGCCCATGCTGCTTTCTAAAACCAAGAAATTTCCTTTTAGTAAAGGCTTGGTAAGAATGTCAGTTATCTGATCATCAGTCACAATATGATGGAGCCTCACTGCTCCTCTTTGTACCATATCCTCAATATAGTGATATTTGATCTCAATGTGTTTGGACTTTTCATGGAGCATAGGATTTTATACAATACAAATCCCACTCTTATTGTCACACTATGTAGTTGTTATGCCTGAAACTTGCTCAAATATCTCTTCAAAGATCTTCCTTAGCCATACTACCTCATAGCTAGCCATGCTAGCAACAATGTACTCAACTTCAACTGTACTGAGTGCAACAAACTTCTACTTTCTTCTCATCCAAGAGATCATGGCAGATCTAAAGCTAGAGCAAGACCTAGAATTTCTCTTTCTATCAGCATAGTTACCATCCCAATCAAAATAATTATATCCATGAAGTTTTACATTTTTAGCAATATATCTCAATCCAAGATTGATGATACCATGTAGGTATATCAACACATGCTTTGTAGCAATCGAGTGTGCATGTGATGGATTAATCGTATATGGGCTGAGTGTATCGACCAAAAAACATATGTTCAGTCTATTGTTCACTAAGAACATCAGTCACCCAATCAGTTGATGATACATAGAAGGATTTCCCAAATCAAGGCCTACAACTTCACCACATCACTTCTTGAAATTCATTTCCATTGGAGAATTCGTGGACTTGCACTATGTCATACCAAATCATTCCAGTAGCTTGACAATGTGTTTTCCTTGAGAAAAGAAAATCTCACTAGGTCTCTGCCATACTTCAAGATCCAAAAAGTAGTGCATCAAATGAATATCTTTCATTTCAAATTCAGAAGCTAAATCCCTCTTACAATGGAGGATAATAGGTCCACCACTGATCAGAAATGAATCATAAACATATAATACCAAAATCAAAAGGTATACCTTGGACTGTCTTGGAGTAAATTATTTGGATCATTACTACTCCTAGTAAAACCAAGCTTCATCAAGAAGCTACTAATGCATGCAAACCAAGCTCTTGGAGATCACTTCAAACCATAGAGGGATTTCTTTAGTTTTCACACATGATTTTTCCAGTAATGTAGTTCAAAGCCTTGTGGCTGCTCCAAAAATACTTCTTCCTTGAGGAAGCCATGTAGAAAAGAAATATTCTCATTCATTTGGTGAAGGGACTGTCCTTAGCTAGTAGTTAGAGCCACAATAGATTGCATGGTTATATAATGGGAAACAAGTGCAAATATTTCATCATAGTATATTCCCTCTTTCTGATAGAACCCTCTGGCCACAAATCTAGCTTTATATTTTTCAATACTATCATCAACACCATGTTTATTTTATGCAACCATTTAGAAGACACAATAAATTTGCTTTGTGGTCTTGGAACAACTTCCCATACATAATTATGAATGATGAAATATTATTATTCATCCATTGCGTCTTTCCACACTTGATCTTTCACTACTTCTTCAAACATGCATGGTTCAACCGAGATAATGTTTCTCATGGCTACCACGTATTCTTGGAACTGGCATGGTTTCTTTCTTTTTCTAAAGGTTCCTCGTGGAGAAACATGTCTATCAACATCTTGTAAAGTGTCACAAAACCATAATCATATTTTTCTAGCACATGGAGAAGGATCTAAGGAGTACATGGGTTCGATGGGTTCATCAGCAAGATTAGGCTCAGCCTTAGGATCTTCTTGTGTATCCAAGGCATCATCCTATCTTTCAACATTAGTAGGAGGAGTGACTATGAATTTTCAAAGAGCTACATCTTCATCAAATGTTATATATATTCTAAACTCTATGTTACTTTTTCTAGGTACATATATTATATAAGCTTTAGAATTTTCACAATAATAACCAATGATACCTTTTTTACCTGAAGCTTCCAGGTTGGTACTCTTTTCCTTTGACACGTGAAAATAGACAGGGTAGTCAAATATCCTTAAGTGCCCATTTTTTTCTCAGTTATATTGTACGGGGGTTTGTTTTCTGATTCCAACTTCTTTGTAGAAGTCTTGAGCTCTTGTCCACTCAAGTTATGGGATGGCTCAACACCTTCCTCAAACTCAATTGAAAGGACTTGGTTCACACATTTGTCAAATATACATGTTGATCCCAGAATAAGAGCAAGAGAAATAGTAGAAAAGTAAATAAACATAATGAAAGTACACCTAGTGATGAGGCACGCATTTGTTTCTTTTCTGGATGTTAGAGTGGCTCTTTCATTATCCTTGCACCAAATTCCTCTTGGAGTTCACTCTTCCTGCACTATTCTACACCCTAATAACCTCTAGGATCTATTTTTCTTGATTGCATCCTCATGAAGAAGTTAGTGAAAGAATCATTCAAATACTCATGCAGGGAGGGTTAGTGCCTAAATCTACCTCAGGCTGAAAAGGTAGGATCCAGGGCCAACATCAAACCATGCTCAGTCTAGTAGCTAGCCCTACCAGGTCAGGAGAGGGCTCTCTCCGAGACAATCTCAGCAAATTATGATCGATGAGGGCTTGAGATGACTGATAGAAATACTGATCTTAGGCTAGGTATAAGTGCAAGAGAGTTTGATGTAATAAAATGTTGTTTTTTTTGGCTCAGATGGAAAGATAGATTCTGGGTGCGGGGATTGAGGCTCAGTCCTGCAGGGATCTCAATGGGGCAAGGTAGGCAGTTGTTTTTGGAACTTAAAATTAAATGAGATGGAAGGAATAGACAGGTGAGGTGTTGAAGAGGGCAAGAGCAATCATGGATCCTCCCTAAACAGCTGAAAACATCAAGAAACTAAAGCAAACTTCAAGTAGATCATTGCAATTTCAATGGATTCTACTTACAATCTTGTTTGTTTAGTTCAAAAGAAACAAGATAGAGAATGGCATACTTAACACCTAAGAAAATTCACAATTACAAAAGAAAGCACTGTACCAAGACAAATTGCCACATGGATCCCAAAGAGTGCTGCAAACCCTGGTCTCAATTCCTTAGCCAAAATGCTGATATGAATGTACAATGAAGCTCAAGGCTTTCTCAAAAGTCAAACCTTCTACCAAAATCCAACCCCTACACTATGAAATTCATAAAATATATACATTTTCTCATCCTTGTACTAAAGGATTGAGCTCAACCATTTTCTTCAAAATAGAATCAATTACATTAAACTTGGGCTGAATTTCTGAAAATAGGTGTTGAAGATGAACTCGTATCTCCGAAAAAATAGCACCTGTTACAAAACTGAAAGATGTTTTTGTAGATAAGGTAATTTGGTAGAAAAAATTCTCTCAAATTTTTGAAATGCATTTCCCGTTGCTTGCAATCTGTTCCACAAAATCATCTCTAAAACAGAAAATCATTAAAAACTTAAATCTGTGAAAATGAGCTGTAAAGATCTAGTTACATTTCCCAATTCGTGACACTTTTGAATAACCTGAAAGAGGTTTTTGTTTTATGGCTCGTGGTTAACAAAAACCTCCTTGGGTTTTACAAAATTACTTTCCATATGTTGTAAAATTGCCCCGCACTAAAATGACTAAAACAGTAAAAAATATGAAAAATTTGCTTTGTTTTAATGTAGGCTCCAAATATCACTGTATATCTCCCACATAGTAGCACCTGTGCATAAAATGAAGGAGGTTTTTGTTATTTGGTATGTGATGAACAAAAACCTCTTTCACTTTTGAAAAATTCCTTACCATTATTTCAGAAACGGATTTTGTACTAAACTTGTCATTGTGTGCAGCAACTGACCTCAAAACATGCATAACCAAGAATCACTCATTCATTTCGATCATATCTTCTAATCCGGGAGCCGGTTATGGGAGTGTGATATACCATTGGAAATATTTTTCCGAGCTTCTTCTGATGGACACACTTGTGACATGTTTTGTGCTAAACATCATGTGCAAAACATCTAACAAAACCAGACATAGTAAGAGCTCATGTTGATCCCTGGTGACAGGCTGCAAAGACTGGAACTAACAGGGAGAATTATCACTGGTCTATGAAGAAAAATATAAACAAGAATAGTGACACAGAAAAAATGTAATACTTGAAAATACTTATTTTTTAATGTTATCTCCCTCTTGATCTGGCCTCTATATGTTACCACCATCCATCAGTCATATGTCATTGGTAGAAGAAATGCATATTTTTGAACACCATTTGGAAAACTCCATCATGATCTACTCTAATATTAGGCATTTCAAAAACCCACTTTTTCACATGAGGTAATTCTTTATAGTAAAGATGAGTGAACTTTTGGTGCCACGGTTTATATTGATGATTACTTATCAATGATCATGAATCAATGCATAGATAGTTATTCCATTAATGTTATAAAGATCTTCAAATCTTGATCCAGTAGTGAAGGCACGTAATAATAATTATACATATTGACTTCATTGTCTACAATTATATTAGATATAATCCATAATATTTTGTTAGTTCTCATATACTATGAGAGAATCAAAATAATCTATCTTCAACATTCAATTTCAATGAGTTATTCTTTCATAACGTACTATGTATAATACTTTTTTTCAAGGAAACACTTTCTTGCACATGCATGAATAGAAGTAAAACTATTATTTACTTTCACATGCATAAAAAAAATACCAAAAACATAATTATCAAACACATGCAACACCTTAATTATAAACCAGGTACATATAAAACTTCTTGATCCAGATAAAGATAAATAGAACCAAATCCGTTTATAGGATATGTAGTATAATTTTCAGATTTGTCTCCCTCTCAACCAGATTTGAGAGAACTTCTTTACAACTAGTAAAGTCCCTTGAAGCACCACTATCAACCAACCAATTGTCACAAGAATATGTAGGAGAGGAACTAGAAAGAGCATAAACAAGAAAGTACTCTGATTTTGGTTCTGCTTTCAGTAGAAAATAGGACAACAAATAAGATCTTCTTATTTCAGCAGCAAGTAAGGAGCAACAAATAAGATTTTAGCAGCAAGGAAGGAGAAGAAAATAAAATTTCATTAGTAAGAAATAAGGGGTAAAAAGTGATATTTCAGCAACAAATGAGAAGGGATATTCCAACAAAAAATGAGCAGAAAGTAAAAGGAATAACAAGAGATATTTCAACAGAAAGAGAGCTACAAATGGAGTGGGCAACAAGATATATTTTATCAAAAAGAGAGATGGAATTGGAGTGGAAAAGAAGAGATATTCCAACAAAAAGAGAGTTACAAATGGAACAGACAATAAGAGATATTTCAGTAGAAAGAGGGCCGAAATAGAGTTTGTCTTCTTGAGCTTGTATTCACCAAGCTTTGATACCATGTTGAAATTCTGATGTTCTATGCTGCCACAGTCACTTAAATCAAGAACTTCATTATGCTGCAAAATAAGTTAAGTAATTGTAGATAGAACATAAACCATATGCACAATGGAAGACAACCAAGAGCTCAATGAGACACAAAGAAGTTAGGTCAATGACTAGGGAAATACCCACAAGGGGAAAACCCAACCAGATTCTTCTTCTATTATAAATCATTTGTTCAACAAAGATACAAAGTACAATAAAAGAATGAAGAATTTTACCCAAATATGAAGAATATCTTTGATAGCAGTAGTTGATGCAAACACTAAATCACTTTGGCTCTCCAAGATCTTCTCTAGCTCTTTAAGACTCTGTGTTTCTCTCAATCTTCCTCTAGACTCTCGAACTCTCTCTTTCTCAAGTTCGAATTCTCCTTTCACAAGCACATGTCAGTGTATCAAGTGAGGATGAGAGGAAAAAATATATAGGAAAAGAAAGGAGGTCAAATTCATGAGGGAGTAACTCCTATGCCTTGAGGAGGAGCTTCATATGCCAAAATAGGAGTGTAACTTATGCCATAAAGGAGAGGAGTGTAACTTATGTATTTAGGAGAGAAGCATAACTTATGCATTAAAGAGATTTAAGAGGAATCTATTTATGACGAGTCATTAAAGTGTGTAAGAGAGTGTAAGAGGTGCGTAAGGTCATTAAAGAGAGAGAGAGAGAGAGTAACATATGCATTAATTGAGGGGCGTTACATATGACATGATTGAGTCTCATGATTGAGAAACTTGATTTTTTTTTAATAATAATAATAATATTGATGATTAGGTTGAAATTGAGCTGTTGGGATTGATTGATGATTAGAAAGGATTTTCCATTAACAATACTTGATTACCAATTGATGCAAGGTGATTTACAATTTTTGGAAAGTCATACTTGAGACTTTCTATTTCTAGAAATTCATCGATTAGCTGCCAATTTTCAATAGTGCCAGCTCCAACATTTTATTAAAAGTGAAATTTTTAGACATATATTTACAATTGACAAGACACTAGCCCCAGTAGTGGAACATGAAGGCAACACTTGCTTCTCCAAAGAAAGATAATCCTTCTATTCTAAAAGGAGAAGTGACGGCTCTTAACAATGCTCGCAAGCCTTCGATTCTAAGCCAAAATTCCTTTACATGAGTTATAAGGGTATATTTATAACATATGAGATGACCATACATCTCCCTTTGTGACCTTTGGACTTCCCTCATGACACTTTGACTTCTTTTCTCTATTTCCTAACTAATGAACTTTTATATTCCACAATTGACACTTGCACTTCCACTTAGAAATTTATTTCAAATACAATATTACAAGTAACCATATAAGAAAAAATCAGGTAGAGTATAATAAAACAAGACCAATACGACAAAACAACATATAGAGCTTCAGTTTGAGGAAACTCTAGCTCAACAATTTCAACTTGTAAATCTTCGGTCACATAGCGATGCAAAGCTTTGTATTGTGTGATGATTCACTAAAACTTTGTTATGGAATCAAGATGAAAGCACTTTAGGCTCCATTTCATATGGGTATATGGTCTTGTAGCTAGTTTGTGTTTCCTTCTTCAACAAGAACAACATGGTCTTGATATTTGCAAGGACACCAATATAATTTTGAATGTCATTTTTGTTGAATTCCAAGTCCCCTTTGGTAGCAATTTGCCTAAACTAGTCTAAATATTATTTGACTTCCTACTTGATATTATTTATGCCTTTGGCTTTAGTGAGTGTGCCGACTGAAGGTATCATGTGATATTTCACCATAGAATCCACATCGTTTTACAACCATGCATAGGAGGACGAAATGTTGGTAATGAAGATGCCAAGCTATTTGTTGCTTTGTATAAGCATCCAAACTTTAGCTTTTTCCAACTCAAATTGTTGTCATGTCTTCTTAACCGACTCAGGTGGTGCACCTCTATACCTCATTCCCCATTCATCCACTACAATGATAATTTCATTAACAACTTTGAGAGATTTTTCATTCTCTCTTGATTTATGTTGCATGTCATGCAAGGGGACAAATACTTCGTGCACAGTGACTAACTCCTCATAGTTTCTCCCAATGTTAAGATTTCACAAATTATAGTTGCCTGAAGCTCTTTTAAGTACATTTATGTGGGAGCTACCTTATGAACCTCTTCTTGGAGCTATTCAATCTGTTTCTTTACAGCTTGTAAATTATTCTCCATTTGTTTATTCTCGGCCATCAAATACTCTATGTTTTACTTAGAAGCTCCTAAAAAGGCCAAGTTGGATGTGGTAATAGCTTCAGGGTTCTTCATGGTTTCCATTACAATAACCTTCTCCTTGGTAAATGCAGGATGTATGACGTCATCCAAAAAGTGCTTCATTCTTTCTTGTACAAATTTCTTCTAAAGCTCATCATAATTCAAGATGCAAATATCCATAAACAGACCTTCATTAAGAGGAGAAATTTCCTCTTCATCATCTGGAGCTTTCCCTTTTGCAGGAGGAGGGGGAGACTGAGTGGTGATCTGTTGTGTACAAGGCATGAGATTGACATCCTAATTCTGTTGCTCTTGATCTACCTCCATGTCTTGAATCACTATCAAGTCTTTAATTCCCTGGGCAAGTTCTTTATCCTACTGTTGTTTTCTTTCCTCTTCAAGTAGCCAATTTTCCTCTTCATTTTCGTCCAGCTTCAACATTGTTTCTTCCTCTTATTTTCCCCTTATTTCTTCTACTTGTATCTACCTTTCCTCTTTCTCTTTGATTTCCCATTATTAATTCTATCTTAACTCTTCCACTTTACTATTTTGTTTCCTCTTTCTCTTTGCTACCATAGCCACTTTCAAGATAGCTTGATCTGCTTTTATTTGTGGCTCTGTTCGTCTGTTGGACTATGTGTATCCTTCATTTTATACTTTAGGCTCACTCGGTTTTGCTTTTCTAATGGTCTTGCTTCTGGAGTAGCTTCTTGCTCTTGACTCACATGTGATGGACCTACAAGGATGACTGGTACGTGGGGCTTGGTGTCATTATAACCATTTTTAATGTTTTTCTCCTTTGGTCTAGAATAGATCTTGCTTGGCCAATTGAAGTTTATCTTTGTGCAGTTTGTCTTGCAAACACTTCTAGGATCATATAGGTGATATTCCATAAGACCAAACCTAAAGTTCTTCAACTCATTACCTTTGGTTTCTACAACGTTCAAATTCTTAATCTCATAGGATCCCACTTGCAAAGGAAGAGTGGGAAAGGTTCTTTCTTCTAACATTGCAAGACTCCTAATAAGACTATTGAAAGATGGTACACAATCTCCTACATCACCAATTTGTCAATGGCATACCTTGGTAACACATGTGATGAATTTTGACAACCAAACACCCTAAGGTAAGTGCCATCAGGTGAGGCAAGGCAATAGAAGAGTTCTACTACTAGTTCCATAGCCCCACAGACATGCAAGGTGGCTCTTCCTCGAAGATCATCTAGAACAATACTATGAGGAAGTGATCAGTGTACTTCTCCATAACTCTATAAATTCACTATGAAAGAAAATTGCAGTAAATATGGACAACATTCTCCTTTGGTGTCCAAGTCCAGCTCATAGCAGGTAAATAATTTTGAGCACATATCCCATCCAACAAGTTTGTAGACATATATAATCTGCCATGTTTTCCCTTGGGAGGATTCTTTGCATTGGTCACATTTATTAATAAATGTTAGGTAGAAAAATATGACCAGTTGATTATCTTTCCTTATTTGACAATCTGATGCAAAAGATATCTTGAACCTTCGGGAAAGGTTTCAGTATTCTTCTCTCCATAGATCTGTTAGTATAAAACAATCAGGTACTATAAAAATTTCCTAAGATATTTATTTTTGTATGCGTTATTGTGTGTTTGGTGGAACTTGGATGGCTCTTTCACCTAGGATTTGACAACATCCTTAATGCTGAAATAATTTGTGACCACATAGAAATGAGAATCTATGTATGATTTTGGCTTGCACAATTGATACATGAGATGAATGTCATGGGCTAGATATTAAGCAATCCATTTTCCACTAACACTATTGAGGATCATGCTATTTATATCATTGTGTGGCAAGATCCACTTGATGATATCTACATTAGGGAAGGCTAGATACCTGCATGCAACTTTATGGAAGAGACCTCTAGATATTTATGTATACCTATATGTCTTCTAGATCTACTTTGAAACTAGTGGTTGTGAATGCATCTTTAACTATGTGCCAAGTGACATCTGAATCTTTCTCAATGAAGAGTTTAGTTTCTGACAGAATAGGCATGGTGACATGGGTGCTCTCAAATACTTCACCAATGCTGCTCTTTGTGCTGTCTTTGGAGGTTGATCTCTTTGAAGGAATGATGACAACAACTAATAAAATGGAGATAAGATCAAAACGTTGTAGTACCTGTATCACAAGATGCACTCATGGCAAAAAAATATATATCAATAAAATCAGTTCATTAATCAAGATTAAAGAATCAACTTTGCCACTAGAGAGAAGGATTTTGCAATTTTTGTGCTTAGGGAGGCAGATTGGGGTCATGAATTTTGCATTGTATGGTCTCAGCAAACAAGGGAATAATTGAGGCTTAGGACTACGCAATGTGCAGTCTTAGTTGGGTAGATTGAGGGAAGAGACTATGCATTGCACAGTCTCAATGGCTAAGGCTGAGGCTTGAGGCCTAGTAGTATGCAATGAGAATTTCGGAAACCCATTGACTACGCATTATGTAGTCTTAGAGGCCAAATAGAGGTGTGAACTTTGAGATTGTTAATTTCACAGTTGGGAGAGGCAACAATTGGTTAAGCTTGATCAGGTCTTCCTCAGAAGGAGAGATAAAATATTTAGATCTGAGTGCTAGGGTAGGAAGGAATGTAGATTGAACTAAAGGGAAGTTAGATTAGTGAAAATCATATGCCAGAAAAAAAAAAAAAAAAAAAAAAAAGATACATGCAAAAAATGGTCGAGCAGTGGCAACTTCTGGTGGGAAAAAGAAAACATTTGATGCGATACTTGTAAAAAGTGAAAAAGAAACCGAAACAACACTTGTACTAGCCAATAATAGTTAAAATTCCAGCTACTATGAAAATAAATATGCAAAATAGCACTCATAAAAGTAAAAGCGACAAAAGCGATAAAAAAGTGACAAAAGAGACACATGCAAAACTCACCTGGAAAAAATGGCACAAACTAAGTTGAAATCTCCCTAACTTTGTTGGGAATGCTAGAGCTCTAAATTAAAGTGTACCAATTAGCTCTAGTGGTGTCTATTATATATATCTAGTTAGGTTAGGGTTTATGATGCGCATGCCTAAAATCAAGGAAAAAACGACACTTGTCTTAAGATTGAAAAAAGAAACTTAGTGCCACTTCTGACATTAATTATACATTCCCTATTTTTTAGGGATGAACACTTAGCTTTTTTTAGAAATTTCCGATTCACACTGGTAGAAGGGATTGTGGAATTCCCAACAACGAGGGATTGTTTAGCTCACTCCATCACTAAATTGCACAATTTATGACTAAGAGAGAGGGATTAACATAGTTTATGTGCCGAGGGGTTACCTGTCTTCAAGGAATGGGCAATTTTGATCCTCAAGGCTTGGCACAATTTCTAGAGATAGTGGATTGCGCAGTTCCAAGAGGATAAGATTAGGGCAGGATATGGTTTGTGTTAGAAAATCCTTAACTATGATCTAAAAAACTTAACAAAGTCATCACAAGAACTGCATGCAAAGATAAGTCATCACAATCAAAAGGACCACTTGATTATAGTGAAAGATAGGTTCCTATGAACAGAAGGTAGGCTCCACAATCAAGGCATATACAAAATTTTAGAGGGGAGTTGTAGTAGCTACAACACTTGGTAACACATTAGTAGAAATCCAACTCTCTATATGGGCCTACTAGGTCTATCCCTTTAGAAAGTATTATTCATTTCATTGATTACCAAAGCCTATTTACTTCTCTTGAGTTAAAGGTATAGTCCCTTAGTTATTTCATCAATGACACACTCTAAAAGAAAAGTCAAACTTAGTCGTTTTGATTGGGGATAAGGACTATATAGTTATGAAAGTGAGAAAGGATTATCAGAGTCTTGGTTTTCATCTCTAGTGTTGCTCCGCTACCAATAGGCTTGGACAGTACCTCAACAGAGTCACTTTAGTAACAAAAACATTACTCTGTTGTGAGTGAGCCTAGATAATACCCTGATGGAATTGCTTGCTTCACCTCCCTACGCAAGAAGCCTTTCTCTTCTTTCACTCTTTATTCAATTTTTTATTTTATTCTATAGAATTGTGCATCAAAACTTATTGATTTCATGGGGTGGAAGTGGGATCGTGACTAATTGAGAGAAAAAGAGGTTGTCCCTTTAGAGAAGGATAGTTATACACCTCTAAAATACAATCCACTTGTTTAAGTTTCCTCCCCTCCTTACTCTACTTGACTTATTTGACAAGTTAAGAACGATCAAACATAAAAACCGATTAGAGAAGAGGGTACTAGTTAAAGATTCAAGCATCATAATTCTTCTAAGGCTTTCTCCAGAAAGGAACATATTTTACTTTTGGGCATCATCGACTAAAATAAAATACAATGCCCATGCAAAGAGAATGAATAAACAGAAAGCTAAGCATTAAAAATTATACAATGTCCTCTCGAACTTTACATGCTCATTTCTAAAGTAGAACATGGTCTCACATGAAACTTATTGTGATGGAAAACAAATGAAAGGGCAGGGAAAAATTAAAGAAAAATACAAACAAACTAGACTAACCCTACTACTAAACTAACAAGGATTAGGCTAGGCTTACTTAAAATGAAACTTCCAACGTAACCATCAAATAAGTTATAGGGTTAGTCTAGTTTGTTTTTCTTTTCCTTTAATTTTAAGTATTGTCTTGAGCTTGCCTGGGAAGCAGTGAGATAGATAGAGATAGTGAAGAGGTTGCTTGGGCTTGAGAAAAGCATTGTAATCTTTTCATATCTTTTGATTAATACAATATATAGTTAACAGGCATTTTTAGCTGTGGCTTTCCCCATAAAATCATTGTGTTATGTGTGATTGAATAAAAGAAAGACCATCGAGTGTAAAAATTTCTTATAGATTCAAATTGTAGTTTGTAATATGCTTAAAAATTTGACTTGAATATACTCTACTCATCAGTGGAAACAATAAATGATCGATGAAATCATGAAGCATATAAGAGAAATAATTCAATCACACATAACGCAATGATTTTATGGGGAAAGACACAGCTAAAAATGTCTGTTAACCGTATATTGTATTAATCAAAAGATATGAAAATATTACAATGCTTTTCTCAAGCCTGAGCAACCTCTTCACTATCTCTATCTATCTCACTGCTTCCCAGACAAGCTCAAGACAATACTTACCCAATCTTGCTTTCTGCCAAGCTCCTAATTTCTTGCGTTGTTCCTTTGGAAATTAGCCCATATTTTATTGGGAATTTCCATAATTATGAATTTCGAAATCCTCATAGGACTTCCTCTGATTGCATGCACCACATGTACAATTCGCATAATTATACAAATGATAGTACACTATCCCTGAACTCCACTCTCAACTGGGTCATTCTCTGATCTGACATGCATGAGTTAATTATGAGTGAATCTTCAATTTAGTGATCGTTGCAGGTTAGACCCCACTATCACAGGTTAAACCCTTCTAGTGCAGGTTACACCCCACTACTGCAGGTTACACCCCACTACATTAAGTTACACCCCACTATAGTAAGTTACACCCCACTTCAGTAAGTCATACCCCACTACAGTAAGTTACATCCCACTACAGTAAGTCACACTGCACCACTCCAGGTTACACCCCATTGTTGTAGGTTACACCTCACTACTAGATCTCCCACTAATTCCCCCATCAGTTGGTGTTAGGTCCCTATAATACTAGTGATTACCCCATTACTATTGTAGTTGTATCCCTTATTAATATTGTTGTGCCCCTATTGTCCCCATATTTTTATTATTGTGCCCCATAGAATCCCTCTATTGTTATTTTTGTGGCTTTATATTATTATTGTTAGGTTGGTTGGGTTATATTGTGACTCCTTAGATTCCTATATATAGAAAGGAGGTTTTGTCATTTGAATCATCCAAGAATTTTTCATTTGTGTAATGTAAAGGAGGTTTCCCCCTAGAAGAGGCTGAATTCTAAGGCGTTGATCTCTCTTTTCTATCTTTTTGTGAGCTGGTTTCATAACATTTGGTATCAGAGCTTTGGATTCTAGAGTTTTGCTGCGCCAAATAGGTCATCGTGGCATTTTCACTATAACTTTTTTCTACGATGTTTTAGAAGCAAAAACAAAAAAAAAATTGAGACGAAATCACACTGAACCTCGGGTCCGAATTTCAGAGATTTTCGCGCCATATTTGCGGAGATATGATCTGACGAAATTGGTCTTTTTGCAGACTCTTGAATTACATTCCAAACAGGTGACCTGGGGAAAATTATCATAACTTTCTCTTTGAGCATCGGATTGAAATTTTGTAAGAAGGAACAGAAGGAGGATAGACTGTAGTTTCTTGTATATATTTTTCAGAGCCAAAGGTTGAAACAGTGACATGTGGCACTTCATACAAGTTCGCTCTTCTGGAAAGATCTATAATCAGGTCATCTTGGGAGATTGTGCATAACTCTTCCTTGGAGAATCCAATTTGGATCAGACTAGTGACATTGGAAAGAGGACGCAGAGGGCTACTACAGATCGCAATTTCAGAACTGGCTGATTTGAAATTACAGAGATACATTAGATTCAATATCAAGCTCCTACAAAGTGAAGAAAGGTATGTAGTTTTTTTTTAATTTTTGCATAAGCTTGGTTTGAAAAATTAGTTTGAAGGAATTCAAAGGGCATAGTAAAGCATTATTATCGGTAATTGACGCCCCGAGGAAAGAAAATGAAAACACCTAGTAAGCAACTTGAAAGCTCTAGCATGACTCATGAAGAACAGGAAGAAATGCAACATGATATATCAAAATTATGAGACCAAGTACAAAAAGTGTCACTTGCACAAAAAGTAACAGAATCTAAGATGGATGGTTTAAAGAAAGGTGTAGAAGCTAAGATGGATTGTTTAAAGAAAGGTGTAGAAGCTAATATGGATGGCATGGAAGCTAAGATGAATAGCATGGACGCTAAAATGGATGGCATGGAGGTGTAATTGCACAATTATGTTTGCTAGATGTTTCCACATCGAAATCATATATTTCTCCAGATCTCCAAAAAGTCTCGGACAATCATTCCAAGGTATTTGAGACTCCCTAAGGTTTCCCACCTATTCGTGATCATGATCATGCTATCCATCTGATTCTAGGAAGTGTTCCTCCAAACATCAGGCCGTACAGATATCCCTATGCCCAAAAGAGTGAAATTGAACATATGGTTGCGGAAATGCTAGAGGCTGGTATAATTCAACCTAGTCAAAGTTCTTTCACTGCTCCAGTAGTATTGGTGCACAAGAAGGATGGATCATGGAGCATGTGTCCAAATTATAGGGAGATCAACAAGCTCACTATTAAAGATAAGTTTCCCATTCCTGTCATTGATGAATTACTGGATGAATTGCATGGATCAATTTACTTCACCAAGTTGGATCTTAGTTCAGGATATCATCAAATCAGAATGAAGACTGAAGACATTCCAAAAACAACATTTAGAACTCATGAGGGTCATTATGAATTTTTGGTCATGCCTTTTGGCCTTACCAGTGCACCTTCTACATTTCAAGGTTTGATGAATTCCATTTCAAACCCTTCCTTAGAAAATTTATGTTAGTATTTTTTGATGATATACTAATCTACAACAAGTCTTGGAAGGATCATGTTGAACATGTTGACAAGGTGCTACAACTATTGTAGGAGAAACAATTATATGCAAAAAGATCCAAATGTTTCTTTGGAGTACAAGAGGTGGAATATCTGGGTCATATTGTATCTCATGAAGGAGTTAAGGTAGACCCTAGCAAAATTAAAGCCATTAAGGAATGGAAAATCCCCACATACATAAAGCATATGCGAGGATTTCTCGGGTTGACAAGGTATTATCGCGAGTTTGTTAATAATTATGGGAGAATAGTAGCACCTCTAACAACATTATTGAAGAAAGATGCATTTTCATGGACTCCATAAGCAACAAAGGCCTTCGAACATCTTAAAGAGGCAATGTGCCAAGCACCGGTCTTAGCTACATCGGACTTCACAAAAACCTTTATTGTGGAATGTGATGCTTCAGGAAATGGAATTGGTGTTGTTTTAATGCAAGATGAAAGACCCATTGCTTTTGAAAGTCGTCCAATCAAGGGAAAGTTTTTACACAAAGCTATTTATGAGAAGGAAACGTTGGCAATACTACATGCACTTAAGAAATGGTGACCCTACCTAATGGGAAGACACTTCAAGGTAAAAATGGATCATGATAGCCTTAAATACTTTTTAGAACAAATATTATCCTCTAAAGAGCAACAAAAGTGGGTCACAAAGATGTTGGGTTATGACTTTGAAATCATCTACAAAAAAGGGAAGCAAAATGTGGTGGCAGATGCACTCTCAAGAAAGGATGAGGATGTGGAAGAATTGTTGTGCACCATTTCTATTATCCAACCAGATTGGATAAATGAAGCAAGGGAGGAATGTAAGAATGATGAAGAAATGTGGCACTTATTCGAAAGTTACAACAAGATTCCAGTATATCTGATACATTTAGCTGGCAAAATGATTCATTATGGTACAAAGATCGCTTATACCTCTGTAAGAATTCGCAACTCAAACAAAAGATTCTTATGGAATTGCACAGTTCTCCCTTAGGAGGGCACTCAGGATTTTTAAAAACTTACCAAAGGGTTAAGAAGGAATTTTTTTGAGATGGTCTTAAATCAGATATTCAAAAGTTTGTGGTGAAATATTTGGTTTGCAAACAAAATAAAGTTGAAACAATTAAGACCCTGGGTCTATTACAACCTTTATCCATTCCAAGCCAACGTTGGGAGGAGGTTTCAATGGATTTTATCACAGGTTTATCCAAGTCTGAGGGAAAGAGTGTCATCATGGTGGTAGTTGATAGACTTACCAAGTATGCACACTTTTGTGCATTATCACATCCATTTAAAGCTAGTACAATTTCTACTGCATTTATGGAAACAATTCAAAAGCTACATGGAAACCCAAAGATTATTGTAAGTGACAGAGATCCCATTTTCACTGGAAATTTTTGGACAGAATTATTTTCTTGTCTTGGTACTCAGTTAGCTCATAGCTCATCTTATCATCCTCAATCTGATGGGCAAACTGAGATAATAAACAAATGTTTGGAAGGATATCTTTGTTGCTTTGTATCTGATAAACATACACAATGGGTCAAATGGTTGCCTTTGGTTGAATGGTGGTATAACACTTCCTTCCATACAGCAACAAAAATGACCCCATTTATGGCACTTTATGGATATCAACCACCATCCATCACATCATGTTTAAGAGAAAATTCTAAGGTTCAAGTAGTGGAACATCACATCGAACATCAACAACAAGTCATCCAACTCTTAAAGGATAACCTCGTGTTGGCACAGAATAGAATGAAACAACAGGAAAATCAACATCGCAACGAAAGAAGTTTTGATGTAGGTGATTGGGTATTCCTACGGCTAAAACCATATAAACAAATGCCCCTCAAGCAAGCTAAGAAGGATAATAAATTATCACCAAAGTATTATGGTCCGTACAAGGTGTTTCAAAAGATTGGTACTATGGCATACAAATTGAAGCTTCCTGCAGCGTCTCGAGTGCACCAAGTTTTCCATGTTTCATGTTTAAAGAAGGTTATAGGCGACAAGCTCCCAGTTCAAACAATATTGCCAGAACTTGATGAGGAAGGAAAAATTATATTGGAACTAGAAGCAGTCACAGAAACAAGAACTCGACAGCTACGAAATCGATCAATTTTAGAGTATCTCATCAAGTGGAAGAACTTATCCACTGAAGATTCCACATGGGAGGATGAGAATTTTATACAGAAGCATCTAGAACTACCCAAGCGTTGAGGACAACACTTTTTTGAAGGAGAGAGGCATGTTAGGTCCCTATAATACTAGTGGTTACCCCATTACTATTGTAGTTGTATCCCTTATTAATATTGTTGTGCCCCTATTGTCGCCATATTTTTATTATTGTGCCCCATAGAATCCCTCTATTGTTATTTTTGTGGCTTTATATTATTATTGTTAGGTCGGCTGGGTTATATTGTGACTCCTTAGACTCCTATATATAGAAAGGAGGTTTTGTCATTTGAATCATCCAAGAATTGTTCATTTGTGTAATGTAAAGGAGGTTTCCCCCTCGAAGAGGCTGAATTCTAAGGCATTGATCTCTCTTTTCTATCTTTTTGTGAGCTGGTTTCATAACAGTTGGAACTAGTTTAACTGAATTTAACACAATTAGACTGAATTAAATAATTACAACTCAAATAAACTCAACTAATGCTCATAATTGTAGGAGAAACTCTACATGGTTCTAGTCAGACCCTCAACTCGAATTAACTGAGCTAACTAAGTCAAATTAACTTAGTTAAGTATTACAAGTTGTCATGAGATATGGAATTACAATTTAATTCCTAATTTAATTCAAGCACAAATTAAATTAGGATTTTCTTGTTGCATTTTCAACACTCCCTCTCAACACGAAAGGGATTATGTGCTACCCTGATCCCGCCTTTGTGAAACTCAAATTTTCATCTTGACAATGCCTTTGACAAAATATCTGCATCATGCTCCTCTGTAGGAGTGTACTCCAGCAACATGATTCTCCTTTGCACACAATCTCATAGAGGGTGATACCATATGTCAAGGTGCTTGAGAGTTGGATACAAATTTGATTATCATAGTAAATAATAATAAGATCCATCCACTGACCAAATAATCCAAAAAGGATCTTCCTAATCCAGATAGCCTCACAAGTTGCTTGACTAACAACCACGTACTATGCTTCTAATGAATTGAGTGCAACTGATCTCTGCTTCTTGTTGACCCAATACTAAATATCCCCCTGATGTGCTCTTCATGTCAGATGGACTCCATGCCCAATCTGCATCTATGAAGCCTTGAAGCTTCACTCTCCCTGTCTATATGTACCAAAGACCAAACTGAGTGGTGCCTTTGAGGTATCTCAACACATGCTTAACTACATTCCAATAGAGTTTGGTTGGCTTAACCATGGCTTGAATAAGCTAGTTAACTACAAAACACATGTATGGGCGTGCGTTCACCAAATACATGAGTGAACGCACGAGTTGTCTATAAATAGTAGCCTCCACTACTTCACATGAAGTAGCAACTTCCTTCCTCCAATTAATTTCTAGAGGAGTCTCCATGGGTTTTTTTCTCTCCATGTATAACTTCTTCAGTATCTCGTTTGCATACTTTTCCTGAGAGACAAATAGTTCCCCATCTCCTCTCCATATTTCCATACCAAGAAAGTAATTCATGAGCCCCATGTTCTTCATCTCGAATTCTCTTGCCAGATCCTCTTTACAAGATTTTATTAGCTTCTCATCACCTGTTAGGATAAAATCATCGACATATAATACTATAATCAACAATTTACCTTCCACCACAATATGGTAAAGGTTCGCATTTGCTTCACTTTTGGTTAAGCCCAACACAGTGAAATAGTTGTCAATCCTAGTGTACCAAGTACAAGGTTCTTATTTTGGTCCATAAAACACTCACTTAAGTCTTCACACGTGCGACTCTCTGTTGAAGGTCTCAAATCCTTTCGGCTGCTCAATATACACCTCTTCCTCAATCATACCATCGATGAATGTTGTCTTCACATCCATCTGATGTATCTTCGACCCCATCTGTGCTAACAGTGATAGAATAGATTTGATTGAAGAGTAACTTGCTACTAGAGCAAAGGTCTCATCACAATCAATTCCCTCCACTTGAAAGAATCCTCTTGCCACAAATATGGACTTGTGTTTCTCCACACTCCCATCTACTGCTTAATTTACCTTGTGAATCCATCTGGAACTCACCACTAACTTTCCTACTGGTCTTGGGACAACTTCCCAAATACAGTTTTTAATAATGGAGTCATCCTCCTCAACCATGGAATCAACCCACACTGGTTGTTGCACTACTTCCTTGAATGATAATGGCTCAAATTGTACACTCTCACTCATCATATCCATGTAGCCAATGTATCGAGCTGATGACCTCCTCTTCATGCATTGTGATGTGGGTGCTCCCACATTCTCTATAGCATCATGCATCAATTCGTTAGCCTCTCTAGCGCACTTTCTTCCATCTCTGTAAGTCTCTGAATGAGTGGGTCCTTCCACTCTCTACTCCTCTGCATATGGCTACTCCACATCATCCTGATTTTCCTCCTTTGGAGCTAAAAGACCGTCATCTACATGCAACTAAATCTCCCTCTCAAGGGAACATCTCATGGCCATCTCTTCATCGAAATTCACATCTCTACAAATCACTTCCATCCTATTGGATGGAAGGTACACCCAATAGTTGTGAGGTATATCAGTGTACCCCACAAATATGCCCAACTAAGTTGTTGGCTCTAGCTTTTCCATGCATCCTTGGTAACATGACAATCGACTGATGAACCAAAAATCCTGAGGTGTGCCACATCTAGTTTCTTACTTGAAAAATCTTCTTCTTGTGTATTCATCCCGAGAATTTGATGAGGGCTTCTGTTCTACAAATAAACAACTTTATTTCATGCTTCAACCCAAAAGTGCAATAGTAGGCCCTGATCATGTAACATCACCCGTGAAAATCCCACAATACTTATGTTCTTCCTTTCAGCGACCCAATTATGTTGTGGGTTATGAGGTGTTATTAAATCACATCAAATGTCTTATGATGCATAAAGTTTCTTATTCATTCCACACATATTCTCCATTGTTATCTCTTCTAAGAGCTTTAACTTTCCTTCCAGTATCTTTCTCAACAAGTGCTTTAAATTCACAAAATTTAGTGAACGTCTCATATTTATCTTGCATGAAGAAAATCCATCACTTATGAGAAAAATCATCAACAAATATTATATAATACATGTGCTTTGTCGTGGTGGTTGTCGAGAATGGTCCATACACATCTCAGTGAATTCTATCAAGGATCACTTAAGCTCAACTATCTTTATCATGAAAGGATGCTTTGGTGTACTTCACCAACGTACACCCTTTGCATGTGTCTCTCTGCTCTAGTGTACCCTTAGGGAGTCCTATAGAAATTTGTTGCATGATCTTCAAAGCTCTATGGTGAAAGTAACCCAACATTCTATGCCACAACTCACCAATGTCTTGGCTCTACACCCTCTCTGCTTTTGTTCTCAAAGAAACATAGTCTTCTACATCCAATTTGTAGAGGCTCTTGACCCGAACCCCAATCCGCTTCACCTATTCAGAGGCTATGTGCTGAAGGAAATATTGTCCCTTGCTAAATATCACATCGTAGCCATGGTCCTCCAACATGGAAACTGAAACCAAATTCTTCTTCAAACATTGAACATACATGACATATTTTAATGTGAGAGGAGAACCAAACTCCCTTTGAAAGGTAGATATATTGATGTTGGTAACGCTATACTTCCCATCACATCCCATCTTGATGTGCATCTAGAAGTCCTTCTCCTGCAAGTCATTGAAGAACTCCTTGTTTCTAATCCGGTCATATGAAATGAGGCTCCAATATCCAGGTACCGCACATTACCCATCATTGATGTCACCATGCAAGCGATCAGGGCGAAATCTAGCTTGAATTGTGAAGAGCTTCACCTGCCACTCCTCCTCATGGATTCTTACCGACCTTCTTGTGCAGACACATTTTGGCATAATGTCCCAACTCGTGACAATGAAAAATTCTAATCTTCGACAAGTCCTTCCTCTTGCCACCCTTACTGGAATATGATGAACTCCCCTTCGCTTTCTTTGCATTTCCAGCTAAGGCACAATTATTCTCATCATCATTCTTAGATGAGGATCCATATCTGGTGTTTCACCGAATCTCCTCTTGTACCAAGTCGGACCACAATCACTCCCACTTTGGTAGCTTGTGCCTCCAATTAACTGAGTCTTGGTAGTTGTGCCAACTCTTAGGAAGGCCTAGAAGTGATAGGCTCACCACATCATCTTCAACAACTGTAACATTGACACTTCCAAGCTCATCCTAACATTGGGTGAACTTGGTCAAGTACTTCAATATAGTGTCACCCTTCTCCATTTTGATCTTTTTGAGCTTGTCCTTTATTGCCAACTTCCTATGGTCACTATTATTTTGAAATAGGTATGTCAAGGCCTTCCATATTGCAAATGGAGTCTCCCTACCATGGAGTTTCGAGACAATATGAACTCAAAATACTTCTAGGACAATCCTTCTCACCTTATCCACACACTTTCTCCACTCTGCCAGATCCTGAGCATCATCTGGCTTAATAATATATTTGTATATGAATTCCTTAAGCTCGTTGTCTTCCAACACTTCCAACACTTCCTCCATCCTATCCTTCCAAGCAATATAGTTCGAACTACCCTCAAGCGAATATTCAAGTCTCAATCTGTAGAACGACATCCTGTTGGCTCTAATGTATGATGCTGCAAATTCGATTTCTCCTGCAAAATAAAAATTTGTATTCTCCTATTATATATTGATTTCATCTTTGATACCATGTAGAAATTTCTTATAGATTCAAACTGCAGATTGTAATATGCTAAAATAATTGACGTGAATCTACTATACTCATCAGCAGAAATAATAAATGATCGATGAAATCACAAAGCATATAAGAGAGAATTCAATCACACAAAACATAATGATTTTATGGGGAAATCCACAACTAAAACCCCCTGCTATCTATATATTGCATTAATCAGAAAATATGACAAGATTGCAATGCTTTTATCAAGCCCGAGCAACCTCTACACTATCTCTATCTATCTCACTACTTCGCAGACAAGCTCAAGCCAATACTTAGCCAATTATGTTGACTGCCAAGATCATATTTCCTTGAGTTGTTCCTTTGGGAATTAGCCCATATTTAATTATGGAATTCCAAAATTATGAATTGTGCTATCCTCATAGGCATTCCTCTAATTGCATGCACCACCTGTACAATTCGGATAATTATACAATTGATAGTACATTATCCTTTAACTTTAATCTCAACTGGGTCTTTCTCTGATATGCATGAATGAATTAATTATGAGTGAATATTCAGTTTACTGATCACTAATAGTTACATCCCACTATTGTAGGTTACACCCCACTACTACAAGTTACACCCCACTACCACAAGTTACACCCCACTACAGTAAGTTACACCCCACTATAGTAAGTTACACCCCATTGGAGTAAGTCACACCCCACTATAATAAGTCACACCCCACTATAGTAACTCACACCCCACTACTTTAAGTTACACCCCACTTATGTATGTTACACCTCACTACTAGATCTCCCACTAATTCCTGCATCAGTTGGAACTAGTTTAACTAACTTTAACTCAATTGGACTGAATTAAATAATTACAACTCAAAATAAACTCAACTAGTGCTCCTAATTGTAGGAGACACTCTACATGACTCTATTTAGACCCTCAACTCGAATTAACTGAGATAACTAAGTCAAATTAACTTAGTTAACTATTACAAGTTTTCATGAGATATGGAATTATAGTTTCATTCAAGGGAAAATTAAACTAGGATTTTCTTGTTGAATTTTCAACATCGAGAACATCTTATAACCATAAAGATGAAATGCAGCGTGCTCCAAAATTTGAACACAAAAAGCACAAGCATAAAATTATAATGAGAAAGCATATGCTAAACATTCTGCTAATGCATCATGATGGCTATACACATCACACCAATTTTCATATCAAAACCTTATTTTGAACTTTTAAACTTGGAAAACATAAAGAAAGTGAAAAACTTATGTTTCACAGATGGGCTTTCCAGGTATGATTCCTCCAACCATTGAGCAATAGGATCATGAAAAATATGTAAAGGGCCGGGATATTAAGAGATAAGTTCATTTACAAATTTCACGATCACCCAATCAAGGACCTTCTGAGAAAGCGTAGCAATGTGATCATACTTGGGATTGATATCAAGACTATGAGAACCTGACATAACCATTAGCGTAGGCTAAAGTGTCTCGAAATCTTGAGGTAATTCCAATATATATGAAGATAGATCATTGAATACTAGTGACTTGTAATAACCGAGAGTTGAATACATGATGTCATCACTAGATGAATCAATGAATATATCAAGATAACCATGATCACAATTTTCTTTGTCAGAAAGAAAGGAATCCTCATGATCTGATGAATCATAGAGAGGGGCTGATTGAAAACAATAAATTTCAGTCTTTGTTTCTTCATATTGATAGAATAAGAAATGAGAGATATTGCAAATAAAATATTTATCCTCTCCTTGCTCTGATGTAAAACTGATACTCGACCATTCTTGGTTGCGATCAGAATTGACATTCTCAAACATTGACTCATCGAATTATGTGACAATTGTGATAGGCTCATGGAAAATGTCAGGATAATGAGAAAGAGGCAAGAGAGAATTTTAGAATTTAGAACAAAAATCTTCGTTCATCATAGATACTTGTTCAGAATCAAAAGCCCACACATAGTCATTATGAAAGATAACATAAGTTTCTTGGTCATCAGTAATTCCATTTGTGACTTGATCCTCTTGAGAATTAGAAAAAACTATTATAACAAGTTTATGTGATAACTCAAAATTGGGAGAATGAAAGGAACTAACTGATGGAGGTTGAGAAGAAAGAATATCATTGATTAAATCAAATTTGCAATAAAAACTTGCATTTAAATTTTGAACATGTGGGGTGGGAGAAGATGGTGGTAGATCAACATATTGATTTTCAAGTTCTCCAACCTCAACATGTGTACATGGAGTTGTTTGATCAGAAGAAGGAAAAGAGTCACCAAGAACAACAACTTCTTCTTTAATAGATTTGAGAGCTCCATGACCAGTAAATGTTGAGAGACTTCCTAAAGATTCATATTTAGATAGATTTAACGAAATGTGAACAAGATAATCGAACTTATGTCTCCTAAAATTCCAATCAATATCATCCTTATAAAATTCATAACAGAAATGAATGAAACGGACATAAAAACCTTCAAGAGATTCGTGAGGTACTTTTATGAGATGAATTATTTTCTTATAAACAATTTCATAGTCACACTTGTCAAAGGCACAATGAACATCCTTGACAAGATGTTTAAAAGATTGAATGGAGGTGGTCAACAATGTGTAACACCATTGTTTGATGTGCACTTCGAATGTAAGGATGAACAACCTGGAAGCAGTATCCTCACAATCAACTTCCCAGTAGGTGCAAATTTCAAGAAAAAAATGGTGTGCTCAGTCATGGTTGTTCCCCCCTCACCATCAAATTTCAAGTTCGACAAGTTTTGAACTATCCCTAAAGTCACTTTCAGATTTGCAGCTCTAGATAAGAAAGATGGGGTTAAGATTTGGGAAGAATCCATTTAAAGATAATAAAAGGTTCAAACAGACTTCACGAGCTCAGCTTGTCATATGGCCATCATTCTAGCATCAAAAACTTGTTGACAATGTTGGAAGCCACCAAAAGGGTAGGGGGTCTCCCCAATGTGAAGTCCCAATTATACCCCCCACCATTTGAGATATGAGTCCCAACTAGAATATGACTGGTTTCTGAAGTGGTGGGTTTTATTAGTGTGGCTTAGTTGCAATAAACCCATAGAATGAAGTATATGTGACTTTGGTAGAAACAAGTGTATGAACTTTGTGAAGTGTCAAGTGTAATGTATGAGAAGTTCCATCACATAAAAGGGAAATAAAGTGAGCCCCTTAGAAGCATGTAATAGCACTTAGCTTAAAGGGATAGACGAGTAGTAAAAGAATCATATGTTAACTTAGAAAATAATTCACAATATAACCATCATAAAAATAACATAACAACACGCATTCAACAAGATTCATACAAAGGAAAATGAATTAGTTCATAAGTGTTAGCATAAATGAAATAACACTTATCACAATGATAACAAGAATAGTCTTACAACATCCACGACATATTCATGAAGACGTGTTGACTCCAAGCTTTTATTAAAATTGAAAGTTCCAGACATGCATTTACAACTGACAAGACACCAGCCCTAATAGTGGAACATGAATCCAACACTTGCTTCTCCAAAGAAAGATAATCCTTATATGCTAAACGGAGAAGCCAAGCCTCTTAAAAATTCTCCCGAGCTTTTGATTCTATGCAAAAATCCCATTATATGAGTTATGAGGGTATATTTATAACAAATGAGATGACCATCCATCTCCCTTTGTGACCTTTGGACTTTCCTCATGACTCTTCGACTTCTTTTGTCTTTTTCCTAACAAATGAACTTTCATATTCCAGAATTGACACTTGGACTTCAAGTTACAAATTTATTTCAAATATAATATTACAAATACCCATATAAGACAAAATTGGGTAGAGTCTAATAAAACAAGCCTAATAAGACAAAAAAACATATCAATCTTGAGTTTGAGGAAACTCTAGCTCAACAGCTTCAACTTGTAGATCTTTGCTCACATAGTGATGCAAAGATTTGTATTGTGCAATGATTATTGGTGAGCACCAGTATTGCAGCAATAATGCTGCAACTCTTGGGCTGCCTACTTTACTCTTATCAACTTAGTAGTTCGTAACAAACTTGGAAGCGTCGGTGCTGTATGCACAAGTACTAGTTCTCACTGCAGGTTGTCACTTGGTCAGTCGGCACAAGATCACTAGGAGCTCAAGCCAACTTCTATGGATTCCAGAAGAAGCTCTATATGTGATGAAAGGAAAGAAAGATTACTCTACAGATGCTATTCTAACTGCAAAAAGGAGAAATGTAAAGCAAACCTAGTAACCCTAATCAACCAGCTAATTCTACTCTTGCAGAAAGCACTATGAAAACCATGAAAGGAATTCCATTACCTACTCAAGGAAGTAAACAACATCTAACTATGCTATTTCTGGAAGTAAATAAGCAAAAAACATATTTTTGGATTTTTATGTATTTTTATGTGAATTTGACATGCATGTAATTTATTGTGTGTGAGTGTGGTAGCGAATAGGTGGCGTTGAAGGGAAGTTTTGGGACTTGAGAGGATGTAGGATGGTGTGGATGGGTCCTAGGAGGTCTCAAGTGGCCTTCTGGAGGCTTTTCCCACACTCAGCCTTCAAAAGAAAGCCTACAAGAAAATCTATAGGAGGACACACGAAATCTATAGGAGGAAAACAGGGAAACTACAGGAAGCCTACAAGAGGAGGCTAAGAGCAGTTTTCACTGTTTTGAGGGTGTGAGAGTGGATGAAAAAGGTGGATGAAGGTTGGAATGAGGTGTTAGGGCACCTAATGTCTACCATGAATCACCAGAAGAGAGAAATATGATTAGATTTTCTCAAGGAGAGAGGAAGAAATTCTATGGAAAAATGCAGGAAACTAGGGCAGAATTGAGGTGAGATTTGGGAGACCTATAGGGCATGGATTAGATGGAGGGTGTGATTTATGATAAGCTGGCATACTACTGGAAAAGATCTGCTGCATAGAAACTGACAGTCAACCAAGGAAATCAAGCAACAAGTGAAATGAATGCATTTAGGAAAAACAGAGTTTTGCATAAAAATGGTCTAAATTATGATCTATGAAAGGAAATGTTTCGAAATGCTGTAGGAAAGGAAAGCATGAAAGAAGACTATTGCAAATTAGGAAGTGAGCATGATGAGGAAGATCTAAAGCAAAGAAAAGTTGAACCATTAACCTACTAAAAAACTGCAAACACTAGAAGTCCTATGAAGGAGGAAAATCTATGTTTTTGGGGCAACAAGAGAGTCTTTGCCTCAAATCATGGTCCCAGAGGGAGGAAGAGAGGCCAAGGCACTATTGATAGCCTTTTGAATCTTTGTTGGTCACTGCTTAACCTGCTACAGAAAGCACAAATGGAAGCAAACTACTAAATCATCAAAAACAACCTATTCTTAACCATAAGAGAAATACATCTAACAACAAACTAATCTACAAACTGAAACAAAGCATACAAATACAAGTAAAGAGGAGCTTGGCTGCTTGGATTGGGCCCTAACCCAAGAGCTTTAGCCCTCTAAGGTAACTCAGTGCTAGCTCAAAAAGGATTCCATATTTATTTTCAAAACGATAACAAGACTACATGAAACTGTCACAATAATAATAAGCTCGAAATTTGAGCAGAGTTTACATAAGCAAAAATCCGACCCTAGTGAGGCCCTAGGCCTCTCTACTTATACAAATGAAGCTACCAACAGCTTCCTTAAAATCAGGGAGGCTTGGCTCCCAAAACTCGAGATAATCATCAGTCATCCTCCACTTGCTCGGCTGCCTTCTAGTGCATGATTCGCTTCTTGTACTCTGAGCTAAATGAAGGGGAATTCAAAGTGAGGAGTAATAAATGAGGGGGATTCCCTCCTATAAGTCCTCTCCTCTGTCCACTTCGAGTTATTGCTGCCATTTGTCCACTAGATCCTTGACTTTGACCTCGAAATCCATCAATAATCTGCATTAAATACATGTTAGACCACATGGCACAATAACTAACTCAACTCACTCTATAAGCATAAATATAATCAAAAAATCATATAATAATCTAAGAGAATGGTTGATTTGACTAGGTTAGGAGGTAAAATGAGCCCATATAATTACCCATTTATGAGGCTCATCAATTCCCTCAAAAATTTTGATGGGATTAGGACGAAAGCGAACTCCAACCTCCATTGCATCTAGGTATATGGTCTTGGAGCTCTTTTTTATTTCCTTCTTCAACAAGAACAATATGGTGGTGATCTTTGTTGGGCCACCAATATACTTCAACATGTCATGTTTCTTGACTTATAGGTCCCCTTTGTTAGAAATCTTCTTGAACTGGTCCAAGTATTCTTCGACTTACTTTCTAGACTTATTTCTGCCTTTGGCTTTAGTGAGTGTGCTTAGTGAAGGGATCTTGTGAGATTTAACCATAGAATCCACATTGTTGTACAATTATGCATAAGAGGAAAAAATGTTGGTAATGAATATGTCGAGCTATTTGTTTCTTTGTATAAGAATCCAGACTTCAACTTTCTCCAAATAAACTTGTTGTCTGGTCTTCTTAACCAACTCAGGTGGTGCACCTCTATACTTCATTCCTCATTCATGCACTATAGTGATAGTTGTGTGAACAACTTTGAGAGGTTTTGCATTATCTCTTGATTTCAACTAAATGTCATGCAAGGGGACAAGTTTTTTATGCACGATGACTAACCCCTCATATAGCTTCCTCATAGTTTCTCTCAATGCTAATAATTCACCAAGTATAGCTTCCTGAATCTCTTCTAACTACACCAGTATGGGAATTTCCTTTTAAACCTCTGCCTGGAGTTGTTTGATTTGTTGCCATGAAACTTCTAACTTTTTCTCCATTTGTGTGTTCCCAACCGTCAAATACTCTATGCTTGACTTAGAAGGTCCTGCAAAGGCCAAGTTGGCTACAATAATAGCTTTGGGATTCTTTTTGGTGTCCATTACAATCACGTTCTCCTTGATAAAATCAAGATGTGTGAGGTTGTCCACAAAGTGCTTCTTTCTTTCTTGTATAATTTTCTTCTGAAGCTCATCATAAGTCAAGCTACAAATATCCATAACATAACTTTCATCAAGAGGAGAAATTTCCTCTTCATCATTTGGAGCTTGCCCTTCTACAAGAGGAGGGGGATACTGAGTGGTGACTGATTGTGTACGAGGCATGAGATCCACATCTTGATTTTGCTACTCCAGCTCTACCTCCATGTCTTGAATCATTATCAATTCTTCAATTTGTTGGGCAAGTCCCTTTTCCTGTTGTTGTTTTCTTTCTTCTTCAAGTCGCTGATTTTTCTCTTCTTCTTTGGCCTACTTTAGCAATGTTTCTTCCTCTTATTTTCTCCTCATTTATTCTTCTTGCATCTTCCTTTCCTCTTGCTCTTTCTGCTCCTATTCTTCCTCTTGTCTTAACTCTTCCTCTTTCCTATTCTATTTTCTTTTTATCTCTACTTCCATAGTCACTTTCAAGATAGCTATATCTGCTTTATATTTGAGGCTCTGCTCTTCTGTTAGACTGTGTGCAACATTCCTTTTATACTTTAGGCTCACTAGGTTATGATTTTTTGATGGTATTGCTTTCAAAGTAGCTTCATGTTCTTGAGTCACATGTGATGGACCTGCAAGGGTAACTGGTTTCTCTTCATCATCTGGAGCTTTCCCTTCTACAGGAGGATAGGGAGACTGAGTGGTGATCTATTTTGTATAGAGCATGAGACTGACATCCGGATTATGTTGCTCAAACTCCCCCTCTATGTCTTGAATAACTATCAAGTCTTTACTTTTTTGGGAAATTCCTTTATCCTACCATTGTTTTCTTTCTTCTTCATGTAGCTGATTCTTCTCTTCTTCTTTGGCTTTCTTTAGAATTGTTTCTTTCTCTTCTTTTCCCCTCATTTCTTCTTCTTTCATATCATGTCTTTCCTCTTGCTCTTTCTACTCCTATTCTTCCTCATGTCATAACTCTTCCTCTTTCGTCTTCTATTTCCTCTTTCTCTCTACTACCATAGCCGTTTTTAAGATAACTAGATCTGCTTTATATTTGTAGATCTTCTCTTTTGTTTGACTTTGTGCAACCTTCCTTTTATACTTTAGGCTCACGGGGTTGTGCTTTTCTGATGGTCTTTCTTCTGGAGTAGCTTCCTATTATTGAGTCACATGTGATTGACCTGCAAGGCTGACTACTACATGGGGCATAAAGGCATTATAATAATTTTTAATACTTTCCTCCTTTGGTCTAGAATAGGTCTCTCTTGGCTAATTGAACTATATATGTGCACAATGTTGTTTGCAAAAACTTCTAGGATTATATGGGTGATATTCCATAACAATGAACCTGGAGTTCTTCAACTCATTACCTTCGGTTTCTCTAGCCTTCAAATTTTTAATCTTGTAGGATCCCACCTGCAAAGTAAGAGTGGGCCAAGGTGATTTCTCCTTCCTTTGCAAGACTCTTGATAAGCCTATGATACGCAATTTGCTTCATGACCAATTTTTCAGTGGCATACCTCGCTAACACATGTGATGAATTTTGACAAAAAAACACCCTAAGGTATGTGCCATCAGGTGAGGCAAATTAATCAGCAACATTTTCTACTACTTCCATTGCCTCATGGGACATGCAAGGTGGATCTTCCTCGAAGATCGTCTAGTACAATACTATGAGGAATTGATCATTCATCTTCTCCATAAATCCTTTATAATTGCACTGAAAGCAACTTGTAGTCACATTGTACAACAGGCTCCTTTGGTATCCAAGAACAACTCATGCCAGAGAATGAATTTTGAGCACATATCCCATCCAACAAGTATGTAGCCATATGAAACCTAGCATGTTTTCCGTTGGGAGGATTATTTGTATTGGTCACATTGATTAATAGTTATTGGTCCAAAAAAATTGTATAGTTGAATATCTTAGCTTCATTGAAAATATGATGCAAAATATATGCCCAACCTTTGGTAAAGGTTCCAATATTCTTCTATCCATATAAACAATAGCATAAAACAATCAGGTATTGGAACACTTTCCTAAGAGATTTAGTCTTGTATGTGTATAAAACAATCACATATTGGAACACTTTCCTAAGAGATTTAGTCTTGTATGTGTTGCTGGGTGTCTGGCGAAACTTGGATGGCTCTTTCACCCAGGATTTGACAACATCCTTAGTGTTGAAATAACTGGTGATTGAATAGAAATGAGAATCCATGTATGCTTCTGTCTTGGGGAATTGATACATGAGATGAATGCCATGGGCCATATATGAAACAATCTATTGTCCACTAGCGCTACTCAGGATCATGCTCTTTGTATCAATGTGCGGTAGGATCCACTTAATGATATATGCACAAGGGAAGGTTGGATACCTGCATGCAACTTTGTGAATGCCTGACCTCTAAAAATGTATATATACCTCTCATCCTTCTAGATATGCTTTGAAACTGGTGGTTGTGAGTACATATTTAATTGTGTGCGAAGTAACATCTGAATCTTTCTTAATGAAGAGTTGAGTCTCTAACAAAATAGGCATGGTGACAGGGGTTCTCTCAACTACTTCATTGATGCTACACTTTGTGGTTTCTTTTGAGGTTTTTCTCTTTGGAGGTCTGACCACAAAAAATAATAAAAGAGAGATAAGCTCAAAAAAAATTAGTACCTGTATCACAAGATGCACTCATAGTGAAGAGAAACTCAGATCAAGCAAATCAATTCATTCATCAAGATTAGAGAAGAAACTCAACCACTAGAAAGGAGCATTATATAGTTTTTGGGCTCGGGGAGGCCAACTGGGCTCATGAATTGCGCGTTGTGCAATATCAATATAAAAGGGAACAACTTGAGGCTTGAGGCTTGAGGCTTGAGGATTGGCACTACATAATGCACATTTGGGAAAGCCAGTGATTACACATTGTGTAGTCTTAGAGGCCAAGGTTGAGGCATGAGCCTTGAGATTACAAATTGCACAGTTGGGAGGGGTAACAATTGGTGAATATTTCACAAATTTTCCCAGGAATGAGAGAGAAAACCTTTAGATCTGAGTGTTGGGGAAAGAAGGAATGTAGATTTGCTACAAAGTAAGTTAGATTAGTGAAAATCATGAGCCAGAAAAATGCATGCAAAAGGAAAAATATATATGCACAAAATGACCCAACACCGACAACTACGGTAGGAAAAAGGAAAAAATTGATGCGAAAATTGTAAAAACTAAACGATAGATTGAAACACCACTTGTACAAGCTAATAATAGTTAAAACACTAGCTAATATGAAAAGAAACAAGAAAAATAACACTCATGAAAGAAAAAGTGACAAAAGTGACACATCCAAAACTTACCTAAAAAAGGTGCCACAAACTAAGTCGAAAGCTCCTTGATCTCATTGGGAAGGTGAGAGATCCAAATTTGAGTGTGCAAATGAGCTCTACAGGCATATATTATATAGCTGTAGTCAGGTTAAGGTTTATGAGGTGCATCCCTAGAATCAAGGAAAAAGTGAAACTTATCTTAAGATTGAAAAAATAAACTTTGTGCCACTTGTCCATAATTAATTATTCACTCCCTATTTTTTAGAGATGAACACTTAGCTTTTTCCAGAAATTTCCCATTCACATTGGCAGAAGTACTACACAATTCCAAGCAACAAGGGATTATGCAGTTCACTACCTCAATGAATTGTGCAGTTTCTGTTTGAGAGATAGGGCTTAACGCAATTCTTATGATCAGAGGATGCCTATCTTCAAGGAATGCATAGTTCTGATCCTCAAGTCTTAGCGCAATTTCCAGGGACAGTGGATTGCGCAGTTCTAAGGGGGAAGACCGATAATAAGTGAACGATTAAGGCATGAGATGGCTTGTGTTAGAAAATTCTTAGCTATGATCAAAACAACTTAACCAAGTCATCATAAGCACTGCATGAAAATATAAGTGATAACAATTATAAGCAATACTTGACGACAGTGAAAGATAGGATCCTATGAACAAAAGGTAGGCTCCAAAATCAAGGCATAGGAAATTTTTTTGAAGGGTGAATTATAATAGCTATAACACTTTGTGACACACTGGTAGAACTTGATGTTGGCATTATGATACATGTGTTGTACTTGATAGCAACCCACTTGTAGCAGAACAACTCACTTGTATATGGTAACTAGATGAATCTACAGGAGAAATATCAAATCTGATAGAATGCATGGCAATTCAAAGGAATCATTTGACAAATAATATGGAAAATTACAGTGTAACAGGACATTGGTACAAAAGAACAGGAAGATGGAACTTAGGTCTACTGATCAGAATAAAGAAAGTAAAGGAAAAGGTTGATGTAAAGCAGTTTAAGAAGTATACGCAGGTCCTCTTAGTCAAAACAACATATACACACTGGTCCACAGAACAAAAAGAGTGTATACATATACACGCACTCCCACAGGAGGAAAAGAGCGTACATGTTGGAAAACCAAGGTTTTGGTCCGAGGTATTTGGTCCAAGGTATTTTGGGTCCAAGGTATTGGTCCAAGGTATTTGGTCCAAGGTATTTAGACCAAGGTATTTGGTCCAAGGTATTGACCCTAGGTATTTGGTCCAAGGTATTGACCCTAGGTATTTGGTCCAAGGTATTGACCCTAGGTATTTGGTCCAAGGTATTGGTCATAAGTGGTTTTGGTCTGAGGTATTGACAAAGGATCTAAGTATATAAGGAGGAGAAGATCAAAGGGCTAAGGACACAAGTAATGAATATCTTATGAAGTGTTAGATCAAAAGAAAATATGCATGTTATGGGTTTTTTATGCTTTGCTTGATCTAGACTAAATATGCACCTGAGTGTTTGATGATGGATGAGATCTAATGATGGATCAGGATCATAATGACTTATCATTATGTGATATGATAACGGATGGGCTAGATATGATTGCTAATAATTGTTTTATCCTTTATATGTGATGATCTAGGTATGTTTGAAGTCAGGAATTGTAGCGAAGTTATAAGTAAGTATTTGCATATCTATACGTTGGTTTTCTTTGATGAAGTTTCATATACATGTTGGTTCAGCTCTTCCAAGTAACGTATGCAAAAGAAAAGTTTGATGTTCAAGGATGATTGATCTATCATATCAGTGTTGTTGTTTTACTGTTGTCTGTCAATGAAGTCTTATTAGATCTGAATGTAAAACTGAATGAATAAGGAGTTTAATATTTGATAGATTGATTGTATAAGTGAGAAGAAGTGATCTCTGTTGCTACCTATGTAAAGCTCTATAAGTTGATAGTAGATGTTCAATATATTGCTGGTTGGTACAGACTTGATTCAAAAGTTTATGTTTGTAGTAGCTTTGGAGGTATACGCAGGTTTGATTAATGGAAGTAGCGTATACATGTAGTTTTGGTTCAACCAAGTAGCGTATACAGTCTAATGCATGGTTTCTAAGGTTACAGCTGGTTCTGAATGATGATGCAGGTTTCTAGGTTCAGCACAATGTTCTGGTGTCAGTAATCTAATTGTTTAGATTAACTGAATGTTGGTTGATGCAATTTAAGTTTAAAAGTTGTTGATGGGTCCAGTATGAAAATTGGATGAAACATGGCCTTCAGATTGTGGTGTTGTGTACCAAGAGTATCCAGTGTGAAAATTTATGAAACGTGGTCCCTAGAGGATACTAAGGGTTGGAGCCTTCAATGAGGAAGTCGAAGCTTCCTACCAGTAGTGGCTGGTGATTTGATCAGGGGGTTGGAGCTCCCTTCCAGTAGCAGCTGGAGAACGAGTGAAGGTTGTAGCCTTCTGTAGGTTGGAGCCTACGTACTAGTAAATATATTGGCTAGTACAAGAACTAGGGGGTTGTAGCTCCCTTCCAGAAGAAGCTAGAGAATGAGAGAAGGTTGTAGCCTTCTACAGGTGGGTGCCTGCGTACTGGTATGAGTCTGCACCAGTACAAGATTGTAAACATATTTTCTTATTATTAAAAGAAGACAAAGATGACAGCAGCAGGTGGTTTTCACCCACATTGGGTTTCCACCTTAAATCTTGGTGTTCATGTGTTTTGCTTATGTGTGATGGTTTATTATGTTATTACTGCACATGGTTACTGTTTAATGTTTAATAAAGTATTGATGCACTAATTAAAGATCAACATATGATGAATTAACTGAATCATAAGTTCATTAGATATATGTTGGTTGCCTTAAGAACAGTTGTGTGCACACACGAGTTCGCTTCTCTGAAATAACATATATAAACCTGATTATGGAAATGAAAAAGTTATTGATTTGTAAATACTGATTCACCCCCCTCTGAGTATTATTTCCAACACTTGAGCTCTCTGTATGGGTCGAAACCTATAAACCAAATGTAGATCTTTAGGAAGTATTTTTCATTTCATTGATTACCATAGCATCTTTACTTTGCTTGAGTTAAAGGTATAGTCCCTTTATTCTTTCTTCAGAGGAACACTCTCAAAGGAAAGTCAAAATTAGTTGATTCAATTGGGGATAAGGAGTATATAGTTATGTAGGTTGGAAGGGATTATCATAGTCTTGGTTTTCATCTCTAGTGTTGCTCCATTGCTAGCAGGCCAGGACAATATCCTAGAGGCGTCACTTCAAGAACACAAACGTTGCTCTGTTACCAATGATCCTTGACAGAAATCCGAAGGAGTTGCTTGCTCCACCTCCCTAAGTAGGAAGATTTTCTCTTCTTTCACCCTTTATTCATTTATTTTATTTTATTTTATAGCACTGCATCAACACTTGTTGATTCATGGGGTGAAAGAGGGATCCCGACTTATTGAGAGAAAAAGCGGTTGTGTCTTCAGAGAAATATTTATACAACTCTAAAATATAGTCCACTTGTTTAAGTTTCCTCCCTCCTTACTCTAGTCGACTTAGTTGACAAGGTAGAACCAATCAAACATAAAAATTGATTAGAGAAGATTCAAGCATCATAATTCCACTAAGGATTTCTCCGAAAAGGAAAATATTTTCCTTGTGCAAAGCATTGACTAAGAAAAATACAAGGCCCATGGAAAGAGAAGGAATAAATAGAAAGCCAAGCATTGACAGTTGTACAATGTCCTCTTGAACTTCACCATGCTCATTTCAGAAGCAAAACATGGTCTCATGCGAAACTTATTACAATGGAAAGGAAAGGAAAGGGCAGGGAAAAAGTAAAGCAAAAGAAAAAAACTAAACTAAACTAACCCTACTCCTAAACTAACAAGGGTTAGGCCAAGCTTACGTAAAATGAAAATTCTAATGTAACCATCGAAGCATTTCTTGACCTATACGAGTGAGGGAATCAAGACCAAGAAATATCATCAATAACATCATATAACAAGAAAGATGAAATGCGACATGCACCAAAATTCGAAGAAAAAAAGCACAAGAAAAAAAAGTATAATGAGAAAGCATTTGTTAAACATTCTGCTAATGCATCATGATGACTATACACATTGCAACAAACTATGATATCAAAACATTCTTCTGAGCTTTCAAACTTAGAAAACATAAAGAAGGTGAAAACCCTATGTTTCACAAATGGGCTTGCTAGGTATGATTACTCCAACCATTGAGCAATAGGATCATGAAAAACAGGTAAAGGATCGGGTGATTAAGAGATAGGTTCATTTACAACTTTCATGATCACCTAATGAGGATCCTTCTGAGAAAGCATATCAATCTGATCATACTTGGGACTAACATTAAGATTGCGAGAATCTAACATAACCATTAGTGTAGGTTGAAGTGTCTTGATAGCTTGAGGTAAAAAAATAAATCTCACATTAACACTATTCATATTAATAAATAGAGTATTATATTTACTATTCTATATAATACTATGAGTAGTATATTAATATTACAATATTATTAATTTTAAAAAATTATTGGTGTTGTTGTTGAAATTGAAAGAATAATGTAATATAATAAGGAGTATTAATCTATTAATGTATTAATAACAATGTTAATATTAATATAACAATAATATCAATATAAACATTAACATTAGTATGCTATTTCGGTGATATTTTCCATCTTTTATATGCCAATGAACGTATAAAAAGAACATCAATCAATATATCAACCACATTTACTAATATAATTATGCTAATATTAATATTATTAATATTAATAATAACTTTATACGTTAATGTCTATAACATTATACTAATATAATAAAGTGCTAAATATGATTTTGATTTCATATGTATTAGAAAATATGATTGGCATGATTCCTATATACATTCTTGCATGGTAAAAAGTTAAACATTTCATATATTTACTTTATAGGATTTTTCAAATAACCTATGATTAATGTATATTAAAAAAGCATGTTGTATATTTACTTATTTGATAAAAAGAGTATCATGCCTATATATTCAAGCTGTTTTGCGCATATACTTGCAATTAAGTTAAGAATATTTGCTAAAATGACATTGCAAATAAAGTATGATTTCCAATATATTGAAACTATTTTTCCGTATTTACTTACAACTTACAATTGGTTTAAGCATATTAAAAAACTTATACAAACACAAGAAGGAAATAATTTTAAAATATCAAACTACCTCAGAACTTTGTACTTTATGCTTATTGTGCCATGTTACTTTGTTAAAAAATACATATACCTTCAGGCTACACATAAACATGGTATTGCGTGACTGGTCCAGCACACATTTTTAACTTTCTTCCATGATTTAAATGAAGCAGAGACCAAGGAATTGTTCTGAATAAAATCTTACAGCAAGAACAGTTATTTTGCTCCAAAACTAACGAAAAATCTTAGCGTTGCAGAGGTTGATGGATGTCCACTCTCATCAAAAAGTAATGGGATGCAATAGGAACTAATTTAATATAGAATTTAGGGCCGGGGAGGCGGCCTAGTCTTCGGGACTTCTAGTCCTGTTGCAACAGAGTTCTGTTAACACTTCACAAAATTCAAACCAACGTAGCAATTCACTAAACTGTTCTAATGTAGAAATTTTGTTTGAAGTGGTTTTTTTTCCTCCCATCAAAGTGATTTGTATACGATCCACAATCAGACGGAATATTGGGTAGCTGTTACTGTATAGCAGGATGCCTGCATCGATCTTGGATGATGCTCTTGCACAAAGTCCAATAGTAATTAAATAGCTTGAACGCTGAACAACGTACTCTGCTTTCGGAGTTGTCATTAACTTCAAGAAACACACGGATCTTCATATCAGATCCTTGATTTTGGAAATCCCGTTTGAAGCAAAGTCCACGGTTTTGAAGATCCCTGAATTGGGATGCACATGGGGATTCACATTTATTAATGGAGACAATCATGTTTTAATAGTCAGGAGATTAGATCAGATGGAGATTCAGTAGGCGATATTTATGGCGAAAGCTAGTGGAGTACGGCAGATTCGACCGAACTCCTCTAAATTCTAATAATTCCAGAGCCCACTTGAATCAAAGTCGATGACATAATGCCTGCAAACAGCCAGAGAGAACGTAAGGGAAATCAAGACCCACTGTTTCTATGCGTTCACGGCCATTGGACATAGGAGACCACTTCAATCTAAGCCGATGACATACTGCCTGCAAACAGCCAGAGAGAATATAGGGAAAATCAAGATCCACTGTTCATGTGTGCTCATGACGATTGGACAAGTGGAGTGACAGGGACTTTACAAGTTTTCACCATTCAAATTGAACTTCTTTCTTCAGTCGAAAAAAACATATCGTTAATAATAAAGACACGTTCTGATCCAAAATCCCCGTTTTAGATTGGTCGTATATTAAATAGATAGGACAAGTCAACTCAGGAATTCAACAAATTTGGTGGAAGGAGTGTTTCAATCATGTTTTTAAGGTGGTAATGGATTCAGCACTATCAAAAATTTATAGGCACCCAAAATCTTGAAGTTTAACAACTTCAATCTGGATTTACAAAAATCCATGCCTTAATTTATCAAAATATTGCCAAAATTTTCATTTTTTTAGGGGCAAAAAAATAGTACGACTATTAAATATGGATGACTGTCATTTTTAGCATGAGTCTAGCCAGTTTTTCGGAAAAGAAAAATCTTTCAGTATTTTTATTGATGGTGGAAATGGATGTGACATTATCAAAAATTCTAAGGCACCAAAAATCTTGAAGTTTAACAACTATAACCTGGATTTCCAAAAAAATCACAGAATTTTGTCAAAATTGTGCTAGAATTTTTATTGATTTCGGAACCAAAAATGCTCCATGAGTCAGAGTCAATCTCTTCCTCTGCATATTTTTTTCAACTGAAGAAATCATTCCTGGAGTAGTTCTAAGGCATACATAGTCTTGCCTGAGATTAGACCACAAAACTTGTGTGGATCATACTTCCCCACTTTACTATTAGACCACATCCTCGACACACTCCTCCTCTACATATTATACTGAACTAGTTTCATGACCTCAGTGCCTCATAAGTGCAATAAACTCTCCAAGTACACCATCCTAGACAATCTGGGATGGTACACTGATGGTAATGCAATGCATAGTACAAGGTTGCGAGTTTACTTCGCCGCTTTCATATCGCTAGGGGAACATGAAAATTGGAATTCAATGTAAGAAATCTTGCACCGCATGCCCTAATGGATACAAGAACATATGGTACATACATGTTTTCATGGTAATTAATTTATCATATTTTATTTTTCATATTACTTTTCATTTATGGGTGTAGTTTTGAAATTTTCACAAGGAAATTTGGTCTGAACTGTTTATTATGATGATAGGGTTATGATGGTACAACATATATGTGTGGCAAGCAGGTCACAACCAAACATCAGCAATATAACATTATATCCATTATATATGTGGGGCTAGAAGATAGCTCGTTGGCTAATATCATCAATATAAGCACTTAGGTCAATACAACAACTCGACTTGTAGTACTATATAAGACAACCTATCTGTTGTTGGGAAAAGTATCCAATTCGGAATGCCCCTATCCCACTCTAAGAGGTGATAGTGCCTTAGCAACAAACAAGGAAAACTATCTGAGTATTCTTCTTTATGAGATGTAAATAGAGAAAGAAGGATGTAACTAACCGGTGTCTTCCGCTAGTTTGTCGATCCAATCACTCTCTCTTTTGCTCGCTTCCCGCTGCCTGCTCTTTCACTGGTCCAGCTTCACCCAGTTCCTGCAAGATCACAAGAGAGGAAAACTACACAAAAGACATAGATTCACATTCATAACTAGTTTAGGATCAGATATAAACTAAATATGCGAATATAACAAAACATCATTGAAATACAAGCATATAGGAGAAACTCAAATAGCTTTATTGAGATGATAACAAAGTTCAAGAGGAGATACAACCAAGTGAGTCCCGATCCAGCATCTACCTCCCAGCAAAGGAATCCCTTCCTCTCCTCCAACAAAGCATAAATCACCCAATGTACTAATCTCAATCTCAAACCAACAACAATTCTCTGCAAAGTACAAAATTCCAGCCTCCTGAACCTCTGGGTGAGAGATCCATATATAGATGTAAGCAGAGAGGATGAGTCAACTTATGTTTTGACTTGTGGCTTCTCTTTGTCAGTTCTTGCTTCCACTTGGAGGTTGAGAGCCTCTTACTCATCACAAGTCGAATTCATTGAGGCAAGTGTCATTGGAGAAGATTCTGGAAGCTTCCAGGGTCTTTCCACCTCGTTGAATGAGCTTGCCATTTGTCATTTCCTGCTCAACGCACCCTGGTAGTGCTTCCACCTGCGTTGCAGTGCACCCAGCCAGTGTAGCTTCTGTATTTCAACGCAGGCAGCTAGTGGAGCTCCTGAATTGACCCTGAATTGACTGTTTTTGAGTGGTTTTTGGTGGAGAACTTCTAGGAGAAGCTGTCTTTTGTTGACCTTGTTCCTTTAGGGGTAGGAACAACTCTTTTAGGGACTTTGGATCCCTTGAATTATGGACATTTCATGCTCAATGCTGTAAGGCACAAAAATGTCTATAACAGTTGCCCCCTAAAGTATGAGGCCATTTATCGGGTGAAATGCTTTATTAGGAGGATCCGAAGTTCTTTCAATACTGGGAGGAGACCTGTAATAAGATACAATACAATACATTATTTTTCATACTGCTTTCATGATCTAGCTGAGGCCGGCATTCCCATGCTCAGCTTTATAAATTCATTTTTCTGTACATAGAACAGACAATCGTCTGATGGTAGACTGATGATTTTGATGAAATCATCATCCTTTTGGTAGGATGATTATCTGTTATAATGCTGTACATGTCAATGTCTTTATTTTTCCTGAATATATATCGCAGCCCGGATGGATGAAACTAGATCCGGGGTCTTCAATCTCGTTCGATCTTCACTCTAAGTACAAGTCGATCCATGTGAGAAATGTTCTGAAGTCGAACATGGAAAGACATCGCTTGATTACCAGTCAATGATGTAAACCGTTAACAAGCGCGAGAGGAATCACCGATAATGATAATGACCCTCAAGGTACTGCAGTACAATTCACGTGGTGTGAATAAAGGACTTGGCGTCGAACACCACGCAAAATCTTTCGGTCGAAGGTCATTGATGTATACCTGTCGCCGGAAGTGAGAAACTTGCCATTGAGGCATGCAAGCTTCAAAGTACTGAAGGGGGTGTTCCTAGATCAACTTCTTGGATAATGAGCTGATGTCGACAAGAAGCGATCCGTCAAAGGAGGGCCTTAATGTATCCCACATCAGTGACATGGAACGGAGCAAATGATTTTGATGGAGGTGAAAACGATCTGATGATATATGGTTCAGGGTGGCGGTCATGAAAGGATGAAGGATAATGTATGGTAGTGGATGGGACACAGTTGACTTCTCTGGATGACTTCTCTTGAACATATCGGCGACACTTGTGTGATGGATCGGTAGCATTTACCCCAAAAATGGATGGTATTGGCGAGACCATGGTGATGTGACCGGTGAATGAAACAACCCAACCCGGCTCTGGCACGGAGTGGAAGTGTCATGTTCAAGAGCGACATGCTACCAATAAAAGTTCTCTGAGTTTCTTCCCAATTTTCCCTAGTCATTTCTGACCAGTACCTCTTTATTTTTGTCAAGCTTGAGGAGGATAACATATGCTTGTTCTATAATTTGCCCTTCGGGCAAACCCATCGCTATGTTTTAACGAGCTTAGCGATAGTGAAACTCGTTCTCGTCTAAAGACAAGTTTGTCGCTATTAATGTTTTTTAACGAGTCTAACGACAAAGATAACTCGGTCCTTTTCAATTTTAGAGAGTCTGAAAAGGTACGTAAAGATAACTCCAAAGTTCCTTTTTCGTCATCTAATCCCTTAAGTCCGAAAAAGTATAAAACAATACAGAAGGGATGGACTTTCGATAGTTTTAACGAGCCGAACAAAACAAGCGCTCGATCTTTTTGTGCAATAATCCCTCAGGTCCAAAAAGATTAAAATTTAGAGGAGGGATAGCACTTCCGGTCGCTTTAACGAGCTGGAAGGCCAAAACTCGGCAATCTTTTCATATTTTACGAGTCAGATGAAAAGAGCTTAAAGAAGACTCGTCTTTTGAGGAACGAGTGATAAAAACGGGTAGCAGCTGATTCCAGGTAAGGGTTGGAATTTTCCAATCACGGCAGTGTCACAAGGATGGCTAGTGAAATCAATCTTCGCAGTTGTTTCTCAAAATGGGTAAACAATCAAATGGAGGTGAATAATCGGCCAATGAAAAGTGGAGGTGACGGTGCAAACATGACCAAGGCTTTAATGGCTGATAAATTTACATTCGCAGTGGTTATTTACCGGAGGATAGTTCATTTTTTAACGAGCTTAAACACAAATTGAAACACTTGCTCGATCTTATGTTTATTTTTTAATGAGCATGAACTATGTGTTAAAACTGCTCAATCTTATGTTTATTTTTTAACGAGCATGAACTATGTGTTAAAACTGCTCGATAACATGGTCTAGTTTTGATTTTTTACCATAAATAGTTTTGCCCTTTTCAAAGATAGTATTGTACCCTCAATTGCTGCACCAAACTAGTTAGAAATGAATAACATTTGTTTGAAAATGAGATTAAAACCCTAATATTTCGCTTTGAACTACGTAAAAAGCAATTAAAAAGTGTTTTTACCTCTCATTTTACCATTTCATTTGAACTTGGTTTGTTGGAGCTTTGGAGGTGCCTCTTCCCCCTTGATTTTCATCAGCTGATTCCGGGAGATTCTGTGGACGATTCTCGGCGCCGTCTGGACCAGGTAGGAGCTAAACTTGAGCTCTTTCATTTCATGGTTTCCTTTCTGCATTCTGTGCTTGATTTCCTGCTTTTCTAAGCCCCTGGGGTTTGATGGGGTCGCTCTGCCATCAGCGCACCTAGTGCACTCGAAACCTGCGCTGAATGTCAAGCAGCATGGAGGCAGTTTGACCTTCAACGTAGGTGGAACACTGGGCAGGTGCGCTGGGCGCAGAAAAGAGTCTTGTTGCACAGTTTTTGATGAAATTTTTTTCTAGTTTCTCATCAAAACCAGGATCTAACTCCTATCATGTTTGTTTTTCAGAGATATTGGAGCAAAATGACCCTTACATGGCGAGAACGAGAACATGAAGAAGAGGACATGATCGCCCTACATGATCCGGTCACGGTGAACGCGCTGCGGAACTGTGGCCTGCTGAAGTTCTTCCGCATCTCTAGCATGAGACAACAGATCAACCTACTGCAATATTTGCTCGATGCTTGGGATCCTATCAACCAAGTGTTCGAGATTAGGGGCAAATCTATCCCCTTGACCGCAGTAGACATTTACTTCTTGACTGGCTTGTTAAGGCGGGGTGCCCCCATTTCTTTGTCAGGTTCGGCCCGAGGGAGTGACTCTGTGAGAGATTATGTCCACCAGTATTGTAGGGACGGATCTCAGCCGAGTAAAGACGGCAAGATCGTTATCCGTGAGGTTGTTGACAGGTCCCTCAGGTCTATCCTGTACACTATTGGTAGGATGGCCGGTAGTGCGTCTCTTCATGTAGCCAACAGATCCTATGTGCAGCATGCCTTGGAGTGCCTCCAACCGAAAATATTCAACTGGTGTGATGCAGTACTTCTTCAGATGAAAAGTTAGTTGACCAAGGTAAAGGACGGGAAGTTGAAGAACTTTGGGTTTGGTTCTATTTTGACCGCCTTCGCTTTGGAGAAGATACCACTGATGCAGCCACAGTACATTGCACTCGACTTGCCTTCTCCTACTGAACCACGCATGCAGAGATGGGTTGATCACATGTCTAGGCATGCTGGTCAATCTCAGATTTCCTTCTCTGATACCTTCTTCAGGTGGTTTGAATGTCAGGAGATGGTCTATTCCGAGTATCCATATGTTGGCATGGACTTCCGGGGTGATCCGGATTTGGTACTGTCGGATGGCGAGCAGTGGGGCGCTATTGGTAAAATCTTCGACCATATCACTGTTTACTGTTTTTATTCATAATGTCCTTGTGCTTTATTCTATCAAGACTTTAATCAAACTCATGTGTGCATGCAGATGTTGGTCCTGTTCGTCCAGTAGTTCGCCCGAGAGCGCCAGCCGCTGCCCCAGCAGGGGAGGCTGCCGGGAGGGTTATTCTTCGTGACCTTGATGTGGCCGAGACCCTCTCAGCTGTGCAGGAGCAGGTTGAGAGCCTTACTCTCGGCATTCCAGATGTGAGGATCGATGAGTTACCTCTACAGTTGCAGCGGCATACTACTGGTGTGCCTAGACGATGGACTCGTCTCTTACGCATGATCGCACAGGCCGTGATGTGCTATCATGAGCATCACTAGACTAGGGTGCCCCCTAGCATTTTTGAGTTTTTGGGTCATGCGACCGATTTTGTCTTGGTTACAGAACATTATATGTAAACCATAAACAACTTATATATATATTTTTTGATTTTCGGGGTTTTATTCTGGTTGAGTTATATGATCCATATGTACAACATTGATGATGTGTTTCTTTTTACAAATGTCGCAAATGTCTATCTAACACATAGTTTTCTAATGAGTCGGTTAATGTGTTTAAGTTTCTGGAAATATGTTGGTATTGAATTAAATCAAATTGTCTTTCCAAAATCTTAACCCTTAGGAACATGCAATAAATAGCTGGGTTGCGGACGGAATATATACCATTGAGTTGTAGTATTACGAGTTGTGAGTCTAGCCTGATGATTAGTCGGCGTATACCATGGGTGATGGCATCAGAGAGCAGTTCTATCAACGTGCTATATTCAGCGATGTTATTCATTGATTGACCAATACATACACCTCTGAAACTTACTAACTCGCCGCTTGGATCGAAAATGGCCCAGGCTGCGGAGGACAGGTTCCGCGAACTACGACTCGCTCCGTCGGCATATCCCACACATGTCTCCAAAAGGTTTGACATCTGCAATAAATGTAAAAAGGTGGATTATTCGACCAGAACGACCACTTTAGCGAAAACAAAATACAACAAAAGCATATTGGTTACTATTTAAGCATAGTAACGCTTAAGGTACAACCCATTGCGAGGTTGCGCCAGTGGAATTCCGTCATAATCCATTAACTCGTAGGCTCCTTTTGCTAACACTCGTTTAACAATATAGGGGCCCATCCATAAAGAATTAAATTTACCTGCTCCCAATTTATCGGATTCTTGGTCGTAAAGCAAGACCAAGTCACCTTCTGAGAAGACACGGGGTTTGACATTTTTGTCGAACTGCGCCTTGACTCGTTTCTTATGGGCTTTGTTAGCCAAAGCGGCATCACGACGGGTTTCATCCAATTGGATTAATTCTAAGAAACAGGCCTCTTCTTCTGACGTTCCGGGGAGGAGATCGATTGCGAGTTTAAGAGACGAGATTTCGCACTGGACTGGTAAGACTGCTTCCAGGCCATATACCAGTTGGAAAGGTGTGAACCCGGTCGCATTCCTTACTGATGTTCGGTAAGCGCACAAGGCTGAGTACAAGATTAGGTGCCACCTTCTTTTGTGAACTCCGATCATCCTTTGCAACATACGCTTCAGGACCTTGTTGATCGCTTCAACTTGTCCATTGGCTTGCGGATAATATGGGGTAGAGATGTCATGAGATAGCCCTAGCTTGGCAGCTAATTCAACCATCATGTGATTGCGAAAATGCGATCCATGATCCGTAACTATAGCGTGTGGTACGCCGAATCTGGCGACTACATGATTGAAAAAGAAAAGGGCAGTTGTTTCACCAGTGTTATCTAATGTAGGCATCGCCTAGGCCCATTTGGTAAAATAGTCAACGGCGACTATAATATACCCATGCCCCCCGGTCGAGGTGGGGTTACATGTCATGAAATCGATGCCCCATTTGGCGAAAGGCCCAATAGCTACTATTGGCTGTAAAGGTGCGGGTGGTTTTCTAGTTTTGCTATCAAAAATTTGATAAGCATGGCAACTTCTGACTGCGGTTATGCAATCTTTGAACATGGTTGGCCAGAAGTATCCTGCTCGTAAGATTTTTTGTGCTGTAGCATATCCAGATTGATGCCCCCCACACGCGCCTGAATGACACTCATTCAGGGCTTTTTCAACCTCCTCATGGGTGAGGCACCTCCTCAGAGCTGTATCGATACCACGACGGTAAAGCGTATCACCGACGATCATGTAGTCTTTTCCTTGGTATCGTATACGTTTTTGTTCAGAGTGAGAGGTGTTAGGCCTGAACTTTTGGGTTTTGAGATAAATTATTATATCTCCATACCACTCATTGCTTGTAGATATCAGAAACAAATTCTCGTCCATGATTGATTCTTCGGATGTTTCATCGTTGGACGACGATGGGAGATCGCACAATAATTCTGTGAAAACTAGAGCTTTCTTTGATTTGGATTTTACAAATTCCAGATCAAACTCTTGAAGGATTGCTATCCATTTTGAATATTTTCCCCCCAGCAACTGTCGCGACAATATATAAGTCATGGGGTTGCAATCTGACAGAATGGTAGTTTTCCGAAAGAGGACATAATGTCGAAACCTTTGTATCGCTTGAACAGCTGCAAGCGCTAGTTTTTCAACATAAGAATATTTGCTTTCTGTATCATTTAAGTTTCTACTTAAATAATATATAGGGTGTTCAATTCCGTCGACTTCTTGGACTAAAACCATTGCGATGGTTGTATCTGCTGCAGCTAGATACAGGTTAAAATCTCTTTGATAATCGGTGGCGTACATTAATGATGCTTTTATTAAGGAATCCTTTAAAGCATCAAAGGAAGCTTGCGCAACCTGATCCCAAATGAAGGGCACCTCCTTTTTCAAAAGACGTGTTTAACCTTTAGCAAGTTCTGTGTAATTTGGAATGAACCTCCTCAGAAAGTTTGCTTTCCCTTGGAGTTTCTGAATCTGAAGCAAATTTGAAGGTGGAGGCAAATTGATGATTGCCTGGACCTTGCAAGGGTCGAGACGAATCCCATCCTTGGAGACTACAAAGCCAAGTAAACGACCAGAACTGATGCAAAATACACATTTGTGCAGATTGAGTCATATCTTGTAGTGTCGGCAACGTAGAAATATCGCTCTTAAATGCTGCGGATGATCAGTCCGCTTTCGCGAATGAGCCGGAAGGTTGTCGAGGTATGGTTGAACGATGTTCTTGATGTCATGGAAGGCATAATTCATTGCCCTCTGAAACGTCGCTCCTGCGTTCTTTAAACCAAAGGGTAATTTTCGATATGCGAATGTGCCCCATGGACAAATGAATGCAGTCTTTGACTGGTCCTGTGGGCGGATATTTATTTGATTATACCCGGAAAATCCATCCATGAATGAAAAGATTTCACATCCGGCGCATTCATCAATTATCTGGTCGATGAAGGGTGTAGGGTAGTTGTCTTTTGGACAAGCTTGGTTTACATCCCTATAATCGACACACACTCTAATTGTCCCTTGTTTCTTCATAACAGGGACAATATTCGATACCCAATCGGTTAGAGGAACCGGGTAGATGAAACCAGCATGGAGAAGTTTTTCAACTTCTGCCTTAATGGCAGCGGCTTTCTTGGGGTGCACCTGCTTGAGTCGTTGTCGTACCGGTTTGACATCTGTATACATCTTAATTTCGTGTTCAACAATACTCGAGTCGATGCCTGGCATTTCATCATATGACCAAGCAAAGACATCTCTGAACTCGCGAAAAAGAGCGTTATATATTTCCAGTTCTGAAGGAGAACAACCTTTGCCGACATAAATATTCTCTACAACATTCGTTTTAGTCGAGATATTTATGGCTATAGTCTCTTCAATATTGGATAAGTTTCGCTCGGAGTCCACCGTATTTACAGTATTTGATAGGAATTCAAAAACTGAAGGGTGATAAAGGTCATCTTGAGTATCTTCTTCATATCCTGGAAGAAGGGAATGATGGTGGCAATCATTCCATGGTGTCCCTTCAATCAACATTGATTGTAGAATTCCTTCGTCGATTCCATGCACTCTCGACCAAGGATCTAAAGGGGTACCATATTCTCTAGACCTATCTACCCAAACGCTTGATGAGCGTTGATTTGGGTTCGCCTCCCATGCCCGAAACATTGATTGCTACAATATTTCTATTGGGCTTGGGAGCAAAACCATTGCATGATCCATGTTGATATCGTCCTCTGAGATCTTCGTGGAAGATATCATATTGCAGGTACCTATTGACACTACTTTCGCCAAATCAATTGGAGGTGGAAGAGCGAAATTTCCCATTAGTATAGGATCTTTCAGTAGGCCTACTCCGATATTCTGAAGTGAATGGGGGCTTCCATGGATCATGGGAATGCTTCCTGTAACTTGTGAACCATTGGGGAGGAAGTTTTGTTGGTCGACGATCGTAATCCCCCCTTGAAAAGGGAATGCGATCTTCCTGAAATAGGTCGACACAACAGCTGCCATGGCATATATCCATGGTCTTCCTAGCAGGATGTTGTAATCAAGATTCCCATCGATGACTTCAACATCTATTTCTACTGTTTTTCCCCCTAGTTCAACCTTCAAGTTATTTAGGATACCATATGGGGTATATGTCCTTCTGTCGAATGCTTTTAACGTTGTCGAAGATCGCGACAAGGTTGGAGATCCTAAAGTTTTCCAGCAACTCATCGACATAATACATGTAGATGCCCCCTCATCAATAATTGTTCTATGAACAGTTTTGTTGAGGGCTTTCACTTGAATAAGGAAAGCTAGTTGAGCTAGTAACTGAGGATCGTATCCTTTGTGATCGAAGGATACAAGTTTGGAATCCTTAGGATCAACCCCACCAATGGCTGATAACAAAGCCTGCCTTTGGGATGGACAATTTTGTAGTACTTCAAGAGTCGACATAGCGGATGGCGATTGGGCCAAATCTTCCACTATGTTATAATGCTGCGCTGCTCTAGCGCGAGGATTAAATGTCGACTTGTGTACTACTCCCTTTGGCGGTTTTATCGTTAATTCAGGAATGATGGGTGGTACAACTTCTATCGAAGTTGTTGTCGAACTACTTGGTTGATCTTTACCCTTGTCGTTCGACAGCTGTGGATTCCCGTAATCTTTGTTCCTTGTCGAAATCAAAGCATCATTTTGTTGCTTGGAAATCGACAACATTAGCACTTGCGACGGGGAAGCATTTCCACTATCAACCAGATTTGTGCCTAGATTTGGAAACGGATCAGTTAACACAGCTGAGGTTTGCGAACTCTTAAAGAATCTTTTAAGCTCAGCTTTGTATGGACATTCTTTCGTCCAGTGATTCTCGTCACATATCTGACACCCAAAAGGGGGTGGTTTCCTATCTCCAGGAGGGTTTGAAGAAGTTTTTTTAGGAGATGCCTCTCCTTGTTTCTTCTTCTTCCCTTTGATTTGTTTCTTCTTGCTTCCTGGTTGTTTGGTTTCTTTGCCCTTATCTGCTAATACGGCATTTACTTCCGAAGCAAGAATTTCATCTTTTGCATTTTGATCTGAAATCTTACGGGCTTTCTTGGAGGTAGCCTTTGTCGATTTCGCGTTTGTCCTGCCAATCACGCCATCGCTGGTGTGAGAGTCATTGTTTGATTTAGGAGGAGGAGGTATTGAGAATTCCGGTCTAGGGGCGTCAGGTATCTTGTCGTAGAGCATGCCAGACTGAGTATAGACCAAGTCTAGATATTGCGCACGAGCGATAACTTGCTCTTCCGTTACGACTCCCCCCTTCGCCACATCTTCCGTTATGGCAGGAAGTAACGACTTGATAAACCATTCAGCTAATAGTTGATCGGGAACGTACGTTTTTACCATCCTACGACGACGTCACCACTCATGTATATGATCAGATATGTGAGTGGCCGTTGTCTGTTTGAAGTTGGTTAAGATTTCCGTTCCTGTTTCATACCTTATCGGTAATTGAAAATGGGTTAAGAAAGTCGTGGCTAAGGTGCTGAAATTGTCGAATGAAGCTCTAGGCAATTCAATATACCATTTCACCGCTGGACCGGTTAACGTCCTCTGAAAAAGGCGAAGCCTTATCGAATCATCGTTAGGGTGTTTGATGAACACCACAGATGAAATGTCATCACGTGATTCGATGGGTCCTCACCTGGATTTCCATTAAATTTAGGAATATCTGAAGGAAGTTTGTGAGGAATCGCTGGCCACCAAGGGGCGTAAGAAATTGGATCGTTTGTTAACCGGTGTAAATCGGGTAACTCTAAAGTTGCCACGAATGGTAACTGTTGATTCAGGTTAGGTGAAGCATACCCAGGATACGATGGAATTTCCTGAGCAGTTGGCCTTTGCATACCAGCATAATGTAGTTGATGCTGGTATGACTGATACGGTTGGTGGACATGACCACCGTAAAGTGGTTGATTTTGACCATTTTGAATGTACGGTTGTCCACTGTTCGCAAAGATCTGCTGCTCAGAACCTTGGTACGCTTGTTGGAATTGTGGTTGTTGGTATTGCACCAGCCATGGTTGTGAAGCCATGCTCTGTTGTGCTATACTAACCGTCGGACCAAGATGTGGGGTAATTGTACCCGTTTGGACCTGTGTCGCCCCACTAGTTGGCGATTGTGGTTGAGTCACAGGGTCAAGGGGTTGTTGCATTACAACCTGAGAAATCTAAGGTTGACATACAACAGACATCGTTTGAACTTGTGACACTGTTACAATAGCTGGTGTTGTCAGGATGTTCGACATAGGTACACATTGTTGCATAGAATACACAAATCTTGGTTGTTGGGGTAGTATAGGTACCCAACCACTTGTCGTAACTCCAGTATAACCTGAATATTGTTGAGAACTCCCGTATGGATATCCTCCCGGAGGGGGTAATGAAAGGGACTGGATGGCCCAAATTGACCTACAAATGGATCAATTTGTCGAGTCTCAACATAAGAGTTGCCGGATATTATTCCGGAGGAACAAACAGGAACGGACCACACTATCGAAATAGTCCCTGAATGGACTCCTTCTAGTGGTTGTGAGCTAGTTGGGACAGATGGTACGCTGGCAAACATTGTCGGAGTGACGGCAGGGAGTTCTGCCGTCGCTGTGTCATTTGACACAATCCTAGATGTTGACGGTTGTTCAGACATTTTGAGTCTATCCAAAAGATTACCTAGCGATTCTACAGGAACTTCCACTGGTGGTAGACTAACTTCCGATGTCAAAGGAAATAGAGTGACCCCGACTCCAAAATGTGTTGGAGTACTTGCTTGCGGATCTTCTATAATTTCCTCTATCGCAATCAAACCAGGTGGAAGGGGAAGACCGTCAGGTCCGTAAAATATTTCTGGTGCCAAAGAAGGGGTTGAATCGACAGCGACAGATGTTTGAGGAGCAAGACTCTCCGAACTGGTTGCAGATGGAACTGGTTCAGTAACGCAAGTGTTTGCTCTCAGACTAGGATCAGTATCACTGTCCCTCTGTGGCTGCTGAACTTCTTTTATAGAGGCAGGGTTTCCAGAAATGTTTGGAGTAACCGGAATCTCGGATGTTGTTGGAACACTTGTTCTAACTTTGATAGGAGATTTTGAACCGGTTAAACGAGTTCACTTTGTCCGTACTGTTTTCGATTTTGGAGACAAAGACGGCTGACTTGTAAGCCTCCGCGAATGACGGGGTTTCAATTGACTTTCTTCCACGATTGCGGATTACTCGATCAACCAAAATACAAAAGGGGAAAGTGTGTTTCCGAATTAAATGAATTTTTAGACGCTTTAGACACAACTTGCTTTTTCAATTTTAAAGAGTCGAGAAAAAGCTAAAGATGACTCTAGTCTCCTTCAATGTTTTAACGAGCCCGAAGTGACAAATGCTCGGATGGACTTTTTCTGTTATAGAGTCTAAAAAAGGCCAAAAGGAACTGCTCTGGAGTTCTAGGTAGAGGGTGTGCCAAACTTTTCGCAAAACCGCAGAATACTTTTTAGGGTACGGGCGGTCAATCTTCCCGAATGCTGTGTTCAGTGCATTGCGATCAGTAAGGCGGCCGACACGGCTTCCTATGGATAAAGGTTTTATTCCTATAGGGGTCTCCCAATATATACTCAATGGTACGTGGGAGCACAATCTGTACTGGCACTTATCGTCTCTCAGGAGGAATCACCCAACCATTAGTGAGGTGACCAGTGACCAGGTTTTACGACGCCGAAACACGTCTCTAGCCTAGACCTCTATGTTGTGCGTTATGTTACAAAGCGTTGTTAAGTTCATTCAATTTATTTTAGGTTGATCTTTCTTAGAAGTTTTCCTTTTTGGATCACCACGAGATGTATGATACAATTCCTAAAGATGATAAGCAAGCTTTTATATCTTTTCAACAATGAAAATCCTAGCTACAAGGGGAAAAGAAAGACACCATCTTTTCTCAAAGAGCATAGAGCACACAGTAATGCACTTTTCCCTAAATAAACATACAAACTGTCAAAATGCAAATGCACATATGCATGTATTTGTTTTCACTTTCTTAATATTGATGCCTAAAAAGAAAGCTGTTGTATAAATTTGAATTCGATTTCAAGTGAAAAACACAAACAAGTTCCTTTTTCGAAATCAAAAAGACGATTATGACACTTTATGATTTACTTGTTTCGACACTAGAAATGCATAAATTCAAACCAAAAGACAAAAGTAAAAGCTAAATCAACTGTGAACAACAAACAAACTCACTCCTAAGATCAAAACGACACTTACGATAGGTCAAGATCTAAGGGCGACAGTATGACTAGTTTACTTTTGTAATGGGAAACTGCAAATGATGTAACAAATACACAAAGAACAAATACAGTTTCTTTATACAACTGAGGCGAAATTGAGGCAAAGAAAAGGGGTTTCAGATAGGTACACTGACTAATAACAAGCTGCAAAAAACAGAGATAAAAATGAGCAAAAGGAAGCAGGGAACCACAGCTGCACAAGGCAAAGACTGATCAGCGCACCCTCAACATAGAGAAACTGAACTTCAGCACAGGTATCCTTCACGGGACCTGCATTGAAATGCATAACCTCTTCACAGAGTCTGCGCTGAAGCAGAAACGAGAGTTGTTTTTGGGTTCTGGGTTACGGTTTGCAGTTTAATCTACAGTTTTTGGCCGGATAAAAGCTATCAATTAGGTACAATTAGAAGGATGATTTAAAGGAGGAATAAGATCTACCACAAAGGGCTGTTAGAGCACTTGTGGATTAGATGTTCAGATCATAAACAGGCCCAGCGAATGGACTAGAGTAGTAGATCTCTACTTTGCATTTGTAAATGGCAAATGCAGTTCGATTCGGCACTCTTGAGTTTATGAAATGAATAGCAATAGAAACACAAATAATCTAACAAGATACTCTCCCCAGCGGAGTTGCCATTTTGTTGTTGGGAAAAGTATCCAATTCGGAATGCCCCTATCCCACTCTAAGAGGTGATAGTGCCTTAGCAACAAACAAGGAAAACTATCTGAGTATTCTTCTTTATGAGATGTAAATAGAGAAAGAAGGATGTAACTAACCGGTGTCTTCCGCTAGTTTGTCGATCCAATCACTCTCTCTTTTGCTCGCTTTCCGCTGCCTGCTCTTTCACTGGTCCAGCTTCACCTAGTTCCTGCAAGATCACAAGAGAGGAAAACTACACAAAAGACATAGATTCACATTCATAACTAGTTTAGGATCAGATATAAACTAAATATGCGAATATAACAAAACATCATTGAAATACAAGCATATAGGAGAAACTCAAATAGCTTTATTGATATGATAACAAAGTTCAAGAGGAGATACAACCAAGTGAGTCCCGATCCAGCATCTACCTCCCAGCAAAGGAATCCCTTCCTCTCCTCCAACAAAGCATAAATCACCCAATGTACTAATCTCAATCTCAAACCAACAGCAATTCTCTGCAAAGTACAAAATTCCAGCCTCCTAAACCTCTGGGTGAGAGATCCATATATAGATGTAAGCAGAGAGGATGAATTAGCTTATGTTTTGACTTGTGGCTTCTCTCTGTCAGTTCTTGCTTCCACTTGGAGGTTGAGAGCCTCTTACTCATCACAAGTCGAATTCATTGAGGCAAGTGTCATTGGAGAAGATTCTGGAAGCTTCCAGGGTCTTTCCACCTTGTTGAATGAGCTTGCCATTTGTCATTTCCCGCTCAGCGCACCCTGGTAGTGCTTCCAACTGCGTTGCAGTGCACCCAGCCAGTGTAGCTTCTGCATTTCAATGCAGGCAGCTAGTGGAGCTCCTGAATTGATCCTGAATTGACTGTTTTTGAGTGGTTTTTGGTGGAGAACTTCTGGGAGAAGCTATCTTTTGTTGACCTTGTTCCTTTAGGGGTAGGAACAACTCTTTTAGGGACTTTGGATCCCTTGAATTATGGACATTTCATGCTCAATGCTGTAAGGCACAAAAATGTCTATAACACTATCCGAACTTGTCCCCAAATTTCATGCGGGTTTTTCAACCGTATGCCTCATAGTGTACATGTATGTGTGCCCAACTATGTGGCAAAACCATGCAATGCACCATTGCAGCCTGCAATGGTCAAGTCACAAAAGTGTCATGCATATCTAAGGGCTTTACATCATTCCCACTCCGTTGTCCTTTTCAACAACACTCCAACCAACAAACTCAAGCCACCAAGTCACCAATTGAAGCATCAAAGTGGAAATTCATTTCTAAATCTCCAAAACTTCCTAATCCAACGACTCCATCTTTATGGGAAACCCTGAACATTTCATGGAACCATATGATCAATCACATCATGCCACAACTATCCTCACTGCCCAAAGCAAAGATAACTCCCTCTTAATTATGTCACCAATGTCTCAAGTCGTAGTTGTCATCATGCTCACCACCAAAATTGTCTATGAGTTAAGCCATTGTGCTCACCACCAAAACTGTCAATGAGTTGAGCCACAGTGAACCCTGCTACCATACTCCAACATAAAATTGGTCATGTCTCCGTGCATAAGTACTCTCCATTCTTTTGACTGATTCGGTGATCAATCCAACTATAGCGCCCATATCATGAGAGTTCACATCCTGACATCATCAATAGTCCTTTCTCCAACACTGTCATCACATACTCATCCAGAATACACTATCATCATTGTCCAAACTCCATTAAGATATCTCATCCACAATGTCCAAGTGTTTCAATTCCAGAACTTCAATCCATTCACACAACTATCTTGAGCGAAGGCACATCGTGCCCTATGATAGGCATCCAAATTGGAATCATTTCAACATCCATTCACCACTTTTTTGATATATGTTTTTTCCATCCATATATTGTAATCCATTTTTCCCACAACAATGTATTTTTGAACAAGGTCCAATATTTATCTAATTATGTTACTTTTAGTTTTCATTCTTATGCATTAAGGAAAGGATCCACCTTTTTATGCTAACTAACAAGGAAAACATACAAAATACTTCAAAAAGGCATAATAAATATCCCTAGAGGCATTGACAAACAATTAATTTTGGAACTCTATTGTGTCGATAAAATACCTCTGTGCTAATGCAACACATCCATGTTGCTATTAAACTGTGAGTTTTCCTTCAACATACAGATGTTGCAACAGTATTAGAGCATCAATGATTTAACACTTTATGTTGCAACATGACAATAGCAACAATGCTTCAACACCTTATACTACAACATGACTGAAGAAGCATTATTGCAACATCTTATGTTATAACACATCTCGAGTCCCGATGCTACAACACATCAACCATAATGACCCCTTTTCGCCTAATGAAAGAAAATACAAAGGAAGTTGATTCACCCAATAAGGAAGCATTGACCGTACGCATTCCTAACTCAAGTTCCTAATTGTTGCATTAGCTAAGTGAGACATTAGTTTTATATTTTGGTATTTTGGTTGCAACAAAGAAGGAACAATGTGAGAATCCAAGATTCTCATGGTTGTCCCTTGATTCCTTAATTAAATTGCGAAATTGAGATATTTTATAAGCACCCCTACTCTACTTGAGCTAGTGGTAGCTTAGAGGAGGATATTATTGAGATTGCATAAAAGTTTAGTGTTCTTATTCTTTTTCATTTCATGCGCGTGTGATGTGTTGATAATATAAGCATGTTGCAAGTTTAAAGAGTTCCTTCTCTAAGGAGGTAAGACCCTTCCTTAGTCAAGTACTACTTGTAATTTTAGTTAGATTCAATAAGATATAATTTCATTTATAGATTAGTTAGCTTGGTTACTTACCTTATTTCTATTCATGCTACTACAACACAATTAGTAATTGCTTTGTTTTTGTGAAAACTCAATATCATTTGCTATATTTTCTAATTAATTAGTTTTGTTGCAACTTGTTATATTATTGACCTTGTCTCATAATTTTTCCTTGATTGACTCGAGTAGAGCTTTATTTTGTTTCTTATATTCTTGATTCATCTTGTTGAGTAAATATCATGTATTGCAATATTTCATATATTCTGGGGTGTTTCATTTACATAGTTAATGAATGATCATTTTACTTGATCAAGTCACCTCTTTATTTCTTACTTGAGTATTTGTATTCTAGCAAAGTGATTTATTTCCTACTTGATTGTTTACTTTCTAGGAGAGCATGATTTATTTCCTATCTATGTGATTACTTTCCAAAAGGAGCGATTTATGCTTCTGCAAAAGTGTTTTAACTAGTATTTTAATTCCCGCAAGTGTGATATTATTAATTTTTGCAAGTGTGAGTGTGGTATTTCAATTTATGTAAGTGTGATATTTCAATTATTTCCAATGTAAGCCTTTCAATTCCTGCAACTATGATTTGGCGACTTATGAAAGAATATTAACATTCAACTATGTCATCTTTAAATAGTACTACAACCTCATTGACACTTATGTATTTTATTAGCATATTTGGTGCACGAAAATTCACAAGTCCCATATAAACATCAGATTGATAATTAAATGTAAAACTTCTCAACTTTTTACTAAGATCTGAAAGGTAATTATAAGATCCCTCATTTTTGGCATTGTTTCCAAGGAACTATCAATAATTCCATAGTTGTTTGTTACCTAATTTCATTTAGCTAAAATATTTTTTTAGATTGGTGTGATGTGTTTTTCTTTAAGCGAATTTGTTTTAGAAAGAATGTCTCTTTAATTTCCCATACACATGATTAAAGATCTCCAACTTATATTTGTTAGCTCTGCTAAAAATCCCCACAAGCCCAACAATGCAAGACAATTACAACAAGAGAAACAACATACTCAACCTCATAGTTCTCTTTCTAAAAGGAAACCTAAATCTTCTATTCTAGAGCCTAAAACCATCATCATCCCCTACCTCAACAGAGGTCTTATGTCCTAAATACCAACCAAATGAGCAGCCTCATTCTAAAAAAGTATTCTTTCATAACTCTCCCAAGGAACGTTTAGAGGACAATGGCATTTTCTACAAGAATATGGCACATTAAATCTCCATAATGGAAGAATACTTAACCTTTGGATTCCCATTCAAGAGATAAATGAGGAAAATAAAGTGAATAATATTTCACATTCAACCTTTCCCAACTTTCATGGCTTATACAACGAAGATATATGCACCTTTCTCTTCACGTTTTATGTCATTGGCATAAGTTATGACTATGTATCATATAATTGGATAAAACATTTACCTGCCACACAAGAATATTACATCACGTTGGTTCATGGATTTAGGAAGAGATAGCATTAACAACACTTGGACACAAATGAAGAAGAAACTCTTGCAAAAGTAATAAGATTATTGTAAGGATAACGAATGAAGGGAGGAGGTCTTCTCAATGACTCGGAAAAAAATGAAATCCAAGAAGGCTATGTTGAATTATTCAACTACAATTTTTAATGAGAAAGATAAGAAGATTAGCTCTAGAGACACTACTTGTCCCAATACTACATGGAATTCGTGATGATTTCATTGAAATCCTAAATCTAATGGGTGAAGGAGATGTCTCCCAAGTATCTTGTGATGAAAATATTAATATATTTCGAAGGTACTCTTATGGAATATCAAATATTGGAGGAGGATCGAGAGACTTATGGGAAAAATTCAGTAAGACTATAGGTAATGGATTCACTAGAGAAGAAATTAGAAACATTTTAGAATACTTCAAAACTAGCATACTTAGGTCATTGAGTTTCGAGTTAGACACCTTACAAATGAATAAGAAGGGGGAAAATTAGCTTTGACAAATTTTTTCCCCATATGTAGGAGAAAACACCTATTAAATGAAATCCAACTTGACCACTTTGAAGCTTGTGCAACATGTAGTGAGTACCATTCCATAAGAAAATGTCCATCCATGTCTAGACTGAAAGTTGCATACTAGGAGATGAGGAACCAAAGAAAATGTGTTTTGTCTCCCGAAAACATCCATGGTATCCTAAACCACAAGACATGGTTTTAGATCAATCATAATATTATAACTATGTTGGTCTAACCCTTTAGTTCAATAGTCTTCTTCATAATGGTGCTTAACTACTCAACCATGGATGGCTCCCCCCTCCAAACTAGTTTTAGCAACAAAGACAGAGGAATCCATCCTTTGGAAGCCCCCAGCAAACTTTACTTCAACCACCTCTACCACTTCTTCCTTCTTGAAAAATGCAACCATCCACATTATCCCCTCCTTAGTCTCAACTTTCAACACAACTAAATCCTAATTGGAATAATGGTAAAGCAGTGAAACTAATGCAAGTTGTTGAGCTTGCCACTAATCCCACTTACTCTATCTCTTCCCCAGGTTGTCATGCAATTCGCCTTATGTTAGGGAAGTCTCTTATAAAAGAACTCCTCTGGTACAAATAGAGGATCTCAATGAGGATGTTCAAAATGAAGAACCAAAACTAGTCAAATATCTTTAAGTATTAATAAATAATCAAGCTATCCAAAACCACAAGCTCCTTCCTACTGTAAAACATTGGATCAAGAAAAACATAATACCTAGCCCGAGTTTGACTTCTTAAGATAACTCAAGAATGTGTGTCTTCACATATTGTTGTTTCAAGCCATTAAAGGTCTTCCTATTTATTAAAAGAAGTTCTAGAACTATGCTTGAGGAGAATCAATAGAAAATAAAGGATCCTCAAACTATACATGCTGTAGGATAATTAGTAGACCTTATGTCATGTGGGGTCCTTTCCACTAAATACTCAAATCTTGACAGGCCAGTTGTCAATGTGCAGATTAATCATACAATTACTCCAAACACATTGATTAGCCTTGGAGTTGACATCCATTTGATGACACATTAAATGATGGAAGCCCTATGACTTTTAGGTCTTAGACAAACCCCCATAGTATTACGGCTAGTTGGTTTTTCCACTAGTAAATTTGAAGGGATTCTAGAAGACATGGTAATTTCTATAGACTCTTGGAAATACCTCGCTGATTTCATGGTATTATAACCCTAGTGGGTATCCTTTGATCCTAGGAAGAGCATTTATAGCCACCATAGATTCATATATTGGTTGTAGGTAAGCTAATATGACCATTTCTTATGGGATGTCCACCAAGAAACTCACCCTTTATCCTTTAGCAAAGCCAACTATCGACCCAAAAAATCCATTTCAGGCTAATGGTGAGGAAAGTAATGAGGAGGCAATTTCTCACCAAGTACATATTGTAGATCGATATCTCACCCTCAAGAGAAAAATGAGGATGAAGAGATTCATGTTTTTATAACCTCATCCTCCTCATATAACTTACACATTCTCACCCATATATTAGACCTTAAAGTCAATGCTTCTCTTGCCATACTATATGCATCACAAGTCTCGTTTTGAGGAAGAGCATGAGCTATCCTTCGAAACTGTAGACATTAGCCCTAATAAATTGTTGAATATCGATACGGGGCTAACATGACACCAAAAAGAATGATTGATTAAGGTTCTACAAAAGCATAGAGATGTTTTTTCCTAGGATTACACTAACATGAAGGGGATTCATCCTTATCTATGGACCCACCATATTTACATTGAGGAATATTCAAGACCTGTTCATCAACCTTAGTCACAAATTAATTTGTCCCTCCAATACATCATCGAAGAGGATTTATAAAAGCTTCTCTCAACTAAATTTACCTACCTTATTTCTAATAGCAAATGGGTCTCCCCTCTTGTTAATTTAAATAAAAAAAATGGAAAGTGGATAATTTTTGTATATTTTAAAGAACTCAAGAAAGCCACTGATAAGGACCACTTCTCATTAGCATTCATAAATTAGGTTTTAGATACCTTAGTAGGGAAGAAATATTTCTAGCCCTCCATATTTTTTCGTCTCATCTCCTCTGACAACAAGGATGAGACTATTTCATCAAATTGCAAGATAGTCGCATTGCTACCTATTGCAACAACCATACTATCCCATGAATCTAGTAGAGAACACAACAAATTGGTGCACTTATCTTCATCTCAAATTTTTTTATCAATAGATAAAAACTGGCTTACCATAGTATTAAAGGAATTTAGATGCTCTGTCACTAGGTCTCCATCCTTCATCCTTGAGTTATACAACTTTTTTCATAGGAACATTTTATTCACTAGAGACTTCGATTGGTACAAAGTCTGTAACTTGTCCCACAAAGCCTTCGTCGAAGCTTCCCCGGATACATTCAACAATATTGAATCTGAAATACACAACTGTATTGTGCTCTTTGCCTTCCAATCCAACTTTTGTCAGTCTTCAGCTGACATTGTCATTGGTTTAGTACCCAGACCTACCGTGATCCACTCATATTTATCCACTAGCATATCCTCCAACTTGAGTTTCCATAACTCAAAAATATTGTCATTAAATTTCTCAATCTCTATATTTCCACTGTTCGCCATCTTCTTTCACCACAAGAATCGACCCCGCAGATCTCCCAATGAACAAGGTCTACTACAGACCTGAGCAAAACCCATCAGCAGCAAAGGCATCCCCTTGAAGCTAAAACTACTCTGATACCAAATGTAGGTTTTAACCCCATACAAAAATTACCTGGATACGAATTCTAAAAATAGAAAATAAACAATGGCGAGAGCATAAAATATAATACAGACATACACAAAGATTTTCCCCTCAATCCCAAAACCGAGACTGATAGTTTGATTTCCCATTATTTTCCTTTCAATGTTACAATACATATATATACATGTCGAAGCATCCATAAACCCCTATCCATTAACCGTGGATTAGAACATAACCGTAGTTCCCTTGACCGAATCTGCAAAATACAATGGGCATAAAACTATCATGCCGAAAACCATGTGCGAAATCCATGCACAAAACCATAGGTAGGTCCGCCCACCTAATATAGGGTCCAAAAATCCTTTTCTCCTGCGGCGTTGCCCCGGACATCATAGAGGGGAGCTATTGGCCCCCTATACCCCCTGACAGGGGGGGGGTTTCCACTCCCCCTATGACACTCTTGCTATGCCCGGTGCAACGAAGGGGGAGCTAGGTGCCCCCCCTCTAACCCCCCGACTTCATTACTAGGGCTAGTCATGGAAAGACTATAACACACACCCAACATTCTCCCATTTTTTTTCTTTCCACAGTGGACCACATGAGAGCTTAGTCATTATTCTAGCCTTGCAACGGCCATTGTTTCTCTACACCAAAAGAACTTCTCAGTGCTCACAGACTTTGTCAATGCATCTACAATATTCTTCAAAGTGTGCACCTTTACCAACAACATGCTTTTGTCCTCAACCATATCTCTTACAAAGTGATGCTAAACATCAATGTGCTTTGTATTTGAATGATAAGCAGGGTTATTTGCTAAGAAAACTGCACTTTGGCTGTCACAACCTATCCTTATAGCTCATTGTACTAACCCCATACTTGAACACAATCTCTTCTACCAAACTGCTTCCTTGCTTGCATGAGTGGCTGCCATGTATTCTTCCTCTGTAGTTAAAAGTTCCTTTATAGACTGTCTCTTATTCATCCAACTGACTGCACCTCCAAATAGGTTAAACAAATACCCACTTGCAAATCTTCTTAGATCTAGATCTCTAGCCCAATCTACATTGACAAAGCCACGGATGTCCAAAACTCTGCCCAATCCTAGTCTTCCTTGGTAGCACAAACCATAATCACTAGTGCCACACAAATACCTAAAAACCCGCTTCACTGTTGTCCAATGCTCCTTCCATTGTTTTGACATAAAGTTGCTCAATACTCCCACTGCATGTGCAATCTCTGGTCTAGTACATACCATTGCATTAGGCTACTGACTGTACTTGCATATGGAACACAGGACATGTCCTCTTCCTCTTCTTGTGTCTTGGGACACTATTCAGAAAATAACTTTACACCTAAACAAATAGGATCCTTCACTGGTTTACTATCTTCCATATTAAACCTCTAGAATACAGTCTCAACATACTTCCTTTGGTTTAACCAGAGCTTCCTCTTTGCCCAATCTCGTTTAATTTCCATGCCCAAAATATATTTTGCAGCACCAAGGTCTTTCATGTCAAATTAGGAGGACAACTAAGTCTTCAATTCCTGGATAATCTCTTTGTTATTTCCAATCAATAACATATCATCCACATACAAGACCAAATAAATAACATGGTCACCAATTAATTGAAAATACACACAATGATCTTCTTTGCTTTAGGTGAATCCACGTCCCTGTATATATGTATCAAATTTCCAATACCACATCCTTGGTGACTGTTTTAACCCATACACATAATTTTTTAACCTGCATACCAGTTCTTTCTTACCCTTCACAACAAAGCCTTCAGGTTGTTTCATGTAGATATATTCTTCTAGATCCCAGTGAAGAAATGATGTCTTCACATCCATCTATTCTACCTCAAAATCAAAAGCAACAATAACAGATAAAAGTAATCTAAAAGAAGCTACCTTGGAAACATAAGAAAAAATATCATGAAAATGAATTCTTGGCACCTGGGAATAACCTTTTGCTACCAACCGAGCTTTTTATTTCTCTACCTTGCCTTCTACATTCATCTTCTTCTTAAACACCCATTTGCTTCCAATGGTTTTCCTTCTAGCCGACAATTCCACCAAATCTCAATCCTCATTTTTGTCCAAAGATGCCATTTCATTAAATATGACATTTTTCCAGAGTTTTCCATCCTCTGAATCTACCGCCTCCATGAAAGTTATGTGATCATCATCAATAATAGATAAATCAAAATTTGAATAGAAAGAAGATGGAATATACCTTTCTTTCTACCTTCTTTCTCGAACTTAGCTCCTCACAGCTGGAGTTTGCGGTTCTTCATCTTCTAATTCCTCTTATGTTGTAGACTTTGATTCTTCCTCCTTTAGCTCAAACTCAATCTTCTCAGGTTCCTTTGGTAGGACTTTATGTTTGATAACATCTTTCACCTCTCTAAACACCACATCACAACTGTACACAACCTTCCTTGTTTCTGGGTTCCAAATCTTATAACTTTTTAAACGATCCTTATACCCAATAAAGATGCACCTTTCAGATTTACTATCCAACTTAGTTCTTTCCTCCTTTCAAACATGTACATATTCATCACATCCAAATACCCTTAGATATGAAAGAGAGGGTTTCTTACCAATCCAAACCTCTTTTGGAGTCTTATCCTCCAACGTTGATGAAGGTGATCTATTGCCTACATAACATGTAGTCTCCAACGCCTCTGTCCAGAATTCATGTCCTAACCCGACACAACTAAGCATGCTTCTTGCCTTTTCCATCAATGTCCTATTAATTCCTTCTACGACTCCATTTTGTTGAGGTGTGTATGGAGTAGTCTTATGTTGTGCTATATCACACTTCTTACAGAACTCTTAAAATTCCTTCTTTCAAAACTCTCCACCGTTATCTGTCCTCAGCACCTTTATCTTCTTCTCTGTCTGGTTTTCCACCAGAGCCTTAAATTCTTTAAACCTGTCAAAGACATTAGATTTCTTCCTGAGGAAATATATCCATGTATTCCTTGAGAAGTCATCTATAAATGATACATAGTACACAGACTTAGCCAGTGATGGAACTGACACATGTCCAAACACATCACTGTGCACAAGCTCTAGTATTTATTTCTCCCTCTTAGCACCAGAGGGGAAACTCACCTAATTATGCTTCCCATATACACAATTTTCACATAAATCAAAATCCAGAGAGAAATTAGACATACCTTCTACCATACCATTACCCTGAAGTATTCAAAGGCCCTTATATCCAATATGTCCAAGCCTTTGATTCATTAGCATGGTCTTTCCTCCAGAGACCACTAGATTTTCAGCTCCACTTTCAGGAACCACATAACCATTGCACCTATCAATAGAAGTACTTCCCTAAAGCTTAGACAAGGTTCCAATCTGAGCTCCCCGCATCAATACCGGTGCTCCCCGAACCATCTTGCAGGTATCTTTCTCGAACATTTTTTTTATACCTACATCATCCAGCTTGCTTACATAAATCAGATTTCTGGCCAATGCAGGAATATGCAGAACACCCGGAAGTGTTCTAATCCTTCCACCTTACAACTTCGACTTGACTTTTCTGCGACCGAAAATTCTAGCCTTCTTTTCATCCTTTAATAAGATATCACCACCACCATATTTATCATATTCATAGAACCACTCCCTGTGGGGAGTGAAGTGAAAGGATGCACCTTTGTTAATCAACCATGCCTCATGATCTACATGTGTACGTGAAGAAGAAGGCAAGCACACATCCCCACCTTCATCTGAGGTGGTTTTTTCCTTTGCAGAAGGAGCATCATCAGTTCCCTTTCCTTTCTCAGGAGCTTTAGATCTACAATCCTTTTTGAAGTGCCCTTCCTTTCCGCATTTTCGACACACCTTTACAGGTTTTCTTAGAGATTTAGATCTCCCACTCGAGGATTTATTTTTGTTTCTGTTTAAGGGCCATCCTCATACAGACAAGGCATTGCCATTCTGGCCCTCCGTAATTTTTAATCTCATCTCCTCCAATAGCAAGGATGAGACTATTTCATCAAACTACAAGGTAGTCACATTACTACCTATTGCAACAACCAGACTATCCCACGAATCAGGTAGAGAACACAACAAACTGATTCACTTATCTTCATATGAAATTTTTATATCAACAAATAAAAACTAGCTTACAACAGTATTAAAGGCATTCAGATTCTCTATCACTGAGTCTCCATCCTTCATCCTCAGGTTACACAACATTTTCCATAGGAACAATTTATTCACCAGACACTTAGATTGGTACAAAGTCCCTAACTTGTCCCATAAAGCCTTCATCGAAGCTTCCCCTGATATATTCAACAATACTGAATCTGAGATACACAATCGTATTGTGCTCTTTGTCTTCCAATCTAACTTCTCCCAGTCTTCAACTGACATTACCATTGGTTTAGTACCCTATTCTACCGTGATCCAATGATCTTTATCCACTAGAAAATCCTCCATCTTGAGTTTCCACAACTCAAAACTTTGGCCATTAAATTTTTCGATCTCTATCTTTCCACGACTTGCCATCTTCTTTCACCACAAGAATCGATCCTACAGATCTCCCACTAAACAGAGTCTACCACAGGCCCAAGTAAAACCCCTTAGCAGTAAAGGCGTCCCCTTGAAGCTAATACAACTCTGATACCAAATGTAGGTTTTAACCCCATACAAGAATTACCTGCATACGAATTCTAGAAACAGAAAATAAACAATGGCGAGAGCATAAAAAATAAAAAAAATATACACAGAGATTTTCCCATGGATCCCAAAACCGATACTACCATATTTATTTTTCATTATATTCCTTTCAATGTTACAATACATATATATACATGCCAAAGCATCCATAAACCTCAATCCATTAACCCTAGATTAGAACATAACCGTAGCTCCCTTAACCCGATCTACAAAATACCATGGGCAAAAAACCATCATGCCCAAAACCATGTGCGAAAACCACACACAAAACCATAGGTAGGTTCACCCACCTAATATAAGGTCCAAAAAAACTTTCTCCCCGGGGCGCTGCCCCAGACCCCATAGAGGGGAGCTACCGCCGCCCAATTATCTTTCAACTACAATCACACGTAAACTTCCACGTCATAATTCATAGCTTTGTTTGCAATTAAAATAATTTACACATAAAAATTGGTCGTAAGCATTGTAATCTAGGGCATTGCATCAAATCTTACGTTCAATCTCCATTACTTAATACAACAACTTTGATTATTTTGTTGATGAATTAAACCAAAATGTCGATGATCAAATTCATACAATTATCTCCCGTTATCAAATCAATTGGCGGACAAATCAACATCATCATTTGACGGTCTTTAAAGTGGAATAGTATGCCATGGAGTTTCACGTTACACGTGCATTCTTATATCCTCTAACAATGCCTACACATGTTCATTTTATATATATTAATATGCACCATGTAATGTGTTGTATATTCAAATAGTGTTCTATGTCCAAACTTCCAATTAGGCCATGTAGCTATATAACCATTAATATTTTATTTATAAGAAGTGTCCATTCCCTATATATGAGGCCAATAACATTATATGATACAAGGAGGCCTTTGACCTTTGAAATACCACATAAATTCATGTAATTCATGCATGGAAACCAAATATGCTTCAATCCATCAACCAAGGTGGATATTGATCTTCTACCCTTTGGTAGAGGGCCTTCTTAATGAAGGATCCCACTTACTAGGTTAATTTTATTTAAAACAAATTAGTATCATTAGGGGAGAATTAGTTAAGGATGATCGTAATGGCTTGCGGAAATTAATGGCTATTGACAAGTGTCAATAGAACCTTGTGCAACTTATTGACACTTTTCCCAACATTGTCTTACTATCAATTTTTGCCTAGATTAAATTTTAGAAACTTATCAATTTTCGCATAGATTAAAATTTAGAAACTAAGTCCTAGAAAGTATTAACCTGAATTGATAAATTAAATGTAATGGAATTCTAGGGAAATTGGATTGGCTAACACAGTGGTTCACCTTAGTTGAACATGATCGACATGGATTTCTATGGATGACTTCCGTTGACTATGATTGACAATGATTACCATGGTTGATCTTAGTTGACCAGGGATTAAGGGGAAGAATATGGTTTACCTTGGCTTACCATGGTTGACAAGGTTTACCAAGGATGAAGAGTGTTAACTATGGATTAACATGGTTGAATAATTTTGACCATAGTCAACCATAAATATAACAATGTATTTATGTTACATTAATTTAGCAATGTAACATTGATGTTTTCAATTATTGTATCATTATATTAATGTTGACCATGGTTGATTTCATTACCAGTTGAAGAGCTGATGAGGTTGACCATCATTAATTGAGGCTTGATGGAGCTATAATGGTCGCCCTGATTAACCCATGCTTGATTGAGGTTGACCAAGGTCAACCATGGTATAATGGTTTGAAAATTTTGAACATGGTTGTCCATGTTTGATTGTGGGACCATGACTCATTATGGTTGGGTATGATAATCATGGTTTGACCATGTTGACCATAAATGAACATGGTTTGACATATTTGGCCGTTGTTGGCCATATTTTTCTATGAGAGATTATGGTTTCCTATGTGGATAATGGTTTACCATATTTAACTATAGATACCTTGGTTGACGTTGCTCAACCATTTTAACCGTGGTTGATTGGGGTTGGCCATCAAGAGTGGGTAGAACATGGGATTTTTTAGGTTGACTAAAGATGAACATGGTTGATCATGGCCTACCAAGGTTAAACATGGTTGACTATGGTTGACTATTACTAATGAAGGTTGTATATGGTTGAACACAAGTGATAGTGAGTGACAATGTTGGACCATGTTTTACCATTGTTTTTTTTTTTTTAACCACGTTTGACCATAGTTGAGCTGCTCAAACATGGTTAAATATGGTAAACATATTTTTCACTGTGAGTGTACATGATTGATCAAGGTTGTGAGAATCTTATATAGATGACTATGGTGAACCATGGTGAACAAGGAAGCCCGTGTTGAATATGGTTGACCATGTTCAACCATGTTTCCGAAGGGTGACCACTATTAACCATGCTGGCCGTGGAGACCATTATTGAAAATGGATTGACCATGGTTTCCCAAGTTGTATATGGTGTTTGATGGTTGGTTATTGCTAGCTAAGTTTGATTATGGTTGACTATGGTTAATATATGTTTGAGTAGGGTTCATTGAGGTTGATTGTTGTTGACTATCGATGACCATTTTTAATGATGGTTGAAGAGAGCCAGACATGGTTGACGATGATTGATGATGACTAACCATGGTTGAAAATGTTGATGGGATTAACCATGATTAACCAAGCATTGATGAGAATTTACTGTAGGTAACCATGATAGGCCATTAGTGATAAGGATTTATAATGATCAATTATGGTTACTATGGTTTACCACTAATATTCATGTTAACCGTGGTTGACCATTGTTGAGTTGGTTGACTATGGTTGAAATCCTTATCCATGTTTAACCATGATCAAATTGTTCAACCATGAATGAGCTTATTAGAACATGTTTGACTATGGTCAAGTATGGCTGACTATGGGTGAATGTCGTTGACCATGGTTGGAAATGTTTAACAATAAATGAATATGGTTGACCATGTTGACTATGCTTGATAAAGTGGTTGACCATGGATGTATCATAGTGGCCATGGTTGATTATGGTGACCATGTTTGACCATTGTTGAGTTGTTTCAAGCATGGTTGAACACCATTGAGTTTGAGTAGGTTGACTATGGTTGATTATGGTTGATCATATTTTATATGTTGGATATGTTTATTATGGTTAACTATGTTGAATGTGATGGATATGGCCGATGGTTTTGTCTATGTGATGATTTTTGCTATGGTAAAACATGTAATAATGGTTGACCATTGTGACCATGATTGACTGTAGTCACATTGGGAATTTGTCTTAGAATGTGGCAATTTTTGTCACATGTAACATTGGATAAATTACAATGTAATGTTACATTGCGACAATGTTTATGACATTGTAAAGTTGGACAATTTTTTTCATATTGTGATGTTGGATAAGGTTTTGTACCATTATGACATCATAACATGTTTGTTACAATATGATGTTGGTTTATTTGTCATGTTAGTTCATTTGTAACAATATGATGCAAGCTTCTTTCATCACAAATTTCAAGCATTTATTTTCATAGTTTCACACAAATTTGTTTAGACAATACATCATGGAGTTGTTTTGTAATGTCATATTTGAAACAATGTTTTTCCCATTATAACATTGGATAAATTGCAACAATGTCACCTTGTTGGATAAATTGTTTGTTAGTTTTGTAATGTCACATTTCAATATTGTTTTTCACATTGCGTCATTGCATACATTGCAACATAATGTCACATTGCAAAAAACATTGGCACATTGCCATTGTAAGATAATATTTGTCACATTGTTAAATAAATTTTTGAACCATTTTGATGTCAAAACATGTTTATTACAATGTGTAAATTGGTTTATTTGTCACAATGTGACGTTAGTTTTTTTTCTTTGTTTTTTTTCTCATAGCGATTTTACACAATTTTTTTTACATAATCATTTGTCACATAGTGATTGTTATCACTCAGAATGAACCTCAAGGCTGAGAAGAGGCAATTTTGAGGTAACCACAGACCAAGCTTTTGATTTGGCATCTAGCCCTGCCAGACCAGAGAGGGCTCTCTCTTTGCCAACAAAATGTAGCTGCAATAAGTGAATCTTAGGCTAGCTATGAAGAACAATTTGGTTGAAATTTGTGGGTTGAAAACAACAAGAGAAGGGACCATTGGGCTATGGCATCGAGGCTAGCTTCTGTTGGCAAACTTGAGGCAAAGTAAGTGCAATGTTCAACCAGATTATAATGAGAGAAGAAAAGAGTAAAAAGACCACTGCCCTGCAAGCATCAATCAGGGGATGGATCTATAGTGGAAACTTTAGGAGAAATAGCAGCACAGGATTACTCAACAGAGCATCTAACGGAGGACGGATTCTGAAAAGATAACCACTACATTGAACAACATAATCATTGTGAAAGGAGCATCGTGCGTGGATGGATTCCTAACACTTCCCTTAGAGAATGCTGTAACGAAATTAGTAGGAAAAACAAAAGCATGGAAATGAATTTACAAGAAAAACATGTTGCACATTAAACATCGTGATGGATCCCAAATCTAAAGGGCAGAAACTACTCCATTAAAAATAATATTCAGAAAAAGCTTTACACAGTCCAAAGCAGCTTTCCTCTGCTGAAAAATTCAAACCCTTTACACTCTGAAATTCATAAAATATATACAATTAGCTCATCCATGTACTAAGGGAGTTGAGCTCAACCATCTCCCTAAAGATAGAAACAGTTACATTAAATTTGGACCAAATTTCTGAAAATAGGGGTCAAAGATGAACTCGTATCTCTTGAACCATAACACCTGTTACAAAACTGAAAGAGGTTTTTGTAGATAAGGTAATGTTTGAGAAAAAATTCTCTCAAATTTTTGAAATTCATTTCCTGTTGCTCGGAATATGTGCCACAAAATAATTTCTAAAACAGGAAATCATTAAATATTTAAAAATCTGTAAAAATAGGTTGTAAAGATCTAGTCAAATATTCCAATTCGAAACACCTGTGAATAAACGGAAAGAGGTTTTTGTTACATGGCTTGTGGTTGAAAAAAACCTCCTTGGGTTTCTCAAAATTACTTTCCATCTGTTGTAAAATGGCGCCGCACTACAATGACTAAAACAGTAAAACAATTGCAAAATTTGTTTTGTTTTAATGTAGGCTTCAAATATCACTAAATATCTCCCACATAGTAATACCTGTGCATAAAATTAAGGAGGTTTTTGTTATTGGGTATGTTATTGACAAAAACCTCTTTCACTTTTGTAAAATTCATGTCCATTACTTCAGAAACTGATTTTGTAGTAAACTTGTCCCTGTGTGTAGCAAATGACCTCAAAACATGCATAACCAAGAATCAATCATTCATTTCGATCATATCTTCTGATCCAGGAACCGGTTTTGGGCGTGCAATATACCGTTGGAAATATATTTCTGAGCTGCTTCTGATGAACATACTTAGGATATGATTTGCACTAAAACTCATGTGCAAAACATCTCTGAAAACCAGACATAGTAAGAGCCCATTTTGATCCCTGATGACAGGTTGCAAAGACTGGAACTAACATTAGCCTTATTAGGGATGACAGCTCCTTGGAGGTGTCAAGAACACCATAGAACAAGTGCCTCATCCATTGGGCAATACGGTCACAAACAACTGCAAACCTGAACAACTTATACCAACCAAAAAAAACACACATACTGCAACCTGTACATTAGGAAACTAAAACAAATGTCAAAAACTGAAATGTTGCTTTGGGCAGCTTATTTATGTACAACCCTACCCTACTTTGCTGCAAATCACTAGATCAAGTGATGTTGTAATGCCAAATTAACCAATCAAGCAACTGTGGCAACGATGATGCTAGGGAGTGCTTGAACCAGGACACAATTGGAAATGCTGACAGCCATACATGCACAAAATGAGTTTGGTTGTGTAAAAGACAATCTGGTTTGTCATTCAAACTAAAAAAATACTCCATATATGCAACAACAGGATCATAGAAACCAGACCACGTCTGCTTTCCTAACTCCTTGACATATGCTTCTAGCTGCAAACTATCAATGCAAACATCTACGAGCATCCTTATTGTTTCTTCTTTTGAAGGAGGGAGGGTTTCCAAGAACCTTTTGGTATCTCAGAATTCATATGACTTAATTTGAACATCTATATACTCAATCTCCTTCTCAATTTTTTCAACCATTAACTCAAAGAAACCAGTTTTACCATTAAGAGGAAACTTCGGAGGTCTCAAACATCGAAGCATAGTAATGAAAAATACCTCATCTATTTCAATATCCACTAACTGATCTCTAACTTCTTTGAAAGCTTCACAACACATAGGGTTTTCCACATACCCTACCATCTTATTTTAGTACATGAACAGATCAGTGAGCACTGGAATCTCTAGATTGAGTTGGAGTCGCTAGGTGAATGTTTTATCCTTCATATGTGTCTGATCGTTGTCCACCATAAGTAACCAGATCTGCAACTTGAATGATCTTTCTCGGAGAAGATCTGTCACCTCATCCCTGGCAACGGCGCCAATATGTTAGCACTCAGAATGAACCTCAAGGTTGAGAAGAGACAATTTTGAGGTAACCATCGACCAAGCTTTTGATCTGGCATCTATCCTTGCTAGACCAGAGAGGGCTCTCTCATTGCCAAAAAAATGTGGCTGCAATAAGTGAATCTTAGGCTAGCTATGAAGAACGATTTGGTTGAAATTTGTGGGTCGAAAACAACAAGAGAAGGGACCATTGGGCTATGGAATCGAGGCTAGTTTCTGCCGGCAAACTTGGTGCAAAGTAAGTGCAATGTTCAGTCAAATTAAAGATATAATGAGAGAAGAAAAGAGTAAAAATACCGCTACCTTGCAGGCATCAATCAGGGGATGGATCTACAGTGGCAACTTTAGGAGAAAGAGTAGCACAAGATTACTCAACAGAGCATAAAACAGAGGATGGATTCTGAAAAGATAACCACTACATTGAACAACATAATCATTGTGAAAGGAGCATCGTGCATGGATGGATTCCTAACACTTCCCTTAGAGAATGTTGTAACGAAATTAGCAAAAAAAAACAAAGCATGGAAATGAATTTACAAGAAAAACATGCTGCACATTAAACATCGTGATGGATCCCAAATCTAAAGGGCAGAAACTGCTCCATTAAAAATAATATTCAGAAAAAGCTTTACACAGTCCAAAGCATCTTTCCTCTGCTAAAAAATTTGAACCCTTTACACTCTGAAATTCATAAAATATATACAATTAGCTCATCCCTATACTAAGGGAGTTGAGCTCAACCATCTCCCTAAAGATATAAATAGTTACATTAAATTTGGACCGAATTTCTGAAAATAGGGGTCAAAGATGAAGTCGTATCTCTTGAACCATAACACCTGTTACAAAACTGAAAGAGGTTTTTGTAGATAAGGTAATTTTTTAGAAAAACCTCTCTCAAATGTTGGAAATTTGTTTCCAATTGCGTAGAATCCGTGCCACAAAATAATCTCTAAAACAGGAAATCATTAAATATTTAAATCTATAAAAATAGGTTGTAAATATCTAGTCAAATATTCAAATTAACGACACCTGTGAATAAACGGAAAGAGGTTTTTGTTATATGGCTTGTGGTTGACAAAAACCTCTTTGTGTTTCTCAAAATTACGTTCCATTTGTTGTGAAATAGCACTGCACTACAATGACTAAAACAGTAAAACAAATGCAAAATTTGTTTTGTTTTAATGTAGGCTTCAAATATCACTACATATCTCCCACATAGTAACACCTGTGCATAAACTGAAGGAGGTTTTTGTTATTGGGTATGTGATTGACAAAAACCTCTTTCACTTTTGTAAAATTCATGTCCATTACTTCAGAAACTGATTTTGTAGTAAACTTGTCCATGTGTGCAACAAATGACCTCAAAACATGCATAACCAAGAATCAATCATTCATTTCGATCATATCTTCTGATCCGGGAACCAGTTTCGGACGTGAAATATACAATTAGAAATATATTTACGAGATTCTTTTGATGAACATACTTAGGATATGATTTTCACTGAAACATATGTGTAAAACATCTTTGAAAACCAGACATAGTAAGAGCCCATTTTGATCCCTGATGACAGGTTGCGAAGACTGGAACTAATAGTGACAGGGATAATTATTATGAAAAATGTGACATGAAATCTCTTTTCCATTGCATGTTTGTGTCATTTTATTTGCGAAACCACACTATGATGTTATTTGTGTAATGTGGTGTTGTGATGTTGTGATGATGTGCAACATTCATCAAAAGGAAATGTTTATTCTTTCTATTTGTTATGGTTGTGATGTGTTGGTGTCCTTCATCACATTGTCCCAACCTTTTTTTCATATCATTTTGATACCATTTTATTTTGTACAACCACATTGAGATGTTGGATTTGTAAAAAAATGTGTGAAGGCTTAAAAAAAAAAATCTCACATTAACACTATTCATATTGTTAATTTTTCATAGGGCTATATTGTTCTTTGCTTAGATAATTAAATTTCTTCATTAACGCATTAAGTTCACCCCATATCATCATTACATTATTTATATTTACATCATTATTCATCAACATATGCAACTATGTAGAAATAACAACATCATTATCATCAATGCAGTGGAACATAAAGGAACAATAGAAGAAAAACATGCACACAGTGAGGCACTAGGATTGTTCCGAGACCAGGGAAAAACCCACTGTGGGGAAAACCCTTGCAAATTATTATTCTTCTTATATCATCAAATTATTCAACAAGAGATAGTGTAATGATCCATATCTTTTTTTATGCAACTAACCAGTAAAACAACTATGACATCTATGAAATGAACATAATCAGACTTATACTCAAAACCTTGATTCTGAGGACTATAATGTGTTGTCATTGTTTGTAGTCAACTTCTTAACACTATTGTAATTAAGAGGAGTCTTCGAAATACTGAAATTTGATCTTTTAGTCTCGGTCACATGGAGGAGTTGTGCGAGTGACTATGGCAGTCCTAGTCACTCCTTCGTGAATTTTATGCGTGCGAATAGGGATAAATACAATCATATCTACCACAAACCCCCATTTGCACCCTTCAAGCTACTGTGCGAGTGATTGAGGCTTCCTAGTCACACCCTTGACCACTTTGTGCATGCATCTAGGGACCAAACTGGTTGATCTTTTTCACAAAACTCTAAACGCTCCCTTCAGGCTTATGTGTGAGCGACTGAGACTTCCCAGTCACACCCTTGACCACTATGTGCATGTGTATGGGGTTGAAAGTACTAATTTACGTGTGTGCAACTGAGAAGTAGAAACCATAGGTCCATGCGAGCTTCAACCCTGTAGTTTTGGACCCTTGTGTGAACTTTCTCTATCAGACTTGTCTGAACCAAGACAATAGAAGAGAAGAGAAGATGACTTTGTCAACGTCTCCAAATGAGCTTCAGGTCTCTTCTATTTATAGGCCTCCATGAGTGTCCAATTGATGTTGAGGTCTACTTGTCCAATTATACATATGCATAGGGTTGACATAATCCAATATACATGAGTGGTAACATTAATTCAAAAACTAACTTCTTTTTGTCCAAGTGAGGTAATATTTAGGTCAATTTTGGTCCTATCGAAAAAAGGAATCTGTTGCAATTATTATCTTCATCATATGAGCCGTCAAAAGTAGAATTTAACCGTAGTTTCATAATTTTAACACTCCCTCTCAACTAGGGAGAATTCCACCTATAGATATATTTTCATCGATCAATATGCCATTCAAGTGTCATCACGTATTGTCACTGATCATACTTGTCATGTAGTCCTCATGCCATGACCATCTCAAGTATCTCATCATCATAAATCATCAATGTACATCTCGCTCTATGTCTTGATTGTTCCTACTCATATGGTGAAAATTCATGAATATAAAAGAAGAATAATTTGTCATCAGACTATGGTACAGAATCCCTATCACTGGGCTACTACCCGAAATCTCATCATCAATCATCATCAGAGAGCATATCATCAAGGAGCACATCTCCACCTCCAAACCAATGACAATGAGGAAGGTCCTAATGGACACTCTTACCTCATGTCCATGATAGTGGGGAAGGTACTACGGGACACTCTCACCCCATGTCGAGTAATAGGATATCCAAACACATAGGAGAGCACATCTTGACCCTGGGATCACATTAGGGAGCTCAATCTCAACCTAAAACCGCATAGAGTTATCTCAACCCATCCTATTGCTTACTGATCTTCCCATAAATAATCCTAAATATTAATGTGGTAGAACACCTGCATCATAATCGACTTGGGTTGTACACCCCAAGTACACTCTCAATCCCTTTGCCAAATGGGAGCGATATTCCTGACAAGCCTTGCTTGTGGGTATGATGTCAACTGGGATGTACTCTACAAAGACCTAATAGGGGAGAAACATTCTCCAACCCTATGAAGATAGGGGATTAACATCTACAACCCTATGGGTAACAGATAGGGGTCACTCTCTATTATCCAGAGTTCCCTCAAACCCATGAGTCCTCTATCTCAATTCCTCACCCTGGGAGCTCAGACAGGGAGGAAGAGTTGGATCAGTGTCCTCGATCAATGCTGCTCTCATCATATTAAAAATATGGCATCTTCTTGTCTCAATAGAAGCTATTTCCTTTTCATATAGGACATCAAATCGAATATCATGTTAGATCATAAATAATCATATAAATCACAAAGGGATACCATAATCATCCTCCCTCTCAAGGAGGTGCCAATGAAAAGACTAAGCTTGTCTCAAATAGTTTCACTGACTCAATATATGAAAGTATCTCAGTCCCAACTATATATATGGTATTCTTTGTCATTGCAATATATCCATGTCATGCTCAAATCCTGATCAGACGGATCTCTAAGGACCTTCTACATCTTGCCTCGTAACTAGCCATTCTAGAAACTTTGTCGAGTGTAAAGCTAGGGACCTTTCATCAATAACATCATGACATATATCATATTAAGGAAACACTCATATGTGCTCATCAACAATAATCTCTATAAACAATAGTACATCCATGCAGTCACATATCATAGGATAAATATATCAGACTCAAGGATAGAACATCTCATGCAAATGTTTCAAAGTATGCTCGATGGAAACCCTATGTGAATGAAAAGGCTCCATCATGAATGTGTTATGGTTCTATGCACATCATATATATGGACGAATGTCCAAAAACGGAACATCAATGCTTCAAGACACTATCGGTTGCCAAATAAATTTTAACAATATCTCTTCACAACATCTTGTAATTCAATCAGAATATCCCACGATTTTCATTTCCACTATTCAAAAACATTTTTCCATAGTTTTGCAATATATAATTTATTTCTTAAATTATAGGAATCGATTCATCATGCCATGATACATAATTTTGAGCTTCAGAAGCCATCTCCCTCTTACTTCGATCATCAAAAGCTCATCACTTGACAATAATAGATCATAAGTATATAAAACCAAAACCAAAACCAAAATCAAAGTCATAACTTGGAATACATCACCCTGAATTAACCAGATAATAGTCAATACCGACATATCAGGATTGGGGAACTTGATTCATGCAATGCTCTCCGCAAACATAACACATTACTAAACAAACTTTCTTAGCTTTTCATAACTCAATATTGTACCATCAGCTTATCGAAGTTTAGAAGCCAGATCAAAGCTATTGTCAAAGTCATCAACATCGTAGTATCAATTCTTTCAACCAGGTGACAGGTAGAGCTCATATCAAGTTTTGACTTCAGTTATTATCATGCTAACAAGTTGTCAATATCCGTTCCTCTCTTTCCTCCAGACTCTGGGCCTCAATACCAAATACAGGACAAATCCTTTCGATCCAAGCACGCATTCTGTCCGGACCAATAGGAAAAGGAGCTACGATTAATTCGCATTTTTTTCATCTTATCAAAGTTGTTGTTGTACGACTAAGAAATGGGTTAACCCCACAAACATAAACTCCATCACCCAGTGATGGAAGATCGGCATATCTCTGAGCGGGCAACCAACCTGATACCTTGATGAATTGGCGTCTTAATTCTGTATCAAGTTGAGAAACCAAATTCTATCATGCAGTACTAATCCAAACTTCATTAATTCATTCTCATACTCATAATACAAGTCATTTATGTCACTAGATACAAAGGCATATGTAAGTTCCATCTTCATACTGAATCACAACTATCAATTGTGCCAATACCAAAACATTTTCAAATACCCATATAAGTAATTGGAAGTCATTATGCTCATATATCATTGTCATCAAGGAGAGTCATTAGACTTCAAATCAAATCATTAAACATTATATCAAAACCAAATTTGTTATCATAGAGAGCTTTGTAGTCCAAAACATATCATGTCCAAGTTCTAAGTCATTGTCAAGCATGATATCAAAACTCGAAACATTGCTCATCTATATCAGTCAACCAAATCTAATCAAACTCTTGTAACACATACTATAAACATAATGACATATTTGTATCCCGGTCACCTGCAAAAAAAAGTTAAGTGTACATATTCATATTATAGAAAACATTCAAGCTTTTCCTACCTTCAGATCTTTCTATTATCTAGAACACATTTGTAGCACTGACATCCTCTAGGTGAACATCTGATTTCATGCACAAGACTTCATTTTTCTATGATCTGTAGGCATAATTGCACCCATAGGCCTTCCTTTGTGCGACTAGGACCCACATACACACTCTTCAAGATGCTATGTGAGCGACTGTGGTTGAATCAACCCATATCTTATCTCAAGGCCTTGGTCACACCCTAGAGATTGTATTTGTGTGATTGGAGACTATAGTCACACTTGTAGCCTTTCTTCCGTGTGACTGACGCTTTAAGTCATAGAAAACTCTTCTTATCTCAGATTATAACTTTGCTGCAGTTTAACAATGTCAGATGCATATCAATCATACTTCAATAACACAAAATATATAATGCAAATGGTAATATGAGTAAGAATTTTGAGGAGAGATTCTCCCTCTAAATGGGAATCCACTTCGTTCATCTTCATTCATGTCATCAACTTGTCTATACTAATTTCATGAAATAGTATACTTGTTAGATCATCAAATCAAGCATATATCCATGAAATCAATCTTTCATCAATTGATTAGACTCAAGGAAACAGATAGATGTAACATCATATCTCAAAGATTATGAACACAATAACACTTTCTATCAAGTCAATTCATCAAGTTAGGGCATTTACCTTCATAGTTACTCATCGTATCAAGACATGACTAGAATATAAACCTCATAGTTATACCTCTATCATTAAGGTTACCATGCTTAATAGGATCAAGTAAGGACATTTAATAAAACTTTATCAAAACAACAAGAGTTTCAACCCTTTTCCCCATACTTTCATCATGTTCATCACAAGCATTATAAATTATAGCATGTATAAGAGTCAATGAGCTATCATTTTATATGAAATCCATCATGACTTATGTATGACAAGTATCAAGAGTATCATCTACTAGAGTCAAGGTGGTAGCCATCTTTACAGGATCAAGATATCCAACATATAGATGTTACCAAAACATTAAGTATATCAATGTATAAACATTAGGTAGCCTCATAGAATTCAATAAGATCAAAATGCTCAACACTAGGTGCATCATTTCATCATAGGAAACATAACTCTAAGTCACTTTCATATGCATGGATCATTTGAGAAGGAGACATTCTCATCATACCTTGTAGTGTTCAAATACTTGTCCACCTTCTCATTAGACATTAGCAACTTGTGTCACATGTTCATATAATGCCTCTTTACCTTTTCCAATTCTAGCCATCCTTCCTGCATTTCAAATGATCCTCAAGAAGGATCCACTCATCACATCTCATCAAGGAGGTTAGAAACATCCATATACTCAAATACATATGTAAGAAGTATAGATAATAAAGATAATAATCAGATCCATAAGTCTAAACAAAAGTAAGAAGCATCATAAGTCAAGAGATACTTATCTTCAATGAGAGGTGATCCTCTCCCACTTGAACCAGCCATCACCATCCATAGTCCACATAATAATGTTCCCTTTAATCAACCAACCAAGCCTATTAGGGATTATCCCATCTAGGGCTTCATCAAATCTTTCACAAGTTCTTGAGCATCTTCACATTGACCATACTAGGTTTCATATCTCATATTTTTTTTCATAATCGAGGTTTTATCTCAAACCTTATCCCCATAATATCCATTAAACCCTAATACACAAATTGTCTAAGGTTTTCTTCAAACCTCATAATTCGTTTAGGTCTCCACCATCCTCTCTTTACTTCCATCAATGGTGTCATCATTAGGGTGATCTCCATGGCTTTTCCTCAAACCAAATCTCATTCCATGTTAATTTTTCATAGGGCTATATTGTTATTTTCTTAGATAATTTCATTTCTTCACTAACACATTAAGTTCACCCCATATCATCATTGCATTATTCAGACTTACATCATTATTCATCAGCATATGCAACTATGTAAAAAGAACAACATCATTATAATCAATGCAATAGAACATAAAGGAACAATAGAAGAAAAGAATGTAAACAAAGGGACATCATGATTGGTTTGAGACGAGGGAAAAACACAATGTCTTTGTACAATGATCCATATCTTTGTTTATGCAACTAACCAGTAAAACAACTATGACATCCATGAAATGAACCTGATCATGCTTATACCATAAACCTTGATTCAGAGGAATGTAATGTATTTTCACTGTGTGTAGTCAACTGTTGAACACCTTTTTCACTAGGCAGAGTCTTCAGAATACTAAAATTTCATCTTTTGGTCTCAGTCATATGGAGAAGGAGTTGCGCGAGCGACTATGGTAGTCGTGGTCACTCCCTGGTGAACTGTATACTTACGATTCATGACAAATGCACTCATATCTACCTCAAACCCCTAGTTGCACCCTTCGGGTTATTGTGCAAGCGGCTAAGGCTGCCCAGTCACACCCTTGACCACTTTGTGTGTGCGTCCTGGGACCAAGCTGCTTGATTTGCTTCAGAAACCCTAGACACTCCCTTCAGGCTTATGTGCAAGCGACTGAGACTTCCCAATTGCACCCTTGACCAGCTTACATGCGTGCGACCGAGAAACAGATCCCTGGATCCGTGCAAGCTTCAACCCTGAGAGTGTAATTTGACCGTAGTTGCATAATTTTAATACATATTAATAGTTAAAAGTATTATATTTACAATTCTCTATGATAATATTAGTAGTATATTAGTATTATATTATTATTAATTTTGAAAATTATTGTTGTTGGTGTTAAAATTGAAATTGAAAGGATAATGTAATATAATGAGTATTAATCTATTGATATATTAATAACAATGTTAATATTAATATAACAATAACATCAATATAAATATTAACATTAGCATGTTATTTCGGTGGTTATTCCATTTTTTATATGTCAATTAGCATGTGAAAAAAATATCAATCAATATATATCAACCACATTTACTAATATAATTGTGCTAATATTAATATTAATATAATAATATCAATAATAACTTTATACAATAAAATGTTAATATATATAATAATATAATAAGTTGCTAAATATGATTTTGTTTCTGTGTATTAGAAAATATGATTGTCATGATTCCTATATGCAAGATACATTCTTGCATGGTAAAAAGTTAAACATTTCATATATTACTTATACGATTTTTCAAATAAAGTATGATTAATGTATATTAAAGAAACATGTTGTATATTTACTTATTTGATAAAGAGGGTATCATGCCTATATATTCAAGCTGTTTTGCGCATATACTTGCAATAAGTTAAGAATATTTACTTAGATGATATTGCAAATACAGTATGATTCCAATATATTGAAACTATTTCCTATATTTACTTACAACTTACAATTGGTTTAAGAATATTAAAAACTTATACAAATAAGGAAATAATTATAGAGTTCAGGCTTCTGTGATCCATATTAAGTTTGTGAGAGATTTTTTCGCGAAAATCACATGGAATATCATTTGTCGACGCGTTTTGAACCAAGTAGTGTTGTTAATAGTCAACTTGTCCTGACGATGAAACACACTAATTGGTTCAAAACGCGTAGACAAATGATATTCCATGTGATTTTCGCAAAAAAATCTCTCACAAAAAATGAAATAATTTTAAAATAACAAACTACCTCAAAACTTTGTACTTACATACTACACATAAATATGGTATTGCATGACTGGTCCAGCGCACATTATTAGCTTTTTTCCATTATTTAAATGAAGCAGAGACCAAGGAATTGCTCTGACTAAAATCTTACAGCAAGAACAGCTAATTTGCTCCAAAACTAACGAACGATCTTAGCGCTGCAGAAGTTGAGGGATCTCCACTCTCATCAAAAAGAGATGGGATGCAATAGGAACCAATTTAATATAGAATTGGTTCCAATTTAATAACGGAGAGGCGGCGTAGTCTTCTAGTCCTGTTGCAACCGAGTGCTGTTAACACTTCCAAAAATTCAAACGAACGTAGCAATTCACCAAAGCGTTACAATGCAGTTTTTTTTTTTTTTTTTTTTTATACCTCCCATAATTGTACGACCTACGTTATGTGTGGCCGATCAAAGTTAGTTTGATACGATCCACAATCATACGGAAGACTGGGCAGATGTTACTGTATATCCGGGTGTCTGCATCGATCTTGGATGATGCTCTTGCACAAAGTCCAATACCCTCGATACGGAATAGTAATTAAATAGCTTGAACACTGAACAACGTACCCTGCTTTTGGAGTTGTCATTAACTTAAAGAAACGCGAGGATCTTCATATCAGATCCTTGATTTTGGAAATCCAGATTGACGCAAAGTCCACGGTTTTGAAGATCCCTGAATTGGGATGCACATGGGGATTCACATTTATTGATGGAGACAACGGAATGTTGATAAGATAATCATGTTTTAGTAGTCAGGAGATTAGATTAGATAGAGATTGAGTAAGCGATATTTGTGGCGAAAGCTGGTGGACCGACCTCCTCTAAATTCTAATAATGCCAGAGCCCACTTGAATCAAAGCCGATGACATAGTGCCTGCAAACAGCCAGAGAGAACGTAAGGGAAATCCAGACCCACTGTTTCTGTGTGCTCACGGCTATTGGACATAAGAGACCAGTTTAATCCAAGCCGATGACATAATGCCTGCAAACAGCCAGAGAGAATATAGGGAAAATCAAGATCCACTGTTGATGTTTGGTCATGACGATTGGACAAGTGGAGTGCCAGGCACTTTACGAGTTTTCACCATTCAAATTGAACTGCTTTCTTCAATCGAAACAAACATATCTGTCAATAATAAAGACACATTCTGATCCAAAATCACCGTTTTAGATTGATCACATATTAAATATGGATGGCGTTGTCTACTGTGGCGAAAGGACAGGCCATTTTTGGCATGAGTCGAGTCATTTAAAAAAAAAAAATTCTCAGTGTGAGTGTTTCAATTAAAAAAAAATCTCACTGTTTCAATTTTTTTGTATGAATGGTGAAAATCGATGCAATATTATAAAAAAGTTTAGTGGACTTAAAATCTTGAAATTTAACCATAGTAATTAAAATTCCAAAAATGGCAAAATTTTGTTAAAATTATATAAATTTTTTTATTAATATAGTGAAAATGGATGCAATATTATAAAAAAATTTAGTGCATTTAAAATCTTAAAATTTAACCATAGTAATTAAAATTCCAAAAAAAAAATTCACAAAGTTTTGTTAAAATTATACTAGAATTTCTAATGATTTCGGAGCGAAAAACACTGGCTCCTTAGAATAGGTGTTAATGGATCAATCAGTCAGAACCAATCTCCTGCTCTACATATTATACTGAACTAGTTTAATGATCCGAGTCCCTAATAAGTGTAATAAAATCAGTCAGAACCAATCTCCTCCTCTACATATTATACTGAACTAGTTTAATGATCTGAGTCCCTGATAAGTGTAATAAACTCGGCTTGTAGTCCTATATAAGATGACTGGTCCGAAACTGTCACCAGATGTCATGCGGTTTATTTAACCGTATGCCTCATTGTCCACGTGTGCCCAACTATATGGCAAAACCATGCGATGCACCAGTTCAACATGTAATGGTCAATTCACACAAGTGTCGTGCACATCTAAGAGCGTTACATCATCCCCGCTCCGTTGTCCTTTTCAACAACACTCCAACCAACAAACTCAAGCCACCAAGCCACCAACTGAAGCATCAAAGTGGAGATTCATTTCTAAATCTCCAAACTTCCTCATCCAACGACTCCATCTTTATGGGAAACCCTGGAACTATATGATCAATCACATCACGCCACAAATATCCTCACTGCCCAAAGCTATCTCAAAAAGATAACACCCTCTTAACTATGTCAGCGATGTCTCAAGTCGCAGTTGTCATCATGCTCACCACCAAAACTGTGAGCCACTGTTAATCCTGCTACCATACTCCACCATAAATCGATCATTTCTCGTCTCTGTGCACAAGTACTCTCCATGCCTTCGACTGATTGGGTGGTCAATCCAACTATAGCGCCCATCCCATGAAAGTTCACATCCTGACATCATCAATAGTCCTTTCTCCAACGCTGAAATCACATACTCATCCGGAATACACTATCATCATTGTCCAAACTCCATTAAGAAATCTCATCCACAATGCCCAATGTTACAATTCCAGAAAATCTGTCCATTCACAGAACTATCTTTAGTGAAGGCACACCATACCCTATGATAGGCATCCAAATTGGAATCTTTTCAACATCCATTCACCACATTTTTGACACATTTTTTTCCCATCCATATATCATATTATAATCTATTTTTCACACAACAACGTATTTTCGACTAAGGTACAATATTTATCTAATTATGTTATTTTTAGTGTTCCTTCTTATGCATTAAGGAAGGAATACACCTTTTTATGTTAATTGACAAGGAAAACATGAAAAACATTGCAAAGAGGCATAACAAATATCCCTAGAGGCATTGACAAACAATCAATTTTGCAACTCTATTGTGTTTCTACAATACCTCTATGCTAATGCAACACCTCTGTGTTGCTATTACACTGTCAATTTTCCTTCAACATACTAATGTTGCAGCACGATTGGAGCATCGATGATGTAACACTTTATGCTGCAACACGACAAAAGCAACAATGCTTCAACACCTTATACTACAACATGACTGAAGCAATTTTATTGCAACACCTTATGTTATAACACATCTCTAGTCCTGATGCTACAACACATCGACCATCAAAAGTGACTACTACAACTCCACATATAGTCTTAACAACTCAACACACGTCAACCACAAAAGCAACACAACAAAATAAACAATGCTTCAACACCTTATACTACAACATGCCGAAGCAACATTATTGCAACACCTTATGTTATAACACATCTCGAGTCCTGATGCTACAACACCTCGACCATGAAAAGCAACTACTACAACTCCACATATAGTCTTAACAAATCAGCGCACGTCAACCACCAAATGCATTGTTGTCACTCAATGGCTTCCCAGCAACAGAATCAACCCCTTGTCACCTAATGAAAGAAAATACAAAGGAAGTTGGTTCACCCAACAAGGAAGGATTGACCATACACATTCCTAACTCAAGTTCCTAATTGTTGCATTGGCTAAGTGAGACATTAGTTCTATATTTGGTATTTTGGTTGCAACAAAGAAGGAACAATGTGAGAATCCAAGATTCTCATGGATGTCCGTTGATTCCTTAATTAAATTGTGAAAATGAGATATCGTATAAGCACACCTACTCTACTTGAGCTAGAGGTAACTGAGAGAAAAGGATATTATTGAGATTGTACTTTGATTTTTGTTAACATAAAGTTTAGTGTTCTCATTCCTTTTCATTTCCTGTGCATGTGATTTGTTGATAATATAAGCATGTTGCAAGTTTAAAGAGTGCCTTCTCTTAGAAGGTAAGGGCCCTTTCTTAGTCAAGTACTACTTGTAATTTTAGTTATAATAGGATATAATTTCATTTACAAATTAGTTAGCTTAGTTATTTACCTTGTTTCCTAATTATTAATGCCACTACAACACAATTAGCAATTGCTTTGCTTTTGTGGAAACTCACTACCATTTACTCTATTTTCTAATTAAACAATTTTGATGCAACTTGTTATATTATTGACCCTGTCTCTTAATGTTGTGTTGATTGACTCGAGTAGAGGTTTATTGTGTTTCCTATATTCTTGATTCATCTTGTCGAGTAAATCTCATGTATTGCAATATTTCATCTTTTCAAGGGTGTTGCATTCGCATAGTTAATGACTGATCATTTTACTTGATGAAGTCACATCTTTATTTCTTACTTAAGTATTTATTTTCTAGCGGAGAGATTTATTTCCTGTTTAAATGTTAACTTTCTAGGAGAGCGTGATTTATTTCCTATGTGATTACTTTCCAAAAGGAGTGATTTATGCCTTTGCAAAAGTGTTTTAGCTAGTATTTCATGTCCCGCAAGTGTGATATTTTTTATTTCTACAAGTGTGAGTGTGGTATTTCAATTCTCGTAAGCGTGATATTTCAATTATTTCTAGTGTAAGCCTTTCAATTTCTGCAATTGTGATTTGGTGACTAATGAAAGAATATTAACATTCAACTATGTCATCTTTAAATATTACTACAACCTCATTGGCACTTATGTATTTTATTAGCATATTCAGTGCACGAAAATTCACAAGTCCCATACAAACACCAGATTGATAATTAAATGTAAAACTGATCAAATTTTTATGAAGAAACTAGAAGGTAATTGTAAGATCCCTCATTTTTGGCATTGTTTCCAAGGAACTATCAATCATACAATAGTTGTTTGTTACCTAATTTCATTTAGCTATTTTTTATTTTTATTTTTTTTATTGGTGTGATGTGTTTTTCTTTAAGCCAATTTATGTTAGAAAGAATGCCTCTTTAATTTCCCATATGCAGGTTTAGAGATCTCCAAGTTATATTTGTTAGATCTACTAGAAATACCCACAAGGCTAACAATGCAGGGCAATTACAAGAGGATAGATAGCATACTCAACCTCACATTTTTATTCTAAAAGACATTTCTTTTATTTCAAACCCTAAAACCAGCTTCATACCCTACCTCAACAAACTCAACAAAGGTCTTTTGTCCTAAATAACAACCAAAAGAGTAGCCTCATTCTAAAAAAATATTCTTTCATAACTCTCCTAAGGCACCTTCAGAGGAAAAGGACATTTTATACAAGAATATGGCACATTAAATCTCAATGAAGGAAGAAGATTGAACCTTTTGATTCCCTATTCAAGAGATAAATGAGTGATGCAGGAGCATCTTGCTCAAAATATTATTGTATATTTGGTTGATTTAGGGGGTGATGTTTTTAATTATTTTTATGAATTTTGTATAGATTGAGTGAAAATCTGTGTGAGGGTTCAATTATGAAATATTCTCAACTATGTGAGAATATCATGGATAATTAATATGTGTAGATCTCGTAGGGATCTTAGGGATTACAAGGTCCTTGAATAGGAATTAGCTGAGTGAATTATGGAGAAAATCATGGATTTAGTATAATAGATAATTATGTAATTATACTATAAATGTAAGCCTACGAGGAGTGTGAAAAACATAGTGTTAGAGGTGTAACAAAGTGTTAGGAAGAGCTAAGTGGTAGTGAGAATAAATCAAAGCATGACGTGTTTTGTATATTTATGTAAACACTGATATTAAAAAAAGGAGTTTGTGTGTAAAAACATGTTTTTGCATGAGCTTTTATTATGTGATTTGCTTTCATTGACTCTTTAATTATAGGCTAAATTCTCTGTTAAGTACAGGAATTTGTGTGTGGAGTTTGATGTTTGAGGCTCGCCTGAACAAAGGCGTTAATTTGTTGATCGCCGATTGAAAGTGGACAAAGACCGAATGCACTAACAAATCATCATTGATCATAGAATGGATCAATGATGATCTATAAGCAGGAGATTGATGGTGTTTGTGTGGTGAATGTGCACACACCTTAATAGAGGAAACAGACTAGAAACATTATTAGATCAAGTTGATTGATAAATTCGTGAAGAAACTTGGGAGAAGATCAGGATCATCTGATCAGCAGATCCAATAGATCTACAGTTATCGCATGCCAATAAGAGGAGTCATTAATTCCAAAAACGGACGCAATAGTTTATAGAATTGAGTTAATAGCTAAGTTAATCTGAACCGTCCGTTTGAAGAGACCAGATCAGATGGTAATTGTGTCAAGAGATGCACAGGATTTAATTTAAAAAATGGACATGATATTTTATGGAATGTGGTTTAATCTGATTGGATTCCGGATCGATCGTAGCCATTCATGTCAAGGTACGAGATCCGACGGATATCGCTCTCGAAGAAGTGTGAGTGTTAACTTAAACTTTGGGCCCGAGAAAGTTATGAACTGTAGTTTTATTTCCTTTCAGCTCCGCATGCAAAAGTAAAGGTTTGAGCGGGATTTTAACTTGCTTTGAGTTCCGCTAAAGAGGTCGGGTTCTGATAGTTTGATAAATAGGAATTTTAATTAATTAAAATTCCTTATTTGTGTAAAGATATAGCTTCACGTCAATAAAGGATCAACTGGGGTTTAATTGCACATGAATTTGTTTAAATTTCCGGATTTGTCCAATCGTGCAACTTCATCCCATCAAAGTGGTATTAGAGCAGAGGAAGATTTTGCGTGAAGTATGATTATTTGTCAGTGTTAGTCTTTATAATTTTTGTATAGAGTAACAATAGAGGAAGGTGAGAAGATTTGCAACACTCTAGAGAAAGGAGTGCTCATAAGGTTCCAGAGGAGAGAACCAGAGAAGTGTCGAAAGACTAAGCTCAGAGGAGAAAAGATTAGTGAGGCATGTGTATCAAGAAAGATACTTGTTACTGCAGAGGCTGATTGCAACTCACAAGTTAAATATGCTAGAAAGACAAGAAAGCATATGACAAGTAAAATCAGAGGCGCAACAAAAGCAAAGAAAAAAGTAGAGGAGTTAGTTTTAGAATTTGATTGAGGTAAATGTTTTCTTTATTGATTTTAGTTTGAAGAATTAGTGAAAATGAACATGGAGAAACTTAGGAAAGGATCAAATAAATGTTAGATGAGTGATGAAGAGCGTAGGATAAGTATTGCAATGACGAAAGCAGAGTTGAAGATAATACAGGAATGGTTTCAAGAGAAAGAGAATGAAGATCGAAGACATGGATGGAGAATAAGGAAATGGGTCAAGTGGAATCTGTTGCAACAGGAATTGAATACTATGTTGATGAACAAACTTGAACAAATACATAATTATTTGTTGGAGAAGGAGAGACTCATAGGAATTGAGTCACAACAAAGAGGATTTTCTGAAACCCAAAAATTCCATGGTGGGAATTTGGTGCTTGAAGCATCAAAAGAGACCGAAAGGTTTGATATTTTAAAAATTGAGAGTTTGTTTATGAATGCAGGTATGCTACTAAATAAGGAATGTGTTGATATAGAGATAGCTAATGACCATTGTTATGATCAAGAAGTCTTTTGTGAACCTGAAGGAAATTGGGATGATTGTTTTTCATTCCATGAAGTTGAGTTTGCAGCTCAACTGGAGAAAGAATTAGCAGACAAAGAGCCAGAGGCCAAAGAAGTTGAAACCAGAGAAACTGTATCAAAAGAAGGAAAGGACAACATAGAGAACATCAACTGTGTTGATGTGATTAACAAAGAGGAATTATTCCTAGAGCATGGTGGAGAAAACTTCTTTACAAATATACAAAATTTGGTTAACAGTTCGAGAGATGATGATGGAGAACTTTCAGATTTAGTTCTTACTAATCTGAGCACGATAGAGTTACCTGGAAAAGCTATAGGTGCAGATGGTGAACCAGCTCGAGACTCGTTCAAAATTTGCAAACCAGGAAAATGGATATTCAAGTTTCAACATGCAGTTCACAAGTTTGTATTTCCAGAAATAAAGATGGTGTTGTATGGAAAATCGAGAGTTACATCCAATAGTGTTCTGAAAATACTATTCCCGGACTTTTGTGCAAAATTACGGAATGGAGTTAATACTTTGAAGGACCATTAGCAAAACAGAGTTTGGAATCCTGGAGGTAATAAATCATTCATACTTGTAGCTATCACATTAATACAAAAAAGTGACAGACCTCATAGACAAGAGTCTATGAATTTTTTCTACATAGGGAGCCTAATGTAGGAGCATCCTACTCAGAATATTATTGTACATTTGGTTGATTTACAGGGTGATGTTGTTAATTATTTTTATGAATTTTGTATAGATTAAGTGAAAATCTATGTGTGAGGGTTCAGTTGTGAAATATTCTCAACTATGTGAGAATATCATGGATAATTAATATGTGTAGATCTCATAGGGATATTAGGGATTATGAGGCCCTCGAATAGGAATTAGTTGAGTGAATTATGGTGAAAATCATGGATTTAGTATAATCCATAATTATGTAATTATGCTATAAATGTAAGCCTGCGAGGAGTGTAAAAAACAGAGTGTTAGACGTGTAACAGAGTGTTAGGAAGAGCTAAGTGGTAGTGAGAATAAATCAGAGCACGAGGTGCTCTATATATTCATGTAAATACTGATATTAACAAAAGGACTTTGTGTGTAAAAACATGTTTTTGCATGATCTTTTATTATGTGATTTGCTTTCATTGACTCTTTAATTATAGGCTGAATTCTCTGTTAAATACAAGAATTTGTGTGTGGAGTTTGATGTTTGAGGCTCGCCTGAACAAAGGCGTTAATTTGTTGATCGCCGGTTGAAAGCGGACAAAGACCGAATGCACTAAAAAATCATCATTGATCACAGAATGGATCAATGATGATCTATAAGCGGGAGATTGACGGTGTTTGCGTGGTGAATGTGCACACACCTTAACATAGGAAACAGACCAGAAACATTATAAGATCAAGTTGATTGATAAATTCGTGAAGAAACCCGGGAGAAGATCAGGATCATCCGATCGATAGATCCAATAGATCTACGGTTATCGCATGCTAATAAGCGAAGTCGTTAATTCCAAAAATGGACGCGATGGTTTATAGAATTGAGTTAATAGCTCAGTTAATTTGAACCATCTGTTGAAGAGACCGGATCAGATGGTAAGCACGTCAAGAGATACATGGGACTTAATTTTAAAAAATGGACATGATATTTTATGGAATGTGGTTTAATCCAGTTGGATTTTGGATCGATCATAGCCATTCATTGTGAAGGTACAAGATCCGATGGATATCACTCTAGAAGATGTGCATGGGTTAACTTAAAATTTGGACCCAAGAAAGTTATGAACTGTAGTTTTATTTCCTTTCGGCTCCACAGGAAAAAGTAAAGGTTTGAATGAGATTTTAACTTGTTTTAAGTTTTGCTAAAGAGGTTGGGTTCCGATAGTTTGATAAACAAGAATTTTAATTAATTAAAATTTCGTATTTGTATAAAGGTGCAAATTCACGTCAACAAAGGGTCAACAAGGGTTTAATTTCACATGAATTTTTTTAAATTTCTAGATTTGTCCAATCGTGTAACTTCACCCCATCAATAAGGAAAATAAAGTGAATAGTATTTTGCATCCATCTTTTCCCAACTTTCATGGCTTATACAATGAAGATATATGCACCTTTCTCTTTGAGTTTGATGTCATTTGCATAAGTTATGACTATGTATCATATAATTGGATAAAAAATTTTCCTGCCACACTAAAAAATATTACATCATATTCGTTTATGGACCTAGGAAGAGTTAACATTAACAACACTTGGACACAAATGAAGATGAAGTGCCTGCACAAGTATTAAGATTATTGTAAGGATAACAAATGAAGGGAGGAGGTCTTCTCAATGACTAAAAAAAAAATATGAAATCCAAGAAGACTATGTTGAATTATTCAACTACAATTTGTAATAAGAAAGATAAGAAGATTTAGCTATACAAATTGACGCAGGGTTACCCCTTCTTTACCCATAGTATGCATAAACCATTTTCCACCGGGAATTAATATGGCCTTTCGATCAAAATGTTCATTACCTAATGAATAATGGTTTAAGGTCCCCTTAATTAAAACTCAGGTGGAAACATTTATTATGCCGACCATATAGCCTAAACCTTCATTAAAACCTTCCATTGGAACTTAATTACAAAACATTCGATCGACACTTTATTAACCTTAAATACGCACGTCTATCAACCCCCATTCTTTAATTTTGGTTCATAATTGGACTTAAACCACAATTCCATTTATCAGTGGGTATTTCTATTATAAATCCTTTATAATAGAAATACATGTAAAACATACCTTTTTCCGCTTTTCCTCAGCCTTTTCACATTTCTTGATGAATGCCTTTATTGTAATCTCTCATCGCAGTCTACCTTAGTCACACCACATCTCACTCGTCCACATCCGATATGCGACTATCGAAAGCGTTTTACTTTTCACTTAGGCCTTAAAAATTGGGCACAACACTTTAACACAATACAGGAAATACATAGGAAATACACGCTCTGAAACACATAACAGGACTTCAAATATTATAGACCTGCATATATAAATATCGTCGGGTTCATCGACTCCAAAGATTTTCCGTTGAGCTATGCCTCCTCTGATCTTCAATCAACACTTATCGTTATCGGCTATCGCACTATCCTTCGCACCTGACCTCTTCCTCTTAAAATTTCTCATCCGACATGACTTATAGACCTGATGGGATTATAGGTTACATTTGATAAGTTTCGGGTCCGGCTACATATCGCCTCTCGCAATCACACTTCGCTCAAGACTAATTCCTCCCTTTGATGTATTGTGATGTGATCCCAATTGTTTCACCCTTGCGATTTAATCCTGACCGTTGATCTTCCAGATCAACCGGTTTCTGTGCATCAACTCTTCACCTCCCTGCTCTTCTCTTTGCTTATGTTTTACACTATTTCTTCAGCATTTCTGTGGACTTGGGTTTTCTTCAGGTTCTGGTCCTTCGGCTGGTTCACTGCGCACTCCCTCCTGAGCTTGACTTTGATCCTTCTAGTGGATTCAACGATCCATTATGATCCTCCTCATCATGCTTCCTCTCGGGGTAATCGCCGCACTCCGCCTGCAACTATGATATGCAGAATACACTAACTCACTCATCATTCGCCATTGATGCTTAACAACACACTTATACAAATGGAAATTGAATCTCTGTGGATATATATATATATATATATATATATATATATATATATATATATATATATATATATATATATATATATATATATATATATATATATATATATATATATATATATATATATATATATATATATATATATATATATATATATATATATATATATATATATATATATATATCAACAACCAGTTACATAATGAGACTCTCTGTCTATCCTTGGCCTAATCTTATAATTAATGGCCTCTGATCATCATTTGAACATAGGCTTACAAAAAAACCAATCTATCTAATTATCTAACTCTCTAACTCTCTCTCCCACACCTGTCTATGCCTTTTTGGCTTATATTTATACAAAATGGATTCTAAAACCAATTCCTAGTTTAGATCCATAAGCTTCTCAACAGAATCCTAAAATCTCTTTCTCATCCCTAAGGATTCTCTCAAATCCACAAAATCATGAACTAATTCCTAATATGGATTTTATAATCAATTGTCAAATCCCTCAGTTCTCTCAACTATCCTAAGTCACTCATATTCTCCTACATTCGAGAATATTTACAAATATGCCTCACTATATTCAATTAAATCCTATTCTAGCTTCTCTCATTAAAATCACTCAAAACTCCTAATAATTACATTAATTCAATACTTAGGAAACCAAATTCCTTGAAACACAAGACTCCCTATGTCTACTAAAATACAATGATTTTTCTTGAGTTGAATGCTCCTGCATCAAACTCCCCGAGTAAGAAAATTTATGACCTCCTGGTCATAAGTCTGGATAATTGATTCCTCCTAGATCCTAGACTTTATTTTGTAACCTTTCTTAGCTTGTCCATTTTTCTATTACTGTTGTTGTCTGTTGTTGTTCTCTAGGTCTCCATACCTTATGCTGCAATGCTCCACTTGCCTTGCTTTCATAGTCTGCGGTTGTCTTCCTTTTGTTGTTACTCCTTTCCTTTCTTATTGTTGTATTCTTCTAAGACACTTCCATCATTAACCTTCTTATCAGCTCAATTTCTCTGTCCAGTATATCCTCTGTCTGTTGATTTCCTTCAACTCTTAATTGCTGAATTTCCATTACTACTTCCACTCTTTTATCCTTACTCTCTTGTTCACTATTGTCTCGCACTTTTTCAGCTGCTGCTATATTGTCTTTCAGAACAATTTCCTACTTCTTTTTTCTGCACCTGTCAACTTCTTCTTGATTATTATTTATGACAACTTCTTTGTCATCCTTCTTCAACAATTTATCCTGAACACTTATCCTATCCTCTTCTAGCTTCCTCCTTTGAAAGTCTAACTCTTTATATAACTCAATGATTTTACTTGGAGTAAACTTTGGAAATTTTACACAATCTCCTATTTCTTCATTTGTTATTGACCCATCATCACATGGTCCTTCTTCCTCTCATAAATCTTTCTTAACATCCTTCGATAGATGTTTTTCCTCTTTTTCTTTCATTTGGTTGTCCTCCTGTGCCAAATATGTTCTAGTTTCTACAACAAAATCTTCACTCATAAAAAAATCATCAAAACCAAAAATATAAGGCCTTTGTACCTCTTCTTCCTTTGGAAACACTTTAGTATGCTACTCTAATCTCTCTTCTTCTATCAGCATATCAGTATGTTGATTCAAACTCAAAAAACTCTTGAGACTATCAGCTAGTATCTCCTTCTCATCATCTATTTCACTGATGTCTTTCAACACTTGTCCACTATAGGGAATTGATTCTTTTCCAGTCTCCTTGTCATATTCTGCTTCAAAAATTTCATCTTATGGAAGGCTTTCTTCCACATTTTTGACAGGTTTAAAAGACTGCCTATCTTCTTCCAAACATGCAATCATACACAAATCATTAATTTTAAAAATAGCACACCTTTCAGTCTCATTTGATGCTTCAGTCATCAAGTCTTTTGGTTACTTTGAATAATTCATATGATTCAAATCCTCTGTCTCTTCATCACTTTCAAAAAGTAATGGTCCACATTCTGGTTCACATATTGAAACTTCAACATATTCTTCAGCATCTCCCTTTTGCTGTAGCTAAACTCTTTTGATCTTCTCTGTCTTCAATTTGGCATCTATAATCTATTCAAGTTCCCTTAGCTCCTTTATTAACTACATATTCACCTGTTGTTCCCTCTTCTCTTGTAGCCTATGCCACTTCAATTTCTTTCTCATGACATAAACATATTTATGGTCCATTTCTTCTCTACAACATTTCCATTAATACTTCAAGATGAACTGCTAGCTCAACCTTCTCCCTCTCATATTCTTATTTACTTAACTTTCTCTATATGACATTTACCTTGGCATGTCTTTTCTTCTGTCCTTGGCTGTGGTTTCTTTCAAAACCTCTGTTATGACTGTTGCTAGTCATCATCCTTTCCATCTCTATGAGTTCCTCACTCATTCACTATGAGTTGCACTAAAGTCTCCACAACAGCAAGTCTGCCATGATGCCACTTAGCTCATCGAGCTCTCCTCTGTACTTGGTCTTTTAGAAAGCAATTGGTTCTCTATCTCTGGAACCTCCTTTGAGCACTTCTCTTTGCTTATTCTAGGCTTGAACTCATCTACATCTTCTAAGAACACAATTGTCCTCTTTATCCAATCCTTGTTGGAATTCTTCAAGGTTCTACCACATTCTTCTTTCACTCAGAAACTCTTACCATCTTCTTTTATCTCCTAGCAATTCTACCCACATCCCCTGTGGAATTTCCTTTGGGTGTTGCAAAAATTCTTTTGAATCAATACAAAGACCACAACTTTCCAACCTTCAAATCAAATAAAAGTAAAAGAAAGACATTTCATCTCACCTTCAAGATCTTTGTCTGATCTTGTCTCCCCATTCACTTGCACTTTTGAATTGATTGTCCTTTCCACTAGCCTTCAAATGTATCTTCAAACTCTGTTACTTCAAGAACTTACAAACATCCCTCTTACAATTTAACTACTGTAATCCTACTCTAAAATTTCACTCATTCAATATCTGCTAATCATTAGACAAATTTGCATACCTTCACCTATCTTCAGGATCTCACCACTCCTGCAAATTGGTTCAGCAGATCTTCATGCTTCCACTGCAAAAATTTTCAACATTCAGCTACTGTCAATCAGATTTAGGATCTGATTCCTTCTTCCAATCTTCTATCTTTATCTTGGCAAAGCTTAACTATTGGCAACAATTTCTCCTTTGCTGAGTTTTCTTCCATTACTGCTTCTTAAGACTTGATCTTCTTTTGCTGAGATACTTCATTAGCTACAACTATCAATCTTCAACTATTTCTTTATCCAACAAACCCAAATCAGAGTTAAATAAAACAATACCTGCATGATTTCACAAACTGTCTCCATTCACTCTTCATATTCGAGTGAATCTCCATTCTTCAAAACATTGCTGTGGATTTTTTTATGCTCCTACAATCTCGTTACTCACTTGCCTCTAAGAACTTAATTGTTCTTCTCCAATTTCAATTTCAAACATTTCACAATTCCAATTATATAGATTCATTGGCCATAAATCACTTTCTCTACTTTCCTCAAAATCTGAACATTCTATCAAAATGGAGAAATTACAAGATTAGTATTCCTCTTACCAATCTCCCAGCTTTACCCTAGGCTCTTAATTGTCAGATTAGAATCTGATCTCCCTTGCTTGCATACACATCTTTCCACATGTCTCTGTTCTAAATTCTTTCAAAGAAACTTTCACACATAATTTCTTTGTTCTACTCTGATACCATTCTGACACAGGGTTACCCCTGCTTTACCCACAGTATGCATAAACCTATGCAATAAACCATTTTCCCCCAGGAATTAATATGACCTTCCAATCAAAATGTTCATTACTTAATGAATAATGGTTTAAGGTCCCCTTAATTAGAACTCATGTGGAAACATTTATTAAGCTGACCATATAGCCTAAACCTTTATTAAAACCTTCCATTGGAACTTAATTACAAAACCTTCGGTGCTTTATTAACCTTAAATCCACACGTCTATAAGCCCCCATTCTTTAGTTTTGGTTCATTATTGGACTTAAACCACAATTCCATTTATCAGCAAGTATTTCTATTATAAATCCTTTATAATAGAAATACACATAAAACATACCTTTTTCCGCTTTTCCTCAGCCTTTGCACATTTCTCGATGAATGCCTTTATCGCAATTGCTCATCGCAGTCTGCCTTGGTCACACCACATATCACTCGTCTACATCTGATATGCGACTATCAGAAGTGTTTTACTTTTCACTTAGGCCTTAAAACTGGGGCACAACACTTTAATGCAATACAAGAAACACACAGGAAATAAACGCGAAAACCCGCTCCAAAACACATAACCGGACTTCAAATATTATAGACCCGCATATATAAATATCGTCGGGTTCATCGACTCCAAATTTTTTCTGCTGCACTACGCCTCCTCCGATCTTCGATAAGCCCGATCTCCAATTAGCACTTATCGCTATCGTCTATCACACTGTCCTTCGCACTTGACCTCTTCCTCTTAAAAGTTTCGATTCGACATGACTTACGGACCTGATGGGGTTATAGGTTACATTTGATAAGTTTCGAATCCGGCTACATATCGCCTGTCGCAATCGCACTTTAGTCAAGACTAATTCCTCCCTTCGATGTACTGTGATGCAATCCCAATTGTTTCACCCTTACAATTTAATCCTGACCGTTGATCTTCTAGATCCAACAGTTGTTGTGCATCAACTCTTCACCTCCCTGCTCTTCTCTTTGCTTATGTTTTACGCTATTTCTTCAGCATTTCTGTGGACTTGGGTTTTCTTCAGGTTCTAGTCCTTCAGCAGGTTCACTGTGCACTCCCTCTTGAGCTTGAATTTGATCCTTCTAGTGGATTCAACGATCCATTATGATCCTCCTCATCATGCTTCCTCTAGGGGTAATCGCCGCACTCCGCCTGCAACTTTGATATGCAGAATACACTAACTCACTCATCATTCGCCATTGATGCTTAACAACACACTTATACAAATGGAAATTGAATCTCTGTGCATATATATATCAACAAACAGTTACATAATGAGACTCTCTGTCTCTCCTCGGCCTGATCTTCTAATTAATGGCCTCTGATCATCATCTGTTTGTAGGCTTACAAACACACCAATCTATCTAATTATCTAACTCTCTAACTCTCTCTCCCACACCTGTCTATGCCTTTTTGGCTTACATTTATACAAAAGGGATTCTAAAACCAATTCCTAGTTTAGATCCATAAGCTTCTCAACAAAATCCTAAAATCTCTTTCTCATCCCTAAGGATTCTCTCAAATCCACAAAATCATGAACTAATTCCTAATCTGGATTTTACAATCAATTCTCAAATCCCTCAGTTCTCTCAACTATCCTAAATCTCTCATATTCTCCTACATTCGAGAATATTTACAAATATGCCTCACTATATTCAATTAAATCCTATTCTAGCTTCTCTCATTAAAATCACTCAAAACTCCTAATAATTACATTAATTCAATACTTAGGAAACCAAATTCCTTGAAACATAAGACTCCCTATGTCTACTAAAATATAATGATTTTTCTTGAGCTGAATGCTCTTGCATCACAAACACTACTTGTCCTACTACTACATGGAGTTTGTGATGATTTCATTGAAATCCTAAATCTAATGAGTGAAGGAGATGTCTCCCAAGTACCTTGTGATGACATTACTAATTTACTTCAAAGGTACTCTCATGGAATATCAATTATTGGAAGAGAACCGAGAGACCTATTGGAAAAATTCAGTAAGACTATATTTAATGGATTCACTAGAGAAGAAATTAGAAACATTTTAGAATACTTCAAAACTAACATACTTAGGTCATTGAGTTCCTAGTTAGACACCTTACATATAAAGAAGAAGGGGAAAAATTAGCTTTGGCAATTTTTTCCCCAAATGTAGGATGAACAACCCATTAAATGAATTCCCACTTGACTAGTTTGAAGCTTGTGCAATATGTAGTGAGGACCATTCCATAAGAAAATGGCCATCCCTATCTACATTGAAATTTTCACACTAGGAGGTTGTGGAACCAAAGAAATTGTGTTTTGTCTCCCAAAAACATCCATGATATCCTAAACCTCAAGGTATGGTTTTAGATTAATCGTAATATTATAATTATGTTGGTCTAACCCTTTAGTTAAATACTCTTCTTCATAATGGTGCCTAGCTACTCAACCATGGATGGCTCAGATGCCCTCCAAACATTTTTTAGCAACAAGGATGGAGGAATACATCCTTTGGAAGCGGCCAACAAACCTTACTTCAACCACCTTTTCAACTTCTTCCTTCTCAAAACATGCAACCATCCACATTAGCCCCTCCTTAGTCTCAATTTTCTACACAACCAAATCCTAACTAGAATAATGGTCAATAGACGTAACTAATTCAAGTTGGTGGGATTTCCACTAATCCCACTTACTCTCTCTCTTCCCCAGATTGTCATGACATTCACCTTATGTTAGGCAAGCCTCTTATGAAATAATTCCTCTAGTACAATTAGAGGATCTCAATGAGGATTTTCAAAATGAAGAACTAAAACTAGTTCAATCTCCAAAGTATTAATAAATAATCAATCTATCCCAAAACCACAAATTCCTTCTTACCGTAAAACATTGGACCAAGAAAAACCCAATACCTGGCCTGAGTTTGACATCTTAAGATAACTCAAGAATGTGTACGTTTATGTATTGTTGTTTCAAGCCATTAAATGTGTTCCTATCTATCAAAATAAGTTCAAGAACTATGCATGAGGAGACTCAATAGAAAAATAAAGGATCCTCAAACTATACATGTAATATAATTAGTAGACCTTATGTTGTGTGGGGTCCTTTCCGCTAAATATTCAAATCCTCGAAGCTTAGTTTTTAATGCAGAGATTAATCATACAGTTATTTCAAACACACTGATCAACCTTGAAGTTTCCATCCATGTGATGACACATTAAATGATGGAATCCCTAGGACTTTTAGGTCTTAGAAAAACCCCCATAGTTTTACAACTAGCTAGTTTTTCCACCAGTAAACTTGAAGGGATTATAGAAGACATGGTAATTTCTATAGATGCTTGGAAATACCCTATTGATTTCATGGTATTATAACCCAAATATTCCCTAGGGGGGTATCCTTTAATCTTAGGAAGATCATATATAACCACTATAGATTCATATATTGGTTGTAGGTAAACTAATATGACCATTTCTTAGGGGATGTCCACCAAGAAACTTGCCCTTTATCCTCCAGAAAAGAAAAGTATCAACCCAAAAACTCCATTTTGGGGTAAGGATGAGGAAAGTAATGAGGTGGAAGTTTCTCGTCAAGTCCTTACTGTAGATCAATATCTCATGGTCAAATATAGAATTTAGGATGAGGATATTGGTGATTTCATAACCTTATCATCCTCATCTAACTTACACATTCTCACCGATATATTAGACCTTGAAGTCAATACTTCTCTTGACACAGTAAATGCATCACCTTTGGAGCACAAGTCTTGTTTTGAGGAAGAGCATGAGATAAACTTGGAAACTGTGGATATCAACCCTGAGAAATTTTTGAATATTGATCCAGGGCTATCAGAACACCAAAAATAATGATTGATTAAGGTTCTACAAAAGCATAGTGATGTTTTTTCCAAAGATTACACTAACATGAAGGGGATTCATCCTTATCTATGGACCCACCATATTTACGTCAAGGAAGATTCAAGACCTATTCATCAACCTCAGTTAAAAACGAATTCGTCCCTCTAATACCTCATCGAATAGGGGTTATAGAATCTTATTTAAACTAAATTTACCTATCTTATTTCTAACGGCAAATGGGTCTCCTCTCTGTTAATTTAAATAAAAAATGGAAAGTGGACAATTTTTGTATATATTAAAGAGCTCAACAAGGCCACTCATAGGGACCACTTCTCGTTAGCATTCATCAACTAGGTCTTAGATACCTTAGCACGGAAGAAATATTTCTCTTTTCTAGATAGATTTAAAAATTACAACTAAATTCTTATCACTCCTAAAGGCAATGAAAAAAATGCATTTACTTACTCATGAGGGATCTTCTCATAGCATGTTCTACCATTTGGAAATTTTAATGGTCCTAGAACTTTATGAGTTGTAATTAGAAGCTACTATCAATATTGATAATATTCTAAACCCACTATATCTAAAAGGATTAACTGTAGTTAATGCTACCCCTCAACCTGAGTATGATTTTCTAAAAGGGATAAAGAATTTACATGTCTAAATTCCACTATTGTAAGCAATTAGAGATGTCCCAATCCGTGCAAAAATAGTAAGGGAACTTTGTGTCAAGAAACCTAGTAGGAAATTTTGATATCCACCTATTGAGCTTGTGGTAGGAAAATTATCAAAATTGATGTTAGGAGAAATTCAAATTACCAAATATAAGGACCCTAGGAATCCAAAAGTGATTTTTCATATTGGAGAAACAACCATCCAAAACGCCCTAGTTGATTTGTGTATTACAATAACTATAATGACAAGGGATACCTTTGAGTTGTTTGGATTCTCCAATCTATTTAATGTGCTGGAACTAGTTAACAAATCTAAAATTTGGCCTATAGGGGTACCAAAGGATATAGTTATTTCAATTGATTCTTGGGAGTACCAAGTCGATTTTGTAGTGTTACAACCTAAGACTCGCTTGGGAGGACACCCCTAATTTTAAGAAGACCTTGCTTGGCTACTACATATTAGGATTTATGACTATATTTGATGAGAATACTACCAAAATTGTGTAATTTTTCCTCTAGCTAAGTTGAGTGTTGACCATGAAATCCCTCTATGGCCTAATTTTAAGAAAGGAGGAGATTATACACGACCACTCCTTACTATTGGAAAGGCCTTATATTTTAAAAATGAGACAAAGAATGACACCATTATCAGTTTTATCAATGATCCATTTGTTGTTACACATTCATTGTCCTAGATATTGAGTTTAATAATTGACAAGCCCAGTGAGGATGAAGCTACTAAGGATCTTACTATAGAATAAATCTTAACTAACCTTAGTCTCAAGAGTATTCCAGTTGAGATTGAACATCGAAATACATTGAAAATTAATCCTAATCAATCCCCTATGAAAACAAAGAAGTTGGTACTGTTTTTTGAGAAAGTATAAATAAGATTTTCAATGGACTATAAGGACATGAAGGGAATGCACCCTATTGAATGCACCCATCATATTTATTTAAAGGAGGGCTCCCAACTTGTTCGAAAACCTCAGTGAATAATGAACCCTAGATTGAGAGATGTTGTTAAGGAGGAACTTCAAAAACTTAAATGCAAATTTCATCTACAAATTTCTTATGGTCAATGGGTATATATTCTTATTGTTGTTCCTAAGAAGAATGGGTAGTAGAGAATATGTGTTGACTACATTGAGCTCAATAAATCAAGTAAAAAGGATCATTTTCCATTTTCTTTTATTAATTAGATCCTTGATACCCAGTTTGGTAAAATGTGTTTTTCATTTCTTAATGGGTTTACTGGTTATAATCATAATGATATTTCCTTGAAGATCAAGACAAGACTACCTTTACCTTCCCTTGGGGTACATTTTCTTATAGATTCCCTCCTTTTAGGCTTTGTAATGCACCAACAACCTTCCAACAAGTTGTGCTAGGAATATTTTTTGATCTGGCTAACGATTGTTTGGAAATTTTCATGGATTATTTCACATCATATGGTGATAAGTGTGATGAATCTTTAAATAATCTTGAAAAGGTGCTTTAACATTATATTCAAACCCATCTCTATCTTAGTAAATAAAAATTCCATCTGATGATGAATGAAGGAATCACGTCGGGACACTATCTCTCTGTTGTGGGTATACAGGTCAATCCATCAAAAAATGAGGTAATCCTAAATATTCCTACTCGTAAGGAACAAAAATAGGTAAGTATATTTTTAGTGCATGTGGGTTATTATTAGATCTTATAGAAAATTTTGCTAAAACTACATCTCCATTATTTTCTTACTATCAAAATATAAAGAATTTATGTGGAATGAAAAATGTAAAATTTCTTTTGTAGATCTTAAGAGGTGTGTAATAACAACTTTCATTTTGCGAGGACAAAATTCGACTTTTCCATTCCATATCTCTACAGATGCCTCTAATACAGCCATTGGTGTTGTGCTATTGTAACAATAAGAAAATAAACCTTATACCATCTACTATATCAGTAAGAACCTAAGTCCTATAGAATTACATTTCATGGTAACTGAGAAGGGATTTCTTGTTGTTATACATGTTATAGACTATCAAGTTTTTGTCCACACTAATAATTTTCTATTCAGTTTTTAATGAATAAGTCAGTCACAAATGGTAGTTTCACTAGGTGGTTATTATTACTGCAATAATTTGATATCACCATTGTAGACGATCTTAGAAGAGATAATGTTGTTGCTTAATTTCTTTCTAGATTTCCAAACAATGATGATAATCTACCTATTGAGGATTCTTTTCTAGATGAATATTGTATTGCAGCTTCCACTCACTCACCTTAGTATGTGAGTATTGCTAATTATATTGATGCAAGGAAACTTCCACACCACCATTCTCCTAGGAAAACAAAAAAATATTCAAAAAAGTGACCGATATTTTTGTTTGTATGGTTATCTAATTCATATCATCTTGAATAATCAAATCACGAGTTATGTAAGAGAATATGAAATCCATGGAATTTTAAAGGCTTGAGATGACAAGCCTCGTGGAGGACATTTTGCTAACAAGAGAATAGGTCCTAAGGTGCTTCTTCCATGCTCTAGGATGCAAGAAAGTATATAAAAAGGTGTGACAGCTTCCAAAAGATGGGCCAACCTATTTGATCTGATGAAATGTCATTACAACCTCAATTGGTGATATAGCCTTTTGAGAGATGGGCCTTAGATTTTGTAGGACCAATAAATCCCCCATCTAACCAAAAGTATTATATTTTAGTATGTACATATTATGTAACCAAGTGTGTTGAATATGAGGCACTTCTAAAGGAAATTGAACAAGCTTTTCATAAGTCTTCCTATTTGAATATTTTTTTACACTCTACGAGGTGCCAAAGGAGATAGTTACAAATTGAGGAGTACAATTCACTTCCCAGTTAATAGAGAACCTTATCAAGAAATATAAGATCAATGACCAACTCGCTTCATCTTACAATCCAAAGGTTAATGGAAAGGTGGAGATTACTAATAAAATGTTGGAAGCAATCCTTATAAAGGCCATGGAAAGTCACTATTGAGATTGAGCCAAAATATTTCCAGAGGTGCTATGGGCTTACAAAACTACTTGGTAGAATACCACATGTTTTTATCCTTATGAGCTCATGTATGGTAATAATATTTTCTTTCCCATTGATATTGAAATAATGACACTCAAAACCACTTTTGATGTGAATTTGGACGTAACTACAACTTAGAAAAACTGTCTAGTTCAGTTAAATGAATTGGGAGAGATGCACATGGTTGTTGTGCAACGTATTGATATTATCCAATAGAAAAATTCCAAGTAGCATGACAATTTCATTGAAAGGAAAGTGTTTTAGAAAGGTGATTGGGATCTATTATAGGATTCTAGATTTAAGGATTTTAAGGGAGAGCTCTATACCATATGGCTAGGTCCTTCTGAAGTGTATGAAGTCTTTGAAAATGGGACTTTAATACTAACAACCATTAATGGGTTGCACACATATTTGTTTGTTAATGGACATCTTCTTCGGTTGTATCACAAGCCGACTTATAAGGATTCATGTGTTAACATTATCTCAGATTCAGATATCTGATGAAAAGGTAGTCTTGGATATTACCCAAAATCCCCTTTTCTTAATAAAAATCGGCCCTTGACCTGTGGTAACAACCTACAGGCTTTATCGGAAGCGCTTAAGGCTTTAAGCCTTTTATGACCATGGACATATGAGGAATCAAAGCCACCTTTTTATCGGCGCTCTTAATCACCCATCGGAAGCCACCACCCGAGCTTTAAAGCTCGCAAGCACCATATTACATGAATCGGGAATGACCCATCATAAATACATGGGAATCATATATATATATATATAACCCCTTTCTATACCCGCGCCCATATATATATAAAACTATATGGAAACATACAAAAACCCGCTTTTTTTTTTTAAAACGCCCGGACTTCAAATTATATATATACCTTTGCAATTTTCGGCATGTTCGATGTTGGCTGTTACAACCATAAACACATGCCGCGGTCCCAATGACCCCGATGAGGTTGCGGACCCGATCTCCACTTTGCCACAGTTAATGGTTCTATCGCATCCGCCTCCGCCCAATAATATTTCGTCGCGATCGGCGATCGCTCGACGCGCTATACACATATATGCGTCTGCCGATATAGATCCGGACCCGATCTAGCAATTCAACCCGATATATATTATATCGGGTCCGCACTCATCGCTTAAAGGTTCCGATATGATATCGCTCCGTCATCGCCGATATGCCGATGCGATGGTAATTCCGGACCCGACTTGGTCCAGAATCAATCTGAATAATCTTTCAAGTCCGCCCAGTACTCCGCTAAGGGGGTTCCGACGTCAATTCGCTGTGTAAATGGGCCTTTCCATTCGCGGACTCTAATTAACTTGGATTTGCTTTGAGCACAAGAATTCTTTACAATTTATTAATAACAATACAAGCAGATCACATTGTATGGAGAACAAAAAACAATCAACATACAAAGCCTTCACGGCCGCATAAACAAAGCATTGCACAAACACTGGATTATTTCATATATAAAATACAGGGTCTCGGCCTTGCCAGATTACACTGTAGTGATGACCTCTGTTTTGATACAATCCAAAATACACTTTGAGCTTTTCGCTCCACACCCAGCCTCACTCTCCCCCTCCTACACGATTATATTTTCCCCTTTTTAACTCCATAATTTCTCTAACAAAATCTAACAATAATATTCTATTTCTAAGAGATCTAACAACAATCTTCTATCTCTTAGCTTTCATGCACACCTAAGCTAACAAATATTATCCCCAATCTAAATAAAACAATGCATTATTTATTACAATAACTAACAATTTGAGAAGTCATCCTTCTCGGTAACACCAAATGAATTTAACTGTGATTAGCCACAACATGTGGACAATCCTCCACATTGTTGGCTAATGTCGATGCTCCTGCATCAGACTCCCGGGGAAGAAAAGATTTGTCCTTCAAACCTTCAGGACTCACTCCATATTTCTGTAGTTCAGCTGTTGTCAACCAACTGGAATCTTCCACTGGCTGCTCCTTCCACTTGACTAGATATTGGAAATATGTCTGCCCTCTGGTTTTCTTAGATACTCTTCGGTCTAAAATAGCTTCAACTTCTTTTTGAGATGCTTTTGGTACTTGTTCCTCCCAATCCACAGTTTGAATTTCATCACCTGTGACTTCTTTCTGTAACTCTGTTTCTGCCTCTCTGAATGGATACAAGTCTGCAATATTAAAAATGGGGGATATTCTGATCCCTTCTGGTAGCTCAATCTCATATGCATTAGCTGAAAATTTCCTTTTGATTTTACAGGGTCCTATTATCTTCAGTTTCAGTTTATTATAAGTCCTTGTAGGAAATCTCTCCTTCCTCAAATATGCCATCACTAAATCTCCTACTTGAAATTCTTTTTCTCTCCTTTTTAGATCTGCTCTCTGTTTATATCTTCTGATGCTTTCCTGTAATTTATCTTTGACTTCTTGTAGCTTTTGCATTTGTTCAGCAAAATCTTCAGCACTTGCACTTCTGGCTTCCTGTTTTCCCAAATCTCTGAGTTCATATACTCCTCTTGGATGCATCCCAAAGACAATCTGGAATGGGCTCATTCCTGTGCTCCGGTTTGGTGTGTCATTGTAAGCAAATTCAGCTTGAGCTAATGCTAAATCCCACTGTTTGGGATTCTGATGAACCAAGGTTCGTAATATATTTCCCAAGCTTTTGTTCACACCTTCAGTTTGTCCATTGGTTTGAGGATGGTAGGCTGAACTAAAACTGAGTTTAGTTCCCAGCTTCTTCCAAAGTGTTCTCCAGAAATGCCCTACAAATTTTGTATCCCGATCTGATACAATGCTCACAGGTAAACCATGCAATCTTACAATCTCAGAAAAGAACAAATTGGCTATGTGTGTGGCATCGCTAGTCTTCTTACAAGCAATAAAATGGGCCATTTTTGAAAATCTGTCTACAACAACATATATAGAATCATTTCCTCTCTGAGTTTTTGGTAAACCCAGAACAAAGTCCATACTCACTGCATCCCATGGTCGATCTGGTATGGGCAATGGCTGATATAGACCTGTATTTTGACTCCTTCCTTTGGCATACTGACATACCCTGCATTTCTCAACAAACTTTTTAACATCAGTTTGCATTTTGGGCCAATAATAAAAATCATTTACCTGAGCGAAGTTTTGTCTTGTCCAAAATGACCAGACAATCCTCCACTGTGCTTTTCTTTAATGATGTTTTCTCTCATTGAACATTTAGGAATGCATAATTTGTTGCTCTTAAATAACAGGCCTCCTTGAATAAGGTAGTCCATCCATTGACTTCTGTTATGGCTCATTGGATTCTGCACTGTCGTGTAGATATCCCTAAAATCCTCATCATCATGATACATTTCGATCATCTCATCAAAACCTACAACACCCACTTTGAATTCTTGCAAAAGAAAACTTACCCTGCTCAACGCATTTGCCACTTTATTAGACTTACCGCTTTTGTGCTTTATTACAAAAGTGAAACTTTGTAGAAATTCTACCCACTTGGCATGCTTCTGATTTAACTTTGGTTGATTATTAATGAACTGCAAAGCATGATTATCTGAATATAAAATGAATTCCTTTGGCAGTAAGTAATGCCCCCATTTTTTTATCGCTTGCAGAATAGCGTAGAATTCTTTGTCATAGGAAGAATACCTCCTTTTCGCATCATTTAGTTTCTCGCTAAAATATGCTATCGGTCTTTGCTCTTGGCTCAACACCGCTCCAATTGCTTCCCCACTTGCATCAGTTTCCACTTGAAATACTTTCTCGAAATCTGGCAATGCTAGAATAGGCTTTTCTGTTATTTTTCTTTTCAACAAATTAAAATTCCTATCGGCTGCTTCTGTCCATTGAAATGGCTGATTGACCTCCCTGATGGTCTCAAGGATTGGTGCACAAACTTGACTGAACCCTTTTATAAACTTCTTGTAAAAACTAGCAAGTCCATGGAAACTTCTTACCTCGAATACACTCCTGGGAGTAGGCCAGTTTCTGATTGCTTGTACCTTTTCCAGATCCATTTTTAAACCTTCTCTGGAAATCACAAACCCCAAATATATTAGCTCCTCTTTCATGAAACTAAATTTCTTCAAGTTAATTAGTATTTTTTCCTTCTGCAGTGTTTTCAAGACTAACTTCAAATGTTCCAAATGTTCCTCTTTACTTTTGCTGAAAACCAGAATATCATCAAGGTAAACAACAACAAATTTACCTGTATATTCTTTCAGGACCTCGTTCATTAGTCTCATGAATGTGCTGGGCGCATTAGTGAGCCCAAAAGGCATCACTAACCACTCATACAATCCACTATTTGTTTTGAATGTTGTCTTCCATTCATCGCCTTCCCGAATTCTAATCTGATGATACCCGCTTTTTAAATCTATCTTTGTAAAATACCTAGATCCACTTAAACAATCCATTAAATCATCCATTCTAGGCAAAGGAAATCTATACCTGACTGTTATCTTATTGATAGCTATGGAATCGGTGCACATGCGCCATTCTCCTCCCTTTTTTGGACTAAGCACCGTTGGCACAACACACGGACTCAGACTTTCTCGGATCAGTCCCTTGTCCATCAGCTCTTGAACCTGTCTTGCAACCTCTGCATTTTCCTGAGGAGTTAATCTATAGGCAGCTTTATTAGGTAGACTTGATCCTGGTATTAAGTCGATATGGTGACTTATACTCCTAATCGGTGGTAATTCATTTGGCAATTCATCCACAATGATATCCATGTAACTATTTAACACAGATTGAATTTCTTCAGGAAAATCATTTAAATTGGTGGAGGTTAAAATTACCTTTGGCCTTCCTACGATAGTGAAATGCACGTCTTCTCTTTTATCAACCTCTTGTAGCTGTTGCTTGCCACTCATCAACATAATACTATTTTCATGCAGCTCTTTGTCAACATCATTCTTTACTGGTAGCAACGTATGTTTAACTCCATCCTTCTCTATGGTATATGTATTCCTTCTCCCATCATGAATTGCCTTCCTGTCAAATTGCCACGGTCTTCCCAATAACACATGACATACATCCATGGGCATTATGTCACATAAGATTACGTCTTTGTATGTGCCGATCTGCATTTCCACATTACACTGCTCTGTCACAATGACTTGATGACCCTTCTGTAGCCAAGATACTTTGTAAGGTGCAGGATGCGCTTTCCTTGTTAATCTGAGCTTTTCCACCATCTCTGTAGACACAAGATTGTCAGTACTCCCGCTATCAATTATAACCTTACAACACTTACCCTTTGACTTGCACGTAGTCCTGAACAAGTTCTTCCTTTGCGCAGGTTCTCCAATCTCCTTTTCTGATCTTAACAAAATTCTTCTAAGCAACAATGCTTCACCTTCTTCCGGTGGTTCTTCTACAAGTTGAGGTGGTTCCGGCTCTGCCTCAGCCACATTTGCACCCCTCTGGCTTGCTGACTTGTTACGAGGATAGTCTCGTGATATATGTCCCCATTCTCCACAAGTATAACACCTAACATCTCTTCCTCGTCCTCTTCCTCTGGGTGCGAATCTCCCTCTACTAGATTCACCCATCTGTGGTGATCTGCTGCTTGAACTCCCTGTGTCAATTTGATGTTGTGTTCCTCTAGATCGGCCAGCTCCTCTACCTCTTGCTGAGCTCTTTCCTCTGTTCCTTTGACTTTGTTTTCTTAATATCTTCTCTTCTGCCTTCAATCCTGCTTGATAGGCACCCTCAACAGTTTTTAGACTTAACAGACCAATCTTATCTTGGATCTCATACCTTAGCCCATTAACATATCTAGCTACTTTTTCCAAATCATCCTCTACATTCCCTGTTTTGATACTTAATCTGTAAAATTCTTCAGTATATTCTTTAACAGACATTCCTTTTTGCTTCAGATTTTGCATCTGCTTAAAAAGATTCAAATGATAATCTTTCAGCAAAAACTTGGCTTTCAGTTTACTTACCGTTTTATCCCACTGCTTGATCTTAGATTTTCCTTTTCTCGTTCTTGATGTCTATACCTCGTTCCACCAGATGGCTGCATGACCTTTCAATCTAGTTACTGCAAATTTTACCTTCTTGTTCTCTTCAACCTCTTCATAATCGAAGTACTAATCTATGGATCTGATCCAATCCATGAGCTCCTTGGCATTCAGACTCCCTTCATACATAGGAATCTCCATTTTAGGTTTGCCTCCAACCTTTGCCAGCATCTTCAAGATTTTGATATTTTCATTCTCTTCTTCTACTTCCACATCTGTATCAAATTCTTCTGCAGGACTCTCAGCTCCCTCGTCAGGCACTCTTCTTTGGGCTGTCTCCATTGCCTCCATTCGTGCACGCAAACTCCGCACTTCTTCTATCAAAACTGCATTTGGTTCTGGTCTCCCTCGACCAATTCCTCTCCTTGGCGGCATCTTTACTGTAAACACTATCTCTTCTGCTCTGATACCAAAAATTGATGAAAAGGTAGTCTTGGATATTACCCAAAATCCCCTTTTCTTAATAAAAATCGGCCCTTGACCTGTGGTAACAACCTACAGGCTTTATCGGAAGCGCTTAAGGCTTTAAGCCTTTTATGACCATGGACATATGAGGAATCAAAGCCACCTTTTTATCAGCGCTCTTAATCACCCATCGGAAGCCACCACCCGAGCTTTAAAGCTCGCAAGCACCATATTACATGAATCGGGAATGACCCATCATAAATACATGGGAATCATATATATATATATAACCCCTTTCTATACCCGCGCCCATATATATATAAAACTATATGGAAACATACAAAAACCCGCTTTTTTTTCTTTAAACGCCCGAACTTCAAATTATATATATACCTTTGCAATTTTCGGTAGGTCCGATATCGGCTGTTACAACCATAAACACATGCCGCGGTCTTGATGACCCCGATGAGGTTGCGGACCCGATCTCCACTTTGCCACAGTTAATGGTTCTATTGCATCCGCCTCCGCCCAATAATATTTCGTCGCGATCGGCGATCGCTCGATGCGCTATACACATATATGCGTCTGCCGATATAGATCCGGACCCGATCTAGCAATTCAACCCGATATATATTATATCGGGTCCGCACTCATCGCTTAAAGGTTCTGATATGATATCGCTCCGTCATCGCCGATATGCCGATGCGATGGTAATTTCGGACCCGACTTGGTCCAGAATCAATTTGAATAATCTTTCAAGTCCACCCAGTACTCCGCTAAGGGGGTTCCGGCATCAATTCGCTGTGTAAATGGGCCTTTCTGTTCGCGGACTCTAATTAACTTGGATTTGCTTTGAGCACAAGAATTCTTTACAATTTATTAATAATAATACAAGTAGATCGCATTGTATGGAGAACAAAACATAATCAACATACAAAGCCTTCACGGCCGCATAAACAAAGCATTGCACAAACACTGGATTATTTCATATATAAAATACAGGGTCTTGGCCTTGCCAGATTACACTGTAGTGATGACCTATATTTTGATACAATCCAAAATACACTTTGAGCTTTTCGCTCCACACCCAGTCTCACTCTCCCCCTCCTACACGATTATATTTTCCCCTTTTTAACTCCATAATTTCTCTAACAAAATCTAACAATAATATTCTATTTCTAAGAGATCTAACAACAATCTTCTATCTCTTAGCTTTCATGCACACCTAAGCTAACAAATCTTATCCCCAATCTAAATAAAACAATGTCTTATTTATTACAATAACTAACAATTTGAGAAGTCATCCTTCTCGATAACACCAAATGAATTTAACTGTGATTAGCCACAACATGTGGACAATCCTCCACATTGCTGGTTAATGTCAATGCTCCTGCATCAATATCAATGTCATTGGGGAAAAGGAAAATTTTCGTGTGTTGCCAACCATTGAATTTATCTCTTTTATCATTAAAAAAAATAGTAATAATAAATAAATAAATAAAAATAAAATTAAAATGTCTAATGGTGAAAAACCCTTTTGGGGTGTGGTTAGACAACATGGTGGCTAAAAACTTACTACCAGTTAGCACATTCTTTTTTGCATTAATAGCCTTACAATATTTGTTTTGTTCCACCTATCATTAGTTTGTTGATACTGAAGGTTCAACATTGTTGTTGACTCTGAGACCCAATGTACATGTTACTGCTAGGAAACCAAATAATGGAGGCTTAATTTTTGTTATTTATACACAACCATATGTACCTACTGACCATTAGATGTTTTTGCTGATGTACAACTAGATCTGCCTGCTGACCACTAGATGTTGGCATTGATACAAATTAAATTTGCCTACTAATCATCAAATGTTATCATTAGTGAAGTGATCTTGTTTTTAATCGATGATATCTTATTGTTACAATGGGTTTCACTGATGATTGCACCACAATTTTTGCCATTATCACCACATGGAAGGGGGACAATTCCCTAGAATTTTCCATCAAAGCACTTCCAGTTGAGCCAACATTGTCCTCTCATCCACTGTATCAACATGTTTGGTAAGATCATGTAGGTAAAATTCTATCATTACTCACATTACTGCAAATTATATTTGATCAGAATAATGTAAAGGAAGATCATGATTATGGTTTGATATCTATCAAAACTAGAAATATGTGGCATGAAGCTAGGGAGCCTTATGTTTTCCTAAAACACCGCAACTAGGTATTTTGTTACCCAGTTGTGTTAGATATGGATTGGTGGTTTGTATTAAGACATGACCCTAGATCAAAACATGTTTTTGAGAACAACAATGTTCTCATGCCAAGAAGCAAGGAAGATAATCAAGGTGATGACAATGGAGAGTGATATGTACTCGTGTTATTTCATCATTTATACTATTGTTGTATGTTTTTGTTTTCATTATTTCATTAAGTATTTCCAATTGTTGTTGCTCCCTTTGTTGATTTCTCTACTACATGATTTACATATAAAATACACCAGCCCCATAAATAAAATACATTTTTTTTTATTAAATGATTTTTTTTATTAATATGGAAATATAACTTTCAATTAAAAAAAAACATTATCAGTGCACCAAAAACACAGTCATGCACTGACTTCGATGCTGTGTAAAACACAACTGCATCATAGATGGTGCACACATACTTATGACACACTATTGTTTGTTCACAAATTTAATTTTTCATAGTGGTGCATCACACGTATGCACTGATGTGCACGTATAACATTTTTGCACCAGGATGAAATGTTCACATTATCAAACGCATTGAGATATAGCTATATTTTTAAATATTATTTAGATGGTGTGTTGGGTAAATATGATAGCACCGATGCGAGCAGAACATACCAAGCGCACTGCATTTGTGATGGTGATTAAGAGGCATTTGTTTGAGTTTTAAATAGATTTGGTGATGCATTTTTGTTTCATATTTAGATGGTGATTAAGAGACATTTTTGTTTCATATATGTGTGTGTGTGTGTGTGTGTGTGTTTGTAGCTAAATTATTTAAAGTAGACATGTCTTTATCATTGTGAACATGATGTAATATTAGCTAGAAGAAATGTGAAAAACATGAATTTTAGTGAATATCTAGTGATAATTTACTTTGTATTATTTAAATCATATTTATTATTAAAAAGAGTTAAATAGCAAATAAAGAACCAAAATAGCATCAAAATGTTATATCTTTATTACTAGAAATAAATTAACTTGCTTATTTAAGGGAGAACTTCCAATAGAGAAAATATCACAAACCTTATTTTACATTTATTTATCCTCATGTTTGGAGATAATTTTTTAATTTAAATTGGTAAGAGTTGTTATAAATATTAAATTTAAATCCCTTGAAAATCTCATAACTTTAGTAATAAGATAAATTTTATAAAAATAGTTCTTTTTAAGTTATATTAAATCTAAATTAATTGCGCCAAGAGGCGCTCTACAACTCAGTATAGGAGAGATGTTGTCACATAATGTTACATTTAAAAATAGTAAAATAATAATTGAAATTAACAAATTAAAATTTGATTTATACCTTGATCTTATATAACTTTATATAGAGATATAATGTAACAGAAAGTAAAAAAAAAATAAAATAGCCTTTATTATGAGGAAGAAATGTAACGAGTAAAAAAACTACAAGGAAAAAATGTAATTTTTTTCACATGACAAGAAGTAGTATTATTGATATTACATTATGTGTAATTCATTCAATGTTCCATTTACATGTGATATTTAAAATAAAAGTATAATTATAACAAAAAATATTTTATGGACAACCATAAGTAAAATATTTCAATGTCCATATTAAATAACAAAATTTTATAGATATTTTATATAGAGAAAAATAATTTAATTTAAATTGATTTTTTTTTTTATATTTTCACTTTAGTGAGAAATATTGAGACAATTCTTAGTCCATTAATAGTTGCTTTCTAATTCAATGTATGAGGGACATTTGTAAAATTTTCAATGTTTAATATGGATTTGATACGTAATATTTTAGAAAATATTAATAAGAAAATAATTAAATGTATACATATAGGAAAAGAATATGTTGGGGCATATTTTAACATTTTAATATGAAGAACATGAATTATAAATAAAATATTTCGATGTCAACTACATATATATTGATATACCAGCTACTTAGATCCACCAAGGGCGTAGAGTGATCAATTATCTCTTCACTAAAAAAGATGTTTGCATCTCAAGAGATTTGACCCCTTTGGGCGCTTGGTAGATCTAGAGTTAAGATGGATCTAGGTGGCAGGTTGTAAAAAATTTATGACTTAAGTATTTTAAATTTAACAATATATTGAATTTTGTAAACCAGTATTTAATTACTTTTTTTTTCCAAAGAAAAAAAGCGAACTTTTTATTAAGATAAAAAGTTACAAGCAGATGCATAAAGCATTCAATTTGGCTGTGTGAAAAATGATCATACAACCCACAATGTACAGCACTGCCTAAAAACAAAAAAAAGAATGAGCTACTCCGCTTTTACGGAGAGCAACAAAAAAGGAAACCCAGCTGGTCTAAGTCTTCCTACCCTTCTTCTTCTCCACTTTTCGCCAACCATCCATGTTGGGAGGGGAGTCAATAACGGCTAGCTGGTTTTCCATCGTACTCATTGGTTGCTCCTTATCTGAATCCGATCCTTCAGGACTGTGGCTTCGTTTGTTACCGCTTATTTCCAGCTGGATCTCTTGTTCCTTTTCCTCATTAATCTCCTTGTCCTTATTGTCCTGATTTTTATCCTTTGCTGTATTTTGTTATTCTTTCTTTGTTGTAGTTGCCTTCTTACATGGAGCATCTATATTCTGCCATCCTTTCAGCTTCCTTTGTTGTTTCTTGCTCTTGCTGAGGCTTGGACATGCATTGTACAAGTGACCTGTTTGTTGACATCCCCGGCATCTGAAAGCTGTATTCTCATAGTCCAAAGGTTGTTTCCACTGTGTATTATTGAAGTTTAAGATGATGCTCTCAGGTAGTCCTCGGCTAAGATCTACCTCGACACATATTCTGGCAAAAGTAAATATTCCTTTTATGTGTCTCTCTGCGTCTATCTTTAACATTCTCCCCAAGGTATTTCCAATTGTTATTAGAACCTTTGAATGCCAAAAATGTAATGGAAGATTATGCATCCTCACCCATACTAGCATCCTTGATACCACCATGGTGTTAGCATCAAAATCAGGAAACCAAGGGGTAATAAATAGTCCAGCACTACCCCAGAACCATGGCCCTTGGTTGCGAACTGTTTCCTTTTCTTCCTCTATTTCAAAACATACTATAAAAAACCCTTTGGGGTATAGGTAGATTTGGCAATTTTTTGTCCAAACCGAGTGAATCCATTGATACAGTGCATCAGTTCTAGGCCAAAATCCATTAAATCTACAAATAACTGCATTTTTTTGTAGATCTGAATATATACTTTTTACCTCTGGTATTTCGATGGAGATAGTTGGGCTCTCTGGCATTTGATCTACAATGTACTGGCCCAGAGGTTTCGTGATGGCTGTGGGATTTTTTCCTTTGCCCTTCACTGCTTCCTTAAATGACCCATTGCTTTGCGAGCTAGTTCCAGCATTTTCAGCTCCTCCTCGTAATCTCATATTGAGAATGATTGTGGAACCTGACTTGATGTTGTATCCTTGCATGGTTCTGCATTCCTGCATCGATCTGCCCTCATTCACCAGGTGTTGTTCCTCAGCCGGGTAGCCAGTCTGTTCGGCGATATTGTTCTTTAGATCTGAAACCCTGTCGCTGTCAGAAGTCCAGACCACGATTGTGGTTCCTTTTGGCGTCTTCACAAAAATTTGAAACCCGGATTTGGCAATCTGGGGTGGCTCGGTTCTTATCAGATCTGAGCCATCCAACTCCGTCTCCGAGAGAGGTTCCATATCTCTTGGATTTTGGCGTTTCCTTCGATTGTTGTCTGGATCGGGTAGATCCAGGCCAGATCTGGAGGTCAGTGATCCACCCTGGAGATGAATAGGATCTCGGCTGCCTGAATGAGGAATCGAAGTTGAAATAGTGAAATTTCGGGACTGCAGAGCCAGCTTCAGATCCTGGCAACACCACTGCTGCATGTGGAAGAGTGCAGTAGTTTCTAGGGGTATTTCGTCAAACACTTGCCACGCATCCTCCATGCGTTGGCTAAGAACTGGATCGCCCGGCTCTTGCTTGATACACAAACCAGGCCGCGGTAGAGGGACTCGTATCTGAGCAGAGACGCTTTTGATGAACAGGGGCTTACCATCATGCAGTGGGGAGAGGCCAAAAATGGTCTTCGTCTTGGCGCTGTGGAGATTCCAGGCAGCATTATCGTAAACTAGGGCAGCTTCTTCGGCACTGACAAAAATTCCGAGCCAGACTCTGGTTTTCTTCAGGGGATCTCTGATTTCCACCACGAATCTCCCCCACGACCTTTTACTCTCGCATCTAAAGTTCTTTTCCTTCACGACCGACGAAGCTTCCTGCTCACTGACTACTGTTTCACGCAACGCAACCCAACCGGTTACCACATCCTCCACAGCGGTAGCTAGGGTTTTCATTGCCATTATCGGTAGCTCTGAGGATATGTGAAATTCTCCAGCTTAACCAGTATTGAATTACTTAAATTGTATTTTTGAATAATTTCTTATTAATAATATTTTATATTAAAAATTGAATGAGTTACACATTTTTGTCTTTTTAAGAACTAACTAAATTATTTTACCTTTAATTATTTTATCATTGTGAGCATTAAAATATTTTACAATTAAATTAGATTAAATATCAATGAACTATCTAAGCAATAGAACAATATTTATCGTGATTTTACAATCATAGGTTCAACCATACTAAACTTTGTAATTTATAAAAATATCGTTGCATTTTTTAAAAGTAAGTCATTTTACATGCAATTTCATATATAAAAGTTTGATATAAATTCACGAGTACATAATCTATAATAAACATTATTTCGTAAAAATAAAATTCATGACGATGACCATCTAACAAACATAAACATCATCTAAGGCACACATTTGAATTCACTACCATCGTCTAATTATATACACTTTCAGTAGCACATATAATTGTCATTAGCTAGCACACAAACCCAATAATCTAACAGGGCATCATCATTGTGATCACATCTAAGAAAACACAAAGATTGTAGTATAACATCATCACCGTGCACATCCTCAAATTAATATAAATCTTATGTCAAATAACTGCTATCATGTACACATCTATCTGCAAGCACATTAAATGAACATATCTAACATGACCTAACAATATACACATCAACAACAACATATAAATTAAGTACATAAACATGAACAAAAAAACCCACCATATATATATATATATATATATATAAATCAAATAACTACATCATGAAGTCAAATAAGTGCAATCAAATATATGATACAACAAACGTAGTAGTTCCTGTATCCTGGTCTGTAATAGAAGAAGATGGATGGTCAACTACTTCCTGATCATGTACATCTTTCAAACTCAACTGAGGTGAAAGAATAATAGGTCGTTGGCTTGTAGTAGAAGGACGTGGTTGGTCTATAGGAGAAGGTGGTCAGTTTTCTCTATTAGGAGAAACATATGGCACATCCTCTAGCTCTGGTATCTTGACATCATTAGGCGATTGATGAGCAGTTGTACTACCGGAAGGATCAAAAACACCCTGATGAACATGATATGATGGATGGCACCACTAGAAGCATAATCATCATGATCCTCATCATCATGATCATGATCATCACCCTCATCATCATCATGACCAATCTCATCTGATGGATGTGCTGCTACATGATGCCCTGTAGCCCTCATAACTTTAAGTAAAGTACTAGTTCCAATGACATGTTTCATAAGACATCAAATCCCACAGACAAGTCTTGTAGAGATCCATGAACATCAGATATGCATTAATATCTCAAGACCTCCTATGGACTACTGTGATAGATTGGCCAGAGTTTTGGTTTGTCAAGGAGTTTTCAAGGTCTCGTAGGGAAAGCTCCTTGAAAAACCAAAACTCTAGCCATTCTGTCACAGTAGTCCATAGGAAATCACATAGCAGTCCTTCATCCTTGGATGCCCACACCCCCATGAGGATGTGGCTCACCCTCTTGGGCCTCACCCATCTCCTCATATCCTCCATTCGATGGTTTGGGAGGAGGCATGTCCCCATCATATGAGTGGATGTCTACAAAATATATAGTCACAAAAATATTTAGACAATTTGATTAAATAATTTAATAAAACAAGTTCAAGAATGTGCTAGAATAAACTTTATTCTAATTCATTAAAAAAAATGAAACTAGATTAATTTAAAGAAAACACAAATATTACCTCTATCATCTGAAGGGTCAACTACTGTGAAGAAGATGTTGGGACACCCTCTTCATCAATCCCCACGTATGGATATAATAACACGACAAGCACACCGTCATCTACACTGGGTAGTAGCGCTAGTGCCTCATCCAAAATCTTAAACGAAAACTTTGACATGCACCTCTTGGGAATCATCTACCCCCACATGTGCATCCGGGCCTTGGTGATCATATTAGGAGGGTGATGATCAAATTTAGGCCTCGTCTCTGAAAATCCCTCAAAAAATAAACAAAAAATCTCGAAAATAAAGGGGAAGGTCTCCCTCCCCTATCTCTACAATGTAAGACATCTATCTAAAGACGTAAAAAACTACCTCAAAAAAATAGTAGACCATTTGATGCAACATGACACTTGAATCAAAGAATTAACATAATACAAAAGAGGGAAAATAATGTGCTTCCCATCACCACAAGAATGTGCAATGGTAGTCACTAATAATGGGAAGCACCTAGCCTCGTCTATAACAAAAGAAGAAATTCATAGCTATCCACCATGGACCTAAAAATATCATGGAAAAACTACATGAGGCCCGACATATCTCAAAGTGTATGAAAGTTGAGTTTTCACTACAAAACCATGGGGCACATGAGGGAATTTGGGAAAATCCTCTCCTCTCTTGGATAGGCCAGCGATAAAGTATATGTAGTCCTCAATGGGCCTATACCATAACTCAGGGCCGATATGGAAAGCATGTTGTTGGACATTCAATCGGCAGATCAAATGTGTCAATAAGATAGAGTGCGCCTTCTGGGATATACCCTCCTCACAGTACTTGAGGATGCCTACATTCCTCAAGAGCACTCAAGTCATTGTAGTAATAGGGTGAGGGTATAAATCCCTCTCCCTCTCTCTTGCCTACAATGGTTGGACCATATTGTATGGGTTTGCTTGCTTCTCCTTCTCCTACTATTACTCCCTCTGGTGATGTCTCTGCTACATGATTGACATATAAAATACATCAGCCTCATACATAAAATACATTTTTTTTATTAAATGAAACATGTATTTATAATTATGGAAACATAACTTTCAATTTAAAAAATAAAACATAAATTAACCATGCGCTCAAAACACAATCATGCACAAGAGTTGCTGTGCTTTCAACTATAACCGCACCGGTAATGGTGCATACATAAATATGATGCACCAAGGGTGTTTCAAAAATTTAACTTTTCATAGTAGTGCGATATACTAGTGCACCTGTGCACACGTATAACTGTTTGGCACCGGTACGATACGTTTAGGTTATCGAACACACCGAGCTATAGGAATATTTTTAAATATTTATTGTGGTGCATTTGGTAAATATAAATGCACTAGGAGTGATGCACCAACACACAATATGTCGCATCTTTGCTGGTACATTTATATTTACAAAACACACTCCCACAGTGACGGTGCATTATGTTCATGCACAGGCTCACAATATGTCGCATCTTTCCCAGTGCATTTATATTTACAAAAGTCACTACCACAACAATGGTGTGTTATTTTCATGCACCAAAACATGATGCACTCTGTAAATTTATAAGACGCACCACTCCTAGTGTCAACTGAACATATCAAGTGCATTGTACGTCGAAAATTTTGTTTTTGCAAAAATAATGAGAAATTCAACCTAATTTGCAATTCTAATCTTCTAAAAAATTAAATCAGAAAGAAACATAGAGATTACCTGAACATTTGGTTGTCAGGGAGGCATTATAGACATGTAATGGAGAAAAACAGATTTTCACATCGATTGATAAAATTGAAAACTTAAATAATGAGCACAATACTAAAAGGTGGTGAGTAAGAGAAGCACCAACAATAGGGAGCTTGCACATGGAAAGAGTGGCATTGGTGCTCAGAGCTCTCCTGTACTGTAGATGGTAAAAATGAAAATTACGGCCAGGAGGGTTTTTTTATTTAACCCTCCTTCGGTGGATTTTGCTAAGATCATCGAGGTGGGATATATCCAAAAGTACCATTTTTTTTTTTTAAATTTAAAATTATCCCAGTGATTTATCGAGATGCCCCTGGGCTTTACATTACTTGTAACACACCAGTGTTGTGGTTTTACAATAGCACCAATCATTTTTTAGAAATTAGAAGTCGTCTATTAGTATTCTTTATAAGATGCCAAGGGCATTGTTATACGTTCATCGCACTCAGACGTCATTGTGGAATATCGTCGGTATGCTTTACTATATAAAGGAGTTCGGTGCTAACAAATATTCAAGCGTCAATGTGTTTCAATGTTTAGCACATCGTGGTTTTTTATTTTTCAAAAAAAAAAATTCCACAATGCACCATGTTATATGCAGCTCTGATGCATGTATGGATGGAAAAGCACTGGTGCGCTTGAATAATTTAGACACATTGTCAAAGAAACATCTGCTAAAACATTTCTCCGCCCACCTCCACTAGTGACCTCTTCTACAAATGCATTTTTGGGCTATTTTTATAGGGGCCTTTGCAAAAACCTCCACTAGAAGGTATTTTCCTTGTAGTGAATGAAGTGCAATGAAGCTAGTCACTTTAAACAAAACTTTTATTGTCAATATCACTAACATGTTTTTCAGTATTGCGTTTAATTTCTATACTAATTTTATGTTCTTTCTGACAATATATCATATATAAAATGGAGCCATTTATCACAAAACTTTTAATGCATGTTATTGGTATGGTTTCCCAAGTGACACACCAATAGTTTGTATCAATATTTTTGAAAAGAATATGAATGAAATTATTATACAAAATAACATTTATTGTAAGTATTGTATAATTGAATTATAAAAATATTAAAATTTCTTGTTACTAAAAGAATCAAATTGCAAAGTTTAAATATATTAATATAGAATTTAAATTTATTATTATTTCGCACGAGGCATAGAATAGATTGTGACAAGGTGTACTATTAAGTCACTCTGTGATGTGAAGGTCATCAGTTGAAAACATCATGGGAAAAAATCCAACTATGTTAAGGGTTGGTGTGGCCCAGGTCGAGTACGATCCTGGAGTGATTTTGACAACTTAAATGCCTCAGGATCGTAGTTTCTCAAGCCAAAGAATAAGCATGCAGTTAACTTCTCAAAATAAAAAATATTATTATTATATATTTTCATAATTTCGATAAATAAAATCAGAAAATATAATTTTATACAACCAATATATATTTGTAAAATTAACATTGTTTAATTTTTAAAATTATATTCTAAATATCAAAAACCCAATTACTTAAAATAAAATTAATAAAAATACATACTTCTATCTGATCAAAATATATTTACAAAATCAATATTGAAAAAATTAGAGAACATTTTCAAATGTTAAAAGGTTAACTAATTAAAAAAACCTTTTACAAAATTTATGTAACTTACCTTAAAAGTTATTTCTATTGTATTTTATAATAAAAAATTAATAAATCATTATTCTATTATAATAAAATATTAATATTAAAAAAATGTTATTAATTTTGATAAAATTAAATTAAATTTTATCATTTTATTATCATTGAATTATATGTATTTTGAATCATATATATATATATTAAAAATATAATTTATGAAATATAGAATAGCTAGTGACAAAGTGTTTTATAAAACATATTTTGTGTAAATCTTATTAATTATCTATACAAAAACATCACTAACAAATTAATTAATTTATATATATATATATATCTATATATATATATATCTATATCTATATATCTATATATATATATATATATATATATATATATATATATATATATATATATATATATATATATATATATATATATATATATATATAGATAGATATAGATATATATATATATATATAAGAGATAATCTAAATATATTTATGATGACATACAATTAAATGTGTCTATAAAGATTATAAAATGAACTACTTGGATTTATTTGAAGTTGTGGTAACTTCAATTTATCTACATTATTAATATTTTAGAGTTTTTGGAGGTCAAAGACAAATGTTTAAATATCATAGTAGATTCATCTTAACTTTGGATTTGTGAAGTACCGAGAGGGATAAAATATTCTCTCAAAGTGCAAATCTCTTTTTTGAGTGCAAAATTTGAAAAAAAGTTTGCATCTTGATAGATTTGATCCCTCTCAGCACTTGACAGATCTAGGCTAGTTTTATTATTAATAATTAATAATTTTATTTTATTCTTATGTAAATTAAAAAAGCCAAAATGTTTTAATTAATAATTATAATTACTAATTTTATTGTTTTATTTTATTTTATTGTATTCTTATGTAATTTGACCAAGTTGAAATTTTCACATAACATAACATAACCTTACAACATTTCTTCCATGTTGAGCTGGAAAGCACCTCTCGATACAATAAATATCTTCTAGATATCACTCCAAAACTATAATATTTAAATATTAAATTAACTAACACTTTAAATTTATCATTCATATATCTTAGATTTGTACTTTACACTACCAATTCACTTTAAATTTATGATACCTAGATCCTAAATTTTTAGTTTACAATACCATTTCTAAAATAGGGAAATTATTGGTTAAATGAGGGAAATACAACCTCCATCATATTTCCAAATGATTTCCCCATTTTTTTGGAAAACAAAGGTGAAATCTAATTAATTAGACATTTCAGAATGCCTCCTCATCGAGTACTTTTCATGTTTGACATGTGCCCTCATCATGTTTTGAAATTCATAAACATGTCCTATGGTAAAGTGGCTTGCAACCCATGAAAATATATTTTTCGTCTCATTCAAACTCATTTTACTTATAGGTTGGAGGTATAAGAGGTTTTGGAGTGGGATATTTAGTAGTGTTAGAATGGATTTCAATTGATGGGTAAGTGTATTTATCGACTAATATTCAAGATTTTTCTTAGCGTAATCCATTTCCTTCTTCATTTCACAGAAATCATGGCTCAATCATCAAGGGTAGCTAGAAAAAGAAAATGCCCCCACTAGTGTCATTCCCCCTTCTTCATTTTCTCAAGGTCTGGCATTGTTTTATCTATTGGAAGTGGGAATAGAAATCAAGTTCAAATTTTAAACAAAATATTGTTTCAGTAAGATATAAATATCAAGAACAAAAGTATCCATGGTGTAAGTATGTTACAAAACATAAAGGGCCTAAGACTATGTAAAAGGGAGGAGGGAATTTTCTTTGGAAATGTATTTTTTTCCATATTCAATTTAAGAGTACCTTTTTTATAGTTAAGGGTCATTTGTTGGGCACACCTTATGGACTTAGAGTATGTCTGGAAGTAAGTGAATCCAAATAAAGAGAACTAGAAAGAGAGGTTAATGTTGGTGTGGCGATGATAGCAACAACATGTAGTAAAACCAAGAATGAGGATCGTCTTGTGTTCTTGAGGAAATCATCTAGCAATTATGCAATTTGGAGTGGGAGTGTAGTTCAAGAAACAAAAAGGAGAGTAGTTAGTTCAACGGACAAAATATTTCAGCAAGAGAAGCAAGATGAGAGTAATCTTACCTTTGGATTTTTTTCTATCTCAACTTTATGTTATTTAGTTTTGTACGGTCTCCTTTTCTTATTGACATGTTTTGAGTTTTATATCAAGGGGATCCAACAAGTTACATTCCTCCTAGTTTGAAGAAGATTAAAACCACTTTGTTGGTTAAGAGAAAGAAGGAGGTAGATAAAAATCTAGAGCCTATGAAATAATCATGACCCTCATCTAGTCTTAGTATCATTACTAATGGATGGAAATATGCGACACACCATCCATTCATCAACTATATGGATTCTTCCTTCAATGAACCAATATTATTGAAATTTATGGATGCTCTTGGAAAATACGCACAATATATGGGTGAGTTTTTCCTTAAATTTATTGAAGATGCAGGTGTTGATTCTTGTCTCCAAATTATTACACATAATGCACTTGTTTTCAAGGCTATTAGCATGATGTGGAAACTAAATGTCCACAATTATTTTGAGCGCATTACATCATTCATTCTTTGAATTTAACACTTAAATCTATTACCTCTGATGTGACATTGATTAGAAGTCTTATTGAGGAGGTACACCATATCTGCAATTTTGTACAAAACCATACCAATGACCTCATAAAGAGTACACACATATATCATTGTTGGAGATTGTAGATACATGGTTTTCCTCCACATTAATCATGCATTATAGGTTGAGGGAAGTCAAGTTTTCTCTTAGGTCCATCGTTATTTTATATATTGTTCTTTTGGAAAAAGATAGATCAAGCTTCTTTAAAAATGGTCAAGGATACAATGCTAGATGATGATTGGTGGGAGAGACTAGATCTTACAACTAAGATCATGGACCCTACCATCGCTTTGTTTTGATTTGAAAACACAAACTAACCCCTATCATATATATATATTTTTATTTGAAGACATAGACCAATCTATCCGAGAAGAGGTTTATGAGGGGTGGGATTCCATGATTGTGTTCGTGAAGACCATTATTTAGAGAATGAGTGCCCTGAGTATGGAACTTCAATGAATACATTGGATATTATTGTTAGTAGGAAGGATAAAAATTGCACACCTTTGCATTACTTGGCTTACTCAATGAATCCAAAATATTATAACAATGACTGACTAAATGGTAGGCCTTCACATAGATTCGATCCTCACATGGATGGTGATATTTCGCAGGGGATGAAGGATGAATTTAGATAAATATATTAGGATATATAATACCTTGATGAGGTGGAGGAGGCCTTCGCAGATTTTTAGGGTATTTGGAGGTTATGATGTGCTTAGAGATAGCGGATACAAAGCCTTATGCTTGGTGGGAAACATATGGGACAATGTGATATCCCCAACCCAAGAATCCTCATAAAAATGCAATGTAAATATTTTGCAAAAATATCATAAAAAGGGTTGAGTCAAAAGGGACATAGATTCAAGAGTTAAGGGGATGACTTGCTTGTGATAGGGAATGTTTCCTTATGCAAGAAATTTGGATTGTTTGGGACAACCATTAAAGGATAGTACATGTATGTTTTAAATGGACTGTTTCTTGAATTAAAATGTTCTAAAAAGAAAAGTACATAGACCCATGTGTTTGAGAACCTTAACAAGGAAGGAGGACTGGAAAAATTTATGAAGACTAGACTGGGCAAGGCAATGAGGATGAGGATGGGATTCCTTGCACAACAAGGAAAAGCAACAGGGGAAAATAAGAAGTTCAACCTCATGGGTAGAATTTATTTGATCATTCCTCATTCACTCAGGTAAGAGAGAATCCATTGGAATAACATTCAGTAGGAAGAAACACAGAAGAGAAGAGAAGAGAAGTGAAGGGGATTTTTTTTTAGGTTCCTTGGAGGCTATGAGTTGAGATGCTAGTCTTTGGATCCCTATAACAACTTGGGTGTAACACCCTCCTCCCACATTTACCCAAGTTAATCAGCCCACTAGGGTAAACATGTGATGAGAGGATACTATGATGTGATTCAACTCCCCATGCATAGTTAAGGAAGTGGAACCAACCAAAGCAAACCAACCTGACCTTCCTCATGAGCTACAGACCCTTCAAGTGGAAACCAACCCTTTTAGGTGCTTAACCCCTAAGACAAATTGAAATTTTACTGATATAGACTCTTAGTTGCTTGCATGACAAGCCATCCATGCAATTTAGGCCTTCCATTCACTCCCATAACAAGGCATGCTGGCAACTATGGACTTTTCAAAGCTGTTCTGAGCCAACGACCCTGAATTATGTGCCACTTTTTAGGGCCAGGTCTCAGGCCACTCCCAAAAACTTCATGAAACTTTCAGAAATGATGAATAATAATGGAATAAGGCTACTAATACAATCACTGGTACAAGTACTTTATCTTACCCCTACTAGCCATGACAAACATTTTGTCAAACATGTCACAAGTATATAATCTACAGGAAAACACAACATTTTTGAGCATAGGGGTCTCATACTTATCTGAGATTCGTAAAGAAGCATTGATGCCTTATCACAATAGTTTAATTATCATATATTAGGTCATATATTCATTAGACATTCATTTTCTAATAAAAACATGATGAGAGCCATATATCAAGTCTTTCATAAAACATACCCATACCCAACATATAACCAACAAAAATAACAAGGATATAACAGCCATAAGAATCACATATGAACTAGTACATTTATACATGAAATATCAACGAGAAAGAGATCTTATTAATGAATGCATAAGCCAACCAAGTCTGGGACTTCCAAGAATGACCCAACCATAGATTGGGCTCAACCAAATCTTTCTTTCAGCCAATCATCCCCATGCCATATTCCAAGCATGAATGTGGGACTTAAAAGAAAACCAACCAGGGATTACTCAGGATTTACCGTATATCCCACCAAGGGATTCTTAGGCCTGAACCCTCATCAATACAACCAGGATTTGTCGTAATTCCCATTGGATAATTAGGCCCTAAACAAGCATGGATGCCTCCAAATCTCTCCACCTAAACCGTGAGGAATTGTTCCATCTCAACGTATTGGATTTACCATGTATCCTGCCATTATGGGTGAATTTATCCCTAGGCCTACAAGGTCACTACCCTTTGGGATTTACCATGTATCCCTCCATTTTCGGTTAAGAGATTCCTAGGCCCAATGAAGAGTATTCACCTTTGATATTTACCATATATCCCACCATTCACCAGTCAAGGATTCCTAGGTTCAATCGAGGTGTTCATAACTAGGCTTTACCATGTATCCCATCCTAGGATTCCTAGGACTTGTGAAAAATCCTGAGACCACCCCACTCAGCTTCAAATCCATCAAGAAATATAGCTCGACCAAATACAAGAGAACCCACCACACCATGGCTATCCAAAAATGGAAAGGCAAGGCTAAAGACCACTATCACACCTAACAAAACCCATGCCAATGACAAAAAGAGAACCAAGAACAGACACGCATGTACCCTGCATGCCACATCTAGTATGGATATCACACATGAAAATAGATACCTACAATTAATCACGTTGTAGATTCTTGAACCTGCTCTTCCTTGATTGATCTTTTCTTCCCATGCCTTCTTTTTCCTTCCTTTTCTTTCTTGATTCAATTCTAGAGTGCTCTAAGAATGATCTAAGTGTCCAAGAGTGAGAGAGAGAGAGCCCAAAACTAAATTGATAAAAAGGTACTAATTGATCCTTAGTGTTATAGCATCATTTATCACCTTTATATACTTGATTCTCTAAGTCATGGCTTTGGGCAGCCCTTTCCCTTTAGACTTGGTCCAATTATTAAAAAACATTATTTTAAATTGCATATGTGACTCCGAACTTCCAAAAATGTGTGCACACGTGGGTTCATCTATACCCAACCCGTGTCTATGATTTAAAATATGAAAGAAATATAAAATCCCTATTTTTTTGGCAGGATTTATGAGTTACACTGGAAGCCTACCTACAGGAGCTCGTGGCCTAACTGTATCCCAACTGAAAAATTGTTTTGAGGTGATATAAATACACCTCATGGGGAAGGCCTATGGGGAGAGAAAGATAGGATATTGACATTATATCCAATTAGTCCCTAATTAAGTCCGATTTATCCCTTTGCCTCCTACACTCCTAGTTTTAGGAAACCCATGTTTCCTCATAGAGATGTCCATCTCCTTTACATGGAATCCATATGTATGCATTTTAAAGAGGATTGTTGAGGCTTGTGTTGGACAGATCTAGAGGAAGGCTTCGCTTGGATTCGTGGACAAATCAGGTTGTATTCTTCCAGATTCTTTTACAGTCATCAATAAAGAAGCTCTGTCGTTTTCCTGATGTTATGATCTTAATGCTTTAATTCATGTTATAATCTAATGATATATGATTTCATATTTTTTATTTATATGTTTATATAATCTAACATCTATGTCATGAACATGATTTGAACCATTGCTAGTATATATCCTTTTCTTGAATGAGTTGTAGGTTTTGAAGCATTGGAGGAAGTAGAGGGTTTGGACCCTATGGGAACGACCTCAAATGTAGGACCTTTAGGTACTATTTCTTCTTCCTACTTTAGTAGTTTAAGTATTAGGAATGCTTGTTTTCTTACTTCTTGTTGGTGTATGCCCTTCGCTCTATTGGGGTGCTCAACCCATACCATAGGGTGTAGTATTACCGTAAAAAAATTTGTGACTCTGTTGGGGAATACATCTAGTATTTCCTAGTTTGGGTTGTTTCTTTCTTGATCTGGGCCTTCTTGTTTAGTTTCTTGTTTTTCTAGTATCTTTGACTTGTTTGTAACCTGGGAAAAAATTATGATATTTTGGATCAGACCTAAATTTTTTATTTTTCTTTACTGACTTTTCTATACACGAGTTTTAGTTTACACAGTCGCATATACATGTGCTTTTGTCCAAAGAAACAAGCATATACGATTGTTTCCTTTAGAATAGTCATGTATACACATAGGTCTGTCACTACACAACCGCGTATGCTTGCTTTTGAATGAATTTTTTAAATGATGAGTCAAGTAAAGGGTTTTGCTAGATTTTTCTTGCTTTTGTTTAGTCATTGATTGTCTAGGAAAGTTCTGCATGCAAATTTTCAGTTTCCTGTATCTCTTTGTGGAAAGACCTAGTCAACCTAGGGTTTTCTTTTGGTAAAGTGTTGGTTTCTGTGTTTGGGTTCAAGGCTTCTTAGTGAAGTTTTTGGCTATTATGAGTCTTTGGAACAGAGAATTGGTTTCAATTCGTTTATAACCTAGCCTTTACATTGCTTTGCCTTACTTTCTTTAAAGTTAGCGTTTTTTATTTTTTCTTGGTTTTTGAGAAAGTTTTTCTTGTAACCTTGAAAAGTTTTCTTGGTCTTCTTGAATTCCTTCTTATTTGTTGGAGTTTGTATGCTACTGTTCAGATAATTTTATTTGAATTTGTAGCCTATTTTCAATTTAAGTCTTATCATACTTATGATTTTTGTGGCTTGTGAAATTTGAGGTTATTTAGGTGAGTGGAGAGTTAACCTTACAAGGACACCCTGAATTTAAACACACAAGTTGATTAAAAGAGTGAAATACAGTGTCATGACGTTGATCGAGCAAGATCTTTTCTTCTGGGAGTTAAGCATGAGGGCGAGTGAAGGCAGGAAAGAGATATACCCCCTCCCTGACTTGTTGGATCCCAACCAAAGACTATTCCACCAGGTTGTCGATACGAACTGATGACCTTAGTTTCCTTTCCTAGGGGCCACATAGGTGATTGTGAGGGTGGGGAGGGGGGAATACCTGTGGTACCTGAGGCAGACATTGTATTACTCTCATTAGTACTTTTGGAGGGTGCCCTTGTGAAGCTTGGGTACTTGCACTAACAAAGGCTTTTGATTGGAGGTCAATGTAACTGTTTTGTTACCTTCGACATTAGGATTGGCCTGTAATTATCCCAAACTACCTTCAGAAGGTCCTTTATTTCCCTTTCTTGTATTTTTGTGTGTGGTCCTAATCACTCGGAGAAAAAAATACTTGAAAGTAGCTTGATTGATTATATTTTTAGGGACATTTGAGTGAATGCTCCTTGCTCCTAGATTTCCATAGCTTTATTTTTGAGTCTTTACAAGTTCTCATAATAATTAAAAGTGGTTGATTGACCAGTTCATTGGTCCAAGAGCCTTCATGGCCTCTCACCTGCGAGTGCAAAGCCTTCTTCTCGAAGGTGTAGGAGCAATTCTGCTGGTGATTTTCAATCAGTAGAAATGAACACATCATAGATTGATCCTCCGTATCATGCTATAGTTTCATAGGGTAGACCTATTGCAATTCATGATTTGGATAGGGATGCTCATGTACTTTCTAGGGTTCTCTTCCAGTCGGAAGACAAAGTTGAGGTTGAAGAGATTCTTGAGTCCACTGTGACTCCTTCACCTCTTCCTCCTAATTATCCAGATGTTCTATTATGCGTTGTGACCTTGACTCACAAGATGACAAGCCCTAGTTTGTATCATCCTTTTCCTTTGATGGCCACTGCTAAGAGCATGAATCCGACTATGAGTGCTACTAGTGAGCATACTCCTCTTTCAGTTCAACGATGAGTTACTATTGCTATATCTACTATCACTCCTAGTACTGCAATATTTAGATCTACCTCCATTCCATCTTCGAGTGGGGGCACCCAATATTTTTCTTCCCACACTAGTTCCTTCCCCTTTGGGATGGCTTCTAGTGCAATTCCCTCAGTTCCTTTATCCATCCCATCCATTATTTCCACAACTATGACCTCTATGGCTAGTGGTTCAGCCTCTTTTTAGGGTTTTCCTTTTGAAAGTGGTCATATACCTCATTCTAATCCTTTGTTAGGATATCTTCCTTTTCTGCTCAAGGTTAAAGTTATAATCCTTTTCAAGGATGAACTAACCCTACTTTTAGTGGTTTGGGAACCGGGAATCAATTTTATTTTGGTCAATAGGGGAACATGCCTTACTCCTCCATAAGATCCTTTCAGGATTATTCTCCCTTTGCTAATGCATGGAACCCTTACTATGAGCTCTCCTCTCTCTTTAATACTTCACTTGGGGGAAATATTCCTGGTTATGGTAACTTTTCAGCAGGGTTTGGTCAAACTCTGAATTTTTTTGGACCACAAGATTTTCCTTACGGTTCAGTTTCTTCTATGAGCAATCCTTGGCAACCTTGTGCCTATACAAATCCAGGATATTCTTTTCAAAATGTTGGGAATCCTTCTCATAGTGGGTGGAATTCTCAATCTCCTCTGCGCTTACCATTCGTAGCAACCCTAAATTCACCAAATCTATCAAAATTGACGAATGATCGAATCTGATATAATCTTACATGGCCTCTGGTTCCCACCAAACTTCCATCGAATATTCCAAAATTCAAAGGAAAGTATTGGGAGGATCCAACTTACCATATAATAACATTCCATTTATGGTGTTCATCTAACTCCCTAATTGACGATTCAATTAGGTTGAGATTGTTTCAATGCACCTTAACTGGAAATGCTACTAAATGGTATATAGAGCTTAATGGGGGTACCTTTGCTTCCTTTGGTGAATTGGCTACTATGTTTTTGAACCATTTTCAGTTACCCATTTGATATGATGTCAAAACTAAGCTATTGGATAGTTTCCAATAGGATAAGGCAACTCAAATTTCTGACAATATTCAGGAATGGCAAAGAAGGAAGAGGCTCATCAAAACTTATATTCCTAATGAATTCCTTCTCGAATGGTTTTTAAAATACTTGCAACTTGAAATTTCTAAGGATGTATCGCTCTCCGGAGTATTCACCGAAGAACAAGCTCTCTTTAGAGCCGAACAATTAGAACTTATATATTCTCAGTCTAGGATTCTTGAAAATATTTTTCCTGTTGCTCCTCGATCCAAGGTCAATTTAGCCAAACTGAAGCCAATTCCCCATGTATATGGGATTGTTAAATCAATCAATAATAGCATGGCTAACTTGATAAGTCAATTGTTGTAGTTGTCTTTACAAACTACTTCTTTGATTCAAGCATCGCCGTCAGTGCCTATGCCTTCTCAACCTTCATCTATTAACACTACCCAATCTTCTAAACCCAAAGGAAATTATCAATATGATGGGAAGAAAAAGGGACATGGTAAGAATAAAGATAAGGATGGGAAGGGTAATGAGAATAAACCCAGTAATAATACTAGGGAGGGTAAATAGAGTCCAAAAATAAAGTTAAGTTTCCTTGAAAATTTTGCAATGGAGACATTTAACTCATCTTATCCCTAAGATTCAAGATTCTTGGTGCTTATTAGTGCAGTGTGGTTCTTCTAGCTCCTAGGACGTTCTAACTAACCCTTTTCCCCAAGGGTAGCAAATGTTTGATGGAACGAATCCTAATATTGGAAACCCCACAAGGGGCAACCAGGAGGGGGAAAATCCATCGAATGTATACATGATGAGTTCTCATGTTGATGTTGCTACAAGATCACATGATTATGGTGAACCAGAATCCTCTAAGGCTAAGGCCACTCTCGATGTTCCAGAGCCACTCCATATTGAGAGGCCTGTAGTTGAGTCTATACCTCGGATGCTGAAAGGCTCTACAAAATGTTCGACAATTAACCCTAATGCTAGGGCTGCCCATAACTACTCCATTGTTGAAGATCTTGCTCAAATCGTTTGTGTGATGTTTGCGTTAGAGGTACTCCATTCGTGTCCATCACAAAGGAGTGTGCTACTCACTATGATTGGGGTAGTAGATCCGAGAAACTCTCTTATTGTTACATTTAACATGTCAAATATTAAGAATAGACTCCCTCATCACATGGATTTCCAAATTAATTCTACATATCGAAATATCAATATCTTTTGAATTGTAGTTAATGGGGTAGATTCCACATGTGTCATGTCTATTGCATGTTGGAAAACTATAGGATCTCCTCAAGTTGTTCCTTCACCTACTCTCTTGACTGAATTTGATGGTCATTCTCACAGGCTTCATGGAATTATTCTAGCCTTTCCTGTCCATGTTGGGGGCAAGGTGGTCAATATCGAGGTGGAAATAGTTGATGCAAATTTGGATTATAATATTCTATTGGGACGAAATTGGATTTATGAAATGGATGCCATTGTTTCATGATTATTTCATATCTTATGCTTTCCCCATGAAGGGATAATTGTTACTGTTGATAAGATGGAATATTCTCCAAAAGAATCCAATGCATCCTCTAATTCCTCCGTTCCCTTAGTGAATAATCCCAAGAAACATAATGAGAATTTAGGAGTCGGAATGTATTCCTCATTGATGGGTACCTTTCATCTTCCTTCTCCTATTGCTCAAATAAATTCCATTTCATCATCCAAGGCCCCTTCTCAATGGGAGTTCTTCAGAAATCATTATTTTTCTTATCCTTGGCCCTTACCTTCATCTGCCACCACATTAGAAGTAGGTAAAGTGAGTGGAATGACATATCCTATGTCTGTAGTTGAAATTCCTTATCAATTTATAGTTACTACTGTAGATTATTATCCTACTCCTCTTAAACCAGAGGATTTGGATGGAGATGTGGCTTCGGCTTGGACTCTTGACTCTACTTCTTCTATGGACTGCCTTCCTACTATTTTTCCATCTAAGGAAGCAATCCTAGAAGTAATGATGGTATAGAGAGATTTTGGGATGATCTGCATCAACAGTCATATTTTCTCCCAGACTTGCGTGAAGTAGAATCAAGTTTGTCTAGTCCTTCATCGGGTGATGTTCACACAATTTTAAACCCTTTGGCTCCAACACAGGTTCTTGTAGAAGGTAACATGTCTATCATTTCAGAAACTATTCCAGTGAACATCTCCATGAACCCTAATATAATTGAGAACGTTTTCATCATAGCCAAATGCTCCCTTGAAGAAATTCAAATATATACTAATCTTTTTAAAGAGTTCCATGATGTCTTTCCTTGGTATTATGAGGAAATGTGTGGAATTGATCCAACAATAGTCCAACATGAGATCAAGACTTACATGAATGTGAAGCCTATATGGAAAAATCTTTAGCTGGTAAACCCTAAGAAAGTGATAGTTATCAAAGCCAAGGTTGAGAAGCTACTTAAGGTAGGTTTCATATGCCCCATTTCGTTGACTGAGCGAGTCTCGAATCCAGTCCTGGTTGATAAAAAACAAGGAAAAATCTGCTTATGCATATACTTTAGGGATTTAAATAAGGTTTGACCAAAAGATAATTTCCCCACACCTTTTATTGATCAGATTATTGATGAATGTGCGGGAAATGAGATATTATCCTTCATGGATGGTGTCTCAGGTTATAATCAAATTACTATCTGTCTTGAAGATCAGCATAAGAAAACTTTTATCTACCACTAGGGTATTTTTTCATACAAAAAGATGCCTTTTGGCCTTAAAAATGTCGGACCTACTTTTTAGTGGGCCATGTCCTACGCTTTCCACGATATCAAACATATCATAAAAGCTTATTTGGGTGACCTCGCTACTCATTCTCGAAAGAGAATTGATCATCCTCATCATCTTCGATTAGTTTTTGAGTGATGTTGTTTTTATAAAATCCAGTTGGATCCGAATAAATGTGTTTTCGCTGTCACATCGAGTCGATTATTGGGATTCATAGTATCTACTGAAGGGATTCATGTAGATCCTTTCAATGTTGAGGCAATACTTTAGTTGCCTCCCCCGTCTACCATCTGTCAACTTCAAAGTCTCCAAGGAAAAGCCAATTTCTTGAGGAGATTTATCGTCAATTACGCTAAGATTAAAAAGGGATTTATGAGATTGCTAAAGAAAGGAGTTCCATTTTGGGATGATTTTGTTCAATTCTTGTTCGATGCTTTGAAAAAAGGATTGACCTTTGCTCCTTTACTGATTCCACCTGATCATAACAAGGATTTCCTCTTATAACTCGTTGGGGCAGAATCAACCATTGCTATGGTTCTAGCTCAGGAAGATGATGCTATCCATGAGCACGTGACTTAATGTCTGAGATGAGGTTTGGTAGGTCCTGAATTACAATACTCTCCTGTAGAGAAATTAGCTTTGACAACTTTTCATGTTGTCTAGCGACTTAGACACTATATTATGCTTAGAAAAACTTTTTTCTTGGCGGTTGTCAACCCATTTTAGTTTTTCTCAATAGTTGAGTGATTGGGGGAAAATATAACAAACGGATTGTTATTTTACAAGAATTTGATCTACAGTTCTTGTCAGCCAATTCTAATAAATCGTTAGTATTTATGGAATTAATCTCAAAGTTCCCTTGTGAAGAAGAATGGTTTATGAGGAATCATTCCCTAATGAGCATATTTTCCTTATTTCTTCACAAGATCCTTGGTATTGAGATATTATAATATATCTTTAGACTTTGAAGTTTACTCTCACTTTTTCAAAGGATGAGTGAAGAAAATTGTGTCACTTAGCGAAAAGTTATGTTATTATCTGTGACACTTTATATCGTTGCAAGGTTGATTCAATCCTTAGACGTTTCTTAACCTTAGAAGAAGCTGAGTCAGTGTTGAATGATTACCACAATGGAGCTTGTGGTGGTCATCTATCTAGGCTTGCTACAACCCAATAAATTCTACGTGTAGAGTATTTTTCGCCTTCGATTTTCAAAGATTGTATTGAAGCGATGAAGAAATGCCATCCTTGTCAGGTTTATTCTTGGAGGATATGCGCTCATCCAGCTCCTCTCTTTCCTGTTATTACCATCGGTCCGTTCATAAAGTGGGGCATTAATTTTAAAACTTGTAACCTATCTTTAGCAAAGGGTCATAAGTATATTATTGTAGCAGTGGACCACTTTACTAAGTGGGCCAAAGTTATGCCCACTATTATGAATGATGGTGAAACATCAGCCCTGTTTCTTTTCAACCAAGTCATTGCTTGCTTTGGTATTCCAAAGGAGATTGTCATTGACCATAACAGTCATTTCTAGAACAAGATAATGGTTTAATTGGCTCTCAAGTTGGGTTTTCGGTAGGAGAATTCATCTCCTTACTATCCTCAGGTCAATGGTCAGGAGGAAGTCGTGATTAAATCCCTGAAAGTTATCCTACAAAGGAAAATTATTTAAGGCTCGATCCAATTGGTATATCATGTTATATCATGCACTTTGGGAATACTAGATGTCGGTTAAGGCTGCTATGGGTTTCACTCCTTTTCAACTAGTTTATGGTTTGGAATCGATCTTCCCTATAGAATGTGAAATTCCTTCTCTTAAATTAGTTGTAGAACTTCTTCTAGACACTTCTAGTCTTGAAGAACACCTTGTTTATTTGGAACGTATTGACAAGTAGTGGTGAGATGCTGCCCCAATTAGCGAAGCTCATAAAAAGAGAGTGAATGTCCAATATGATAAGGTTGTGCATCCTAGTGTTTTCTCTGAAGGTGACCTTGTCCCGGTCTATGACTAAGACAAAGACACCTTAGGGGAAGGTAACTTTAAACCCATGTGGTACAGTCCTTTTATTGTTAAAAATGTCTTAGAAAAGGGTGCTTACGAATTGGTTGATTTTGACAGAAACGAGTTGTCAGAGCCCAGAAATAGGCTCTATCTTAAAAATTATTATGTTTAGGATTCTGCCTAGCACTTGCTTGGTTGTAGATATTGTATATATTTATGCATATATGTCTATAGGGTTCATAATGATATCGATATTTTTGATCTGCTTTGGCAGGTATTAATGGATGATCCGATATATCTAGGGTTCGCCAATGGTGGTAGTCGACATACTTGGAATTTGGCTTCTGCGGCTTGGGTGATTTACTATCGATCCGGTCAGTTGTTGGTTTCAAGAGGCATATTTATCTGCCATGATTCAAATAATGTTTCTGAATATACTAATGTGGTTAACTTACTATCTAAAGCAATATCTCTTGGTATTGATTCGTTAGTAGTATACTTGGATTCACAACTAGTAGTTTCTCAGTTAAACAATATCTATTGTGTGAGAGATCCTTATTTATATTGCCAATTTATGAGAGTGTGTTTATTACAAATATCATTTAATTTTATCACATTTATTCATATTCCACAATCATAAAGCTCATTTGTTGATTCCATAGCTAATCAAGCATTAGATTGGCATATTAAGCATTCATGATATTAAAAATAAAAAATAATAAAAAATCATCTATATATATGATAATCACATCATGAAATTCTCTATATATAGATAAAAGTTTTATGTTCAAAATATTATACAAAATAAGGACAAAATGTCCTACAAAAGTAGGGCTTAAGCCCAATCATGTCTATCAAAAATTTGGACATCTCTAATCTATATATATGGGTCCAGCCTCGGATGTGCATGTCGGAAGAAGATGATGGTAGTAGCCACCCGTCAGAAGAGTGCACCCAATCTTGTGGTTCTACTACCACGTGTCTCTGCATAGCTTTTGGTAGATCCTCTATCCCTGCCATAGGTACTTGGTGAGTCAATCTCTCGAAGTTCCTATGTACGGTATGGAGGAGTCTCTCAGTCTCAACTGAAGCACTCTATGCATCTCTTCCATGATGCCTATGCCTGGGCAGATCCTCAGGTCTTACCGGTCCCACATCTATATCATGATCAAACAATTTTGTAAGACTTTTTGTCTCATAAAAAATAATTTCAATTCATAATTTTTGAAATAAAAAAAGATCAAATAACTTTAAAAAATTAAAAATAATTTTACCAATGGCACCCCATGTACCGTTAGGTGAATCATTAGATCTGGATCCGCTCTAAAGTCCATGTCTACATAGGGGTAGTCTTGTTGGCAATGACTTGTTGTTCCCAAGAAAGGAAAAAATCTTCATCAAATGTTGTTTTAGGGACCTCACCACCCCCTAGTCTCTTCATCGAGTCAACCCATCTACCTATCCGTGGATATCTTGGGTTGCTGATGGTAGAGATAACTTTGGGTTGGAGTCCTGGTAGCCTCTCAAAGAAGAAAGTGGAAAGGATGGTACCATAACCAAAATGTTTTGTATTACTCCTTTTAATAGAAGTGAGTTGTTTTTTCATATTGATTTGGAGGTTTGTACACAAATCAAAGATTGTGGTGAGGCAATCGACTACTAGGCTCATTGTAACACATGATGCTTGATGCCATGAATCTAATCCTGCTACCCTCATAATGGTAAAAAGGAGAATTATGGGGGGAAATCTCTCCACATTCTTCATTGGGATCTGTGTCCAAACCTTCTCATTATTCCCGGCACAATATATGTGAATGTAATCATCTATGCTGAGTCTTCCTCAGGCCTTCCCTTGCAAGTTAACTGGCTCTCCTATCCGGGAAACTCTAGTGATGAAGTAGATACCTGCTACTTCAATTCGAAAGGGCATTCGATCAATCATAAAAGCATCCTCTTCTGGATCTCATTAATTAACAAGCATCTCCAGCAACCTTGTGTTGGTTTTCATATATGGCATTTTGAAAAATTTCAATAATCCACACCCTCTTAATGCATCTAGTGCTAATGGATCATTCATTACCTCATTGTCCACTACACTGTTCTCTCTTTCCTTCCATGTGATAGTCATTGTGCAATTCAAGCAATTTTATCCATTAAAATTCATAATTTAAAGATTTTCAGTACGCACACGCGGGTTCATTTCATACACAGTCACATATAGGGCTTACTCATAGGAGACTTTTATATGCCCAACCTACGTACGCACAGAGTAAAAATCTAAAAACAAGATTCCTACGGTAAAATTCTTGAAACAATACTTGAAATGCATAAAAATTCATCGAAAGATTGAATTTGAGGATTACCTGGAAATTTGGTAACTATTTGAGCCGAGAAATAGGATGGACTGTGGTTACTGGTCTTTTCTCCAGAGTACTTTCTCTCACTTGTTCAAAACACAAATGAGGTTTATTGAGCCAAAAGGTATATTTATAACTTGTAATTTCAAAACTTTTTAAAACCCAATTTTACAAAGTTTATGTTTTATTTTTAAATTTTATAAACTTTGTGACCTTTTGGCTTTGAGTGTTGGAATAGGTTGTCTTTCAAGTTAAGTTGAAGACTTTTATATTTTTTCTACCACTTCAATTCCATGACCGCTGACCCATCATGGCAGGTATCATTTTCGTCACTGGCATATAGGTTAGGGAAGATCACATTTTCCTTGCATTATGCATTCCAACCTCCATACTGTAATATGTTTCCATAGTTTTGAACCCATTATGTTATCTTAAAACCATTTTCACTCGTCGAATTATAAAATCATGACATGATGGTAGAGCCTTCCTTTACATGTGCTTCCTAGTTAGATCCTTGTTGACATATGTTGCCCATGCTGCAAATATTTAGTAGGCTCGGGAGTCCTCTTTATTATTTCCATGACTTTTGTGATGACGCTTCATTATTCTTCTTCTTCACTATATTTCTAGCTTTATACCCTAGAGGATTCCACATGTTGATTTGTACTGCTCCATTGCGTGTTGACTATTTGTACCTTTTGGCCTTAAGCCAACTTCACTTCGACTCATGTATAAGCCACTTTTTGACCATTTCTTTCTGCAAAATCAACCTTGCAATCACTTAGCCTCTACAACTTGACAGCTTATGCCTGTGGAAAGAACATTCCTTTGACTTTCATTGACCACTTTCATCACCTTGCATTGAGCATAGGAATGTTCCCCTCCCAGGAACTAGCGCATCTGTATCTGGAGAATCATTCTTTCCACTATACCATAGGCATTCTTTATTATTTTTCAATATTTCCAAATATGAAAAGTAAAAAAAAAGGTTATATATTCCAAAAGGAGCAGGAACAGAACTTTACTTCCATAATTGATGGCAGCAAGAGTCAGTTGTGTCGCCCTTGAACAAAGCACTCAAAGCAAGTCTTTCCTGCATCGATATGGCCTTTATTTTGACTTAGGAGAGCCATAACCTTATTAATAGGTCAGTACTCCTCTAGTTGGTAATCTATTCCAATCATATGGAGAGTTCGTTTATGCCTCCTACATGAAAAACTTATAAAAAGTTATCATATGCTACCATATAGTCACATTTGAGTCGTGCTTTTGTACAAGGGATGTAAACCTGAGTCGACCTTTTTGTGGTGTCTCTTGACACATATTCAGTAGGCCATACCTAGTCTATAAAAGTTATGTTCAGTATCACATCAACTATTTGGTGCTTTTCTTGTGCTGGTTAAGAAGGTCTCCATTGACTTCTTGCTGGTGGGACTTCTCTTATCGACTTCAACAAATTGCTCTGATAGTAAGTCTAGAGCCATACCTTGGCCCTATTTCCATCATTGATATGTGAATTTGTGCTCAAAATTGATTAGTATCACCGGTCTTTGACTGAGTGGCTTCCCTTTTGTTTGACATCAGCTTACATTATCACACATTGGGATTCGTGAAGTACCTTGGTTTCCATTTGACGCTATTGGTGGATTCCTCACCTCCATGATAGATTTCATTATTGGTTGGTTCAATAGGTTTTTGTCGTGTGCTAGACACATCTTGGGTATGCTGAAAATGTGCTTCGATATGGTTACTTCAAATTTCTTCATTCGATTCCTTCCACATTATTGACCTATGGGTTACATTCTCGCTGGATTGATGTTGTATGCCCTAATTCCTTCATTCCAACATATATTTTCTTATCGACTCTTGCTCATTTCTCTGGGAATAAGATTTAGAGTCCTTTCTCAGTTCCTTAGGGTTTGCAATCATTAGTGGCAGTCTCCTTCACTATCGAAAATGAGAATACATCAATGTCTCCTGATTGATAGATTCTCTCAAGTGTTTGACTTCAACTCATTTATTCACACTTGTTAGATCATAGTGAGGTACCTTGAATCTCATCATTATTATCGGTGAGTTGTCTCACGTTTGTTAATGGTATACATAAATGACTAGTAATCAAGCGATTTATCACATGGTCGACTTCAACTCATTTATTCCCATAGTGTAGAAATGTACCATGGTCATCGGTGAAGACCACGAGTTTCATCAACATTTCATGGTTCACTTGTCAGTCCCTCCACTTTAATTCTAGTGATACCATCCACCCTAGATGTTTTTGTTGGCTTAAGGGGGCCTGACCCAGGTTAAGAGTTATTTGCGCCAACCAAAAAAAACCAAAATGCTATCCCTTTCGGTAACAACCTACATAACGTAGGCTACAGTCTCACCCAAAGAAGTATTGGGGGATGTTAGAACCAGGTTTCTGCATCTAGGGACCATGTGTATTCGTAATCCCTTGTAGCTCAGATCTGATTTCACATAGATCTATCCTTCCTAAGATCTATTATTGTAACTCTATTCAACTAACCTCCTTTGCAAAGGGATACGATCATGCTTATACGATCTACCTGACTTGAACTGTTAGTAACAGATCTACTTCAATATCTTCGCTGAAACAGTTCATCACACTTTTCATGCACGAATATTAAACATTTAACAAATTCGCATAGAGAATATACTTTATTTCATAGAAATAGATCATTAAGTGATAATTCATATGCGTAATAGAATTAAGAACAAGGCACAGATACAACAGATTCGATCCAAAACCAATCTTTATTAGATTCAACATTCAAGTTATAGACTATTCCACCCCACCCAGTTGTAGAGGCCCGCGCACTCAGTTGCGGACTTGCCAAGGTCTCCGCTCATTCAACTGCAGGAGCCTTCCCCTTTCACCTAAGTACATGAAAACATAGTTTCCCTGCCTGAAAATTTTTCCCTTAAACTTGTCTTCACCAAAATTTATTCTCCTATACTCATTATGGTTCAAATATTTATAGTCTTTATAATACAATACCATGGCCCGCAACCTATGGGTGAGTCTCAAAACCATACTATCACTTACCCATACAAGGGGCTAAATCCCATTTGACTCTTACTTAGTTGTGCACTCCACTTCCACATCTCGTGGAGACATTACATTATTTACAAAAATTTACTCAAAAATTGATTAAATTAACCCAAAATTGACCTTAGGGATCATATCCCAACAGTTACAGTTCGTCACAACAACATCTTATATGTTGGCACCCAAGTTGCATGAAATACCATTATTCCACTTTTTGACTTGGTACCTTTGAGGATCAATTATGTGGCTTTAGTGATCAGATATCTACTTGAGCATCATTTATCAATTCTTCTATATGTGATATCGTGACATGGCCTTGATATGTACTTTTGCGGCTATGATTAGATGATCCACTATGTATTTCTCAGTTTCCTTTGTACTTGTGTACATAATGGATCCGCTCTACACTTGATATGCATACATTCTTTACTATATCTGAGCATGGGTATGCTCACCTCATATATGAGCTTTCTTTATGATCTCTTCCACTCGTTTGGCAGGCTAGAATCTGGTGATCTCCTCCCAAGTCCTCACATGATTCTTTCTATACACTTAATATATTTTTGTCATCATATACCTCTTCTGACCTCATATATTAGGGGGCATCTGTTATAGCATCATTTATCACCTTTATATGTTTCATGCTCTGAGTCATGTCCTTGGGCATCCCTTTCCCTTCACACTTAGTCCAATTATTAAAAAACATTATTTTAAATTCCGTACGTGACTCTACCCTTCCAAAAATGCGTGCACACGCAGGTTCAGCTATACCTAACCCACATATATGATTTAAAATATGAAAACAATATAAAATCCCTATTTTTTGGGTAGGGTTTATGAGATACACTGGAAACCTACCTACAGGAGCCTGTGGCCTAACTGTAACCCAACTGAAAAAAAATGTTTTGAGTTGATATAAATACACCTCATGGGGAAGGCCTAAGGGGAGTGAAAGATAGGGTATTGCCATTATATCCAATTATTCTATGATCAAGTTTGATTTATACCTATACCTCCTACACTTCAAACTATAGGAAAGCCTTGTTTCCTCATAGAGGTGTCCATCTTCTTTATATCACATTGTATGCATTTGAAAGAGGATTGTTGAGGCTTGGTCTGGACAGATTCGGAAGAAGGTATCTCTTGGAGTCGTGGATGAATCAGGTTGTATTCTTCCACATTCTTTTGCAGTCATCAATAAAGAATCTCTATGTTGTTCCTAATGTTATGATCTTAATGCTTTAATTCATGTTATAATCTAATGATGTATGATTTCATATTTTATATTTATATGCTTACATGATATAACATGTATATCATGAACATGCTTTGAACTACTACTAGTATATATGCTTTTCTTGAATGAGTTGTAGGTTTTGAAGCATTGGAGGAAGCAGAGGGTTTGGACCCTACGGGGATGACCACAAATGTAGGACCTTCAGGTACTATTTGTTCTTCCTACTTTAGTAGTTTAAGAAATAGAATTGCTTGTTTGCTTTCTTCTTATTGGTGTATGCCCTTCGCTCTATTAACATGCTTAACCCATACCCTAGGGTGTATTATTCTCGTAACACTGAGAAGCATTTCTATTAATAAGGCCTCTATTTTCATCAATTTTCCATTATTTTCCTTCATTTTCCTCGTCACATGCAACTTATGACCTTTCACCTACCTTTTCTCCTAATTTCCATTATTTTCATAAATAAAATGCCAATTAATGCCTCATGCCTTTCCAAAGACTTTTATATTGACTTTGCCAATTTCCTTAGCCATAATAAATCAAATTAACACCCACACTGTGATGTTTTTCCCAACATTCAACTCAGTGTATGTGTCCCGTGACCTTGGTCTTATATTTTTTTCATTAATTTTTTACTAGGGTTGTTACAGAACCCTCCCCCTCGGGGTAACATTGTCCTCAGTATGCAATGACACCTACAACTAGCAAGACTACTGAGAATAAAATCATATTGTTCATGAAGATTTAAACTTAGATTGATGTAGTATTTACAATGATCAAACTACTGAGAATAAAACCAATATGAAAACATAACAACATGACAGCCATACTGCTTATTGGAGCTTTAAAACACAACTCATGGTGATATTTACATCCATATACATATGTACATATACCAAAATATCACACCAAAGCATATATTAAAAACATTCACTCAACCAGTGAATATAGAAGGGTACATAACCCACATCTAATCCACCATATCCAATGTAGATTCATTGGGCCCAATGTGTTTCCACTGCAATTTAAGCTTCTTGTTTTCTTGGTTTTGCAACATGAGCATCCTTTTATGCAATATTGACTGAGGTTCTAGTTGGACTTATCCATCTGGCTCCACCTGCAATACAGACTAGTCAATCACATGATCAACATCTTTAACATACTTCTTAAGCAAGGAAAAATGGAAAACATCACGAACTTTCACTCTTAGAGGTAGTGCAAATCGATAGGATACTGGTCCAATCCTTTCAAGAATCTTGAAAGGTCCACAAAATCAAGGTGCCAACTTGGCACACAATCCAATCCTCAAGGAGATTTTATTGGGTTTGATGCACAAATACACTTGTTCCCCAACCTAAAACTCCTTAAACAACCTATTTTGATCTGCATAACTTTTCAGTCTATCATGTGTTTCCTTTAGATTCTTCTTGACTACCTACATTTCCTATTCCATCTCTGCCAACATATACGGTCAATTCAACACCCTATTAACTGAATCACTCCAACCGATATGAGTATTACAACTCCACCCGTAGAATGCCTTGAACAAACTCATCCTCAGTCAATCCTAATAACCATTATTGTATGAAAATTAAACCAATGTAAGGTACTCCTCCCATCTCCTCTATTGATACATCACATACATCCTCAGCATGTCCTCTAATATCTTATTGACCCTCTCTATTTCTCCATTTGTTTGTAGATGATAAGCTACATTGAAGGTTAAATCTATCCCAAAACCTCCAAACAAATCATTCCAAAACTTGGAAGTAAACTTAGCATCCCTGTCCAACACAATCTTCCTTGGAACACCATGTAGCCTCACTACATCTTTGATGAATGCTTGTCCCACATCACTAGCTGAATAAGTAGATTTTACTCTAATGAAGTGCACTACATTTTTCAACCTGTCTACCGCAACCATGATGGAATCATGTTTTCTCTATGTCCTCAGAAAACCTTTGATAAAATCCATGGAAATGACCTCCCACTTCCACTCTAGAATCATAATTGGCTGTAGTAGTCCACCTAGATTCTTACACTCCACTTTCACCTACTGACAGTCTAAGAATCTAGCCACAAACTCTACCACTTCCTTCTTCATATTTGGTCAATGATAAAACTTCTTCACTGCTGTGAATGTATTCTAGTATCTTGAGTGACCTGAATATGGCTTTTCATGAAAGTCTCACAAGATAGTTTTCTTGACCTCATTGTTGTTTGGCACATATATCATATCCCTAAATCTGATAAAACCATCTATTGTAAGACAAGAGTCCACATCCTGCTCACATGTACCCTAGTGTAATATGTTCATAAGCTCCATGTACTTGTCATCATGTTGTCCTTCCTGAAATATCTGATCATGTAAGCATGTCCCATAGGAACTCATAGCTGATATGTGATTCACCTGTATCCTCCTGCTTAGAGAATATGCAACCCTATTCTCCTTACCTTTAATGTACTTGATCTCAAATTCAAAATCAATAATCGTGGCCAACCATATAGCTTGCATGGCATTCAGATTCAGTTGGTCAAACAAGTATCTCAATCCACTTTGATTGTTCATCAATACGAACCTCTTGCCAAGAAGATATTTCCTCCACATATTCAATGCAAGCATGATCACAGCCAAATCAAGATCACGTGTTGGATAATTCTGGTCATGCTCATTCATTTTTTGTAACTAATAACACACTATCTATACTTCCTTCATTAAGTTATTAACTCCACCAAGTCCTCTCTTGCAAGCATATGTACATACTACAAACTATTTGTCTAGATATGCAATCTTTAAAACTGGAGCATTTGTCAATAACTACTTCAATTGCTCAAAATTGGATGCACATTATTTTGTCCATTCAGATTTCTTACCTTGCCTCTACAGTGACATAATAGAATATGCAATGCGATAGAAATTCCTAATGAACCTCCTATAATAACCTGCAAGGCCCATAAATGATATTACCTCATCCACATTTCTAGGAGTTGCCCACTCCATGATAGCCCTTATATCTTCTAGATCAACTGCTATGCCTTCCTTGGAAACAATATGTCCCAAGTAATGTTCCTTTGTCTGAAAGAACTACATTTACTAATATTGGAATACAACTAATTCTCTCTCAGTAATCTCAATATCATTGCTAAGTTCTTGACATGTTCTTCCTCATTCTTAGAATAATATATCAAGATGTCATCAAGGAATACAACAAAAAACTTGTCAAGATAAGGACATATTGAAATTATGCAACTGTGGTTAAATTACACTTTGGATATCTCACCTAATGGAGATAATTATTTCATTGAATTCCTCTTTTCTAGAGGACCAAGATCGACCTAAATATCACTCAAATTGGATAAGGGAAAGTGTACTTACGAAGAAAATCCCACATCTGCATATTTGATAAGGTCAACCCTAAAGCAAAGTGGACCACCTTGAAAGGCTATAAATACAATTTCCCTCTATCTCATTTAGAGATAATGATGAGACACTCTTCTATATTGTTTTTTGGCTCGCATAGGTCTGAGGCTTGTCCGTGGACGAGTAGGTTCACTATGAGGAGAAATTACAGGGCTTGAGGTTCTCATCTCTAATTTATGGTTTTGGGCCCCAGTTGTAAGCACAACACAAGATGAATTTGACCCCAGTTATTCACACAGAATCTCATCCATGTGACTTGGGCCTTCTAGTTACATAGATAACTCTCCATCCATGCAACTGGAGGTTTAGGATTCTCGCAGTCTATATATGACCCAAGTCGCTCACATGTCAGGCTTAAGGAAGAGATTTGGAAGCTAAAATCTCTCCCACATCACCTCCTCCATACGACTGGGACCTAAAAGATGAAATATCTATCTTCCTAAGGTTTCTCTCAATGACCGCAAGGTTCAAGAGTTGATTATACATTGTTGGGTTCATTTCATTGATGTTATAGTTGTTTTGTTGGTTAGTTGCACAGATGAATATATGGATCATTGTACTCTCTTTTTCTAAATCATTTGATGATTATTTAATAAGAAGAATAATTTGAAAGGGTTTTCTGCATAGTGGGTTTTGCTTGGTCTCCAACCAATTTTGGTGTTTCTATGTGTGAATGTTTTTCTTCTATTGTTTATTTATGTTTTGTTGTATTGATGATGATGTTATTGTTCTTTCTACATAGTTTCATATGCTTCTGAATAATGATGAAAACCCAAGTAATGTTATGGGGTGAAGTGTTAAAGAAGAAATGTAATTATCAAATAAAAAAAAAAAAATATAGTCCTATGAAAAATTAACAAGGATTCAAAGTTAGGCTAAATAAAAGTCATGGAGATCACCCCTATGGAGGCACCTTTGATGGAAGAAAGAGAGTATGGAGGAGACCTAAAATAATTCTAGGGTTTGAAGATAAACTTAGGCAATTTGTGTCTTAGGGTTTAATGGATATCATGAGGTGAGGGTTTGAGAGAAACCATAGTTTATGGCAAAGATTTGACACATGTAATCTAGAAACCCTAGCATGGTCAAAGTGAATATGTTCAAGAACTTGTGTCAAATTCGATGGAGCCCTAGATGGGATAGTGTCTAGTAGGCCTGGTTGTTGATAAAGTTAATTGAAAGCAACATTGTTATGTGGACAATGGAAAGTTATGGCTCTTGAAATTTTCTTCAATAGGGAGAGGATTACCTCTCATTAAAGATAAGTATTTCTCGACTTATGATGCTCCTTTATGTGACTCTTTACATTTTTCTAGACTCATAGATTTGATTATTGTCTTGATCATTACTTACACTTCCTGCATGTATATTTGAGTATTTTGATGCTTCTAACCTCCTTGATGAGATTACATAAGAAGATATTTCTTAAGGATCATTTGAGATGCAGGAAAGAAAATCTAGAGCTGAAAAAGGTAAAGAGGCACTTGATGAAAAGATGACAAAGTGATAAAAACTACCTATGTCGCATGAAAAGGTGCACATGTATTTGAATACTTCAAGGTATGCAAGGTTATTGTTTCAATATTATGTTTCAACTATAATATTGGATGGAAAAATAAGCCCTAAGGTTTGATGAGTATGTCCACTTCTAAAATGTTTCATACATTCATGAAAGTAATTTGGATTCATGATTCTTGTGATGAAATGGTGCACTTGATATTGAACAAGTATCTTACCTTCTAGACATAATGAACTTCTTGATTCTATGAGGTTACTTAATGTTAATCTTTGATATAGTGGCATACTTGATGTTTGGGTAACATATATCATTTTGAATATCTTGATCCCATAAATAAAGTTAGCACCTTGATTCTAGTAGATGGTAACTTGACCCTATTTGTTTGTAGCATGGTAGCCACGATGAGAGAAGTGCAACATCGATATTGATATTAATGATCCTTTGTTGACCATGGTTATGTTTTGATGTGTTTAGTAATTATGGAATATGGTAAAATTGAATGTCATGACTTGATGGATTGAGTTATGTGACAAAGAAATAATGCATGTGATCGTGATTCTTGAATTTTACTCCTATTAGCTCTTTGACTCTAACCCTTGACGACAGATTGATGTCATGATAAAGTAGCTAATGATAACATAATATAACCATGATGAATATGTGATATAGTCTAACTTTATGATCTAACAGATCCGTTGATACATGATATCATTATAGACAGGTTGATTGCATGAATGAAGATTATTGGAGTGGATTCCCGTTTAGAGGGAGAATATCTCTATAAGAGCCTTATTCCTATTACTATTGGAATTATATGTATATTATTTACTATTGAAGTATGATTTCTGGGCATGAATAGACATGTATATGACATTATTGATCTGCAACAAAGTTCTGATCTAAGGTGAGATATTTTTCTCTTTCCCCAGCCCTCATTTGCATGAAAGAAAGCCTACAACTATGACTATAGCCTCCCAACCACACGAAAGCAACCTCAATGGTGCAACTGAGGAATTGAGATAGTTATGGGTAGATCCAACCATGGTTTTTCACATACAGTGCTTTAGAGCGTGACTAGGAAGCCTCAGTTGCTTGCATAACATCCATAAGGGTGTGACTATAATCTCTCAACTGCTTGTAGGGAAGTCCTATGGGTGCGACTATGCCTACAAGACACAAATGAAGATTGTGCATGTGATTAGATATTCACTTAAAATATGTCAATCCTATAGATATGGATCATAGAAAATAAATATCTGTGAGAATCAAAGTTTGAATGTTTACTACAATATGAATATATAGACTAGAATTGTGTTTGTAGGTTTCTAGGACATGCATATAGATATGTCATTATGATTTAACTATTTAAGTTTGTGCTACAAGAGTTTGACATGATTTGGTTGATTGATATAGATGAGTAGTGTTTGGATTCTTTACATGATGCTTGATAATGACTTATAACTTTTACTTGGTGTCGAGATATGTTTTAGAATATAGATCTCACTATGATAAACAAATTGGGATTTGAACTGATTACTAATGATTTGATTTGATGACTGATGATTTTCCTTGATGACAATGCTATGTGGGCCTGGTGAATTCCAATGACTAATGTTGGTATTCGATAATGAATTTGTATTTTCCTCCTCATTCTTAGCACATTGGTTGAACTATTGACAGTTACGTTTCAGTATGAAGTAATCTCTCAACAAATGAATGTAACCCGCATGACTTATTCTTGGTGTATGAATTTGAATCTAGTGACTTATATTATGAGCATATTGGTTGGAAATGACTGCTTGCTGACATAGATAAACTCATAACTTGACATTTGGATGATGTTTGGGTTGATATTTCTTATGAATACTTCTTGGCTTGATTTTAGATGAAGTCATGACTTGATGAGAGATATACATGTCACCTGGTCTAAAGAATATGATATTGTGATATTGTGATGACTTTGATATTAGTTTTGATCTTGCTTATAAACTTTGATGAGTTGAATCAGTTGATTTGATTATATAATATTTATTTATGTGAGGCCTAGCATATTGGTTTCGAAAATTTTTATGTTTGCATAGAGATTTGAATGAAGCTAGCTCTTTGATCCATATATGTATGCATTGACTATTATCTAGTGGAGCCAAGAATATGTGTTGATCCAAAACCTCTACTTCAAGATGTGTTCCAAGATATGACTTTGATTTTGGTTACGTTTTTATATAATTATGGTCTACTATTGACATGTAATGAGCCTCTGATGATCTAAGTAAGCGGGAGATGGCTTTCGAAGCAAGAAATGATGAATCATAGCATGAGAATCGATTTCTGAAGTTGGGAAAAGATAATCTATATTGTGAAGCTATTTGGAAATGAAAATCCTTAGACACTCCAATTGAATTTCAAGGTGTTGTGAAGAAATATTGTTGAACTCATCTTGGAAACCAATAGTTGATTGAAGCATTGATGTTTTATTTTGAACGCCCGTTTGTATATATATGTCATGTGCATATAACCTTAATGAGTTTATGATTGAACCACTTCACTCACATAGAGTTGCCACCGAGCATCCTTTGAAATATTTTCATGGGATGATCAACATTTTCTCTGAGACATTCCTCCTATAATATGTGACTACTTGGATATACTAATGGTGATTAGGATCATTATTGATGAGATGAGAACATTTGGATGTTGTATTAGTATGATATATGCTACGATATCTTGGATGAGAGGTTCGTATCATGACCAATGTTGAGTATGATGTTGCTAGCATGGATAGTTGTGAGGCAGGATGAAGAAGCTCCTTAGAGAGTCGTCTAAGCAGGATCTGTATATGACATGGAAAAATTATGATTGGAAAAGAATCCCACATATATCTGGGACTGAGATACCTTCATATATTGAGACAATGTTGTTGTACGAGACAATCTCAAGATTGTGGTTGGAACCTCCTTGAGAGGGAGGATGAATATGGTATCCTTTTTGTGATATATATATGGTTTTTTATGTTCTAATATGATATTTTATTTGATGTCCTATATTAACAGGAGATTGTTGCTATTGAAACATGATGACCAATATGATATGAGATATGAGTATTATGAGAGCATCATCGATTGAGGATACTAAGCCAAATATTCCCCCTTATTTGAGCTCCCAGGGCTAGGAATTGAGATACAAGGCTCTTGGAGTTGAGGGAACTATGTAAAATAGGGTATCACCCCTATCTGTTACCTACAAGGTTGGAGTAGTATCTCACTCTATCTTGGTCTATGCAGAGTATACCCCAGTTGGCATCATACCCACAAGTTAGGCTTGTTGGGAATACCACTCCCTGTTTGGCCAACGGGTTGAGAGTGGACTTTGGGTGTAAAACCCAAGTCCATTATGATGCAAGTTTTTTATCACATGACTTCTCAGAGTCATCGATGGAAATAATGGTAGGAAATAGGATTGGGTTGAGATTTGTTCCCCTATATGGTTACGGGTTGAGAATGAGCTCCCTGATGTGATTCTAGGGTTCAGATGTGTGACCCTATGTATTTGGATATCCTATTTCTTGATATGGGGTCGTAGTAGTAGTTCCCCCATAAGCTTCTGGGTTGAGATGTGGTTCTAGGTTGAGAAATGCTCTCTAATGATGATGCAGGTCATATATTTGACTCCTTGCCAATATTCCCAGGTAGTAGCCCACTCACAGAGATTCCAAGTAGTAGCCTGAAGGACAAAGGGTGGTAGATTGAGCTCCCCTCCAATTCAAAATTATTCTTCTTTTAGATTTGAGAATATTCAACGTATGTGCAGGGACAATCAATACATACACAGGAACGAGTAAGAGATGAATTGATATGGTCAATTATGATGCGATATGACAAGATACTTGAGATTGGATAAGATATGATGACAGGATGACATGTTGATCGATGTTCATATATAGCCAGGTGGAATTATCCCTAATTGAGAGGGAGCGTTGAAAATATTTAACTGCAGAAAAATTCCATGTGGATAGCTCACCTAATGGAGATAATGATTACATTGAATTCCTGTTTTTGAGGGGAACAAAATCAAACTAAAGATCACTCAAATCGGATAATGGAAAGTATACTTATAAAGAAAATCCAACATGTGCATATTTGATAAGGTCAACCCTAAAGCAAAGCGGACCACCTTGAAAGGATATAATATAAGTTCCATCTATATCATTTAGACACAATGATGAGATGCTCTTTTATCTTGGTTTTTGCTTGCACAAGTTTAAGGCTCATCTGTGGAGGAATATGTTCACTTTGAGGTGAAACTGTAGGGCCTAAGGCTCACATCTCTGATTTAGGGTTTTCTGCCCTAATTGTAGGCACAACATAGGATGAATTTGACCCCATTTTCTTGCACAGATGCTCATCCATGTGACTCGAGCCTTCCAGTTACACAAACAACTCTCTATCCATGTGACTAGATGGAAAAGTATACTTCTTTGTGAGGTGGAAACTTTGAAATATATGTTGGAAACACATCCTGAAACTACTGTAAGATCAGGTACCTTCTTAATACCTCTGCATCCTTAACACCCTTACCATTATCATCCACACTAGGATTTTTTTCCCAATATTAATCATGAAATACGTGTCCCACGACCTTGGTCTTATATATTTTTTTAAATCAATTTTTTACTAGGGTTGTAACAAAACCCTTCCCCTTCAGGGAACACCATCCTCGGTGTTCAATGACACCTACAACTAGCAAGACTACTGAGAATAAAAAAAATACTACCCATCGAGCTTTATAACTTAGATTGACGCATTATTTTCAATGATCAACCCGCTGAGAAGCAAACCAACATGACAACATAAAAACATGACAACCATAATGACATGACACCCATTCCACTTATTGGAGCTTTATAAGACAACTCATGGAGGTATTTACATCCATATACATATGTACAGGTACCCAAAAATCACACCAAAGCATATACCAAAAACATTTCTCAACCAACAAATAGAGAAGGATACATAGCCTGCATCTGATCCACCATCTCCCATGCAGCTTCATCGGGCCCAAAGTGATTCCAATACACTTTAAACTACTCGATTGCTTGGTTCCAAAGCATGAGCATATTTTTATGCAATATAGACTGAGGTTTTGGCTGGAATTCTACATCTGGCTCCACCTACAACACACACCGGTCAATCACGTGATCAACATATTAAACATACTTCTTAAGTAAGGACACATGGAAAACATCATGGAATTTCACTGTCGGAGGTAGTGCAAGTCGATAAGCTACTGGACCAATCCTTTTAAGAATCTTGAAAGGTCCACAAAACTGAGGTGCCAGCTTGGCACATGATCCAATCCTCAAGGAGCTCTTCTCGGGCTTAATGCACAAATACAAATGCTCCCCAATGTGAAATTCCTAAAAAGACCTATTCTGATCTGGATAAATTTTCTGTTTGTCCTGTGTTTCCTTTAGATTCTTGTTGCATTTCCTATTCCATCTCTACCAACATATCTAGTCCAATCAACACCCTGTTAACTGGATCACTCCAACTGATGTGGGTATTACAACTCCACCCATAGAGTGCCTCAAACAGACCCATCCTTAGTGACTCCTTATAACCATTATTTTAAGAAAACTCAACCAAAAAAAGGTACTCCTCCCATCTCCTTTGTTGATGCATCACATACATCCTCAATATATCCTCCAATATCTTGTTGACCCTATTTGTCTGTCCATTTGTTTATGGATAATAAGCTATGCTGAAGGCAAACTCTATCCTCAAACCTGCAAATAAATCCTTCCAAAACTTGGAAGTGAACTTAACATCCATGTCATACATAATATTCCTTGGAACACCATGCAGCCTCACTACATATCTAATGAATATCAATTCTACATCACAAGCTAAATAGATATATTTTGTTGGAATGAAGTGCAATACCTTTATCAACCTGTCTACCACAACCATGATGGAATCATGTTGTCTAGATTTCCTCAAAAAACATTTGATGAAATCCATGGAAATGACCTCCCACTTCCACTCTAAAATTAGAATAAGATGTAGTAGTCCCTTCGGATGCTTACACTCTGATTTCACATGTTGACAGTCTAAGCATCTAGCCATAAACTTTGTCACTTCTTTCTTTAGATTTGGCCAACAATAAAACTTCTTCACTACTGTCAATTACTTTTGGTGTCCTGAGTGAATTTAATATGGCTTTTCATGAAACTCTCGCAAGATAGTCTTCTTGAGCTCATTGTTGTATGGCACATATATCTTGTCCCTAAATATGATCAAACCCTCTATTGTAAGATGATAGTCCACATCCTGGTCACCTCTACCCTATTGTAACTTATGCATGAGCTCCATGTACCTATCATCTTGTTGTCCTTCTTGTAAGATCTGATCCTATAAGTTTGTCCCCATAAGAACTCATAGTTGCTATGTGATTCATATGTATCCCCCTGCTAAGAGCATCTTCGACCTTATTCTCTTTACCATTAATGCCCCTGATCTCAAATTGAAACTCACTAATCGTGGCCAGCCATCTAGATCTCCTGCCATTCAGATTCAGTTGGTCAAACAATTATCTCAATCCACTATGATCGCTCATCAATATAAACATCCTTCCTAGAAGATAGTGCCTCCACATCTTCAATGCATGGATGATTTCTGCCAACTTAAGATCACGTATCGGATAGTTTTTCTCATGCTCATTTAGTTTCCATGAACCATATCACACTACCTATCATTCTCACATTAAGACTCCACCAAGTCTTCTCTTGCAGGCATCTATACACACCACAAACTCTTTGTATTGATCTGCAATATTTAAAATTGGAGCATTTGTCAGCAACTGCTTCAATTGCTCAAAATTGGTTGCACATTCATCTATCCATTCAAATTTCTTACCTTACCTCTATAGTGATCTAATAGGAAATGCAACACGAGAGAAGTTCCTGATCAACCTCCTCTAATAACATGCTAACCCCATAAACGATCTTGCCTCATCCACATTTCTAGGAGTTTCCCACTCCATGATAACCCTTATCTCTTTTGGATCCACTGTTATGACTTCCTTGGAAAAAGTTAGTGTCAGTCTTTGAAGCCTTCCACCAGCTATCAAACATGCTATTACAAAGTGGTTTTAGGGTGTCAAAGTCAAATTTTGTCATTTCAATGAGTCTTCAAGTAAAATTTGGTCACTAAGTATTAGGTCTAGGATTTGTTTTCATTCCTTCCAAAGTTTTCCAAAATTCGGTCCATGTCACCATTCAACTGCGTGTACCATCATTCAGAGAGTTTTCATCATCATTTTAGGTTCCAATGGGTCATTTTACACCTTGTTCGTGCTTCAATTGTGCTCGGGTAAGGCTCATTTCCCTCTCCTAGGGTTTTGAAGGAAATTTCTCTTGGATGGTCAAATCATCAACAAAACTTGTATTATGATGCTCATACACCTTCCCCTATCCTTAATTTACCTTATTAAACACTTCCCATCACTGATATCCCTCAAATTCATCATTTTCTCACAAACCCTAGCTTGTTGCTATAATTTGACAATTTTCTAGGTTAGGCCTGTCTTTTGCCCTTTTAGACCCCTTACCCTTACTAAATATTTGAAATTCCACTTTCCCCTACTTCCTAACATCCCTCCCTACTTCCCACAATTTTCTCAAGAATTAATAAGCCCCTTATCCCCTTCGTTTCCATTCATTTCTACGAATCCCCTATTCCACACACTGGGATAGGTTTTACTCAAATGATGTTTTTGAGCAAGTTGGAAAACATGGAAGAGGTTTTTGTCCATAATAGGCCATGGAAGAAAAACCTCCTTCACTTTTTACACAGGTGTCATGGTTTTAAAGAAATGTCAAAAGTACAGTTTCCTTAGGAGGGTTGTTGCACCTCTGGAGTGACCTTGGTAAAATCAATATTACCCCTAGCCCGGTTGGCCAAATGACTTGTGTGATGAGTCAAATAATAAATAGACACAAAGATATTTCCAATGAGCTATCATGAGCTCAATTTGGAGTTGAGTAAGACCTTCAAAAGTTGACTGTAACAACACTTTGCATTTAGGAAGTGTCATTTTGCACATTTTGACCAGTCTTGGGAGATTTGACTTTTAACAAGGCATATGAACTCCAAATTGAAAAATTCAAGATGTTATGGAAATTATACTCAATAGGTGGCAATGCGCTTTTGACTGGGGAACTTTTTGGAAGAATGGATTACATATTTGGATTTAGCATGAAAATATAAGAAAACCCAGAAAGTTTCAACAAATTTGGAGAAAATCTAGGTCACTTAAAGGTAAAAAAACCATTAAAAAATGCCCTCTCTGCCACTTTTTGGACACACAAGAAGCAGTATTGGGAGATTCCACTTTTGAGGGGGCAAATGACCTCAAAATTAAGAACTTAAAGATGTTCCAAAAACTAGACAGGAATACCATTCCAAAGATATATTGGGCTCAATTTGGTCAAGGGGAAGTACTCCAAAACTGGGTTTGAAAAGGCACTGCGCATAGGATGAATTTTGCCAGTTTTGCTCAAAAATCAAAATTTTGCCTAGTTTTTCTACAAGTTGATTTTTACTCTCATTTTGGATGAATTTATGAATGTAAATGATGCTATGCTATGTAAATGTAATTGTAAAACAACTCTAGAGGGCATATTCATCATTTTGAAGTCGTTTGGGGGTGAATGAATCAGTTTCCATTGTTTTAGAGGCAAGTTGTTCAACTGCCTATATTCCTGTTCTTAGTTTAGAAATGGTTGAAACTACCCCTCTTCTCATGGATTCGACCCCTGATGGCTAGCATAGGTGTTTGGATGTCTATATTATGTATCATTTTAGTCATTAACAAAGGTTGGACTCTTGTGGATGCTCTGAGCTATATTGTACATCTCTACAGTAGTTTGGCAAAGGAAAAAACCAATATTTGTAGCTATTTTTGTGGGATTCTTGTGGTAATGTGTTTTAGCATTGTTTCCCCTTCTTTCATTAGATTTGTTCATGTGTTATATGTGCCAAAATATATTTCATTCTTCTTAACTAAATGAAATCAAGATAGATAGGTGGAATACATTGGTAACAATGCTCTGCCTTGGGAATACATCTAGTTTTTTATGTTTTCAGCTATTTGAAGAGGACTCGTGATCTCTGCATGCCCTCCTCAGCTCCTCACCAGTATTAGACCTGCCATCTCACTCAATTACAAGTTCCAAAACACCTACCTACCTCGCCCCATAGAACACCCTGCATTCCTGACTTGATTTCCCGGACCCAAAGCTGCATGCTCCATCTGATCCAACAAAAAAATCATCAAAATCAATCAAAAACCCTAGAGCTACTATACCTAGCCTAAAATCCATATCTGATCCAGTCACCTTGACTGAGATCCTAAATGAGAGAGCCCTCTCCTGACCTAGTAGGGCTAGCAACCAAGTTAAGCGTGGTTAGTGGTTACCCTAGAATTGCTTCAATTCAGCTTGAGGTCAATCTAGGCTCTAACATAGTGGCGACTATACTGGGGAACGTACTTTTATGTTCCTCAGTAAAATGTATCAAGTTTAGATCTGATTGTTGATGGTGGACAATGACTAAACACTAGAGGCTGAAATCATTTACCTGGCGACTCTAAATCAGTTTCGAGATCAGATCCAAGGACTCCACTAGAGGATGAACCTGACCAATAGAAACATGAAAGGACATTATGGAAAGATTAGGTATTCAAGTTGGAATTTCATCCAAGACATTATGCTCTTTGTTATAAATTATTTCTTCTCTTTTCCCGAGAATGTCAAGAAGCCTTTGCAAAGTATATTGTATTTGAGAGAATATCCTAGACTTGCATTTGATTCTTTCCCTTTGAAGATTGTGAATACCAAATATTCGCATGCCTTAAACCTTGATCAAGACCATTCTTTCGAATCTGATGATGATCGTCGTCAAACAATGATCCCAAAGATACCAAGACTGATTCTACACCTTATGTACATATTCCTATACCTTGTAAAATTCTAGATAGATACAAGCCTATGATTTTACCTCCTATATCCCATGCTTTCCCTAAAAATCATTATCTATATCTACCAAGATTTGATGGTGATTGCAACAACATCACTGTTGAGAGACATGTATTGAATTTTGAGTATTTTCTCGACCTTTTTGAAGTTGATGAAGAGGATGTTAGTATTAGTCTTTTTGCTCTTTCTTTGCAAGGCAAAGTTAAGAGTTGGTTCAAAACCCTACCTAATGCGAGCATCTTAGATTTCCAACAGTTTTTCAAAGTGTTCCTCAATAGGTGGGTGGTCAGACAGAACCCTTTCTTGATTCTAGAAGAGTATAACCAGCTGAAAAACACTGCCAGGGGAGACAGTACAACAGTTTTCTGCCAGATTTAACCAAGTTTATTGTTCGATGCCTGTGAATATAAGAGCTCCTCCTGGATCCACTCTCTTGCACTACCCGGAAGCCTTTGATTTGGAAATGGAGTTTCAGTTGAGGGAAAGGAACCTTGCAACACTTGAAGAGATGCAAAACAGTGTAGTAGATGCAGAGGCTAATCTGCTGATCAGAAGGGGAAAGCTGAAGGAAGAAGCAATGAAGAGCATAGATCTAGAGAAATCGACATTTTTAGAGCTAAAGCTCGACATTTTGGTAAGTGCAGTGGAAGAGATGATGCAAAAGATCATGACAAGGAATGAGTATGATGTTCAAGATCATGGTTCGCTGATTGAAGAAGAACAAGTGGCTGATCCAAAACATTTTCTTTCTTATCCCAGTTGTCATAGATCTAATAGTGATTGTTTTATAGATCATCTTGGAGAAGAGAGAGTTGTTGACCTGACATGTATGCTTGATGATGTGTTTTATACTGATGATTTGCCTAAGTTTGATCAGTATGATGATGATTATGTTCTCCAAACAGAAGCTAGTCTTGCAGACAAATCAGCAGTTGGTTTGTGGAAGGAGGAAGTTCACTTTCAGCTTGAATACAGTGATCAACCATTACATATCAGCCATGGAAGTGAGGAGGAAAGTGCAGCAAATGTTGAAGTAAGTGAAGGATCCTTGCCTTTTTGTTTTTCTTCGTTTCAGTTCATTAGAGACAACTTTCAAGCAATGAGAAATAAATTGTCGACAAGTCATGATCTAGACCATCTAGAGGGCAATGAAATCCTTGTTCAAGACTTTTCTTATCTAGATTTGTAGCCCTGAATGCCACTGAATGTTAAGTTGTAGATGAAAACCTGGAAGCTAGAACATATGATCAAATGATGCAAGATGATTTTGTACCATTCTATTTTGAATCATTTCAATTTTTGAAGGGAAATTTGCATAGTATATATTCAAATGAGCAGCCTGTAGAAAATCATGCAATCTTGTTAGAACCAATAGAAAATGGGTTACAACAGTATTTTCAAGTTTTTCATGATCCAATAGCTGATGTGTTGGATGATGTCTGCAGTCAAAGCTTTTTTTCATTAGCTAACTGTGAGCTTGAAACAAGTATTGATACAAATTTTATTCGGCAGTCGGTTTCTTTGTCATTTTCAGTAGGAGTCTCATCACAAAGCTCAGATGAAAGTTTGCATTCATGGTATGAGGAGAAGCAAAGTAATCCATTGGATGAGCTAAGTCCCAGTGCACATGAATTTCAAGATCCTTATGCAGTATTTTTCGAGGCGGATAGAGAATCCATATTATTCAATTTGGGAAAATTTGGATCTATTTACAAGTTTTCATGGGAGTTGCCTTTTAGTGGTTCTCTCTTGTTGTTCATAAGCAAGAACTTGTGAAGAATTCAATCAACAGCTAGAATACTTACTTGGTTGCATTGGTTGTTTCAGTTCACTTGAGCAAGTGATCAATGGAACAGTTAGAGTAGGTTTTATTGAATAAGCTCCATTTTGAGCATATTTTCTAGTTTTTCAGTTGTGTTTTAGTATTGAGTTAGTTTCAAGTCAGTTTGGGTCTTTGAGTCATCAGTATTTAGTTATGTAATTTCAGTTTGAGTTTTTGACTCCATGCCCAATGGATAAAGCTACTAGGTCTACGATGTTCTTAGCACCTCCAAGGAGCTATCATCCCCATTGGAGCCAATGTTAGTGTCAATCTATGAAGCCTTCCACCAGTGATCAAACATGCTCTTACAAAGTGGTTTTAGGGTGTCAAGGTCAAATTTTGTCATTTCAGTGAGTCTTCAAATAAAAATTGGTCACTAGGTATTAGGTCTAGGATTTGCTTTCATTCCTTCCAAAGTTTTCCAAACGTCGGTCCATGTCACCATTCAGTTGAGTGTACCATCATTCAAATAGTTTTCATCATCATTCCAGGTTCCAATGGGTCATTTTACACCTTGTTCGTGCTTCAATTGTGCTCGCGTAAGGCTCATTCCCCTCTCCTACGATTTTGAAGGAAATTTCTCTTGGATGGTCAAATCATCAACAAAACTTGTATCTTGATGCTCATACACCTTCCCCTATCCTTAATGTACCTTGTTAAACACTTCCCATCACTGATATCCCCCAAATTCATCATTTTCTCATAAAGCCTAGCTTGTTGCTACAATTTGACAATTTTCTAGGCTAGGCCTGTGTTTTTCCCTTTTGGATCCATTCCCCTCACTCAATATTTGAAATTCCACTTCCCCTACATCTTAACATCCCTACCTACTTCCAAAAATTTTCTCAAGAATTTAGAAGCCACTTATCCCCTTCATTTCCCTTCATTTCTACAAATCCCCTGTTCCACACATCGAGATAAGTTTTACTCAAATGATGTTTCTGAGCAAGAAAAAATAAATTTGGAAATAGTGAGAGAGGTTTTTGTCCATAATAGGCCAAGGATGAGAAACCTCCTTCACGTTTTACACAGGTTTCATGGTTTTAGAGAAATGTCAAAAATACAATTTCCTCAGGAGGGTTGCTGCACCTCTAGAGTGACCTTGGTAAAATCAAGATTTCCCCTAGCTTGGTTGGCCAAATGACTTGCTTGATGAGTCAAATGACAATTAGACACAAATAACTTTCTAGTGCGCTATCATGAGCTCAATTTGGAGTTGAGGAAGACCTTCAAAAGTTAACTGCAATATCACTTTGCATTTAGGCAGCCTCATTTTCCACATTTTCACTAGTCTTTGGAGATTTGACTTTTGACAGGGCAAACGAACTCGAAATTGAAAAATTCAAGATGTCTTGGAAAGTAGACTTGAAAATATTTCCAACGAGCTATCTTGTACCCAATTTTGAAATAAGGAAGGCCTCAAAAACTGGGTCTGAAAGTGGTGCTGTGAATAGAATCAGTGGCGCTGTGCATAAAAATTTTCAACATAGGAAATTGCAATAGATGTGGCGTTGCACTTTTTACTAGGGCACTTTTTTGAAGAATGGCTTGCATATTCGAATTTAGCATGAAAAAATAAGCAAACCTAGAAAGTTTCAGCAAATTTGGAGCAAATCTAAGTCACCTAAAGGTCAAAAAACAATAAAAAAAAAATGCCCTCTCTACCACTTTTTGGACACATAGGAAGCAGTCTTGGAAGATTCCATTTTTGAGGGGTTAAATGTCATCCAAATGAAAAAATTAAAGCTGTTCCAAAAACTAGATAGGAATACCTTTCCAATGAGCTATCTTGGGCTCAATTTGGTCAAGGGGAAGGCCTCCAAAACTGGGTTTGAAAAGGCACAATGCATAGGATGAATTTTGCCAGTTTTTCTACAAGTTGACTTTTACTCTCATTTTGGATGAATTTATGAATATAAATGATGTTATGCCATGTAAATGCAATTGTAAAATGAATCTAGAGGGTAGATTCACCATTTTTAGGTGGTTTGGGGGTGAATGAGTTAGTTTCCATGGTTTTAGAGGCAAGTTGTTCCACTGCCTATATTCCTGTTCTTAGTTTAGAAATGGTTGAAACCACCCCTATTCTCATGGATTCAAACCCTGATGTCTAGCATAGGTGGTTTGATGTCTATATTATGTATTTTTTTAGTCATTAGCAAAAGTTGGACTCTTGTGAATGCTCTGAGCTATATTGTACATCTCTACAGCAATTTGGAAAGGAAAAAACCAGGATTTGCAGCTATTTTTGTGGGATTCTTGTGGTAATGTGTTTTAGCATTGTTTCTCCTTCTATCATTAGTTTTTCTCATGTGGTATATGTGACAAAATCTATTTCATTCTTCTTAACTAAATGAAATCAAGATAGATAGGTGGAATACATTGGTAACAGTGCTCTACCTTGGGAATACATCTAGTTTTTTTTTTTATGTTTTTCAGCTGTTTGAAGAGGACTCATGATCTCTGCATGCCCTCCTTAGCTCCTCACCAGTCTTAGACCTACCATCTCACTCAATTCCAAGTTCCAAAACACCTACCTATCTTGCCCCATAGAACACCCTACATTCCTGACTTGATTTCCCAGACCCAAAGCTGCCTACTACATCTGATCCAACAACAAAATCATCAAAATCAATAAAAAACAATAGAGCTACTATACGTAGCCTAAAATCCAATCTGATCCAATCACCTTGACTAAGATCCTAAAGGAGAGAGCCCTCTCCTGACCTGGTAGGGCTAGCTACCAGGTTAAGCGTGGTTTGTGGTTACCCTAAAATTGCTTCAATTCAGCCTGAGGTCAATCTAGGCTCTAACAGAAACAACATGTCTCAAGTAATGTACCTATGTCTGAAAGAAACTGCATTTAATAATATTGGCTTACAACTGCTAATCTCTTAGTAACATCAATATCACTGTTAAATGCTTGGAATGCTCTTCCTCATTCCTAGAATATAGCAAGATGTCATCAATGGATACAATAACAAACTTGTCCAGATAAGTATGTAATAAACTATTCATCAAGCACATAAAAAGTTGTAGCATTAGTCAAACCAAATGGAACTACAACAAACTCATAATGCCTATACCTCGTCTAGAAAGATTTCTTGTAAATGTCATCTTCTTTAATGCGTTCCTAATGGTAGCTTGATCTCAAATCAATATTCAAGAACATTGTTTCTCCCTTCAACTACCTATAATCAATGCATTTCCTAAGAGTACCATCCTTCTTATTTACAAATAACACTGGTGCACCTCAAGGTGATACTCTTGGCCTAATGTATCCCTTGTCAAGAATTTCATTCAACTAAAACTTTAGATCTACTAATTCTAGAGTGCTTATGTTGTACAACGCCTTCGATGTTGGTGCTTACCCTAGTACCAACTCGATGGAAAATTATACTTCTTTGGGAGGCACCAAATCTGAAATATTTGTTGGAAACACATCCTAAAATGGATATAATATCGGGTACCTTCTTAATACCTACGCTTCCTCAACATCCTTACCTTTATCACTAGAAATATCCACTGCATATAACACACACCCTTTTCTGTGACTGCTTTGCCTAAATAGTTGTCACCATCTGAACGGATGTTGCCTTCTTCTTACCCTGAAAGATATTGTGTTCCCCAGTGTCATCCAAGTACTTAATATATTTTTCATAACAATCCACCTTATTTTTGTGAAGGTACAACCATTCCATACCCAAAATCATAGTATATGAACCCAATGATAGTACATTCAAATATGTCTATGTAGGCATACCATTCAGCTCGAATGCACAAGCTCTTACCTAATGATGAACTCTTTTCTTTGTGCCTATAGCCAGCTGCACTAACCAAGATTTGGTATTCACTTACTTATTCAAACCACACTTATCCACCAGGTCAGAACTTACATAACAATAACTAGATCTAGGGTCAATCAAAATACAAAATACTTGATCACAAATCTTATCATCCATCTCGATAATGGATGCTTGGTGATTCACCTACTTTTTAACTAATGTTACATATATACGAGGAATGCTTTGCTCAACATCCCCAATATTCTATGCCTCTTGCACATTGTAGATTTGAGGAATACCACCCTACTACTGTGGGAAATATCTCTTGAGATGCTCATTGCTGCATATCCAACATTGCAACGGTCACATACCATCACCTTTATGCTACTTCTCTCCATGCAGTGACCCATGTCCCTATCTAACTACGTTGGACTTCTTATAAGGTGCAACATTTTCTTTCTCACCTGCATCCTCATGCCTTGTTATTTTCAACTGCCATTTAGCTTTAGCTTTGTCTTTCCCTTTCCAGCCCTGCCGCAATTTTGTCTTACACTTTGGCTTCTCATAATAGTGCTTCAATTTCCAATTAACTTCCTCAAGCGACCAAGGCTCACAATAGTCAATCCGATTTATAAATGCTAATGGAAAGCCACTAAAATATCTCTAAACTTTGGCCTTCTCATCTTTAATATATGGTACATACCTCAATAACTCCAGAAACTTGGTTGTATAATCCTCATCTATCACTGATCCCATCTTTAGCTCATAAAATTCCTTAGTTTTGATGTCGTAGTACCTCTCTAGAAAATACTTCTTCCTAAAAATTCTCTTGAATTCATCTCAACTAAATTATTTTGTCCCGATGTCTCTGACCGGCTTCACATCTTCCCACTAGATGTCTACTTTCCCTTTGAGGATGAAGATATTTATTCTGGCCTTCATATTCTCTATATACTCATGTAACTCAAAGAATTTTTTCATTCCACGTAGCCAGGCTTCTGCATCCTACGAAAAAATCCCCATCAAAGGTAGGTGGCTTTGTTTTCTTGAACTCATCTAGAAAATATCCCCTGTCACTCCTCCTATAAGGATGATAACAATGACGATCATAACATCTGTCAGATCTAGAACTAGAATATAACATGTGTCCATCACCTCTCCAATTCGGAGTATCAAAGAGCATGTCATCTCTGATCATGTCATCCCTATCTGATGTATGCCCACCATGAGATCTACTTCCATACGCCCCATTAGTCCTGTCCTCCTACCCATGGATGATCCGAAGAAGTCTCTGTCTCTGCAATTCTGACAAACTTTGAAGGATTACTGCATTGACTTCTGCTTATTTCTCTTGTGCCTACATGATTTTGTCATTATCTACCTTGAAACTTCTTATTTCTACCTTCAATCTTCTCATTGTGTCTTTTTATATCATAAGAGTGCCCAACACCATGCTGCTCATTTGATCCATAGGGAGAGTCTCGTGAACTATAGTCTACCATCTTGCTAGTCATTTTTTATCTTCTTCCTACAAGTATACCATGTCATCTTAAACCAAAAGATAACATAATCAACATACCTCGGTATAGTTAAGGGGAGGATATCTCATCTGCAAGATCAACTAGATTATCACAATACATGTATAAACACAATCATATCAACATATAATCATTATTTCAACCATTAAATAACACACTATGACTGTAATAGAATATAATTTAACAAAAATCATAGGAAATAAACATCTTTTGAAAATATCTTAACCATAATAACTCCTCAACCTAAGACAATATGTAGTAAGCCTTAATAAATAATCAAGACATATAATTAAAATTAATAAAATTAATATAAATACAAAGTAAAAACAATTACAATAAAACATAAATAAGAAGATATTATTAACTCACCTATGACCCTAATGAAATAATAATAATAATTCATCAAACAGAATAACTAAATCATAATCAAAACATATAGAATAAGGGATAATTAACACAATTAGAATAGGGCAACTCATCCTAAACAAATTAAAAATTAAAATAAAACATAAGAGAATAATTAATGAAAACAAATAGAATAAGAAAAATAGATTAGCCATAATAAATAATTAAAATAAATATAATTAATAAATAATTAATAAATCGAAACAAATATAATCATAACAATTAAAATTAATAATTAATTAAAATAAATATAACTAAAATAATTAAAATAAACAAATATAATGAAAATAAATAATTAATTAAAATTAAAATAATCAAAATAAATAAATAATTAAAATAAATATAATTAAAATATGTATATTAATAAATAATTAATAAATAAATTGAAATAAATATAATTATAACCATTAGAATTAATAATTAATTAGAAAGATAATTAAATTAATAATTAATTAATTAAAATAAATATAAATTAAAATAAATAGAATTAAAATATGAAATGATTAATACAAAGAAAAATAATATAACCATAGCCCTAATGAAAAAAATAATAATTCCATAAAAATTTTGAAACATCACAAAAATACAATTAAATTTACAAAACAAATAGAACAATTAAAAATAATTTAATAAATCCTAATATCTGTCGGCTAAGCATCTCATACATCTCTATATATTTGAAAAAAACACCAGTCTTTCAATAATTCTTTCACATCCTGAAGATGAACCACCGTTGCTGGTTCGAAACGTCGATAAAAAAGAAATTGAATGCGATGGATCTGAAAGATAATCTACATAAACATATCCAGTTATCAATGCATGACTATACCGATCGTATACCAGGACCTCATGCATGACAAGTATCACCATGTCAATGTATGTATAACAACATATAAACACTAACATGCATAACTGATATGCACTCATGATGACCACATCCAATAACAAAACCATCATATTCGACATGGCAACATAACCACAACCATGACCACTACCATGCATACATAATAAGCACATAAACCACAAGAATAAGGAACACATATGCAACCAATATGTATGCATGTCCAACACAAACTGCCCATCTAGTCCACGGGGTGAACCATTATCTGATACCACTTTGTAACACCCTCCTCCCACATTTACCCAAGTTAACCAGTCTGTTGGGGTAAACATGTTATGAGATTCTACTATGATGTGATTCAACTCCCCATGTATAGTTAAGGAAGTGGAACTGACCAAACCAAAGTAATCTAACCTTCCTCAGGAGCTATAAACCCTTCAGGGGGCAACCAAACCTTTCAAGTGCTTAACCCCTTAGAAAAATTCACATTTTACTAATCTTGACCCTTAGCGGCTCTTATGACAAGCCATGCATGTGACTGAGTCCTTCCAGTTCCCCCCACAGCAAGGCATGCCAACGATTGTGGACTTTTTCAAGTAATTCTAAGCTAATGACCCTGGGTTTTATGCCACTTTTCAGGGCTAGGTCTCAGGCCACTACCCAAAAGTTCATGAAACTTTCAGAAATGATAAATAACAATAGAATAAGGCTACTGATACAATCACTGGTAGAAATACTTGATTTGACCCCTACTAGATATGACAGGAATTTTTTCAAACATGTCACAAATATGTAATCTATAGGTGATCACAATGGATTTGGGAATATGGGTCTCATACTTATATGAGGTTCATAAATAAGCATTGACACCTTATCACAATAGTTGAATTATCATCTATTAGGTAATATATCCATTGTACATTCATTTTCTAATCAAAACATGATGAGAGCCATACATCAATGTTGTCATAAACCATACTCATAACCAGCATATAACCAACATAAATAACAAGGATATAACAACCATAAGAATCACATATGAACCAATACATTTACGCATGAAATTTCATGGAGAAAGAGATGTTATTAGTAAATACATAAGCAAACCAGGTCTGAGACTTCCATGAACCACCTGACCATATATTAGGTTGAACCAAATCTTTATTTCAGTCAATCACCCTCGTGCCATATTCCAAGCATGAATGTGGTACTTACAACAAAACCAACTAGGGATTCCTCAGGCTTTACCATATATCCCACGAAGGGATTCCTAGGCCTAAACCCTCATCCATACAACTAGGCTTTACAAGAATCCCCACAGGATCACTAGGCCCTAAACGAGCATGGATGCCTCCAGATCTCTCCACCTAACCATGAGGAATTTGTCCATCTCAACCTCTCAGTTTTACAGTGTATCCCTCCATTATCAGTCAAGATATTCCTAGGGCTACGATGTCACCACCCTCTGGGACTTACCATGTATCCCTCCATTACCCTTTAAGGGATTCCTAGGCCCAATCAAGAATATTCACCTCTGAGATTTACCATGCATCCCATCATTTACTGATTGAGTATTTCTATGCTCAATTGAGGTGCTCACAACTAACATTTACCATGTATCCCATCCTGGGATTCCTATGCCTTGTGAATAATCCGGAGACCGCCCCACTCAACTTCAAATCTATCTAGTAATCCATCTCAGCCAAAGACAAGAGATCCCACCACACCATGCTATCCAGAAATGGTAAGGAAAGGTTGAAGAACACTATCATACCTAGTAAAATCCATTCCAATGACATTAACATAACCAAGAACACACACACATGTACCATGCATGCGACATCTAGCAAGGAAATGACACATGCAAATTGATACCTGCAATTCATCTTGATGTAGCTGCTTCATACTGTTTTTCATTTCTTGATCTTTGCTTCCCTTTGCTTCTTTGTCCTTCCTTTGCTTTCCTTGATCTAATGCTAGAGTGCTCCAAGAATTCTCTAAGTGTCTAAGAGTGAGAGAGAGAGATAGTAGAGAGAGAGAGCTCCCAAATTGAATTAAAAAAAACGGTACCAACTGATCCTCAGAAGCCTTTTTATTAATGAGGCCTCTATTTTCTTCAATTTTCTATTACTTTCCTTAATATTCCTTCTCACATGAAACCTCTGACATTTCACCTTCCTTTTCTCCTAATTCCCATTATTTTCATAAATAAAATGTCAATTAATGCTTCATGCATTTCCAAAGCTTTTGTCATTTCCTCTGCCAATTTCCTTAGACATAATAAACCAAATGGACACCCACACTATGATGTTTTTCCCAATATTTAGCTTGGAATACATGTCCCATGACCTTGGTCTTATATTTTTTTTTACATGAATTTTTGATGAGGGATGTTGCATTGGGTACCCTGGAGGTTGTGGGTTGAGATAGAAATTCCTCGATCCCTGTATCAACTTGGGTTCCCTGAAGGTTGTTGGTTGGGATAGAAATCTCTAGATCCCTCTAACAACTTGGGTTCCTTGGAGGTTATGGGTTGGGATAGAAACCAAGGTGCCTTATAATAGCTTTGGTTCCCTAGAGGCTGTGGGTCGAGATAGTAGTCTCTCGAGCCTTGGATGTCTTGGGAAGAGAACAATCCTTAATTTAATATCTGTGGAAGTCATTCCTGAAGATCTTCCCATTTATGTCATTACTTTTAGCAGTGGATTCAAGAATTCCTAAGAAGAAGGTCAGTTGATGGCACTACTCTTGAGGGTGGAAGTGGTAGACCTTTAGATTCCATATATCAAGGATAGTCACAATAGACAGCTAGTAGGATTGAGGAAAGAGGTACTCTGGAATCCTTGTTTAGCTGGAAGATGGTGTTCAATCCCTTGAGTAAGCCCCTTAGTCTCTGGCATCTAGATTGGGGGTGAGAGTTGCAAGTAAGCTTAGCTGCAACTAATTACAATTGGTCCAAGAGTCCTTGTCCTAGACTCAACTGCCATGAAAACTACAAGATAAGTGTTCTTATGTATTTACAATGCCCATGAATATATGGTTGCATTTTTGGATTGAAATGGTATTTGTAAATGAACTAAATGTTCGTCAAATTTCTGATTTTAACCTAGTATTTCAAAGAACATTAGGAATACATTCTATCATCATGATTTTGAATGGTATAATGTGTTTATCTATACTTAACAAGCAAGATCATGTTACATTTCTGGGTTGAAATGGTGTGGTTATGAAATACATGGATGTTCCATTGCATGACTAGATAAATAACATATATTGTGGAGCCTTGAAGGCGTTAAAAGGATCTATAAATATCATAACACAAACATGAAAAAGACTAACATAAGAACTTATTTTATTAATAAGTAACGGTTACATTAAAGACACCTATATTACAAGGGTTTGTGCATACGAACATGGATGTATAAGTATCTATATATATTGGCCACAAGCCTGTGAATTCCATTCAGGTGGAATTGTGCTATTGCTAAGGGAATTATTCTTCTTTTAAGTCCAATCATACCCTAAGCACTTTACATAGAGGCTTCTTAGCCATGCATTTTAAGCAACCTACATTCTTTCCCAAGGGGCACTTATGGTGGGGGATGCATGTCCCTACCAGTAGCCAAATTCCCTAGAGGTAATTAACAAGTTCAGACACAATGTAGTTAGTGAATTAATTGCAAGCTATAGGGCTCACAAGGACCATTGGAGGTTCCTTGGAAAGTCGCAGGAGAGGTGGGATCCCTTCGGGAGTTCACTATCATTCCACAGTAAAGGGAGGCCTAAATATTTCCAATGTCATCATGTGTGGAATCCCCTTTCCAAGAATGAAGAATACCTTGGGTTTGCAAACTCATTGGAGTGGATTTATCTAAAGCTCAGGAGAGGTAGCACTGGAAAGAGCTTTAGTAAGCCACTCTTGCCATTATCGAACGTTGGTACAAACCTTGGTGTTTGTTGAACCATCATGGCTAAGCCATGGCCAAATGGAATAACACAAATCTATAGGCATGGAGACGAGAAGAACTCTGTTGATAACCATCGAGACCAAGAGAAAGTGGGTTTCTTAGGGTCTTACAAGATCTCTCTAGTCAGCTATGTTAGAGACCAAGTGCGAGAAATGTTGCGACAAAAGGGGGTAGAGGCTTAAACTTATGATGAAGTTGGCTAATATTATCCTTTAACTTGGGTGAATCCTAGTCGTTAATGCTTGGTATTGGCATGACCATATTTTCCCTACTGTGATTGGATTAAGGAAGCTAGCATGGCACAAAGATTTTATCCTGGGAAGTTTAACTTCTATAACTCATGGGATCAATAGGGATGATCTCAGCTAGGATTTGTTGGCAGATGCTTAAGCCCAAAGGGTTTTGCTATTGGCTGAGAGTAGTGCCCATAGGACAACTCATCCTTGAGGCCATATCCTATAGATTGTTTTTATATCGCAAGGAGATTAACACAAACTATTGGGTGGTGGGCCATTTAGGATGAAAGCTAGATTCAGAGGGTGCATTCCCATTGGTCGGACCAGATTGCATCATCTAGCTCATTCCTAAGGTCAAATCCTGGAAGTAAAAAGAGATCACTTTTAGCGGAGCACGTTATTGCGTAAGTCGAGGCCATGATGGAAGACACATGGCCTGAAAACTATGCTATTGGTTAGAAACATACCCACTTAACAAGTTTACTGACAGGTTCACCTCGGGACATTTGTAAGGGTGGGGGTGGAAAGGAGGGGGTGTGTATATCGGGATTATATGGTTGCCACCACATGTACCAATCAAGAGTGAGGGTCATGCAAAGGTGCATCCCACTGACCCATGTGTCCTAGAGGACGGTTCATGGAAGCATTAATTAGGAGTATAAAGGAGCAGCAAGGCTGATGATGCGTCAGGCTAGCTAGGCCTATAGCTCGGAAATAAGGGATGTCCCATTGGATGGGAGTGGAGCCCATAGAACAGCTCGTCGCGGAGGGCTTATCCCAGAAGTGCAAAAGGAGTGCACAAAGAAAGTGTCGGGTAGCAAGCGATGGGATGACGTGATGTTGTAACCACATGGTCCAATCAGAAGAGATAGCAAGTGGAAGGGAATGGTCCACAAACTTTATGTGGCCTAGACGACCCATCCCATAGGTGCACACATGAGAAGTAATATGAGCATTGGGATAAAATATGCAAGATAACGTAAGTCAAATGGTGTCGACAGAGCATGCACCCTTATTGGGGGGGAGGTGGTCCCACTTGATAGATCATCCCGACAGAATGGACCCGAAGGTATTAAGAGGTGTAAGAAAGGATAGCACGAGGATGTAAGGAATCAGGGTGATGTGGCACAAGCTACGACGATAGACAACAATCAAAATGACAGACCAATGGGGAGGAGGCTATGTGACCCCACTAAACACATAAACCTAGTAATGAGGGCCCAATGGTTAACAAAGGAGCACGCTATGAATCACCAGGATGGGGAAAACATGATGACATGTTCTGGAGGGTCATCAAAAAGGTATAAGGAGAGCTAGCGTGTAAACTTCAGGTTGACGTGGGTAGCTTGTGACCATCCGATTTGGTTGGGCATTGTGGAAACCATCGAGTGTGGGAGAATTATGTGTGTGTGTGTGTGTGTCTGGGTGCGTGTGTTAAAAGTAAAGGCTTGATCCATGTATCACACTATGTATGAATGCATACACATGAACAGATATATGTGAGGTTAAAAGTTCCTAGTTATGAGGCTTTGAGGATGAATTGAGATGCCTAGTTGATGCATCCCAACCCAAGCATGAGAATAAATAATTAAAATGAATAAGGGAAAAAATGTTTATTATTCCATTCCTTTAACTTTCCCCGAGGATTCAGATAAACAGGTAGCTACCCCATTAGCAAGAAAGTGGGTTAGCATTTCGTTACAAACAATGTTCCCTTTTCTATAGTAGCTAGGCATGATATTTCTCTCTCTAGTTACTCCATCTTCTTCTTACAACAAGAATTGAAGCACATATGGAAATTTGTAAAGTTTGAAGGAGATAGGGCTTGAGCAAGACAATGGTGTATGTGCACATCAACCTTTTTATTATTTACAAGCATAGGGAGAAGTGGTTGAAGGGAAAGACAAATGTGTTGAATGTGTAATGATATGGGTTTGGACATCATTGTTGAACTAGCTTTAGCAAACATGGATCTTAATGAACGAGTGCTAGAGCTAGTCCCTTTTGATAATGGTGATCCTCTCAAGGGGTCATCCTCCACACCAACAAATAAAAATATTAGATTAGGTATAGAGGAGGAGAATGGAGGAGGGAGTAGTGGTAGTGATGTTGATTTCGATGATCATGATATGAAGGACTATTGATAGTCATGTGCTATGATATTCTTTTGTCTTGATCTGTGGTTCTAGTATCTAACCTATTTTATATTTTCCATTGGCATTCCCATCTATATTAGCAGTGACTCAATGAGATAATATCTATATTATACAATTTTGTTTTCATAACTTAACGAGAAAATTATAGTTTATGGTTTTAATTTTGTGTTTCTCGATTTATCATAGTTAATGTAATACTAGTTGTATAATTGAATTTGCATCATTATGGTCTATATATCTTAGCTTCTAAATTCTAAAAAAAAATGAATATTTGTTCATATTTCATCTTTATATATTTAATCCACTCATTTATACTCATAGTTTTGCATACTCTATTTCTTATATTATGATGTGTCATCATACCAAATGACTTGGAGTGAAGCATATAGCATTACAACTACAACATTTAATTTTTTTTAAGAAACACTCCTCCACATTAGTTATTATAATATTATTTTCTATAACATTATTCAAGTGAAGGTAAAATATAATTCATAGTTTTCAAGATTGACAAAAAAAAATAAAACATAAAATTAAGCTAATTGCCTCGAGATTATGAATGAAAATGATTACTTAGATATTTGACATGATTACTTAGATTTTTGACCTTATGAAAGGAAAATGTTCTACTAACCCTAAATGCAAATGTAACATTTTCACAATCCTAACTATGGATTGCGTTACATATTCCTTTTAAAAAGTAGTTCTATTTATTGTTCGTACGATAATTCTCAAACCATCGACAAAATAAACTTATGATAACCCGATAAACTTATCATAACATGAGGAGGCATCCTTTGAGGATGCTTATTACCTTTGATGGAATCTCATCATAACATGAGTAGGCATAGTTTGAGGATGCTTATTACCTTTGATGGAGATTCGGTGTTACGTATTCCCTCTTAAAAGAGTGGTTCTACTTATTGTTTGTACGATAATTTTCAAACATCAACTTATGAGGTAAACTTATGATAACATGATAAGAACATGCACCATTTGAGAATGCTTATTACCTTCACATGGATATTCAAAACGATATGGATGGAGCTAAAGGCAGGTATGACCCTAGTAATACTCTGGCAATTGTCTTGTGATAACACTCGCCAAATATCGAAACCAAAGTAGCAATCCACCACTACCAATCTTCTAACGCTGTCTTAACGTATAGATTTTGCTTTGAAGTGATTTGCATTTCCTCCCAAATTTGTACATTCTACGTCATGATTGTACGACGCACATTGAAACATTATTAACTACAACGTACCAAGATATCACAGATTACCAGGTAGACATTACTATGAAGCCTAGTGCCTGCATCAATCTTGGATAACGTTTTTGCACAAAGTCCAGTGGTAAATAGCTTGGAGACTAAATAAGGTATCCTACTTTAGAGTTGTCTTTAACTTTAAGAAAGAAACACACAGATCTTCATGTCAGATCCTTGATTTTGGAGATCATAATTAAGCAAAGGGCATGATTTTCAAGATCTATGACTTGGATGCACATGGGGATTCACATTTAATAATGGCGAGAAGGGAAAATTGACAATATAATTATGATTAATAATATAGAGTGTACATAGGGATTGAGTAGCAGCTGTACTCCGAGTGGCATTATTTGTGGCCGAAGCTGCAGGAGCATGGCAGATTCGACTGATCTCATCTAATAATACTTTGTGACATAAAAGCCTACTTGAATCCAATCCGATGACACAATGCCTGCAAACAGCCAGAGAGAATATAGGGGAAATCCAGATCCACTGTTTGTCTGTGCTCAAGGAGTTTGGAGACCACCATTGAAATTTGAATTTGAACTTTTTCCTTTAATGGAAACAAATATATCTGTCAGTAATAAAGAAGCATAACAACAGAATCCAAGATCACAATTTTAGATATGATCGCAGATTGGTCGAACGGTCAGTCAGAATCAGTCTCCTCCTCGGCATATATATATTCTGTACTAGTTGCATGATCTCACTCCGGATAAATGTAGCCCCCAGAGGTATTTAGACTTCAGGTGCAGCATCCCGGACGATTCGGGATGGTGCAATGCACAGTACAAGGTTGCGGGTTTACTTTATTTTGCAGCCTTCACATCGCTGGGTAGTGGAAGAAATCATATAGCCTTATATGCCATACATGTTTTATCTATAGGAGCAGCTTATTGGTGATGGCTGCGATGGCCCGATGAAGTGTTATTTGTAAGGAAGTTTATTAAATCCCCATTCACCTGTATCTGCTTAAAAGCATACTATATACGTGGTAGCATTTATAATTATATGTCTGTGTTTTTTTTACAGTAATAGTAATACTTTGTTCGGCATACTATATACGTGGTAGCATTTATAATTATATGTCTGTGTGTTTTTTTTTACAGTAGTAGTAATACTTTGTTGGGCAAGGATGGTTTGTTTATATCTGCATTTGTTACTTTTGCTGGTTCGTTGGTGGAGTTGGTTATCATCTTCACGACGGTGCTTATTATGACAATTAGCTACGAGTTTTTCTTCCGCTTGAACTTAATGACCAGAGATATTGAAAAAATGTTTCTACGCCTGCCAAAGAAGAAGTCTAGTGAAAGATGATGTAAAAGCCTCTTGGGAAATCTGAGAATCCTGATTCTTCAATGGAGTATAGATCAAATGGAAGTCTATAATAATACTCGTAAATTGTATAAGCTTCCAGCTCATTATCTGCAGACCTATATTATTGTTTAATCGGTTATCTCATGGCTTCTCTGCAAGGGAAAGTCTGCAGGAGACGGAAGTAAATCCAATTCTATAGGATTCATAATGTTTCAATAGGGGAGCTCTCATCATCAATCCAAAGAAATATGTTATATCTTCGATATTATTGCGTTATCATATTCTATATTCATATGGAGTAGTTTAACTTTTTATTTTTTTGGAAATGTAAATAAATGTATCGTTTCAAGAACAAATCTCTAATATATTTAAATTGCGTAGATTACAAAAACTCAACCAATGCTTGTCTGGTTGATATTAATTATCCCACACCTCAACTAAAGGCTAGCATTATTATCTGCTGTTATTTTCATAATCTTGAATAAAATTCAATGATGATTTACTATAGTGATGGATATGCTTTCAACAGGAAAAAAAAAGAAAGACGACCTATAATTCTTATCCTGGATGTAGACACATCATGCATATAAAGAAACCGGGGAACATACAAAAAGATGTTTGTATATCAAAAACACTTTAATTCAATATGGTCAAAGATTGCATTTTCTTGACATATCTTCTGAAATCTCCATGCATGTGGTGATGCATATTATATATTAAAACTCTTAATCCAATCAGGTCAAATATTGCATTTTCTTGACCCACCTTGAGAAATCCCCCAGCATGTGGGGATCGATCTTATAAAATATATATGATATGCACGCTATCCTTAGTATAACGCCCATAATTTTGTGGACGTTAGGTTAATTTTTTCAATTTTCTCCAATGCTGGGAACTCGTTCATTGAAATAAACGACCAACAAAACCCTTAGACCAACTTGGTAGTGAGACCGTATCTCCTTATACTGAAACACTTGGATTTAAATATTAGAAATGAAGCAACTCATTTCCAAACTATTTGGTTTCATTGAACCGATAGTCCAGTAGTATCTACTCATATAACATGAGGCAAAGAAAACAGTATTTAGCATGTGATCACAAAGCAAGTAGTCCAAGAATATAATAATCTGTAACCTGAGAGAAAGCGAATAGTATTAAGCATGTCCTAAATATAAATTCATGAGACCTTGCTGAGGACTAAACCTTAACATCACATATTGACAAGACATAATGTCCTAAATTACTCCAGCTTTGAATTACCAAATAAGGAAAAATGCACTACAAAACATTCCATTGAATTCTTAGCACTTGAATGGAACATGAAGTGGAAAAAAATAAAATAGAGGATGTTATGAAGAGCAGTAAGTTCATCAGATCATACTGGTCTTACTTAGGCTTAATCAAACCAATGGCATGGAAGGACTTATTAGCATAGAATTGGATGAGGTTCAGGCTACAAGTAAAGGATATACTTTGATCAGCTCACACTTACTGAATTAAGCGCTTAGTAGAGTAGCTACCACTATTAGGACTTCTTATTAGCATAAGCAGGGCCGGATCACTTTGTTCCTCATCTCTCCCTTACTGAAGTGTTTCTTTATTGACTCTTTAGAGCTAAACATGTTAGCCTTAGACCACTAAATGAATCCCTTATAAGATACCACTTGACCCTTTTCTCAAGACAGAATCATGTTAAACAACAAACATTCTTAAACTTGTTCTTGGTTTCATTGAAGAAAGACATGCCAGTTCCTAGAAAGACATGCCAGTTACCAAAAGAAATAGGAATAGCTCTTCCTGAAAACCCATATTTTCACCAACTATGAATAAAATGAATGCCAAGAAAAAAATGAATGTCAAGAACAATCATTTGAGGACACAACAAAATAGTTGGGTTAAAGAAATTGTGTTATGTCAAACTTGTTATAAAATTAAAAAGGAATAGCTCTTCCTGATAACTCATAAAAATCATCTAAGAATCAAATAAAGAACTTTAAACCCTTCCAATAATGATTTTCAGATCCGAGATGTATTCAGCTACAATATATAGATAAAGCACTGATTGTTGTTGCTCATTGATTGCAAAGGCCAATGAATTTCCTTGTTTTCTAATACAGTTTTTTAAAATCAGAATTTGGTGGTCACTTTGCGGGTTGTTGCAGTGATGTCAAGAGTTTCTATCGCAGATTGTACAAGGAATAGGAGGAGGCGAGGGGCAAGGGGGGCCCAACTGCAGTCCATTTGATCAGATGAGGATGGGGGGGTGATGTGAATGCTCACAATGCGCCCAGTAATGTTGTTGAAAAGGACACTGTGGTTGCAGAGGTTGCAGATCATGCTACCCCACCATCAACCACAGAGCTGCCTTCAACCACAATGCAAGGTGCAAGTTCAACAAAGAAAATCAGTGCCATTAGAGGCTGGACAAAACAATACATGCTAGTTGCAATTAATGACATCGAGTTTACTGGAAATTCAATCCGGGCCTCTGCAAAAAAACACGGTATTACTGCCTCTAACATACATTATTGGATAAATGGGTTGACTAATACGATGCATACAGGGCCTGTTACAGTTATGACTGAAGAGGAGGAGGTCGAGGTGGTTGAGTGGTGTATGGAGATGACCCAATTGGGACATGGGTTAGAGATTATACAACTTAAATCCATAGTAGCTCAAATCTGTTAGGGGAGGCCAAACCCCTTCAAATATGGGTTTCCTGGTAAATCATGGTGGAGTGGATTTTAGAAAAGGCATCTAGACCTTGTGCTATGTACAACTAAGGGCCTTGATAGATACAGGGCTTTAAATCTACGCCTTGAAATTGTGTCCAAGTTCTATAACACTCTTTCTACTACATATGAGCAACACTCATATGCCCCAGACCATATATGGAACTGTGATGAAACAGGCTTACAGGCAGGAAGGAATTGTGGTATGTGGGTAATTGCCAAAAGAACGAGTAGAAATGTGCCTAAGATTTTGCCTAAGAGTAGGGAGTGGATCACTATACTTTCTTGTGTCAATGCAATTAGTTCTTCAATCCTAGGATTTTAACTATTCAAAGGTAAAACATAACTAAAAAACTACATACAGAACTGTGAACCACGTGCATGCATGGCAACACATCCCCATGCATGGATGACAAAGGAACTATTCATGAATTGGCTTTGTCATTTTGCTGCATCTATACCAGGTGGTGTCTCGCCTAAAAATAGACACCTACTGATTTTAGATGGCCATTGAAGCCACATGGATTTGAGCTAGCTGAGCTTGCAAGTAAATCATTAAAAAGGGCTCTCACACCTTCTAATATCAAGGCTAGATTTAGGAGGACTGGTATATGGCCACTTAATGTTGATGCTCTCATGCATGATACTTTTTGTAACCAAGCATTTTATGTGGAAGGTCAAGAAGTAGAGAACTTACAAAACCATGTTGATGCCCAAGAAGATGTTGCTGCTGTTGAAGGTATAATGTCCCTTTATGAAGGGCACTTATGTGGTGACGATGATGAACATGTGAATGAGACACAGTTCAGTCATGAATCAATTGTCAATGTCATGGAGATTGTCACACCTACTAAACCACATTCCAATTCTACATGTGATATTCCATATGAGGCAGTTGATGAAGCGAATGAAAATGCAAGTTTGATTTCAAAATATAATGCAACAGGATTAAACAATGAACATTTGAGCATGCCAACCCAGGTAAGCCCACCATCATGGTTGGCAGAGGCCATGATGAATATCAACCCAGATAATGTGTCTACCACCAATGAGGAAAGCATGGACATGCCTTCACAACCATCAAAGTTGAACACCGAACTGGTTCATTATTTTGTGGACAATCGTTCATTGGAAGAGGAGCTTGTTCAACATGAGGTACCTAAAGAAGATAATGGGGGCCAATCAGTTGTACCGAAGGTTGAAAGCCAAGTGTTAGATCATAGGGAGCAAGGGGCAAATTGCAGATTACTTGGTGCATTCCTAAAGCTACCAATAGACAGAGTGAAGGCCTCATCAAGGCATTCAATTGCAGATTGTCTTTGTTTGGGCAGGAGTTCACAGTTGCTCACATCTGAAGATTATATGAATTTATTGTTTGAGTCCAAACATAAAAAAACATGAAATTTAGGGAACTAAAAAGAGAAAGAAGGAGTTGGCCAAGGAAAAGTGAGCTGCAAGGATTGCAGCAGTAGAAGCTCGAACAAAGGAAAGGATGGAAAGCAAAAAAGCAAGGGAAGATAAGGAACATAAAAAACAATTGGCAAGGCAAGAGAGGGAGGCAAGAAAGGTTCAAGAAGTGTTGGAAAGAGGAGGAGGGGTGACAAGCAAGGAAGTCTATGGTCCAAGCCAGTTTGAGGCAAATAGAATGATGTCCAATACGCTAGACCACATTGCAGAGAACATACCATCATACCTAGATTTGATTAACATCCAAGTCCCCCGCTATTAGCCAGGGGTTCTGCCCACCTCATATAACCCTACCAGTGTAGGTTTAAATCCTAACTATGTTTATATGACACCTGCACCTAATGCTCGAGTTAGTAACACAAGTGGACACTTGGGTTACTCAGTCCATCCATGGCTACAAGGAGAAAATTGGAGTCAAGGATATGGTAACATTCAGGCACATCCTAATCAACCAATCTTGTGTAGTCCACCATACTTGGGTCAGGTAGGAGACTCAACAATTCTGGGCAATGCAAGAAATGGAGGCCATCAAGCATAGGGGTGGCATGAATTAATTTTTGTAACCGCTATCACAATGTGAGTTTTGTAAGTACACATAACCCACGCATGCAATGACGTGTTGCCGTATATTAATACCGATTTGGCAGGTTATGGCGGAGTTTAGGGTTTGTTTACTATGATTACGTTGCGCATTGTTCATTTATGTGTTCATTTCTATTTGGGACCTGTTCTTGTTTGTTCGCTCTGCTGGGTAGTTGAATTTGAATTGGAATTATGATCTGGAATTATGATGAAAGTCAACATAATAATCGCAATGTGAATTTTGTAAGGATGCAATATGTTGATTGGTTTCATAGTAGAAGCTAAACTATAAACTATATTGAATTTGAATTGGAATTATGATCTGGAATTATGATGAAAGGCAACATAATAACTCAGGAAAAGAAGTGAACATGAAACAAAAGTAGTTACCAATCAAAGGAAAGATCTTCCCAGGAGCATGTGCTTGAGAAGTGCAATAGAAACCAACCCTCTGTCTGCTCACAGAGGTAGTAAACAAAAGAATCCCTTTGTTCTCACTAAAGGAAATTCAAGAGAAAATAATAGAAAGTAAAGATCAATTGAATCCAGTTTGAAACAACATTGCAAAGGAAAAGAAGTAGTAATTACTTGATGAAAGGCAACAACATAAATAAGGAGAAGAAGTGAACATAAATGAACTCAACTCCGGAGCTTTATAGAACAGGCCACTAGGGAAAGCAATTACCACAACGACAAAAAACAAATGTTCATTAAAAACCATTTATAATAGATTATTGACGGAGCTGAATAACACAAATAGATTATTGACTCAGCTGAATAACACCAATGCTCATTAAGAACCATTTAGAATAGATTCTTGACTCAGCTGAATGACAGTCTTGGAAATTACTTGATGAAAGGCAAGAACATAAAGAAGGAAAAGAAGTAAACATAAATCACAAGTTACTAATAATAGAATATACACAAATAATGCTTCAAGACAATCTCTTAAGAGTTTTAATTGAATGATGTAAAGGCTAGTTCTAGAAGATATGCTCAGCAAATATGTGTTAATGTTTCCTATTTAGAACAAAATAGATACAACAATAGATACATTGGTTAGTTCTAGTAATGATAACTAGTCTAGTTATGTAATGACAGTGAGAGTTTTAAGCTAATACCTAATGACAATGGGATAACATATTACTTAGACTATTTAGCTTATGCTAAGTCTGACTCTCTCTATAGATTTCAATATATATTTAGTCCAAATAGTAGTTATTGATACTAATTAGCTTTAGCTAGGCCTGATTCAACTAGCTTTTTTGGAACTAACAACTATTTCTTCTATTTGGCTAAGCCTTCCTGATCCAGCTAGTGTAGTGTAGTTCAACTTGTTGCTCTTAGCGTGAGCTAAGTGGTTTAGAAGTAGTAGTTAAGAAGGAGGGCGAAGATTTTTAAGTATTTTGTTAGGAGTGAAATCTCACGCTATGAATATGAAGAAATTATAAATAATCACTAATTAGTTAATGTTTATTTTGACTTTGAATTTTTATAAAACAGTTTATTTTGATTTTGAATTTTTACAAAAACCTTAGAGCAAAATTAGAACCTAGGAGATGACCTTTTGAGCAGTCTAATAATCTTATTACAGTCTTACAACCTGTAGTCTTACTACCTTAGGAAGAGTATGCCAATACTCTAATCATGCTAAGAATATTAGGATCTTGAGTTCAGTCCAACAACCCTTGAGCTTTAACATTAGGATTATGATTAGGTTGCTTATTGAAGGCAGTGTGACAGGTGTGTGATTAGTCAACCAGCTTCCATATCAAGTTGATACACCCAATGAATTCATAGACACATGCCAACAGGGTATTGAAAGTGAGAATGATCACCTGAGTTCATTTTTCAAGGTTTAAGCTAAAAGAAAAAGGTTATAGAAACTTGTATGTGTAGGGATTCTAATAAATTAGAGGTTTATATTAAATACGTATTATTTGCCAAAACAAAAAAAATATTTCAACTATGTTAAGAGTTTGTAAATGAGCGATGTAAGTAACGAAGTTAAAGAGCTAAGATTTATAAGTATTCCATTTGGAGTGAAATCAAACAATATGAATATCAATAAATTCTAAATAATAATGAAATTTTAACTATGTTAAGAGTTTGTAAATGAACAATATAAGTAACGAAGTTAAAGAGCCAAGATAAATAATGCTTGAAGACAATCTTTGCAATTACCACTCCTCAACTCTGGAACCTTGCTAGAATAAGCCACCAGAGAAAGCAATTACCACAACAACAAAAAGAAAATGTTCATTAACACCCATTTAGAAAATATTATTGACTCAACTAAAAAACACAAATTCTCATTAAGAACCAGTGCTCATTAAGAACCATTTTGAACAGATTCTTCACTCTTTCATCATTATCCTATCATCCTAAGCCCTTTATAGAACAGGCCACCAGAGAAAGAAATTACCACAACAACAAAAAGAAAATGTTCATTAACAACCATTTAGAACAGATTATTGACTCAGCTGAAAAACACAAATGCTCATTAAGAACCATTTAGAACATATTCTTCACTCTTTCATTGTCATCCTATTATCCTAAGCCCTTTATAGAACAGGCCACCAAAGAAAACAATTACCACAACAAAGAAAAGCAAATGTTCATTAAAAACCATTTAGAACAGATTATTGAATCAGCTAAAAAACAAAAATGCTCATTAAGAACCATTTAGAACATATTCTTCACTCTTTCATCGTTATCATATCATCCTAAGCCCTTTATAGAATATACCACCAGAGAAAGCAATTATCACAACAACAATAAGCTAAATTGAAAGTGAACGAACCTCCCTAATCACGCTGTAATACCATTTCAATGGATTACTATAGAAAATTTGTCTGGGATGAAATGAAATCCAACCAAGATTGTTGAAATGGAATGCAATCCAATCCAAATTGTTGAAATTCAGATGATTTTGTGTTGGAAATGATTCTAAAATCAACAACTATTAAACACACACATGGCAAAGACAGATAGGAAAGATAAAACATGAGAGTATGATTTTATTAACAAATCATATACATTTATAGTACATGATTTGACTGTTGGGTTTCACATCCCAAGGTCTCTTGGAATTCATTTTGACTATTCGGCTTCCACACTAACCCATTAAGGATTAGGTGTCCAACATCCCCCCCCCCTTAATCCAAAGGGTTATGTATGAGTCCAAGAAAAGAGCTGTAATACAAAATGTGCAAAAAATGCATGGCAGCACTAGGCTGAATGTGCTCTCTGAAATATTGGTATAAAGGGCGATGGTTTAAGGATGACCACCAACATTGGAATGGTTAGTGCAGTTTCCGGAACTCTTCCAAGTCTGGCATGAAGCTCAAGTCTTTTGCTAGAGGAAGTGCTCCTAATGTTTTGAAGAGGGAAACCTTCAACCATGAAAGGGAGGTCTCACCCAGCATAAAAGGGAGAACTTCAACCTGAAAAGGGAAGACTCAACCTGTGATGGTTTAAGGATGACCAACAACTCTGGAATGCTTAATGCAATTCCTAGAACTCTTCCAAAACTGGCGAGAAGATGAAGTCTTCTTCTAGAGGAAGTGTTCTTAATTTTGTTCCTAGGATTCTTTTGAAACTGGCAAGAGGCTGAAGTCTTCTGCTAGAGGAAGTGTCACAGATTACCAACTGAAGGCATGCTCAGGGGCATCTTTGTTTCTGGCTACAACTCTAAAATTGGTGTGGCAGGTTGTGGCTCAGGCTCGCTTGATGTGGCTTTGAAGCTTGTAGATGACCATCATTTCCCTCCCTATCAGATACAAGGTGAGATGATGGAGAAAAATCAACTGCAAGACTGTTCAATACTCTGGAACAAGTTCTGACATGCGATTGAAATATCTTCTTGGCTGTTGATGACCATTGCCAAGAAGTGATCCATCCAAGATGAATCTTTGTTCTTGCAAGAAGTTTGTTTATGAAGCATCTATTTGAAGAATGGTTGGTTTTATGACAATGCTTACATGGATGAAGATCAAAACAGTGATCTTTCAGATGGCCAACTTGGTCATAGTGTTGGAATTTCATAATCTGTTGTTGTTGCTGTTGTTGTGGAAGAGGGGTAGAATCTAGAACAGCTGGGAGTGAACTGTAATGAATGAATCCAACACTCTGAAACTAAATGGGCTTTGAGTAGTCTGGAATATGAAAGGACAAGTCCTTCTAATATCTGAGACCAGTTCTATGTTTGTTGTGGACAAGCTCTTCCCAAGGTCTAATGATGGGGTTGGGAAGTGCAAGCTAAAATTCGACATCTACATGTAACCTTGTTGCTTTATGGGAGTCTGTTTCAATCTTCTGAATAGAAACAGGTTCAGAATGACTCCTCTGTTTTAATTCTTCTTGCTATAGCTGAGATTCGAGCTGCAAAAAATCAATTCTCTCTTGTGCATTTTGTAGAAAAACCTGAATGTCCGCGAGAGAAACTTTGCTAATTTTTAATGTATCATGAGTAGTAGACAATATCAGGGTTTTGAGGAGCTCTAATACTTCATTGGTTCTGACCATTTTTTTCTTTAATGTCAGAATTACACCTTAAAAACTGATCACAACTACTACTCAATGCAGAAAAGTAATACCCACTAGCAATATCCTTTATAAATGTGCAACAAATGATCAGTGTGCAACCAGCAAGCACCAATTACAATCCATTACATAAAAATAAGAGTTTACTCATGACCAACACTATGTTCTGACAATACAATTGACTAAACTTTTCTCCAAAAAAGATTACTTTTATTTGTCAAAACAATCATTGCCTTTATACAGCCCACCAAACTCTTATGCAGCAGTCGAAGTAAAAAGGAATCAATGCATATATATGTAGACAAAAACTATAAAGAGTTTTAAATACAATGCCACAACTGGGGCAGCAACAACTGCAAACTTGCTTGGATCCTTCAAATACTCCTTCACTTTCAAAGCAGAAATGATGGCTATCAAAACTTCAACAACTATAGCACCATTTCATGGACATGACTTGAATGCTCATATATAAATACTTTGACTAGGCTACAAAACAATATTCTCTGATCTTGCCACTTTCTTCAAAGAAAACAATAGTCCACTTCAAGATTTGAGATACCATATTTGAGTAAGTTACTGGTAGATTTTTGGCTACCTCTTCAATGTATATCAGCACCTCAGTATTAGCTACAACAAGTTAATAAAAACATCCCTTGACTCTGCTAAACTTAGCTCAAAAGGGGTAAATCAACCAGTAGGTAGTAAACTTGTTCCTTCTCTCTTCTAGAATAATGTCCAAATCAACACAGAAAAACTCTCCAAATGTGGTACCTTGTGGAGTGTGTTTAAACTTTAACTAGTTGTGAACAGAGGGAAAGTTGGTCCTCATTTAACAGAATTCAGCCACAAGAATGATGCCAATTCTCAGCCCATAGAGAAGCCACACTTTCAACATTTTAACTAGAGGGAAATTGTCCCTTTTCACAAGGACTTCGCACTAACTCTGTTTAACAATGGAATTCATCCTCACAGGCCCAGATTTGGATTTATGTGATCAGACTATCATGAGATATTTCAACCTGGGATAATTGCATGAATATATTTGTAGTGATGCATGCTACTACTAGAGGTGCCACACTTCAACTAGTTCATGATTTGCTATAGGACAAGTCCACATCCCTTTATCAATAATCCCCTTGACTGATATCACACCAGCAGTAAGTCACACTTCCCACAGTCAACAAATAGACTCAGATACTCTACCTAGTGAAAAGAATATACAACCACACACACAACCTCTAAATGGCATCCAAACTGAGACAAACTCATTCTGGTATGGTAGAAATTGACCCAGAATACCAACAGACCAACCAGCAACAATATATTAGGTAACTCATCCCCTTTCTCTTCAAAAAACTCTTGCTTGCTATGTCTGTTGCCCAATAATAAAATTGAAATAACTCAACTCAGTAAGAGGGTAAAAATCGTACCACTAGTGTATAGAAACTCGTTCCCATAACTTCTATGAGATCGATCTTGAGTGAATCAAAACATTTGAATCTCGAATAGATTTTTTTTTGTCTTAACGTGCACCTTTGTGATTACCTCCTAATGAACACAAAAAGGAGATAAATATTCAAACAAACACTTTACTCCACCGGCATCATAATGGTTGTAAATTGCCATAATGAAAGAAAGGAGTTTCACATAGATGTCCTCCTTAACTTTTCAAATGACAATATTGGAGGCCTCGGTTGGTTCTACTGAATCAAATTATTCTTTGGTAACCAAATTTATAGAGGAGCTTCGTGCTGTTAAGCCCTGCGCTCATATGGACACCCTTGCAGACCTAGAATGGCTATAGACCTTTGTGGAGGATTCTTTTATGCCAATTGAGCACTGTGCTTATGGAGGCCGAAACCACAGCTTTCCAAACACGACACTATAAGATAGCAATGGTTTAGTGGTATAGTTATTGCAAACAGTGTTATACATTGGAAGCCACGTTGTATATGGAGACAATGTTAAATGAATACTGGTATGGCGTTATGACTTGTGGTATGGCATTATGGAGTTACAACATACAACGTTAAAAGAGCCATGGGTGGAGGCAATGAATACCAATGAATACACTTAAAGCGTGTATGGAGATAGAAAGCATTGTATATGGAAAGCGTTGTATATGGGCCGCAGGACGGAGACAACGTTGTATATGAGTCGACTGTGCAGAAATTAACCACAACGTTCTAAGTCGAATATGAAAAATGGAAACCTAGAAGCGTTGTATGCTAGGTTTTTAAATAATAACTACACACTAATGCTTTGTCTTCTAAATAACTTAAAGCAGGTATCTCAAGGCCATAGTAAGGAAAAGTTGAATGATACCACCATCATGCCATTACATATGTCCATTGAAAGAAACTGAAACTCAAAGCATGTATCGATCTTCACTCAACACTCGTCATTTAAAAACACAACATTATCGGCCTTTTCAACTAGGACAATGCACAGTCATCAAAGAATTTCAATGAAACAAAAACTTCATCAACCATCCAAAACCTTCAATGTACAATCGACAAATTACATCCAACATATGCAGGAAGCCAACGCATAGTCTACGCTCACCCGGGAAGTCATTGCACAGTGTCATCATCCTTCAGTATCAGGGAGCCACTCATTCATGTGCAGAGAATCACCATTGTTCAAAACCCAGCACAAATTTAGCTCAGAGAGGACAGCGAGACCGTTTGCAACATGCACACAATAATGACAGTTCTATCCGCAGGAATGCAAAACTGACATGCATAGAGAGGCCACAACTAGTGGCTCAAATTTTAGCAGGGCAAAAATTCTCCTGCAGCTTTGATACCATGTTAAACACACACATGGCAAAGACAAATAGGAAAGATAAAACATGAGAGTATGATTTTATTAACAAATCATATACATTTATAGTACATGGTTTGACCTTTGGGTTTCACATCCCAAGGTCTCTTGGACTTCCTTTTGTCTATTCGGCTTCCACACTAACCCATTGAGGATTAGGTGCCCAACAACAACAATGGATGAGCTGGGAGACATAACATATAAGGACATACCAAATACAAGAGAGTCCAATCTCAAGCCAAATTTTCAAACCAACAATGGTTGTTGCGCTTTGTTTTTTTGAAAAAAAATAATTTGTGGGGAGTGGGGAGTCTCTTTCCAATTCTAGTGTGGAATCTCTTTCCCAGTGCAAGCAAACCATGGTGGCACAATAGATTTCTCTTTAAAATTCCCTAAGAACCACATGGGAATGATGCTCTAATTAAAAAAACAAAAAACACACAATCGAACGGACCTTTATATATGTCTAAAGTATGTTTTTCCTTTGACTTCTAGTGCACCAAATGTGGATCTGTATCCATCACAAGGCTACAAAACACCAGTTAAATAAACTAAATTGAAAGTGAACATACCTCCCAAATCCCACTGTAAAAAAATTTCAATGGATTACTATAGAAAATTTGTCTGGGATGAAATGCAATCCAATCAAGATTGTTGAAATGGAATGCAATCCAATCGAAATTGTTGAAATGCAGATGATTTTGTGTTGGAAATGATTCTAAAATCAACAACAATGGATGAGCTGGGAGACACAACATATAACAACATACCAAATACAAGAGAGTCCAATCTCAAGCCAAATTTTCAAACCAACAATGATTGTTGCACTTTTTTTTTTGAAAAAACTAATTTGTGTGGAGTCTATTTCCAATTCTATTGTGGAATCTCTTTCCCAATGCAGGCCAACCATGGTGGCACAATAGATTTCTCTTTAAAATTCCCTAAGAACCACATGGGAATGATGCTCTAATTAAACAAAAAAACAAAAACACACAACCAAACGAACCTTTATATATGTCTAAAGTATGTTTTTCCTTTGACTTCTGGTGCACCAAATGTGGATCTGTATCCATGACAGGGCTACAAAACACTAGTTAAATATGTAATGGGTATTTTTTCTTTGACTTGTTGTGCATAATATATAGATCTAGCCTGCTCAACAACCCACTCCAATTAAAAGTTTGAAAGCCTTCCACCAAAACTAGGGATGGAAACCTTAAATGCCTTATGTTTTGATTTGACTTTGGCACTAACCCACTAACCCTGGTGGTATACAATGAGGTTGTGTTCTCTTTGTTGAATGGCCATTTCATCTACTTAGAATCATCAATATCATAGGGCACTGTGAGCGACCCTTCATAGTTACAAGAGAACTCCCTATTAATGTCTACTTCATCATTTTAATCATAACCAGTGCAATAAACAAAATCAAGTACTCCTTCCACAACAAATCACAGAGACTCCTCTTTAAATGAAAGGAAACGTGTGACTTCACACTAGCATTAGAAAATAGCAGCGTCACAATTATGAGAAATTTCCAACCCACAGTGATCTCCAAAAAAGTTAGGGCTTTATCTTATTGCCAAATTGATAAATAACCCATTGATTGTAAAACTCACTAACCTACTAACCCACTGACTGTAAAACCCACAACCCAAAACCCAATAATTAGCCAAAACAAACACAGGTAAACACATACACAAGCATAAAACAAAGGCACAATATTCCAATGGAGGCTAAATGTGTTAAAAAACACAGTATATATGGCTGGTAGGATAGTGTCCTACCTTTTTTCTCCATGCCACATTTTTTCTCCATGCCAGAAAGCCACAGGAATCCCAAATGCTCAAACTGTAGCTCAGACTGCAACAACCTGCAAAAAAACATCAAAATGGTTAGATAGGGACCAAAAATCAGTTAAATTGTGAAATTGCAGCTAAGTTATTGAACTACAAACCTAAAAAATCTGTTCGGAGCACGAAACGGCCATCTCCAACACCGAGCTGAGCTAAATTTTCCATAAGGATAAAGGCAGATGATTAATGAACCCATAACACCAGACGGGGAAGAAAAACTAGGTGAAAAAACAACACGAAATGCACGAAAACAACCGAACAAGCTGAAGAACGACCACCTTTGCTGGTCCATAAACTACCACCCGGCACTACAAAGCCACACATTGCATCACCAACAACATTAATGGTAGTTACCACCATTGGAGCAGTGATGGTCAACTACTGGCATTGCAAACGGACAAGAACATGTCCCAAACATAAATGAACGCGTAAATGAACAATCAACAGCGTAATCACAGTATAGAAACCCTAAACCTTGCCATAACCTACCAAACTAGTATTAATAAGTAGCCAACATGTCATTGCATGCGTGGGAAAGGTATCATACAAACAATAGGTATGCCATCATGACATCGTGGGTGGTCGACATGGAGGTGTTCGCCTAATGGCATCCCTCCCCTATATGATGATTAGTTTGATATGCTTCATGGCATGGCGGTTGAAAAATTAATATATAGATAATTTTGCTAGGGATTTGAGATTATTCTAATTCTAATAAGTTCATATTCTAATTAGATGGGGAAATTAATATATAAACAAAATTTTATTTAGCCAAATGGTCCATTTTACAATAATATGTGTAAATTTCTCAAATTAAATTAGATTCGTGGCTCCTCGCCCACCAATTTCCTAGGGATTTGAGATTATTCCAATTCTAATAAGTTCATATTCTAATTAGATGGGAAAAATAATATATAAGCAAATTTTATTTAGCAAAATGATCCATTTTACAATAAGATGTGTATTTTTTAATTTTTTTTTTCTCAAATTAAAATAGACCCATAACCTTTTTTATACATGATTAATCAAGTAAATGTATACATTAATAAAACACTTTTAATATTACAATAATTTTTTGTTATATTTATAAAGCCTTCACGAAAATCAACTACATTAAGATTTTTAATATAATTATATTAATAATATAAAAATTCATAGTAACACATATATTCCAACCCAATCAACTATACTTGAAAAACCTTCATAATCCTCGAATTCAAGCTAATCCAAATAAAAAAACAAACTTAACTTCCAAACATATAACAAGTAGACTGTGGCTTTAGCATTGGTTGTAAGCATTATGACACATTAGAATTTAACGTGGCTTTCAGTGATCGTGTCAGCCAACCTGGTGTACATGCTATATTTTAATCCACTTAGCACCATACAACTATGACGACTATACTAAGGCTCCCGACTAGCTTCTTAATTCTATACAACATTTTTAAAAACTATAAATTAGGTGTAAACTCATTGTGTTACTACGGAAAAACTATAAATTAGGTGTAAATTCATTGTGTCTGTTAGCTCTACTACATGTTTGAACATTTTGAGGGCCAAATGCAGACCCGTCCGTGCTGCTGTTGTTCAAGGAAAGCCTGTATTGGTCATCCTCCTTGCTCCCCTCACTCTGCTCACACTCCCATAACCTTCCCGCTTTCCCTGTTCTCTTCCAAAAAACTTAGCATAAACCTGTATTTCCTTAGCTCCCAACTGAGCACTTTCACAAGCCCTTTTTCACGTCACATCCGACGAAAACACGTGCTTTTAACCCCTGCCATCTGATCATTTACCACGCGATCCAACGACGATCGCATTCCTTGATCCCGCGAATTGCCTATGCATTAACCCGCGGGGAAAGCGGTTTTCCACCTATTTGATCGGCCATGCGTTGACCGATGAATGGGATCGCGCGGCTGTGTACGTTTACCACTGCCCTCCCATAAGTGGTGCGTCTAATACCGCCCACCACTCAAACCATTTTTCCTCGGCCATTAAACCCCCGTGCATCTTCAGCTCCCAATCATCGTTGGATCTTACCGCATGAGATCCAACGGCCCTCATTCATTCCGCCCTCATATCTCCTGTTGACTTCTGTAAACCAAATCATTGCCATTCATTTGTTTCATCCAATGGCCTGTGATCGTCTTCCACCTTACCTTCCCGATAGCCCCTTTCATGCTGTATCCACCGTCCATCTGTGCAATCCGACAGTCAGCCTCGTTCCTCCATTCAATTTGTACACCCGCCATGAAGTCCACACTCCTTTGACTGTTTTGTGCTCCCGAAGGACAACGATGATCAACTACCAGTGCCTTGTGCAGTTAATCCACAACAACTACATTTAGCAAGAAAGGATGGTCGAGAAGGAAAGGATCAACCTCGGGCAGACTAGCCTATCCAACAGTTAAGGAATTTCATCCTTTATGACACTTCACCTGCTCGAGGAGTACAACAGAGTACCAGAGAATGTCAAATTCATTCATTAAAGCAACAAATCGTAGCAGAGGTCCATTTTAGATAGTTAATGTGGTTGGTGGTCCATTATGACCCCTCCTCGTATAGGATAACAGAAAATTTTGTAATCAACCTTTATATATACCCAAAAGACAGATGGGATGAGGGTTGATGGTTGTTGTTTTGATGTAAGGTTCAACTTCTGGAGACTGTAACTATTGTGATACTTGCAGCGTTTGGTCTTCATTTTCAGCTAATACAAGCTTCTTTTGCTGTTAATTGCTCACTTTCCATTTCTGCTCTGTTCTAGGTTGTGCTTGTTATGCATTGTTCATGTGCTCTTGATGTTTAGCATTAGAGGGCCTGTCATCCCACCTCTGTGTTAGAAACTAGTATGTATCATTGAATGTGTTATGCAGGTTTCTGTTTACTTAGTGCCTTAGAGATGTCATCCTGTCTGTGCATTAGGAAATAGATTTGCAGACCTTTTTACTGGTTGCGGCCGGCCATCACAGGGTCCTGTGCATTTGCTGGTGTGGTCAGTATTCTCCATATTCACCTAATCCTCAAACTGTGAGTAATTTGTGGTCTAAAGCCTTGTAGTCTAGGGGTGTTCACCCATGTTTGGAGTTAAGCATAGTAGAAGTGGTTATCTGGCTTGGACAAGCATCATTCCTTCCATTCATCCATTTCCGACATCTTGTTGAGTTTGTAATGTTCCCGAGCATCTCTGAGATACAACCTAGGAGAGTTTCTTGGGGTGATAACAGTGTCACTATGGAGGAGATTAGCAAATAGTGTATTTTTGGGTTGGGTTTTTATTATTGTTATTATATAAAGCATTTAGTTTTGTTTTTTATTGGGTATTAGTTTGTTTTTGACCAAATATTTATGACGCTTATGTATAGTTTAACATTAAGAATTCAATTTTTGTTATTTTTTATTGTTATTTAAATTTATTTATTTTGTAACATGATTGTATGAAGTTTTATTATGGGTTGTTTAGTAACTTCCATTTCTATTAGTTATTAATTTTTTTTTTTTTCATGAATTATAATTTTTCACAATATTTTCAATTTAAAATGACTTATTATTATATTAAAAACATATTTTAATAAATCTAATTATAAACAATTATATATGTTAATAAAAATAAAACAAACACACATAGATATATGTATCTTTATATAAACAATATTAATCATATTTCTTAATTTTTGGTGATTACATTAACAATATTGTTTTGTATGTTGATATAAACAATATTAATCATATTTTTAAATTTTTTGTGATGGCATTCAACAATGTTGTTTTATTTTTGTGGTGAAATCTTTGTCTTTATTATTATTTTTGTTTAATTAAGCTATATTTAAGTTATGTTGCAGGTACTAGCTACTATGTAGACCTTGTTATAATGTGAAATTATTTTTTTCATAGAAATACAATTATAATATTAAACTTTTTAGGATTTTTATTATATATTAATATAAAATTTATAATTTTATTTATCTAAAGTATAATTTAAAACCCATTTTTGCATCAATTGTAAATTTTTTATTTATGAAAATATAATAAAATATATTATTTATTTGAAATTCTAAAAGTAAATTAAAATTTAATTAAGAGTTGATATTAAAAAAATTTGAACTATTTTGTATTTAGATTAGGGTTAATTTATGTATTGGAGGGAATCTGCCCACTTGTAAGATACTATCACCAACTACAAGATATTATCACTAAATCATAAGATATTATCACTAAACCATTGTACAAGGCTTCATCGAGTTTATACACTCATTGTATAGTTTCTTTCTCGTTCAATTAACTCTCAACCTTAATCCCTGCTCATAAAATTTGAACCTGAGATTTGATAGAGCTCTAGTAACACTTAATATTAATATTTTTAATTTAGATATTATGATATAAAGCATTTTTAGTTCAATACTACTACTTTTCCATTTAGTTTGAAATATTTTTATATTTTTATACAAAATTTTTATCCAATATGTATGATTTTTATATGTAATTATGTGTGAATTTTTAGTTAAATGAGTGGACTTTGCTTGTAGATAATGGGTCCATGTTGAGTTTAGAAGCAATTTGGGATTTTCTTGAGAAAATATCTCAACCTCTATACTCATGTTTGGAATTGGTTACATTTAAGATTAGCTATATAATTGTGATGTAATTAAATTGTGTAATCAAGAATATTTCTTGTGTCCATTTATGAGTACTATGTATTCAATGCCAATTTCTTTATTGGTATTACAGCATATATGGGTTTGAATCCCTCAAGGGAGAGCCCAAAGAGATGGAAGAAATCTAAGAATTAAATCTCTATTTTGTATATAGGTTAGTTAGTGTGTAAGAGTTGATTTTTGTTTTGAACTTTTCTTCCCCTATGTAGATATGTTTTCTTGTGTGCATGCAACAAATAGCAAGCATCCACGCTTGTTTGAATTTTCTTTGGAGTTGTCAGATCTTGTATTTTGTGGCAAATAATGGGGGCAGTTCTTTCTTTGACCTACGACCAAGTGATCCTTATGGAGAGGTTTGTGTAAAGTGAAAACATTATTTGATGGTGGTTTCAAGCTAGTAAGGAATCCAAACGAAAGTGATAGTAATATGCAAATGCAATTCCCTAAGTCGATGCAAAAAATTCAAGATTTGACAAAATCATGATGAAGGGATTTGTTGTTTTGGTTCTCCTACTGCAATGCGATTTCGTTCAAAACAAACAAAGATCTAATTCACAGGAGGCTATGCTCATTCAATGCTAGGCCATGATCTGAGGTCAGATGCTTGAGATGTTGAAAGTGAGACCTGACGGTATCAGCATGATTACTATGAGCATCACAATAGCTCATCCCCTGTTTCATTTTTATGGAAGCTAAGAGATATGTTTGACGGATGACAATGAAGAAAAGGTTTTACACATTGCCTTTCTATCAAGCCCACATGGATATCTATCAAATTGTTGTCGTAGCAGAGTAGGATTGTTGTTGCTCGCAAGTGCACTTTGTGGATACATTGTCTCCGATGAAACTTTCATAACTACTTTGATTTGGATATACATAGATTGATTAGAGGGCACCGATTGTGATATAATATAATACATCAATCCAAATTTGATTGCAGAGCTTAGATTTGTTTCTTTTCCAGTACAATAATTTTACAGTTGCGCTAAGAAATTAGAAAGTCGGCATTTCTCATTTTAAATCTGAATTCATAAAATTATGTGGTTCTCTCCTACTTCAAATTCACCCTCTCTACTAATTATCATATTGCTTAATTCAATGGTGGCTCCTCTTTGAATGAGTTCGCTTCTCCAAAAGAAATTGGGATGAAAAATCCATGATATGTCAGCTTCAAATGACAATGTAAGGAAATAATGATTGTTTCCATTACAGGCCATGGATTATAGTGACATGGTTGTTCTGCTAAGTTGGTGGGTTTCTAGCATTAAGGATTGATCAGGAGCTCAAAATTTTCCAAAAAATCAAAGTTGTCAGAATGGTTTGGAACCTCAATGACCACGTAGATCTCATCGTCCTAATTCTGGCACAACTCGTTTAATGCGAAATGGACATTGTATGCTCCCAGAAATGCAATCTATTGACTTTGTCAAATAGGTAAAATTTTTACAAGTGCTGAGAGGGATGTTGACTGGGCATCCATACATCCTAGTCAGAAAAAGGAATATTCTTGGTATATTCTTATGGTATATTCCCTTGGCATATTCTTTGGAATATTCTTAGGCTCAGTGGAATTGTTTTATTGGTCCATGTTACACAAAAATATCGTCACCATGACTATCTGCAGTCAGTATGGGTCCATCATAACTTATACTGTCCTCCTAAGCAAGTCTTAGACCTCAGCTCTTTAAGTCAAGCTTTGAAAATGAGAGAAAGACATTGAAAATCATTAAAAGCTCTGGTTCCACACTTTCTCCTACTGTCACCAGCGGGCCCGCACCCTTTGTTCGTGTTAACTGCGTATCTGCATGCTCTGTCTGTAAAGGGGTGGGTGCGTACCCCTGTGAAAGTCAAAAGGCGCAAAGTTTATCTTAAAAAACTCACTTTGGGTTAATTCTAGAGGATTCTAGAAGGAATTTTGACGTGGATTGTTCACTCTGAGGTGGTTCATGCATCCCAAAAGAGAAGGAGCTAATCCCTTGACTAAAGGAGCTATCCCTTTGAAGGAGGGCTTTATCCCTTTAGAGGAGGACCTAGTAACTTCCCTCCATTGCACTATAAATACAGGCATTGGGGTGAGGACTAGGGAGGTTAGAAGCTAAAGGTTTTGAGGGTAAATGCTGGTGAAATTAGGACTTCCTTTGTTGAGCTTGAGAGGAGAGATCACACACCTCTTGGTTCTATTTGGGAGTGAGTGAAGCTTGTCAAAGTAGGGGAGAACTCTTGCTGGACCCTGGGAGGAGCTTGTACAGCATCAAGGCACAGGTTGTAAAGTTCTTCTTCTTTTGAATTAATGCAATCAAACTCATTTTTCTCAACAAGTATCTCATGTTATTTGTTTCATGGACTCCTTGACTTTCATGTTAAATATGTTTTATGCAATTGGTTTTTCAGGTGCTATTTAATTTGTTTGCCTTGTTTGTGTTTGCAGATTCGTGAAAAGGAGCTCATTTGGATCGAAGGAGCGAGGGCATCCACAAACTTGCGAAGGACCCAAGGTAGGCCCCAAAAACACTTGTTTGCCATTGTTTATTTAAGCATATTTAGATAAAGATAGTGTCTGGTTGGTTTGTTTGTCATTAGGTCTTCTTTAGATTCTAGGAAGGTCTATCTTGTCTGCAAGATCGCCTCATTCCGTGTGACAGTCCACATGTTTTTTTGTTTGGGCCAATGAGGAGGTGACACGTGGCTAAGCCTGAGGTCACCACGTGTCCTCCTAGTGGCATTTAAAATTTGTTATGGTAGACAAGGCGGAGGTTGGGCTCGACCTCGCGACCTCCCATAACATAGACAAACAACTTACCAATGCACCCCATGGTGTTTCTTAACCATATGGTAGGCGGGTTCCTCTTAAAGTTTGATGCCACATAGTATTAGGGGGCGGATGGACTTAACTGTCCCCCATGTCAATGCTCAACTACCATTTAATGTAACCACCAACGGTCACCACCAACATAGACCACTAACAATCACTGCCAACGGCTCCACATGTGAACACATCTTCGTAAACCGCTAGCATGTTATGTAACCGTCAGAGGGAGGGGGCTACTGTAATCGGCTAGCCACTGGGTGCATGGCCCCCCATATGACCAATATTTTCGTTTTTAGGCCTCGACGGCTAAAGTAATAGTCCTACAAATTTTCTTGAAATTCGGGGAATTAGTCACTCCGTTAGTAGAAAGTGGGGCAAAGTTGTAGGATGATGTCGGATTTTGTGCAAAATGTAGAGTGAATAATGGGGAAACTAGGAGAGGTCACAACTTCTCCATTTTTCGACCGAATTGGATGCAAAAAGAGGCTAGGTAGCCATTTTTGAACATTCTAGACTCATTGGAGCATGTTTAAGAATCAAAGGAGCACTTCTAGATAGGATTTTTTCAGATTGAAGTCTATGGGTGCCATGGTCAAGAGTGATGATTTAGTTCATGGAGGAGTTTGAAGATGGAGATGACCTTGCAGGGGTTTTCTAGCCTCCATGTGCTTTCTACAACAGCTATTACATCATTGTTGTATCTTTTATTCCTTTTCTCTATGTGTTTTGGAGAAGAGACTTGTTTATGTACTTCAAGTGGATTGTGGTACTATTGATGTTCTTTGAAGTTGGAGTATGGGGTCTTGGTGTAAGATGCCTTTGTTTGTTGAAAGTTTACATGTTTGACTGTAGGCTAACATGTATATGGAGTGATAACTCTTGAAGAAGTTTGTTTCTTTGAAGGAGAAACTAGCCATTCCATTTCTCAACAATTTATGTACTCTTCTTTTCTAAACACTCAGCATAATGAGAATGGGTCATGCCATTAGATATGATCCAAGGAGATGTAGCCCATGAGGGGTGAAATCCTTTAACAATGGTTGGTGTGTTACTGATTGATGCATGCTTCCATTCAGTGTTTTGGTTTCATGTTTAAACTTTTTCATGAAATTAACATAAGAAAATACACATAAAAACTCATGTTTTTACTTGTTATTTTGGAGTACAAACCTCAAGCACATTTTTGTATTCTTATGAGGATCTTAGCATAGAAAACTAATATTCTGCATTCATATCAAGTTGGTATTAGAGCACTGGTTTGCTTTGTGCAAGGAGGAATTGATTGTTGTTTGCAAGTTTATGTGTTTTGAAGCTCAAGTGAGGAGAAGGTTTTGGGAAGGATAGAAAGATTGTTATAATCTCTACCACCAGTTTTACCTCAAGTTGCAGTAGAAGCTTCAAGCAAAGCATTTCCCAAGGAGGAGAGCATACAAGAATTTTAAAGGATGTAAAGGCTTTTATAAAGGTTTTCTTAGACATGGTATAAATGGTGAAAGTCCTCCATGAAGAGAGGAATACAGAATTGCAAGGTGAAAGCTCTAGACCTCCAAGAGGAGAATGTTCTCTAAGAGAAGAAGGTAACAAGAATGGTGATAAAGCACCATCTTCTCCACAATATTCATGTTTTTCTACAACTCTTATTCAAGATGTTATTGTAGAAAGTCCCTCAGAGAAGTTAGATGGAAAAGTTTGTACCTTTTGTCCACATGATGTGGAGGATGAGGTTCAATCAGCACCCAAATTCAAGGAACTAAAAGAAGAGAGCCAAAGAGTCCAAGAGGACACATCCAGAATCAAAAGAGAATTTGAAAATATCTTTGTATGCCAATAAAAAAATGAGGCAAATGGTAAGCATTTACATGCTTCTTGTTTACATGAAAGTGTTGATGTAAATTCATTTGCAACCTTTGAAAAACATATTAAAGGCATTGGATCCAATCTCTTGACCAAGATGGGTTACAAGGGAGGAGGCCTTGGAGTGAACTATCAAAGCATTAAAAATCCAATTGAGTCAAAGGAGAGGCCTAAACATGAAGGCTTAGGCTATGTTGCAAAAGAAGAATGGTCTTCTAGCAACAGCTCATGTGCATCATGTTCCTTTTTCCATAATAGAGGACATGAGGAGGCAAGATGTTGGGATTTGCATCTAGAATTGGTACCCGCTTGGTTCCTCGAGAATAAGGAGGAATTGAAGTGCAAAACATCTCCAAAGAGAGATGAAAATTTTGAAGAAGAAACAAAGCTAAGTTCTGCGTGCCATGGAAATTCCTCACGCAAGAAGCATAAACCAAAGGACAACAAAAAGAGGTAAAATCGTCCTGTTAATTCAAATGCTTTTCATAATGGAAAACAACATGTTGATTTGAATAACATGTTGAGGAATGTATTTCCATGCACCTTTTTCCTTTCATCTAACCACTGTGTAGATAAGTTCTATAAAAGGAAATAAATAATCAAGAATATGTTTATTTCTAATGGAATTGAGACCGAAAAGAGAAAATCTCATCCAAGGTTAAAGACATATGAGCCAAGGGAAGCTAAAAAGAACTTTTTCACTCACTACAATATCAATGGGAATTGGGTTGAGAAGTGTTGGAAATTGTTTCCACAACTTCATCCTGGCAAGGGCAAGCAAATTATGCAAGCACTAGAAGAGGAAGCGACAAAAGTAAAAGTGGTGCAAGATGCAATCATCCCTGAAGTAGCTCCAGAAGGAGAAAAAGTTCAAATAGAGGGTACATTTACCTAGTTGGGTAAGAAATGGGCAGACTATTTGTCCAAATGAAGTTTGTAAATCTTTGTTTTACACTAGTTGCATATCCCCATAGTTGGGTAATTTGTAAAAGTGATGTTCATCAACAAATCACTTATATGCAACACTATTTTCTTTGGCAAGTTATGCTAGTTTAGCTTGTTGATAGTCAATTTTAATGGAAAATTTGGGAGTCAAGTTTATTCCATCTTGTAAAATGCATTTCTATTTGTAGTTTAAGAAAGAATTTTAAAACTTTTGTATGTGTAGTTGGAGCACATTCAGTATACTGCAAATGTGCTAAGCACTCAAGTTATACATGTATTCAATATGTGAAACTTATTTTGGTTCATTTGTCAAAGTATTTTTCGTATCTTATCGTTGATAAGGATTTTGCAGAAGAGCGCCATGTGATTTATCCTTGGGAAGGATGTTGTTGTGGATAGCCATAGCGACATGGACAAGACGAGAAGAACTTTGAACTTGAATTCTTTGGTCAACTTATATTTCAAGTTTAGCTTGAGAAAGAGCCAAGACAAGTACAAGTCAAGGCACTACAATCATCAATTAGATCAAGTTTGGAAAAGTGAAGGAACTATACCTTCAAATGCTGAACAACTGAAAGTGAACTTTTGGGGACCAGAATTTTTCAGTGGGGAAGAGTGATCAGGAGCTCAAATTTTGCCAAAGATTCAAAGTTTTTAGAATGGTTTGAAACCTGAACAACCACGTAGATCTCGTTGTCCTAATTCTGGCACAACTCATTTCATGTGAAACAAGCATTGTATGCTCCGAGAAATGCAATCTGTTCACTTTGTCAAATAGGTAAAAATTTTACAAGTGCTGAGAGGGATGTTGACTGGGCATCCATACATCCTAGTCAGAAAAATGAATATTCTTGGTATATTCCCTTGCATATTCTTTGGAATATTCTTGGGCTTGGTGCAATCATTCTATTGGTCCACGTGTTTTTTTTGTTTGGGCCATTGAGGAGGTGATACGTGGCTAAGCCTGAGGCCGCCACATGTCCTCCTAATGGAATTTAAAATTTGTTATGGCAGACAGGGCAAAGGCTGGGCTCGACCTTGCGACCACCCATAGCACAAAAAAATGACTTACCAATGCGCCCCACAGTGTTTCTTCACCATATGGGCAGGCGGGTTGCTCTTAAAGTTTGATGTTGCATAGTATGGGGGGTTCAGTGGACTTAACCGCCCCCCATGTGAACACTCGACTACCATTTAATGTAACCGCCAATGGTCACCACCAATGTAAACTGCTAACAGTCACTGCCAATGACTCCACATGTGAACACACCTTCGTAAACTGCTAGCATGTTATGTAACCCCCCTTGGGAGGGGGCCAGTGTCGGGGGCTATCCCCTGGGCTCATGGCGCCCCATATGACTAGTTTTTTCATTTTTAGGCCTCGACCGCTAAAGTAACTGTCCTACAAATCCACCTGAAATCTGGGGAATTTGTCACTCCATTAGTGGAAAATGGGGTGAATTTGTAGGATGATGCCTGATTTTGTGCAAAATGTAGAGCGAATAGTGGGAAAACTAGGAGAAGTCATAACTTCTCCAGTTTTCGACCAAATTGGATGCAAAAAGAGGCTAGGTAGCCATTTTTTAACATTATGGACTCATCAGAGCAAGTTTTAGAATAAAATGAGAACTTCTAGATATGATTTTTGCAAATTTAAGTCTATGGGTGCCATGGTCAACCAGAGTGATGATTCAGTATATGCAGGAGTTTGAAGATGGAGATGACCTTGCAGGGGTTTTCCAACCTCCATGTGCTTTCTCCAACAGCTATTACATCAATGTTATAGCTTTTATTCCTTTTCTTTATGTGTTTTGGAGAAGAGACTTGTTTATGTACTTCAAGTGGATTGTGGTATTGTTGATGCTCTTTGAAGTTGGAGTATGGGGTCTTGGTGTAAGATGCCTTTGTTTGTTGAAAGTTTACATGTTTGACAGTAGGTTAAGATGTATATGGAGTGATAACTCTTATAGAAGTTTGTTTCTCTGAAGGAGAAACTAACCATTCCATTTCTCTAACACTTTATGTACTCTTCTTTTCTAAACATTGAGCATAATGGGAAGGGGTCATGCCATTAGAGTTGATCCAAGGAGATGTAACCTAGGATGGGTGAACTCATTTAACAATGGCTAGTGTATTACTGATTGATGCATGTTTCCATTAAGTGTTTTGATTTCATATTTAAAGTTTTTCATGAAATTAACATAAGAATATACACATAAAAACTCGTGTTTTTACTTTCTATTTTGGAGTACAAACCTCAAGCACATTTTTGTATTCTAATGAGGATCTTAGCATAGAAAACTAATATTCCACATTCAGATCAAGTTGCAAACCATGAAGTTTTGCACCATTTCATTGTTGATATTATATGCAGTCTTATTGTATGGTGTGTATGTGGTGAAAGGAGCGAAAACCAATGATTAGTAATTAGTTGTATATGATTTTGATTCACAGCAAATATGTTATATTTATTGTAAAATAGTATAATGGAGAATTATTATTTAACAGAATAACATAGTTTAAATTAGTGGTTCTCAATGTTCTTCGGTGTAGAGAGAACATATTGCTAATTTGATTATGTGGGCTGTTATATGCCGATGGGTCATGTTGTTCTTCAGTGCTTCAAGAGCATCAATTATAGGTTATGTTTGTGAGTATGTAAGGAAGAAAGGCCAGTTACATAATTTACTACTAAATAAATTTAGTACCCAAACTACTTACCTATATAACTGTCAGAATTATGGTTCACTACATTTTGATAGATGGTAGTTAGTCCATAGTGCAGTTCAATATCGAGTCTGTCCTTTAGGAGGTCAAGAAGAGTCAATTCTACAAAGTTTGTCAACAATGGTCAAAGGTATTTATGTTTTAAATGGAGGTCAAGTGGTAGCTCGAAGTTGTTGTGGTAAATAAAGAGCAGTGTCTACAAGATTCCAGAGTGGGCGTGGGTGCTAATGAAGACCAACCAGATAGAGATCAGTTTCGTTGTTATAATGTGTCATGTGTGTTTTCAATATTTATTACATGTAAGAATTAAGGGAGGGACTTGGAGATAATGCTTCCATGCTGAGTTTAGAAGTAGCTTGGGAATCTCAACCTCCATATTTATGTTTGGGATTATATCTAAGATTAACTATATAGTTGTGGTGTAATTGAATCAAATGTGTAATAAAAATATATTTTTTGTGTGCATTTTTTAGTATTATGTCTTCAATGTCAATTTCTTTGTACTATCCTTTTTCAATTTGGTTTAAAATATTTCTATATTTTAATATGAGATTCTTAGATGTAATTGAGGGTATTGTGTATATATACTGTGTATGTGTAATTAATTGTAATTATATAAGATTCTAATAAGCCATGGAGTGTATTGCATGTATAATTTTATATTTAATTGAATATTACATTTTTTATTTAATGTTGATGTGGGTCCATTTTTTTAATATTTTAATGTATGAATAATTTTTAATATTAAAAAGAATTATTAATTTTAATTAATGTTTTTAATTTTTCTTCATATTAAATAATTTTGGTGAAAAGTCTATTATATTGGATAATTTTAGAGTTTTATATATATATATATATATATATAATTTGAAAAGGTTCCAATTAATTATTAAATGTTTTTATAAAATCTCGTGGTATAATTTTGGGTGAGATTTTGATTTTCTATTATTTAAAAATGTATTATTTAATGTATAAATGTATTATGTGCCTTTAAAAACTCTAGGGAAATCAAATTCTATAGAATACATAACTCAAACAACTTAAGCTTTAAAAAATATACATGATAGAAATCCTTGCCTCATAAGAAAAATTGACTGGAAAAATTCAAGAAAAGAAAGAAAAAGATCTAGTAATTAAATTAAAATATCTCAAAATTATTAATATTCCATTTTATTAGTTATATTATATATATATATATATATATATATATATATATATATATATATATATATATATATATATATATATATATATATATATATATATATATATTCATATATATATATAGATAGGAAAATATTTCCCTGATGGGATGACTCTCGAGACTCTAGGTGGTGGCGTTGTCGCCATCCCACCTGTATGATAAACCGGTGGACATAGCAACATGACCTCAAGAAGTTTAATGAACCTTAAGGTATGGAAGACCAAACCATTAATGTGAAATAATATGACAATGTTGGTTACAGGTGAGAGGATGTGGTGGTTTCATCATGCAATGTTCAAGTATGATATGCATGTGGCAGGAGTTATCAAGACCTTCTTCATAGTGCATCCCCTGAACAACATCCATGCATTTGGCTTGACGGTAATATGCCTGCAAAGCCTAGTGAGGACAACGAAGGAAGGTGCAATTATGATATGGTGGTATTACATTTTTGCTTGTGCTGGGTCTATGTTCAGTGAGGAAGCACCAGTATAGTCGGCTTTTCAATAGTTCTTGACTGTTGTTTCCTTCCCTTCTTTGCAAAAGCACTGGACTCTGGAAAATATACTTACGCTTCCCATATTAGCTTTTGGTATTTTACATTTCTTTACCTACAATTTCATCAGTGTTGGTAGTGTTTGAGGGAGGAAAACTATGTTGTTTCTTAGCTTCGTCTAGGGTGGGTGGGGAACTAATATCTTGCCATTCATCATGTGTTTAATGATGGAAGTTTAGGCCCCTCATGTCGATGGTATAATTGTGTTTGCTACCCTCAATTGTATCATATCTGTGTTATTTTAAATCTCTTTCTTATCACCTCGGTAATAGAATTTTGATTCTCCCTAGGGAGTTATAGGTTCACCTCATGCACATTAATTATTTAAGGCCCTAACCTCTCAGGGATTTAGGTATGGCTAATGTGGACTAAGTAACTAGGGAAAACCTTTAGAATCGACTTTACCAGACCAAAGAAAACATAAACTAAGTTTTCTAATTTTATTAAGAATTACCTTCAAAACCAATGTAATGGATATCCAATATACGAGAATACTTTCCAATACTGCTTTAACTAGCACTAGATGTCCTCTCCTAGAGAGAAGGAAGTTGTGTTAATTTCCCATTGTTCATTGTTGTTACAATTACTTTATCCCAATTCTCAACTTCAATTAGCAATCAAATCAATCATCCAATAGTAAATAACAATTGTAGATAGAACAATAAATGCAATATATAGTAAAAGACAATCAAGAACAATAACAAGAGACACAAGGATTTGGTGAAAGTCCAGGGAAAAACCCTGACAAGGGGGAAAACCCTTTCAAATTTGTATTCTTATTAGATTGTCATAAAATGTTCACCAAAGAGAGTAAAATGATCCAATTCACCAATCAAGAGTCAAGGTCAATCCTTTGACTATCCAACAAAACCAATCAAACAATATCCAAGAGATGAGCCCAAAAGACAAATCAGATCAAAGTCGAAGTCTCCAAAACTGATCCAAGTTTGTAGTCAATAGTCAAATTTTGCATTCAATGGTCAAAAATACTTTAGGCCATAGTTGCAAAGACCCAGTGACCATTAGTGTGGTTGTATCCCTTCAGCGATAGGCATAACCCTATCAAGAGAGCATTTGTAGCATATATTTCCTCATTCCAACCCTGCGGCTCCAAAACAAATTCTTCTTTTCACACGCATGAGCTAGGAACCTGCAATTTCAAACCTATACGAACCAATTTCAGACTTGTAAAAACCAACCTAAAGTAGATTCTTGATTATTATGTCCAAATGAGGTTGACTTGACTTGTATTTATATGCTTCCAAGGGGTGCCCAATTTCTCTTTAAAGTCAACCTGAACTTTTGTGTGCATGTGGTTTTCACATTAAAAATACATTTTTCCTTAACCAAATTAAATTATTCCAAGGGTTAGGAGGGGTATTTCTTGATGAGGAAGGTTTTCCAAAGGAGGGAATTTGTCCCTGAGCTTCCAAATTAACACTCCCTCTTAGCTAGGGATAAATTACCGACTACAACATATGATCCATCTCAAATATCTCATCATTGTCAAGTCAAATGTTGTCTTTTCTCATGTCTACTCATATGTTGAAGACTCTCGAATATAAAAGAAGAAGAATTTGACATCATAGGGGAGCTAAATCTACCACCCTTTATCCAATAATAATCACAGGGGAGTTCCAACTCAAACCACATCATAGGGGAGCCCAAGACAACCCTCTATCAATAGGTGAGATTGACTTACCAGAAGGGCAAGGATCACATTTTGTCCTATTGACCTAGGACAATAGGCAAGATCTACTCTAGGATCACACTATGTCATATTGTCTACTAACAAGAGGTGAGATCAACTTACCACATGGGTAAGGATACACATCCTATTTCAAGTCACCTCAACTCATTGTCCAAATAGGGACATCCAATCCCAACTTGTGGGTATGATTTCAACTGGGGAATACTATATCAAAGCAACAATAGGTGAGATCGACTTATTACAGGGGTAAGGATACACACCCTATCCTATTTTCCAAAGGTCCCTTTACCCTAGGAACCCTTACTGCTGCATTCCCACCTTGAGATCTCAACAGGGGGAAGAGCACGCTTAGTGTTCTAGATCAGTTAGGACCCTTATCTAGGTTGGTCACATCCATCGGTCCAAGTTTCTCTCTAAAGACCAAGAACTTCCCTTTTGGTAAAGCCTTGGTGAGAGTATTCATTATTTGCTCATTAATCAAAATATGATGGAGCCTCATTGCTCCTTTTTTCACCATGTCTCATATATAATGATATTTTATCTCAACATGATTGGACATATCATGAAATAAAAGATTCTTTTCCAATTGGATCCTACTCTTGTTGTCGCAATATATGACTATTGTATCTAGATCCTGCTCAAATAGATCTCCAAAGATTTTTCTCAACCAAATTACCTCACAACTAGCCATGCTAGCAACAATGTACTCTTCCTCAGCTATGGTTAAAGCTACAAACTTAGGTTTCTTTCTCATCCAATATATCGTCACAGATCCCAAGCTAAAGCATCACCCTAATGTGCTCTTCTTGTCAATAACATTTTTAGCCCAATCAACATCAATGTAACCATGAAATCATAAATCTTCAACAATATATCTTAGACCAAGGTTAAATATCTAAAGACGTGCTTGGTAGCAACCCAATGTGTATGAAATGGTTTAGTCATGAATTGACTCATAGTGTTTACTGAAAAGCTTATGTCTGAATAGGTGTTCACAAGGAACATCAATGCCCCAATCAATTGTCAATACTCAAAAGGATTTTCCAAATTAGGTCTAGCAACATCTTTGCATAACTTTTTGAAGTTCATCTCCATTGGTGTGGCTAGGGACTTTCATTCTACCATTCCAAACCTTTCTAATAGCTTCATGACATATTTTCTTTGAGAAATTAAAATATCTCAGAGTCTTTGCCATGCCTCTAGTCCCATAAATCAATACATTATACTAAGATCCTTCATTTCAAATTTAGAGGCCAACTCCCTCTTACACTCGAGCATTAGGGGCTCACTAATTGTCAAGAATATATCATCAACATATAAAACAAAAATTAAATGCATAACTTATTCCACTTTGAAGTAGAGGTTTGGATCGACACTGCTTCTTGTGAATCCAAGCTTGACCAAGTAACTGTCGATATAGGCATACCAGGCTCTAGGAGCTTGCTTCAAACCATATAATGCTTTCTTCAACCTAAAAACATAAGTCTTCTCTTCCTTCAATTCAAAACCCTGAGACTGCTCAACATATACTTCTTCCTGTAATATGTCATGAAGAAATTTTGTCTTTACATCCATCTCGTGAAGATTCCAACCATAACTAGTAGCAAGGGAAACAATTGATCTAATGGTAGTGTAGTGAGAAATGGGAACAAATATATCATCATAGCCTTCTCCCTCTTTCTGGGAGAAACCTCGGGCCACAAACCTTGCTTATCCTTCTCAATGCTACCACCAGTTCCATGCTTGATCTTGTATAACAATTTTGAAGTTATGATAGACATTCCGTTAGGTATGGAAACAACATCCCATACATCATTATTCATAGTTGATTCATACCATTCATCCATGACACCCTTCCAAACCATCTCTTTCACTACTTCTTCAAAAGAATGAGGTTTAGTGTGTATGATGGGACTCATTGTTACAATGTATCCATGGTACTCACATGGATTCTTGCTTTCTCTAAAGAACCTTTTGGCATAGACATATCTTTCAACATCATGTAATATATCATGAAGCCATAATGGTCTCCTCCTAGTACGGGGATCACTTGGAGGAGGATCCAAGGGGTCCATAGCCTCCATGGGATCATCATCAACCTTGTTTTTAGCTTGTGCATAGAGGGACCTTCTAGTAGGTCGATATCATTATATTTCTTCTCAAGAGGAGATGAAGGAATCTCTCTAACTTTTCCAAGGGCAACATCTTCATCAAAAGTTGCATCCTCGCTAAACTTGATCTTCCTTTGGCCAGATATACATATTCTAAATGATTTAGAGTTTTCAAAATATCCAACAAATGTACCTTTCTTTATGGTGTCTTCTAGATTGTTCCTCTTGTCCTTCGACACAGGGAAATATATGGGGCAACCAAAAATCATAAGTTGTCTCAAGTCAGGCTTCACTCCTGTGAAAAATTCTTCAAGAGTCTTGTTATCCAAAGCTTGATGAGGAACCCTATTTTGTGCATAGACCATTGTATTTGTAGCTTCTCCCTAGAGGAACATCGAAAAATTTTGATCATATAACATATCTTAGGAAACTTCCATGATTTACATGTTATTTCCTTTAGCCAGTCCATTATGCTCAAGGTTATAAGGTATGATAGTTTCCTTCTTGATTCTATTTTGCTTGCAAAAGTCAACGAACTCATTTGACGTATACTCTCTACCATTTTCAGACCTGAAGACCTTGATCTTATTCCCAGTTTGATTATTTATTAGTGCCTCAAAGTCCTTGAACATATCGAAAGCCTCATCCTTATGCTTAAACTAGTATATCTGTGTATTCCTAGAGAAGTCACCAATAAATATTATGTATTAGATATGTCCACCATTGAGTGCATTGGCATAAGCACGCATAGGTCAAAGTGAATGAGTTGAGGAATACCATTAGTCTTGTTATTGATAGAGGGGAATGGTCCCCTTGTCTTCTTTTCACTAGCATGTCCCAGACATACTCCATCATGTATAGCTTGAACATCAGGCATCTTGGAGACTAACTTCTTCAATTTCAATAAGGCTTCATAATATAGATGTGCCAACCTTTAGGCCAAATCTCACTTTGATGATTGGTGTTTTGGACCATTCCTAGCAAATCTCTTCCATTGACTTTATAGAGTCCTTCAATTATAGATCTCAAGATAATTGTAGAAATTATGATGTAGATTTGCAACTGCTCATGAAAGTTTAATCAAAATCACAAGACATAAACCTACTTTACTGCTCTGTAGAATTCAATTCACAATTCAGAACATCAATCACAAACATGTAATGAGAAATAACACACATGCACAATATTTTTCCAAAGGAAAGCAATATGCTAAAAGCCCCTTATGCCTGCATGGATTAACCTGATGAATAGAGATGTATTACGATTTCTAGCTCAATATGAGTTCAACCTACAAGTGAATAACCTATCTCTGTACTCACTAAGAAGCTTTAACCCATACTTAGTCAAATTATGCCTCTTCTTGTGCCCCTATTTCCTTGCACAATTCCTGAGAAATTAGGCCCTTATTATTTATGAAATTCCTCCAAAATGATTGCACAATTACCAAGGTTGATCATATGACTATATGCAAAACCTATACACTCAAGACTAGTCTACAACTAATGTTACACTGCCTTGGAATCTCCACTACAACTGGCAAACTAAAACTACCTACATGCACTAGCTATTTTGGGTTGATTGATCAATTAACTAGATGATCACTGAGATAAATAGTTGTCCCGCTACACAACTGAACTTCCACTAGTTCCTCCAATAGTTAGAACTAGTTTAACAAAAAACAACTTGAAATAACTGAGCTTGATTGCTACAAATTAGCAATCACACATGCTTAACTAAAATCCAACTCCTCTAACTCGAATTTACTGGGCTAACTGGGTGATAAGAGCCATGTCACACAAGTTAACTGCATCCAAGTTGTCTGCTAATGTGGAAATTTGAATTTTCTCAATTTGGCCAAGGCAAAATCAAATTAAGACTTTCTTACTGCATTTTTCAACACTCTCTCTTAGTAAGAAAGGGATTATCAACCACTCCTATCCTGCACCTGTGGAACTTGAACTTCCCTCTTGAAAAAACCTTTGTCATAATGTTAACATCTTGTTCCTTTGTTGGAATGTATTGTAGTAACATTATTCGCCTCTGCGCACAGTCCCGTAAATGGTGATACTAGATATCTATATGCTTGGATCGACTGTGAAAAACCAGATTCTCAGAGAGCTTGATGCAACTCTGATTATCACAACAGACCACAATTGGATCCATCATCTGACCAAACAGTCCCACAAGTATCTGTCTCATCCAGCTCACCTCACATGTTGCTTGACTTGCAGCCATGTATTTTGCTTCTGTCGAGCTTAGCATCATAGATATTTTCTTCATATTATACCAGGAAACAAGTGTGGGCCCAACACTAAAATTTCCACTTGATGTACTCTTTCAATTAGATGGACCCCTTGCTCAATCTACATCTCTGAAGCCATACAACTTTAATCCCTTTGCCATATGTACCATAATCCAAACTGGGTAGTGCCTCTGAGGTATCGTAAAACATGCTTAGCTGCCTTCCAGTACAATTTGGTCAACCTAACCATAGCTTGGCTCAGCTGGTTGACTGCATAGCACATATTTGGTTGTGCATTCACAAGATACATTAGTGAACCCACTAGCTACTAGTAAATGGTGGCATCCACCTCTTCATCTAAAGTGGCAATCTCCTTCCTATAGTTGGTCACTAGAGGTGTCTCCATGGGTTTAAAATTCTCCATGCAGAATCTGTGTAGTATCTCGTTTGGATACTTGCCTTGAGACACATACAATTCCCCTTTGCCTTGCCATACTTCCAGCCCAAGGAAGTGGTTCATCAAACCTATGCCCTTCATTTAAAATTCCCTTGCAAGGTCCTCCTTACAAGATCTGATCATCTGCTCATCACCGGTTAAAATTATATCATCAACATATAAGACAATAATAAGTTATTTACCTTCTACCAAGATATGATACAGGTTTGAATCGTCTTCACTTTTGGTGAAGCCCAAACTAGTGAGATAGTTGTCAATCCTAGTGTACCAAGCACGGGGTTCTTGTTTGAGATCATATAACACTAGCCTGAGTCTACACACCTTAGACTCTCAATCAAATGTCTCAACACCTTATGGTAAAAACAAGTTTGAGTAATTAAAATTCAAAATAAAAATAAAACTAAGATGTGGAAAAATAAAAATTTACAGAAAATATTATTATGGATTACTTAATGTTCATGGGGACAATTTAATTGACTATTGTCATGTTATAAAGTAATGTAAACCATGAGATTATATATATATATATATATATATATATATCTATATATATATATATATATATAGTCAAACCATCCAATATATATAGAGTTTAACGTATGTCTATGGGGGAGATATTTTAGTGTCTATGAATGAATGTAAACATTTAAATGTTGGCTCAATTAATAATAAAAGATTTTTAACCATGCATATTTATGACCATTTTACCATGTATATTATTAACTTGTAAATATGCTTTGCTACAATACCATGAGCCAATATCACATGGCCAAAAACCATAACTCATTTCACACTCAAAATATTTTATACATGTTTTATTTTAATTTGATTTCGTAACATTTTTTAAATTAAATCTAAAAGCAAAAAATATATAATTACTTTTAACATATATTTTTTATTTATATATTTATTTTTAGTTGTAATAGATGCCACATAAAATACATATACTTTCTGTTGTAATAAAGCCGACATTCAAAAATGTTGCCAAACTTAGACTACATTACACAAATTAGTCATTTCATTTTAAAAATAAAAATTTAATTATTTGTACTCTAAGTTCTCATCTACCTAGTGTATTTTCCAAAATTGTTTATCTCTATCTTTGGACGCGGGATCAAAACTATCATGCCCCTATCCTGGTGGTAGTCTTTCAACCACACATAGGCATGTGCGGCACCGCTACCCAATTTCTTTTTAACAATACTCTCGAGTACGGACTATGCCTAACATTCAATACTTAGAATATTTTTCAACTTCACTAAGCATTCATCATTCTTTTACATAGTGGAAACATTCATCTTTATCATCATTCATATAAAAGTACAATAGTACATTATTTCTTCAAACAGAGGGGAAACTCCCTCGCTAGAGCTTGCCCAACAATATACAAATATATAATTTTACAAGTGTTTGTACAACATCAACCTTTACAAGGCAACCCCAAAATTACCTTGGAAAAACTACCAAACTTCACTTTCCAACTTGGCCTTTGTTCAGCCTCGCCCAAGCTTCGTTCAGCCTTTCCCAAGTTCTCATTTAGGCTCGCTCAGGCTATCATTCATCCTCGCCCAAACTTGTCATTCAACCTCGCTTGGCTTGTCCTGTCACCTTGCCCATATCGTCGTGCCTGACTCTCTGTGTCACCTTGCCCATATCGTCGTGCCTGACTCTCTGTGTCACCTCGCCCAGCTCATCGTTCGACCCTGCCCGGCTTGTTGTGCACACGCGCCCCATCTCGTCATTTCTCTTCACCCGGCGCCTTCTTCTTACACCACCCAGCTCATGGTTAAGGGCACCCCCACCTTCGTGCATCCCACTCGCACCTCGAGTTTGAATCACCCAACCTTGTCGCGCCCAACTCTCCACTCGCCTGACTGTTCACCAAACTGTCCATTGGACTATTCACCAAACTGTCTATCAGACTATTCACCAAAACTGCCTGACTACAATCCTTCATTCAAAACTCCGGGCAGGTGCACCTAGGGCAACTTGCCCTGCGACAGTCTGCCCAACTCGCCCAATCAGCCTCTCCTGCTGTTTGTTTGTTTGGTTTTCTTTTTTCGCCCAATGCTTCGGCCCTCCACGTTCGTCTGCACCTCAGCTTGCACCATGCTAATCCCTCCTTGCTTTTCAAGTTCGCTTGGTATGCTTGGAATGTGACTTGTGTTGATTGGTTTATGTCTTGTCCTCCTTGCATCGACCCTTTTATACAGTGCCTCCATGGATGTTGATGGGTCGGTCTACCCAGGACGACCATATAACTCGGCCACCAAACACGTCGGTTCGCTTATCTCCACATCATCTTGCCCAACTATGGGTCAACTCCACCCAACCGTTTGGTTTTTCGCCTCTCATATAAAATTGTCACAACTCGTCCTACACTTAGTCATTTTTCATCTTTCTCAGTTTTTCGACCCCCTTGCTAGTTCGTCACAACTCATCCTCTCGTCACACATGACTCATGCCTTCGTCGTATTTGACTTGGGTGCGTTTAACCATCCGCCCGACTCGTCACACCATGATTTGTCGCCTTTAACCAAGATTCATGTCACTCAACTCATCGCACATCGCCAACTCGTGGGCGTGACATACTCCCCCACTCTAAACAGTTGTCATCCTCGACAACATTGTCTCAGAAACCTCCATCTTCAAGACTGTAAATCCACACAGATATGTGTATGGGTATCCAGATGTGTGCACCTCTGACCTACCTCGTGCCATCAATATGTCAAACTCTACAAGAAAATCATGTGTTGGTACCCCTCATGTCAGTGACTAGTTGGGTAGCTAATCCAACCATACATCGCCTCCATAAGAACGCATGCCCCTACATCATCATGACTCATCACTACACACTGCTGCCAATTGTGTCCATCTCACCCCAAATTTTTGCTCAAATTGTTGGAGACTCACTGTCATGAGTAGCTAATAATAATGAGCCTCATCCCCATGTCAATATAAGAAGATAGGGAGGAAGTGGATCCTGAAGTCTCTCCCTCTTCCTCACATATCAGCTCGATCCATCTATCAGGATCTTCCACCTCTAACCTCTGTAATCATGCTTCCCAACTCTCCATTTGATCATCCAGTCTAGCATCCTCATCCTTCTCCATTGCATCTAGTTTGCTTGATAGATCCAAGATACTATGAGACAATGTTCTAATCACCTGTGACTGCTCCATAAGTTTTTCTTCTGTAGAAGACAACCTCTTATAGACTTCCTCATATCACTTGATCTCTTCCACATTCATCGTTGTTAACTTACATTCAGTTGTCGTAGCCCCTATGGTTGGTATACCATTGGGTACTTCCTCATGCTTGTCATAAATATACAACTTCTTCATGTGTGGAACTATCATAGATTCAAATTGGGTCATAAATTCCATGCTCAGTACAACTTCATAGAAATCTATATGCACCACTATGAAATTTACCTTCCTTGTCCATTCACCTAGTGTCACATCGACCTTCTTAGCCTCACCAATCATAGAATCAGGTGGAGGATTCACCGCTTTCAATTGTGCTTGGACTGGTATAAATTTAAGCCTAATCTTCCTCGCATTATATTCACTCATGAAGTTATGAGTTTCTCCACTATCCACCATAGTGAGAATAGTGCCTCTCCTAATCTTTATCTCCACATATTCCAACTGGTTCCTTTCGGGATCTCTTTGTGAGATCGCTTTTGTAGCCATCGAAGCTCCCAAAATATGCATAACTCCAACATAAGTTTTTTCTTTCTTCTTCTTGCATCGGATTGTGCCATCACTGCCACTTTCGGTCTTGAGGGACAATTCTTCACCGTATGTGGTTCTTCACATATCCAACACTTCAAGGGCTTCTTCATCTTCATCTTGTCCTATGATCTTGAAGGCTCTTATTTCGTAGACTTCTCTTTCGATTTATCAATCTTCTTCTTTCTCTCTTTAGTTCCTTCATCATAATGTTCTACCAAGCGATCAAACGCTGCAAAATATTCTTCAAGTGTCTTGATATTTTGCCTCTTCACCTCATTGCAAGCCCAAGGTTTCAATCCTATAGTTTAATTGAACACCTTATCCCTTTCCTCCATATCAGGTAATTCCAAAACTGCACTTGAGAACTATCATTGATATGCTTGTAGACTCCCTATTTGCTTTATGTATTTTATCTTCATCCTTGCATCCCATGTCTCATCTTGTGGACTAAAATGAGCATGAAAAGCTTTCTTCATGTCATCCCATGAAGTGATTTCCGTAGCATCGCCATTAGCAATCTGGTCCATCTTTCTTCACCACCACATCTTATCATCCTTTGTTAAGAATTGAGCAGCTGCCTTCACTTTGGCTTTTTCATCAGACATACCCAAACGCTCCAAGTGTTGTTTGATATCCCATAGAAAGTTACCAATAGTTTTCACACTTATTGTCCCATCATAAGAATCAGGTTCCTTGACTTTCACATGAACAACTCCTCCACAAGGACTTTGTCAAATTGCCTTCTTCAGAACCACTATCTCTTTTCGAGCATCTCCAAGATCTTTCTGCAACTTCTAGATTTCTATCAAACCTTGGTCCCTTGTAGCTCCAATCTCTTTGACTTCTTTCTTTGTTTGTGTATACAACCATTCCATATACTCGTATTGGATTTTGAGGTCTTCAAAATCTTCCTTCAACTTCATATAGCTATCTCGAAATTCAACATTTTCAGCCTTCATCGAAGCTACTTCAGAAGCTAATTCCTCCATTTGATCCAATACCTTATCCATGAAAACTATCTTGGCATCCCTGCTAGATTCCCCCGTCATAACTTGAGGTTCCTCCGCTTGACTTTCCATCAGCTTCCTTTGTGATCTAGTAGGGACCATATACTTCTACAAATAGATCAAAGGACTATGCCTCTGATACCACCTATCACGAAGTGCAATTGTATGACTTCTTCCAAATAGCTCCGATACCACCTATCACAAAGTGGAGGTGTATCTGCTTCTTCCTGTAAATATGGTTCAACTGAATCAACATCTAATACCACCTGTCATGCATATATCCTGGCAGTAGTCTTTCAACCGCACATAGGCAAGTGTGGCACCACTACCAAATTTCTTTTTAACAATGCTCTCAAGTATAGACTATGCCTAACATTCAATACTTAGAATATTTTTCAACTTCACTAAGCATTCATCATTCTTTTACACAGTGGAAACATTCATCTTTATCATCATTCATATAAAAGTACAATAATACAATATTTCTTCAAAGGGAGGGGCAACTCCCTAGTTAGAGCTTGCCCAACAATATACAATATATAATTTTACAAGTGTTAGTACAACATCATCCTTTATAAGGCAACCCCAAAATTACCTTATAAAAACTACCAAACTTCACTTTCCAACTCAGCCTTCGTTTAGCCTTGCCCAAGCTTTGTTCAACCTTTCCCAAGTTCTCATTCAAGCTCGCCCAGACTATCATTCAGGGTCGCCCAAGCTTGTCGTTTAGCCTCCCCCAGCTCATCATGTCACCTTGCCCAACTTGTCGTGCCCAATCCTCTGTGTCACCTTGCCCATCTTGTCATTTGACTCTGCCCAACTTGTCATGCACACCCGCCCCAGCTTGTCGTTTTTCCTCGCTCGCTGCCTTCATGTTACACGGCCCAGCTCATGGGCAAGGGCACTCATGCCTTCATGCAACCTACCCACACCTCGGGTTTGACTCACCCAACCTTGCTGTGCGCAACTCTCCACTCACCCGACTGTTCAGCGAACTGTCCACTGGACTATTCACTGAAACCACCCGACTGCAATCCTTCATTCAAAACTCTCGGTAGGCGCGCCTGTGGTAGCTTGCCTTGCGGTAGTCTGCCCATCTCGCCCAAGCAGCCTCGCCCTCCATTTTGCTACTAATTTTTCTATTTTCGCCTAGTGCTTCATCCCTCCATGTTCGTTTGCACCCCAACCTGCACTATGCTCGTACCTTCTTGTTCACCAAGTTCTCTTAATATGCTTGGAATGTGACTTGCATTGATTGTTTTATGTCTTGTCCTCCTCCTTGTGTCCACCCTTCTATACGGTTCCTCCATGGATGTTGATGGGTCGGCCTACCTAGGTCGACCATATAACTCGGCCACCAAACACGTCGGTTCACCTATCTCCAAGTCGGCTTGCCCAACTATGGGTCGGCTCCACCCAACCGTTTGGTTTTTCGCCTCTCATATAAACTCATCGCAACTCGTCCCACACTTAGCTATTTTTCAACTTTCTCGATTTTTTAACCCCCATGCTAGCTCGTCGCAACTCGTCCTCTCGTCGCACATGACTCGTGTCTTTTTCACATTTTGTGGATGTGACTCGGGCACATTTAACCGTCCACCTGACTCATCGCACCACGACTCATCACTTTTAATTGAGAGTCATGCCATCCAACCCATCACACATTGCCAACTCGTGGGCATGACAAAAACCCTTCAGAAAAGACATCAAACGAATGTCAACCTGCAACACATAACTACATTAAATTACAAACATATAACAGATTGCAGGGTGTTAATGACATTTTATAAACTTTATAGCCAACCCTAAATACATTTTTTAAGCATAGATACCAGGAAAGTGACATTGAAAATTTGTTCATATCGTCATTAACATATGAATCATATTAAATAAGGAAATAATATTTCAATCAAAGAAAATCCATTTATAAATATAATTCATTAAATTGATAAACTGGAGAATGAATACTTAAATCCACGTCTTTTTTTCCAGAGAAGAGATTCATATTTTTCATTAAGAAAGAGAAGTACAATTACAAATATATATACTCTAAAATACATCATAAACATAAACAACACTATTAACTAAAGCAACCATTACAAAATTGTGTGGCAGAAACAAAAAAAAATGAGCACGACAGATATAGTTATATGTTGAAAATAACATAATCAATATTACTACAAAAAGGATACATAACCAAAGAGGCTGAGCCACTAATCTCTTGATGAAAAATTAACCAATTTGTAGTCAATTAAAGTTATTCATGAGCTGACTCAAAAGAAAAGAATATCATGACATATCAAAAGTTTTGAGCCAGATGAAGGTTGCTCGGGAGTGTAATTAATCTCCTCCTCAATAATTGTAGGCCCCTTTGTTCTTCAAAGAAGATGAGACCTTTCTCTAGCTATAGAGCTTTCTTAAACAATTAATCAACTTGATGGTTCCAATCCCTTAATATGTGTTTAATGGATAGATTGTGGAAGAGACCTTTAAGAAATTGAATTTAATTAATCCAGTGATGGAGGGAAAGAACCTTTAGATGCCTTCTCCCCACAAGCCAGTCAAACACACACTTTGAATCTCCATAAATCTAAAGAGAGACAATGTTCAGGGAGGCAACAATATATAAGAAGTCCCAACCAGTTGTAACCTTTGCTTTGGTATTTGACCTTGAACCATAACTAAGCCAAATATGAAAGGACACATTGTTAGGGAGAAAAATGATGGCACCCCTCCACAAACGTCATCCTGATATGCACCATCGAAGAAGCCTGCATTAACAGATAGTATGCTAGGAGGAAATCATAAAGAACAACTCCAAAAACGCTTCAAAGGCCTGATATAATCAGTGAGGAAACCCATAATATGAGATAAGATAGCTAAGATCTCAATGGGTCAACCTTCAAAAATATGATTATTCCATACTTTCCAAATGCCCCATGCAATGAAGATGGGTAGAGATTTAAATATGTCAATATTATGCTCCCACCAATGAAGACATTGATCAAGAGGAGACATAAGACCAAGGTCAAAAATATTAAATAAACAGAGGGTTGCATCCCATAGAGCCCTAGAAAAATCACAAAGAAAAAATAAGTGATTGACATATTCAAAGTCCTTTAAGCAAAGGATACATATATTTGGCCTAGAAAATCCTTTGTGCAACAAAAGGTCCCATGTCTGTGTCCACTTCTCTAAAGCCATCCGGATAAAATATTTTAGTTTTGGGGCAGTGGGCGAACACCAGATATTCTTATACCACTAATTTTCCCTGAGATGGGAAGAATAGTTTGTTATAACATTATAGGGTTGGCTACCAGTAATTTAACCAAATGAGGTGTTCCAAACCTAGGTGATTGAATCTTCCTCAACTTGTAAGATTAGACCATTAAGAATTATATTATTGAAAATAATGTCCCATTCATTTGCTAAAGGACCCTGAATGCCGAATTTAGGAGCAGATTTCAACCTACCAATGAAATAATGTTATGGGGATGGAAAAAAACATGGCAGAGTCTGGAAACACCTGAAACATTGAACAATGAGATAAATTTTGGAGATAATGGATAGAAGGAAAATCCCCCAATATGTAGGTTTTAACCCCGTACAAAAATTACCTACATACGAATTCTAAAAATAGATAATAAACAATGGAAAGAGCATAACACATAAAAGAAATATACAAAAAGATTTTCCCCTGGATCCCAAAGCCATTGATTTTTTTCATTATATTCCTTTCAATGTTACAATACATATATATACATGCTGAAGCATCCATAAACCCCAATCCATTAACACTGGACTAGAACATAATTGTAGTTCCCTTGACCAGATCTGCAAAATACCATGGACCAAAAACCATCGTGCCCAAAACCATGTGCGAAATCCGTGCACAAAACCATAGGTAGGCCTGCCCACCTAATATAGCGTCCAAAATTTTTTTCCGGGCCGCTGCACTAGACACTGTGCAAGGGGGCTATCGCCCCCCTCCTTAACCCCCCACCTGTGGGCTAGTTGTGGAAAGAATATAACACAACCCAACATTCTCTGACTTGTTGTTTTCTTTCCACAAGGGTCCAAAGGAGAGCTTAGTCATTGATCCAGCCCTACAATGCCCATTATTTCTCTACACCAAGAGAACTTCTCAGTGATCACAGACTTTGTCAATGCATCTCTAGTATTCTTCAAAATGTAAACCTTTACAAGCAACACCTTTTTGTCTTCTACCATATCCCTCACAAAGTGACACTGAACATCAATGTGCTTTGTCTTTGAATGATAAGCAGGGTTCTTTACAAAGAAAATTGCACTTTGGCTGTCACAGTATTTCCTTATAGCTCGATGTACTAACCCCATACTTAAACAAAATCTCTACAACCAAACTGCTTCATTTCTTACATGAGTGGTTGTCATGTATTCTGCCTCTGTAGTTGAAAGTGACACTACAGATTGTCTCTTACTCATCCAACTGACTGCAGCTCCAAATAGGTTAAACACATATCCACTTGTAGATCTTCTCTTATCCAGATCTCCAGCCTAGCCTGTATCAACAAAGCCATGGATTTCCACAACTTTGTCCAATCCTAGTCTTCCTTGGTATCACAAACCATAAACACTAGTGCCACGCAAATACTTGAAAACCCGCTTTACTGTTGTCCAATGCCCCTTCCCTGGTTTTGACATAAACATGCTCAATACTCCCACTGCGTGTGCAATGTTTGGTCTAGTACAGACCATCGCATACATCAGGTTACGGACTGCACTTGCATATGGAACACAGGACATGTCCTCTTCCTCTTCTTGTGTCTTGGGACACTGTTCAACAGATAACTTTACACATACAAGAATAGGAACCTTCACTGGTTTGCTATCCTACATATTAAACCTCTGTAGTATTGTCTCGACATACTTTCTTTGGTTTAACCAGAGCTTCCTCTTTTCTCGATCTTGTTTAATCTCCATGCCCAAATATAGTTTGTAGCACCAAGATCTTTCATCTCGAATTTGGAGGACAATTTTGTCTTAAAAAATTGGATAATTTCATTGTCATTTCCAACCAGCAACATATCATCAACATACAAGACCAAATAAATAACATGGTCACCAATTAATTTAAAATACACACATTGATATGCTTTGCTTTTGGTGAAGCCAAGTCCCCGTATAAATGTATCAAATTTTTGATACGACATCCTTGGTGACCGTTTTAACCCATAAAAAGACTTTTTTTTAACTTGCATACCAGTTCTTCCTTACCCTTCATCGTAAATCCTTCAGGTTTCTTCATGTAGATCTCTTCTTCCAGATCCCCATGAAGAAATGGTGTCTTCACTTCCATCTATTCTACCTCAAAATCAAAAGAAGAAAAAACAGATAAAAGTAATCTAACATAAGCTACCTTGGCAACAAGAGAAAAAATATCACCAAAATCAGTTCCCGGCACCTGGGAATAAACTTTTTCTACCAACCAAGCATTGTATTTCTCCACCTTTCCTTCTGCATTCATCTTCTTCTTGACCACCCATATGTTACCAATGGGTTTCCTTCCATCCAGAAACTCCACCAGAATCCAAGCCTCATTTTTGTGCAAAAATCCCATTTCATCAACCATGACCTCTTTCCATGGTTTTCCATCCTTTGAATCTACTGCTTCCTTCACATTTCTGGGATCATCATCAGTAATAGATAAAGAAAAATTTGAATAGAAAGCACATGGACTATACCTTTTTGGCTTCCTTCTTTCTCGAACTGATCTTCTCACAACCGGAGTTTGTGGCTCTTCATCTTCTAAATCCTCTTTTGCTGCAGAGTCTGATTCTTCCTCCTTTAGCTCAAACTCTATCTTCTCAGGTTCCTTTGATAGGAATTCATGTTTAATAACATCTTTCATCTCTCTAAACACCACATCTCGATTGTACACAACCTTCCTTGTTACTGGGTTCCAAATCTTATAACCTTTTAAACCATCCTTATACCCAGTAAAGATGCATTTTTCAGATTTACTATCCAACTTTGTTCTTTTCTCCTTTGGAACATGTACATATGCATCACATCCAAATACCCTCACATGTGAAAGAGAAGGTTTCTTACCAGTCCATACCTCTTATAGAGTCTTATCCTCCAACACTGAAGAATGTGATCTGTTGACTAGGTAACATGCAGTCTCCACTGCGTCTGCCCAGAATCCCTGTCCTAACCTGGCACCGCTGGGCATGCTTCTTGCCCTTTCCATCAACATGTTGTTCATTCTTTCCGCAACTCCATTTTGCAGATTTCTTCTTGAGGAAATATATCCATGTATTCCTTGAGAAGTCATCTATAAATGATACACAGTACACAAAATTACCGAGTGATAGAACTGACACAGGTCCAAACACATCACTGTGCACAAGCTCTAATATATGTTTTTCCCTCTTACCACCAGAGCGGAAACTCACCCTATTCAGCTTCCCATATTTAGAATTTTTAGAGAAATAAAAATCCAGAGAGTTATTAGACATACCTTATACCATACCTTTACCATGAAGTATTTTAAGTCCCTTCTCTCCAATATGTCCAAGCCTTTGATGCCATAACATGGTCTTTTCTCCAGAGTCCTGTAGATTTTCTCCCCCACTTTCAGGAACCATAGAACTCTTACACCCATCAATAATAGTGCTACCTTGCAGCTTGTATAGAGTTCCAATCTGAACTCCCCACATCAATACCAGTTCTGCCAGGACCATCTTGCCGGTATCTTTCTCGAACAGTGTTTTTACGCCTGCATCATCTAGCTTGCTTACAGAAATTAGATTTTTGTCTAATGCAGGAATATGCAAAACATTTGGAAGTGTTCTAATCCTTCCACCTTGCAACTTCAACTTGAATTTTCCACGACCAATGATTCTAACCTTCCCGTCATCCCCTAAGAAGACATCACCACCATCATATTTCTCATACTCACAGAACCACTCTATATGGGGAGTGAAGTGAAAGGATGCACCTGAGTCAATCAACCATTCCTCATGATCTACATATGTACTTGAAGAAGAAGAGAAGTACACATCCCCACCTTCATCTGAGGTGGTTTTCGCCTCTATAGAAGGAGAATCATCAGATCGCTTTCCTTTCTTGGGAGCTTTATATTTACAATCCCTTTTGTAGTTCCCTTCCTTTCCGCATTTCCAGCACACCTTTACAGGTTTTACTGGAGATTTAAATCTCCCACTCAAGGACTTATTTTTGTTTTTGTTCTGGGACCGTCCTCATATAGACAAGGCATCATCATTCTGGCTCTCCATATTTTTTCATCTCATATCCTTTGTCAGCAAGGATGAGACTATTTCATCAAACTGCAAGGCCATTGCATTGCTACCTATTGCAACAACTAGACTATTCCATGAATCTGGTAAAGAACACAACAAACTGATGCACTTATCTCCATCTAAAATTTTAATGTCAATAGATAATAACTGGCTTACCATAGTATTAAATGCATTCAGATGCTCTGTCACAGAGTCTCCATATTTCATCCTGAGGTTATACAACTTTTTCCATAGAAACAATTTATTCACTAGAGACTTAGATCGGTACAAAGACCCTAATTTGTCTCATAAAGCCTTCGTCGTAGATTCCCCTGATACATTCAGAAATATTGAATTTGAGACACACAATCATATTGTGCCTTTTGCCTTCTGATCCAACTTCTTCCATTCTTCATTGGACATTGCCCTTGGTTTAGTACTTGGATCTACCATGATCCACTAATCTTTATCCACCAGCAGATCCTCCATCTTGAGTTTCCACAACTCAAAACTCTGATAATTAAATTTCTTGATCTCTATCTTTCCACTGCTCGCCATCTTCTTTCACCAAAAGAATTGATCCCGCAGATATCCCACTGAACAGGGTCTACTAGCCTGAGCAAAACCCCTCAGCAGCAAAGACATCCACTTGAAGCCAAAACAACTCTGATACCAAATGTAGGTTTTAACCCCGTAGAGAAATTACCTGCATAAGAATTCTAAAAACAGAAAATAAACAATGGCAAGAGCATAACACATAAAACAAATATACACAGAGATATTCCCCTGGATCCAAAACTGGGACTACTAGATTGATTTTTTTCATTATATTTCTTTCAATGTTACAATACATATATATACATGCCAAAGCATCCATAAACCCTAATCCATTAACCCTATATTAGAACACAACCGTAGTTCGCTTGAACAGATCTACAAAATACCATGGACTAAAAACCATCGTGCCCAAAACCATGTGCAATATCCATGCACAAAACCATAGGTAGGTCCGCCCACCTAATATAGGGTCCAAAAAAAATTTCCCAGGGCACTGCCCTGGACCTTGTGCAGGGGGGCTACTATCCCCTCATGCATGGGCTATTCATGCAAATAATATAACACAACCCAACACAATAAAAGGGTCAATCCCCATCTTGACCTTCTTCCCATTACCGACCATCCACATAAACCACTTGGTGATTCAAGGAATAATGACCATGAGACCCCTCCAAATATTCGAACCACTGATGTATTTGAGAGGTTTCAGAAATACCAAAGACATTTTGAAACAAGTTTTTTATGTAGACATTTCTCCAAAATAATGTTGCTCCATATATTATTCCTGGTGATGGACCACCAGATACTTTTGATGGCCAATGTAAGTCCAAACCATTGGAGATTCTTGAACCCCTGGCCACCCTGACATTTGTGTTGGGCTAGGATATCCCATTTGACCGAGTGATAATATGTGCAACTGCTTTTACCATTCCAAAGTAAATTACTCAAAGACTGTTAGATCTTGTGGAGGGTAGATTTGTAAATATTTGCAAGGGAGAGAAAATACACAAGGATACATTCTAATATTGACTTGATCAAAATGATTCTACCACCAATAGAAAGCATCCTATAGCACTGATTATTTATATTCCTTGAACCCACTTAAGTAACCAGTCAGAGTCCTCCACATAATAATAATTTAGATTTAGGTAATAATCCAAATAGAAAATCCCTTGATCCATAATCAATAAGAAGGGATAAACCTAACAAGTGTTCTAGCAATGATGAACTAGGGAAATAAATGGCTCCTATTTAAGCCAATATCTATTGAATTTAAAAGGAAATTATGAATGAGCCACATTAAACTCTAGTTGTAGGAAAATCGAAAATGGTTTGATATGACCTCTTGAAAAATCTAGGAATTATATTTTCCCAATTTAGAAAGCAGAGGGTTTGGAATAAGGAATCTATCCAACCATTTTCCACCCCATCAATCCCTAATCTTCTGTTTTTCCACATGGGACCAATAGGAGTTGGGAAAATATCAATAAGGTTTGACTCACAGATAATCTAAGAAATAACCTAAGCAAAAGTATCAGGATAGGAACTCTTCCCCTAGATCTCACTAACATAATAAGTAAAATTAAAGTCACCAAAAAGGATAAAAGAGTGTTCTAGGAGTAAACCATTATTGAACATATGATTCCAAAAAGATTCCCTTTCGAGATAGGGACCATAAAAATTAACAAGTATTATTGGTTCATCCAGGCCCTTAAGACGACCTTCCAGAATGATGTTAGCTAGGGAAGAGTAAGGTTTGAGAGTAGCATCCCTTGGGTTCCAAAGGACAACAAGGTCCCCATATCAACCCTCTACATCCATCAAACATATGCACCAATATGGATGAATTTGGTGGAGGACTTCCCTGGCTTTTTCAGCAGAGACCATGGTTTCTTGAAAGAAGATGATCGAGGGATGATGGAGAGACATTAATCTATGGAGAGCATATATTTTGGGAGGACCCCAACTCCCTTGATATTTAGGGACATGATTTTCATTGAGAAGTATAGGAGGAGCATTACATCTCTCCAAATGCTATAGTAGAATAAAATATATTCCAAGACTCCACAAACTGTTCACCCTAAGTAATAAATTCACCGAAATTATAATTTTTGTTAGGCTTCTTCTTCCGAACAGTGACATTATTGAAGGGGGATAACGAGTTTTCTTGCAATGGTATGTTGGATAGTGGGAAAGGGCAGGAGGGAATGGTAGCAAGTTTTAATAATGAAAAATAAGAAAGTTTGAGAGGTAATTAGTTGCCTGTGAAACTCCCTCCTTTATAGTAGATGGATTCTTCATGGGAGGAGGCCAAGCATTAACATGAGGGCCTGTGATTAATACTTGACTATTTTAAAGGTTGGATGCAAAGAGATAGGATTTGGGGATACCAAAGAGCGTAGAATGGGATGTGTATAGAAACAGGGTGGTGGTTGGGAGATAGGGATGGTGGGAATGACAAGAGGAGGGGGAATGTTATCGAGAGAATCTAGAGAAGGTAGACTACAAGAGGCTAATACATTAATATTAGAGGGATTTGAAGAAAAATTTGCTATATTATCCAACAATAAAATATCATTTGTCAAGAGAGTTTAAGAAGCTTACCTAAGATAGCGTCCAATAGAGTTGGTGAAACCCCAATTATGGAAAGAGGAAATCCAAAGCCATCACTTGGGCTTGAGGAGGCACCTCTAACAACTAAAAACTCATTCTCTTTAGTTGTTGATATGAGAGAATATGGGAAAACTTCCACCACACCAAAAACTTCCATAGAAGGAGAAACCCCATTGAAAGGCCCATTTCCAAGAGATTCTAGAAAAGGCCCAACAACTTCTTGAGGCAAATCTGACACCCTTGACTTTGGACAAGAGGGATTCCAAACAAAAACTGACTACTTCAAAGTACCCTCACTACCACCCTAAAGGTCTTCCTAAGAAATAACAAGGTTATTCTAGGTTGTGCAAGAAACCATAACACCCTAGCTAGGGTTTTGAGAACCCTTTAACCCCAGAAAAGTGCACATTTGATGGCAGATGAAGCACCAGAATGGGACTCTCCAGTAGTCCAAATGTTGAATGAAATATATATCATCTAAAATAATCTCCATTTCAGATGGTAAACCCATTTCAAGGTTTATCTCCACCAACACCCATAATATTCGCTTATCAAATGTGACGAGGGACATATCTTCCAAAAATATAAACTTGTGGGTCCTATTTACCACCTTCATGAATACTTTCCTCATTAATAGCTCTAATGGAAACCCTACCAACTTAAACCACAAGTAGTGTGTCTTAGTTTTTGCAGTGAGTGGGTTAAACCCTGTATGCGATCATTGTCGCCATAAATTTTGGAAATATGTTGTCATTGATGGAAAAGAAAAAGGAAAAGGTGGAAAAGGAAAAGCATGGAAAAGGATTAGTCACAAGAAGATAAACATGGTAGCAGTAATAGTGCAGACACGTTGGAATCAATTCTTGGAGAGTAAATCATCTTAGATGTAGGTGAAACCCACTCAAATGGAAATAGATCTAAAAGAGCTTTCAAGTGGTATGTGGAAGTCTGAAAATGACCTCCAAGATCGAAATTTAGAACCAGTCAAAGTTGAAGGACCCTAAGTCAAACTAGCAGAGAAAAGGTAGTTGGAAACCCTTTTGGCGCATATCCAAAGTTGACACAAGTGCCAAAATAAGTGGCAAACCCTAGTGGAGCAGCAAAAAGGAGTTATGGGTAGGCATGGTAGATGACAGAGTAGTGGAGCAAGTTTCCATTAGCCATAGGTGGAGCCCACACTAAATCATGTCCTAGTGGAGGCAACCCGACAGGTGCACACTGAAGGTTAGTAAACAATGCGCAGAAGTTTAGGTGTCAAAAGATAGCAAGTCAGGACACAAAAACATAGTAGCGACCAATAAGGATTTGATCAGGAGGTCCCCACTACAACAGCTCAACCCGATGAGGGAGAGCTCGGAAAATTATTTGGGGAGCACAAGGTTAAGTGTCAGGAGATATTAGGTGTCGGGCCATGCAGCGACATTCTGACATCCCTATAGATGGAAGTCTGGTCATGCCTCGAGGCATTGGGAGGTGGTTTCCAATACCACTGATCGCGTAGATCAACAACGGAGAACCACTTCGAGACCACTGCCCCTAATACTACAAATCATAATGGAGTGGTGTCGAGGTTGGTTTCTTGAACCTGGTGGTTTTTTTATTAACAAAGGAAATTGCTTGCAAAATAAAGGACTTGGAGACCCTTTGTATCTCCTCCCTGAAAGAAGATAGGTGGCAGCATATTATTGGTTCTCAGGAGATGACAATGGCTGATGACATCAACATGATGTGGTCCAATCATTGGTGGACACCTGGTAGTCATATTTGGAATTTCTGGGTACCTAAAGGTCCCATATTTGAGTGACATGTGTCACCTATCATTGGTTAACACATAGCACAGGTGACGTCAAAATGATGTCATCCCATTGGACGGAACTCAAGAGTTGTCTAATAATGCATACAGAGGTAGCATTGGGTAGCGTTACAGGGAAAAGTGTCTATATAGAACTGCTCTATCCCACTAAGGTGTGACAGCTGCCTTAGAAACAAACAAAGAAAAGCTACTTATGTTTTTCCTTTATGAATTATAGATAGAGAGGAACAGAAAGACCAACCTCTGTCTTGCGCTAATCCCTCGATTCGATCCCTCTCTTCTTTGATAGTCCTCAGCTACCTGCTCCCTTGCACGCCCAGCTTCACAAAGTACCTGTAAGATCACAGAAGCATAGCACTATACAAAGACATGGATCTATAATCATAAACAATCTAGGATCAGATGTAAATTGACCATACAAATGTAACAAGCATCAATGATACAAAAGAATGGAGGAAAACTCAAATAGCTTTTATTGATAAACAAGAAAAGAGCCAGGAGGAGTTACAACTGGTTGTTCTAACCCAGCATCAACCTCCCAGCAAAGAAGCCCCTCTTCACCTCAAACAAAGCTTAGATCACCCAACAATCTGATGTTTGTCTCTAGAAACCAATAGCAATTCCTTACAATATGCAAAATTCCAGCCTCTGGATCTCTAGGATGAGGGATCCATATATAGATATCTGTAAGGGGGATGAGTTATCTTGTGATTTGATTAGTGTCTTCTCTCTGATAGTTCTTGCTTCCACTTGGAGACTGAGGGCCTCTTACTCATCCTTGGTCGAATTCAGTGAGGCAAGTGTCACAGGAGAAGATTCTGGAAGCTTCCATTGCCTCTCCACCTCGCGGAATGACACTGCCATTTGTCATTTCTCGCCCATCGCACCCCACAGAAGGGACTTTTGAAATGCAACGCACCCTCACAGTGTATTTAGGTGAGATGCAACGCACTTAGCCAGTGGAGCAGCTGCAATGATCCTGTTTTGACCAATTCTGAGTAGTTTCTCATGGAGAAGTTCTGGGAGAAGCTGTAATCTGTTGACCTTGTTCCTTTAGGGGTTAGAACAACACTTTTAGGGACTTAGGAGCCCTTGGTTTATGGAAATTTCATGCTTGGGGTTGTAGGGCACAAAAATGTCTATAACAGTTGCCCCCTAAAGTATGAGGCCGTTAACCTTTTGGTGTCGGGTGAAATGCTTTATTATGAGGATCCGAAGTTCTTTCAATGCTGGGAGGAGACCTGTAATAAGATACAATACAATACATTATCTTCATAATATTTTCATGATCTAGCTGAGGCGGGCATTCCCATGCTCAGCTTTATAAATTCATTTTAATGTACATAGGACAGACAATCGTCTGAGTATAGGCTGATGATTCTGATAGAGCCATCATCCTTTTGAGTGGATGATTATCTGTGCGGCAATGATGTACATTTAATGTCTTTATTTCCCTGAATATATATCGCAGCCCGGATGGATGAAACTAGATCCGGGGTCTTCAATCTCGTCCGATCTTCACTTGAAGTACAAGTCGATCCATGTGAGAAATGTTCTGAAGTCGAACATGGAAAGACATCGCTTGATTACTAGTCAATGATGTAAACTGTTAACAAGCGTGAGAGGAATCACCGATAATGATGATGACCCTCAAGGTACTGCAGTACAATTCACGTGGTGTGAATAAAGGACTTGGCGTCGAACACCACGCAAAATCTTTTGGTCGAAGGCCATTGATGTAAACCTGTCGCCGGAAGTGAGAAACTTGCCATTGAGGCATGCAAGCTTCAAAGTACTGAATGGGGTGTTCCTAGATCAACTTCTTGGATAATGAGCTGATGTCGACAAGAAGTGATCCGTCACAGGAGGGCCTTAATGAATCCCACATCAATGACATGGAACGGAGCAAATGATTTTAATGGAGGTGAAAACGATCTGGTGATATAAGGTTCAGGGTGGCGGTCATGAAAGAATGGAGTATAATGTATGGTAGTGGGTGAGACACAGGTGAATTCTCTGAATGACTTCTCTTGAACATATCGGCGACACTGATGTGATGGATTGGTAGCATTAACCCCAAATGTGGATGGTATGGCGTGACCATGGTGATGTGACCGGTGAATGAAACAACCCAACCCGACTCGGACACGGAGCGGAAGTGTCATGTTCAAGAGCGACTTGCTACCAACAAAGTTTCTTTGAGTTTTCTTCCCAATTTTTCCCCAGTCATTGCTGACTAGTACCTCTTTATTTTTGTCAAGCTTGAGGAGGATAACATATGCTTGTTCTATAATTTTCCCTTCGGGCAAACCCATCGCTATGTTTTAACGAGCCTAGCGATAGTGAAACTCGTTCTCGTCTATAGACAAGTTTGTCACTATTAATCTTTTTAACGAGTTTAACGACAAAGATAACTCGGTCCTTTTCAATTTTAGAGAGTCTGAAAAGGAACGTAAAGGTAACTCCAAAATTCCTTTTTCGTCATCTAATCCCTTAAGCCCGAAAAAGTATAAAACAATACAGAAGGGATGGATTTTCGATACTTTTAACGAGCCGAACAAAACAAGCGCTCGATCTTTTTATGTAATAATCCCTCAGGTCCAAAAAGATTAAAATCTAGAGGAGGGATAGCACTTCCTTTCCCTTTAACGAGCTGGAGAGGCCAATGGCTCGGAAATCTTTCCATATTTTACGAGTCAGTTGAAAAGAGCTTAAAGGAGACTTGTCTTTTGAGGAACGAGTGATAAAACGGGTAGCAGCTGATTCCAGGTAAGGTTTGGAATTCCCCAATCATGGCAGTGTTACAAGGATGGCTAGTGAGATCACTCTTCGTAGCTGTTCCTCAAAATAGGTAAACAATCAAATGGAGGTGAATGATCGGCCAATGCAAAAGTGGAGGTGACGGTGCAAACACGATCAAGGCTTTAATGGCTGAAGTATTACATTCACGATGGTTATTTACCGGAAATTGGTTCATTTTTTAATGAGCTTAAACTCTGGAGGAACATGTGCTCATGGCTTATGTTTATTTTTTAACGAGCATGAAGTCTGCGTTAAAACTGCTCGATTAATCTAGTCATATGATAAGAATGTCTCATATAAAACGGCAACTTTTAGATTTTTGCCCCACATCCTTTCTTTATGCAAGTTAGGAAACGACCAATCCTACGAGTTTAAAGGGTTAGAGGACCTGCAAATTTAAAAAAATAAATGATCGCTCTTCGCTGGCATGCCAAAAGGTTTGCATGCCCCCAGGTATAAAGCAGAGTTTCAAGGTTACCCCTCAATTTGCAGATAAAACATTTGTTTCATCGGGAAAGGCTTACCTCTTTCAGGTTACCAAAGATTGTTCTATTCACGACGTAAACAAAACACTTCTTCGGCGATGTCTACCTAAATAGACAAAGGCGAGTGGCGTAGACGCCTCCACTCACATAACTTTGACGAGGGAATCTTGTTCTAGAATAACCCCCTCTTCCAATCACGGACGGGGGTACAGACTAGTCATATTCTCTCGCGGAAACCTACCGTATACCCGAAGTTTTCCTGCCGAAGCAGACCAGGGTGCATGCCCCCTAGGTTTCAGTCATGTCCCCCGAATCACTAGCGCTCATCGGGTGGACGGACTGGGGATTGAGACATTTCTTGCGTGAAAAGACCATTCAGGGATGGTATATGACTATTTGCTATGTGTGATCCGGGAAATGAAAGCTGGTCTACGAGCTTGACCACTCTTCCTTCGTGCGGAAAACACATCACTCTAAAGAGTGATGAGACAATGGCTCTCATGCAATAAATATAGTCTCGTCCAAGGAGCAGATTGTAATCCAGGGGTCCTTGAACTACCATTACATTCATGTGAATGGTTTTCCCTCTCAATGTTATGGGAACATTGGGAAGGATCCCTAACGGTCGACCGGTTCCTTTATCAAAACCTGTTAGATTTCTCATCTCAGGCAAAAGCGATGGCGAACCAAGCGCTTTCCAAGCAGTCGAGGAAAGGATACTCACAGAAGCCCCTTCATCTATGATGGTACCAGCCATAACCATTCTATATATTTGAACAATAATCCGGAATGGTATACTAGCTGGTAAACGGGGTCTGCCTAGTTGATTCCAGTCGAAGGAGACAACTAGGTTGCTTGGAGGTGGGACCGAATAGACGGCCGGGTACGACTCTGACGAACTTCCTTCCTGCGGTAAAGAAACGGGTAAACTGCCCCCATGTTCATTAGAGTCTATGCTTATGAAAATAATTTGGACGGTGTCATCCTTGTTCTCTTCAGTGACTGTATCATCTGAAGACGGAACCTCTGAAGGCAAGACCGGGTCAACTGCCGCCTCGACCTTTTGACTTTCGTCTGGTATGGATTTAGATGGTTTATCTTCAATGATAGATGCTTCGGCTGACCACCTGAGCGGGCCAGCCGGGTTTTCAACTAGTGACAGACTCGACAAGAGTTTTTTATATCCAGAAGGAAGTCGTAACGGTGAAACCAGACGATCGTCCAAAACTCTTTTAGCTTCATCTAAGAAGGGACAACGGTGGATGGCATGATCACCTTCGCACAGTTTACAAGGAAATCTATATCTTCCTTTTTGTCCTGGGACTTCACTTTCACTAGTCGACGGTGTGTTTTCAACATGATCACCAGAGGTTGATGACACCGGGTTGTGCATACGAGGAGACCAGTCCCTTAAGATCCGAGGGATGCAAGGACAATCTCTGTGATAGTGGTCTCCTTTGCAAATGACACATGGCGATTTAGGCCTCGTCGGTGCAGTGTGTGGATTTTCGCTAGAGGACACTCGTTTGCCCCCATTCTCTTTTGGCTCCTTCTTCTTCTTCTCTTTCTTCTTCTTTTCTTTCTTCTCCTTAGGTACTTGACTTTTGGCTTTACTAGCCCCATCAAGTGAAGAGGAAGGAGGAGAGGAAGAATTAGAGGAAGTAGAAGGTTGGTGGGTAACTCTGGATTCGTCTAATTGCTGATTCGATTGTTCAGGAATTGTGGTGTTCTGAACGACAGAGGTTGAGAAGAGCCATACAGGCAAACCAATTGTCAGTCCTGGAAGCGACAATGTGGCCATATGGGGTGCACCAACATCTCCCCAAGAGGAGAAGGGACTAGGATTTCCTCCAAGGGGAATTCCTTGGTTGGTGGATTCCATTTTCTCAACCCAAGATCAACGTAGGAAAGGGTAATGAATATTCCGTTTAAAATAAATTTTGGACGCTTTGACACAACTTGTTTTTTTAGTTTTTAAAAGTCAAGAAAAAACAAAAGATGACTCTAGTTGCCTTCGATTTTTAATGAGCCTGAAGTGACAAGTGCTCAGATGGACCTTTTTTGTTAAAGAGTCCGAAAAGGAACGAAAGGGACTGCTCTGGAAATCTAGGTAGAGGGAGTACCAAACCAATCGCAAAACTGCAGAATACTTTTTACGGTATGGCAGTCAATCTTCCCGAATGCTGTGTTCAGTGCATTGCGATCGATAGGGCGGCAGACACGGCTTCCTATGGATAAAGGATTTAAGCCTATTGGGGTCTCCCAAAATATACTCGATGGTACGTGGGAGCACAAGTCCGTACTGGCACTTATCGTCTCAAAGTGGAGGAATCACCCAACCATCAGTGAGAACAACAGTTACCAGGCTTTACGACGCCGGAATACGTCTCTAGCCTAGACTTCTAAATGTTGTGCGTTAAGTTCCAAAGCGTTGTTAGATTCATTGAATTTATTTTAAGTTGATCTTGTTTATGAAGTTTGTCTTTCAGGTTCACCATGAGATGTAGATGTAATTCCTAAAATGCAATCTAAGATGATAAACAAACTTTTTATCTTCTTTATGTAATGAAAATCCTAGCTACTAGGGAAAAGAAAGACAGAATCTTTTCACAAAGAGCAAAGAGAACACTCTAAATGCACTTTCCTAAATCAAGCCAGACAGACTGTCTAGATGCAAATGCACATGCATGTATTTGTTTTCGACTTTCTTAGTATATGGATGCTAAAAAGAAAGTTGATGCACAAATCTGAATTTCTTTTCAAGCGACAAATATAAACAAGTTTCTTTTCGAAATCAAAAAATGGAGACGATCACAACACCTTATGATTTTGAAATGAATACTTGTTCTTGACACAAGAAAATTACAAATTCAGACCAAAAGCAATAGTAACAGGATAATTGACCATCAACAGCAATCAAACTCTTTCCTAGGACTAAAATCGACACTTACGACAGTTTCAAATCAAAGGACGACAGTACGATTACGCTACTTTTGCAAAGGAGAACTGTAAATGACTCAACAAACACACAAAAAACATCTACAGTTCTTTTGTACAAAGGAGGCGGAATAACAACAAGGAAAAGATGTTTCAAACAGACATATACTGATCACAGGCAGCAAAATCCAGGAATAGAACTGGAAAGAATGAATCACAGAATCCAAAACTGCACAGAGCTAGTCTGATCAGCGCACCTGCAACACAGAGAATTTGAAATGCAGCGCAGGTTGTCCACTCGGGAAGTGCGCTGAAATTCAGAATCTCTGAACAGTACCTGTGCTGGGCCAGAGACGAGACTCTGTTCGGTCTCCGGGTCACAGTTTGCAGTTCAGTTCTTGGTTTTTGGCCGAGTAAAAAGCAATCAGTAATGCAACAATCAGGGGTAGATCTAAGGAGGATCTAAGAGCTACCACAAGGGCAATCAGATAGTTTGCGAATCAGTTGTTTAAATCATAAACAAATCCTAGAGATTGACTGAAGCGGCATTTATCTACTTTGCATTTGCATAGAAAATGCAGTTCGAAAGCTACCTGGCACGACTTCAGGCTCCGTCTGTAAGTTTATGAAATAGACAACAAGGAAGATAAACAAACAAACTAATTATCTCCCCAGTGGAGTCGCCATTTTGTTACAGGGAAAAGTGTCTATATAGAACTGCTCTATCCCACTAAGGTGTGACAGCTGCCTTAGAAACAAACAGAGAAAAGCTACTTATGTTTTTCCTTTATGAATTATAGATAGAGAGGAGCAGAAAGACCAACCTCTGTCTTGCGCTAATCCCTCGATTCGATCCCTCTCTTCTTTGATAGTCCTCAGCTACCTGCTCCCTTGCACGCCCAGCTTCACAAAGTACCTGTAAGATCACAGAAGCATAGCACTATACAAAGACATGGATCTATAATCATAAACAATCTAGGATCAGATGTAAATTGACCATACAAATGTAACAAGCATCAATGATACAAAAGAATGGAGGAAAACTCAAATAGCTTTTATTGATAAACAAGAAAAGAGCCAGGAGGAGTTACAACCGGTTGTTCTGACCCAGCATCAACCTCCCAGCAAAGAAGCCCCTCTTCACCTCAAACAAAGCTTAGATCACCCAACAATCTGATGTTTGTCTCTAGAAACCAACAGCAATTCCTTACAATATGCAAAATTCCAGCCTCTGGATCTCTGGGATGAGGGATCCATATATAGATATCTGTAAGGGGGATGAGTCAGCTTGTGATTTGATTAGTGTCTTCTCTCTGACAGTTCTTGCTTCCACTTGGAGACTGAGGGCCTCTTACTCATCCTTGGTCGAATTCAGTGAGGCAAGTGTCACAGGAGAAGATTCTGGAAGCTTCCATTGCCTCTCCACCTCGCGGAATGACACTGCCATTTGTCATTTCTCGCCCATCGCACCCCACAGAAGGGACTTTTGAAATGCAACGCACCCTCACAGTGTATTTAGGTGAGATGCAACGCACTTAGCCAGTGGAGCAGCTGCAATGATCCTGTTTTGACCAATTCTGAGTAGTTTCTCATGGAGAAGTTCTGGGAGAAGCTGTAATCTATTGACCTTGTTCCTTTAGGGGTTAGAACAACACTTTTAGGGACTTAGGAGCCCTTGGTTTATGGACATTTCATGCTTGGGGTTGTAGGGCACAAAAATGTCTATAACAGGTAGCGAGTGTCGGGACATAGTGGACAGACTGACTGACAAGCGGAACCAATCAAAGCATAGGTGGGCAGTCCCCATGGGACACATTGAACCGAAAGATAGACCTCGAAGGTTTATAAAGACGGCGCGAGGTAATGCATTGGGATAGAAGGGGCTATGAGCTAAGCCCTTACTCGTGGTCATTTTGCTTAGAAATGAAATGAAGCGTGCAGAGGTTATAATGAGTCATGGATTTTTTTAAGGCAACTAAGTGCTTACCCATAGTCATTTCACGTAGAAATGAGACCAATGATGGAGAGCCAATAACAAAGAATTTTGGCCCGCGAAGGGCTTAAATAGGCTAAGCACCTTAAGAATTAAACAGTGGTCACGAAGACCTAGTCCTATGGAAGGAAAGCAGGAAGGTGATAATGCGAAAGGAGCTAAGGTAAATTTAATGGATTTAGCAGCGTTTTATAATAAAATTAAAAAGGATCGAGAGTTTTATTTGGAAACGCAGTTGGAAGCACATATTAAAAAAAATTTGAGCATCTAATAAAGTGCCTTGGGCACACACATGGATGAGTCGACAACTATTTTGGAAATAAGTGAACATGCAATATATTTGCATGGACAGTTGAGCTGACAACTCTTGGCATTTGGTAGTTAAAGCCAAACATAATGAAAAAGTGTTAAATGCATGGATAGCATAACAAACAATTAAGAAGAAATTTTGGCAGTGGTGACAAATATGGAGATTCGCTAGAATTAGAAAGTTATAGTTAAATTATACAAAATCCCAAAATGAGTAAAATCAATAGTTTAACTCAGAAATTGAGCCCATAACTGCAGATTAGAGATTAAGATGTTAAGAGTAGATGCAAAAGACATAAATGAACAAGAAAAAGGCAAAAATTAGAGACTCATGAAAAGATTTGAAGAACAAGATAACTAAAGTCCAATTCAAAAATATCAGTCCAGAATTCTTTATAAGCATAATTAAAAGGTTGCTGAGAGGAGCATGTGGATGAGAGTTGTTGGTGCAACATGATGCATAATAGTATGGGTATGCATCAAAGGTGAATTAGAGAGCAACCTTGGTGTATCAAAGGTGTTTGAGAAGGAAAAGAATGGATTAGTGATTGATGATGCATGTATATATAGTTTGGTGTTTTTATCAGTAATCATAGATTGTTGAAGGTGTTTGAATCAGTTATCAGAGATTGTTGAAGGTGTTCGCATCAGTAATAAGAGATTGTTGAAGGTGTTCAGATCAGTAATAAGATATTTTTGAAGGTTTTTGTATGGTGAATTTGGTGAGCAGATGCAGTGAGAAATATTTATTTTTATTGTGACTTAAGTGGCGTATTGTTTCTAGTTTTGAAGTGGATGAAAGATGGATCAAAAAGGTTGGCAAGTGGTAGCTTGAAGATCAGGGGTAGTAGCTCCTTCTAGTGGGTGCTGGTAAATGTTCAGGGGCAGCAATCCCTTTCAGCGGAGATTGATAAACAAGCAAGATTTCCTTTCAGCAGAGACTGATAAACGAGTAGGGGCAACAATCCATTTCTATGGTAGCTTATAAACAAGTAGGGATAGAAGTTCCTTTTAGTAGCATCTGATAAACCTACTAGTAGTAGCTTGTGGGGCAATGATGTAATCTAGTTGAAGATTGTAATAAAAAGAAGACTGGTGTCTTGTGTATATGTTTCTCATGAGCTTGATGTTTATGATGTCATGTTCTACATGATTGAGTTGTGTTTTTGATCCACGAATAATTGTTGAAGTGATTTAAAAGTAATTTTTGAAGAATTATATAATTTGTCCAGACTACTTATTCACCTCCCTTGTCTCAATAGTGTCCTAGTTTCCATTATTTATAACAATAAAAACCCTTGACCTATGACCCAAGCACAATGCAGATTAGTGAGCAGGTAACCTTCGTAAAGAAAATGAAAGTGAATCCAATTTTTCATCAGAACACTAAAATAAGTATAAGAACCTAGGATCAGCTTCAAGAGGATGGAGACACACGTTGGCGTCTAATCCTTCAAGAGAGAAATATAATGGAATTTCCCCATCAAGGCGTAAGTAGAGAGACTCAAAAGCTGGCTAATTTTGATATCACTACCCAAATAAATAGGGGCTTCTTAGAACCTAGAGATAGAGCCTTTTAGGAATGTGAAAGAGTGTGTCAGGAAACCCCATCAGAATAAAAATGAGTGGGAGGAGATCTTGAGACCACGTCACCCATAGACCCAAATATCAACTCGATACCACCATCTGGCCCATCCAAAATAGCATCTGAAGAAACAAGTGGCATGCTAGGAGGAAATGACAAATTTAAAGAATAATCCCAGAGTTATAAAGAGCATAAACCAATAAAATATCACTAGACATACAGGGGGAAAAACGGATGTAAAAACCCTTGAAAAGCCTGACCATGTTGACCCCTAGTAACTTTCTAATGAGTAATGAAACATCTGGTCAAGAACATCTCAATCCAACATAAGCCCATGATGACGTTAGCACAAGTGAAGTCTGAGGAGAGTGGGAAAAGACTCCACAGGGCACTTAGAAGCGACCACCATCACGCAAACCCACATCTATGAAAAACAACATAGAACATTGCCAAATTTTGTATAGCTTTGAACTTAAAGCATACCCATATTACATAGCTCTTTTAATATGAAAGAGATATCAAAGTACCTCTTAAAAAATTTAAGGAAAGTATTTGGAAGGACTAAAGCCCAATGCAAGAAACCAAAGCCAAAGTCCAATACCCACGTGCCATGATTAAGGATTAGGGTTACTTAAAAGACAATTTGTGTCAAGAAAATGAGAAAAGGTTAGTGTTAAACTCAACTAATGATGCCATGATGTAGATATAATGTGAGAAAAGGTTAGTGTTATACTTAAATAACAATGCCATGATGTAGAGATTATGTAACTTTTGTGTGGTAAGAATAAAAAATAAAAATGTTATGAAGTTGGAATAATTTGGAATTACTAATTATGTTTATAGTTGTGTCTTTTGGAATAAGGTTTCAAAATTTTTAATTTAATTATCATCAATTATTAAGTGGATGGTAGGAATTTTTTTTCTTAATCTTGGTAGGTCCTTCCTTTTTCATTAATATATAAAAATAAAGTTACATCCACATACACATCGTTAGGTGGCCTCAAATTGCCCAAAGGGAAACCAAGTCTGTTGGCCACCTAACAGTGTGATATGCCATCCAATAACAAAAAATAACAAGTCTTTCTAACCAAGCTAAATAAGTCTGATTGTCTTTGCATTGCCTGAATTATATATACCTAAAAACATAACTATCAACATACTGAAAACTAAATGCTTCCCACATACAGAAAAGAAAAGAAAACTGAGAGACCAACTATCAAACTACTCTACACCATCAACTGATGCAGACTCCACAAAGGTCGAGTCCTTACCATTAGATCTCGTGAGCTTTGTCTGTGGGAGAATACAAGGAAGATGTTCTTCAATACACCGAAGTCGGTCATCCTGCTTTTGCATCTGAAACTGGAGCTTCTGAAATTCCTATTTGTAGTCAGGAAAATCTTGTACTGCTGCTGCCATACCCACATAAATTTGTTCCAAATCTTTTTCCAGGATACTCTTCATAGACCAATACAAGAACAGAGTTTGTTTAAATTGAGTGACACAACCTCAGGTGTGCCATGGGTTTGACATCATAGCTCACAAGTCTTCCACGTCTATTTCCATCATGTCGGTGTGCCTGTTCAGATCTGCTTCCCATTCTTCCATTAACTGCCAAATTTCTTCCAACGTGACTTCATGATAGGTTGTAGCCTCATCATTTATGATATTGGAGATTGGATTTCATCCCCGCGTTCTGCCTCCAGAGGGGTTTGGATGCCCTATTGTCGAGGCCCCCCTGGTTCTTCTACCGTGACCCCTTGAGGATGGGCTTCTTTCCTTTGTTGTCGCCGACCGAACCACTGGCTTATGCCTACACTATGATGTGAGGTTGTGACTATTCTAGTTACTTGCACAAGTGGTAGCCCGAGCCCAAAAGCTCCTAGCTTCTAGGAGACACTACCGCCCTACACACCTACCATAGAAGAAACATGAACCAATAATTTCTAGTATAGAACCCGAGGGATCGCCCCCCTCCTCTTCCATTGCAAACATCCCTTACTGGTCGACCCAAATAGAGATGTGACCCCCATTTCCAAGAGACAACTAACATAATAATCGATAATTGGTATGGAGAAAACACATAAGCTTAATCCATAGAAACAAACCTTGTTCCCAAACCAGAGATGAGGCGCAAACATATTCCAGAGACAACTCCCACAGGGGCAGAGACCATAGATCCCACAAAGATGGAACCCTTAGAGATTAACTTTGCTCCAGTACATCCAAAGGAAAAGGCCCAACCTTACATAAGGAAATTCAAAAAGACATAACCCAGAAACAAAGTTGAGACCTACCATTCCCCAAGCCCTTTCAATGTTGGGCTGAGATAGGAGGTAATCCCAGAGATGAACCCCAAAGACAAGCTCCCAATATAACCCCATTGTGGACAAAAAAATCCCAAAAACAACAGACATAAAAACAATACCAGGCAATTGGACTTGCTTCAGATGCCATACAAACGCATGTAGATGCATGGAGCCCCTCTTCCTTTGAAACCTCGATAGTTAAAAACCATACAATCCCAATTCCATCAAACATTTCAACTGATGGATGGAGGAGAGAAAAATATGGTAGACCACATACCCATTAACCAGGGCGAGGAGAAGCTAAGAACGCCACCTCTCCTACTCTTATGTCGATCCATAGAGCCTAGCACCACCACCCTTCAACAATCCTTTACCATACACTACACGATTACTGACTTCCCTCACGGAGCAACTTACCAATTGCCAAAACGCAATGGTGTTGTCACCTTCAACAGGAACCTTAATACCTCGCATGCTTGTAGCCACCACACCATATGCCTCGAGCATGTGAAGGGTGGTGGGTTTGTACCTCGAGGAGACCCTCATTAATTCACCATGATGGCATTGCCCTCCAACTTGCACCCTGATCGGGGGAGAATGGTAGACATTTAATCTCCACATAATATTCTAAAATATTTATAGTAGTATTCACAAATGAAAGGTTGAGATTTATCTCAAAATTAGTTATGCCATTTTACCTTTTTAACTAAATTAATTAATTTAAAGTTTTTTATATGAACAAGCCTCGTATGAAGTGAGTTATGATTTTTTGGGCATATGGTATTGACAAGCCATGATATTGTAACAAAGCCTATTCACAAATTAAAAATATCCATAGTAATATTGGGGGTAAATCTCCATAATTAATATTCTTGTTCCACATTTTATTAAATGTTTTCATGTTTAATCTATATATTATTTTTTATGATTTATTATTATAATAATAATTTAAAATAAAGTTATAATTTAGTTTGTTTTTATGATTTTTTTAATTTTAACAACATGATGTGTATATAGAATATATGTTTTGATGTTTATTATGGATCAATGGTTATCTATGTCATTTAATTTATATAATCGTGCTAGCTATATTTTGAAACAAAGAAATAATAAGATTATATATATATATAAACACTGTTAGTTTATATATTTTTTTTTGCAATTAATCATATAAAAATAAAATATGAACTCATATATATTTTCTATAAATTTTATTTATGCATAATAAGTATTTCAAAATTAATTTTATAGTTGTTTTAAAATTGTTTTTAATTAATATAAATTAAATTCATTTTGACTAATAAGGATTAGGGTTTATTAAAAGGCAACTAAATTTAGATAGATGAGAGGAGCAAAATGAAACCAGGTTAATGTTAAACTCTAATAATGGTGCCATAATGCACACATAATGAATCTTGTGAAGCAGGAATACAAAACTAGAACATTAAGAAGTTGAAAGCATTAATTATATATTTTGAAATAGTGAATTGAACATTGTGAAGTAGGAATGCAAAGACCATTAAGAAATTATAAGCATTAATTATATTTTGAGAAAGATAAAACACATATGGTAAGTTGTATATTTTTAAAATCAATTATATATAATTGAAATAGTATATAATATTTACAATAATATATAAGTTTAATTAAGTATATATAATATATAGTTGGAAAGTTTATTTTAAGAAATAAAATCATTTTCTCAATGTATCAAAAGTTTTAAAGGTAATGGATCTATCAGTGTGAAGAGGTTGAGAATATTTTGGCCAATATAGTATTCTTATGAGCTCCTAACATAATATGACTAAAGGAGGGAGGGTGATGTTGAATATATGTTTCTATATATATGATGTTATGTACTCTGTGTTTATGCGTATTTGTAAAGGTAGTGATTTAGATAGAGGAAGAGGGTCTACTTTTCCATGATTGATAACATGAATTGACATGAAAAAAAGACCTCCCCATAATTATTAATACATATAGATCCTAAAGTATTGTGATGCAAATCCTCGCCTACCATCAAAACTCCAAATGATTGACTCACATATTTTTTTGCAAGGGGTGCTTTTAGCTTAAAAAATTAACAACGGTTTTTTTCAAAGAAGATGTGATAAAAATAGCCATAAAAACACAATGGAAGTGCTTGAAACAAATTAAACACTTCTCTGGAAATTTGAGGCTCCTCTTCCTTGTCACTATCCTCGTCGTTAGCCCTTCAAGATGTTTCAAGGTCTACAATAGGTTTGGCATTAGATAAGAATCATAAAAGTTATTGAAATTGATACTTTTCATTCATGACAAGAGGGTGCTTTATCTTATTTAATGCTTTGAAATATGCTTTCTTCTATGACATACTTTTTTTTCTATCCTATTGACTAAGGATGTCTCCAAATGGTGCATTGAATTCGACAATGCATCCTATCATGATTATGTTTTCTTGGTGTGATTTGGCATAAGTGAGAGTTTTTTTACTCCAAAAAACATCATTTAACGCCTCAAAATGATGGACACGAAGTTGAAGAAGTCTACAACATCCCATTTATGGACATATGATGTAAATAAATTCTATATCATTAAAATCAAACTTGGACACCTAAGCTATACTTCCTATCAAAACATTATTAAAATTCTCCCAACCATTCCATTGAATTTTTAAAACATTTTAATATATATTTTATATACCATAAATATTTCAAAATTAGATTTAAAATTATGTTTCCAACATTTTCAACCTATATAAATTAAATTTGTTTGGATTAATATACAAGTTAAATATATTTTGATTATAAGAATTTATATATTTTCATAGTGACAAAGAATAATAACTCATAAAAATATATGTATTCTATTATTAATTTAATTATGAGAAGTTTAAAATTAAATTTTATTCACAAGATATTTTCAATATAACACCAAGATGGGATGATAGGGGTGAGAAATGTAAGGGGATTTCATTAATAGGAGTAAAATTTGAAACATTTTACGCATGGGAATAAGGAATGCTATTCAATAATTAAGCATAATGTCCTATGTTTAGAAATAGAGAATGTTAAGCATAATGGGAATAAGGAATGTTATTCAATAATTAAGCATAATGTTCTATGTTTAGAAATAGATAATGTTAAACATAATGTCTTATGTTTAGAAATAGAGAATGTTAAGCATAATGTCTTATGTTTAGAAATAGATAATGTTATTCAATAATTAGGTTAATCAAATTAAAGTATAATATGAAAAAATTCAACATATAATTATAGTAAGGGACTTTAACATTATTATTTAGCTGATACACAAGAAAATATGTCAAATTGATGACAAACTTACCTCTAGTTCAAATAAACTCATTTTTCCCTCTCTTAAAGAGTCATAATTAAGACATAATTATCGAGTTGATTCTTTGGATAATTAAAACATAATTATCTGATTGATTCCCTAACTAACAAAGTGTCAAAACTTAAAATATGTGAAACCTAGATCAATAGAAAATTTACCATGCTAATTTGAATCTATATATTTAATTATGCGCTATATTTAAATTTAGTGTTGAACTCACATTGATTGTTGATCCCATCTCCATTCTATATGCTATTTTTTAACTAAATTTGGACTACGTTTAAATTTAATATTGACTTTCAGATTTGGTCTTGTTGCCACTTTATATGCTTTTTTGTTTTTTGTTTTTCCAAATTTAGATAGTAAAGCACTAGTTTTTCTTCTTTAGTTGTGGGCAACATTATGGCTATTATCTATTTTTTTATTTGATGGATTCAATATATTTTTTTTATCGGTGGTGTGCATTAATAAAATACATATTTTATGTTATTGGGAATGTGAATTTGATTTTGAGTATTTGTGAGTAGGGGTAAGAAGCGTAATAATTAATTTTTATTCCACTTGTATCATTATAATTTACAATATTTTATTACAACAATATATTTAATATTAGCATAACATGTTGTTTGGATCCATAGGTGTATTATTAAGGCATTTCTTGTGTCTCATCTTCAAATCACTTAGCTAACCTTACAAAAGTAATTATAAACTTAAAGTATTACTTGTAAAAATTGTATTTAAATAAAAAACTAAGCCAATTAATATAACCTCAATTGAATATTAATATTATTATGTCAAAATAAATTATAAAATATTTAATCGCAATAAATTATAAATAGAAAAATTAATGGATAATACATTCAAAATAACTTACATCAAAACAAATTAAAAATACAAAATATTCAACAAAAGCAATTACAATATATATGGTCATAGATATAATATTTTTTAAAAGGATAATTCTATAGATAAAAATAACTTTTTAAAATTAGATCAAATAAATTATTAATATAAAAAATAGCATACAAATAAATTATAAAATATTATAATAATCAAAATAAATTTATAAATAAACGAAAATGAAATTCTTGATTTAATGGAAAGAGAGAAAAGGAATAGGAATCATCGAATGTTGTCAAATTCAAAGGTTTGGAAACTCCAACCAATCATGTTCTTGTGCTACTTTCCATAGTGTTGGGTGCATATCTATTCTTCTTGCTCCATCTTGGTTCAAGCACCAAGCTAATAAATATGAGGGGAAGGGGAGTAGGTCAGAATAGAAGAAGTTGAAGGAAGGAAAGGTACAAGCTAGAGGCACTGAAGGAAGTAGGGGTGAAACTAGAAAGTTGGCATATTCCAAATATGTTTTATTTCAAGAAATGAATAAGGACATGAGAATGAAGAGCCTAACTTGATCTCCAAAAATGGAATTTTCCCACCATTATTCAAAAAATTAATGGGGATGGCCCCTAAAAAATGGAGTTGTATGTGGATTAGACTTATGAAAATATTCATGAATATGGGTTCCAAATGTTGTGATGGGAGTCACATAACCACTTTTTTAGTGATAAACCTACAAAATAAAAGGGTAAGAGCCATGGATGGAAAAGAAATGTGCAAAAAAATTGAAACAAAAAGGATTGGTTCTCCTCAATAGGACGAAATTATCCATCATCAAGGATCACAACCCAAGAGAAATAGGGAAAAGATACCCCCAAGGCCAAGAAATAACTCCAAAATGTTTTGAAGCTTAAGGCAAGGGAAATGAATCCTAAGCTAAGAGGAGTGTGCCCACTTTATATAACAAGGGTGAGGAAGGAAGGAATCAAGCTATAACAATATTCAAAGTAGGAATTGAGCTATAACATGAGTCAAAGAGATGCTAATAGCTCTACAAGATGGTTGAAAAGCCTAATAGAAGGGTCAAGTAGACAAAGGGGCGTTAAGAAGAGGTCCGAAGCAAAGGGTAGAGGCCATCAAAGAAATAAGAGACTAAACATTAGGCCGCGAGAGAAAAATTATAGACCAAAGACTTATTACAATGCTTCATGACCGGAAAGCAAGCGAGTAGGCCTAATTGGAGCAAAGTGAAAACTACACCAAAGATTCTTTTAAGTGAACCTTTATGAAATAGATTTTCTTTATGAATGATAAAGACCAACTTACTGAATTTCATAGCAAAAGTAAAGGCATTATATATATCTAATTATTCTCTTTCTATGAAAGGTTCTCACCTATGGAATGTTTTCCCTAACTTCTTTCTATGAAAAGTTACTACTATGGATTATTTCTCCTTGGAAATTCAAGGTTATCAACTATGGAATGCTTCTTCAGTTACAATTTAACTTAAAATGCAATTTTATTTTAGTTCAATTAATCCTCATGATTCATTTCACATCCTTTTGGTCCACAGTTAATCCCACCATGTGACATAGCATTCCCATTCCTAAACAATATAATTAATCAATCTATGAAATGAATGAATTCCCTTTATTTTAAGATCCATAGTGTGTACTTTCAATATAATTTCTCTCTCTAAATAGTAATATATAATTCCCCATCCTAGAAATTTGTTCTAACATATAATAAGTTTTACATATTGATTCGATATATGCCACCTTAGCTAGCTACTCATCAATACTTATAATGATTAATGTCCGTTTTATGTTTTTTTAAACTTCTTATTGGAAAAAATGAAAGGAGGAAAATAGGAAATATTTGTAAAAGGTAGGTTCTTTAGTTGGTAATGGAGGTAAACATCATTTCAGGTAGTGAATGTTGCAATTTCCCTACTCTAGCTACTTAGCCCAATCACAAGGGTCTCCAAAAATGTATGGAAATTCAATCACAAAACAACTCCATTGAATGGAAAGTGGTGTTATCCCTAATCTGGGAAAGAACTAAAGGAATTGTGAGTAAAAATATTAGGTTGGAGACAAGGAAATGACAATGTCGATCCTTGAGGCACAATAAGACACTATTAGAAGCATCAAAAATTAATTGAGGGAATGAATATTTATTGAGACAATAAGTGTTTAAGAGAAGAGGGGAAATATTAAAGAAGAATGAATGGAACACAATAGGGTCTAATAGTTAATGGAGACACTATAGATAGAAGAGAGGAGTCATTAATGGATGAATATACCTGCAAGGAAACACTATGATAATATCATGGGATATTCTACAAGTGATGGGGTTTGAAGTTGTAGGAATTAAGGGTATACACATTCATACACATGCCATTAATAAGTAAAAATAAGTAATATGTGCTATTATTTATGATGTAAACATGAATATCTCAAAGCCCCTTCAATCATCATAGGTGATAAGTATATAGTATCTAAAGTTATTTATATGGTTTAACACTTAACTACAAATTATGGGAGCTAAAAATTACATTAAACACATAATCAATGGATATGATGGCATGATTACACACATCACACATACAGACATACATCATACACACATATAAACATACATATAAACAATGATACAAACAAACACACACACACACACACACATACATCTATATGTGTATGCATTTATTTATGCATGCATGCATACATGTATGGATGTATATATGTATTTGTGTATGTATGTATGTATGTATGTATGCATGCATGTATGCATGTATATATGGATGTATGTATGTATGTGTAACAACCCCATGCTAATCTCCCCTCATTGTAAATGTTTCATATATTTTGATTATAATTATAAGGGCATGAGAATTGGGACATTGATTCCAAAGTTTGGGGAAGAGAGATTGCTTGAGGTAGTTTGAGGTTGAGCTACCTACGTTAAACCTTAAATGGGATGACCATGCAATTAAATGAGGTGGTAAAACAACGATGAAGCCCATGCTTTTCTTTGGAAAAATATGCAAGAAAGAGGAAAAAATTAAATAAAATTATGGTTATGTTGGTAGGTAGGTTGAGAAGTGGCGTAGGGAGCTGGCATAACAACATCCCCATGACCACACATGAAACATAACCATCAGTTGAAGATTGAAAGGTGTGGGAAAGAGTGGAAGTGCATGATCCCACAACCGACATACGATTACAAAAATAACAAATGTTGAGGTGTGATATTCATTCGTTCACGATTGAGGATTTATTAAATCATAAGAGGGAATAGGAAGAAGGGGGTACCAAGAGGCTCTTGGTGATCAATCTTATTCATTGAGAGGGTAGATAATGATACGAGGGTTTAGAGAATTTAGGGAGAGGAATAACATAACTGAGAAACCCATGAGGTTTACTGGTTGATAATCATAGAGCATATCTCTGATGATAACACAACTGAGAAACCCATGAGGCTTGTTGGTTGATAATCATAGAACATAACTCTAATGATAGAATAATAGGTAAACCCATCAGGATTGATGGATTATAATCATAGAGTAAGCTCAAATGATAGTCTAGTTGATAAAACTAGAAGGCTTGTTGGATGATAATCATTAAGGAGTGGTTGTGCCTTACAGGGTTGATAAATCCACTAGAGACTATGTTGTTTGACAACTTTTGAGAGGTCGAGGTACCTAGGACTAGTGGGTTGATGACACTTGATGGTAGTTCCATGGGGTTTTGTTGAGAACATAGGTGGAAGTTCCATTGAGAATATGTTGGAGAGTGCACTCTTATTCTTTTAGTGGTAACACAACCAATGAAATCTCCTTATTATTAAATATATATCTCTCTCCACATGTGAATTGAGATTCTTTGTTTCAAAATAACCATAGATGTTGGGAAGTTGTATTTTAGGTCCCTCCATATAAAATGAAGTGTTCCCTTCCTTATGTGAAATTGGTGTATAACGGGTGGGTAAAAGTGGTGTAACCTTGAGGTACCTTGTTTCAACTAATGATATTGGTTTAATTCTTGAGTAGATGATGGTTGTATGGGAGTGAATTGGTTGACTATATTTATTTGATTAATTTGATATCTGGTGGGTGAAGGCGGTGTAACCTTGGAAAACCAAATTTCATCTGATATCATCAGTTTTCTGCTATGAAAGTACTCCTCCTTAATCTTTGGAAATTGGCTTGGGGTTTACAACTACAATATGGATTTGTCTACAACTTGTCTAAGGTTGGGTGGGAGAGTTGTAGTTCTAATATCAGTTACTAGTCATTTGTAGTTAATAAGATAAGTTGCTTACTTGTATGCTTGATGCATTGAAAAGATGAACATTATTGTTGTGTGATGCATTCATGTTTTAACATTGTTAATGTAGGAATATGTTATTCATGTTTTTCTATGATGAGATGCCTTATGTATATGTGTAATTCTCATGCTTATAAGGGGCTAGGAGGCCTTTGTGTTAGCTAATATATTTAAGTGGTGCATATTTGTTTGCATGGTTCCATGTGAATGTGGAGTTTGGTCGAGCGAGTTGTTATAGTGTGTGCATCCCCTAGGTGTTAATATAGTCGATGAGAAGGTAAGGTTGAAGATGTTATAAGAAGGTGGTCATACATGAATGACTTACTTAACACAGTTGAATCCAAAAAATTGATATCTAAGGTTGTTTAATGTTGAATGTTTAGTGGAAAGAAACTAAGGCATGAGTTGAAGGTGAGGAATATGTCGTAACTTCACTCTCAGTCGATCGAAGGGTACTCAAATTCTACAATCAGTTCAGACTCGAGTTGAGATGACAAGTTGTGTCATGTGCATAATTAGAAAGGTCCTAAACTTGCATGTCGACGAGTTAGTAGCCAATGTGGGGTCTATTGTGGGCAGGCTCATATTGTTGGTACATTAGTCATTTGAGGTTAATGACTGGTGAGGTTGTGGTTTTGTCACTACATACATGTATAAAATTGTTGACATAGGATAAAGGTCCTGAAGAACATGGAACACATTCATCATGGTCGACTAGATGAAGGCTTTGACTGGTCTTATGTATTTGAGTGAGCCGATTGATTGGGTCACTTTTATTGATCTTGTTAGTTGAAGTAATTTGATTGGTTGGGGTCATTCAACTATGCTTGTTTAGTTGAGGTAACTCGATTGGATGTGTCTTTTCAAATTATTTGGTCAAGTTGAGTTAAATGGACTAGTTAGGATTATCTTGATTAGTCCTACCACGTGATCCAAAGAATTCTATGTAAATTTATCTGTGTGACTTCAGCATGCTTCATTGATGGTTTGGATGTAATGGGCCATTGAAGGGAACACATATTGTGACTATATTAAGAGGTTGGGCTGATTTCCCTGCAATGTTGAGAAGTGCACTCAAATACACTCTCTGCATGTTTTTATTGGGTATGTGATGGCTGAGTATTTCAATCATACCACCTAAATCTGGAAGAAAATACCACCTATGTGCATTGAAAAGTTTAGTTTATTTTCTTGGGCACGTTGATTATGACCTCCATGACTAGGATGCACTAGAAGAAGTCTGTGCAAAAATATTAAATTAAAGTTCAAAATTTATAAGTGTTGTAAGGCAAGTTGATTTTGTTGGTGGAACTTTAGATCGGGGGTCAGAAAGTTGGCCAGAGCAATTAGTCAGGTTTGGTGGATGAGTCGGTCCCAACAAAATGGTCGGGTCGGTACTCTAGATTGGGGTTGGCCCTAGTGGACGAGTTAGTCTCGGTGATATGGTCAGGCTAGTCGACTAGATCAGGGTTGGGCTAGTTGGTTGGGTGGGGATCAAGTTAGTCAACGAGATTGGGTTAGTCACAAGTTAGTTTTCCAGGTTGGGGTTATGGCTCCAGTGGGAGTTGTAATGTGTATTTCATGCAAGAAGGCTAACCACCAACTACAAAGGAGGAACACGCTTGTTTTACATGGACTTGTCTTTAATGGAAAAATAACCACATAGTTGTCGCATAAGATGAGACATGGGTGCCACATGAGACCAATGTTAATGTGGTAGGATTTTATTCATCAGACTTTAAATGATCATGTCTTTTGATCCATGTATTGGATTAAGGTAAAACTTATATTGTAAGAAATTTCTCAATGAGACAAACACAATGGTATTGTTTATTATGGGTTTTGAGAAGTTTGAAAAAGAATGAAATTTTAGATCCCATCTCCATAATGGAACATTGGAGTTCGGGTCAATATAATAATTGCCTCCTTACATCCTTAGCAAGGTTTGTGGGTGGTATAGGGTGTGTTACAACATGTATGTATGTATGGATGCATATGTTTGGTATGCATGTGTATATGTATGAATGCAAGTATCCATGCATGCATACATCCATCCATCCATACATACATACATACATACATGTATGCATGCATGCATGGGTGGATGCATGTGTGAATGTATGCATGGATGGATGGATGTATGTAATGAGTGTTCAAATTAGCACATTTTCCTCACCTGCCCATAACTGTTTTGATGTTATTCTCCCACTTTCCATTCCTTATGCATTTTTCATCCACTACCACCTTATTTTTGGTGTAAGTCTGAATAATATAATTTTTTTGCTAGTTTTACACATATTCTTATACTTTTTTCACTTACTTTTACTTTGTTTTCAATAACAGTTTATGATTGAGAGTTCTGTGATGTTTGCATATTTTTCTGGGTTGTTTGCTTGTGATTCATTACATCATAGGCATGTGTCATCACATCTTTGTTACAAAAGACTAAGAATATCATTATACTTGATTAGGCCACTTCTAGCTGTTGGTGCATTTACTTTTCTATAAGTGTGTTTACTTTCATGAATTGTGATTTACTTTCCATCCAATTTACTTTCCTATAACAGAGTTTTATTTCCTCTAAAGTGTGGTGTTTTTAGTCAAATAAGTGATCTATGATGCATATTTATCTTCAACTATGACAATCATAATATTGCTACAACTTTAGGACACAACAGATTGCACTAGCATATATTGTGCATGATATTTTGCAAGTTCCAAATGAACCTTGCATTGACAATTTAAAAGTACAACTAATAAATTTCTCACTAAGATAATTAGAAGTAACTGAAAATCCCATTAGTATGCATGAATGCCATGCATGTATGTATGCATGGATGGATGTATGGATGCATGTATGTGCATGCATATATGGTTTGCATGTATATATGTATGCAAGTCTTATGTATGTATGTGCATATGCATGATGGACATATATATGCATACATGGGTGAATGTATGCCTGCATGTTATGTATGGATATAAGTTTACAAGTATATATGTATGCATCCATTTATAGGTTTATTTTTAGGTAGGTTTACATATGAATGAGGTTATTGTCTTCACTTTTTTATATGTGTGTGTGTGTGTAACACCCTCATCCCACATCTACCCAAGTAACCGGCCAACTGGGGTAAATATGCAAGGAGAGGCCACTATAATGGGATTCAACCTCCTAAGTGACCTTAAGGAAGTGGAGTCGATAGAAACCCACAACATAGACCTTCTATAACTATTATAGGACTCCCATAAGCCTTCTTAGTCATCCCCATGACCAGTCCTTAGGTCCCAATGAGAATTTATACCATTAAACCCCTGGAAACTCCCTCGATATGGACAAGGGTGCACTTGAGAGGCTCCAATCACTCCCACAACAAGGAATGGATGTGTCTGTGGACTTCTCTCGTTAGTCTTGTGCCTACAACACCGAGATTTGTGCCACTATTTAAGGCCTATAGCCTAGGTCAATGCCCAAAACTCAATGACAGTTTCATAAATGAAATTTCACAGCGGAACAAAGATAGATTTGCAAAAGCATCAACAAGGACTAGACTAGACCCCTACTATCCATGATAGGGATTTCGTCAAACATGTCACAAATATGTAATCTACAGGTTTAAACGACAAATCTGAGCATAGGGGTCTCATACTTATCTAAGAATCGCTAAGGAGCGTTGTTCCCTTATATCATTAGCTGCATTATCATCTATTAGGTCATAGAGACATTGTTCATTAATTTAAAAATCGAAATATGAGGAGAGTCATACATCATCACTGTCATAATACATGCTTATAACCAACATAATAACAACAGAAATATCAGGCATACATCAGCCATATATTACACATATAAACCAGTACATTTACACATAAGATACCAAGGAAATAACCTCTTATTAATTAATGCAAAAGCCAACTCGGTATGGGACTACCACATTCCACCCAACCATAGATTGGATTAGCCAAATTTCTCTTCTACCAATCACCCCGTGCCCTATTCTAAGTATGAATGTGGGACTCAAACCAAAATAACCAACCAGGGCATCCCGAGGCTAAAGCACCTCACCCTCATTAATAGAAACTGAGCTTTACTGCAATCCACACCAGACCACTAGGCCAAAACAATAAACATGTAATAACAGGCATTACCATGATCTCCACCAAATCACTAGGCCAAAGCAAGAATGGATGCCACCGGATTTCTCCACCTATGCTGTGAGGAATTTTCTTGTCTCCTAGTCTCTACACTTTACCGAAATCCACATTGGATCACTAGGCCCTATTCGAGACTCCACTCTCCAGGCTTTACCGTATATCCCATCCTAGGATTACTAGGCCTGATGGAGATCACCCACCTCTTGGCTTTACCATATATCCTGCCATTCACTGGTCGATGATTCCTAGGCCCACCAAGGCAACACAAAATCTGTCTTTACCGCAACCCATAGTCCAATTCAGGGGTTACTAGGCCATGTGTTATTTTTATTCAAAGATTCACCTCGCTCAGCTTCGAATCCATCCAACAATACAACTTAACCAACACATGAGAACCCCATCACACGATGGTTATCTGTAAATGGCAAGGTTATGCTAAAAAACACCATGACACTTTGCAAAACCCATGCCCGTGATAGAAAGAGAACCAATAACACACATGCAACACCATGCATGCCAAATATAGTAAGGAAACCACACATGTAAATTGATACTTTCAAAGAATTTTATTTTAGTTGCTTGATCCTGTTATGCCTTGCTTGATATCTGCTTCCTCTTTTCCTCCTTTGCCTTCCTTGATCCAATGCTGAAATGCTCCAAGAGTGCGAGAGAGAGAGAGAATAGAGAGAGAGCTCCCAAAAATGAACTGACAAAAGGCAACACTAACAATAGGTACCAACAGATCCTCATAAGCCTTTTTATTAATGAGGTCTCTATTTTCTTCATTTTCCATTATTTCTCCTTCATTTTCCTCCTCACATGCAACTTGTGACCTTTCACCTTCCTTATCTCCTAATTTCCATTATTTTCATAAATAAAATCCCAATTTATGCCACTTTGCCTTTCCAAATGCCTTAGCCATTTCCTTTTCCAATTTCCTTAGCCATAATAAACGAAATGAACACCCACACTAGGATGTTTTTCCCAACATTCAATTTGGAATAACTGTCCCATCAAAGGTGGTTATTATTTTTCCTTTATTAACTTTTATTACATGGAATTTTCACTAGGGTTGTTACAAAACCCTCCCCCTTGGGGGACATTGTCCTCGGTGTTCAACCACACCTATACCTCATCAAAACCATTGAAAATAAATCATACTTCCCATGGAGATTTATAAAATAAATCGATGCAATATTTATAATGATCACCCTGCTGAGAAGCAAACCAACATGACAAAATAACATCATAATAACATGACACTCATACCGCTTATTGGATATTTATAACATAGATCATGGTAGTATTTACAATCATATCCATATGCACATATATCAAAACATCACCCATACATATGCCAAAACATATACCAAACATCATACGAAAACTTCTTTTCCTCAACCGGCAAACAATGAAGGATACATAGTTCGCATCTGATCTGCCATCTCCCATGTAGCTTCATTCATCCCAAAGTGATTCCACTTCACTTTAACCTGCTCAATTGCTCGATTCCAGACCATGAGCATATTTCTCTATAATAGACATTGCGATTCTCACTGGGATTCTCCATCTGGCTCCACCGGCAATACAGACCATTCAATCACATGATCAACATATTTAACATACTTCTTAAGCAATGACACATGGAAAACACCATGTACTTTTACTGTCAGAGGCAGTGAAAGTCGATAGGCTTCTGCCCCAATCCTCTCAAGAATCTTGAAAGGTCCACAAAACTAAGGTGCCAACTTTTTGCATGATCTAATTTGCAAGGAGATCTTCTTCAGTTTGATGCATAAGTACACCTATTCGCCAACCTGAAACTCCTTGGACACCCTGTTCCAACCTTCATATCTCTTCTTCCTATCCTGTGCTACCTTTAGATTTTCTCTATTACCTGCATTTTCTACTCCATGTCTTCCAGCATGTCCGGTCCAATCAACACCTTGTTCACTAGATCACTATAATGGATGGGAGTATTGCAATTCCACCCATACAATGCCTCAAATGGACTCATCCTCAACGATTCCTGATACCCGATGTTGTAATCAAACTCTACCAGTGGATGATACTTTTCCTACTTCCGTCGTTTATGCATCACATACATCCTCAATATGTCCTCCAATATTTTGTTGACCCTTTTTGTTTGTTCATCAGTCTGCGAATGATATGTTGTATTGAAGGCCAACTCTGTCCCTAATCCTACAAACATCTTCTTCAAAAACTTCGAAGTGAACTTACCATCCCTGTCTGATACATTATTCTTTGAAACATCATGCAACCTAACCACAACTCTAATGAATACATGTGCTACATCACTAGAATGAAGTGCGCAACCTTGGTCAACCTGTCCACCACAACCATGATGGAATCATGCTGTCTCACTGTCCTCAGCAAACCTGTGATAAAGTCCAAAGAAATGACCTCACATTTCCGTTTTGGAATCGCAATCGGCAGTAGCAGTCCACCTGGATGCTTACACTCTACCTTCACTTGCTGACAATCCAAACACCTAGCCACAAACACTGCTACATCCTTCTTCATGATTCAACCAATAATAAAACTTCTTCACTATGGTCAATGTATTCTGATGGATTAGTTGACCTGAATATGTTTTCACATGGAACTCACTCAAGATCACCTTCTTGAGCTTACTGTTGTCTTGCACATATATCTTGTCTCCAAATTTGTTGAATCCATCTGCCATGAGAAAATAGTCCACATCTTGTACACCTGCACCTGTACTTGTACCCGTACATGTACTTTGTTGTAACATGTGCCTAAGTTCCATGTACCTGACATCCTGCTGACCTGCCTACAACATCCTATCTTGTAGATCTGTCCCATAGGAACTCATAGATGCTATATGATTTACTTGTATCCACCTTCTAAGAGCATCTGTGACCTCACTCTCCTTTCCTTTAATGTATTTGATCTCAAAATAAAACTCATTGATCATGGCACCATCTAGCTTTCGTCGCGTTCAAATTTGGCTGGTTAAATAGATACCTCAATCCACTGTGATCACTCATCAATACAAACCTCCTGCCAAGAAGATAATGCCTGCACATATTCAATGCATGTATGATCGCTGCTAGCTTAAGATCATGTGTCAGATAGTTTTTCTCATTCTCATTTAGTTTCAGTGACTCATAGCACACTACCTGTTCTTCCTACACAAGGACTCCACCAAGTCCTCTCTTGTAAACATCTGTACATACTACAAAAATGTTTTTGGATCATCGATCTTTAACACTGGAGTATGTGTCAACAACTACTTAAGCTGCTCAAAAATAGCATCACACTCCTTTTTCCATTCAAAATTCTTACCTTTCCTCTACAATGGTGTAATAGGATAAGCAATCTGTGAGAAGTTCTTGAGGAACCTCCTGTAATAACCTTCCAATCCCGTGAAGGATCTCACCCGATCTACATTTCTAGGAGCTACCCACTCCATGATAGCTCTTACCTTTTTTTGATCCACTACTATGCCCTCATTGGAGACAACATGTCCCAAGTAGTCTACCTTAGTCTGAAAGAAACTGCACTTGCTAAGCTTAGCATACAACTAATGCTCTCTAAACAATCTCAACATTGCTGCTAAATGTTCAACATGCTCTTCTTCATTTTTAAAGTCTACCAATATGTCATCAATGAACACAATAACAAACTTGTCCAAATAGGGATGAAACACACTATTAATCAAACACATAAAGGTAGTTGGAGAATTTTTCAAACCAAATGGAACTACAAAAATCTCATAATGCCCATATCTGGTCTGGAAAGTCACCTTGTAAATGTCTTCTTCTTTAATGTGTACCTGATGATATTCTAATCTCAAATCAATCTTCGAGAACATTGTTGCTCCCTTCATCTGATCAAACAAGTCATCAATCCTCCACAACAGATACATGTTGTTGAAGGTCACTTTGTTCAACTACCTGTAGTCAATGCATAGCCTGAGAGTACCATCCTTCTTCTTCACAAACAATACCGTTGAGCCCCATGGAAATACACTTGGCCTAATGTATCCTTTGTCAAACATCTCTTTCAGCTGTAACTTTAACTCTACCAACTCAAGTGTGCTCATCCTATAAGGTGTTGTTGATGCTAGGGCTACCCCTAGAACTAACTCAATAGAAATGTCTACTTCCCTGTGAGCTGGAAACTCTAAAAGATCTGCAGGAAATACATCATGAAATTTTTGTAGAACTGGGTACTTGCTCAAAACATGTACATCCTCAACTTCCTTACCTTTGTCACTAGAGATATGTACTGCAAATAACACACACCCTTTCCTATGATTACGCTTGGCTTGCATAGTTGTCACCATCCTAACTGATGTGTCTTTCTTATTTCCCCGTAAGACTCTTGGTTCCCCATTGTCATTCAAGCACTCAATGGCTTTATCATAACAATCCACCTTAGTCCTGTGAAGGTATAACCAGTCCATACCCAATAGGATACTATATGATCCTAATGAAAATACATTCAAGTGCGCTGATGTAGAGATTCCATTCAACTCAAATGCACAGGCACTTACCTAATGATGAAATCTTTTCTTTGTACCTATAGCCAACTGCACTAACCAAGATTCTGCATGCTTTTCTTTATTCAAACCACACTTATCCACCAAGTCAGGACTAACATAACTATAATTAGATCCAGGGTCAATCAAAATAGGAAAAGCTTGATCAGAAAGCTTACTGTCCATCTCAATGATAGATGCCTGATGGTCTGCTTGTCTATTGTACATCATTGCATAGATACGAGGAATGCTCTATCTAACATCCCCAATAGTATGCACCTCATGTGCACTATAGATCTGAGGCCTACCACCCTGATTTTGTGGACAATATCTCTTAAAGTGTTCCTTACCACATGTCCAACACTTCAACCATCCAATACCATCACCTTTATGTTGCTACTGTGATCCATATCCTTGTCTATCTGCATTGAACTTATTTTGTGGTGCCGCATTTTCTTTACCTTCTACATTTTTAGGCCTTGCTCTTTTCGACTATCATTTACCTTTATCTTTATCTTTCCGTTTCCATCCTTGCTGAGATTCATTCTTATGCTTTGACTTCTCATAGCAATGCTTCAATTTCCCAATAACTTCCTCAAGTGAATGAGGCTCATCATACTAAATCCGATCACTAAATTCTAATGGAAAACCATTGACAAATTATTGAAATTTAGCCTTCTCATCTTTAATATATGATTCATACCTCAATAGCTCTAGGAAATTAGTCATGTAGTCTTCATCTGTCATTGATCCCATCTTTAGATCATAGAATTCTTTGGCCTTATCATTGTAGTACCTTTCTGACAAGTACTTCTTCCTGAAAATCGTCTGCAACTCAAGTCGTCTGTCTTGATGTCTCTGACATGCTTCACATATTCCCACCAGATATTTGCTTTACCTCTCAGGCTGAGCATAGTTACTCTTGCCTTCATATTATATGTGTAATCATGCAATTCAAATAAATTTTCATCCCAAGTATCCAAGCTTCTGCATCTTTCGTCTTCTTCAAATCTCCATAAAAAGTAGGCAACTTTGCTTTCTTAAATTCATCTGGAAAGTATCCCCCATCACTCCTCCTGTAAGGATGATAACAATGATGATCATAATGCCCATTAGAACCAAAACTAGAGTAGTACATGTTTCCATCACCTCTCCTATCCAGAGTATCCAATAATCTACCATCTCTAATTGTTTCATCTCTATTCAACATGTGACCACCATGAGACCTACTACCATATGCCCCATTAGTTCTATCTTCCTACCCATGGCTGATCCGCAGTGGCCCATGTTGCTACAATTCTGACAAACTCTAAAGGAGTATTGCATTAACCTCTGCTTGTTTCTCTTGTGCCTGCATGATTTTGTCATTGTCCACCTTACAACTCCTTATTTATTCCTTAAATATTCTCAATGTGTCTGCTAAATTAAAAGAGTGCCCAACACCAAGTTGTTCATCTGATTCATATGGAGAATCTTTGTAGTCTACCATCTTGCTAGTCATTTTTTGATCTCTTTCCTACAAGGCATACTACGCCATCTAAACCGAATCATAATAAACCAAAATGCCTTAGCATAATTAGGGGAGGATATCTCATCTTCAAGATAAGCCAAATTAGCGTAATACATGTACACACATAATCATAACAACATATAGACATATAACAAATAGGTGCATCAAAACATAAACATCATTCTAGCTAGAGCCCAGTCATCAATGCATGACCATATTAACCACACACCATGACCTCATACATGAAAACAAAAACCATACCAATGTACATTGACAATACACAAGGATAAACAACATGTAACCAATCATACACTCATGATGACACATTCCATGAGAATTTCCTCACTTTCACATGGAAACATCACTACAACCATAACCGACATCATGAATATGCAACAAGCATATAGACCACAAGGATGATTAACACATGTGCAACTGACATGAATGCATGACCAACACACACTGCCCATCTAGTCCAAGGGGTGAACCATGCTTTGATACCACTTTATAACACCCTCATCCCACATCTACCCAAGTAACTGGCCAACCAGGGTAAATATGCAATGATAGGCCACTATAATGGGATTCAACCTTCTAAGTGACCTTAAGGAAGTGGAATCGATGGAAACCCACAACATAGGCCTTCTATACCTGCTACAGGACTCCCAGAAGCCTTCCTAGTCATCCCCATGACCAGTCCCTGGGTCCCACCAAGTGTTTAAACCATTAAACCCCTAGAATCTCCCTTTATATGGAAAAGGGTGTGTATGGGAGGCTCTAGTCGCTCCCACTTTAAGGCATGGGTGCGTCTAGGGACTTTTCTCCTCAATCCTATGCCTACAACTCTAGGATTTGTGCCACCTTTTCAAGCCCAGAGCCCAAGTCACTGCAAAAACTCAATGAAAGGTTCAGAAATGAAATTTCACAGCAGAACAAAGATATATTTACAAAAACATCAACAAGGACTAGACTGGACCCATACTAGCCATGATAGACATTTCGTCAAACATGTCACAAATATGTAATCTACAAGTTTAAACATCAAATATGAGCATAGGGGTCTCATACTTATCTGAGAATCGCTAAGGAGCATTGTTCCCTTATATCATTAGTTTCATTATCATCTATTAATTCATAGATACATTGTTCATTTATTTACAAATCGAAACATGAGGAGAGCCATACATCATCACTGTCATAATACATGTTTATAACTAGCATAATAAAATAGAAATATCAATGATACATCAACCATAGAATCCACATATAAACCATTACATTTACACATAAGATAACAAGAAAGAACCTCATATTAATGAACTCAAAAGCCAACCTGGTATGGGACTATCACGTTCCATCTGACCATACATTGGTTAAGCCAATTTTCTCTTCATCCAATCAGCTCCATGCCATATTCTAAGCATGAATATGGGACACAAACCAAAATAGCCAACTAGGGCATCTCGAGGCAAAACCACCTCACCCTCATAAATAAAAACTAGGCTTTACGCAATCCACACCGGATCACTAGGCCAAAAAAATAAACATGTAATAACATGCTTTACCATTATCTCCACCAGATCACTAGGCCAAAAAAATCATGGATGCCACCGTATTTCTCCACCTATGTCGTGAAGAATTTCCTCTCCTAGTCTCTAGGCTTTGTTGCAATCCAAATCACTAGGCCCTAACCAAGACTCCACTCTCCAAGCTTTACCGTATATCCCATCCTGGGATTACTAGGCCTGATGGAGAGCACCCATCTTTAGGCGTTACCGTATATTCCACCATTCACTAGTCGATGATTCCTAGGCTCACCGAGGCAACACAATATCTAGCTTTACCACAACCCACAGTCTGGTTTAGGGGTTACTAGGCCATGCATTCTTTTTATTTAGAGATCCACCTCACTCAGCTTCAAATCCATCTGGCAATTCAACTCAACCAAAACATGAGAACCCCATTTTAGGGACCCACCCTATGATATATATATATATATATATATATATATATATATATTAAGAATAATAAAGTGAACTAAGAATACAACCATAAAACGATAGCATTGAGAACTCATAAAAATTAAGCAGTTATATAAAACATCCATGAAATTCATTGCATTACACATATCATCTATTTTACATGTGATTAATTATAGTCACAATGAAGTTATATAAAAGAAAATTATAATAACATAGGTACCGTTCACCAGAAGACGAAATTCAATCTTGACTTGCCGCTACTTTCACTCCATTGTTGTCGTTTGCCTCCAACTGTGAATTTTGACATCATTGATCTGAATGTATTGACCCACCATTTGACCTCCCAGCCCACTCCTTGGGTACTCTCCTTCTCCGAAGACCCCCTAGCTGCAATGGGGTTGTATAATGGAGGAAATGTGCTAGCTAGTAGAGGAGAGCACTCCTTGGTTGAAGAGTCCCCTCTTTAAAGTCCTCTACCTCACCAAACTCAACTATAGCTTGTACTCACTACTCTGACATAGTCTCATCCATCCAACAATAGGGTAAAAAAAATTCCTTCTCCCATGGCTTGCCCCTTCTTTTATAGGAAGCTTTATAATTGACACTTGGCATTTCATGCATAATTAATTATTTTTGTTAATCCAATAGTTTGATTATTCACCCACCCATGTGTCACTCTCTCACCAAGGATCTCCAAAATTATTTACTTAAATTTTAATCTAAAAATAATATTTTTCGTTACCCGAATAAGGCTTCCTATTTTTTCTCCTGGTTGTCTCTTGATCCCCCTTTTCTACTCCTTAATTTGTGTTCATTACTGAAGTCAATTGATAAGTCTCATATTTTGTCCCCTAACTACTTCATAATTTAACTCAATTTGCCGCTTAGATGAATATTCTTATGTTGGTTGTTACCACATGGAGGTTCTTTAAATTTATCTAAAATTTAATTTATTAATCTTATTTTAATTCACCATCCTCCTCTTAATGAAGCTTAACTATTTTATGATTAATCTTTATACTTACATCTATGTCCCTCTTTCCCCCTTTTACCTAATTAAGTTACTCATTTACATTATCTACCTAATAATTTCCAACATGGGAAGGGTAGAGTTCTCAAGGTAGAGTATTTTATTTCTTCCTATTTTCCCCTGACCCCAAGTTTTATTCTTGATTTAATTACCTCGGTTCTAATGTCATTTACCACTTGATGTGAATTTACAAGGTTTTCATGTCTTGATTATATTTATTAATTTATTTATTTTTAATGATTCCAAGGGTGCCAACTTCATCGTGCCCTTCAAGAACTTCCCTTGAAGCTCCAAGGGTGTCACACCTAACAATTTATTTGTGATGCCAAGGGTGCCAAGTTGGTCATGCCCTTCAAGAACTTCCCTTGAAGTTCCAAGGGTGCCACACCACTTGCCCTTCAAGCATCTAGTGGCTACGAGGGGAAAGTATAGGTGCAATGACAAAGACCGCTATCATCTCTTATGTTGCCTGCTATAGTGAGACTAATGGTGCTGGGGATCAAGGAATCCTCCTTGATGCACGCCCCTTAGTAAAATCATCATGAGTGACCCAAATTTGGGACTTTCCCCCATGACATCATGATCTTCAAGGTGAATGTGTTTCAACCTTTCCATTCCAAGTTATGGCGGCAGTGCTAGCAGGTGAGATCAGGGACACTGTCCCACGCCTCCCCTACAATTCCATCCATTTGTACAACCACATCACCCCATGTGAGTCATTCGGCCAAGAAACTAATCTGTGCCTGCAACCACTAACATATTATCAGAATATCTATCTATCTATCTATCTATCTATCTATCTATCTATCTATATATATATATATATATATATATATATATATATATATATATATATATATATATATATATATATATATATATATATATATATATATATATATATATATATATATATATATATATATAGATATAGCAGTTTCAAAATTGACTTTGAATTTCAAAGACAAAATATTAATTTCCATCAAACCAGGTGTTGTCAACTCATCATATGCGAGTGCCTCTGATGGTTTCCTATCATACTCAATAATCATCAATAAAAAAGTTTCTCAGTGTTATTCATTGTCATAATAGCATCATCAAGTTCACCTAGCCATTCACATTATTGTTCATTGTGAACCAGAACTAATGTAAGCAGCTAACACAAGGGGCACATCCATCATGGTTATCATCATCATAAAATCAATGGGAAACATATATATCCATCAAATTTATCATCATCGTAACATCAATATAAAACATAACTATCCATCAAAGCTATTATCATCAGTGTATCAATAGAGAGCATACATATCCTTTACTTCTATCATCATCATAATATCAATAGAGAACATACATAACCATTAATGCTACAATCATCATAGTATCAATAAAGAACATGCATAACCATTAATGCTACAACCATCATAGTATCACTAGAGAACATACATAACCATTAATGTTATCATCATCATAATATCAATGGAGAACATACATAAACATCAAAATCACTAATAATAGAGTCACGTGTCCGGATTCTCAACCTGAGGTCCTCAAAGAATAAAGTGCGACCTTAGGGCTAAATAAATGTTAATGTCATATCATTGTTAGTCAACTAGAGCAGGGAACTACACCCATCACACCATGGCTATCCAAAAATGGCAATGCTGGGCTACAAAACATTGTCACACCTGGCAAAACCCATGCCAATGACAGAAAGAGAACCAAGAACACACATGCAACACCATGCATGCCAAATATAGCAAGGAAACCACACATGCAAATCGATACTCGCAAATAATCTTCTTGTAACTACTTGATCTTGCTTTTCCTTTCTTGATTTCTTATTCGTCTTTACCTCCTTTGCCTTTCTTGATCCAATGTTGAAATGCTCCAAGAAAACTCTAAGTGTCCAAGAGTACGAAAGAGAGAGAATAGAGAGAGCTCACAAAACTGAACTAACAAAAGGTAACACTGAAAAAAGGTACCAATTGATCCTCATAAGCCTTTTTTTTAATGAGGCCTCTATTTTCTTCATTTTCCATTATTTTTCCTTCATTTTCCTCCTCACATGCAACCTATGACCTTTAACCTTCCTTATCTCCTAATTTCCATTATTTTCATAAATAAAATGGCAATTAATGCCACTTTCCCTTTCTGAATGCCTTTGCCAATTTCCTTAGCCATAATAAACCAAATGAACACCCACACTAGGATGTTTTTTCCAACATTCAACTTGGAATAAGTGTCCCATCAACCGTGGTTATTATTTTGCCATTATTAACTTTTATTACATGAAATTTTCACCAGCGCTACTACAGTGTGTGTGTGCACACTAATTTGTAGGTAGGTTTAGACACAAATGAGGTTATTTTATATTTGTTTTCCATATAAGAGGGTTCTTTAGACCTCCTACAGGTCTGACATGCCTCGTGGGAACTCTTGTGTTTTTGAGAAGTTTCTAAGGCATTTTCTAGTTTTTGGAAGTTTCCAATACCGGTATGTGGGCAATTTAGGAGTTTGATGCAACAAAGAAAATCATGGATGCATACATGTTAAATTCAAATAGAGAGAAAATGACAATGAACCTATGTCGAAGAAATGAAAGAGAAACCTAGAAAATACTCAAAAGTAATATGAATGCCAATAATGAAATCCTTAACAAAAATACAAAAGGGCATACACATAAATCTAAAATGGTAATCACGTAGGCATGTAGGAAATGTTGAATTAATTACAAAGATGTTAATGAAGAAATCAAACAACACAACTTAAATAACAGAGGAAAATCTAACGACCCTCGTGAAAATTTCATGTAATAAAAGTTAATAAAGGAAAAATAATAACCATGGTTTATGGCACACTTATTCCAAGCTTAATTTTGGGCAAAAACATGCTAGTGGATGTTGATTTGGTTTATTATGGCTAAGGCAATGGCTAAGGCTTTGGAAAGGCAAAATGACATTTTTGGCACACTTATTTATGAAAATAATGGAAATCAGAAAAGGAAGGTGAAAGGTCATAGGTTGCATGTGAGGAGGAAAATGAAGGAAAATAATGGAAAATGAAGAAAATAGAGGCCTAATTGACAAAAAGGCTTATGAGGATTAGTTTTAACCTTTTGTTAGTGACCTAGGTTCTCGGCCTGAAAAAGTGGCTCAAATCCTAGGGACGCTGGCATGCCTTTGCATGAGAGCATCCAGATCCTCTTGGATGTTGTCAGGTCCATATTATGGGAATGCCCTAGGGTCAAGTTTTCTAAAACCTCAATGGGACCCAGGGGCTAACTACCTGAGTGGTTGGGATAGTTTTGGGGAGTCCTGTAGCTAATGTGGAAGGTGTGTATGTTGTGTTTATGTCGATTCCATTTCCTTAAGTCACATAGGAGGTTGAATTTAATCATAGTAGCCTCTCGTCACATGTTTACCCCAGTTGGCCTGTTACGTAGGTAGATGTGGGAGGAGGGTGTTACATAGTGGTATTAGAGAATGGTTCACCCCTCAGACTGTATGGGCGGTGTGTTGGTCATGCATTCTTGTCCTTTGCATGTGTGTTGAACATCCTTGTGGTTTATGTGCTTGTTTCATATGCATGGTGTCAGTCATGGTTGTAGTGATGTCGCCATGTGAAAGAGGATTTTGTTGTTATGAAGTATGTCATCATGAGTGTATGATTGGTTACATTTTGTTTGCACTTATGTAATGTCAGTGTACATTGGTATGGTTGTTGTTATCATGCATGAGGTCATGCTATGTGTAGTTGACATGGTCATGCATTGATGACTAGACTCTAGTTAGACTAATGGTTACATGGTTATGTGCTTAAGTATTATATGTCTATATATGTTGTTATGATTATGTTGTACATGTATCACACTAAATTGATGATTTTGTAGATGAGATATCCTCCCTGAATTATACTAAGGTACGTTGGTTTTTTTTGATTTAGTTTAGCTAACATAGTATGCCTTGCAGGAAAGAGATCAAGATGACTAGCAAGATGGTAGACTACAAAGACTCTCCCTATGAATCAGATGAGCAGCGTGGTTTTGGGCACTCTTTTGATCTAGCAGACACATTTAGAAGCTTGAAGGAAAAAATAATGAGTTGTAAGGTAGACAATGACAAGAACATGTAGGAATAAGAGAAGTAAGCAGAGGTTAATGCTATACTTCTTCAGAGTTTGTCAAAATTGTAGCGACAAGGGACACTTCAGTTCAGCCATGAACAAGAGGAAAAAACTAATGGAGCATATGGTAGTAGGTCTCATGGTGGTCACAGGTTGGACAAAGATGAGATGGCTAGAGATGGAAGATTTTTGGATACTCCAGAAAGGAGAGGTGATGGATACAGATACTATACTTATTCTGGTTCTGACAGGCATCTTGATCGTCATCATTATCATCCTTACAAGGGAGTGATAAGGGATAATTTACAGATGAATTTAATAAAGCAAAGCTACCTACTTTTGATGGATATGTGAAGAAGCCAGAAGATCAAGAGGCTTGGATACTTGGGATGAATAATTTTTTTGAGTTGCATGAGTACACATATAATATGAAGGTTATAATAGCTATCTTCATCTCGAGAGGTAAAGAAGACGTCTGGTGCGAAGATGTGAAGTGGGTTGGAGATATCAAGACAGATGAATTGACTTGGCGCGAGCTCCAAAGGCTTTTCAGGAAGAAGTATTTGTTTGAAAGGTACTAGGAAAGTAAGGCCAAAGAATTCTATGAGCCAAAGATGGCATCAATGACAGATGAAGAGTACACAACCAAGTTTCTAAAGCTATTGAGGTATGTGCCATATCTTATAGATGAGAAGGATAAAGTTCATTGGTTTGTCAGTGGATTTCCATTAGCATTTAGAGATTTGATTGAGTATGATGAGCCTTTGTCACTTAAGGAAGTTATTGGGAAATTGAAGCATTTCCATGAACAATCAAAGCATAAGAATGAATCTCAGCTAGGATAGAGAGGGAAAGACAAAGGTAAAGGTAAATGACAGCCAAAAAGAGCAAGGCCTCAAAATGCAGACGAGAAAGAAAATGTGGCACCACAAAAGGGTTTCAATACAACAAGACAATGACATTGATCACAACAACAACATAGAGGTGAGGGTATTGGTCGGTTGGAGTGTTAGGCATGTGGTAAGAATCACCTTAAGAGAGATTGTCCACTGAATCAGGGTGGTAGGCCTCAAATATATAGTGCACAGGAGGCATATATTGATGGGTATGTTACTCAGAGCGTTCCTCGTATCTATGCATCATTGGATAACACACATGCAAACCATCATGCATCTATCATTGAGATAGACGGTAAGCATTGTGATCAAGTTATTTCTATTTTGATTGACCCTGGATTTAATTATAGTTATGTTAGTCTTGACTTGGTGGATAAGTGTGGTTTGATTAAGGAATTGCATGCATAATCTTGGTTAGTGTAGTTGGCTACAGGTACAAAGAAGTGAGTTCTTCATTGGGTAAGAGCTTGTGTATTTTATTTGGATGGTATGCCTACTGCAACACATTTGAATGTATTGCCATTGGAATCATATAATATGTTGTTGGGCATGAATTGGTTGTACTTTTATAGGAACAAGGTGGATTGTTATGACAAAGCAATTGAGTGTGTGGATGACAATGGGGAACCAAGAATCTTATAGGGAAGAAGAAAGCCACATCAGTTAGGATAGTGACAACTATACAAGTAAAGTGCAGTCACAAGAATGGTGTGTGTTATTTGCTGTACATATTTCTAGTGACAAAGGTAAGGAAGTTGAGGATGCAATTTGAGAAGGTACCCAGTTCTACAACAATTTCAAGATATATTTCTTGAGGATATTTTAGAGTTTCCACTTCACAGGGAAGTAGACTTTTTTATTGAGTTAGTGCCAGGGGTAGCTCCAGCACCAAAAGCACCTTATAGGATGAGCACACTTGAGTTGGTAGAGTTGAAGTTGTAGTTGAAGGAAATGTTGGACAAGGGATACATTAGGCCATGTGTATCACCGTGGGACATGCCCATATTGTTTGTGAAGAATAAAGATGGTACTCTCATATTATGCATTGACTACAACGATTAGGTGCTCAAAATTAGGCTCAAAAATCAAGTGTCATAATCTCTATAAACTTAGCTTTAGATCGAAGATCTTTCCATCCTGATTCCAACAGTGCAAACGGCACTCAAATCTGAGCTCATATGAAGAAGTTATAGGAAGTCAAAGTTTAGGTTTGACTTGGATAGATGGCATGGAAAGATGATGTGGCAGGGATCTCCAGCAAATGGGGAAGTGCCAAGTGACAAGCTGCCATTGGACCCCACATTTCACATGTCGCAGGTGGGTCGGCATTAAAAATTGGCCCTAGAACAAGCCAGGGTGCGATGTGATAATCACAATCGCACATCACAACAGGGCAGGAGGAAAGGCATTAAAGAACTAGCCTCGGCAGTTGCATTGTGACGATCGACCCTCGAGCAGGGAAGGGTTGCGATGCAATAATCACAATCACACACCGCACACGGTAGAAAAAAGAGTCCCGCATATATAAGATTTTTGTTACTCCGTTGATTTCAAATTGCGAAAGGATCCTGAATGCGATAAGTTTATGAGTTTTGGTTAATAGTTCCGTCAGGTCAGCCATATCGCAATCACACATTGCCCTACTGTGTTCAAAAACCATAACCCAACCGGTTCTCACCAATTGTGATTTGCGATGGGACATTCGGTGCCAACAGATTGTGGACTTCTGTGCGGTGAAATGTTTGCTCAGTTACCGCTTATTGGAAACAATTTGTAGGATCATGTTAGATTTGGAGCAATTTGTGGAGTGAATAGTGGGAAAATGAGGAGAGATCATAACTTCTTTAGTTTTTCACCAATTTGGATGCAAAAGTATTTTATATAGCCATTTTTGGAGGTGTTTCACTAATTGGAATAGGTTTAAGAAGCATTTGAGCATTGTAAACACATTTTTTTTACAATTTTGAGCATAATAGAGAGGCCCAATCCATTGGAAGTTGGACCAATGAGACGTAGCCCAGGAGGGTTGAACTCCTTTATCATGTTCCCATTGTAATATTTTTTTGATGATGTTCTATACATGTTTATGATGTTGTTCAATATCTTATTTATGTTAAATTGATCATAAAATTAACATAAAAACTCATTATTTCAATTGCAAAAATTCATGAATCCTTAAGCACAATGAAAACATTTTGTTTCTAATCTGAGGAGGATCTTAGCACAACAATCTAATATTCTAAATCAAATCAATTTTGGTATCAGAGCACTAGGTTTTCTTTGTGAAAGAATGATTTAACTGTTTGCAAGTTTAGTCATGCTTACAAGGTTCAAATGCAAAAGAGGAGAAGGGAAGATGGTTGGAAGCCCTGAAGTTGGGTCAAGGGGAAGGAGAGAAAGGTTGCCACAATATCCAACACTACTTTAGCCTCGATTTTAGTTGAGACTCCAGAGATAATGTCTCATGAAGGAGAACCTACAAATATGACAGAAGATGGGAAGACCTTCAGAAAGGATTTCGTTGATATGATAGAGATGGTGAAGGTTCTCTATGAAGAGAGGAATATTAGGTTGCAAGGGGAAAATTCCAAACCTCCCAAAGGAGAAGGCTCTTTAGGAGGAGGTAATGGAAATGGATACAAACCTCCACCCTCTCCAACATAATCTTCATCTTCTTCCTCACAAGCATCTTCACCCTCTTCCACTAACACAACCCTTACTCATACTCATCATCATACTTCAAAAGGAATTGGTAAATCACTTTCTTTAAAACTTGTTGCTAAATTTGAGCTACCCATGTATGATAGTGAAGTGAATGCAAAGAAGCTTGGTAACTGGATTCATTAGTTGGAGGTCTATTGCAGGATTCAAAACCTTCAAGAGGATGACATAAATATTTAGTTAGCTTCCTTGAGAATGGAGGGTGCAACACTAGAATGGTGGGAATCAAAGACCTAAGAGGAGATTAAAAAACATGGTAAGATCTAAATTTATTGGAATGATTTCATTGTTGCAATCAAAAGAAAATTCTACCCTCTAGCTTATATGCAAAAATCCATCATGAATTGGCAGAACTTTAGACAGCTTAAAGGTCAAAATGTGCAAGATTACACTAAAGAATTCAAAAAAAGTTCTTTGATGTTAGGTGTAGATTTTCAATCACACGACACATTGCTAAAGTACATGGGGGGTTTACACAATTACCTTAGGCATACTATATTAATGTTTAATCCCAATAATCTAGATGATGTGTGTGTGCAAGCCACCCATCTTGAGGCAAGAGGGAAAAACAATCCAGAAAAAGGTAGTAAAAATCCATTTAAAAGTAAACGAAAGGAAAAGGCTTTCAAAGGGAAGGAAAAGAAAATTGTGTCTATCAAAAAAGAAGGAGAGAAAATTACATGCAAGCATTGTTCTAGAGAGGGTCACGATGAAGCTCATTGTTGGAAGCTTCATCCTAAAATGAGACCAAAGAAAAACAAGAACAAGGGAAAAAAAAAAAAACAATTGCAACCACTTAATAGGATTTGGGATCCGATTCAAGCGATGAAACTAAAATCACAGCCATGTGGTTAAAAGGAAAATAATCCATTTCTAGCACTAGTTCTTCAAACTCACAAAATGAAACTCCAAACAAAAAGAGGAGAATATAACTTTTTCACATAAGGGTGATATCAAAACATAACAAGATTGATATGCTTTTCGATAGTGGCTCTCAAGCCAATCTTATCTCTGAAAACATTGTCAAAAGTTTAAACTTGGAAATCGTTCCACATCATAAACCATATCCACTTGGATGGGTGTGTGACAATGCGCAATTGCAGGTTACTAGAAAGTGTAAACTGAAATTCGCCATTACTATAAATTTCATAGATGAAGTGGAGCTTGACATTGTGCCATTAGATATCTGTGGCATAGTTCTATGCAACCCATACCTTTATGACATAAAATCTATCTTCCATAGACATGAAAGTAAATATCATTTATTCAAAGGTGGAGTAGGATATATTGTGAGAGCTCATAGTAAGAAAATAAATCTTTCTCTTGTAAATGCAGGGCAGATGAAAAGACTAGTGAATTTGAGCAAGAATTTTGTGCTTCTCATGATCAAACCCAAGAATGATGCTGATAATGAAGATTTTAAAGGTTGTGACTCAAATTTGAAATCTGAAATGGTTGACATAGTTAACCAATATGACGAGATGTTTCAGGAACTAAAGGGATTACCTTCGAAGAGAGGAATCCAACATGAGATACAGTTGCAACAATATTGTCCTCTTCCTAACATTAGCATGTACATGATGTCAATTATGGAAAGCGCATAAATTAAAAATTAAATTCAAGAGTTTTTGTATAAAGGGATCATCAGAACATCTTCCTCGCCATGTGGTTCACCTATTGTCTTGGTGCCAAAGAAGGATGGAACATGGCGCATGTGTGTGGACTTTCGTGCATTGAACAAAATTATGGTAAAGAACTGTCACCCACTGCACAGAATAGATGATTTACTTGATCAATTGAAAGATGAAAAGTATTTTACTAAGTTGGACTTAAGAAGTGGCTACCATCAAATTAGAATATCCGAAGGAGACATTTCGAAGACAACATTCAAAACAAAATAAGGTTTGCTTGAATGGCTAGTTATGTTGTTTGGTTTATGTAATGCTCCCGCTACATTGATGCATGTGATGAATGATGTATTGAGGCCATTCCTTGATGAGTTTGTCAGAGTATACTTATATGGCATCTTAATTTTCAATAAATCTCATGATGAACATGTCATGCACGTAAGAAAAGTACTTGATGTCTTGAGAAAAGAATAGTTGTATCTTAAGATGTCAAAGTGTGAGTTTGGAAAAGCTTCTTTAGTTTACTTGGGTCATATTGTTGGAGGAGGTGAGTTGAAAATAGATCCCTCCAAGGTTGATGTCATTATGAATTGGCTAAGGCCCAAGACAGTTACGGAGGTAAGAATTTTTTTGGGAGCAACCCAATACTGGAGGAAATTCATTGCTAATTTTTCTCTTATAGCAACTCCTTTGCATGTGTTGACAAGTGTGAAAAATGTTTTTCAGTGGGGAGGCATAAAACAAAATGCCTTTGATGCATTGAAGGAAAATATCAATACAACTCCAAGTTTTGCACTTCCAGACTTGAGAAAGTTGTTTGAGATTCAGAGTGATGCTAGTGACTACGCTATGGGTGTAGTCCTCATGCAACATGGTAAGCCTATATGTTTTCATTCGGAAACTTTTAATGGTGCAGTGATTAACTATCCTACATATGACAAGGAATTGTATGCATTTGTGCAAAGTGTGAAAAAATGGAAACACTACTTGGTTGGTAAGGAAATAGTCATTCACACTGATCATCAACCATTGCAATACTTGCAATCTCAATCAAAGTTGCAGCAATCAAGGCAATTCCAATGGATGGGTTTTCTTCAACAATTCCACTTGGTAATCTGGTATAAGAAAGGTATCTACAGTAAAGTTACTGATATGCTTTCTAGGCATATTTTAGCGCAACTACTTTACTCAAGCATAATTTTGTTTTACATGAAAGTTATATTGAGAAATATGCATTAGATAATGAATTTCAAGATGTTTATGCAAGCTTGAGTCAAGGTAACCAAGTAGAGGAAATGGATTATCATTTGCATGATAACTTGTTGTACCATATTGGCAATATTTGTATTCCACAGGGAGAAAGAGTTGAAATCATAAGAGAGGCACATACTTCTCTTATTGCTAGTCATTTCGGTGTAAGTAAGATGATGGCACATCTACGAAGGTATTGTTATTGGGCTCGTATGCTTGAAAGTGTGTCTCGTTTTATTAAAGGATGTTCATTATGTAAAATCACTAAGCCTAGCAATAGGAAGTTAGGATTGTACACACCACTTCCGGTTCCTTCACGACTGTGGGAGAGTGTTTCTATGGATTTCATAGGAGGTCTTCCATTGTCAAAAAGAGGTCATGATTATTTGTATGTAGTTGTGGATAGGTTCAACAAAATGTGTATTTTCATGCCATGTAAAAATTAAGTTACCACTGAACAAATTGCTCAGTTATTCTTTCAGAATGTTTGGGTGCATTTTGGATTGCCCACATCCATTGTTAGTGATTGAGATTCTCGCTTTGTTGAGAATTTTTTTTCAAGATTATGGGAATTCATGGACACCAAATCGAAAAAGAGTACAATTTTTCATCCACAAATAGATGGTCAAACAAAAGTGGTGAACAAAATAATGATACATCTTCTTCGTGGGTATTGCAACAAGCATCCTAAGTTGTGGGATGAACATTTTCACTATATTCAACATTCTTACAATTGAGCCAAACACTCTTCAACTCAAACTTCACCATTTGAGGCATGCTTGGGAAACTTGCCTAAATCTCCTTTGGATTTTATTTTTGGCAAAGATGTTGCTAATGAATGTCATAGTGACATAGATATAGCAAGGAAATTCATTGAACAAATCCAATTAGTACAACAAAAGGTTCAAGAACAACTTGAGAAAAGCCAAGGAAAATACAAAGAAAGACACGACAAGCGTTGTCAAGATCACAAGTTCCAAGTTGGTGATGAAGTTTGGCTTCACATTAACAAAGAGAGGCTCTAAGGAGAAGGTAAAAAACTAAAACCAATTAGATGCGGTCCATTCAAAATCTTGGAAAAATTTGGTAACAATGCCTTCAGGTTGGGTTTGCCTTCATATATGCAAATTTATGTTGTTGTTAATATTGAGAATTTAAGGTTGTATGAGACTATTTTGATTGAAGATCAAGGAGAGAATATTCAAATTCCTTCTATTGAAGATTTTTCTCCAAAATTCCTTGATGAGCTTCAACAAGACACTATACTTGACAGAAGAACAAGGACATCAAAAAAGGGAAGTATCGATTATATTCAAGTGGGGCTCAAGGGTACAAATCCTTTAAAATCCAAATGGATAGAGGCTGGAAAGGTAAGGGAATTGTACCCTCACCTGCTGGACAATTGAAAGTGATCCTTTCGGGGTCCAAAAGGCTTCTAGTGGGGAGGAGTGATTCGGTGCTCAAAATTAGGCTCAAAACTCAAAGTGTCAGAATGTCTATAAACTTAGCTTCAAATCGAAGAGCTTGTCATCCTGATTCCAACGATGCGAACAAAACTTGAATCTGAGCTCGTATGAAGAAGTTATAGCACGTAAAAGTTCAAGTTTGACTTGGGATAGATGGCAGGAAAAGATGCTGTGGCAAGGATCTTCAGCAAATGGGGAAGCGCCAAGTAGTAGGCCACCATTGGCCTCCACATTTCACAAATTGTATGTCGCAGGTGGGTCGGTGTTAAAAATTGGCCTCGGAAAAAGCTAGGGTGCGATTCGATATTTGTAATCGCACATTGCAACAGGGCAGGAGGAAAGGCATTAAAGAATCGACCTCGACAGTTGCGATGTGACGATCGGCCACTGAGCAGGGGAGGGTTGTGGTGTGATAATCGCAATTGCACACTAGAGAAAATAGAGTCCCACAGATATAAGACCGTCGGTACTCTGCCGATTGCAAATTGTGAAGGGATCCCGGATGCGATAAGTTTATGAGTTCGTGTTAATAGTTTCATTGGGTCTGTCATATCATAATCACACCTTGCCCTGCCCCATTCACAAACCATAAGCCTATCAGTTCTCGTCGATTGCCATTTTCAATGGGACAGTCAGTGCTGACAGATTATGGACCGATGCGCGGTGAAATTTTCGCTCAGTTAGCACTTATTGGAGCTAATTTGTAGGATCATGCTAGATTTGGAGCAATTTGCAGAGCGAATAGTGGGAAAACTAGGAGAGGTCATGACTTCTTCATTTTTTCACCAAATTGGATGCAAAAGGAGGCTAGATAGCCATTTTTGGACATTATGGATTGATTGGAGTAGGTTTCAGAAGTATTTGAGCATTGTAAACACATCTTTTTACACTTTTGAGCATAATAGAGAGGACCAAATTATTAGAAGTTGGACAAAGGAGACGTAGCCCAAGAGGGGTGAACTCCCTTATCATGTTCTTGTTGTAATGTGTTTTTGATGATGTTCTGTACATGTTTATGCTACTATTCAGTCTCTTATTTATGTTAAATTGCTCATAAAATTAACATAAAAACTCATCATTTCACTTGCAAAAATTCATGAATCCTTAAGCACAATGAAAACATTTTGTTTCTAATCTGAGGAGGATCTTAGCACAACAATCCAATATTCTAAATTAGATCATACATGTAGTTTAACAAAGTGACCATCAATAATAGGTATCCATCGCTGAGGATTGATGGCTTGTTTGATCAGTTGAAGGGAGCAGTAGTGTTCTCAAAGATTGATCTAAGGTTTGGATACCACAAGGTACGCATCAAAGAGGAGGACATTTACAAGACAACTTTCCGTACCAAGTATAGGCATTATGACTTTGTTGTAGTTCCATTCAATTTGCTAATGCTCCAGCTACATTTATGTGCTTGATGAATAGTGTGTTGTGTCTGTATTTGGATAAGTTTGTTATTGTGTTCATTGATGACATATTAGTATTTTCTAAAAATCAGGAAGAGCATATCGAGCATTTAGAAACAATGTTGAGGTTGTTGAGAGAACATCAGTTGTATGCTAAGCTCAACAAGTGTAGTTTATTTCAGACTGAGGTACATTACTTGGGACATGTTGTCTCCAAGGAGGGTATAACAATAGATCTAGAAAAGATAAGGGCCATCATGGAGTGGGTAGCTCCTATAAATGTGGATGAGGTGAGATCTTTCATGGGGTTGGCAAGCTATTACATGAGGTTCATTAGGAAATTATCATAGATTGCTTATCCTATTACATCATTGCAAAGGAAAGGTAAGAAGTTTGACTGGACATAGGAATGTGAGGCCAGTTTTGAGCATCTTAAGTAGTTGTTGACACATGCTCCAGTGTTAAAGATGGAAGATCCAGACAAGGAGTTTGTAGTATGTACATATGATCACAAGAGAGGACTTGGTGGAGTCCTTATGTAGGATGGACATGTGGTATGCTATGAGTCATGAAAACTAAACGAGCATGAGAAGAACTACCCTACACATGATCTTGTGTTAGCAATGATCATACATGCATTGAAGATGTGGAGGCACTATCTTCTTGGTAGGAGGTTTGTGCTGATGAGTGATCATATTAGGTTGAAGTATTTGTTTGACCAACAGAATCTGAACGCTCGACAGGCTAGATGGTTGGCCATGATCAGTGAGTTTGAATTTGAGATCAGGTACATTAAAGTAAAGGAGAACAGGGTGACAAATGCTCTTAGCAAGGAGGTACAGGTAAATCACTTAAAAACTATGAGCTCATATGGGACAAAATTATAGGATAGGATATTATAGGTAGGTGAGTAGGATGTCAGGCATATGGAGATTGTGCATAGGTTGCAGCAGAGTATAGGTATAGGTACATGTACAAGTGCAAATGCAGGTGCATAGGATGTGGACTATTGTCTTACAACAGATGGATTGGTTAGATTTAGGGACATGATATATGTGTCAGAGAATAGTGAGTTCAAGAAGGTGATCTTGAGGGAGTTTCATATGAAACCATATTCAGGTCACCCAGCCTATCAGAAGACAATGACCACATTGAAGAAATTTTATTATTAGCCGAATATGAAGAAGGATGTAGTGAAGTTTGTGGCTAGTTGTTTCGATTGTTAGCGTGTGAAAGCAGAGTGTAAGCATCCAGGTAGACTACTACAACCAATTGCGATTAGGTCATTTCCATGGATTTTATCACAAGGTTTCTGAGGACAGTGAGACAACATGATTCCATCATGGTTGTTGTGGACAAGTTGACAAAGGTCACACACTTCATTCCAGTAAAATCTACATTCTCAGCTAGCAATTTAGCACATGTATTAATCATAGATGTGGTAAGATTGCATGGAGTTCCAAAGAAGATTGTCTTAGACAGGGATGCAAAGTTCACTTCCAAGTTTTGGAAGGAGTTGTTTGTAAGTTTGGGCACAAAGTAGGCCTTCAGTACAACTTATCATCTGCAGATAGATGGACAAATTGAGAGGGTCAATAGGATACTGGAGGACATTTTGAGGATGTGCGTGATGCATCAACAACGAAAGTGGGAAGAGTATCTTCCACTCGTAGAGTTCGCTTACACTAATGGTTATCCAGAATATTTGAAGATGAGTTTGTTTGAGGCATTGTATGGGCAGAGTTGCAATACTCCCATCAGTTGGAGTGATCCAATTAACAAGGTGTTGATTGGACTGAACATGGAACATGATATTCAGGTTATAAACAAGAATCTAAAGGCATCACATGATAGGTAGAAGAGCTATGAACATTAGAACATCTTGTTCAAGGAGTTCTAGGTTGGGGAACAAGTGTACTTATGCATCAAACCAAATAAGATCTCCTTTGGATCATGTGTCAAGCTTGCACCATGGTTTTGTGGACCCTTCAGTATTATTGAAAGGATCAGACCAGTAGCCTATCGAATTGCATTGCCTCCGACAGTGAAAGTCCATGATGTTTTCCATGTGTCATTACTTAAGAAGTATGTTAAATATGTTGATCATGTGATTAACTGGTCTATATTGTAGGTTGAACCAAATGGAGAATTCTAGTCAGAGCCTTAGTGTATATTGCCAAAAAGGGTGCTCATGCTCCGGAACCGAGCAATCGAGCATATTAAAGTGCAGTGGAAGCAATTTAGGCCCAATGAAGCTACATGGGAGATGGAAAATCAGATACGGGCTATGTATCCTTCATTGTTTGTCATTTGAGGCAAAGCAGTTTTGGTATGGTGTTTTGATATATGTCTTTGGTATATGTTTTGGTACATGTTTGCTGATGTTTTGGTATATGTACATATGTATATGGATGTAAATACTACCATGAGATGTGTTATAAAGCTCCAATAAGCAGTATGGGTGTCATGTCATTATAGTTGTCATGTTGGTTTTCTTTTCAACGGGGTGATCATTCTAAATACTGCATCGAGCTATGTTAAAAAGCTCCATGGGAAATATGTTTTCTTTTCAGCTATTTTCTTGAGGTATAGGTGTGGTTGAACACTGAGAACGGTGCAAGGGGAATGGTTCTCTAACAACCTTGGTGAAAATTCCATTTAATAAAAGTTAATAAAGGAAAAAATAATAACCACGGTTGATGGGACACTTATTCCAAGCTGAATGTTGGGAAAAACATCCTAGTGTTTGTTAATTTGGTTTATTATGGCTAAGGAAATTAGCAAAGGCAATGACTAAGGCTTTGGAAAGGAAAAATGCCATTTCTGGCACATTTATTTATGAAAATAATGGAAATTAGGAGAAAAGGAAGGTGAAAGGTCACAAGTTGCTTGTGAGGAGGAAAATTAAGGAAACTAATGGAAAATGAAGAAAATAGAGGCCTAATTGATAAAAAGGCTTCTAATGATCAGTTTGTAACATTTTGTTAGTTCAGTTTTGGAGCTCTCTCATTACTCTCTCTCTCTCTCTCTCTCTCACTCTTGGACACTTAGAGTTTTCTTGGAGCACTTTGACATTGGATCAAGAAATGCAAAGGGAAGAGGAAAGAAAGAGCAAGAAAGGAAGAGCATGATCAAGCAATTACAAAAAAATTTCTTGTAGGTATCGATTTACATGTGTATTTTCCTTGCTAGATTTGGCATGCATGACATTGCATGTAGTTATTTTGTTGTTATGGCATGGGTTTTTCCAGGTGTGAGAGTGTTTTCAACCTAGCCTTGCCAATTCTAGATAGTCATGGTGTGATGGGGTTCTCATGTTGGTTGAGCTGGATTGCCAGATGGATTCAAAGTTGAGTGAGGGGGATCTCCTAATGATAGAGCACATGGCCTAGTGGTCCCTGAACCAAACTGTGGATCACGATAAAGCCACTAGCCTAGTAACCCTTGAGTTAGAATGTGGGTTGCGGTAAATCCAGGTTTGTGTTACCTTGATGCGCATAAGCATCGGTGCCGGTGAATGGCAGGATATACGGTAAAGCCAAGAGGTGGATTGTTCTCCATTGGGCCTAGTAATTCTGGGTTTGGATATGCGGTAAAGCCTGGAGAGTGGGTCTTGGCTTGAGGCCTAGTGATTTGTTGTGGATTGCAGTAAATCCTAAGAGACTAGGAGACAAGAAAATTCCTCAAAATGTAGGTGGAGGAATCTCGCAGCATCCATGCTTGTTTTGGCCTAGTGATCTGGTGGAGATCATGGTAAAGCCTGCTACTACATGTTTATCGTGTTGGCCTAGTGATCCAGGATGGATTACGGTAGAGCCTGATAAATTGAAAACCACCTCACCCATTCCTGTAGAGCCTTGGGTTCATGTTAAACCAAATGGACACAGAAGGAAGAGGGGGTTCATGTTAAACCAAACAGACACAGAAGGAAGAGGGGAGGGGTAGCTTCTTGAGTTTTGAAAAAAATATTCGATGAATTTATTCAAGGATAGTTTTAAACAAGAAATTCTTAGGTTTGAGTTGAAAAAAGAAGATAGAGACAAAAAGAACAAAATTTATTAGAAAGAATGAACCAAAATTAATAATAGGTGGATAAACTAAAATTTAGAGGGTTAAAGTAATGAAGAAGATAAAGAGAGGGTGATTCAATTTGTTGGTAGGAGCTGATGCAGAGCTTCAACCACCTCAAGAAGACTATCGGTTTATCCTCCCCGATCGATATCATCGCTCTCAATCTTTCTCAACCATCCCTCCGTTAGGGTCTTCTGGAAGAGGTAGCGAAGATCGGGTGCCATTGCCATGACACGAAATCCTCGGCTTGTGAATGGTTGAAGAATCTGCTCCCCCGCCTCGGAGCACATCGTGCGAGAGATGATGAGCAGGCAACACCATAGATTCTACTTGAAAATGCCCTCCATGGATAGCCGATGGAGTCGATCTACTATAACCAAGTGATGTAGAATCGGAGCTTGAAGAAGGCCTCAACTTTGGCCAAGAATTGAATTCGAGTGGAGATCTTTGAATCTTGGTAAGTTTTCCTAGAACCACTTGATTATCTCTTGCCAGGTCATGTTAATGGGGGTATACTATAAACTCGAAACCTTCCTCAAGAGTTTCGATCCTGAGATAAATAATTGAGGGTCATGTCGATTCATTTCTCCAAGTGTCTTGACTTCTGCGCTGGTTTAGCATGTTTTGGGAGGTGTTATTATGTGTATCAAAAATGGGATTTGAGGTGAGAAGGCCATGGAAGAAGACTAGGAAGGATTGGAGAATGAGAACAAATGGCGAGAAAAGTAGCAGAGAAGAAGAAAGTAGCAACAAGTGGGATTTCAACATCTTGTTGTCCTTTCCTATTCAGGCATAGCCTACTTCAGGGCCAATGCGAATTATGGCATATATGTTGTTTGCTCTTTCCAAGATTTTTGAATAACAATGGCCAATCAACCGCCATCAACAACTTGGCTTTTTAGTGTTGCTGCGATCCACTCTAATCAGCCCTCATATTCCTTACCAATCACAAATAATATAGTATAAAAATGATCAAATCACGAACATAAATCTGCTAAATCTCCGAATTCACTTGGAATTTAAAAGTTTAATTGATATGATGATTAAATTAATTAATTCATTGCTGATCACTGGTTGTTGTGTCACAGTGTCCACAACAAATACTTTCAACCCCTAACGTTCATGGTTACCTCATCATGTTAGATCCACACGACTATGTCACCTGGTCTACTTTCAATTTTATATTACAAAAATATGAATATAATGTTCCGCGTTGATTTTTGAAATTATTATTAATAGAAGGATGTTTGGATTGGGTTTACAAAGAGGCTTGTGTAGAGGACGAAAGTTGTACACCTTCTCTGGTTGGATATATTGAAGCAGAATTTGGTTTAATATGAAAAAAATATACATATGAAGTCGTCAACTATTACAACTATTGCTGGTACCATCCATGGCAAACTCTTCGATCAGTCGATCAATTATGTAATGTATGATGCATATCTTGGCTGCCCTTAGCGTTAGCCAAGTATTGGTTTCTAGGTTTCCTATGTGGCTAATTGGTATTGTATTGGACACTGGGCCATGCTCTTAAGGGACATATAATCACTAAAGATGGAATCACTATGGATCCCAAGAAGATAAGGACCATAATGCAATGGCCAGTGCCGAAGGATGTAGCAGATATAAGATCCTTCATGGGATTAGCAGGTTACTATAGGTGGTTTGTGGAAGGATTATCGAGAGTGGCTTATCCTATCATTTCCCTATAGAAAAAGGGGAAATTTTTTAAATGGACCACAGAATGCCAAAAAGTTTTGAATAGCTCAAACATCTGCTCACCATTGTGCCTATATTAAGCATAGCAGATCCAGGAAAGGACTATGTGGTGTGCACAAATGCGAGTAAGGAAGGAGTAGAAGGAGTATTAATGCAGGAAGGTAAGGTAACTACCTATGAATCTATGAAACTAAAGGAGCACAAGCAGAAGTACTCTGCTTATGATTTGGAGCACCACTTGCTGCCAGTCCTGATGCTATGTGATCACTCTGATCTTTTCAACAGACTTATAACTTAATATATTGTTACATTGGTGTTGATATTTTGGTTATGGTATTGAATTCCTGCTCTGTCCCTGGTACGTGGCATGGGGAGGCCTGTCCTACCACAGCTGCTCATCTCGGGTCTCTCTTCACATCGACGATGGAAGACTTGGGTTCACGATCCTACGGCTAGGGTCATTCTGGAGAATTACACATCCCTGTATGTGGAAAACTATGCCTCATTTTACTCTTTCTTCCTTGGCACCTGCTCTGGTTCCTCTTCCCTTTCATGGGCTTGCTCAGTCTGTCGATCCAGAGCTACATTGCGGATGGAGGATTCTCAGAAATTGGATCATGGGTTTCCCTCCAGCGAATGTACCCCGGGTAAGCATGGCATACAGATGTGACTCTGTTATGTTTTTTTTTTAATAGATGACTGATTAGCTATTGCAGTTCTGTTGCTAACAATAATTGCGGTGTGTTTTAATCTGTAGGAGTCTTGGCTACGGGTCCAGGGTCTACAAGCTGTTACCATATGGCGATCCTCTTGAACGATTTCAATGTCTGAGGGTTGTTCTGTGTAAGAATGTCTTCAGCCCGGTGCTTGTTCAACAGAGATGGTTCTCTTGGTCGCTTGAGGCTAGAGCTTCAACTCTCCTGAGTAATACTAGTTTTCTTTTCAGTTATAAGCTAATTGTTATCAGGCGAATGCCTTCAGTTGTTTAAGAGATGTATGCATGTACTTTTCTTTGTATAATCGAGGGTTTTAATTTCCAGCTGCGGGTCTTGAGACTATGACTGCGCCGACATATTTTCCATGTTTAAGTTTTTTTGTGAAGGATTTTACATCTCTCTGGTTAAGACCTGGTAATCCAATTTGGCAGACTTCTTGGGGTTCAATGTCGTGTACTTTTCCTTTATGTTCTATGGTTCTGGTTCCATATGAAATGTAAATTTGAGAATTTGGTTCGATATATATATATGTTTCTTGCTCTTTAAACTATTCATGATATTCTTGTTCTTAGTTTTCTGTACAGTTTGGAATGGTTGGAATTCGCTGCATTACCATGAGTCAGGGTTTCGCTTATTTTCTTTGCCTTTCAAATTAGTCAGCTCCGTGTTAAGTTCAATTTGGTATTTGTCATCTACGAGAAGGAATGTCTATAGTCCTCTGTTTTTTCGTTGTAATATCTGGTACTTTTCAATTAACTTGTTCGGAAATTGGTTCTGTCGGTGTTGACAGTATGGGGTTTCATTCCCATATAGGGTTTTAGGGAGATCCTGCCAAGCTTTAGGGTTTATTACAGTCCACTCCCTGGGCTAGCATATAATCCATGCTAAATCGACCCTTCTTAAAGCATCATATTTCGGCTCTCTGGGGTTTAATTCGATGTTAACTAACCTGCGGTTTGACTCTTACCTCAATTGGGTACTAGCATTCTCTGTAACCTTAGTCGAATTTTTGCTATGTAGTTCTAATTTTACATAATCAACAGAGAGGTGGTTCACCGATTCATTACCATAGTGGTTTTGTTAAAAATCCATTTTCCAGCATTAAAAGACCTGTACAATCATTACCACAGTGGTTCTCTATAAAAGTGTAATATACTTTATATATCCTATTATATGTATGATTATAATTTAATAAACAAATATTATATAGCCGTAGGCATATCACAATTACTATATAATGCAATCATTAATATGTTTTAATGATTAGCTATAGAAAAATCATTACATAATATTCATTTATTACATTATGATAGTATATCTAATAATATATTGTACGTATACTATAGAAATTTTCCTCAAATTTGCGAAGATTGTTTAAAATTCTTGAGATTTTTTGAAATCGATAGGAAGAATGAGTCCTTTAGTAATTTTTTCTCAATTAAAATGTGTTTATTATGATAGACATGCCTCATATTAAGATTCTATCCTGAAATTTGAAGGGTTTCCTAGATTCTTGAAAGTTTATCCACATAAAATGTGTTTAAGGAGGTTGTTCAAAATTGATTTTTGAGAAGGATATTTAAAATAGATTTGGTGTCACCCCTTATTGTTAAATTTGGAAATGGTTCTTAGATTCCACATCAAATTTGAGGAACTTTACATTATAGTAACCTATTTTGATTTGAGGAGGTTGCTCAAAATTGATTGTCTACAACCTCCTTTAGTTTGAGAAGTTTATTGTTCAGAAATTTAGCCACTTAAATTCCATTATATTTAATTATCAATCTGTGGTCATAAACTTTTAAACACCAACATTGTATGTGTGGAACTAGTACATAAATGATCTCAAGCTATGAAAGAACTTTTACAATCCAATGCTCAAAGGCATGCATTGGCAATAAAATGAACTATTAGACTGAAAATTAAAAGGATACAAAGATTTGTTGGATCAATGAGCTTATGTTTTCAAGACAACTTTGTGGACTCCAATCATATTCCTTTGTTTGTCATAAAATGATTCTATGATTAATTAAGAAGCACATTCATTCTTAAACCTTCAATTCCTAACTTTCGTAGGGGGGAATCCACACTTTACACTTGAAAGATAAAATTCAACCAGGAAGAAAGTAAAATGCTACAGGCTTGCATGATCACTAGGATTACATCTACATAAGATTTTTATGACCTCTAATCACAATAATTTGTTTTGCATAAGCATCAAATAATTTTGCAATTCCTTAAAAATAATTTTTGTTCATTAACCTTCAGTGCCTAACCTCAATACGGAAACCACACTTTTGCAATAAATAACATATGAAATTTCAAGAACTAAAATTATAGAGAATTAAAATATCATTCTATAAATAAATAGAAATACAAATTATCTAATTAGATAATCTAACTAAGAAATAAATGAATTCACAATGCAAAAGTAGGGAGCCTTACCTATTTACTTGTGCTACAAAAGAAAATTATAGTTGATATGAAATTGTGGAATTATATAGCTAACTGGAACCTGGCAAGTTTTAAATGGGCCTTTAAAAATAGTGATTTAATACAACTAAACAAGTTATCCAAAAAGGACACGACACACATAAGCATGCAATGTCAAATAGAAAGACACCGAGAATGTTGACGAAGTTCACCCTTCTTGGGCTACGTCTCCGGGCCCTATTCTAAAAGGATAGGATGCTCGTATTTCAGTGAATAAGAAGAGGTAAATCAAAATTGTTAATGCAATTGCGGCTATTTACCCAGTATGGAAATGTTCTCCTTCATAGAACTCTCGCAATTTCACTTGAAATTCTACAAACAATGGGTCATTTATAGCAAAAACATAGAGTCTCTAACAATGAATCTGACATCTATTGTAATTGAGAATTCGAGTTTCATCAATACATTGATTATTTACCTCCTCTCCCCTTGTCTAAGTGATGAGCCCCAATTTTTGGTACAATTTGGGCTCATTTGGCCTACTTGCTCTGCTCAAACCATTCATTTTTTATTGCTTATGCGTGCATTTCTTGGTTTATTCGTGTTGTTTGTAGGAAGAAGGGTAGAAATTTTATCTACGTGACTAATGCATGATGCTTTCAGGTTTTTGGCATTAAAAGGGAGAAAAAGACAACGGAAAAGGAGACAAGGAGACAATGAGGTGGCACTGCTGGTTTTTAGGAGAGGATGTCCACGGTCTTGGGGACCTTCCTCGTGATTCCCACCAAGAATTCTGAGCCTCCAATCCATCTCCCCACCGAGCTTAGAAGCAGCCAGCTGTTCTACAGGAACAACAGTTATAACTGTTCTACAGGAACAGTAGTTATGACTGTCCTACAGGATCAACAGTTAAACTTTAGTTGGACAGCCGAGCTCCTAAAATCAAGGACACCTGTTGGATGATCGTTTTTGCATAAATACTGAGGCCGTAGCCTTGGATAGAAGCTTTTTGAACCTTGGCATTACTCTTGTAATTTGGAAGTACGAGCTAGAGCTCAGTTTTTGTTCCTTTTTGTAAGCCAATTTGGCATGACATCAGATTATGAATAAAGAAGGCAGATTTTGATCTAGTTCTGAGTTTTCTCAAGGAGCTATAGCTCTCAGGTTAGGGCCCAACCTGAGAGCAATAGATCTCCTCAGTGTTGTAATGTGTTTGCATTTCGTTCCAGCACTTTGAGTTTGTTTACCTTCACATGCAATTCGAACTTACAGTTTGTTAATTTAGTCGTTTTCATGAGCATAGATAGGACTAGTTTATGGTGATTTGCTTTCAGTTGCTTAAGTTTGATAGGAGGATAGATATAATCTCTTGGAGCTCCAGAAAAAAGGTTGTAAAGGCTCACTTCCATCTCTCTGTTAGGGATTGGGGTGCAGTCCATGACCAACCACCAAAAAGAAAAGCAGTTCTTCTCATTTCCATGCAAGCTGCAACATAAACGTTTTCATTGAAGATCCATCCATGCATTTTTGACATCGAACCATAATTTCACATTCCACTCCCACGCATAGGTTTCATTTCTTGTTTTCCATTTCTGTTCATAGGTTTCATGGCACCGTTATCATAGGTTAATAAATTTCTCGTCTTGATGCATAAGTCATTTGTTTCATTTACGCTGCTCCTTCTCAATCCACTTCCTTCTTCTTCTTCTTGATCTATCCTCAAGTCCTATTTAACCTCTGTCTTACTAATTTACCCTCCAACTCTCTCATTTTCCACATAGCTCCATCTCCTTCAACCTTCATAGTTCCCATCCTTCCAATCATCAAACCACCGCATACACTCTTCCTCCATCTGATTCCTCTGCTCCTGAGCCATTACCAGCTCCATCTCCATCTCATCTATCCTTCCACACCACTCCAACCCTTCACCATCTTCCAAAACTTCCACGGCCAATCATCCTGTAGAATTGCACAGCCTTCCTGTAGAAACCCCTGAGTTTCCTGTAGGATCCCCTGCAGACTTCCTGTAGAAGTCTGCAAACTCGGTTGCTGAGCATCTGAACGTGGTAGACTTCTGGGGATTGATGCTGGAGACCCTTTGGGACCTCCCATAGCCATTCTGACCTTGCCCATGCTTTCCTTCCATTCCAACCACCCCTGCACAACCAAACCCTAATTAAAAGCATCATCACAGTAAGTCCAACCACTTAATGAAAAAATACAAAAACATGACTTTTCAAATGCAAGTAGCTTAGATGCATGTATTTCAGTTCACTGCAAGTAATGGCATTATTGGTAGTTGTTTCATTCACAATTTTGCATAGTTAGGGTCTAGCTAGTCAAATTAGGGTTTCCTAGGGTTTCCATGCTTTATTGGTTTTCAGTTTCCTTCTGCAATTAGACTAGTCTCCTTTGAGTTAGCTTTCGTCCATCATTGATAAAGCTTCTTTTGTGAGCCTATAGAAGTTGGCTTGAGCCCTAGCGGACTTGTGCCAGCTGACCAAGTGACAGCTGCGACAAGAGCTAGTACTTGTGCATACAACACCATCGCTTCCAAGTTTGTACGAACTACCGGGTTGATAAAATTAAGAGACAGGAAGATCCAGGAGTTGTAGCATTATTGCTACAATACTGGAGCAAACCACTAAGTGAGACACAATTCAAGTACAGAATTTTGCAAGCTTCACTACTGCTGCTGGCGAACAAGTACTACCATTGAATCCAGAATGTATCAAAACCCCCATTTTAGCTCTTCAAGTTTCCAAATCAGCTTTCAGATGCTTCTGGAAAGACAAAAACTAACTTGACAACTGCTTGCCTATGAAATGGCTTCGAAATTCTTCTTTACATAGAGTTTCACCCAGCTGAACTGTTCATGCAGGTAGCTTTGGTGGCTATTAGAAAGAAGGTGTCTGTCTTAGATTTACAATGCCTATCTCCGTTCACAAAAATGCCCAAGGATGACTAAGATATGCTCAAATGAACATTACCAGCACCAATATGGCTCTGTTCTGGAGCTCACTATTCAACTCCCCCTCTGCAGTGGTGCAATGGTAATCCTTTTATAATGCCTCAGTCAGGTTCCAGGTTCAAACCTACCAGGCTATACATGGTAAGTTGTTTTAATTAGGTGGAACGACCTATATTCGGTGCATTAAAAAAATTACACATAGCGCTATAGTTATAACAACTATTAATTTTGGCACATTTCGTTTTAGTATGGTCTAAACATATAGTGCATATGGTTTACAAAGGTTGGACCAAATACAATATCCTCTATGCATTCCTGTAATGTCTTATCCTAAGGTTTATTCATGGTACATATAGATTGGAGTGGTGGCTTTTGTTACAATGATAATCCAAAGCTTTATCATATAACTTGGTGAAAGACCATATCATAACACAGCTCCCGTCGGTGTGGCGGTCAATTGTTATGGCAACCCGCGGCCATGTGAACTACTTCTGGCGGTAACCCCATGCCGCATAGTCATACAACGTTCTCCATGTGAACTGGGCCTACTCCTTACCAGTTCCCAATCATTCAATGGTATATCCTGTGGAAATTCTGACTCAGTACTCCACATTCACAACCTCCGGCGGTCATGGAAACAACTCGACGCTGTTGTTTTAACTGTTCCCGCATCTCCATGTCATGTGTCACATCTCCACACCAGATAACACTTGTTGTAACTGCATAGCCGATGGTCTATAGAACCATAGAACCAAGGTGCCTAGCCTTAGCAATCTCGACCTACTTCGTCATGTCGACCAGAGCACATATTGTGCGTTGTCATCCCTGCCTTGTTATATCACCGAACCACATGGCTGCCACCTCCGCATTATATAAAAGCCATATTTTTTGTTTTAATATATATTTTCCATCAAACATTAACATATATGTTTTCAATATGGTTTAACACCATATATTTGGTGCTTTGTTGGCAACTTGACTCACATTCTCTAGCATTCATGGCCATTATCTTCGCCACCATATGACTGGACCTTCGTGCCATGTGACTAGACTGGGATCCACCATGTATGAACCCCTTTAAACTTTGTTATAATTCTACACCATAGTTTCTGCCATAGGTTTTGATTTACTCTGCCATATTGCGTATTGCCCATAGGTTCATTACATACCATAGGTTCATTACATATTCTGCCACCATGGTTTGATAACATAAGTCTTTTCGCCCACCTACCATATAGTTATATGGTTTGTAAGACATATATATCCCTTGCACCCACCATGGTTTTTACACATAATTTCAACCTTAGGCATGTTTTAACATTAAAGAAAATTTGCACCTTTATTTTCATATATGGTATGTCATATGGTTTAGAAACCATAGGCTTGCAACTGTGGCATAAACTTTTTAATGCACCCATGACTTTAAATATGAATTTTTAACCAACCAAAACCAAAAATCTCACCATTCACCTGAAGATATGCATTGAAGATGAACTTTGACCTGTTAACTTAGCCATTGCCACGTGTCGAACTATGTGAACGCCACATGGTCAGCAACGCCCCCTTTCACCTCTTCACCATAAACTTTAATGAGAGTTTTCTCCCTTGTATAGAGGCCAGCCGTGAATCTAGAGATACCACCAGTATCATCGCATCGATCTCTTCGAATTAGCGCTAATTTTGTGAGAAACTGGGATGTTAAAACTCAACACATGTCAAGAACAATTTTGCTATCTAGGTCCATCTTGGACTTCAAACATATAGCAAACTTCGGCTTGAGTTAACAAGATCCATTCTAGATCAATAGTCTAAGTAATTTTATAGTATAAAACTTAGAATAACATCATGTATATTAAAAAAAAGAGAGCACACAAGTTCACATTACAATTGTAAAGACAATTTGCATATACTTAGCAAATAAGAGAAATCAAACCACACGCAACTTAGAATCGGAAAATAATGGTATAGGAAGCAAGTGATCCACCAGGGCTGGGCCCTTAGCCCCCAGGTATGCACTACTTATGATCACTCTAGAATCAAATGTGGAATGACAACAGAATTCATATATTAAGCATCAAAACAGGGTTACAATAATCCCTCTTTAAAAAGAGTCGATGATCAAAGTTTAAGTTACAATAGTGAATTTCATAAAAACAACAATATTCCGTCCCTTGGGCTAGCAACGCTGTCCCTTCTTATAGCAGAAAATCAGAAATATCAATGATACAAATAACCTTTGAGGTAGCAATCCCTCAGGATCAAAGGATCGTGAGGGATTCGCCATATTGTTATCTCTCAGTTATCTTCTCGTTCTCTTGCGCTGATTTGGTATCCCCTCTTCCTTTTCTTAGCTTATACGCTCCAATTTGGATTGCCTCGTTTGGATGCAGTTCCCTGTCAAAGGGACATCAGTTAATTTTGTCTTGTCTTTTCCTTTGGAATGGTAATCTTCCATTTTCTTCTTTTTCTGCATGGGAGAAGGTAATTATTAGTCATTTTACGTTGCTCATAAATCTTCTAAACTTTATCATAATATTTCACCACATGCTCATTCATAATGCAAGGAAGTTATGAATTTAAGGAAAAGATGACAAAATAAGTGGTAATTACATACCTTCTCTAATGCTTAACACCAAAATGTCGAGCAGTAAAAAGGGTCATTTTCACCTCTATTTACCCTACATTAATTATCAATCCAGGTACAATTTGTTATCTCAAAGAGTGTACTCAGTTTGAGGCAGTCATTTGTCAAGAGTAATGTTAGTAGTATAGTGCTTTTTCCAAAGTAAATAAATGCTGAAAAACAACCTCTAAATGTAATGAAAAAAACTAGAAATTCTTGTAACCAAATCATTCACTTAGTGAACTACAACACTTTATCAGTCAAGGGTGCAGTAATAATAACTCCTCCCTTTGTAAACTGATGTAATCGAGAAGCAATAAAGGAAAAGATCATCAATCTGGCAACTAGACAACAATAGTCAATGTTCACTACAGTTTCAGTTCTTTCTATTCACACCAAAGCAATGCTAATTCAAATAACAGGGAAAGGAACAACAACTAATCTATTTAACAAGATTGAATACCAAATCTTTAATCTACAAAAATAAACGAAGCAGTAATCGTAACCTATAGGAATTAAGCAACAATATTTACCTTAGAAATGAATTAAAAATCAAACAGAAATGGAACAACAAACTAAAATGAAGTATGGAATATTGAACAACAACCTAAATCAAATGTAAACGCACAACAACTAAATTGAATATTACACACAGAACGTCTATATTGAAGGAAATAGTAATCTGAGTTTCGGAATAACAATTATTAATCTCGGTTATGAAGAAACAGCAATTGCAGTCACTGTGGGACAACAATCCCAATGAGCAGCAATCACACTTGGAAGTAAACCGTAGATGAATAGACAGGAATACCGATTTATAAACACACAACACTGTTAATCTATAACCGAACGACAATGGCAATATGGAAGGAACATCAATGTTATACAATAATATCAATCCGTAAAGGAACGACAATGCAATATAAATTCAGAGTGAACAACATAACATTCCAGTTGCTGAGGATAACCTTACTAATGAAATATAACAGAGCCAATATATGAAATGATAAGGAACAACAGATTACTAAACAAAGCAGATACAAGAAATCAAACCACACACGACTTGGAATCGAGAAATAATGGTACAGGAAGCAAGTGGTCCACTAGGGCCGGGCCCTTAGCCTCCAAGGATGCACTACTTATGATCACTCCAGAATCAAAGGTGGAACGGCAATAGAATTTATGTATTAAGCATCAAAATAGAATTACAATAATCCCTCTTTAAAAAGAGTCGATGATCAAAGTTTAAGTTACAATAGTGAATTTCATAAAAAGAACAATAGTCCATCCCCTGGGCTAGCAACGCTGTCCCTTGTTATAGAAGCCAAGAGGAAATATCAATGACACAGATAACATTTGAGGTAGTGATCCCTCATGATCAAAGGATCCTGAGGGATTTGCCATATTGTTATCTCTCAGTTATCTTCTCATTCTCTTGTGCCGATTTGGTATGTCCTCTTCCTTTTCTTGGCTTATATTCTCCAATTTGGATTGCCTCATTTGGATGTGGTTTCCTGTCAAAGGGACAACAATTAATTTTGTCTTGTCTTTTCCTTTGGAATGGAGATCTTCCGTTTTCTTCTTTTCCTGCATGGGAAAAGGTAATTATTAGTCATTTTACGTTGCTCATAAATATTCTAAACTTTATCATAATCTTTCACCACATGCTCATTTCATAATGCAAGGAAGGTATGAATTTAAGGAAAAGATGACAAAATAAGTGGTAATTACATACCTTCTCTAATGCTCAACACACCCCCCTGCTTACCCTTTTTCATGCCCTCATGAAAACATTGTAATTGACATGCAAGGCAGTTAGGGAATAGGCTGGAGAAGGGATCTCATTAGGTGGTCTACAACCATGATGCCTAGCTAGGAATTCAAAAATATGTCCTGTCTGACCTTCAGGCATTTCATATAAGGCTTGATATCCTGGTGTAGGGTGCCAAATAACTAGACTTTGGAACCTACAACCTAACCAAGATGGGCCTTCTCTCAAAATGAGGTCACCATAGATACCCAAGCGGTCAGCAACTAGCTTAATGTTCTCATAATTGAATGGTTCTCTGTTTTGGATGTTCCTATTAGAAGTCTGGTATCCAAATTTGGTTGCTGCTATGGCAAGGTCTTTGATGGTAAAGAACTATTCTATCCCTTGCTAGATGCCTGCTGTATGAATAGGTCCCAATGCCTCGATCACTCCCTGAGTTTTCATTAGGCTCCTATGTTTATTCCATAATTGCTATGGGTCTCTAGGTTCACCCCTCACCCATAGATCTAATCCATTTTCCTGTCTTTGAAGGACATTGTAGGCTTTAAGCCACTTTATTTGATTAACACCAAAATAAATGAATGCCTGTAGTTGCACATCACCCACAAAAGGGCTAGGGTTTTGTTCTGTTTCTCCATCTAATACAAGATTGTGCAAAAAGAATTCACATAACAATCACTGAACTTTCACCCCGTAATGCTTACAACAATTTATGAAGTCATCAATGGTTTTTATCTCTATAGGTACTCCTGCCTTGACAACTTTAATTTTCAATTGTAAATATCTTTACATTAAAAGCAAAGCATAGTTTCTAGCAGGTGCCCTACATGCTAGAACGTTAGTATATAGAGAACATAAGGTATCCATTTGTTTGATGACTATGTCTAGTCTATGGGTTACCTTTTTGACTCTTTCTTCTACCTTTTGCCATCCTTCAAAGGCCTGGCTTTCTGATGCGTTAATGTTCTTCAGCTGCTATTGTAATTTCTCATATTTTTCTCGAGGGACAATTTTCTTTGTAAGTTTCTCTATTGTTTGCTGGGCTTGTGCCAAATCTTTCCATAGAGTTACTATCTTTGGGTCCTTATTCAACATAATAGTTGTAGGTGGGAGATCTACTTGGATCTTTTTATCACATGCCAATACGTTATCCATTTGTACTTCAACATGGGCAATAGCCAGATGTTGTTCCTTTCGGTTTTGAATGGTAGGTTGGACTTGAGTCCTCTTGATCTTTTTCTTAAGGGGTTTTGCCTGGGCAGATGCATTCTTTGCCACAGTAGTTCCTTTCGATTTATACCCCACCTTCAAAACCCTTATCCGTTGTCAAAGTTGCTTAATCACATTAAGCAATCTCTGCTATTCCTTTCACAATCTTTTAATTTCCTTTGTTATCTTGGAAGGAACATCTGTTCGTTTACTCAGGCCTGGGCTTTGTACCTCAAGTATTGTACCTTTGTCTTGGCCAATTTCCTTATTTTATTCTTGGGGCGCTTCTTCAGTGTTATGTTGATTAGGTTGTTCAGGGGTATAAACCCTAGCTTGCTCTGCTGTTTCCTGGGTAACCTCTTCTTCTACCCCTTCTTCATCGTGGAATTATTTTGGTGTATTCTAACTAGGAACAGATTGTTCCTCTTCTTCATTCTCCCCAGATATGCTCTCGTTATGAGCAATGTGGTCCTATTCTCCTTCCTCCTCATCATATAGTTCCTCAGATGCACTTTTATCATGAGTAGAGTGCTCCTGCGGTCCTTCTTCCTCATCACACAGTTCCTTGGATGCACTTTTATCATGGGCAGAGTGCTCTTGCGGTCCTTCTTCAGTCTAGGGGTTGAGTGGGCTGTGAGGTTGGACATATTCGACCATATTGGCCAAAATTTGGGCCAATTCATCTTCTTGCAGTGGGTTTTGTAGTGGACTTTCACTGCGTTGCTCCACTTCCTCTTCTCCCTGAACAGACTGCTCAATCTCCTCCTCCGGTTGTCCTTCATCATTTTCCTCCCATTCTTTTTCATTCTCCCTACCTTCCAATTGTGGGGGTTTTTCATCTCCTGAATCATGTATCTCCATAGGCTGACTACTGTCTTCTTGCAAATTTCTCAGCATTCCCCTGATCCTTGCCAATATAACAGATTTCCTTTGTTTTAGTGGCTTGCTCGATGTATATGCAACATGTTTTCATTTTGGGGTTGGTAAAGCTAGTCCCCCGAAAAACGGGAAAATTAGTTCTTCCCAACTACTTTGTTGTTGGGTAAGACTGTGGCCGACTATCAGTCATATTAACCCATGGTGGCTTACTACTAACTCTAAATGGCGATATTTCTTCATACTTCAGGCAACATCATGTAATAAACAATTTAAAAACACAAGAAAATTCACAACGCACTTTTGCTTTAACACAGCTAAAAATTTAAGATGGTGTGGTCTTACCACGTCTTTCCTGCCATTACAAGTGATGTAGCTCTGGATAGTTCTCGCCAATTCTTCCCACAGTTCTCCCAAGGTTGCTAGCAGAACTCCCTTTCCTTTTACAGTGAGGTTCTACCCTTCATCCTAGAAGATTTTCATGGTGTCTCGCAGTCTCACCTTTTTTAGAGTCCACACAGGTCCAGTGGCTGGCAGTCCCGAAACTTTTGCAATTATGTCATTAGTGACTGCTATCTATCTCCCTCTCACCATGGAATGATGTTCTTGCAAGTTTTGTAGAAACTCAATTGCCATCGTCTCATTGGATTGTTGTAGATGGTTAAGATAAGTTATCCATCTTGCCCTTGCTAGGATCTCTCGTGCAGTGTCAGAGACCATCAACACCTATGGCTCACTGTGAATTGATCTTCCTCCCATCTTATTTCATGCTTAGCACACTGTAAAAAAACAAAGAGACAATAATCGAATAGCAGGCTGGTCAAATTTTTAGCTGGCTGTTAGGAAAACACAGAGAAGATGAAGGATCAGCAAGCTATTCAAAGTTCTAACTTACTGCTAATTTTTTTAAAGCAAAACATGGAAATAGTTTCGGAACAGCAAGCCATGCATATTGGGACACAAAATACCATTAAGCTTTGTTATTCCCGAGTCATAATTCTTCCGAATGATGAGCTGACACGTATGATAGCGAATTATGGGGATCACCAGTGCCCCCATGCAATGTGATAGGCCATCCTCGGCCATTAAATGAAGGAGCAGTGTGCTGAACTGCCATAGTACAGAGTCATAAAGGAACATCATATACAGAAATGCCATGTTTAAAATGACGAGCAGATTTCTGAAATCGATGTGTATAATAGAATCACTAATAAATAAGGAAATGCCGTGATATGATGCGAGAATTGGAGGATAGGACAGCTGACGTGAATAAAAGGTCTTATGCGATCATTATCGACTTTTACCATCATAATTGATTTGTAATTGATTTTCATGTATCAAAGGTTCAAAAGGGTTATATACATAATCTCATTTGAACCATTTATAAAGATATAAGAAGAAGGGTTTTATAATTACTATTGGTGTATAAGAAATATGACTTCAATACGATCAACAGAGCTCTGTTGCCCACAGGTGTCCATCACCTTGACAGAGTTTTTTATTTCACCCTTGGAACCATAATCCTTTGTGTATGCTTAGGAAAGTGTTGTGCAATGTCAGAATGGAGGCCATTGTGCTGGCTTGGTAACCAGATGAATCACAATGCCATTCACTAGGAAGGAGTGAAAGATGGGCAGGCTGGCTCATGATGAGACCTCATGTTCCAAGGACTTTTTATTTTTCTGATGTGCCTCTTGGATCATATCCCTGGTGTGGTGGCCATAGTGGGAATGCCACTTCACTTTCTTCCTTATGATCATGGTAGGCTGGCTCTTGATGAGACCCCCTATCCTTCATCTGACAAATCATGTTAGCAATCATATAAACATTTTTTATTTTTCTTTCTTTTATATAGCACTTTTCCTATTTATATACAATGGGTGGTTCAACACTCCTTAAGAGTAGGGATAGTGGAAGAAGTCTTAACATCTCAATAGAGAAAAATATGCCCTTATTCTTATTCAATAATAATGATCAGAGATAATTATGGGAATTTGGGAAGAACCATCATGATAAGAATAATCAATCATATCGGTATTAGTAAAATAATGATAGCAAGGTGATCAATAGTTGTGTCCTTTCCTCTTTCCTCCAGTTTTTGTATTGTTGCATAAATGTATAGTTGTGCTTTAGATGACCATGACTTCACAAAAATGATCTAAATGGTAAAACACACAAAAAGGAAGAAAATGCAAATGGTAAAACACACAAAAAGGAAGAAAATGCACTCTAAAAATGCTATTCTTAAAATAGAACATCTACAAAAACCGCAAGCAAAAGGAAAAATATGCTCGAGACCGCTATTCCTTGAGAGGAACAACATCTATCCCTTAATTGGAATAACAAAGAAAGCAAGCGCAAAACAAAAAATACGAAAATGTCGTTCCTTCGGAAAGGAACAATAGAAAAATGAAAGTGTTGTTTCTTCAGAAAGGAACAACAAAAAAATGAAAGTGTTGTTCCTTCGGAAAGGAACAGCAGAAAAATGAAATTGTTGTTCCTTCGGAAACAAACAACAGAAAATGAAAGTGTTGTTCCTTCGGAAAGGAATAACAAAAATGCAGAAGTGTTGTTCCTTTGGAAAGGAACAACAAAAGGTAAAAGTGTTGTTCCCTCGGAAGGGAACAACAAAAAGTCGGAAGTGTTTTTCCTTTGAAAAGGAACAACAAAAATGCAGAAATGTTGTTCCTTCGGAAAGGAACAACAAAATGTAAAAGTGTTGTTCCTTCGGAAAGGAACAACAAAATGGTGGAACTGTTGTTCCTTCAAAAAGGAACAGCAAGGTGCAAAAGCATTGTTCCTTCAAAAAGGAACAGCAAAGTGGTGAAAATGTTGTTCCTTTCTAAAGGATCAACAAAATGCAGAGGTGCTGTTCCTTCGAAAAGGAAGAGTAGAACAGTGAAAATGTTGTTCCATCCGAAAGGAACAGCAAAATGAAAAATGTCGCAGAAATGCAGAAATCTGTACAAAAAGTAATTTACTCAAGCAAAACAAAAGAATTATGTACAAAATTTAAAAAGAATCAAATCACTTAGTGAACCAAATGTGAGGAAGAGTTCTCTTCCTCAACCAGAATCTGCGTGTCGGAGTCTTCCCGGAGTTGCGGGTAAAAGGATTCCCGAGTAAGTGGTTTGCTGTACAATCGAACTCGGTGGCCATTTGCCTTAAAGGTATGTCCAGATCTATCAATGGTGGTTAAAGTAATGGTGCCATTATCATGTACCTTCTGGATTTCGTATGGTCCCAGCCAGCGAGTCTGAAGTTTGCCCGGAAAATCCTGAAACCTGGAATCGTATAGGAGTGCCCAATCTCCTTCGCAGAAGACTTTCTCTTTGATGAGGGCATCATTCCATTTGGCTCTCTGTTGTTGGATTAATGCAGTATGTTGAATAGTGAGAGCCTGATTTCATCCAGCTTGTTTATCTGCTATAATCTATTAATCTAGGCCTCATTTAAATCTAGACCGACTTCTTGTGCTGTTATGAAGGTCTATATTTCGAATTCTATTGGAAATATGGGTTCCTTTCCAAATACCAGCTGATATGGTGAATAACCAGTAGTATTTCTCCATGTTATTCTGTATGCCCACAAGGCTTCCGACAATCTTGTAGCCGAATCGTGTCTGTGTGATGCAATGGTTTTTGTTAGTATTTCTTCTATTACCTTATTCATGCTCTCTACTTGGCCATTTTCCTGTGGGTGGTATGGAGTAGTAATTTTATGCTGAATATGATAGTTTTTAGTGTTGCAACAATTTTATTACTAGTAAATTCTTGTCCCCCATTCGTGATTATGTCTCTTAGGAGGCCATATCGCACAAATATCTGGAACAGGAAATGAATGATGGAATCCTCTGTAGCTCTTGGCAGCGCCTCTGCTTCATCCCATTTGGTTACATATTCTGTTGCTACCAAAATATATGTTTTCTGGTTTGATGATGGGTTGATCGGACCAAGAAAATCGAGCGCCCAATGCTTGAATGGTTCAATGACTAACTATGGGTTCATAAGCATTTTGTCGGACTATCTAGGGCGTCCTTCTCTTTGGAAATTGTCACAGGCTTGAACAAATTTCTTTGCATCTTTGAAGATTGAGGGCCAGTAATACCCTGTTTGCAGAACTTTATGACCAGTTCTTTGATCTGTGAAATGTACGCCACATGGTCTGTCATGAAAGGCTTTTAGAATGTCAAAAATTTCATCTTCTCGGACGCATCTTCTAATGTGCATATCTACTCCTGTATGAAATAGGTAGCCCCCAATCCAAGAAAATTGGGTACTACGCTAGACAATCTGCTTTCGTTCATTGGGAGACAGATGTTTTAGTAATTTTCCTACTGCTAAATAATTCACAACATCAGCATACCAGGGTGTTTTGATAGTAATAGTGAATAAATGTTCATCTGGAAATTGATCTTTAACTACTGCTGCATCCACTGGCTTCAGCATTCTTGAGAGAAAGTCAGCTACAGGATTTTGTTTCCTAGGTCAGTCTTTTATTGTGATGTCGAATTCCTGTAATAAAATCAATTATCTTGTTACTCTACCATTTGTAATTGGTTTATTTTCTAAATATTTTATGGCAGAGTGATCTGTATATAAAATAACAGGATATCCAGTGATATAATGCCTAAATTTATTTACAACATGTATTACAGCTAAAAATTCTTTTTCAGTAACCGTATAGTTCAACTCAACAGGAGACAAATTCTTGCTAATATAATAGATTGCATATGGTTTTTTGTGTTCATCCTGCCCAAGGACTGCTCCAATAGTTGTGTCTGAAGCATCTGATGAAATTTGAAATGGCAGGTCCCAATTTGGACCTCTGAGTACTGGTGCTGTTGACACAAGCTTTTTGAGATCCTAAAAAGCATGGTCACATTTATCTGTCCAAACAAAATCAACATTCCCTATTAGTGCATATAGAGGTGCAACGATTTGAGAAAAATGTTCTATAAATATCCTATAATAACCAGAAAATCCAAGAAAACTATGTACCTCTATTTGTGTGGTAGGAGTAGGTATTAACAAAATTATTTGAATTTTGGCCAGATCTACCTGTATTCTAGCTGTTGAGATATAATGACCTAGGGTGAGTCCTTCAGTCATCATCATATAACATTTTTCATGGCTCAGGCAGAGCTTGGTAGCGATACATCGTTGCAGCACCTTTTCCAATGTGTCTAGTGCTGGGTCGAAATTATCTTTGTATGGTGTGAAATCATCCATGTATACTTTGAGCCCTTCATTTATTAAATCTAAAAAGATGCTAAGGATATCCCTTTGAAATGTGGCAGGGGCATTGCATAGGCCAAAGTCTAAAACTCTGTAGGCAAATGTTCCCCAAGGACAGGTAAAAGTAGTTTTTTCTTGGTCTTCAGGGGCAATCTGAATCTAATTGTACCCACTGAAGCCATCCAAGAAAGAAAAGAATTTATTTCCTGCTAATGTATCTAATACCTGGTCAATGAATGGAAGGGGAAAGTGGTCTTTATTTGTTGCTTTATTTAATTCTCTATAATCTACACAAATCCTCCATTTTCCATTCTTCTTTGGCACCACTACAAGTGGAGAGACCCATTTGCTATCGTAGATAGGATAAATAAAGTTTACATCTAAAAGTTTTTGTAGTTCAGCTTTCACAATGTCTTTTAGATGAGAGTTAAGTCTTCTTTGGGGTTGGCGAATAGGTCTTGCATCATTTTCTGTATAATTGTGGTGTGTACATAACTGGGGATCGATTCCCTTCATGTGCAGATAATCCCATGCAAATTATTCCTTGTATTTTCTCAGTAGTTGGATCAGCTTCTCTTCTTGTTTAGGAGTCAGGTTACTATTGATGTTTAAAGTTTTTCTTGCCTCAATCTCTATAGTTTTGCTATTTGAAACAAAGGTAGTAGGTATTGTTTGATCATGAGTGTCTTTGAGAGGATCTTCTTCTAATTCATTATCAAATGCTGCTTCTATCATGTGACATTGTACATGGGGTTTGGATTCAGTTTGGTTAATAAAGTTGTTAATAACATCATCCTCTGTTTGATCTTTGAAATCGAGGGCATCTTCTATAGTTAATGGGGATTTAATGTTTTCGGTAAGGTATGATATAGGATGTTTGTTAGTTTTTATTATTGTTACACTTGGCTGGCCTAGAGGGTATAGGGCTAAATTCTTGATATTACTCCCTCTGGTTACGGCCATGCTGCCTTGTCGACAACTAATGTAAGCATCAATGGTTGCAAGCCAAGGTCTACCTAAAATTAACAGATGTCCATCAAGTTGGGTTTTGGGGTTTATTACCAGAAAGTCGGTAGGATATTCCCAGGAATCAACGAATACCATGAGATCATGTAGTGTGCCTTCTGGCCTAACCACTGATCGGTTAGCCAGTTCCAATAAAGTGGAAGTCGGTTCTACTGATGTAATGCCCAGTTTTGGACAAGCGGTGGTTGTTAAGATGTTAATTGCAGCCCCTAAATCAACAAAGGCATTTGAAAAGGTTTATCCATTGATTTGTAATGTCACTATTAGGATTCCTGGGTCTTCATATTTGACGGGTGCTTCTCTACCTGATAATAGGTCAGATAAGGTGCCAACTACTTGGACTGTTGGGTTATTTGTTATTCTCCTCGGGTTTTTTATACATAGCTCTTTGATGGTCTTTGCATATATTGGGATATCTTGGATGGCTTGTAGGAGTGGGATTTTTATGTACAGGTTCTTATGTTCTCCCAGAATAACAAAGTCAAGATGTTCTATAGGGCGTGGTATAATTAATTGTTCTAGGAATGGGGGAAGAAGATGTGGTTGCTTGGTTATGAGTCTGCTTTCTGACCACATATTCTGTTTTCTGACCACATATTCTTCTTGTAATGGTTGTTCTGCGGGTAACTGGTTTTCAACTTGAACATTTTTATCTCCTTCGGTCTCTATAATGTGCCCATACCTCAATTGAAGGTCATTGCACTCCCTTAGATTAGTTTCTAGCTCAGGTGTTTCAATTATTTGAACAGATTGGAGCGGTCTGTAATTCGGGTTCGGGTTGGGTTGGGCTGGGAGTTGCGGTCTTAAATTGGACTAGGGATTTTGTTGTAGTGCTGGTAGTGTAGGTTGAGGGAGTCGAATGGTTCCTACTAGCTGATTCATCGGTCTTTGCTAGTTTGTCTGCCAAGCTTGACTCTACGAAGTGGGAGGGGACCATTGTGCTGGATACGCATTGTTTTGCCAATATGGTGGGGCATAGGGAAAATTTGGCCAATTAGATTGGCTTGCTTCATTTGGCCATGAGGATGATGAAGGAAATGGCTATTGTGACCAATTTGAGAAGGGAGGTTGATTTTGCCACATTGTATTATATTGCTGAGCATGATATTGTGGAGGCTGGAAAGAAGAAGTTGGATCGGGGAACATACCTGATTGTCATGGCTACCATTGATGGTGCTGATTAAGTAGGTACACCAGTTCTGGTTCTTCTTCCACTTCTTTGTATACCGCTTTCAAACCAGGAACTGAGGGACAACTTTTTGTAGAGTGGTCTTTTGTTCAAATGGCACAAACTTGAACCGCATCTAATGGGCACTCTTTGTGGTTGTGTTTCTTTCTACATCTGGCACAGAATATTGCTAGATTTTGTTCTACCTCTGCTTGTTTCTGTTTGGCTTGCATAATATCGAGTTGCGTTGTCAGAGTTCCCAATATATCAGTTTTGAAAATTTCTAATAAGTTTCCAATTTCTGTGCAAGTTACTCCTTCTCCAGAGATCTTGTTGTCCCTTGTAAACCTGTCATGTTCCACTAGTTTTAGCCTTGTGCTTTCTTGTGAGCTCCTGATACATAAATCAATGATGTTAGCAAAATCTTCTTGATAGATATCTCCTTTTCCCATAATATTCAATGTTTCAATCCATTGTTCCTTCATACCTTTAATTAATGTTGTTTTTAATACATTATCAGGTAAGAGTAATGATGCGTAAGGAGATCTTTGAAGATTATACTGAAAGCTTTCGACATATTCTTCTAGTGTTTCATTAGGTCTAGCTACCATCTGAAATATTTCATCTTTTAACTCTTTGGATCTACAATGATCCTGATATTTCTTCAGGAAAGCACCTTTCATCTGTTCCCAGTCATTTATAACACCTCCACCCAACCCCATAAACCATCTTAAAGTAGCTCCTTTTAATGTAGAGGGAAATAGTTTCAGCTTTTGGGGGTCAGTGGTATAGTCATATCCTCTGAACAGCACATCGAATTCAAACAAAAATGCATCTGGGTCTTGAGATGTTAGGCCATGAAATGTAGGGATATGCTGGAGAGGAATTGCCTTCATAGGTGTATTGACTGCAGTATCTACAATGGGATATTGCAGTGTGGAGGTTTGGGTGTTTGACTGGTTCTGAGCCATTTGGTCAAATATATGCCAATAAACTTCTAGGATTTCTAGGAGGGTATTCCTAGGTTGGTTAGATGGAGCAGGGATGGCCTTAATAGGAATGGCCTTAACAACACTTCCTTTGTCTGGGATGATGATAGTTCCTAATGTCTGAGGGGATTTTGGCTCTTGAGGTTCTTCAACTTTGTTCTGGATGATTTTTTCAGCACTTCCCTTATCTGGGCTACTTAATGGCCGAATTATTCCAAGAGGAGATCTTCGTTCTTTAGTTTCCCCTGTTTCTCCTCTCCCTTCGCAGAGGTTACTAACGTTCCCTTCTTGCAATGATTTTGGGCTAGAATTCTCAATTTCTTGAAAATCTTGCTCCTCAGTCTGGCAGTGCACCTTAGCAAAGGCTACAGATGGTGATCCTGTGGCCTGAAGGGAACTAGTAGGTTGTCTAGAAGGAACTTTTCTAGGTCCTATTGAAGGCTGAGATTCTGCTTTTATAAGGATTTTGTCTATAAAGGTCAATCGGCCAAGGGTCACCGGCCCCTTAGCTTTATCAGGCTTGGGTAATGGTTTAGGATTATTTTCGGGCTTTTTTTTCTTAGTCATGCACACAAATCAAATGTTGATTTTTACCCAAAACAACAACAAATATGCAGGAAAGCGGGCAGGGGAGCAGGGCTATTACATGCTCCATACGGAGGTTCTTACCTTCCATTTTTAAAACCCAATTCTCTCCTAGCAGGTACTTACACTACTCTAAAAAGAAACAAATGGCTACACTCTTCCCTGGGAACAGCGCCAAACTGTCGCGCAGTAAAAGGGGTCTTTTTCACCTCTATTTACCCTACATTAATTATCAATCTAGGTATGATTTGTTATCTCAAAGAGTGTACTCAGTTTGAGGTGGTCATTTGTCAAAGTAATGCCAGTAGTATAGTACTTTTGCAAAAGTAACTAAATGCTAAAAAACAACCTCTAAATGTAATGACAAAAACTGGAAATGCTTGTAACTAAATCATTCACTTAGTGAACTACAACACTTTATCAGTCAAGGGTGCAGTAATAATAACTCCTCCCTTTGTAAACTGATGTAATTGAGAAGCAATAAAGGAAAAGATCATCAATCTAGGAACTGGACAACAATAGTCAATGTTCACTACAGTTTCAGATCATTCTGTTCACACCAAAGTAATGCTAATTCAAATAATAGGGAAACGAATGGCAGCTAATCTATTTAACAAGATGGAACAACAAATCTTTAATCTACAGAAATAAATGAAGTAGTAATCATAACCTACAGGAATTAAGCAACAATCTTTACCTAAGAAATGAATTGAAAAGCAAACAGAAATGGAACAACAAACTAAAATGAAGTATGGAATATTGAATAGCAACCTAAATCAAATGTAAATGCACATCAACTAAATCGAATATTACACACAGCACATCTATATTGAAGGAAACAGTAATCTGAGTTTCGACATAACAATTATTAATCTCGGTTATGAAGAAACAACAATTGTAGTCATTGTGGGATAGCAATCCCAATGAACAACAATCACGCTTGGATGTAAATTGTAGATGAATAGACAGGAATACCGATTTATAAACACACAACACTATTAATCTGTAACCAACTAGCAATGACAATCTGGAAGGAACAACAATGTTATACAATAATATCAATTCGTAAAGTAACGACAATGCAATACAAATTCAGAGTGAACTGCATAACATTCCAGTTGCTAAGGACAACCTTACTATTCAAATATGAATGAAATATAACAAAGCCAATATATGAAATAATAAGGAACAACATATTACTGAACAAAGCAGATACAAGAAATCAAACCACACATGAATTGGAATCGAGAAATAATGGTACAGGAAGCAAGTGATCCACCAGGGCTGAGCCCTTAGCCTCCAGGGACGCACTGCTATGATTACTCCAGAATCAAAGATGGAACAACAATAGAGTTTATGTATTAAGCATCAAAACAGAGTTACAGTAATCCCTCTTTAAAAAGAGTCGATGATCAAAGTTTAAGTTACAATAGTGAATTTCATAAAAACAACAATAGTCCATCCCTTGGGCTAGCAACGCTATCCCTTCTTATAGCAGCCAAGCGGAAATATCAATGATACAGATAACCTTTGAGGTAGCGATCCCTCAGGATCAAAGGATCCTGAGGGATTCGCCATATTGTTATCTCTCAGTTATCTTCTCATTCTCTTGCGCCGATTTGGTATCTCCTCTTCCTTTTCCTGGCTTATACGCTCCAATTTGGATTGCCTCGTTTGGATGTGGTTCCCTGTCAAAGGGACAATAGTTAATTTTGTCTTGTCTTTTCCTTTGGAATGGTGATCTTCCATTTTCTTCTTTTTCTGCATGGGAAAAGGTAATTATTAGTCATTTTACGTTGCTCATAAATCTTCTAAACTTTATCATAATCTTTCACCACATGCTCATCTCATAATGCAAGGAAGTTATGAATTTAAGGAAAAGATGACAAAATAAGTGGTAATTACATACCTTCTCTAATGCACAACATGAATCTTTAACCAACCAAAACCCAAAATCTCACCATTCACATGGAGATATGCATCGAAGATGAACTTTGACCTGTTGACTTAGCCATTTCCACGTGTCGAACTATGTGAACTCCACATGGTCAGCAATGCCCCCTTTCACCTATTCACCATAAACTTTAACGAAAGTTTTCTCCCTCTTAGGAAGGCCAACCGCGAATCCGGAGATACCACCAGTATCACTGCATTGAGCTCTTCGACTTGGCATTGATTTCACGAGAAACTGGGATGTTAAAACTCAACACATTTCAAGGAAATTTTTTCTATGTAGGTCCATCTTGGACTTCAAACATATAGCAAACTTCAGCTTGGGTTAACAAGATCCATTCTAGATCAATAGTCTAAGTACTTCTATAGTATAAAACTTAGAATAACATCATTTGTATTAAAAGAGGTGTACACAAGCTCACATTACAATTGTAAAGACAATCTGTATATACTTAGCATGGATCCACATATGCCTCGTCATCGAACTTCAATATACACCAACATATGGCCTTCATATTGGACCATTTGAACAATTTTGCAATACACAGTTTGATTGGTTTCTTGACCAATCATATAATATTATAAACATCGACCTTTGACCTTTATTTATTATAGATGTTATATAGTATATGGAGGGTGTATTGAACCATGAATATCTCCCGAGTACACAAATACTTCATAATTGTTTATATCCCAAAAGTAGAGTAGTGTATAATGCCATTGACAAATATAACTCTCACTAGTGTGGGTCATTTCTTGTATTCTGGCATATGATATTTTCATGACATGCCATGCCTGAAAATATCTGTGCCATTTTCCAAAATATTTAAATTGATTAGTCATCCAACGGTGCTTGTGTTGTATGCGTTTCCACCATGCATTTGACTAAAGCATTAATTATGAGTCGACACCTTTCTTGTTTAAACTAGGAGAAATCCAACCAACATTGGTCCATCTCAAGCTACCTAACAATGAAAACCATGTGGAAATTTTCACCTTGGCGGTGCATATATATGACAACTAATGATTTGGTTACTAGAGCTTTACTAGGGTTATAAGATCTGATACTCATATTAGAAAGGGCAAGCTCTAGCTCAAATAACTCAATTAAAAATAAGGGAAGAAATTTGAATTTAACATCGCACCTCATCAACATGTCATGACCACAATGCAAGTAATTGTGAAAAAATAGGAATGATCATTGGCTATAAGAGGGAGTATAAAGGGAAAAACTCTCACTTTTGATACTAGTAAAGGCCTCAAAATGAATGTCCAATGTCTTTCTCACACCTGAGACTTTGCAAGTCCTCATGCAATCTTAGGTGAATAGCCAAAATTATGTATATGTGTATGTCTATATACACAGATATATCAATATTATGTTCATATATATGTCAACATATATATATATATATATATATATATATATATATATATATATATATATATATATATATATATATATATATATATATATATATATATATATATATATATATATATATATATATATATATATATAGATATATATGTATATATATGTATATATGTATATATATATATATATATCTACCAATATATATAAAAGTATGCCTATAATGGTATATATACACCAAAATAATACTAAATAAATATAATTTATTATGTATCAACATATTATGGTTGTATATATACCATTATATATACTCACATATTATGTTTATATTTATAGTAGAATACATACCAACACTCATGTAGTAGTAAGATATGTTAAATACATATTTTGTTGGTATACTAGTGGTGGTCGTCATTGGGTAAGCGCAATACATAGATAGATTAAGAGATTAATACTTTAAATAGTTTAGGGTTTTGTTGTTGTAAAACGACAACCCCCATTTTGTACTTAATCCATAAAAAATGGGGACCCTTTTAAGTTTTCATATCCTACTTATATATATAATTTGACCACTTTCCACCTTATACATATTTCATAGACAAATCACTTATAAAGTTTTCAAAAAAAAAATATTTAAGTTCTTATGTGCGCCATCAATAAACAATTCTTCTTGTCTCTCAAGACATGAATATCTTAGACCACACTCTCTTTTATTAGAATACTTTTGGCAAAACCCCTGGGTACGACAAAACCTTATCTTTTAATTAACAATCTTTGTTCCCATCCTGACTCTCGTTTCTCGAGCTGACCCTTCCACATTTACTTCTTGATCATCCCATGTGGAACACAAAATTTCTCGACATATTACTGATATTTTCTCAGAAAATTTTATGTCAATCGCGTCCTAGCCTATTCACTTGTCAAGTATTTTACCTTATGCAAATCCCCATGGCAGGATGCCAATTTTTTCTAACAAACCTCTTGAAAGTTTTTCTCTCTTAGACTCTATTAGTTCTCAGACCTAGGCCCTTTTTAAATGTTGAAACCTAACTTCCACTCAAGAAATACTTCATGGGATGACATGGCCATTATTTCTACATGGAATGCTTTACACATGCTCTTATTAGATTCTACCATCTGTCACATTACACCACGTCAATATTTGACAACTAGCCATATTCTTTGTACATACATGCTAAAATTCCCGACAAACAATTCTTTGTCTCATCGTGCCCTTCTTATAACATATTACCTAAACCTGGCCTTACTCCCATGATGCGAATTAGGGTTAATCTTAAAAAATGATTAATCAAATGGTTAACTGTAATATTTTATTTAATAACAACGTCTCCATAAGTAAATATAGGTCATTTCAACTTAAATTAAGTTTATCCATCGTTCATGTCAGTATCATCCTACATACAACCACTTCTTTTTTATAGTTAATATCCTCCATTTCATCCTTAGTTTCAATAATTGTCTTGTTTCATAGTTCTAAATAATCCCCAAACTCCTAAGTTCTGCCATAGCTCTAGTTTTCCTACTTGTTATAGTCAGTTCATTTTTCTATCTATGCAAGAATGTTGAACATGGGCAAGAAACCTAAAAAGAAGTAGTAGGTGGAGAAGTCATCACAACCAGTCCTTTAAGTGGTAGATGATAATAATTTGAATACATTTATGTTTTTAGACACATTAACTAGTAAGCCCACTGGTGATAGAGATAAGTACTCCTTGAATTCATTTGAGACACCATTGTCTCACAAGGGAAGGGATGTGTGTACCAAAAAGACCCTCAATGAGGAACCAACATGGCGACTCAATGTAGATGAAATTTAAATCCTATCATATGGGTCGTTAATATATCATAATGTATGGAATGGTTTCCATGACAAGGACCCCACACATAGAGAAATATAGAAGAGTACGTAAAAACCAAAATGAAATATTATATTCTTATAACTTAATTAATAAATTATGTTTCTTTTGTAAAACTTTTATTGGATTATTTAAATTTTATATATTTTTCTTTCATTCTTAATTCTTTTATTTTTAATATTATATGTTTTCATACAAAACTTTTATACTAATTTGAATTAGTATACAAAGTTTGTTACATATTTCAAATCCAATCATAATAGACAGTCCATTTTATTATTATTTTTGAACAATATAATAAATCTGATTTAAATAATTCATTTTTTTTAAATGACAATTAAAATGAAAAGTAATTAATGAAAAACAAATCATTCCATCACCGCATAAAACCTTACCATAAAAAATGTATTAATAAAGGACCTCCTAATTAAACCAAAATAATTTATATATTCTTTTAATATTTCCTCGAATAGATGCCTTCGTACTAAAGTCGAACCGAGAAACATACATGGATTATTTTATAAAGTGGCTCAGAATATTAATCTAAAAATCCAAAAATACTTTACCTTTCTTTAATTAGAATTGGTTTTCCCATTTATCTTATTTAATGGAAAACCATGTTTAATACATCTTTATGAGGAAACATAAAGTAATGCTAAACCAATTGATTGGAATGTAAAATGATCATGAAAAAGAATAGTTTGAAACTAATATATTAGACACAACATATTCTTTATTGATTAATATATAAGAAACTATCCGATATAAAATTAAAATTAAATCCAAATGAGGAATACATAAATTATTTGATACATGAAATATTTTCTCTTGTTTTTGTCCATATTATCATCAAGAAAACATCATTTATTTACACACCCAATGATCTTACCATTTTCACGAAAGTGACAATCTTCTTGGAGCATGTACTTCAATGATTAAAAGTTATATTTATTTTAGTAAAATAATATTTTTTTATTGCACATTTAATCTATCAAAATATTTTCATTTTGAAGTTTTGGAATCAACGAGGTTGGGCTTTGATTCATGAATCAATTTTGATCAAAATCACTATAACATCTAGCATAATAAATTAGTCTCTCCCAATCAAAAGAGTTAACAGCGAATTTGAACTAACAATTTCAAAGGAATGTTGCCAACTACTTTATATCCAATCAAAAGAGTTAACAGAGGATTTGAACTAACAATTTCAAAAGGAACATTTCCAACTAATCTATATCCAAATACTGGAAGAAATTTAAATATAAGAAAAAGTATTTTATACCCAAATGTGGGTAGATGCTTTAATCATAAAAAATTCGCTTCCAACAACCAAGTATAGAAAGTCCTTCCTTCTTGCATTCAGGAAAAACTCACGTTTTGGGATTATAAAAGTCAACAAGTCCAATTGGCAACTTATTGAAAAATCAAAATAGACAAAGAAATTTATGTAAACCAACAACTTCCAACTCAGAAATTCTAACAATATTCCCCAGATTGATAGTTGTTAAAAAAATATTGTAGCTAAACAATGGTACGATTAATATGTAAACTCATCCAGAGTACATATTTTCCTACCAAGATCATCCCGTGGATAGAAACATTTATATTTGAAATTAAATAGGGCAGCATTAATTCGGTACTACACTGGAATTACTTGGATGGACCCAGAGAATATTTTCTATCTGTTCGGCTACATCAACCTCACCAAAGTGATCTTTGGGATATAGTAACTCGGTGTAGGATCTGTCATCCAAGGCCTCTTTTTATAACCTTTATCAGAATTGTCAATGGTTTTCTTGGCTATAGCCTAATTAATCCTCTACATTCTTTTGTCAACGCTACCACGTTGTATCCTCGCCTGCAAGGGAACATCAAGTAAAAGGGAAAAAACAAAAAAAAATAGTTTTCTATTTCTGATATAAACTTCGATTTTAAAATTTTGGAGAGCATTGTTGTAAGGGAATTTAGTGGCATTATGAAGGTATCCTAGATAGCCTGAATGACTAGATTTGATCCCAAATCATATCCATGCCCCCCAAATCGAGAAAGGGCACTGGCAGTCGTATCTTTCAGATGGAAAAGGGATCTTGCGATGAGGACATCCATGATCAAGAAAAAAAACTTGAGAAATTATAAGAAATATATCTTCAAACTCAAAGGTTGATGTTTAGAGACTAGGTGAAAGGCCATTTAAATATGCCCATTTGGAAACAAGCAAGGAACTTGTTCAATTAATTTTCAGAGTAGTAAAATTATTTACAGTATTTCTTTCATGTGGTTAGGTACATCACACGCCTGTGGTGGCTTCCTTTATGCGTCCACTCTCTTGAACTTGGATGGAATTAGAATTTACTACCAACTTTCACATGATGGGGTTGGGGAGCAGATTTTCGGCCATTCAAAAGCTAAGGGTTTCATGTCATGTTAGGGGTTCTTGATCTCAAGCTACCACTTTAAGAAAACCCCAGTAGAGGGATGATTGAGAAAGATTACAAGCAATGATATCAATCTCGGGATATAGAGTGATTGAACTAGGGTCGACATCAGTTTTCTTGCAATTGGGGACAATGTCGATGCTAGTGGGTGAGAGGTGGAGTTCATCAATCCCACAACCAAAATGAAACAGGGAGCCATCGTCCTTATTCAATAACATGTAGTAGAAATTTTGCGTGCAATTTTTCAATTCGAAATCCGAGGTGTGAATGTATTTGAAATCCTTGGTGTGGAAGTAGCATTGAATGCAATTAAGTTCACATCTTAATTGGCTTGTGAGAGTCACAGTTCTCTAACGTGCTAGAAATCAGGAGGATTGTGGAATTGCTGGAAGATTGAAAGCATTAATAGAACATGCAACAAAGATGAATGGGCCTCATTGGCCACATCAACTAATTTTGGAAACCTGCAATCAAGATAAGTTCGGAGCTCTGTTTTTATGTGAGTATATTTAGGTATTTTATTTTATAATTTATGATATTATTGTAGTTTTTTTGACCTGCTATGTTTTTCTGTTCTCTGTTTCTATGTTTCCTATTGGGCATGGGGATATGCTCCTTATGCTGGCGTGGGCGAGTAGTTATGATGAATTTTTGTAATGGGGATTATATGAGGGCTTCTAAGTGTGGTATCTTCCTATAGATGTTCTTGTGTAGTAAAGAGAAACACACTGCCAAGGGAGATGTATGAAAAATATATAGAGTTTGAGTAAATAATGTTGTTATTTTTTTCTAAATAAAATAAAAAATAAAACTTCTTTCCATATATACTTATGGTATTAAATTTATAATTTTAATGGCTCATTATGTTTTTATAAGTACTTACATTTGTTTTTTTAGTTGAGTGTAAACTATACAGACAATTCAAGTCATAGAATTGTTAAAGTTTTTAAACAAACAATGAGTCAGAGAGTTAAAGTTTTTAAACAATTAAAATCTGGTTACATTTTAATATTTTATGGATTTTTTTTTTGCCAACTTGGGAGAAGATGTTGGAAATCCTATCTTATATACCATTTAAGGAATCTTTTTAAATATATATATATATATATATATATATATATATATATATATATATATATATATATATATATATATATATATATATATATATATATATATATATATATATATATATATATAAACTGTTATGATTAATGCCTTATGTTAAAATTTAAGTTTTCTTAAATGTTTATTATTATTATTATTTTACGTTAATTTTAAATTTCGATAAATATCTTATATTAATTTTTTTTTTAAATCTATTTAAATTAAATAATATTTTAATAAAATGATTTTAATTAATAATCACTTTTAAATATTAAATGATATAAAATGGGCACAATAAACACAAAGAATTGGGTCTTACATTTCCCTAAGATGCCCTTCCTATTGTTGGCGATTATGGGATTCATTCAATTGGTTCAACTGAGATTTGGTCATTTGGTTCTCCACCTGGATTTGCAACTTGGTCCCAACCTGGTGGTGGATATGTGGATAGGTAGGGATTTATGCATTGTCTGTCTGGTTTAATAATTAAAATTATGCCCAACCCAAAAGTGTATATGGTTTCCCTCATAAAACACCTCATGATTCACTTAGCATTTGGTTTCCTCATAAAGTGCTCCATGATGCACTTAGTCAAATCTGCCATATAATGCTTGAGGCTTAGCCTCCAGACTTGGTAGATCCATATAAGGTTTCCTGACTCACACCTTCTAAAGTTAACAGATTAATCTATTTCTTTCTGAATGCCAATGGGAATGTGGAGGGCATGGAGATATGTGGTGTTTCTGAGCAACAAATTAATATGTTTCTTCTGAATGGTAGTGGGAATGTGTAAAGCATGGAGACAAGAGTTTTTTTTTAGCTTCAAAGGCTTAGATGTTAGGAAAGGCTTCATAGATCATCTCTACATATCCCTCACAACTACTAAAGAAATTTGTGTGTTCAATGATTCCCATCAACCAAGAAAATGGGAGGATATGAATACAACCATAAACCATGCCATTGAATGCAATATTTTCTCCCTAGACTATGCATCCTCGGTGTAGCGTCTCAACTAAGTGTCCTAGGTGCATGGGAGGGCCATCTCGTTGTTTTATGAAGTGGCTCCTATTTTATCTGAGAGTCCATTTTCCAAGGCATTCCAACACCACAAGATATTGAAGGATGGAAAGGTAATCTATGTCTAATTTGTGAGGCTAGACATTGGCTAGACACTAGAAAACAAAGGGCTTAGCAGGAAAGCAACTATTCCAAAAAAAAAAACTCTCTCCTATCCATGAACATTCTGGAAAATCCGACAATCTAATTAAGTAACTCCATACACACACACACACACACACACACACACACACACACACACATATATATATAATGTTCAAATTCATTCATAAAACTATAAAATCCAATCAATCAAAGCTTGATGGTTTTAGTTGGTAGTTTCACAAAAGGTGTAAGACTAACAGGTATGTAAGCTTGATATGTAATAGTATTAGCAGTTGGCACTGCGTCTGAGGTTATTAAATGACAAAAGCTAATCACAAGGTCAATAATTGGACTGTTACAAATATGTAAAGACAATAAACAATTCATTAGAATAATACATAATACTTAATACCTAAGTTAAAAAAAGATATTTTCCCATTCATAAGATTTATATAATATGTCACTAACCCATTGTGTTGTACAATATACAATACCACTATAAATAAATCTGACTTCATAGTTAATTTAGATACTCATGATATTCTCTTCCTTCTTCTCTATTGAAAGTATTTTATTATTTTGGTCTTAAGCACTCAAAACTTCAGAGTCATCGATTTTTCTTTCTATGGGTTAACCTCATCTATTCATATTATGATGGGATTTTACAACGTTGTTCGGCTATTACGAGGCTATTCTTAGGATTCATTATAGTTGAAACTTCTTCTAAGTGCCTCTTTTCCAATGCATGTTATTATCATTCCAATACATGTTATTTTCATTCTATTTTCAAGATTTTGTGTTCTGAAGGTATTTTTAAGATTTTGTGTTGTGAAGACCTTTAGAGTACCAACCCATTAAGCATCTTAAGTTGGATGTGAACTAAATTTGATTCCATTCCATGTATTCTGTTGGTTTTAGTTTCTTTAGATTAAGTTGTAATTCAGGGAAAATAGAAGCTATTTCTCATACAGAGCAATTACTTGATCTCAATCTAGAGAATTCAACTCTCTAAAGACTCAGACTGTCATAAGCATTGAGATATCTCTCTCGAGAATCTAACTCTTTTGGGTTTTATAGATAACTCAAGGCTGAATAATCTGGATCTCAATAAATAGGTAGTGAGAACTATTCTATCTGTAGCCTACGTCTTGCTCTATTTGTAATTATTATATCCTAGTTATGTTCTTACCTTGACTTCTAGGTATTTCTCTGGATCTTGTTCAATAACTGTAATCAGGTAACCTACGCCTACCTATCTAGTCATGGAAAGGCCAAGCAATCGAAGGATCTCCCTCTACTACTCTGACAAAGGATATATCACTATCTTACATAGGTATTTTTCAGTAGAATATCATGAAAATAGTAGAGGAAGGATATCCAATAGAAATCCAATCTCCTTGCTAAAGCCTACTAAAGGAAACTATTCCCAACCTATTACAAGATTATTACATAAACAACACATAACCATTCCATAGCTAATTACCAGTTTAAGGAAAGAATAGATAAGTTTTCGATCCCTAGTTGGAAGGTAAGGAACACCCATCATTCCCATCGTGGAATAAAGGAAAGGATAGGCCAGGGTTTGACTTGTTTAAACACTAGAAAATAAATAGGCCAGGCCATTTATACAGTAGATATGGTTTCCTCTTTCTAAAATAAATGACTAAACCTCTACAGAGCTTTACCCTTGCCTATAAGAAGAACAGGACAATCAACAAAGAATACTAACCTTGCTTCTTAGCCATCTTTCTTTTGTTTTTGAAACTTTGGAAATTGGTGGTTGTAAAAGCGCTATAAATTCCTCATTCTCTACTACAAAAGCACTAGAAACCATGCTCTATCTCCTGTATATGAAATTCCAACTCATCAGAAAAGAAAACAAAAAAAAGGCACAGGAATGAATTTAAAAATAATTGAAGAAAATATTGACATAGATACAAACTCACTCTGAAAGAAATATTTGTTGATCAAGTTGGCCCTTCAACCACCAGTTAATATTCTCTTTAGCCACAAATTTCTCTTTCAGTTGACACAAATACACAAACACATAACACAAACATTTTTACACACACGACACAACACATTGCAAGCATACAAAAACACTACATAGTACATTCATGCATACAACACTACATTTATGGAGCACTCCATAAGACAAACAACTTTACATCAGAGTGCTTGAGAGAGAAAGAAAGAGCTAACACAGTCCATGCTTAACCTGTTGAATGAACAGAGAAACCTAATTTGTCAGGTTACTCAAAATTCCCTGTGGAATGAATTAAATAGACAAACAAATTAAAGGAGTAGAAAATTACCTCGATCGCCTGTTGCCTTTCCCTCTCATTTGAATTTCCTCCTCATGTGCAGAACCTCCTCAATCGCCGATTACTATCATTCTTCATTCATCAAGTGCGACTATATAATCACTCAAGAATTCGTGAAAGGGAAGGTCAGGTTTGGTTTTAAACATTTTTTTTACCATTGTGTTAAAATTCTCAAATGAATCTTTTAATCAACATTTCTTAAAATAATCTTTTAATTACCATTTAAAATGAGCTCTCATGTGCTTTCATGTTTTTAAATGATATTTTTGAAAATTGCCCTTTCATGTGTTTTCAAAAAAATAAAAATTCTTAAAAATGAAAAGAAATCATTATTGGCTTCTCTTACGTTAAATTTCTCACGCTATTATTACTATTTTCTCTTACTTGTTTCATTACTAATTACTCTTACTTGTTTCGTTACTAGTTACTAGTTTGTCTCATAGAAAATATTGCTCGCGCTCTTATTTTCCAATCCTAATATGTGAACGTGTTCACTTCAACATAATAGGTGGAAATCGATTACCAACTTCCCATAAAGTCAAACACCCTCTTCACTCAAAACAATCCATGATTTTATTATTATTGATAATGTTAGGTCACACATTCAAATCCCAAGTACGGAGTCTGGAGCTATGTGAACTGAACTTTTTTTCTGTTACACAAGTCTAAGGAATTATTTTCCAAATACTATGTCAGTTGTTTAAAGAGGATATATTATTATTATTATTATTTTTAATTTAATTCAAAATTCAAAATTTTAAAAATTTAAATTAATGTGTTAAGGGTGTTAGATTTCAAGCTTCTGTGGAAGTTTTTTGTAGAGTCATGATCCGGATTACCCACAGTTTCTAGTTCATTCTGCCGACGTTTCAAACCCCAAAGGGGGTCCATCATCAGGACAAATCAGATAGAAAATGAATGAAAGATTATTGAGAGAAGGGAGCCTTGTGACCTGGATATAAATAAACCAAGAACCCTAATTTTATAAGGGCCGACACATGATTTCTTATTTATTAATTAATTTCCCTTTTTTTTTTTTTTAAATGTTAAAGCATTCGCAGATATGTGAGATGGTGATATAGATACTAGTTTCTCTTAAATTCCATGTTTAGTTTTTGATTAAATATTTATGATATTTCATAAGCCTTGGCATTACTTTGGGTTACTATGGGTCCATATCACACTAACCAAATATCAGTTAGAAGATGATATATCTAATTCCAAATAAATGAATTTATACTTCCACTTTAGGAATGCACTCTAGAGGTCGTCGTGATGAAGGCTATCGGGTTATTAACCATTTCATTTCATTACAAAAAGGGACAATTGGCTCACGGGCCTTTCACATACGGTATGTGTTTTATATATAATTTAAAAATGTGTTTTTTCAAATAATTTCTAATTTTATATAATTGATTTTTTTTAATTGAATATTTAAAAATAAAAAAATAAAAAATGTTAATATTTAATATTTTTATTTAATGCAATGTTGTGTATTAATTTATTTATAATAAATATAAATTTTAAAGTATTCAATTAGATTCGTAATAAATATAAATTTATAACCTATTCAATTAGATATTTGATATATATAAATCTATAACATATTCAATTAAATAAATTTATAATAACATCTTAAATATAAATCTATAACATGAATTTAAAGGTAGGAAGCGGTCACCCCTCCTTCTAGAATGCTCTTGCTAGTAGGCCTTTTCAAGGGGAAGGAAAATTTGGTACAAAAGGAGGATACTCAGGTTACTCTCAAATGCCTATTTTGGGAGATAAGTGGAAAATGGGACTACGGGGTCAATCTATCCCTAAGGTCCCTCAAAACCCTAAATTTATCATTCCTACACGATGTCTAGAAGATAATAGGAAACACATAAGGTATCATGATTTTATATGTAAGTTTATAGGAATTTGGTCAACGGAGAAGAAATTAGAATATTGGATATAACAAAATTGGTAACCTAAGGGAGAGGTGAATTTGACACTGTGACCGAAAGGTTTCTTCACAGTAATATTTTCTAACCTTGAAGATAAAGCAAGGATATTTGAAGGGGGACCATACTTCCTTAACAATGTGGGTCTCTACATTAGGCAATGCGAAGATTGTTTCAACTTGGATAAGAAGGAGCTTATAGAACCACCAATATGGGTAAGATTGTACCCTTTACCAGTAGATTTCTAGATACCATAAATTCTAGAAGGTATAGGGAAAGAACTAGGATGTTTTTTCAAGGTCTCAAAGGCCGCAACAAAAGGGAAAAACATGTCATATGCTACCTTATGTGTGTATATGAATATATCATGACCATTACCAAATCCTATAGAGTTGGACTATCAAGGAGAGATCTAGAAACAACCTCTAGATTATAAGCACTTTCCATTTAGATGTAGGCTCTATCATAAGCATGGCCACTTGATAAGAGAATGTCCATTGAGAAGGAAGGAGTAAGGTTTTGGAGGTCAAATAGCGAATGATGGTTTAACCAAGGTCACTACACGTAGGTGTAATCGCAGGAACCATATCTCCTATAACATAAAGGGGCTAGAGGAGAATAATTCCTTTTCTGCACTAGAGGCTATGGAAGAAGACTCTTAGAACATAAAATCCATCCATATGGATATTATTCCCACAAAACAAAATCTGGACAAAAGTATGTTAAAATGTAAGTTGGAAGAGGAGGAAGATATACAAGGTAGTTTTGAATTTTATGCACTACTAGGTTTTGAGGAAGTAGCTCCTTTGGTGAAGCAAAATTCATCAGACCTCTCAAATGAAGAGAGGGTATTAGTCACACTGGTGAATGATTGGGTGCAATAATATCTTGGGGACTTGTCCAAAGTGGAAAGAGATATCTACGCAAATACTTATCTCAGGTGGAAAACAAAGTGAAGAAAATCAATAGTGGACCCAATAAATAAATCATTCCAAGATTTTAAGGACAAGGGGATAGAAATTATACATAAATACCCTACTAAATAACCTAAGAAGAAGACAAATAAACTGAAGAATAAAGTGAGACAAAACACTGGAGTGAACTAGGGTAATACAGATCAAGCAATAGTTATGACAAAGAAGTCACTGCCTTTTCCCAACTCATCATCATGAGAATTATTTCATGGAAGTGAAGTGGGCTCAATAATAAAGGAAAAAAATAATATCTTAGGGAAATAATCAAAAAGGAAAACCCAATAGTTGTTATATTACAAGAAAAAAATTAATATGGGAGAAAATGAATCAAATAGAAGGCACTTGTCAGAAAGGATGTGAGTCCATCTCTCTCGATGTTAGGGGTAGTGCATGAGGCTTAGTTGTTTGGTGGAAGCCACATGAAGTGGTCTTCCAAGGCTAGATGGCTTCTGATCAAATTCTTACACATAGATTTAGGTATGTTGTAACAAAAGGTTTCATTTTGTTATCTACAATTTACAACCCTCCAAGTCCGAGGGACACAAAGGTTTTGTTGGAGTAACTGTAGAAGATGAAACAAATGATAGGAAATTCCTCTTGCTTTTTTGGAGGAGAATTTAATATCATAAGATTGTTAGAGATGAGAAAAGGAGCCATTCGTAGGTTAGACCAAGCATTAGCTAATTTTGACTAGATCATAGATAACTTGCACCTTGTAGACACTCCAACCAAAAATGGGATGTTTACCTGGAATAATCATTTACCAAAAAGATAACCTATAGTATTAGAGGAATTTTTACAAAAGGATATATTTATCGAAGCTTCAATTTTTTCATGCATAGGGTTAGATCACTAACTCATTCAATTAAAAATTGATCTAAAAGAAGCCCTGCTAAATCACCCTTTCTATTTTGAAATCTTTTGGCTTCAGTCCACTGGTTTTGTAGATTTGTTAGACAAATGGTTGAAGGAGTTGAATATGAGAGGTACCAGCAAAAGGCACAAATTCCACCTCAAATTAAAATCATTGACGCAAAGGATTAAATTTTGGAATAAGAACATCTTTGTGAATATCTTTGAAGACAAGAGAACATTGGAAATTAAAATGTTGAGCATCCAAAAGAGAATCATTCTACAAGGCAAAACCTCAGAGTTGATAGAAAATGAGGTAGAGGCCCTTAAAAATCTAGAGCATAGAAGGCAACAAGAAGCTACCCTTTGGAAGAAAAAGTCTAGGATACAATGGCTTAAGGAGGGAGATCGTAACTCAAAGTTCTTATGTTATGAAACTAGCTCACAAAAAGATAGAAAAGAGAGATAAACACCTTAGAATTTAGTGTCTTCAAGGGGGAAAACTCCTTTACATTACACAAATGAATAATTATTGGATGATACAAATGAAAAGACCTCATTTCTATATATAGGAGTCTAAGGGGTCAGAATACAATCAGAGCCGACATAAAAATAATAGTGTAACTGCACAATAATAACAATAGTGGGCTTCTATGGGGCATAATAATAAAAATATCGGGACTACATGGGAACAACAATATAATAAGGGGGTTGCACTAATAACAATAAGGGGTTACACTACTAGTATAGGGACCTAACATGCCCCTCTCCTTCAACAAGTGTTGTCCTGAATTCTTGAGTAGTTCTAGATGCTTTTGTATAAAATTCTTGTCCTCCCATTTGGAATCTTCAGTGGGTAAGTTCTTCTACTTGATGAGATACTCTGAAATTGGTCAATTTCTTAGTTGTTAGGTTCTTGTTTCTGTGACTGCTCAAGGTTCCAATATGAATTTTCCTTCCTCGTCAAGTTATGGCAATATTGTTTGAACTGGGATCTTCTGCAACTTTTGAATGAGTTCCCACCCTACTTCGGATTTCTTCCATTCATCATTTGCTTGGTTTATTGAATTTCATTGGATAATTATACCAACCTCTAGCATTTCTGCAACCAGATTTTCAATTTCACCCTTTTAGGCTTATGGATATCTGTAAGGCCTAATGTTTGGAGGAACACTTCCTAGAATCAAATGAATAGCATTATCATGATAAAAAATAGGTGGGAGGCCTTTGGGAGTCTCAAATACCTTGGAATTATTTTCCAAGACTTTTTGAAGATCTGGAGAAGTAGATGATTTCGATGTGGGAACTCTTAGAGAACATAATTATGCAATTACACCTCGTTGTTCATTCTTTAGAAGCTTTGTCATTCCATTAGAGCTATTTATGTTTCCTGGTTTTCCTATGATACCCCTTAATTCAACTTCCTTTCCTCCTGAATAAAATTTCATGAAAATTTCTTGAAAATTAAAAGCTATTGTACCCAAGGGTTGTAGCCATTAGACTCCTAGTACAACATCAACACCACCCATTGGAATGGAGAGTATTGGGTTATTCAATACATATTCGCCCATGGATAGCTTGATATTATGGCACTTTCCGGAGCAATTTATGGTTCCCCCACTTGCAACCATCACTTGACACTCTATAGTTGTATATAGGAAGCAATTCAATTCCTTGGCTATTTTACAATGAATAAAATTATGGGTACTACCTGAGTCAATCAACACTATTACCTTTTTCTTCTTGATATGTCCTTCTATCTTGATAGCTTGAGGAGCTATGATTCCAGCCAATGCATTAAAAGATATGGTCGGATTCTTTTCTTCGTTCTCCAGGTTTTTCCTTGGTGTATATCTTCTTCTTTTGACGTTTCTTGTTCCTTTTCTTGCTCCTCTTCCCCATCTATGTAAATTAATTTATGCTTAGCACACTTATGACCTTTAGTGTATTTTCTATCACAATTGTAACATAGCCCTTTTGCTTTTTTTTCTTCCAATTGTTTTGGTGTCAACCTTGTAGGTGGTGAAATGCTAGTAGCAACAACAGTTTCATATTTATAGTTATGGGTGGTAGGCTTCCTTTTTGCCATAACTTTTCTTGCCAACCTGTATGTCATATCCAATCAATCACATTACCAAAGGCGAACCTCAGGTTGAATGTTATCATTTAAAGTCCCTATGAAGACTTCAATCCTTCGCTTCTCTGGAATATCATTTACCATTATATTCAATTTTTGGAAGTGATCAATGTGCTCTACCATTGGACCCATTTGTTTGAGATTTATCAATTGGATAAAGAAGGAGTTTCTCTTTGTATCCTCATAATGTGCTATCATTTCCTCCATGAAAATTGACCACATGACAACTGGTGTACGAGAAAAAATCCCTTCATACCGTAAAAATTGATTTAGTTCTAAATATAAAGATGTAATACATACATTTTGTAACAGTTGCACCTCATGTAGATCAAAATATTTCTCCATATGTAGTATCCATGTTATGGGATCCTTGCCATCAAACTTCCTCATATCTATCTTTGGAATATGCTGGGTCTTCAATCGAACATTAGATTCTATGAAATCATGATTAACATTACTTTTGTTCTCATCATGAGTTTCTTCTACTACCTTTTCACCATTAGGAGGCTTTTCTTGTAGTAGATTTGTCCCACCTTTCTTCAAACCTTCCATGTATTTCTTCAAATATTCCATGCCTTTCTTCCAATATGGTTTCATACAATCAATATCAGCTTCCATGGCATAGATAAAACTATTTATCTTAGTTTTGATTGCATTATCAAAATCATCCATCCATTTTTTCTTACTAGGTGTTTCTATTTTCTTCATTTGAGTCATTCTTTTTCTTGATTTTAGCAGCTCGATCTTGAATATGTTGTATCTCTGAAATTTTGGATCTCTAAGGTTTGAAATTGTGACCTATAGTATCCCTATGTGCCCTCTTTCCAATTCCACCCATCTGATGAAATTGGATTCTCGAAGAAAGAGTTATGCCTAATCTCTAAAGATGACTTTCTTATATACGTTTTTAGTAGAGATAACTTGTGCGAAGTGCCATGTGTTACTGTTTCGACCCTAGGACGTAAAATGGATACAAAGAAAACTAAAGTGCATCATATTTCCATAAATCCTTATGAAATTTCAATCGGATACTCAGAGAAAAAGTTATGATGACTTTTCCAAGGTAACCTTTTTAGGATGTAATTCGGGAGCCTACAGAAACCCTAAATGTCTTGGACTGTATCTCCTCAAATATAGAGAAACAAGATCTGAAATTAAGGTCTGAGCTTCATCAAGTTTTCAACTAAAATTGATTTTAATTTCAGCATCTGAAACTTTGTAGAAAAATAATTATAGCGAAAAGGCCACGACGACCTGTTTGAGATGGAATTATGGAGCTTGCAAAAATTCTAACTTCCTCAGATCATATCTTTGAAAAGATAGTGAGACAAGATATGAAATTCGGACCCAAGGTTCAGCATGATGTCATCTCAAATGGGTTTTATTGTTAGCCTCTGAAACGTAGGAGAAAAACCGTTATAGTGAAAATTCCATGATGACCTATTTGGAGCAGCAAAACCCTAGAATCAAAGCTCCGATACCAAATGTTATTAAACCAATTCACAAAAAGATAGAAAAGGGAGATAAACGGCTTAGAATTCACCCTCTTTGAGGGGGAAACCTCCTTTACATTACACAAATGAACAATTCTTGGATGATAAAAATGAAAAGACCTGAGCCTTTCTATATAGAGGAGCCTAAGGGGTCATAATACAATCAGATCCGACATAACAATAATAATGTCACTTCACAATAATAACAATAGTGGGCTTCTATGGGGCACAATAATAAAAATATGGGGAGTACATGGGAACACCAATATAATAAGGTGGTTGCACTAATAACAATAATGGGTTACACTAGTAGTATAGGGACCTAACATCTTCCACAATGCTATGATGTAATGTTGATGCAGGAGCATCAAATGAGATAAATTACCTTTGACCTGACCAGTCAAAATTATTTACCAAAGAGGGTTGGACCTCTTAAATGTTCTTATTTATTATTTGCTTGTAAAATTTATTGGAGTTCCTAGATTAGGAGTGCAGTGATAGAGTTTTTTAGCTTAGGTGTGTGTTAGACCAATTAAATAGGGATTATTTTGTTTGAGAAATTCAAATTTATAGAGGAGCATTAAAAAAGGGAAAAACTCATTTTAGAAAGAAAAAAAGCTGAATGTAGATCAGGTCAGTAAGGGCCAAAAAAATTTCTATGTAGTGATTTTTCTTTTCATAATTGAATCAGTGGAGTTTCATGGTGTATCTGATATCAACTTATGTCAAGAAATTGTTTTCTTCAATTGATGAAAAATCAATTTGTTGTAGTTTAATGGTGGAATCATGTAGATTGATATCCAATAAATTGTGTATTATTTGGGAATTTTTCATACAAATGAGATTGATCTATTGATATGTGCATTTTTGTGAGTATTTTATTCTAATTACATGTTTCCCCAATATAGATCTAAAGAATTCTCGAATTTCTATGTTTTTTCTTGCTTGAAATTGCTCTGAGAAAACAAAAACCTTCAATCACAGAAGGGTCGCGCCGTGCATCGCGCCTGGAACAAAAGGTCATGCATGAATAGAAAGTTCGCAACGTGGGTCGTGCATGTAGAAGAAGGGTCGCACCTGAGACAAAAAGGTCACGCAAGCCTACAGAAGGGTCGCATTGATTCAATATTATTTGTTTTAGTCAACTTTTAGGAGTCCATTTCGAAATTTGATTGTTGTATTAAGTAGCCCCATGTGTCTACTTTCTGTTGAGTCATCAAACTCAATAAAATGCCCAGGGAAATACCTCCAAAAAAATCAAATTTTCCAACTTCACTCAGAAGCACTGTGTCTGGTTAAGAAGCTGTTGGAGACAAAAGTTTTGAAGAACAAAGTAATGACGGGTTAGCCTGCCATCATTTGGTATTAAAGCAATGTTTTTTAGTATTGTTCTTAGAAATTCAACAAATATGCCACCCAGGAGAGGAGGAGCTGGCATAGGTCGGGGAAGACCTGTAGCCAATGCAGTACTACTTGAAGAAATTAGACATCTTTGCACATGAATGGAGGTAATGGAAACTTCCCAGAGGAGAGTCCCTGATGAGGGAGATGCCAATGCTGAAGAAGAATCTTTTGAGGAAGAAGAAGGGGAAGAAAGTGAAACAACGAAAGTTCTGAAGATGTTGGAAAAAGAATGTAGAAATACCTCTGTATGAAGAAAATATTAATGTGGAAGGGTTGATGGATTGGATTTTTGCATTAGATAATTATTTTGACTATGAAAAGGTTGAAGATAAAAAGAAGGTGAAATTCAAAACTACCACATTGAAGGGCCATGCAGCCATCTGGTGGGATGAGCTACAAATATCTAGAGAAAGGAAGGGAAAACTCAAGATTAAGCAATGGGATAAAATGGTGAGCAAATTGAAAGGTAAATTTATGCCCAAGGATTACCAATTAAACCTTTTTAGATAGTTACAAAACTTAAGATAGAAAGGGATGACTATTGGAGAGTACATAAAGGAGTTTTATAAGCTAACAATTAGATCAGGACATGCTGAAGATGAAATGGAAAAAGTAGCCAGACATATCAATGGATTGAGATATGATACACAAGATGAAATTAGTCTGCTAAGTCTGAAGACAATTGAAGTTGCCTATCAAGCAGCTTTGAAGGGAGAGAAGAAATTGTTGAGAAAGCAAAGTCAGAAGAACAGAGGTAAAAATCTAGCAAGAGGAAGATGAGCTTCCAAACCATGATTCCAACACTCTCTAAATGAAATAGGAGGGACCAGTAATCAACCACCACAGAGAGGAGAATTTTGTAGAGGAGGATTTGGACCTAGAGGTGGAAGCCGAGGAAGGTGTTATCACTCTAATAATTTTTTTGAAGGAAAAGGAAAGAAAAACCAAAGGTAACCACAAACTACTTTTAGAGATCAGGACCTGACCTTCTAGATGCTCAAAGAGGGCTCTCTCTTTAAAATTTAACTTTTTTTAGTTAAGATTTTTTTAGGCTAGTTATGAGTGTTCAAGTGGATTTTGATTTGTATTTGAGATTTGTGGTGGGATCTGCTTAGATAGATGGATAGAATGATTTCTTTTAGACCATTGGGCCATGGAATCAAACAATAAGGAAGCAAAACTGGATTAACTCACTAAAGGGAATATTCCAAGGGCAAGATAGCAGCGCGCTTTTAAGATCTTTGAGACTGAGGGGTCAAAGGGTTTCACTCGGGGTGAGAGAGCAGTTAAGGTTTCTCAGACCTGAATAATGAATGAGGAATGAAGGGATAATCAAGATCAAAGGGAAATTAAGAATCCTTTAACCTGGATATTGAAGGAATCAATATAAACCAAAGGGAAATTAAGAATTCTTTAATTTAGATATCAACAGAAAACATTTAAATGTATAACTGTTAAGACAGAGTGTAATTAAACAAGTTCTGAATTATTATTCTAGTTATAACATTTAGATTGAGAAACACATTAAAGATTATGAATAACTTTGAGAAAAATAACAATAAAACATGAAAATACTTGTCTGAAATTCGCTCAACACATGAATCCTTGTAAATATCTTATCTTTATTTATCAATCCAGCTTGTCGGCTCAACAAATGATACAATAACCTTCTGGGTCTTCTAATAAAAAAGTCTATAGAAATTTCTAATAGAATCCACCCCTAATACTTCGAATTTTGAATTATTTATACAAATGGGTTACAAAATATCTAAAACTGTATTTAGAACTAATCTAGGAAAAAAGAAATATTTTCATGCAAGATAGAGACAGCTATTGAATCGTTTCATGTTGTCCCTTTTATTTTAGTTCTGTTGGCTTTGATCTTTTGCCCTTTAATCTGCTTTGTTGTTTGATATTTCACGCTGGATGCTTCATTTACTTTAGCCTTTCATCTGATACACTCTGACTTTGTTGATCCGTCAACATCCGTTTACCATGTTGTTTTACTTTTACTGTATATTAACCTTTTTACTGCGTATTTCTATAGTAAACCAGTTAATTTCTCCCATGTTTCAGCATCAGGTAATTGGATTTTTAGCATGTTTCTATATGTTTCATCTGCCTCTTTGTATTTGGAAAGAGTAGGCTTATTGATAAACAAGTGTTTTACCTCATGCTGGAGGTAAAACAAGTTTTCAAATGTTTGGTAGAGTACTTTGCTTGTTGGCAATGCCTTAATTGATGATGTATTTACCTGATCTTTTGCTACCTCTTTGATTTTCTTGTTATAATCCTCCCATGTCATCAACTTATCAATTATCACTAAGGGATTGGGTAATCCATTTTCTTTCAAAATTTGGAACTTAGCCATAAATCTGTCAATGGCTAGCTACATATTCTGACACTTATCCTCCAAGTTTTGCATCAAGTTCCTCTTGGAGAGGACCTTTTTGACCTCCAAAATTGTCTATGTTTTGTCCTCTATTTCCAATTCCTGCAGTTCATACTTATTTTTGGTGTTAAGGAATTGGATAATTCTAGTAGCCTCTTCTAGCATTTGTCCTAATTTTGCTTTTACTTTCTGGATGGCCTCTATAGCCAACGTTATCAAATCTATTTGCTCGAAAATCACCTGAATAGATGGCCAAATATCAGTCAATGATATTGGCCCATCGTTGTTCCTTAGCCTGCTCAAGGGGTTCTTTCAGTGTTAGGTCCTTTTCAAAGGCTTTCAATCTTTCACTCATCCTGGTAGCCTTTACTCTTCTTTGTGCATGATTTTGGCAAGATTGTAATTAGTTTCCAAGCTTGTCACTTTCTCTTTGAGCTTGTTCTCTCTGTGGTTTTTATGGACATTGCTTCCATAAATTTAACCAATTTTCCTATTTCTTCACCTGATGTACCTATTGCTGATGTAGATGTTGTAGAAACTGGTAGTGCTATGGACATTGGAGTTGTGGGAGTCAATGAGGTTGCCAATGTGGAAGGAACAACTGTGGTAACTACTGGGATGACATTTACCTAGGTAGTGCCAAGATCAGTTTGTTTTAATTGGATTATGTTGTCCAATTCCTTTTCTATCTCGCTCAATTGATCATTGAGTTTAAGGACTAAATCCATCAACTCTTCATGTTTAGTTTGGCTTTCCAAGACTTCCTGTGTTTGGGGGTGCTGCAGTTGAGGTATCTTTAACTGTTTCTTGAGGGCTACAATGTCATCATTCTTCTTTTTGATTAATTGTTCAGTAGCCTTGATGTCTTTGGGATCATGTCCCAATTCAATTACCAAGTCTTCCAAAGACTTGATTCTGGTGTCTTTGGCCTGTGAGGAGGCCTTTTCCAACTGATACTGGGCTGAAATGTTATTCAGTGAATTCTGCAACTAATGTGCAACCATGGCCTTTCCTGTAAGGGTGGAGTAAATCATTTCTCCAGCCTGCTTGTGAAATTCAATCTAGTAAATGGGATGAATATCCCTTGCCAATACTTCAAATTCTATCTTCTTGAAATATGTTGATGTTCTCGGTTATTGTACAGTTGGCTTTATGAAGGACATTTGCATCTTTCCTTCATTGATGTCAAAAGCTAACGTCAACCTACTTTGATTAGGCGATGTAAGCTTGAAATACTATGCATAGGATTCCGCCTTCAGTTTCTCATTTCTCATTTTAATCTCCTTGAACCTGTCCTTAATGTTCCTATCTCTATTAGCATGCTTATTGAATGAGGAGACTTCTCCATTGAGTTGCCTTTCTAAAATTTGTGATTTTAATGAAGATGGCTCATGTGTTTCTCCAGATGGAGTTGTGCCTTTTCTCATGTCTAGCTCAACATCAGTTATTTCTACTGAACCTTCTGTGTCTTCCTGTTATGAAACATGATTGAACCTAGGTCTTTTGCTCTGGCTAGCTTCATACTGTACATTGGAAGTGTCCATACCTGAGCTGGAGCCTTCCTCTCTGTTCCTTTTGGGATTATTTTCCTCATTCTGAGGAGTCTGCAAAACAGGAGGGGTACTCATGGTTATTTCTTTCTCTTGTACCTATAGGAATGAGCTTTCATCAAGCTGTTTCTCTAAATCAAGCAAGGTATTTTCAACATCTACCTTTGTACTATCCCTACCTATGAGAGTGTTTTCCAACCACTCATATTGGTTGGAATATCTCTCTATTTCTGGTATAGGGTGATGAATGTAAGGTCCCAATTTGACCTTTTGTCTTAGTTTGGTTATAAACCCTTGAGGGTCATACCTCCACATGAAACTCTTCTTAAACTTCATTTGTTTCAGAATTTGATCTGCTTCCTCTCCCAGCTCTCTAGTATTGCAAATAAAAGGGCCTAACTGGTTTTTGATCTTGAATTGAGTCCTTTTCTTGACTGAGACAAAGTTGATATCATCAAATTTCATTATCTGCCTATAATATTCCAGAGAAAATAACCTCATGGGGAGGTATTTGGGCAGTTTGTATGGGGCAAGATGGCAACCATAGATTCTTATTTCGGTGTGATTTTGGTAAAGGTACCAATCTCCCACCTTACATTGTTTGGACAACTGGAGCACACTTTTGATTTCTTGGCTTATTCTGGGTGGAGGGCTTCCTATCAGCATGGTCATGACTGGATGGACAAAAGAGTCAATGAAGTCTATGTAGGTGTATAATGATGAATACTTGTGGAATAGTGGTGTCCAAAATATAACAGACCTGGGCTAGCCTTTCGTATCCAGCTTTTGGATGGTGAAGAGAAATCTGTTTGACTGATAATACAAAAACATGTGGTAAAGTACAGATGAGTACTTGAATACTCTCTCATTGTGCATTCTGGTAAATTGTTCATACATCCTTTCAACTATGAATTGGGCATAATTGTACAAAGTAGCAGGAGGCTTTCCTGGGGTGAAAATGGACATGAAGGCCAGGATGAGCTCATCAATGAATTCATCTATGGTATAGTCTAGAATACATGTTATCATGGTTACAATTTTCTTTCCCCTTTCAGAGAAAATTGCAGAAACATATGGATGGGCATCTCTAGGAATGTGCTGCTCCTCTACAATGAATGTTTGGAATATTTGGGTCAGTCTAGATGGACTCAATTTGGTGTACAGGTCTAGCAAATCCCCAATGGAGAGTGGGGTCAGGTTTGGACCTAGTTAGACTTGCAACATTTCATTGATTGACTCAGCTGTAATAGTAAACAAGACTTTTTGGTTTGGGGACATTATAGCTCTCTCACTGGGAATGTAACAAGCATGGCACAAATGCACAATCTCAGGAAAGACATGTACTTGTGTAAACTGGTATTTGGGCAAATTGGACTCCCAAAGGCCAATGTCATTAGTATGGTTTAGATATATGTCCTTACTCCAACAATGAATTTTTAGCAGGAGTGTATAGGCACTTGTGTCTTTGATTTGTAAATTCCTGTCCACCAGGGGAAGGTGGTCAAGGTCCAAATGGGGGGTTGTCACTAGTCTGACATCCATGGTGACGGGGGTAGCCATAATTCAGTTCTTGTCGATTTGAATTTGACTTATACAGGTTTGTATCATAGGTTTTGAAGGTAATTTGGAAGCTTTTAGAATGGTTTAGGTATTTTAGTCATGCACCCACTTTAATTTTTAAATTAATCTCAATTAATTTTACTTAATTAAAGCACTTTAAAGACTAAACATTTTCAAATTGAAAGGGTGTTTGGTAATTTCTCTTCAAATACCTAGAATTTGGGTGAATTAACTTCAAATTTGTGTTCTTGGCAACTACAGAAGGTTGAAAGGGCTCTGGTATAGACTGAGCACTTGATTGGGGTCTCTACAACTTCTTTAGGGGTGAAATTGAGGTCAATTGGTGATTTCAGTGTTTGAAGGTGTCACAATGGCTTGCAGAGGTTTTGCAAAGAAATTGATCGAAAAATGCCGAATAGGGCTTCTTGGCCTTTTTATTGAACAACGATCATATTTTGGCAGGTGAATTACAAATGAATAGTGGGCAATTTTCCAGGTTGGGCAGGGAGGTGGTTTCCCAAGCCATCACATCGTTATGGAGGAGGCGGTATTTTGGCGAGGTCACCCGATCTACCTTAACACTTGACATATAGTAGATGGGGACTCCGACAATATTGTTTGATCGGGTGGGCAAAGATTGGATATCGGGTGAACCCGATATGGCTGTGAATTGTTGGATTCGGGTGCTAACGATCGGACAACAGTCGGGTGACAGATTAGCATGGATGAAATGGGCAAAGGTTTTGGGGGGGGGTTAATTAATGGTGGTTTGTGATTATTTTGGAGTTAAACATGGGATTAAATGATTGGACGGGGTTAATGGAGGGATTATCTTAACTTTACCAAGAATTGGTGAGTTAAGAGGGTTTTGTCGAGGGGCATGGGATAAAAATATAGTTTATAGTTAAACTAAGGGTTGAGGTATTATATACGAGATTTTTTAATATATGGGAAAAGGTATATCGTGAGTTATATTATTAAGTTAGAAATTAATATGAACTGAAATGAGCAGAGTGAAAATACTACCAAGCATAATGTAATATTTGTGCATTTTCTTCACATACACTTATACTTAGGATAAAAACTTTTTGTGGGTATTTTGAGTGAAATGAAACTGTGATTTTTACTTTTCATAGGAAAATGGTGTTTAACCTTAGGAAAAGGGGTCTTATTATGGTAATGAAGGGAAATGAATTTTATGAAGGGGATTCTAACACTTAATGTCCATAAGTCATTAAGCTGAGGGTCCGGTCCCACCAAAAGTCAGAGAAATTCTCTGAGCCTTAATGACTTGAAGGATTTTTAGTACTAGAACATACTTGTGATGGGGAAATTAGTAAGTATACGGATGAAATGAATGAGGGGAAGTCTATTAAATTACCTTGTAAACCTCTGTTTTTTCCTTCTTAATTGCTCATGCACATTGAAACATATGATTAAGCGTGATAAATGTGCTTTTGTCCAATCAACTTTATACTTCAGTAACCTTTCTTCTACTTACCCATTACTTACCCTAACATTTTTTCTTCACTTATTTGGGTGCATTTAGGCTAGTAGACCCTTATCATTCTTTTTTCTTTTCAAAAGTAAACTATCTAATTCTAACTTTATATCTTCCAAGGGCTCAGATTAAGTTGATGACCCCTTTTTATTTTCTCTACCTATCTAATGATCTGCCAAGATTAAGCTGTTTGGTCAGATTTTATTCTCTAACTATAAACATAAAATTCAAAGCATGAGATAGCCACGGAAGGGTCACATCGTGGGTTGCGCCTAGAATAGAAAGGTTGCACAGGAACAGAAAGGTCACGCTATGGGTTGCTTTTGGAGAAAAAGGGTCATGCATCAGAGATAAAGGTTGTGCCTGCAGTAGAAAGGTCACATTTGAGATAGAAAGGTTGCGCCAACCTACAGAATGGTCACGTCGATTCAGGATTGTTTTTTAATCAACTTTTAGGAGTCCATTTCAAACTTTTATTGCTGGGTTAAGTAGCCCCGTGTGTCTACTTTCTGTTGAGTCATCAAAATCAACAAAATGCCCAGGGAAAGACCTCCAAAAAAATTGAATTTTCCAACCTCACTCAAAAGCACTGTGTCTGGTTAAGAAGTTCTTGGAGACATAATTTTTTAAGAACATAGTATTGGCGGGTCGGCCTGACATCAAATGTCATCATAATAATATATTTTCTTCCCTCATTGGTAAGGATGGAGATAGCAAACTACAACACCAAGATATAGAAAATGAATTGTTGGATTATTTTATTGATCTCTTGATGTGGGACAATTCAGGAAGACAATAAGATATAAATACAGTAATTCAACACATACAAAGACAGATTAATAGTGAGAAAATTATTGCATTAATGAGACCAATATCTATGTTTAATGTTGAAATATGAGCATGCCTAAGAACAAGGTGCCTGGACTGGATGACTTCATGATAGATTTCTTCCAGGAATGTTGGGGGTTTTTAGGAAAGGAAATTCAAGAAGTAGCTGAGGAATAAAGATGGTCATGATCATTGCATCCAACACTGAACGATACGCTCCTAGAATTATCCCCTAAAACAGGTCACTTAGAAAGTCCTGAGGGTTTCAGAACAATTTCTCTATGCAATGTTCTTTATAAAATCATTTCTACAGTAATAGCTAATATATTAAAACTGCTCCTTCCATTATTAGTATCCTTGTCCCAAACTAGTTTTGTAGAAGGGCATCAAATTAAGGATGGCGTTATTATGGTGCAAGAAATTATTCATTATTTGAGGTAATAAAAGTGCCCATGTATGATTAGTAAAATGAACTTATCGAAGGTGTCTGATAGAATTAGATGGAAATTCTTATTTTAGGTTCTCTGAGCTTAATAATGGTTTCTCTAAACAATGGATAAAGCGAGTGGCATCTCTTATCTCATCTATATTTTTCTCTAATTTGATTAATGGATCACCCTCAGACTATTCAACCTTCTAGAGGGCTCAGGCAGGGTCAACCTCTATCATCATTCCTATTTATTTTATTTATGGAAGGACTTGGTAGAATGTTTCAAAAAGATGATGAATCAAGACACATCTATGTTCTCTGCCTATATGGGGCATATCTTCCTATCTCTCATCAAAAATTTGTTCACGACGTTATATTATTTGGTTTACCATCTTGGATAGAGGTGAAAATAATCGGTAGGATTTACAATTTTTTATGGAAGCTTCAGTAACTGTAGTGAACACTAACAAATTGAAGAAAAAAAATTCAATTGTCCACAGATGGTTCACCAGGTTAAGTCAAACCTTGGGTTTTAATAGAGGTCACCTTGCTTCAAAGTATCTAGGAATACGTCTTGTATTTTTCTACAATAGGGTCTCTACCTAGGAACAACTTATAGAAAGAACTCATCGTAAAGTGAATAATTGGACTTTCAAGGAACTCAACTTTCCAAGTCACCTAGTATTGATGAATGAAGTTTTAAAAGCATTACCAAATTACCAGTTATTGGTAATGCCCATTCCAAATAATGTGTGTTAGCGATTAATATTTCTTTGGACCAATTTTTTTATGGAAAAACTCATCTAAAATAGGTATGTGGGTATTGGTCAGGTGGAATAAACTAGTTGCACGAAAAAAGAATGGAGAACTAAGTCTTCAGACCCCCTCCTCATCGGTTAAGTTTATGCTATGAAATTGTGGTGGATATTGGTTTAGGGAGGTCCCAAAGTTTGGAAACAAATATGGTGTCATAAGCACTTGTCTCTACATTCACAATTCGACATATTACGATTCGATGGAAGAATTAAAGGTTTAGGGGTTTGGAATTGGGTTAAAGAAAGTGAGGATGTGGTGAAACAATTTTCATTCTGGGAGATTAGAAGAGGAAGGACGACATTATTCTTGGAGGATTCACGAAAGTATTATCCACTATTAGAGGAAAATGAGAAGCTAAAACCTATTAAAGTATTAATGAAAGCCTGATGAACCTTTAAAGTGGCAGAATTCTGGAAAATTTCTGAAAAGCTACATGGTTGGAGACAGTGGAAAATAGTAGGAGATATGGAACACTCTAGGTATTCTCTCCCATTGGAGGAATTCTATTAAATCCTTGATAGTAGAATGATACGAGTTTCTCCTAAACATGACATGATGTGGTGGGGGAGGCAACTCGTTGGATAGTTTACTTTAAAAGAAGCATACTTTGTATTAGCATATTCTCACTCACAACACCACACTACCTTTTGGAATAGAATTTGGAAAGATTGTGGTCAGCCCATAATTTCAAATTTTTTATCACTGGTATCCTAGGGGCATATGTTAACTGAGGACCATATCTGAAGGAAAGGCTTTGAGGGCCCATCGATGTGAATTTTATGTTCACAAGGTGAGGAATCAATAGATCATCTACTAATCACTTGTTCTTATACCAAGAAAATATGGGCGTTTGTTAAGAAAATCTTCAGGTGTGCTTTACCCAATTCACCAAACATAAAGTCATGGATATATGATTGGTTCTAGAAAAAATTATATGTACGTTGATAATGAAAGCCTAGCATTTAGCTCTAGGATTTTCTCCATGGAATTTATTGAAGGAGAGAAATTTAAGAATCTTTGAAGGAAAACATAGGTCGATGTCAAATTTACAGGATATTACACTTAAAAATATCATAGAAACGATGTTGGTGTTCTCTCCCGCTTCTGAAGAAGTGCATGTTGATGATGACAAGGCTATTATTCTAAATGGAATCAATATATTATATAAAATTGTCACTACATTTCCTTCCATGGCTCATAGTAGAGGAATCTTCATTGACAATTCCTTCTCCCCTCCCCCAAAAGGTTTCATTGAATTAAGTTTTGATGGTGCCTCAAAAGGAAACCTGGGAGATGTTGGTTTTGGAGGGATTTTCAAAGATGAGAATTTGGATCCCAAGCATTCCTATGCTTTTTCCTATGGGGTGGAAACAAAAAACCTTGTGGAATTTAGTGCATTGGAGAAAGATCTTCAAATAGTAGTAAGGAAGGGTTTAGGTTGATTCAGATACATAGTGACTCTCAGATAGTGATTTATTGTATAAGAAAGATCCTACTAGGTCATCCACTAGAGAAGCTAGTTCAAAGTTGGCACCTATGGAAGGTGGTGAGAAATATCAAATACTTGTTGATGAATTTTGATTATGTTATTCCTATGCACACATGACGAGAAGATAATAAGGTGGAATATTGTTTGTCTAACTGGGGAATCTTAGGTAGACACATTTCCTTAGACATGGTTTGGCTGGAATTGAAACATAGGGAAAGCCTATAGGAAGTAAAGCACCAGGCAAAATAGAATAAATACCTAGTTGAAGCTAGTTTCCACGATGGGGGTGATCTCACGACATCAGAGTATTAGTATCAAAAAGAGGAATGATGATCCCTCTTGATGGAAGGTTTCCTGTGGGAGTAATTATTTGCATGTGAATCGATTTCTTCGTGATAGAGGTGAAAAACCTCGGAGATAGATCTGGGCTATACACTTGGTTATGCATGGGTCACACATGGAATTTCCTGGTTTTTCATAATGCGAGCCACCAACTCAAGGCATTTTCGTATTACCTTCCAAGAGATTAGAGATTAGGGTTTTTTTGTCTCAATGGTTTCATTAACTCATTTTATTTTGTCTACTCAGGAAGGGATCATCCCTCCCATGGAATATTGGATGTGGGAAGGAATTTCTCTAATAGTAGGATAACGTTCATTAATGACCTCACTCTCAGGCAATGCCATGGGATGGCTGAGACATGGTGTATGTACTACACTTGGATTCCATCATGGATTTTCAGAGGGTGAGGTTCATTCCTGGTACTAGATACATCACGTTAATAGCTATTTATATAAGTTACATCAAGGTCTCAAGGTGGCAAAATGGAGGTAGTTATGTGGTTAACATATTATAGTTGTAGCAGTTCCCCTCTTGTTGGTGGTCCCCAATTGATTGTGTTACAGTAATGGGAGGTCAGTATACACTGTTAATTTCTCAAGTCATTATAGTAGGGTGGCATTTCGATTTTTTGAAGAGTTGGATAGTTCTACATCCCAATGTGTTTTGTCGTTGGGTCTTAAGTTCTACACTAGGTGATCATTTTTCTCACATAGGGTGTCAATGTTCTTTGTGTTATTATTACATTACTCAGGTTTGGGTCCCTCCTTTGAACTGGTTATTCTACTTCCCTCGACGACATCACAGAACTTCAGCCCAACTAGAATTTCCTTTAATTTCCCATTTTTGGTATGTGGATTCTGGTACTGAGTTACCTTCTCCAGTTGGTTCTAGAAACAAGTATAGTTCCACTTGTTCATTGTTAATTCAAACATCTCAAACCCTGATCATTTTGGTCCTTAAGAGCTATGGTTTCCTAGGAAATTGAAATGGATTGTTGTCTTGGTTGGTAAGAGGTGTCAAGTATTTAGTCATCACAATTAGTTAATTATCTGCACAATCATTTATAAGTGGATTACTTGTGTTATAATAGGGTTGTCACTCATTCTGGTCATCACTTGTAACTTGTTAGTTTCTATTATTCTAGGGTCTTACTATCTTGTTGCGAGTCATAACTTGGTCATTCAGTTAGCCTAGAGTGGTTGTGTTATGGTTTATTTGCAGGTCTTATGTGGAAATACCTCATCGACAATAATTCCCTAGCTATATAGGTGGTGCTCCGAGGGCATCCTCTTCCAAACATCACCAAAAATTTTATTGGGTATTTGTGGCAAATGTTTTTGGTTCAGCTCCCCTGGAGGATAGAAAGGAGATTCTACATCTAGAATCCAGGGAGTTTGGGGATCATAAATATCATTCTGATTCAGAAATTGGTGGTAGCAGCCTCAAATGGGTTCCTGATCTAGGGAAGTTTAGGAAGAGAAGACTACATTTCCTCCACTCTATAAAACTACATTTCCATATGGAAATGCTACTCAAGATGGTAATTTGTGACAAAAAATTTAAAACTATATTGATAAACTGCAACAAGAAATAGAGGAGAACAAGGCCATTCACACATAATACTAACCTTTCTTGTTAGGAATATTTTATTTACTATTCAAACTCTACAAACTAGTGGTTGTAAAAGAGCTAGAAACTCCTCATTTTCTACTACAAAAGCACTGGAAACACTAATCCAACTCATGTATATAAAATTCCAAGTCACTCATCAGAAAAGGAAACAAAAAAAGGGTTAGGAATGAATTTAAAAATAATTAAGGAAAAAATTTCCATGACTACCAACTCACTCTAATGCACTCTGAAAGAATTATTTATTGATCAAGTTGGTCATTCAACCAGTAGTGCATATTCTCCTCAGCCAAGAATTTCTCTCTCAATTAACACAAATCCACATACACACAAAATAAGCATTTACACACTACATAGGATACAACACACATTACAAGCATACCGCAACACTACGTAGGACATTGATGCATACAACACTATACAAAACATTTATGGAGTGCTCCATAATACATATAACTTTACATCAGAGTTCTTGAGAGAGAAAGGACACCCATGCTTAACTTGTAGATGGAATAGAGAAAAAAAATTGTCAGGTTACACAAATGTATCTATAAAATGAATTAAACACACACAACTTAAGGGAACATAAAAATACTCAATAGCCTATTTCCTTTCCCTGGTTAACTAGTTGAATAAATAGAGAACCCAATTTTTTTGTGGACTAAATTAAATAAATGGACAAACAAATTAAAGGGGACAAAAAATTACACTTTCCATGAATAATCCACTTGATTGTCTGCACTTTGTTTTTGAACTGCAAAAAATTTGGTTACCTCCTCTTCATTCTTGAATTTCCTCCTCTCAATCTCCATTCGTCACAATCACTGATTGCTCTCATTCTTCAATCATCAAGCTCACAAATATATAATGATTAGGGAATTCGTGAGCTTTATGCTTGCTTTTTTTAACCGTTGTGTCCAAATTTAGCTTTAACCAATCATTTATTTACTAGTCATTAAGCCAATTTTTTAATTAACATTCATTATACCATCTTCTAACTCAGTATTACTATTTTAAAATTTATGATATTTTTTAAAATTGAGATTTTTGAAACTTGTCAATAAATATTTCAATCTTGGTCCATAAGTTTCCATTTTTATGTCTACAAGGCTATAGGCTTTTTTACCTACATTTTTTAGTTATCTAGGTGTGCATAATAGTGATTGGGTGAGAGTTAACGTTAATGGTGCAAAGGGTTGTTGTGTTATTGAGTGGTATATATATATATATATATATATATATATATATATATATATATATATATATATATATATAAAACTTAAAACAATGATAATTGTAAAATTTAAATCTATTTAAAATTTATGTAATATTTTTAAATTAATATATGTATATATATATATACAAGATTTTTTTTTTTTGAAAATAGTTAGATTGAAAAAGTGAATAGACCCACCTATCATAGTCATTGACTTATGATCCCTAGGATTTTAATGTTTTATAAAAGTGACTTTGTTTAATTATTTCTAAGAGCTAAATTTGCTTTCTTCTCAACATGCTTTAACCTATGTATTGGTCCAAAGGGTCTAAAGAAATGTTGTAAGAGTGTATCAAGAGTATTGGTCCAAAGGGTGTAAAGAAATGTTGTAAGGGAGTATAAAGAGAAATATCTATAAATATGAAATTTAATATTTGCTCAATATTCAATTCCACACATTAATGCATCATGAGTAGTGTCACATTGCATTTGAATAAGGTTTATCCTTGAAAGTGCACATCTTCATATAATTAGTGATATTCATTCAAGAAAAAAATTCATGGAATTTTCATATTCATTATTTATAGGTAATTTGTTGGGAGGTTTTTACATTTGAATTTATTTTTACCAAGAAAAATATAAATGTATTCCACACATTTTTCAAAATGGAACTGTGTTTTTCGTGTATGTGTTTTTCAATTTTATGATTTTAATTATGTCTCTCTTATTTTATATTTAAAAGCACTAGCCCATAACCAACAATTAAGTAAAAATTATGAAAGACCTGTGTTAGATAACCTCAAGTCATAGAGTGGACATAACACTCTCTTCGATTCTCCAACATAACAATGTTTCCAAGTAATCTTTCAACTTCTCTACGGACTAAACTCAAGGATGAAAACTAGCATTTGTAACTTGTATTAAAAGATTTGTTATTTTTTTGGAGATTTATGCATGTATCGACAAGCACAATGGTGGTTTTATAATGTACTTTTGGTTGGAATGCTACCATAAAATGCCAATTTTTGACATTATATTCTCACTAAAATTTAAGATTTTTTTTTCCTTTTACAAATTGAATCTAATTATTTATGATACATATTCTATTTGTTTTACATTATAGAAAGGCCTATGCAAAAAAAAATATCATAGCCTATGTTATAACACAATATGCTTCTCAAGACAAGGCTCAAGTTATGCCTTTGAATCAATTATCTCATTTTCATTTTCATATAGTATCATTTGAAGTATATAGTTATGGCTTAAAATTGATCTCTATGGATAACATATAAATCCATCTCTTCACTTTATTAGTGATAATGATTTGTACTCAAAACCCTCATAAAACCTCCCCTAATGTATGTTAATGACATAATATTAACCTCAATAGTGAATTTTTATATGCATACTATGCCCATACCTTACTAGAGGAACAATAAAAACATGAACTGAAAATATGAAAGAAAAGTGCATAAATGAATTAATGAATGGAAGATAACAAAGTTCTACCATCACCCAGCCCAAAATTTTGGTGTTCTAAACACTCTGGCTATTAGAGCCCTTCGAATTTCTGACTCTAAGCATTTGGATGAAGAGAAGAAGCATTTAGTTTCGACTTTTAAGGGTGTAGGCTACAAAGAAAAATAAATTAAAATAGCTATAGAGAGAGCTGAAAGAAGGGTGTTATCTCAGGAGCCTAAGGCTCAAGACCAACCTCAGTGTGGTAGGGTATTTCTACCTTATATTCAAGGAGTGACAGATAAGATTGCTAAAATCCTGAGAAAGAAAAACATAATCACGCAATTCTCAACACCTGGAACTATTAGGCAAGGTATGAGGTCTGTCAAAGATAATATTGATAGACATCAACTTAAGGGAGTCTATAAAATAAATTGTTCATGTGGAAAAAGTTACATTGGTGAAACAGGTCGCTCCTTGCAGACAAGACTCAAGGAACATGGAGCTGATATTAGGAATGAAAGGTCTCGTACTTCGGCCCTGGCAGAGCATTCCTCAAAAACTAAGCACCATATCTATTTGGAAAATGCCTCAATTGTCGCAAGAGAAGAACAACATCATAGGCGAAAGATTAGAGAAGCTCTTGAGATTATCAAACATCCACATAATCTCAACAGGGACAATGGTGTTGAGATTAGTGGAAGTTGGCTTCCCTTAATTAGAGAAATTAAGATCACCAATACATCTCAGATATAGCGCTCAGTGGGTAGATATCTCCCTCTCCTATTCCAATAGTTAGTAGTATTACTATCATTGTTACTCTTAATAATAATTTTCAAAAATATTAAGTATGATAATAATAATAATTATTATTATTTAATTATAACATTTACAATAATAATTATGATAATAACTATTACTATTATCATTAATTATTATTATGAATTGTTATTATTAATTATTAATTAAGATCTATTAATAATTAATAATAAGTATTATTAAATAATAATTAGTATTTAGTATTTAGTAATTAATAATTAGTATTTAATTATAACATTTACAATAGTAATTACATAATAACTGTTACTATTATCATTAATTATTATTATGAATAGTTATTATTAATTATTATTAACTATTAACTATTATTAATTATTAATTCAAATCTATTAATAATTCATCTAACTAACTATGAATTAATATAGATTAAATAATTTTTAAGAATAATAAAAATTATCTAATCATTGATATTTAATCAATAATTACAATGATTATAATAATTTATTATAATAATAATTATGATTATTATTATTAAACAATTATTATTTATAAATAACTAAGATCTATTAATTAATTAAACTATTAATAAAAATTAAGCATTTAGTAGTAAAAATTTATAATAATGATTACTATTTTTAAATTATTAATATTAATTATTATGATTATTATTATTAATCAATATTAAGATTTAGTTATATTAATATTAAGGATTAGTATTTGATTAAGATTAAGGATTAAGTATTTATTTAATATTCCATTAATAATTGGATTTAATAATAATAATTTTTAATACTTTAAAAATTAATAAATTAACTCATTATTCAAAAATTATTAAAAATTACAATAAAAACTTAAAAAAGATAATAATAAATATTATTAATCAAGCCGACCTTCATCTCATCCTTAAATCAACTCACCTCATAACTATTTAAATCTCTTAGTTAAGCTCTTCTACTATCAACATTCAAGAAGTCCTGATGATGGATCCCTGTTGGGATTTGAAACGTTGACGAAAAATGGTTTTTACTGTGGGTTCTCCGGTAACTAAGTCAAAAGAATGATCAAGTATAGAGTGTATTAAGACAATAAATCAATTTAGAATGAGAATGATTTAGAACCCTCTGAGTAGAAGTGGATGTATTAGATGTCTTTCTAGGTTAACATGTAACATAATATTGCAATAAATGGAACCTGTTAAGCTTCTTTGGCTTTAGTTAATCATGGTTTCTCGTCTTCACAAGTTTTCTTCACTAATCATGCTATCAATTTTGAATTTTCACTATCTCATATCATAGATGTATTTATTAGGATGATACAATAAAATGTAGGTGGGAGTGGGATATTTCTCATCCTATCCAATCTTGGAACCTCTAGATACATAACAAAGAGGGAATTTTTACACTAAACCTACTTCCTTGTCCATATACAATTTATGAAACTAAGTGTTATAAAGTGAGATCTCTATCCAACTCTCTAGTTACCTTGAGTGCAAAAATAAATTAATATGATAAAGAGAAACAGTAACAACAAATTATGGTTTAAACTAAATATGTAAAATGAACAGAAGTACGAAAGTATCTTCCATCCATTTTTGAAATTTTCAAATAAATTCCCAAGGAGAAAGTTTGGCTATAAAATAATACCAAGGTGTTGTATATCATTGATATTTGTTCTTCAAAAAAATAGAATATTTTACTTTCAACAATGTTCAACATTATATGGCTATATGACATTATATTTATTGATGTTTTCCATATTGGTATCTATTCCTATGATTATTATCATTTTCATTTTTTACCATCATTATAATCATTATTTATCTATGTGGCAACATGCATGGTTAATTTTCCTATTCCTCACAACTTTTACTTTTAAAGGATGTATTTGCCTATGGATAACTATTCAATATCATATATTTAAATAATTATATTATGGAACAGATTATATAATAAACAACCCTTTCAAACCTTATTTCCATCAAAGATTTTATTGACATTGGGAATTTTATCTAATGTACCACCAAATTAATGCATTAACATAAAATTGGACTTATTGCAGGTGGTTGGAGGAATGATTATCATCCTCCCCACTCAGGTTTGATTCCCACAAGTGACATGTTGAGCTCATAGAGAGTTTATTTCTTTAATGGATTCCATCCCTGTTGTTGACTATCCTTGTGGCCTTAATAACCTAGGTTTTTCCTATGTATCATCTTTGAAATGAGGGAAATTATCCAAGGGTTTTCCCCAATATTTGTCAAATGGAAAAAAAATACAATATGCTAGGGAAACCTTATGTGCTAATAAGTTTGGCCTCTAAAAAAAAGTGGTCATACTAGTGTAAGTGTGACAAAAGGTCATAAATAGCTAAATGTATGCAAGGGCTAACCCTTTGTACTATTATATATTCAAACATACGCCAACCTTCATACACTACACATAATACAATGTTAAAATGATAACGTTTGCACTAGTTTCAAGCTAATTATTGGTTACTTGATTGATTAATAGATATTCCATATCCAATAATATTAAAACAAATTTAGATTACTTATGGTTGTCTTACATCATTAGAGTTTGTTAAACTAAGCATTGTGATGTCTAGAATACCATAAAATGGAAACATTAATAATGTGAGTAATAGAATTCAAAAACCAAAACATATCTCATAAGTTTTTCTTTCCTCTCATATTTATGAGAAATATATTTATATTCCATATGAGGGACATACATGTTTTGTTCCTCTAGGGACTAATTAGAATGAGCAACAAGGCTCAAATCCATTACAATAAACCTCAATATCTGGCTTGTAATAATTGAACGTAGGTGGGGAGGAAAAAAATTTATTTCTCCCAACCATCTAAGATACACCTAGATGAAAAAACATGCCTCTTAAGTTATGTGAATAAAATGCACAAGTTATGTTATTTTCCTATTATAAAAAACAAAAAAACAATTGAAACCATGCAAAGTTTATACATGTAGATCAAAGAGAATGTTCACCATCACCCTCAAAGTATGAAATGGTTACCTTGTAGCAAAACGTAAAATTCTATGGCCAAAAGGAATGGGAAATGACATTACTATGTTTGCTTTTGTTTTAAAGACAATAAAAAGCTTTTCGAGTAAAATTGGAATAATTTCCATGGTGGAGAATGTTCATGCTTCTAGTGTATCATAACTAATAATAATGCATCATTTTTTTTGTTTTAATAATCATGTTCCTTTATGGGGGAGGTAGGAGCAAGAGGGGAATTATTCAACCCCAATGAAAAAATTGTGGCATAATTTGCATCGGGTCTTATTCATGCGACAAACAACCAAGTGGAGTTTCTTTCTCTGTGGAAGGGTTTGGAAACTTCTTTGGAAATAAGTTTTAAAAATATTATAGTCTTCATTGATTCAATGATTATAATTTGTTAGGCAATCAAGGCTAGGATGGAGTTGAGATTTGATTTTTGTCTTATTCTCCAAAGGATTCTCTTACTTTCCTCTCAGTTTGAGCATATGGAAATTTGTTTGCATACATTTCAATTTAGTGGCAGACACTTTGGAAAATAAATGCTCCATGCTAGGCCAAGGAAGATTAGATTTGGATCAAGGAAATTTTAAAATCATATATATACCATAGTCATGACAAGAGTCCCAAGGAGTATTTTCTTTCATTCAAATTTTGATAGATATAGGAATTTGTGTTGAAGTGGGGATGGGACATCTTCCTCCTACTCTAAATGGTATATGGCTCTTGTTAAAAGCCTAAGTGGTAATGGGTTCTAGAGATTTATTATTTTTTAACGTTGGTCTTGAAAATTTTCCTTTAGGTGTTCCATGCACCTTATTATGTGTCTCGAAATATTTCCTCTCATGTACAAAATGAAGCATAAGAATTTAATTCTTATTTGGTGGGAGAAATTGGAATTCAATATGGCTATTGTAACACCCTTCGTACACATCTACCCAAGTAACCTATCAACCGAGGTAAACGTGCGATAAGAGGCTATTATGATTGGATTCAACCTCTTATGTGACCTTAAGGAAGTGGAATCGACGTAAAACATCAACCAACCTATCCACATCAGCAACATAACCCTCAGGAGACATGTCAGCGACACAAACATCTTGTCCTTGGGTCCCACTGATGGTCTGGACATCTTAAGCCTTCGTTTCTCTCATGTTATAGGAATGACAACGTCTAGAAATCCAAAGTTTCTCTCACAGCCTTGCCTACCAGCATGTAGAGACCCAACTTGCTAGTGTTATGCCAACATCCGCACGATTTGAGACACTTTTATAGGCCTAGAGCCCAGGTCACTGCCTAGAAAGGTATGATAACTTAGGAGAATTAAAACAATAGGGAAACAATGATGAAAAAGTAATAAGTTAAACAAGACCTTAAGAAGATCCCTACTATCCATGACAATGATCTCGTCAGACATATCATCAACGTGTAACCTACAGGTGTAAACAACATAATCAAGTGTAGGGATCTCATACTTATCTGAGAATCACTATGAACCATTGTTCCCTCATGCCATTTGCTGCATTACCATTTATTAGGCCATAGATACATTATCCATTCATTTACAAGCAAAAACATGTTGAGAGGCATACATAGTTGTTGTCATAAGACACACATATAACCATCATAATAACAACATAAATACTCATGAAAGTACAACCATATAGACCACATATAATCCATCAAAATGGGCATAGAATTACAAGGATAAATAACATTTCCTTAATGACGCAAAATCCAAACCTGAGATGTGACTTCCACATTCCACTTGACCATATAATGGTTGAGCCAAATCTCTCTTCAGCCATTCACACCTATGCCATATTCCAAGCATGAATTTGGGACTCATAGAACACACCAAACAAGCATGGATTCCACCGGAGTTCTCCACCTACACTGTGAGGAATTTGAGTGCCTCCTAGCCTCTTAGGCTTTACCAGAATCCACAGTCTGATCCAAGGATCAATAGGTCCTACAGTGAGACACACTCTCCAGGCTTTACCATACATCCCATCTTGGAACTACCAGGCCCAACAGAGAGAATTCCACCTCTTGGCTTTATCGTACATCTTGTAATTCACCGACAAGGATTCCTAGGCCCACCAAGGAACACAATCATAGATTTACCGTAACCCACAATCTAGCTCATGGGTTACTAGGCCAGTGGCTTTACTGTGATCCACAATCTAACTCAAGGACCACTTGGCCATGTGTTTTTCATTTCGAAGATCAACCCTACTCAACTTCAAATCCATCTAGCCATCCCATGTCAACCGAATACGTGAACCCATCTCATCAAAGCTATCAAGAAATGGCAAGGCTAGGCTAAAGAACACTCTCACACTTGGAAAATCCCATGTCATGATAGAAAAGAACCACATGCAATACCATGCATGCCTAATATAGCAAGGAAAATACACATCAAAGTTGATACCTGCAATGAAGCTTGTTGTAGCTACTTGATGCTACCTTTCCCTACTTGATATTTGCTTCCTCTTGCCTTTGTTTCCTTTCTTTCTCCAATTCCAAAGTGCTCCAAGAAACTCAAAGTCTCCATGAATGAGAGAGAGAGAGAGAGAGAATACAGAGAGAGACCCAAAACTAAACTGACAAAAGGTTACATGAACAAGACTTGCCCACTGATCTTCATAATCTTTTTTATGAATGAGACCTCTATATTCTTCATTTTCCATTATATTACTTCAATTTCCTCCTAACATGCAACCTGTGACCTTTCACCTCCTTTTCTCCTAAATTCCATTATTTTCATAAATAAAATGTCAATAAACGCCTCATGCCTTTCCAAAGCCTTAGCCATTACCTTTGCTAATTTCCTTAGCCATAAACAACCAAATGAACATCCCCACTAAGATGTCATGCCCAACATTCAACTTGGAATACGTGTGCCATCACTTTGTCCTTATATATATTTTTTACATGAGTTTTTAACTAGGGATGCTACAGAACCCTCCCCCTTGGGGGGACACTGTCCCCGGTGTTCAATGACACCTATAATCAACAAGAATACAGAAAAAAAAAAATATTTCCCATGGAGCTTTATAAAATATCTTATTGTAGTAATTATAATGAAAGAGATGCTCAAAAGAAAAACATCATGAAAGAACGATAATATAACAACCATACCGCATACTATAGCTTTATAACATGACTCATTACGATATTTGCAGTAACCACATATACACATATGCATATTTTCTAAACCAGTAGATAAAAGGATACAATGCTTGCATCAATCAACAAGGGAATCCATATTATCACACCTCCACCCTCAAAGTAATACCAGGATTCACCTCCTTCCTAAGAAGTCCAATATCCATTGTCATAGTCAAAGCTACATCCAATGTCCAGCACTACAATCCCACGCCACTTATCCTCTCGGTGAATAGTTACCGACTCATTTTTCCAGGGCGCACTACCAATGTGCATCTGATGCCATCTGGAAATTCTCATGACCAAAAAAATATATACATGACCTTCCCTTATCTGCTACATAGTCCCTCAGGAAATTCAGTCACCCCTTCCATGTAGCCACTCACCTTCCAAGTTCCCCGACATCCCCTATCACGGGCGATCCATCCCTTGGCAAGGCTTCCTCACATTGTAAGACCAAACAACCAAGTCATATACCAACCTAAAAACCATCATACTGATCATAGCATGCTCATGGAAATCAATGGACACTATTGGGTACCAGTGTCCCATAATGCCCCTGTTGCTAAAGTTATTTACCAACATAATGTTTCCTATTTGAATTCATTTTGCTGCTGCTAATTCTTGTAGTCAATTTTGACCACTCAATCGGGCATGTCCATGCATTCATGTTCCAAGCACATAACTTCCATTAGATTTAAAATAAATCGAAATAAATTCACATCATACCTCATTGGTAGCTTTTCAATATGGTACACTTGAAATTTTGTTTTCTTCCTGTCACAAACAGTCAAACTAACTGTTTGATCAAAACATCATGTATAAACATATCACATATGGTTAGCTGAAAACACAACCATCATATATCAACATCATAAATCACATGTAACCATCATAAACTAGAATCATAGATCACATATAATCATCATATACCATAATCATAGATCACATGCATAATGAAACTGAAATAATTTGTTGATACTTACCCTTCCATCAATCCTTAGCTTCTACCTTTGTCTTTATTCTGTACGCACTCTAGATCAGTTTGCACACCATAAAAATGCCTAGTGCCTTCGCTAAACCATGTGCACATACACATAGTGTGCATCACACACATACAACATCATGCAATACATGCACCTAGACCTGACATAAAACACATACATCTACACCCGGTTTACAACACAACATAAATATGTATATAGAGTGCAACAAAATGAATTAATATGTCACAATACCACGACTACACAATGCACATACATAGTGTCACATGCCCACAACACATCATGCATGAAATGCAGTCAATCCCACATGTACACCAGTACCACATGTATAAAGAACCACCTACACAACGTGTGCACAACATCACATGTACACGACACCACCTGAAAAACGTGTACACAATGCCACATGTTCATTGCACCACTGTACAATGTGTAGACAATACCACATGTACACAATACCACGCGCATGACATGTACACAACACCACATGTACACAGTGCCACATGCACGACATGTGCACAATAGGATCTGCACACATCTCCACTTGTACAACATGTACACAACACCACATGCACACAACACCACTTGTATAGTCATGCAAACAACACCATATGTACATACTGCCACATTTACAACATGCAAGTAACACCACATGTACATAGCACTGCATATCCAACATGTACATATCATCATCTATACACAACACTGCATATCCAACATGCGCATAACACCATATACAGTATTTGCACAACACTATCTGTACCATCTTGTACATAACATTGTATAAACAAGATGTACACACACTATATATCCACAACACCGCATGTGCACACATCATAGATGTAACATGTACAAAATATACAACACATGCACAATAGTAGTACCACACATCCAAAACCACATTGTCTCTACCAAGCAACCATACTTCCAACATCTCTCTGCCATCCATGCTTATCCTAACATGTTGTGGATCATACTGCTTTCATTTCACTGATGCATACCTCAATATAACCTATCCATAACATAAGCATAGGCATAATACAAGCATACAATATAAATTTATGTTCACATGATACTGACCTCATATATTTGTTATGACTACTTTTCCCACTTGATTCCTCATAGCTAGGAACCTCTTCTTGTCATTCTCCTACGTAAGAAATCATTCTTCCACAAGGATGATTCCCAATGACCCTGTCAAAAAGTGACATAGATAGATGGATACATACATACATACACATAAAAATTATCATAAAACAATCATGGTCTGTCAGACAATGATATACATACATATATACATGTATACATATAAACATCAACATAATCATGATCAAAACATAATTGCTAGATATTATAAGGTCTAGGTTAAGAGGACTCCCTTTGTTCATGCACAAAATTGAGAACCAAAATTACCAACTTAAACAAGGCATCTGAAAACTTAGATCCATTGACTTTACCTTCTTTGATTACTTGATTGTAGTTCCATTGTCTATTTACACCAATGAAGCCAACCAGTCCAACTTGTTGTCATATGATTACCTTCTGCTACACTTACTCATGCACCGAGCTTCATTTTTGTATTACATTACCTGTTGGGTACCACACAACTCTCCCCAAGCTCCATTAACTTTACTCTTTCCCAACCAGTTCCCAAGACTGAAAACCTAAAACTCAAGGCAAGAAACAAACAAGAAGAAAATCATGAAAACCAATGACAACGATACGACACCACAACCAAAGTGGCAAGGCCTTGCACCAGACATAAAAAAAACCACAAATCAATCTCAACAATGCATAAAATACTAAATAGCACAAGACTGGAAACAAACAACATGACTCAATCCCCATGGTTTCCAGGGATACGTCAACCTGAGCCTTCTTCAAGATTTTATGGCAATTTATTTTTCCATGCAATCCCTTGCATAATATTGCCATAACAAATAAATTTCAATGCATAAATAAACATAAAAATACATTTGTTACCACATCTTGGTGTGCCAAGCACATTGCTTGCAACTGAGCACATCCAAGCCATCTCTCAAGGTACTCCAATCCTTTGATAGTTCCACCTGTAACTAAAAGACTAGCTAATATACTTGTAAAGTACATGTTCATGAATCTAGCACATATCCACATAATGTCAAACAACATCAAGGTTAAGAAGACTTTCTTTATGCAAAGCACTCATTCATTCGGAATTAGGGTTTCCAAACATAGTGTTATAGGTAGAATCACCCTAGGGTCTTGGGTTGAGAACCCCAACAGAGCAGACGACATACAACATAAAGAGACACGCAAACAAGAAGTCTTAATACTTAAACTATTGAAGTAGAAAGAATAGGTATTACCCAAAGGTCCTACTTTTGAGGTCATTCCTGTAGGGTCCAGACCTTATGCTTCTTTCAATGCCTTAAGACCTGCAATGCATTCAAGAAGAGAATATACAACAATAGTAATAGAAATCATGTTCATGATATGACGGTTAGATCATATAGGCATGTAAGCAAATAAGCATTCATATAATATTTTATAAGAAAATCATAATATAAAATAATGCCTAAAGACCATAATTATCAGGAACAAGACAACACCCCTTTATTGATGTAAGCCAAAGAAAATACGGAAGAACTATAGCCTGAGTCATCTACTAGCTCCAAGCAAAACCGTCCTCTGCATTTGTCCTACCCAGGCCTCAGCAATCCTCCTCCATAAATATACACACAGATGTCATGAAGGGATGATGGACATCTCAAGAAGGAAACAAGGGTTTCCTATGACTTGGGAGTGCAGAAGGCACATGGATATCTTCAGACTTGATCAGGGATGTAATCAGCTATAACATCAATATCTAATATTTTCCCCTCCCATAGGCCTTCCCATGGAGGTTTATTTATGCTTCTCCGAATTAGTTTTCTCGGTTGGGAAGTAGTTGGGCCATGGGCTATAGTAGGTGGGTAAGAGGTCAAACCCATAAACCCTGCCCAAATTAAGGGAGATTATATATTTCTTAATGTTTTAACACATGTACATGGGTTGGGTATAGACTGACCCTCGTGTACACGCACTTTAGATAGGGAAAAATCATGTATGGGATTTAAAACATTGTTTTTTACAAAAATGGACCAAGTATGGTATGGAAGGGTTGCCCTAAGCCATATCATAGATCATCAAATCTACCAAGGGTGGTAAATGGTGCTATAACACATAGCCAAAGGAATCTTGTCCAATTCCTTTCTTTTACCCTTTTTTACTTTGTTGCAATTGAGGTTTAGTATGTGATGTCACATGACCCAACTATTAGTTATATAAACACATCAATTATTACTTTGTCCCTCTAACACCAAGAAGGTTACCCTACAACTTCTCACACATATCAACCACGTGTTCCAAATATCAATACAATCGTATCTATCAATTGAAATCAACGTTTACCAATACTAACAATCATGTCATAATCCATAGTCGACTCATAGTCCTTAGACATCGTGTTACAACTATCAACTACTACACTCAAGCACATATCAATTGTCTCAACACTTATGTGTTAGTACAATCATCTTAAAACAAGATCATTTGAACACATACTCATATTATGTAATTCATCAAACATTCAACCAGCTTGCAAGCATACCATGTTAAATAAATCATCTAGATGATGTAATAGACACAAAACACTCAAGCACCAAATAGATGACATAATCAATCATTCAAGCACAAAGTATACTACATAAGCAAAATCATACTTTAGTGTATCTTAGGGGAGGCAAGATTGTTTGCACAATCAATTTAGATTAGCACGATATAACTTCACAACATATCAACTCAACCAAAAATAAGATCATGATATCCATAATAGTCACTAGCTAACATGCCCAGATGATAAGCTCATAAAAATGTATCATTCATAAATAATAACCACATATGCACAGTCAGTCTAGAATAGTACAACACCACATTACAATTATGTTATCTCATACCTAAATATTGTAACCATAGACATCTGCATAGGCCAATCCAACTGAGTATGATACATATAACATCAAGATCTTAATGTAATAGCCCTAATCATCAAGTTACTATCATATAACAATAATAAGCTATATATCATGCTCATCAAAAACATCTAACATAAAACAACAATAGCAATGCACACAACGACAAGTTACCATCATTCTTGATTATCCGACACATGTTCATATAACTAAACTTAATCAATTAACATCTATCATGACTGTAACCACATCGTCAAAAGATATGTACATAAACCTAATGTATATAAACCTAATGCATATAACAATCCTTGACTTACATCCATGGATGTGTTAGGTCCCTATACTACTAGTGTAACCCCTATTATTATTAGTGCAACCCCCTTATTATATTTTTGTTCCCATGTAGTCTCCATATTGTTATTATTGTGCCCCATAGAAGCCCACTATTGTTATTGTTGTGCCCTTATATTATTATGTCGGCTCTGATTATATTATGACCCCTTAGACTCCAATATATAGAAAGGAGGTCTTGTCATTTGAATCATCCAAGAATTGTTCATTTTTTTAATGTAAAGGAGGTTTCCCCCTCAAAGAGGCTGAATCCTAAGGCGTTTATTTTTCTTTTCTATCTTTTTGTGAGCTAGTTTCATAATATTTGGTATTAGAGCTTTGGATTCTAGGGTTTCGTTGCTCCAAACAGGTCATTGTGGCATTTTCACTATAACATTTTTGCTACAAAGTTTTAGAAGTTAAAAAAGAACATTCGAGAAGAAATCAGTCTAAACCTCAGGTATGAATTTCAGAATTGTCTCGCTATATTTTCGGAGATATGATCTTAGGAATTTAGGGTTTTTGCAAGCTCCATAATTTCATCTCAAATAGGTCATTGTGAAATTTTCGCTGTAATTTTTTTCTATGAAGGGTTAGACTCTAAAATTAAATCCCATTTGAGCTAAAATCTTGGTGAAGCTTGGGTTTGAATTTCAGATCTTGTGCCACTATATTTTCAGAGATATAATCTGAGGAAGTTAGGGTTTCTGCAGAATTATGAATTACATTCTAAACAAGTGACCTTGGGAAAATCGTCATAACTTTCTCTCTAGGAATCAGATTGAAATAGTGTAAGAAGTTATAGAAATAGGATGGACTGTAGTTTTCTGTGTATATTTTTTAGATGCGAAGGTCGAAACAATGACACGTGACATGTCATACAAGTTTGCTCCACTAAAACATTATATAATCAGGTCATCTTAAGAGATTGGGAATAACGCTTCCTTGGAGAATCCAATTTTGATCATACTAGTGGCACTAGAAAGAGGACTCAAAGGACTACAGTAGGAACTAATTTCAAATCCTGGAGAGCCATAATTACAGAGATACAACAGATTCAATATCGAGCTCTTACAAAGTGAAAAAAGAGGAAGAAATGCAACATGATATATCAAAATTACGAGACCAAGTAAAACAAAACTCACTCTGAGAAAAAGTAAAAGAAGCTAAGATGGATGGTTTAAATAAAGACATGGAAGATAAAATAGATGGTTTAAGGAAAGACATGGAAGCTGAGATGAATGGTTTGGAAGCTAAGATGGTAGGAAAAATGGACGATTTGAAGACAGATTTGACAAAGTTGCTGCAAGAAATGTTTACGAATAGAGAAAAGGTAGTAAAGGAAACTCATGATGAGAACAAAATAAATGTTAATCATGATTTCATAGACTCTAAAGTTGGATTGAAGACCCACCATGTTCCAAATATCGATATGAGGAAGTTTGATGGCAAGGATCCCAAAACATGGATACTATAGATAAAACAATTTTTCGATCTCCATAATGTGCAAAACACACAAAAGGTATGTATTGCAGCTTTATATTTGGAACCCAATCAATTTGTATGGTATCGATGGATTTGCTCTCGTAAAAAAATTGTGACTTGGGAAATTTTTATGGAAGAATTGATAGCACATTATGAGGATGCAAAAAGTAGCACTTTTTTTAGCCGATTGATAAATCTCAAACAAAAGGGTTCAATGATGGAGCACATTGACGACTTCCAAAAATTGAACATAAGGGTACAAGATATTCTAAAGGAGCATAGGATTGATGTGTTCATAGGGACTTTAAAGGATAACATCCAACATGAGGTTCGCCTTTGGGAACTTGATTCATTGGAGAAGGCATTTAGGTTGGAAAGAAAAATGGAAAGCAAAATCATGGAAACAAGGAAGCCTACCACTCACAACTATGGAAGTGTTGTTGCCCCTAGCCTTCCACAACCTACATGTTTGACACCACAACAATTGGATGAATAAAGATAAAAAGGGATTTGTTACATTTGTGATAGAAAATACACTAAAGGTCATAAGTGTGCTGAGAAGAAATTAATTTACATAGATTGTGAAGAGGAGGAAGAAAAGGAACAAGAAACATCAAAAGAAGAGGATATACACCAGGAAAAAACCATAGAGAAAGAAGAAATGAATCAGACCATATCTTGTAATTCATTGGCTGGAATTACCACTCCTCAAACCATCAAGATAGAAGGACATATCAAGAAGAAAAAGGTAATAGTGTCGATTGATTCAGGCAGTACCGATAATTTTATTCATTGTAAGATAGCCAAGGAATTGAATTGCTTCCTATATCCAGCACTAGAGTGTCAAGTGATGGTTGCAAGTGGAGGAACCATAAATTTCTCTGTAAAGTGCCATAATATCAAGCTATCCATGGGAGAATATGTATTGAATAGTCCAATGCTTTCCATTCCAATGGGTGGTGCTGATGTTGTACTAGGAGTGCAATGGCTACAATCCTTGGGTACAATATCTTTTAATTTTCAAGAACTTTTCCTTCGGAAGGAAAGGGAAACTAGGAAATATAATTAGGTCTAATGGAATGAAAAAGCTTCTAAAGAAAGAACAAAGAAGCTTAATTGCACAATTATGTTCGCTAGAGGTTCCCACATCGAAATCATCTATTTCTCCAGATCCCCAAAAAGTCTTAGACAATCATTCCAAGGTATTTGAGACTCCCAAATGCCTCCCACCTATTCGCGATCATGATCATGCTATTCATTTGATTCCAGGATTTTTTCCTCCAAAAATCAGGCCTTACAGACATCCATATGCCCAAAGGAGTGAAATAGAATGTATGGCTGCAGAAATGCTAGAGTTTTCCTATAATTATCCAACCAAATTCGATAAACGAAGCAAGGGATGAATGTAAGAATGACGAAGTACGGTGGGAACTCATTCAAAAGTTGTAGAAGATCCCAGTTCAAATAATATTTCTAGAACTTGACAAGGAAGGAAAAATCATATTGAAACCTAAAGCGGTCATAGAACTGAGAAATCAACAGCTACGAAATTGATCAATTTCAAAGTATCTTATCAAGTGGAAGAACTTACCCGCTGAAGATTCCACATGGATGGATGATAAATTTATACAGAAGAATCCCAGTTGAGGACAACACTTTTTGAAGGAGAGGGGCATGTTAGGTCCATATACTACTAGTGTAACCCCTATTGTTATTAGTGCAACCCCCTTATTATATTATTGTGCCCATGTAGTCTCTATATTGTTATTATTGTACCCCATAGAAGCCCATTATTGTTATTTTGTGCCCTTATATTATTATTGTTATGTTGGCTCTGATTATATTATGACCCCTTAGACTCCTATATACAAAAATGAGGTCTTTCATTTGAATCATCCAAGAATTGTTCATTTTTGTAATGTAAAGGAGCTTGCCTCCTCGAAGAGGCTGAATTCTAAGGCATTTATATTTCTTTTATATCTTTTTGTGAGTTGGTTTCATAATAGGATGCCAAACATACAATACATGTATGACGATCTACTCTTACCCTGATGACCTAAATTGCATACCATGACTTCACATGACTTGTTTGGCCTACTATTCACGCATAACTATAACCAAGACCATACATGCATAACAACTGCATATAGACATATAACACTTGAGTACAAAACCATATACACATCATTCTATCTAGATTCTAGTCATCAATGCATGACCATATCAACTACACAAACCATGACTCATGCATGACAACAACCATTAATCTGTTGTACACATTGCCACATGAAACCATCAACATGCATAAGAAAGGTCTAAGCAACTACACATATGCATTAACACATGCAGTCGAGCATAAGCGATCAATTCTTGTAACCATCCTACAAGACTGATACATGTAATCAAACATACAAGAATGCAACCTAACATACAAGGATGTAATAAAGCAACATATAATCAACATGTAACTGACATGTAACAATATGTAACCAGTCATACACTCATATCAAATGCATTCCACAAAATCAACATCAAGTTCCTCATGACAACCTTATTATAACCATGATCAACATTATGCAATGCAACAAGCACATGGAATGCAAGTGTAAGAGATAGACGTGTAACTAACATGCATGCATGACCAATACACACTACACATCTAGTCTGAAGGGTGAACCATGCTCTAATACCGCTCTGTAACACCCTCCACCCACATTTACCCACTTTCATCGGCTTTCCTAGGGTAAACATGAGTTGAGGCCCACTATGATAAGACTCAACCTCCTAGGTAACCTTAAGGATTAGAAGCCTTAACTTTCTGGTCATGGGGTATGGGTTAAGCTTGTTATTTATTTTGCAAGTCAGATTCAATGGTCCTTTCCTGAAATGGCAGAACCTCATTGTCTTCCAAAGAGCCTCAATGTTGATTTGTTGTTTCTTAAATTTTTGGGTTTGGTCGAGACGTTGTGGGTTTGTAGGAAACAACATGATGACATGGATGAGAGATAATGCTAGTCTTCACAAAGATTATTAGAAGCTAAGATACTCTGACTTTTGAGTATTCCAAAAATTTCTTTGAATGAATTGCATGAGGAAGTTATTAAACTCAACACTCGGGTTACAACTCTAGAGAATTGTATGTTTGGAACTGCTCAACTTTCTCTTGGAGGTGTTGCTCCTAGTGTAGTTCCTAATAAGAAGAAGCCTCTTCACTGATAGATGAATGCTAATCCTAGTGTTGGACGTTATTGATGGGAGAAACTAAGGATGATTTTATTGGTTTTAGTTAAAACATTTTGTTGATATATGTAGTAATGTAAATACCTTCCTATACTTGGGATATTTTGTAGAATCTTAAAAATATATATTTAGAATAAGGAATAAATGAAACCTTAGAGATGGCATTAATTGTGTATGGTCTAGTGAATATTTACGTTGTCAGATAGAAGAAATATCTTGTAAGGGTTCTAGCCCATAATCTAGTATTATTAATGCAAAACCCTCATCTGTTTCTTAAAAAAAAGTCACATTCATTTATTTCACACAGGGCTTTGGATTGATAGTGAATGGTTGTTTTTTTAAAGAAATCCATACAAAAAGGTCTTTGATTCAAATCCCCTATGGGCATTTTCCCCACAAAAAAATAATGATGTTTCTTTATTTGAAAGAAAGCTCTAGCAATCGTAATAAATCGTTAGTATTACTACTATAATGACCAATGCAATGGTTACACATTGTACAAATGATTCAAATACACTCATAATGCAACTAGTAGATCACACAATTTCATGAAATGGACATTCAAATTATTCCATGGATGTTTATTTGGAAATTGATTAATATTTATTTCAATATGAATGAATTTATCAAAAATTTGATATTTATTAATAATGATGCATCACACAAATATTATTTATTTAAGATATACAAATATAAGTTTCACAAAATAAAAGAATATATGACCTAAAACTTTTAGCATTTCATGTTGGAAAATGAATTATTCACATAAAAAAACACTCATAAAATAATGAGTTGGACAAAAGATTGAAGTAGATATAATAATTTGGGAATTCTATCTTATGATGCATTTCTAAGGTTTTGCCTAACATTAGGTGTTTCTTAGATCGAGAACATGTGAATATTCAACCTTACGATTGATCTAGAATATAAATTACAACATCAAACATAGGAAAATATTTCAATTCATTTCAAACCCATTCCACTTGGAAATATAGGTGTAAAGATACTAAATATATACTAATAAGTTCTACCCATTGGGGCACAATTTTAGATGAAAAAATCATATATGAAATTACTTCAACTACTACAAATTTATAGTAATAACCTTGCATTATTATCTTCAATATGTTTTTCAGATATTTGAACAATTTTCGCTCTTAATATGTTAAATCAACATGAACAATAAGTGTAGGAAATTACCTATTTAAGAAGACAATGAAAGTAGAAAAAAAAAATATAAAATAATATAAGTAACTTTATATATATATATATATATATATATATATATATATATATATATATATATATATATATATATATATATATATATATATATATATATATATATATATATATATATATATATATATATATATATATATATATATATAATGGCATACGTGTACCTATTTCAACTTTATCATAAAGCTATTACAATATTTCAAGCTCTCTAAAACCGTAGCTACACCAGTGTTGTAGCTACTACAACACCCTCCAAACTTTTCCTACTTTCAAAATTTGTAGCCTCCTATTCGCATGTGAAATGTTGCCACAAGTTATTTAAGATGTTCCATGATTATTATTATAATTTTTCTAGGTGTTGAATTTCCTTTTCAAAGAAACTCGAAGTGTCATCTTTTGTTAGAGGTAGTCATGGCGCACCTTTAAGAGGAAGTTCTCGTGTAATATCTTGCATTAGTTCATATCATATATCATAATAACATATCCTTGTTGCACTTCCATGGCATAACACACTTTCTCATTGTAGGTTACACTTATGTTCTAAATCCATGTATCCTAACTGTAACACTTGGAGATAAGTGTCCTTATATTGTTGTTTCAATGAATACATGTTTATTTTGGGTAATGTGCATCTTATTATCATGCGTTTGAGGGTGTATGTGTGTGTGATCATGTTAAGGACTTGTATTCTTGTTAAAATTGGCAACCAAGGCAAAACTTCATATGGGTCATCTTATTCATGGTTGATAATATTTTTATTAGATTCCTCTCGTCGAGAGGTGTAGGATTGATATAAAGATCATCCGATTCCGATAAGTATTCATGGAGATATGAATTTATTTTGATTATGGAATTATTATCAAGCTGACCTACAACTCATGTAGGCTCAGAAGCTCAACAGTCGCATCTATTCACCCACCAACGTTGTGTATAAATAGAAGAGGACTTTTCCTCATTTGGACTCACTCATCTCATCACATCTCTCTCTCTCTACTGCGCAGAAATGAGTCTCTTCTCTACTGCGCTAAAATGGGTCTCTCTCTCACACATGTGAAGCCGGAAACAGCTGAAACTGAAGCTGAAACTGCAGAAGTAAATATTGACTTGCGTGGCCTAGAAGATCTCCTCATCTGAACTATGCTGTAGGTTCATCTGAACCTTCTCTGAAAGCCACACCTTTTGGTGGTGGAATGAAGTCAATCCGATGAACGGTTTGCAAGATATCGTCTGCCCTAGTTTGAAGCTAGAAACTGTTGAAACTGAAGCTGCAACTGCAGAAGTAAATATTGACCTGCGTGGCCTAGAAGATCTCCTCATCTGAATTGCACTGTAGGTTCATCTGAACCTCCTCTAAAAGCCGCAACTTTTGGTGGTGGAATGAAGTCAATCCGACAAACGGTTTGCAAGATATCGTCTGCCCTAGTTTGATAATGAAGCAGCTAATGCTGATGCTGTTGATCTAGGGTTTGCTACTGCTGATATGAATCAGATTTATTGTACTATTTCTCTTTGCTGAATTATTGAAGATAAAAGAAGATTTGATCAAAGGGTTTCCCCACACATTGTGGGGTTTGTCCCTGGCTAGCCGCCACATCTTGTGTCTCTTGTCTTGGCTCGTTTTCTGTCGATCGTTTAATGTTCTATCTGCACTTTACTTTATGTACGTGTGATTGCTAATCTTTGGAATATAATAAGGAAAAGAAGTAAATTGTTATAAGCATAGAACATACCATAACTTAACAATTCTCTTACTCTTACTCTCTTGTCTCACTAATCTCACATTTAGTGAAATCATTGGAGATTTTCCTTGTCCTCTCATCTAGCACAAGTCGTAAGAACACTAATTTCTCACCAAGTAATGAGTGTGTTGTGCACTCCTAACCTTTACTGATGATACCCTTAACTCCTATTCTTGAATACTATATGATATTGAGGAAAACCTCCTTGTGCATTGAGCAATGAGAACATACGCTCAAAACTTACTGCCTACACCTACCCACTACACAAACCTTTATCAAGTCTATCTTTTATTTTTCATTGTAGATTCTTAGTGGACAATAGGGTCATATCTACACCCTTCAAGTGGAAACCTTCACAATTCCTAGATTCTCCTCCTTAGAGATTGTGCATTATGCACTTACAGTTCCTAAGCTCATCACTCTTGCTGCCTACAATTGCTCTCTGTGCAATGCCTTGACTAACCTTGCCTTCACTATCCACTGCACACTTTCAGTGGATAGTAGGGCCATCCTTCAACCCTTGTAGTGGTCAACTACATAGTACCTATATCCTCCTCCTCAAGAACTATGCATTGTGCATTCCCAGTGGGAAAGCCTATCATCCCTACCTCCTGAAACTATGTACTATGCCTAAGCATGCCTCCTCCTCCCTTGCCATTGTGCACTGCACACTCCTAGTGCCCAATCCTTCACTTCTTGCCTCTTGATCCTATGCATTGTGCACTAGAAAGCCTCTTTCTCTAAGAACTTGCACATTGTCCCATCACAGTCAATATCTTACATGAACATAAGGTACAATAAGTGATTTTGGGATTGATATTCTCTTGCAAGGGTGAGCTCCATTTTTAGGTACTTTCATCCTAACATGGTAGATAATGTTCAAGGATGTCATCAAGGAAATATGCTAAGAAAACACTTGTGGAGTTGAAACATAAATATACCATGACATAGAAGATAGAGGAACTCTAAACTACGATAGATTGGCAATGACTCATGTTGAGTTAGAATGTCTCAATACCATACCTAGACCCTTAGGAGGGTGAAGATAAAATACATTTCATATCCATCATGGGAAGTCAAAGACACATCAGTAGATAAGAGAAATTGACATTGAAAAATTACAACAAAGTATCATGTCACATGTCACCAAATGACCATTAACATAAACATGTATTTTTCCACATGTTAGTGGAATGTAATTTTGTAATTATCAAAATCAGAAAATTTTAAATATGTGGAAACCCAAGGGTCATGCATGGAATGTAAATAGTTATTGGGAAGTCAAATATTCATGTAGGAACTCAAAAGTCACATGGGATCTCAAGAGTCGTGAGGGAGGTCAAGAGTCATAAGGGAGGTGAAAGGTCACCTCATTTGTTATAAATAAACCCTCATAGCTCAAGCAAAGGATTTTTCACCTTGGCTTCTCAAGCTAGGAATAGGTGAGAAGATCTTACTTTTGAGGAGGAAGTAGTCGCTTAACATTCAACTATTTGGGCTAGTGATGCATCGTTGTAATTTTGTATCTTGGAACTTTCAGTTAATGTTTTGAAGATATTAAATCTGACACACTTTCATGCATATATTGTGAATGTTGTAAGAATATTATTTCATTTTTTCAGTGTACGTTCATATTTATATATACTAGGGAAAATGAACTATTTCATTGGATTTAGCATACATATTTTAATTGTGCATTTCTTTCTTTCATGATCGTTGTTTCATTGTGAACTATTTCACAAGATAATTAACAATTCTTTTAGATATATGTGTGCGCATTTATTAGGATAGTACTATCAATCTTCTTCTAAAGACTCACTTTCTCTTTTCTGTATGTGAAAGAACCTTTATTCACATTTCAATTGAGTGCTTCACAGGATAACTTACTCTCTTATCTTGAAAGTATATGTATACTTTCTTATGTTGTTTATTATAACTAAAGAAAATATTTAAGATTATGGTTGTCAGGACTTTTTCCTAGATGAATCTCCTACTCCAAATGGTGTGAGGTCTACTTGGGACTTCATATCGGTGAGACCCCCTATATGTTGGTGGTTTCGAGGGGCATCAACATTTTGGCACTAGAAGAAGGGCCAACCTTTATATAGATGATAACTCAACTCATTCACATAAAGAACCTTCAGTTCAAGGTAGTAATTCTCCGAGTGTGACTCCAACCCACATATTCGAGAAAGAAGAGTCATCTCACTAACATCCAGAGCATGTTGATGAGGTTACTTATGAGAAAATTTGGAGGATTCGACCTATGACCCGTCAGCTTGATAGATATATTAGATTATTCCTTGTTACATTTGTTCTTCCTTATAAGCAATCTTTGAAAGACAACCCATTGTGGTTTTCTAGTTTATTTAGTTAAGGATTTAGTTATTGCTACCCTTGAGGATTATTTTGACTCACATGAAGAATATCGTTATCAAGGGGGTATTCTATAACCTATTGGGGAAAATATAGATGTATATAGGGACAAATTTCATTTTTCAGATGACAAACTGATGAGGGACAATGAACAACCAAACAATAACAAAAATATGAATAGTAAAGAGGAAGATTCACTACAACAAAACCAGCGATTTGCGCCAGATTTAGCGCCAGATTTTAGTGTAATTTTTTTGTAATTGTGATGAGCAACCTGGCGCTAAATCTGGCTCTATTGTACAATTTTTAAAGCGTCCTTTTTTGCACCTGATTTTGCATCCTTTTTCACGCTAGATTTTGTATCATTTTTTACACCAAACTATGCATCATTTTTTGCGTCAAATTTTGAACCAATATTTGCATCTTATTTTATGACAGGTTTTGCTTCTAGTTTTGTGTCATTTTTTGCATCTATTTTTCATTCTCTTTTGCTTCCTATTTTGTGTCATTCTTTGCTTCCATTTTTGCGCCATCATTTGCATCAAGTTTACACTGTATTTTGAATCCAATTTAACGTCTTTTTATGCATCCATTTTGTGTCAGTTTTTGCATCTAGTCTTACGCCAGATTTTGTATCTAGGCTTACACTAGTTTTTGCTTCTATTTTTGCACCAGCTTTGGTGCCTATCTTTGCATCATCTGGTGAATTTGATTTAGCACCAAATTTTGCATCCATTTTTGTGCCCATTTTTGCATCTTTTTTTGGACCATTTTTTACATCCACATTTACGTTTGATTTGTCTCCATTTTTCCCATCTCATTTTGCACCATATTTTGCGTCATTTGTTTCATCCAATTTTGCGTCATTTTTAACACCATCGCTTGCATCTAATGTTACATCATTTTGAGCATCCAAATTTGCATTTATATTTGCATCTTATGTTGAGTCATGTGTTGTGTCCACCTTTGCATCTTATTTTGTGTCTAATGGTACATTCAATTTAGAGCCATTTTTTACGTCTACTTTTGTATTTGTTTTTGCACCAAGTTTTGCATCCAATTTTAAGCTATTTTATGCCCCTTTTTGCACCATTTTTTGTGTCTACTTGTGTCCAATGTTGCACCATTATTTACACCCACTTTTTCATCCAATTTTGCATTTTTTTGGTGTCTAGTTTTACATCGTTTTCACCATCCAAATTTGCATCTTTTTTTGCCTCATTTTGCGTCCACATTTGCATATAATTTTGTGTCTAAGTTTGAGCCTAAATTTGCATTTGATTAGGAATCATTTTTTACATCCAATATGGCATCCTTGGTTTCACCTTTTTTCAGCCCCATTTTGCATCTTGTTTTATGTCTTTTCTTACATCCTTTTTTTTTTCTTTTTTGCGCCCAAGTTTCATCCCAAATTTACACCATTATTTGCATCATCATTTGGCATATTAATTTGTACCGTTTTTTTCTTCTTTTTAACGCTCAACTTTGCATCTTATTTTACATCTAGTTGTTGTCTTTTTTTGCATCTAATTTGGTGCCCATTTATGTGTCCTTGTTTTTGCCCAATTTGATATCCTTTTGTATGCCATGTTTTGTTCCCTTCTTTGTGTCAACTATTGCACAATTTTTCACTTCTAATTTAAAACACTTTGTATGTCAATTGTTTGCATTTTGTATTAATTCCTAGTTTAACATCCAATTTTACTTTCAATTTTGCATCCATGGTTACATCCGCATTTGACTTCTTATATAGAGTATATTTTTCTTTACATATATGACCCCCTTTATAGATTCATAGTGAAATATATGATAGTTTCTAAATATCATTAAAACAGATATCACAATTCAAAATCATTTGTAAAGAAATTTAAAAAAAATTGACAACATCCATCCAAAAAAATAACAATGTGTCATTAACAATTTTCAAAACATGTATAAAATAGCAACATGATACTAATAAAATCAGTATTATTTTTAATCAAAACAACTAAAATTCAATAGACTTAGTTGATGAATCCATTTGAAGAATTGATTCAATCAACCGCCGAAGCCGTAGAGGGTCCTGCCCTGCCTCTTCAAGGAGTAAACGACATCCATGGCGGTCACTGTCTTCCTCCGGGCGTGTTCACTGTAGGTGACGGCATCCCTGATAACATTCTCGAGAAAGATCTTGAGAACTCCCCTCGTCTCTTCATAGATGAGACCGCTTATGCGCTTGACTCTGCCTCTCCTAGCCAGCCGTCTGATGGCAGGCTTTGTGATACCCTGAATGTTATCCCTCAACACCTTACGGTGCCTATTTGCTCCTCCCTTTCCCAAACCCTTCCCTCCTTTTCCGCGACCAGACATCTTTCCTGCTTTTCTTCTTTACCTCTTCTTCAACAACAGATTCAATTCAATGTAATGCTTTGAAATCTTCTGGCTCACCCCTTTTATGGTCACGCATCCACCTGAAAATTCAAATTCCTATGACTTTGGCGCCAAATGAATCTCAGCCGTCAGATTTGCAAGAGCCCATCGACGTCACAAACACACCCACACGCGGATCAACCCAACCAGGGCAAGGATCAATGAAAAGACACCATTGCTCGGCGGACTTTCTTTATTATGAAGAAAGGTAAAATCTAACTCAACGACTGATTGCTGGGCAAAGTTTCTTTCTTATAATTATTACTAATTAATATTGGTTACTAATTAAAAATGAAAAATCGCACTACATACAGAAATGAAAAATCTGATAAAATGATGAATGCTGGTGTAATCCCCGTCGCAGATCCTACACTGCTTACACCATTAGCAAGAATCAAACCTGCGCAGATAGCGTTTATCAATTCTCTGATCAGACATAATGGAACTGTCCACAATGCAATGCAGAAAATGAAGCATAATAAAATGAACTCGGATGCCATCCCCTTAAATTTGAACCATCTGAAAACATACTTATCCAGCGATGATTTCAACCCAGATCCACTTGAGATTAACAACGATTTCACACTAACAAAATGGGGGGAGAACGATATTAACAACAGCATGCTGTCAAACCAACAAAACAGTTCCATTCCACGCCCGATTCTCACCAACACCTGTCATAATGAAGTTGAAAGAAATGTTGAGAACGCGGAACAGAATATGTCTTTCGCGCAGCACGATCATCCACCAGAGAATGAAGTAAGGCAATTACCGGACAACGCAGGGAATAGAACCACCTGCTCGCAAAACCTGAAGGTAGACACCGGAAACAAGAACTTCGATTTCACGCTAGCAAAATGGATGGAGAACGATATTAGCAGCAGCTCGCAGTCAAACCAAGAATACAGTTGTAGCAGTGAAGCCATTCCTCATAATGAAGTTGAAAGAAATGTTGAAAATGATAATATGTCTCTCGCACAGAATGATCATCCACCAGAAAATGAAGCAAGGCAATTACCGGACAGTGCAGAAAATAGAACCACCTGCTCGCAAAGCCTGAAGGTAGACACCGGAAACAAGAATGAATGCAACGGAAACAAGAAGAAATCTACAATTGTCCATACTTCTTGGGCACTCAAGGTTTATACTTGGATCGTTAGATTCCAAACTTTAATTCATAGAATGGCGTTCCCTCAATTGTTTCAGATTGGGTTAAGTTTCTTTATCTCCCTCATCATTGTTGGAACAATGGAACCTTCAAATCTATTGGGAATGTGTTGGGAGACTATATATATCAAGTTAAACAATGTAAAGGAATGCTTGCCTATGCTCAATTTGCGTTGAAGTGGCTCTCAATAAAGGTTTTCCTTCCATTGTTCTTTTATCCTTAGATAATTATCCCTTCATCCAAGAGATGGATTATGACCTATTGCCTTGTGAAAACAAACTCTACCATGAATATGGGCATTTTGTGAGGAAGTGTAAACAATTTGAGGAGCAACAGAACTAGGAAAAAGAGGGAGATCAATGGCAAAAACCAGAGAAGAAGAGCAAGTGATCAAAATGTAGCAGCTAGAGGCCAAGAGAAAAATAGTGGGGGAATAAAATTCTGCCACCCATACCCCCCCCCCCCCCCCCCCCCAATCCCCCAAAAAGACCATTTCCCCTAAAGGAGCTCAATATTCTTCCTCAAGTAAAAGTAAGAATCCATCCCAACTTGGTAACCGATATGAGACTCTAGAGCATGTTAAAGAAGGAGAAATTCAAGATGTCATCATCTAAGATAACTTATATGAATTCATTAAAAAAAAACCATGGAAAAGAAAATGAGGAGATGCCACTATTAGACAATATTCCAACCTAGGAATGAAATGAGGAAGAACTTGAATCAGAAGAGGAAGAAGTATTTATCTCTCCCAAAACTCAGCAAACAAACCAGGGACCCTTTCTAGCAAGTTTTATGGATGAAAGATATGAAGAGGAATGTGAACAAGAGAAAGGAAAAAGTTGTGTTTCTAAGAAAGCTGGAAGGGAATCAAACAAATATTTGATGAAGGATTGAGTAGACAAGGACGTATAATTAGGGATTCAACAAAGAATGGATGTTTCCTTCTCCAAAGGGACAAAAACAACTTGAAAATGAAGCAGCCCTCCCCTTGTTCATGGGGGGTCAAATCTCATAGTAAATAATGAAGATAATCTCCTAGAACTATAAGGAATTAGACTAAAAAAGGATTGTAGAAGTGAAAAGTCTTATCAAACAAGAAAACCCATTAATCCTCTTGCTCTAAGAGACAAAAATGTGGGGTCAAGAGATTCTCCAAAAATGCAGATGCCTTTGGCGAGGAAGTAGTGCTTAGTTTGTAGGTTCACACAGTGCTTATGGGGTCCTCTATACTCTTAGGACGGATTCAATTTTCCAGCTTCTTTCGATGGATCATTCTCCTCATTGATTAATGGCATGCCTTCTTCACATTCCCAGTCAGCATGTGTGTGTGCGTGTATATATATCCTTCACTATGGCAAAATAACTCATTGATTTCTTTATGGATTTGTATGAAAGCCATCAGATTTGGGCATACAACACGAGGTAGCAAGAAGTTTTTCTTCACTACATGGCTAGGAACCTCTCACAAATGCGTCGTTGGTGTCAGACTCGATCTTACCACTGATCTCTATGTCACTTAAAAAGAAACTCAACAGTGCCTTGTGGATCTTAAATTCAACGAGTTTATTTATGTTGGTCTCTGTAAGATTACAGTCTTCATTAGGAGTTCTTTCCATGGTCATATAAGATGATGCTATTTGATGCTATTGGTTAGATTACATATAAACATCGAATTCTCAACAATGGTGTCTTGTCACTTAAAAATTACTGAACAGTGCCTTATGGATCTTAAATTCAACATGTTTATTTATGCTGGTCTCTGTAAGATTACAGTCTTCATTAGGAGTTATTTCCATGGTCATATAAGATGATACCATTTGATGCTATTGGTTAGATTACATATATATGGAGTATCGATTCCATATTAACTATGCATCAGTGCCAACATATGTCGCAGAGAAGCAATGTAGATTCATTCAAACTGACTTTGTTATAGAGGAACATGTTAGTCAACCTGTGTGTTAATTTTATACATAATGCAGAGGAACAAAGTCTTATACATCATGAGCCATATGAACTGTGTAGAGCCAAAGACACATCTATATATATACAGAGGATAGTGAGACACATATGTGCAGTGAAGCCTACTATGTGGCAGAGGAACAATGTCTCTATGTCAATGTGATCATTGATGAATGGATGAACAGTGTACAATGTAGTATACAAGAGATGGGACACTGTAACTGAGAGCAATAACAAGGTCCCTTAAGAACAATAAAGATTTAGAGCGAGAGACTTCCTGTGGCGAGAGTCATGTAAAAAAACCTACAAAATTTGTAACCAGTCATTACATCAAAGGGAACAACACATCAGTACTATCATTACTGAGACAATCCATCTTTTATCTGGAACAAAATCATACATATCTTGATGAGAGAACACATTCTTGCAGTCTACAAAATCGATTGAAATGTTTGCTTCTGTTTCAAGAATAGAATTAGTTATACCTGAACAAGGGAACATATCATTATTATCTGGAAGCTTCGCTCATTTAATTTGTTCTAGAATTATTGCAACAAATCATTAGTAGTTGGGTTGTGTCTCTTCAGCTCCGTTCTGTATAGATTGTTCTTCCTCGTCATCCTCTTTTCCCTCAATTTTGTCAGGGGCAATGAATCCCTCATGTTTTCCATGGTTTTCCATATCAAACAATTTTTTTTAATTGGACTTGCATCAGTTATGCCATCAACAATACTAATGCTTTCTTGATATGCTTCATCTTCAACTGCATTCTTTTCCAGAGCTACATTGTAAGATCCACGTTCTACTTGATCACCATCTGTTAAGGGAATTTGAACATTCTTGGTGATCTGCTCAATTATATCTTCCTCCTTTTGAGGAGTTGAACCATACAACTCATTGAGGTTATAAAACTCATTTCCATTGTCTGAAAAGTTGTCTTGATGCACTTCATCCTCTGAAGCTTGAATGTTCTCATATGTTCCTTGAAGTTCGTTGGATATATCTACCTATTCAGGATTTCTCACTTTCATGCAAATTGCATCAGGAGAGCCAGCATTTTGCTTTTGAAATATAGTTTCTTCAACATCCTGAGTTTCAGCCATTGAAGCAAGTTCATAATGATCCTTTCTTTGATATACAGAGTCATGAAATCCTTCGCTAGTTTTTGGATCACTCAATTCATCTTCTTGAGCTTCACCATTAACTAGTGAGATGTGACTTTGCTAAACATCATTTAGAACTAAGCTTCTCCTCACTGCATTCCCCAGGTGCTTGACCTTCACTATATGATGCCAGCTGTGACAGATTTTCTAGAGACAAAGCCTAAAGAACCAACCAGTAACTATGTCTAATGGGAGGCAAAAGGTTCCAAGGTATTTTCCAATGTTAAAGGATACAATAACTGTCTCAGATAATCATAAATTTCTTCTGTTAGAAGTGGCTAGCTAACAGAATGTCTACAATTCCTCTGCCCTAGGATAAAATAATATTTTTAATTTATTGTATATATGTATAATGTTGTTTTGTTGAGTAATTTATTGCGTATATCTTTGAAATGGATCCATGTTCTATACAGTAATTGCTATCTAACATTAAATAATGGTTGCATTTAATTATAGGTAAACGATGTTGATGATACACCTATTAATGATCAAGATCCAACTAGACCATTAAGAATTCAACGAGATGATCCAATTCATCCTTTAAACCATACTAGGAGAAGAAGAGAAGCATTGAAGAGAGCACTACCACGTGAAAAATTTGAGGAATTGATGAAATTAGCATACATTGATGACATGCCATCCACTACTCAGAGTAGAGATGTCGATGAAAATGTAATGCATGAAGAAGGATTGAACGAAATGCTCACAAGTTTCTTTGGGTATGGAAACAATGATGAGGGTGATGATCCTATGCATAATAATGATGATGCTGATATAGAGGGAAACTACCGCCAACATAATTATGATGATATCAACATCAATGCATCAATTAAGCAAGCAGCAACGACAGTGGTGTTCAAATCGGGTGCAAGTAGAATATCCAAGCTTTCATGCACATTAATATTATTGGAAATCAAGTCATTATTTGGTTGGTCAGACAAGAGCTTCACTACCTTACTCTAGTAATTATTTGAATTATTTTTCTAGTTTTGCACTGTCAATTTGTGTCCTCAATTAGAATATAAGTACTAACTTCATTTAATTTAATTTGAGGTGGATTTTACATTATGGTATATAAACAACGTTATAAATGACATTTCTAACGTGTAGGTTTGAAAAAAAAACTTGCAGGGCTCTAAAGGATAAAATATTCCCTGAAGATAATGTGTTGCCATCAACTTGTAGAGAAGCACGTCAATTGTTAGTCAAGTTGGGGATTGAATATAAGCAAATTCATGCATGTAAAAATGATTGCATCTTATATAGAGATGAATATAAAGACAATGAAGAATGCCCTATTTGCAAAGAGAAAAGATATCGTACGGATGTACAAGGTTCTACAGTTCCAAATAAGGTTTTACGACACATGCCAATTATTCCTAGACTACAACGGATGTTTCGTTGTAAATCTCTTACACAATTGATGGATTGGCATGCAAAGAATAGGAGTAAAGATGGATTCATGCGAATTCCTATGGACTCCAAAGCAATGAAACATATAGAGGAAAAATGGCCAAGAAAATTCAAGGATGAACCTCGCAGTATTAGGTTAGGACTTGCAATGGATGGAGTGTGCCATTTATATGCTTTTTGCAACTTATTTGAAAGAGCAATTTTGTCCCAACAATTAGACTTGTAGCATAAAGAACATGGTTAATACATATTATTAGACCAAAAACTAGTTACTACCAAAATTCAACCAAAAAAAATATTACTGCATAAAAATAGAATTAAAAACAAAAAATATAAAAACAAAAATTTCCCAAATTAAAAATAAATAAATGATAAACTTTTTTTTACCAAAATTTAGTGATTTTTTTGGTGCTAATACTAACATCACCATTACAACAAGATATTTTCTAGTGCTAATACTGCCATTACAACAAGATATAAGAGGGATATAATGCAAAAAGTTTAATAATAATATGTATGTAGAAGATGGTCTTCAGACTGGTGAATTCATGATAATCAACGGGACTACAGTCAAAATAATTGGATGTTATTTACTTTTTTACATAGATTGTCAAAATAATTGCATAAATTGGTTTTTTTTAACCAAAATTTAACAAAAACTTTGCTAGTGCTAACATTAGAACCACCATTACAACAAGATATCTTTCTAGTGTTGACAACACCATTATAGTAAGATACCTCAAGAGAGACAAAAAATCTAAAAAGTATGATAGTAATACGTATCCAGAAGATGGTATTGAAACTAGTAATTGTTCACGAATCCATAAGATTGTAAGGTCATTCTCATTATCATAATCATTGTCATCATCATCACCATCATCCTTGTCATTGTTATTGCCATCATTACATTATCATCATAATCACCATTCATGCCATCATCATCATCATTATGGACATTGTTTGCAATTGTTCATAATTGTAGATGTTGTAAGAAATATCATCAACCCAAAAAATGTGATCAGTGCTAGAAAAGGGTTGTTTAGGACACATTGATATACGTAAGAGAAATAACAACTCTATTTTTGAGAGATGATCGATGATGATCATCATCACCACCATTATCATCGTCATTGTCATTTTTATCATCCCCATCATCATCATTAATGTAATTTCTATCGACATTGCTGTAATCATCATCATCATTCATGCCATTATTGTTTTTGATGATGACACCAAAGATAATGCTTATGATTATGACAATGACAACATCTAAAATTGGGAAGATTTTCCAACGTCATTAGCATCGTCATCATCATAATCATTGCCATCATCATCATTGTCATTGTAACCACTATCGTCTTTATCATCATAATCACAATTCATGTCATCGCCATCATCTTCATTTTCATCATTGTCAATATTATTGACATTGTCATCAATTGTTCATAATTGTCAATGCCATAAGGAATATCATCAATGCAGAAAATATGATGAGTGTTGGAAAAGGGATGCAAAAGCGAACATAGAAATGGGGGCAACAATAGAAGTAAAATTGGATGAAAAGTGGATACAACATAAGTAGACGCACAACAACATGAAAAACTTGACACAAAAGTGGATGCAAAAGTAGATGTAGTTGTCAATGCAAACTTGGATGCAAACATGAAGGAAAAAGTGGAAGCAAACATGGGTCCAATGGTAGGTGTAAAACTTGGCACAAATTGTGGTGAAACAAATGTGGATGCAACGACGGACACAAAAGCAGATGCAAAAATGGATGAAACAAAAGTGGATGCAATAGGGGATGCAAACGTGGAAGCAAATGTGGTTGCAATGGTAGGCGCAAGATATGGTGCAACAAAAGTGGATGTAACAATAGACAAAAAATATGCAAAATAAGATGCAAAAATGGATGTAAAAGTGGAAGCAAACATTGATGCAACAGGCAAAACAAAATTGGATGCAAAAAATGGATACAATGTAAGTAGATGCAAAAGTAGATACAAAACGAGATGCAAAACCCAATGCATAAACCTGACACAAAAGTGGATGCAAAAATAGATGCAATATTTGATGCAAAATAGGATGTGAACATGGATGCAAAATTGGAAGCAAACGTGGATACAACAGTGAGTGCAAAACATGGTGCAAATTGTGGCATAACAAAAGTGGATGTAATGATAGATGCAAAAAAAGAATCAAAGTATGATGCAAATGAAGATGTAAAAAGGGATGCAAAAAGTGAAATTTAAAATGGGTGCAACAGTGGATGCAAAATTGTGTGCAAAAGTGGATGCAATAGAAGTCGATGCAAAAGTAGATGCAAAACGAGACACAAAACCCGATGCAAATCCTGGTCCAAAATTGGATACAAAAAGGGATGCAAAAATAGATGTAGTAGTTGATGAAAACCTAGACGCAAATGAGGATGCAAACGTGGATGAAAAATTATAATCAAAAGTGGGTGCAAAAGGAGGTGCCAAACTAGGCGCTAATTGTGGCACAAAAATATTAGATGCAATAGTGGGTACAATAATAGATGCAAAAGAGGATGTAAATATGGATGCCAAACAAGATGGAAAAGTGGATGCAACAAAAGTAGATGCAAACTTATATGCAAAACTAGACACAAAACTCGATGTAAAACTTGGCGCAAAAGGGATGCACAAATGGATGAAAAAATGGATGCAAAAAATGTTTTAAAAAAGGATGCAAAAAAGGATGCAAAAGTCGATGCAAAAGTTGATGCAAGTGTAGGTGCAAAAAGTGGATGCAAATGAGGATGCAAAAGTATGTCAAACAAAATTAGGTGCCAAACTTGATGCAAAACCTGGAACAAAACCTGGTGTAAAGGATGACACAAAACTTGGCATAAAATTTGGTGCAAAACGTGGTGCAAAACCTATTGCAATACCTGGTGCTAAACTTGGTGTAAGATTTGGTGCAAAACTTGATGCAAATTTTGTGTCAAGTTTTGCACCATATTTGATAAATGGATGCAAATAGCACCAAAAATGGGCTCTAGATGCAAAAAAAGAAGTAAAAAGGGACGCTAATCGCTGGTTTTGTTGTAGTGATTCTTCAAAATTAGATACTAAGGAGGAAGATAATGAAGACATGGCTAAGGACCAATTGTGAACATGACAACATGTCATCACCAACCTAGAAAGGGACAATAAGTCATATTAAGTAACAAAAAGAACATCTTTCTTTTACATAATGAATGAAATTAATTGACATAATTTCCACTTACCTGAAGAAGATTGCATAGATCACTCACCATAATACTCCACAACCACTATAAGTCTATGATGTGATCTACACCATCAACCTATGATTTCATTATCTTAATTAAAATATTTCACCCGAGTTAATTGTTGATTCAATCTTGTACCTAGTAGATTATATGAAATCTGAGCAAGAACAATGGGAGGTTCATTGAATCACATAAAGCCCATAAAGTCCCTCTTTCTATAATATTATGACAATATTTCAGAAAATTTTCAGGTCTGGAAATGGATTAGGTATGTTGAGAGATTATAGGGGTATGATGATGTTATTTCCCTTGAATTTGTACTCAATTTCCAACATGCTAGGTCTATGGTAGTGGGAATAGTGGTCCAGGAAGATGAAGAAACCATAGAAACAATATCTAGGCTACAACAAGTCAGAGAGTGATGGCATTTTAGGAAAAATATGAAGCCATAATTGATGGAGTAGTTTATCAAGCCAGAAGAGGATTTGGTGAAGAATTAGAGTGGATTTGACAAAAGGTATCTACCAACACCCTGGAAATAGCTCTCATTGGGAAGAGATAATTTGCACATCAAGGGTGCCATGGGGTCATCTATTAGCACCACCTGAGGCTGCTAGATCACTTGAGGATTTAACAACTAGTCAACATACCCTTCTTCCTCTAGAATACACTCCAATAGATTGCCACCAACATTTAAAACTCTAATTGGCTAAAGGATTTCCTTTCGTGTCATGGCTTGATCAAATTACTTATGGAACATGCACTACAAACAAAATGTTTCATCTGGAATGATGTAGTCACTACAACAAAATAGGCAATTTGCGCCAGATTTGGTGCCCAATGTTAGTGCATTTTTTTTTCCAATTTGGATGAATATCCTGGCGCTAAATCTAGTTCTATTGTACAATTTTTAAAGCATCCTTTTTTGTGCCAAATTTTGCATCATTTTTTATGCCAAATTTTGCATCATTTTTAGCATAAAATTTTACATCTAGTTTTGTGCCATGTTTTTTGTCTAAATTTGTGTTGAAGCCTCAAAAATCGGGTCTACAACAAGGGGGATACCTGCCCGGTCCGGACCTTGGTTGGCAGCTCCTTTTCTGTTTGGTATAGCGGGTTCGACTGGGGATATGGGACCAATTTCCCAATTTGTGTGTGTGTGAGAAAGATGAATATTTCTATTTCTAACAGTTTCTAAATGGAATACTTCTACTCTAATTCTAATCTAATAATAAGGAAATTATATTCTAATAACAGGAATATGTAAATCTACACTAACCCGGGGTGTAATCTTTCTTCTATGCGATCTAAAGTGATTTCAAACAACAACTGGTAATAAAGATCATTTAGCTGTTATGAGAAAAGAGTTCAGTACAGATGAACCACTTCGCATAAAAAGTTAGACGAAACAGTTGTGCAAAACATATCGCATAATGAGCTATTCATATACTAAGCATAAATAAATAGCTATCACCATACAAAAGTGCCAAATGATAACTCAGGCATTCATACATTAATATATAAATAACTGAAATGGAAATCACTCTAACACAAGGTAGAAATAGTTAAGAGATAGAAATACCATTTATAACTAATCCTACTCATGAGCTTCAAGTGATCACGATTTATCTCTTCTTGATCAAATATCCACTAAGAGTACAAAAGTGCAACATCAGTAGTAGATATTAAATGCAATCATCAATAAATCGTGTTCCATTCATTCATTAAAACCTCCTCAGAGGGTACAGAAGTGCATGTTCTGGGTATAAGTTTTTGATAAATTTCAGGATCCTTCTCTAAATGCATGAGAAGGGTTTAAATACTACTAACTAAATCTAAAAATAAATTATTACAAAAATGTAGGACGCGGTTTAAATGACCATCCTCTTTTTACGAAAATAAAACAAAATTAAAGCTAAAATTAAATCTAACATTAAACTACTTCTGTATTTGGTCCTTGAAATCGCACGCATGCAACATCTATTTGAGAAGAGTCGGATGGCTGACTTCCACTTTTAGTTGAGTTGAGAAAACAGAATCGACAAGAGCTGGTGCCATTTTTTCGGCCGAATTGATGATACACTTAACAGACATCCACTGGCTATGTGGCTTTACCAAGTATGCCCAGTAATAATCCCAGTTCAACTTGGTTAACCCTTTGATTGCTTTTGTCTTTTCTTGAGCTCTCTGTTTCCAATCTATATCTAGTTGCTGTGCATTAGGTAAATATCTTGGAGTGGTCTCTGCGATCAAATTTGCCCTGTATAAATTTTCATTTACACAATCAATAATACTGCTTACTGCCGTGGCTGCACCTTCTGCTGCTTGCTCTGCCTCCCTGATTTGCTTGTCCCATTTGCTAAAGAACATTTCTTTGTGGTTTTCATTGATCCTTGGTGCACCTTCTCTTTTTCCCTCATCTTTTTCTTGCCAAGCCAAGTATTCAGTCGCCCGTTTATCAATTAGATCATAGTCACTTCATAAATCTACCACTTGATTAGTGATCTTATCACTTATTTCACAATAATAGTTCCACTGTGATATCTTTTGGCCCAATGCTTCTTGCTGTTGTAGTAATTGTTCATTCAAGGAAATGGACTCTGTGATAAATTTTGTAAGTTTAGGATTATCCTTGTGCATCTGTTGTAGATCCTGTAACTACTTTCCTTTCTCATCCAAACTTTTCTGATATCATATCTGCATTTGCTGGAAGTCCTGCTGCAACCTCTCAAGCTGTTTCTATGCTTCATTGTTGACATTAGCTTGTTGTAACTGTTGTTGCAATACTTGTATCTGGTTTTCCCTTTCTTTTAGCAATTTTTGTACCTCATATGCTTTATCAATAGTCGCAGAGGTGTATGCTCCTACGATCTGAGATAGTTTGGTGAGATTCTCAGGAGGATTGCTAGTGGGATCTTGCCACAGGACATCTAATTGTTCTGCGTCTTAAGGGAGCACATTTTCCAATTTCATTTTCTTCCTCTGTCTTCTTACTACTGCTTTGTGTTGTGGGCTATAAAACACATCAAGGGGAGGAATTTCTTCTATTTTTAGCATAAGCTCAGAGGATGGGGCAATAGGAATATGCTCCATATCTGAGACATTGCTAACTTTTCTAGTGACTACTTCTTTTGTTACCTGTGCATCGCTCACAGGTGTTTTTATGGTTTTCCCTTGAAGATTGACCAGGTCATTGAAGGTTTCCCATTCTTTGTCTAGTTCGGTTGTGATTGGTGGTGGTTGAATGATGAGAGGGGGAGGATCTCTTTGCAGAGAGGCAAAAACCTGTTGCTGTAGAAGTTCTGTTGACTGGGCAGTATCCTTTATTGACCCTTCACTCTTATCCTGTTCACTTCTGGATCTTTTAGAATGTGCAGACATTTCTTTTTCAGACTTGGATTTAGATCTATTAGTGCCTAAACTCCCGCTAAGACTAACACTTGGAGTTGGTTCCCTTGCGGGTTTTAGGCGTAGTTTTTCTAAAGGAATACTGGCTAACCTTCTTTCCCTGTATATTTTGAACTTTTGAAATTCTTCTGGAGAGAATTGCAATTGGGTTGGATGCAAAATTTCTTCAAGTGTGCTTTTTTTTTGGAATATATCATCGAATAAATCCTTTTCTCCAGAAAACACCTTTGTATTGACTGCAGTGGTGAAATTCTTGGCAACCTCATTAGGGTCAAATGGTCTTCCTGAAAATTTGAATAAATGTAAACACGTCATATTCTTCACTTCTATAAATGCGTGGCCTACATCAAATAGTGAAAAGGCCCCACAGGCTACAGGAAATTGTGGCCATATACCTTTCTTTTTGTCTTTCAAATCTTTAGTTAGACCGCCTTCCCCACAGGTTTGATAGGCAATCTCTCGAGTTAACAGTTTATCAGGGACATACAAAGCTAGGACATGGCGAGAAGCAGAACTTCCAAATACCCTGACATAAGTAAACAATTCCTCCTCGAAACATCTTGCAACAGGGAGGATGTCTACCTCTACTTCAGGAGAGAATCTCGGAGCATCTTTATCATATAACATTCTGTACAAGGGCAACATAATTCCATGACAAATCTGGTAGAAGTATGGAGTGAACTTAAAGTCCCATAATTCTTTGTGATAGACATGAATGGGTAGGGAGTCTTGAGTTGTCCACTTCCAACCCATAACAGGAAATTTAGAAACATAACATATTGCATCCATTACATATGCAGATAGGTAAAAAGGAGGATAAATTCTCTGAGCCGCAGCTCTTTTGGACCGGTAACTGACAATGGCCATGACTAGGTTATCAGATAAGATTTTGGCCCAATCTACAATAGTGGCGTTGGCGGTGGCATCTAATAACGGTAGCCATTGAGTTGAAAATTTGTTGATATATGGCATTCCAAATATTCTACAGAGCATGGCAGCAACAAAGCAATATGGGGAGGTAAGAGAACGAGTACTGTACATACCGTGTTTATCTTTCTTCAGCGGTTCGTCCCTCCTAGACCAGTCTTTGGTGGTTTCTGCCAGGTCCTGATTTTCTTTTAAAAATTTCTCCATAAACTGCTTGTTATAAGTTTCTTATGGCTCCGGTAGATGATACATGAGCTTTAAATCCTGCACAGCGAATGAACCGATGAGTCCTTGACCCTAAATTTTGAACTGTCTATTTCTGATTTCTGCGCTGTCCAGTATCAACTTGACCATGTCTGTGTATGGGAGGATTTTTGGCCTTGCTGCTATTCGGTGTAAGAATGAGCAAGCTAACACTATAAGGGATGCTTCTGAAGAACCATTTGAGCCCACGGTAGTAGTAACTTCCATTACTTTGGGATTCTCCTCTTTGAGCAGATTATACATGCCTTCCCACGTAGCTATTCCCGCGTCTTTGTTACAAGCCGTGTCTGTATACAAGGGCGCCATTTCCTTTTCTTCTGAGCTCTGGGCTTTTCTTTTCTTTCCCATTTTAACTTGCATATTGCTTTGTATCGGCCTCTGTTGTTTGTTCCTACAACTCACAAGTGAAGCCAAAATGCATGACAGGGAAGGGTGATGGGAAAAGTTTTAAATGCCATAGACATATCAAGCATACCACCTTACGTGAAATGATTCTTTCGATAAACACACACCCATAATCCATTAATAACTAGCAACTACCTCATTTATTAGCATTAAAGCGCATAACTAGGTGTCAACTTAGGGAAAATACTTTTCTTGAATAACGTGCCCAAAATATCTGCGATGAAGCGATTTTGCGATTTTCTTCGCAACATCACAGATCACAACATCACAAAATCACAAAATCGTAAAATCATAACATTGCAAAATTGATCGCTCGTGACATCGCATTATCATATTATCGCTGCATCGCTGTATCGTGAAATCGCAATATCGCAAATCGGAGAAATGTTATGCATGACAATCTTTGTTAACCTATCTTCTGCGAAATGCGATCTAGCAATTCGTGTCATCGCATATCGGCAAATTGAAGTGTTTCAATGTGAGTTGCGCTGAATGCGATGTGATATTTGTTTATTATCGCATATCGCGATCTCGCAAATGTTGGAATTGTGCTTGTAAGGTGGCATCCCGCTATCTTATGCAATGCGATGTTTCCTAAGGAAAGATTTTATCTTACCTTATCATAAAACTTAGCTTTTTTGGATTTTCGAAGAGGGTTTCCTAAGCTTATGATGGTAATTTTATTTGAAAAGGAAATTTAAACACTACTTTGATTTTCTAGATTTTTAACTGAGGGTCCCCACTAATTTAGTATTAGGGATAACACTAAATAAGAAGGGGCGTTGTTGCTGGCCACAACATTTTGCACCACTTTCTGCATCTAGTTTTGCATCTTGTTTTACGACAGGTTTTCCTTCCATTTTTTCACCAAGATTTACATTTAGTTTTACAACAAGTTATGCTTCTACTTTTGTGCCAAATTTTGCATATGTTTTTGTGTCATTTTTTGCTTCTAGTTTTGTGTCATTCTTTGCTTCGAGCTTTGTGCCATCATTTGCATTTGGTTTTACACCATATTTTTCATTTGATTTAACACCATTGTTTTCATCCAGTTTGTGTCATTTTTTGCATCTACTCTTATACCATTTATTTTCTTCTAATTTTGTAACTATTTTTGCATTTGGTATTGCATCAATTTTTGTACCTATCTTTGCACAATTTTTTGCATCCAATTCTGCACCATATATTGAATATGATTTAACACCAAATTTTTCATCCCTTTTTTTGTTAATTTTTGCATCTTGTCTTGCACCACTTTTTGCAAACACTTTTGCATTTGATTTATCTCCCTTTTTTGCATCCAATTTTGCATCATTTCTAACACCATTTCTCACATCCAATTTTGCATCCTTTTGAGAATCCATATTTTCATCTAGATTTGCATCCTATGTTTAACCATGTGTTATGTCCAGCTTTGCATCTCATTTTGTGTCTAATATTACATTCAATTTTGAGTCATTTCCTACACCTACTTTTGTATTTGTTTTTGCACCAAGTTTTGAGTTGATTTTGCACCTCATTTTGCATCCAACATTTCATATCCATTTGTGTTCAATATTGAGCCATTTTTATACCCATTTTTGCATCATTTTCTATGTCTACTTATGTGTCCAATTTTTCACAATTTTTTTCATCCATTATTGCATCCTTTTTGGTGTCTAAATTTACAGCATTTTTGTGCAAATTTTTTCTACCTTATTTTGAGTCCACATTAGCATATCATTTTTCACCTAGGTTTGAGTCTAAATGCATCTAGGTATGAATTATTTTTTTCATGTAAAATGGCATCCTTGGTTTCACCCTTTTCTTATCCCCATTTTGCATCTTCTTTTGTGTCTTTTATTACATCCTTTTTTGTGCCAAACTTTTCATCCCAATTTTACACTATTCTTTGCATCCTCATTTGAAATCTAAATTTTCATCCCTTTTTTCTTACTTTAAGCACCCAACTTGGCATCCTATTTTGCATCCAATTTTATGTCTAGTTGTTTGTCCTTTTTTCATCTAGTGCAGTGTCCATTTTTCATCCTTGTTTGTGCCATGTTTGGTTACCTTCTTTGTGTCTAGTGTTACACCAGTTGTTACTTCTAGTTTAAAACTATTTTTTGTCCTTTTTCACATCTTGTCTTGATGCCTATTTTAACATCCAATTCTACTTCCAACTTTGCATCCATGGTTACACCACATTTACATCCACATTTGGCTTCTTGTTTAGAGTGTGTTTTTCTTTCCATTTATGAATCGCCTTATATGCTCATTTTACTAAATTCAATTACATAGTGAAATATATTACAATTTCTAAATATCATTAGAGAAAATATAGTAATTTAAATTGATAACCTAGTGTTTGCAAAGAAACTAAAAACATCCATCCAAAAAATAGTAGTATCATCATATATAATAATTCTCCATCCAAAAATCATTAAAAAATTTCAATATACATATATGATTATCAACTCATACCTATCGGAGATATCATTATTCCAAGGTAAATTCACAATATCCATCCAAAAATATTAATATCATCATACATAATGATTCTACATCAGAAAACGTTGGCAATTTTCAACACCTATTGTTTAGTCAATTTAGTTTCCTAAATTGCTTTGCGTAAATTATCAACCAAGGCTCGTAAGCTGATGAATTGTAGGGCACTGTATGTGCTAGTTAACCCTTCTTACTTCGTTGTTTTGTATTTTTTATATTGTTTTGTTTTGGGGGTTTCCTTGATTCCTAATGATGTACAGTTTGAATTATGAGAAACTGAGTCTAAATTTCCTAAAGGTGAACTAATCAAAATCTAAGTTAAAGGAAAGGAAAAAAAAGCATCTATCCTATCTTTTCATTCAATCCTAAGTCCAAAAATTAAAAGGTGAAGTTGCAAGGAAAATTGAAACAATTACATAGAATGAAACTGACCAAAGCACTTCTAGTTGTGAAAGCCTTCAATTTTGATAGATAACTTTCTTGAGATGGCAAACAAGCAACTTACTGTACTTTATAGTTCAGAGAACTAAATCAAATGTGCAGAGAGTAACTAATTGATTCCAATCCTCGTGTGAAATGAATGTTTGACCATTTAGTTTAGGATGGATATTAGCTTGAAATGGTGACCAAAAAAATTTATCCACACAGTGCATTAGCAATCTGAACTAGGAAATAAATAACAGAGGAAACAAACAATAAGTAAACTAATCCACAATGCATCCTTGTTACTTTTCCACCTTACCCTGTTAAAACAAAACAAGTTTCATTTATGAAATAGATAGGAGAAACAAGACTACACCATCGAATTCTAACATTACACTACTGAACAGAATTAAAAGAAAACAAACTACAGGAAATCAACCTAAACTAAAAATACTGCTAAAAGTAAATAATGAAACTAAACTGAACAGTAAACAAAATAAAAGAAAAACCTCCTTCAGTGTAGGGGCCCTCTGCAACTGACTGAGTTCAGCTGCTAACTAGTTGAAGATACTATTTCAAATGATGACTTTGTCAAACACAGTTTCATATTATTAACAGGAAAATAAGTTCCAAAATTACAGAGCTATAATTCTGAGCTTAATACATGCAAAAATTCAAACTTTTCTCAGTTCTGTACAACTAATATTTAAAGAAACATTCCTAACTATCTTTTGAGAGAATTTAGCTACATGTGGTCTCCACATATTACAACAGATCTGCGTAAATGGTTGATCAACTATAGGTGACTTTAAGTCAGCAAGATGGTTTCATGAAACTATTATCACCAGTGGCTGGTTCAAGTTAATGCTGCAACAAAACTGTCAGATTTATTAATTAGCCATGAAGAGTGGACACAGAGTCCTATTGCTGCAGGATTTCTTCGTTTAACTCCAGCTTTGACTGTAGTCTTGAGCTGGCTTTTTTGTCGATCTGGGCTAGGTGACTAGGATAGGATCCATGTCGAGACAATTCCAGATCAGACGCCCATGTGGCCAGTTTCCTTGTTTGACACCTGTAACCTGTTCAACCATGGAAGTAGCTACGTAACACACGATTAGCTGCAGAATGGGCTAGGTTCCATAGCTAATTTAAAAAAACTTATTTCAAATAGAAAAAACATAAGAGTATAACATGTCAATCATTTAATGTCTTCCTTGAGACAAAATCTTTCATTTATTAGTGATGGGGATCTGTCTTTTATGGAAAAACAAGAGAAAGAAGTGAGAAAAGTTGTCAAAGAGAGAGTAATTCTGAGGTCCAACATATCCCCACTGCAAAATCATTGCATGTCCCCATGCAATTTTGCCACAACTGTGAACTCTTCTTTCCTATTGCATCTTCTTAGATACCTCTACTAGTACATCTAAATTTCTTCTCTTGCTCCCCTTTGAAGTGACTGCCATCCTGGGTTTCTTCATGAGAAGTCTGTATTTGAGGTTGATAATTGTTTTGTTCAAATTTCTATTCTTCCTCTTCAACTTCGTATTCTTCTTATACCATAGCCCTAGGTGCAGTATTGTATTATCATAAATGGCTTTATCCAATTTTCTGTGTTCCTTTAGGGTTTCATTTTCTCTCTTGATATGCCTGTTCAATATCTCTAACTCATAGATTTCCTATTTGAGAGAGTCAGTCAGAGGTTCTTGTGGATTGACAGGTTGTTCTAGATTGGCTGAGGATCCTGGATCCATTGAGGCACTTTTCTTTTCCAGTGATTCTATGTAATCATAAATTTTTTGCTACACTGGGTCTATGCCTGGGGATCCTCTGCTGGGGCTGCCTTCAAAATACTGTTTAGGAGAGTTTTGAGGACTGTATGTAAAAGGAACATTTTCAGGAGATGGTATTGGGGTTTATTCTTCGATATTTATGAACTCTGTTTCCTTTGATGATACCTTTTTTACCATACCTCGGAGTCTAGAGCTCCTTCTAAGTTGTAGGGGGTTTATGTTCTCCTCCTTTGTACCCTTTTTCTCCTTTCCTATCTTTCCCTTTTTCTTGATTTGTTTCCTAATCTCTATCAATTTTTCAAAGATTAGTTGTTCATCATCTTATTGTAATGGATATTCACGTTTGTTCTCAGTAATTCCACCAGCTTTTTTTTATCTTCTTCTTCTGCTTGATTTGCTCTCTGATCTCTATCAAATTTTCAGAGATTGGTTCTTCATCATTTTTCTGTACTGAGGGCTCAAGGTTGCTTTGAATGGTTAGATTAGTCTTCTTTCTCCTACTCTTTCTGATATTATCTTCTTCAGGAGATTCTGGTGCCTCTTGGAAATGGTTTCTTATCAGAAATTTTTCCTAGGTATCCCCTATTCTTTTCAGATGATACTCAACCAGTATTTTGACCAACCCATGATGGTACATGGTTGTCTCTAGGGATTCTTTTTTCTTCTGTACATTTGAAGCCATCCTCCTTAGACTGTTTAGAAGGAAGAAACAGAGCTTGATGTTTCCATTTTCTAGAAGGTTCATCAATAAACATATATGATAAACATACATGCATCTGAATATTCCCTCACAGGTAATAAAATTTTGTAATATCAAAAGCATGTTTCTCCATTTATTTTTTAGTGTTGAAATAGGAATTCCTTTTCTAAACACAGTGACATTCATTCCTGGGTTCCTGAGGATTACCTTCCATGATTCACTGTGAAATTCTTTGTTTTTGAACCATCTCTCACCAAGTCTTGGTAGTTCTGTAGCCTCTGCTATGTAAGATTCTGTTACTACAAAATTAATGTCTCCAATCTCTACTTCTGTACCATCGAATGATATAGAAAAATATTTTGTGATCTCCTTGTGATATCCATCAATTTTTTCAATGAATTTGAGCCATCCAGTCTTCTGTAGCATCTCCTTGAATTATGGGTTCCCTTCCATAAACTTTTTTCCTATGGGCTTTGCCTTGACAATGAGTCCCATGGTCTCTATTTCGTAGAATTTTCTAACCTTCAGAATTACTCTCTTGGTCTATGAAATGGATGGTTTGTGAGTATGGTGAAAAAGAACTATGGGTTTGTATGGAATAAGTAGACAGTGAGGGTTTGGAGAGACATGAATGCGTTGGTCACATCATAGTTTTGGCCGTTAACAGATGGAGTTATTAGAGACCGTTTAAGTACAGAGTATGGAGAACGTAGCGGAGGTGTGTTATGATGAAATCATTATAGACCGTTGGGTATCGAATGTGGAATATGTGGCAGAGATGTGGTATCATGAAGTGGTAGTCAAATCAAATGATGACTTGTTAAGGAGACATATGATCATTCATATTATACATGACTTATGTTTATGACTTGTTGTTTGAAATAAATTTGCATTTTACCTTTAGAACTTAACCTTTTTCTTGATAATTCTTTTAGTGTTGATCCGTAGGTACTTTGAGCATGGTTGATCTCCAAAACTTGATTCTTCAATTTCCCTGCATTCATGATTTATTTGTAAGTAGTACAATTGTGCCAGATCTAATAAGTAAGTTATAGTTCTAGAATCAGATTAGCTGCGGAATGGAACTCGCTGCAGAATGTGAAAAGAAGGAAAAGTGAAATATGGCTTATGAAATATGGATGTAAAAATAAAATGGAAATGAGTTATGACAATGAGATGAAATAAGATGTAAGATAAAATGATAAATAGGGTGAAATGGAGTAAAACTGTAAAAATAAAATGTAAATGAAATATGATAGTGAGATGAAGTGGAACTGTAAAACAGAATGAAAACAAAATGAGATGGAATGAGACTATGAAATTGCAGACTCTATATTGCAAATAAATGTAGCTTTTTGTCACTACTTATTACAAAAAGGAAATGGAAAATATAGGATGTTAGAAATCTCTAATTTTCACCCTATATTTTCTGTATAAGTATGCCAATCAATGATTGGTTTTCAACCTTATACAATTTATTATTATTGTTTTTGTTTTTGTTTTTTTCTTTATATCAGTCATTTCTTAGGAAAAATAAATACTAAGTTAGTGGAGAAGAAGGATTCTTCTTCACTAGCTTCATTTTAGAGTTATCTTGGAAAATCTTAATGAACTCCTCTCTTGAAACTGGTTTTTGATATATCTTCAACCGATGACCATTCACAAGAAGAGGTACTTTGCTTCCATCTGTTGTCCTTATCTTTACTTCTCCTTTATTAAAGACTTCTTCAATCTCATATGGCCCAAGCCAATGAGTTTGAATCTTCCCTTGAAAATCTTTGAACTTTGAATCGAACAACAGTGTCCAATCTCCTGCTTGAAATTTCTTCTCCTTAATATATTTATCATGCCATTTAGCCCTTTGTTGTTCGACTATACTAGATCTTTGGACTACATCTTGCCTGATTCCATCAAGTTCATTGAGTTGCTCCAACCTATGTTTTTGTGCCTTTGATAAATCCAATCCTAATTGGACTACCATCTTGAAGGTTTTAATTTGAAACTCTATAGGGAACAGGGCTTGTTTCCTATGAACAAGTTCATAGGGCGTATGTCCCATTGTGTTCCTCCATGTAGTTCTATAGGCCCATAAGGCTTCAGGAAGCCTTTCTGCCCAATATCTTCTATGTAGATGCATAGTCTTAGTGAGAATTCATTCAAACACCTTATTTGTGGATTCAACTTGACCATTTGCTTGTGGATGATAGGGAGTAGATTTCCTATGTTTGACCTTGTAATTTTCCACAAGACCCTTCACCATTTTAGATGTAAATTGAGATCCCTAATTTGTCACAATTTCTCTTAGAACACCAAAACGAGTGAATATGTCCTCAAAAATAAAATTAACTATATATTTTTTATTAGAGAAAGGTAATGGTTTGGCCTCTACCCATTTAGTGACATAATCAGTGCATACCAATATATACTTCTTTTGCTTAGATGAAGGATTAATTGGCCAAACAAAACCTAAGGCCCATTTTTCAAAAGGTTCATTGAGTACCTGAATTTGTAGTGGCATTTCATTTGAAGGAGCAGGTTTCCCTACCCTCTAGTAGCTGTCACACCTTCTAACATATTCTTTGGAATCTTTGAAGATGGATGGCCAATAATACCCTAAAGAAAGGATTTTATAGGCTGTCCTCTTGTCAGCAAAGTGTCCACCACACAGTTCATCATGACATGCCTTAAGAATCTCAGGCATTTCATCCTCCCTAACACATCTTTTGATCATAAGATCTAGGCCTGTTTTATACAATTCATTAGTGATCCATGAATATCTTGCACTTATTTGAATGATTTTTCTTTTTTCTCTAGGAAACAAATGTGAAGGTAATTTCCCTGTGACTAAGTAATTAGCAATATCTGCAAACCAAGGAGTTTGAGTAGTCACTGCAAAAAGATATTCATCATGAAACTTATCTTCAACCTGAGTGTCATCTTTGATATTCTGAATTCTAGACAAGAAATCAGCAACTGTGTTTTGTTTTCCAAGTCTATCTAGCATAGTAATATTGAATTCTTGCAAGAGTAAAAGCCATCTTGTAACTCTACCATTAGTAATAGGTTTATTCATTAAATATCTAATTGCAGAGTGATCTGTATGAACAAAGGTTTCATAGCCTGTTATATAATGTCTGAACTTGTTGATTGCATGAACAACAACTAAAAATTCCTTTTCAGTTGTAGTATAGTTCAACTCAGTGGGAGTCAAATTTTTACTTATATAGTAGATGGCATAAGGCATCAAGTCTTTTTGTCCTAGTATAGCTCCCAGAGCTGTATCTGAAGCATATGTTGAAATGTGAAAAGGTAGTTTCCAATTTGGACCTCTCAAGATGGGTGCTTCAGAAATTTTTGTTTTTAAAGTCTCAAATGCTAACTGGTAGTTGAGATTCCAATTGAATTCACAATCCTTGGTGAGTAATTTGAAGAGTGGGGATCCTATTTTAGTGAAATTTTATATAAATCGTCTATAGTATCTTGTGAATCCTAGAAAACTTCGAACATCCTTTTGGCAATTTGGAATTGATAATATAGAGATGACTTCAACTTTAATCCCATCTCCTGAAATGTGATGCCCTAAAACAATACCTTTTGTAAACATCATAAAACATTTTTCATGGCTTAGTGAAAGGTTTGCTCCCTTACATATTTTAAGAACTCTTTCCAAATTTTCCAAAGCTTCTTCAAATGTATTCCCATAGACTGTAAAATCATCCATATATACCTCTACACAATCATGTATTAGATCTGAAAAAATTCCTAGTACTTCTCTTTGGAATGTTGCAGGTGCATTACATAACCCAAAAGGAAATACTTAGTAGGCATAATTTCCCCATGGACAAGTAAGTGTGGTTTTATCTTGATCTTAAAGTGCCACCTGAATCTGATTATAACCACTAAAACCATCCAAGAATGAGAAATACTTCTTACCTGCTAATGTATCTAACACTTGATCTATAAAGGGCAAAGGAAAAGGATCTTTAAGGGTAGCTTTATTCAATTCTCGGTAATCAATGAACACCCTACATTTACCATTCTTTTTAGGCACAATCACTAAAGGGGAAACCCATTGGCTGTCTAAAATTGGGTAAATGAAGTTTACATTCAGCAATTTTTGTAGCTCTTCTTTCACAATTTCCCTAAGATTTGGATTCATCCTTCTCTGAGGTTGTCTGATAGGTCTACAATTTTCCTCATTGTAGATGTGATGTATACAAGTCTTAGGACTAATTCCTTTCTTATTAGTATATTCCCATGCATATGCAGCAGAATGTTGTTGTAATGCTTGATTAGCTTTTCCTGTTGTAATTTCTCCAAGTTATTGTTTATGTTCAATGTTCTTCCTGGAAAGATTTCAATTGTAGAGCTACCAAATTCTTCCATAGAATAAAGAGACATCTTCCTAGATGAAAAATATTCAATATTGGATTTTTCTTGAAATTGATCATGTTCATATTCTAGAGATGATTCAAAATTTTCCATTGTATTTAATATTTGACGATCTTCACTAATATCTAAAATAGTAAAGACAGGCTTAATGTCATTTTCATCATCAATCCATTCTTTGTCATCTATTTCTGTTGTTGTTCTTGCTGGAGGATATAGAGTGAATTTCTTTGTTGAATTTCCATTAGAAATATACATATCACCATAGCTAATGAAAGCCTCAGCTGTGGCCATCCAAGGTCTTCCTAATATGAGTGGATGTCCTCCTATATTGTTCGTAGGGATTAAGATCATAAAATCAACAGGATATTCCCAAGAATCTAAGGATACTGAAATATCTTCTAACATTCCATTTGGTTTGATTACAAATCTGTCCACTAATTGCAGTAATGTAGGTGTGTAAAGAAGATTAGGAAGCTTGAGTTGTTCCATGGTTTGTTTGCTCATGATGTTTATTGCTGCCCCTAAATCAATCAATGCATTTGGAATTTCAACTCCATTGATATGTGTTTTCATAATTGGACTTCCTGGATCTACATATTTTTGTATGGTAGTTTTTCCCATCATTATATCTATTATTTTTTCTACCAAGTGAATTATTTTTGTTTCTTTTTCTTTTCTTCATGGTTTTCTTATGCTCAACTCCTTTATTGTTTTAGCTAGGATTGGAATCTCCTTAATGGCTTGTAACAAAGGAATTTTGATACAGACATTTTTCATTTCATCTAGAAAATCATAATTGGGCAACATGATCTGCTTTTCTACTCCTCTATCAACTTGTAGTCTTTCAGGAAAAGGAGGTGTAGAACTAGATACTGGTTGCTCAATGATAGGAGTTGAGTTCACTTGTTCTTTTTGTTTTTCATTTTCAGTATTTTGGTTTTGGAGAGATGTTCCCTCAAAACTTTTATTAGGCTGTAGAGAATCTTCCTCAGAATTGTCTTGTTCCTGAATAACTACAGAAGGTATTTCCTTTTATAATATCCTTCCAGATCTTAGTTGAACATCATTAAGATCTAGAGGAGTGATCATATAAGTTGGAAATTGTTGTCCTTCCACCATGTAAGTATTTTGAGAATTTTTAATGTTGGGGTTTGGTACTGGTTTGGGAGGTAGTTGATTTGGTTTCTGCTGAAATGGAAGTAAGAGTTGAGGATTTTGGTTTTGTTGTGGATTTTTTTGTGGAAATGGAAATGAAAGTTGAGGGTACTGATTTTGAAGTTGTGGCTATTGATTTTGTTATATAATGTGTGGGGGAGTATAATTCTAATATGATGGAAGATATTGATAATATTTAGAAAATGTCCCATAAGGATTTTGTATTCCTTGTGCCCATGATTGAGATTGAGATTGAGGTTGAGGCCAAGGTTTCTGCCAAGAATTCCAATTTGGTGGGGGCTGAAGATACATTTGATTGTTAAATCCCTGATTTTGTAGCTCTTGCCAAGGTTTTCTAGATACAAAGTAAAGAGGTTCTGGTGAATTTGGAACTGTTTCTTCTTGAAAAATAGCATTAAGACCTGGAATCAAAGGACAACCCTTGGTTTCATGATTCTCTAAGAAAATCATAGAAGTTTCTATAATTTTTGCATCTAAAGGGCATTCTCGTAGAGCATGTTTTTTTCTTCATTTTGGACAGAAAATAACTAAAGCATCAGCCTCAGTTTTCTGCTTGTTTTGCAACTTAAGGGTGTCAATTTTCTCACTAAGACTCCCTAGGATATCTGTTTTGAATTTATCAAGAATATTACCAATTTCTGCCCTACTCATTGATCTAGTTGCAGACTTATTTACTCTAACAAGAGAAGGATCTCTTGGACCTTTCCCAGTTTGGGTTTCCCTCTTGAGAGATGAACACATAATTCTCCTATATCATTTAATGGGAGTTGAGAGATATCTCCCTTCCCCATCATGTTAAAGATATCTATCCACTCATCTCTAATGGCTTTTAATAAAAGAGCTTTTAAGGTATCTTCATCTAGATTGTCCATCTTTGCTCTTTTCAAATTATAGTTGAATCTCTCAATCAAATCCTCTAAGTTTTCATCCTCTCTTTGCATCATTTTGAACACTTCATCTTTATGATTGGTAGGCATGCAATAATCCAAATACCTATCCAAAAACACTTTTTTCATGTCATTCCATGTTCTAATGGACTGAGTGACTAACCCCATGAACAAATTCAAAGTAGCTCCTTTCAATGTTGAAGGGAACAACTTAAGTTTTTGAGAGTCTTCTAGATAGTCATAGGTTCTGCACAAGACTTCAAACTCAAATAAAAATGTTTTAGGATCCTCACTTTTTAACCCATGGAAGTTTGGGAGGACAAAAGGTGAGATATTTTTCATTGTGGCATTTTTTTCTTCATCCACTATAGGGAATCCAAAAGAATTATCTATTTCCCTATTTCCTCTGCCTCCACCATTATTTCCTCTACCTCTTCCTCTACCCCCTCCTCCAAGCATTGTGAATTCTCCATCTTCTCCTTCTTCTGCCATTACAGTTTCTTCAGGGTCAGTATAGGGTTCAACCTGCAAGGTTACTTTCTCCTCCTCTGGTTCTTCTATTAATGGGATATGGGAGAGAGGTTCTACTTCTTCTTCCTCACCAGGTATTCCTAATTCTTCAACTAAAATTTTCTCCCCTGTGGAGGTGAAAAAGGCTACTCCTGCTATTGGAGATTCAAGATTTTTCCCCTCTAGGACTAACTTGGTAGATGAAGTAGGAGATTCTTTTGATTGGATTTTTGTGCCTAGAATTTCAGGAGTTCTATGACTGGGAGCATGAGTTTGGGATGGAGGTGTATCATTTCTTGTTCTTGGTGGAGTAGGTGGTGTTGTAGAAATTGAACTCTTGCCTCTAGCTATAAATATACCCCTAGAGTCTCTTTCTCTATGCATATCATTTTTTTTCCGAATGTAAGAGATAAATTTACCTAGTTACACTTCCCCGGCAATAGCGCCAAAATGTTTAGTCAATTTAGTTTCCTAAATTTCTTTGCATAAATTATCAACTGAGGCTCGTAAGCTGATGAAGTGTAGGGCACTATATGTGCTAGTTAACCCTTCTTACTTCCTTCTTTTGTATTTTTATATTGTTTTGTTTTGGGGGTTTCCTTGATTCCTAATGATGTACAGTCTGAATTATGAGAAATTGAGTCTAAATTTCCTAAAGGTGAACTAATAAAAATCTAAGTTAAAGGAAAGAAAAACACAGCATCTATCCTATCTTTCTATTTAATCCTAAGTCCAAAAATTAAAAGGTGAAGTTTTAAGGAAAATTGAAATAATTACAGAGAATGAAACTGACTAAAGCACTTTTAGTTGTCCAAGCCTTCAATTTTGAAAGATAACTTTCTTGAGATGGAAAACAAGAAACTTACTGTACATTATAGTTTAGATAACTAAATCAAATATGCAGAGAGTAACTAATTGATTCCAATCCTCATGTGAAATGAATGTTTAACCATTTAGTTTAGGGTGGATATTAGCTTGAAATGGTGACCAAAAACATTTATCCACATAGTGCATTGGCAATCTGAACTAGGAAATAAATAACAGAGGAAACAAACAGTAAGTAAACTAATCCACAATGCATCCTTGTTACTTTTCCATCTTACCCTATTAAAACAAAACAAGTTTCATTTATGAAATAAATAGGAGAAACAAGACTGCACCATCGAATTATAACATTATGCTACTGAAAAGAATTAAAAGAAAACAAACTACAGGAAATCAACCTAAACTACAAATACTGCTAAAAGTAAATAATGAAACTAAACTGAACAGTAAACAAAATAAAAGAAAAACCTCCTTCAGTGTAGGGGCCCTCTGCAACTGACTGAGTTGAGATGCTAACTAGTTGAAGATACTCTTTCAAATGATCACTTTGTCAAACACGGCTTCATATTATTAACAAGAAAATAAGTTTCAAAATTACAGAGCTATAAGCTTGAGCTTAATACATGAAAAAATTTGAACTCTTCTCAGTTCTGTACAACTGATATTTAAAGAAACATTCCTAACTGTCTTTTGAGAGAATTTAGCTACAGGTGGTCTCCAGGTATTACAACATATCTACGTAAATGGTTGATCAGCTACAGGTGACTTTAAGACAACAAGATGGTTACATGAAACTATAATCACCGGTGGCTAGTTCAAGTTAATGCTGTAACAAAACTGTTAGATTTATTAATTAGCCACGAAGAGTGGACATAGAGCCTATTGCTACCGGGTTTCTTCGTTTGACTCCACCTTTGACTGTATTCTTGAGCTGGTTTTTTTGTCGATGTGGGCTGGGTGACTAGGATAGGATCCATGTCGAGACAATTCCAGAGATGCCCATGTGGTTGGTTTCCTCGTTTGACACTTGTAACATGTTCAACCATGGAAGTAGCTATGGAGCACATGGTTAGCTGCAGAATGGGCTATGTTCCATAGCTAATTTGGAAAATCTTATTTCAAATAGAAAAAACATAAAAGTATAACATGTCAATCATTTAATTTCTTCCTTGAGACAAAATCTATCATTTATCAGTGATGGGGATCTGTCTTTTATGGAAAAACAAGAGAAATAAGTGAGAAAAGTTGTCAAAGAGAGAGTAATTCTAAGGTCCAAAACCTATATAAATTAAAAGATAATACTAATAATATCATCATTATATCTAATTGAATCATCTAAAATTCAAATGTGTGATTACCAAATCAAAATATTTCATGAATATCATTATTCTAAGGTAAATTCACAACATCCATCCAAAGGTAGTAATATCGTCATACATGATAGGTCTCCATCAAAATAATGTTGATATTTTTAAATATATACCTAAAGTAACAAGATAATAATGATAATATCATAATCATATTTAATCAAATCAACTAAAATTCAATGTATGATAAACAAATCAAAAGGTTTCATGGATATCATTATTCCAAGGTAAATTCACACCTCCATCTAAAACTAGGAATTTTCAATATCATCAAGATATCACTAGCTAGCACTAGCAAGATCATAGTCAATATCATCCTCATGATCATTAACATGATCATCATCCTGACCATCCTGAGCAATTTCATCCACATCATCATCACCAATGCTATCGCCATCATCATCATCATCAAAAATTCTATCACCATCATCATCGTCGTCGTCTCTTATATCTGATGTGCATTCAACATAGTATGGATCATCATATTCGGGGTCATTACCTATAACATTCTTGAAATAAAACAATATTACATGTTAATATTAATTCCATAACACAATGCATATTTTGGTTACAATGCTAACCATAAAATGAGGTAGGATATAATAACATATAATAGTACTAAAATATAAAATGAAAATGTAGTTTAAGATATATCGAAGATCCAATGAAGATTATGTTGAGAAATGGCAACAAGAAATTCTAGTTTAATTTATCCTTGAATTAAAATGTGAATTAAATTTGAATTCTATTCTCATAGAAACTTAAAATAGTTAAATTAAGTTTATTAAACTTACTTCACTTAGGAAAATTGAGTTGGAAGTCTTTTGGAAGTCATGTATGTGTTCTCCCTACTTCGTAGGAGTCCAGTGTGAGTTAATTATGAGTTGTAAAATAGAAGACTCAGTTTAATGAGTCAGTTGAGTTAAATTAGTTCTCAAATTGATTGAGAGAACTAATAGTGAGTTAACAGTCAATGGTGACACTAAGGAACTCCCCCAGTGCTACTCTAGTTAACTAAATATTTATTCATCAGAAACTCATGCATGTCAATTCTGAGAAAGACCTAGTTGAGACTAGAGTGTAGGGACATTGTACTATTTGTTTTATATTTTTCTGAGTTGCATTGATAGTGCATGCATTCAGGAGCTGATCCTTGAGGGATTGCGCTATTTTTATAAGCTTGATTTCCCCTTAAATACAAGCTATCCTTCATATGAATTACGCATTGGAATAGGGACTTGGAGAGCTTATGAAGAGGCTAAGATTTGGCCTTGATATTGTTTATGAGTTGGAGGTTGAATTTTTTGAGTGCTAGGATTGTTCTACAGATAGTGGGGTTTTGAGCTATGGCTTTTCCCGAATATTTATTGGGTTATCTACCTTTGATTCTCTTCCACTATTGATTATTGTTTGATCGATGTTTATGGGATTATATTTTAAAGAGTAGAAGTATATTCTTGTCTCTTTCTTTAGAAAATTGCATTAGATTGTGAATCTACAAGATTTTCTACATGGTATCGGAGTAAGATTATTTTTTGGGCTGAGATTTTACAGAGCTGATCTGAGAATTTATGTGAAAAAATTTCATAAACAAATTCCAGATATGGATTCCTTGGGGAAAGATACCCAAATTCAAAAAAATAATCGGCCGAATCAGAGTTTGGATGAGGGAGATATCGCTGATTAAAAATCCAATTTCTAGAGGCAATTTCGAAGTTTTGAGTTTTTAGGTTACATGTGAAATTCGAATTTGCATACATACTTCAGGATCGGCAGATGGCATTCCATGGGTTGAGGCTTGAGTATGCCTTGGAAGGAAACTCAAATTTTATAGCTTGGAGGGACAGGAATGAGGTTGTGCTAGAATATAATGGCTTGAAGGAATTGATTGATCAAGAAGTTGCCAAGCTAGCAGCTACGAATGCACAGAACTTGGTCGAATGGAAGAAGTGTTTGTTGAAGGAAAGGAAGATAATCCTTGAGGGAGCTCAAGACCACATTGTATCGAGTATCCATGGCAAGGAAACTCCACATGCTATGTGGAAAACATTGATGAACTTGTATCAGAATAGAAATGATGAAAGGAAGTTGGCACTGAAGGATAAACTTCGTAAAATCAAGATGGAGAATGGTGAGACGATTCCAAAGTACTTGACCAAGTTCACTCAATGTCGGGATGAACTTGGAAGTTTTGGAATCATGGTTTTTGAGGAGGATATGGTGTGCCTTGCTCTTCTTGGCCTCCCAAAGAGTTGGCATAGTTATCAAGACTCTATTAATGATCGGGAGAAGCTTCTAGATTTGGAATGACTATGGTTAGATTTGATGAAGGATGAGATTAGGATGAACACCAAGGATGGCTCTTCATCAAACACTGATGATGAAGAGAATTGTGCCTTAGTAATTAAGGCAAGGAAGGGGAAAGGTAAAATTTCTTGTTCCAAACTAGATTCTTATCATGGAGGTAAGAATAAGGACATGACAAAAGCTAAATTCTTTCATTGTCACAAGATGGGTCACTTTGCTACAAATTTTCCATTGAAGAAGTCCAAGGAGAAGTCCTCAGGAGGAGCGGAAGATGAGGCTCTGGCCTCCTAATTCGAATTGGACTTTTTTGTCATTGCATGCATGGTGTCTTCAATTATGGGAAGTGTCTGGTACTTAGAAAGTGGAGCTTCTTTCCACATGACTGGTGGCAAATATTTATTCAGTGAACTAGAGGAGAAAGATCTCAAGATGCATATCGAGATGGGTGATGATGGTAAGTATAATGTTACTAGTGTGGGCACTATTACTTTTCAGAGGGAGCATGCAACTCCACTCACCTTGAAGAATGTTATGAATGTACCCGAACTAACAAAGAACTTGGTATCCATTGCCATGCTTGAGGATAGAGGCTATGATGTGATCTTTTTGAAAGGAAAGGCGTTCCTTCGATACATAGCCACAGGTCAAGTAAAGAAGATAGGAATTTGAGTTTAGAATCTTTATAATATAGAGGTAGAGGATTGTGCTTCTTTGAGTTCAAAAGTGAAAAATATGTTGAGCCAAGACATCGACGAGTTGTGGCACAGGAAATTGGTCCACTTGCATCATGGGGCTTTGAAGATATTGCAACAAATCTCTACTAGTCTTCCCATAGGTACACTTGAGCAAGTTGACACATGTAAGGGTTGTAAATTGGGAAAATACACCAAGTCCACCTTTGGAGACAGAGACAGTCGAGCAGAGTCTATTATGGAGAGAGTCCATTGAGATGTGTGTGGACCATTCTTGATAGCATCCATAGCCAAACACATGTATTATGTTATATTTGTTTATGATTATTCTCGTAAATGGTGGTTATTTTTTTATGCAGAAAAGGATCAAACTTTCACAAAGTTTTGTGAGTTCAAAGCATTGGTAGAGAAAGAATCTGGGAAGACGGTTAAATCTATATGGAGTGATAATAGTGGTGAGTATGTCTCCAATGAGTTTAAGAACTTCTGTGCAGTAGAAGGGATTAAACGAGAGTTGATGGCACCCCACAACCCTCAACAGAATGGATTTTCCAAGAGGAAGAACAAGATCATAGTAGGGGAATAAAGGGAAATGTTGCATGATCAGGGCCTACCACTACACTTATGGGATGAGGCATGCAACACAGTGGTTTATTTTCAGAACCATAGCTCACATAAAATACTTGAGATGAAGACACCACAGGAGGCTTATTCCAGTAAGAGGCCATATGTTGGTCACTTCAAGGTTTTTGGATCATTGGTTTATTGCCATGTGACCAAAGATACACGAAAGAAGCTTGAGCCAACAATAGAGTTGGGGATCTTTGTGGGGTACACTGATACACCCCACAACTATCGGGTGTACATGCTGACTAGGAGAAGGCCATGTGAGTATCCCTTGAGAGGGAGCTTGAGATACATGTGGATGAGGAGATTCTAGCTCCTAAGGTTGAGAAGCCTGAGATTGATGTGGAGCAGCCACATGCAGAGGTCTAGAGAGTGGAGACATCCACTTAGGCAGAGTCTTCTAGATAGGGAATAAAGTTCACTAGAGAGGCTGACAGATTATTGGATGATGCACGGGAGAATGTGGGAGCACCCTCTTCCCAACGTAGATAGAGGAGGTCACTAGAGAGTTACACTAGATACATGGCACTTATGGGTGCATGTGTTGTGACAGATCCATGTTCCTTTTAGGAAGAAGTGCAACAACTGGTTTGGGTTAATGTGATGGTGGAGGAGTATGACTCCATAGTTCAAAATAGTCTTTGGGATGTAGTCATGAGACCAGAGGACAAGTCAGTTGTGAGCTCTTGTTGGCTTTACAAGGTAAAGAAAGCTGCAGATGGTAGTGTAGAGAAGTATAAGGCCATATTTGTGGCCCATGGATTTTCACAAGTAGATGGGATTGACTATGATGAGACCTTTGCTCCTGTTGCAAGCTACTCATCAATCAGATTTATTTTTTCACTATCAGCACAGATGGGTTAGAAGATCCATCAAATGGATGTGAAGACTATCGTCCTCAATGGCATGATTAAGGGAGAGGTGTACATAGAGCAACCTAAAGGTTTTCAAACCTTGGACCATGAGTCACATGTGAGCCAACTCAAGAGAGCATTGCATGGGCTAAAGTAAGCACCTCGTGCTTGGTACACCAGGATAGATAGCTACTTCACTGGGTTGGGCTTCATGAAGAGTGAAGCGGATGCGAACCTGTACCACATAGTGGTGGAAGGTAAGCTATTGATCATTATACTTTATGTAGATTATCTTATACTAAAGGGTGATGATAAGATCATCAAATCTTGCAAGGAGGACCTTGCAAGATAATTTGAGATGAAGGACATGGTGTTCGTGCATTACTTTCTTGGCATGGAGGTATGGTAGGGAGATGGGGAGTTGTTTGTATCTCAGGGAAAGTATGCCAATGAGATACTCAAGAGATTCTTCATGGAGAGCAGTAAACCCATGGAGACTTCTCTAGCTGGTAACTGGAGGAAGGAGGATGCTACTTCAGGGGAACTAGTGGAAACTATTGTTTATAGTAGGCTTGTGGGTTCACTCATGTACTTGGTGAAAACACGACCAGATATGTGCTATGCAATTAACCAACTTAGGCACGCGATGGTTATGCCTACCAAGTTGTATTGGAAGACGACAAAGCATGTATTGAGATACCTCAGAGGCACTACTCAGTTTGGGTTATGGTATAGAAAGACAAAGGGAGTGAAGCTTCAAGGCTTAACCGATGTAGATTGGGCAAGGAGTCCATCCGACAAGAAGAGAACATTAGGAGGGATATTTAGTATTAGGTCAGCAACAGTTTCTTGGTACAATAGGAAACAGATATTGATTGCACTCAGTTTGACAAAGGCATAGTACATGGCTGCATGTCAGGTACCATGTGAGACTACATGGATGAGGAAGATCCTGATTGGTTTGTTTGGTCAATAGATGGATCCGACAGTGATTTACTATGATAATCAAAGTTGTATCAAACTCTCTGAAACTATATTTTTTCATGATCGGTCCAAGCATACTAATATCTATTATTACCATCTTAGAGATTGTGTATTAAGGCGAATCATGTTGTCAAATTACATTTCCATGGAGGAGCATGATGCTGACATCTTGAAAAAGGCATTGTCAAGATGTAAATTCAAGTTTCACAGAGACAAGATTGAGGTAGTTGATAATCCCTTTCTTGTTGAGAGGGAGTTTTGAGAAATGGAAATAAGAAATTTTAGTTTAATTTGTTCATGAATTAAATTGTGAATTAAATTTGAATTCTATTCTCATAGCAACTTAAAATAGTTAAATTATGTTTATTAAACATACTTAAGTTAGGAAATTCGAGTTGGAAGTCTTTTGGAAATCATGTATATGTTCTCCCTACTTTGTAGCAGTCTAGTGTGAGATAATTATGAGTTGTAAAATAGAAGACTTAGTTTCATGAGTCAGTTCAGTTAAATTAGTTCTCAAACTGATTGAGAGAACTAATAGTGAGTTAACAGTCAGTGGTGACACTAATGAACTCCACCAGTGCTACTCTATTTAACTGAATATTTACTCATCAGAAACTCATGCATGTCAATTTTGAGAAAGACCCAATTGAGACTATAGTGCAAGGGTAATGTACTATTTGTTTTAGATTTTTTTGAGTTGCACTGATAGTGCATGCATTTAGGAACTGATCCTTGAGGGATTGTGTTATTTTTAGAGGCTTTATTTCCCTTTAAATTCTAGTTATCCTTCATAAGAATTACACATTGGAATAGAGATTTGGAGAGATTGTGGAGAGGCTAATATTTGGCCTTGATCTTGCCTATGAGTTGGATATTGAATTGGCTAAGTGTTGGGATTGTTCTAGAGAGAACCAGCATTGTAATTTCATCTTGATTTTCCGAATTAATACAATACAGATAGTGGGGTTTTGAGTTGTGGCTTTCCTTGGATATTTATTGTGTTATGTGCCTTTGATTTTGTTCCTCTATTAATTATGTTTTCTCAATGTTTATGGGATTCCATTGTAAAGAGTAGAAGTAGATTCTTGTCTCTTGCTTTAGAAAATTGCATTATCTTGTAAATCTATAAGATTTTCTATAGATTACACTTGTAATTCACATTAAGTAGTAGAAGAAATTTTTAATGCATATGAAGTAGCTACCCAATTGTTCTTCATATTCTATTGTGAATATTTCTTATAATTTCCATGCACCATTAGTAAACTAAAATTTACTGGAAGTTGTAGTTCAAATTAAAATTGTAATTTGAAAGTGCATAATCTTCTTAATCAGAAATTGTGAACATTCTACACAATGGAATCACAACAAGACTTCATCACCATGCTTCACGTTATCATCACTAGGTTAAGAATCAAGATGAAAAAAATCATGCAAACTGTAATTTGAAAGGCAAGAAACCGGCCTCAACTTCTATAATAAATTGGTAACTAATTCAAGTTATCATCAATCTCAACTAGCTTACACGATATAACAAATTACATGATACAATAGTATCAGCCTAGAGAAGTTGTAGGATATTCAAGAAAAGATGTCCATGGAAAAGCAATTCACTAACAATGATATAGGAAAGGCTTACATGAAAGAGGCCACCATGCTAAATATTAGACCATGCCATGTATGAAATGTTAGATCATAATTGCGAAGTACACAACTGTTTAAAAATGGTTTGTTAATATTATCATAGCTCCATCACAGAGATATCAAAAGACAACAACATAAACAATTATTGAATATCTGGTACTGTATTTGTAACACCCCATCCTAAATTAGTATTATTATTGTTGTTGTTGTTGCTCTAAGTTCAACATTGGTGAGGCTATATCATGGTCTTGGCATAGTTCTATTTCGAGTAGGTTTTCTTTTACACTTGGGGTACTCTTTTTGTAACACCATTCCTTGAAGGACTAGAAGTGTAAATTATGGAGATGACTCCATATCCGATAGATATCGATGTGATAAGTCATATGGTGATGAATATGTTAAATACATATAGGTTGTATCACATACTAACAACCCTCATACACATTTGTAAAATAGAGGTTCTCGAAGCTTACAATCAAATCCATATGATTTCATGAGTACTCTGTAACTTAAGTGAATTTTAATTTGTTTCTGGTGTGAAAATATTTATCCAACCATATGGATATTTAGAGTGTGATTTTATTTCCATTACAAATGTTAACCACCCAGTTTTGTTGAGGGCACAATCCCTTTGTGGCTTCATGTTGCGGGCCTCCCATTCTTATGTCTCATATGGGATACAATCAACTATAATATTGATGCAATGGATGCTACATGCCCAAATAAACCCTGCAATTTCAACCCATATGCTGGTTGTACATGGGATAACTGTAGAAGGATTTCAACTTGTAGACTCATGTGCTAGTTAGAAAAATTAATTATAATAAGTGAACAATTTTGTGTATGTACATAGATGTATGTCTAATCCACCAGATTTCCAAATGTGTAATTCATGATATTGAGTCTATTACTAAGGTATCATGATGAATAATTCTCTTGAGATATATGAATATATGGAAATTGATAGTGATTCTTGCAATGCAAACCTAGGTTTTGTTTCATACACAAAGCCTTTAAGGCAACAAACCATCATAGTAACCTTTAGAAATTAATCTCTAAGGAACTTGAGACCAACATTAAGGATAGGATGTGAATCACCTAGTTCAAATAATTATATAGAGAATATATATTAATTATGGTTGTAACACTTGGCCTGTGAAAAGATAGGCAATAGCTATACCTATTTTTTTCTATGTTACAATCCATATGCATCACTGAAGTTAAACCGTCAGTCAACGTTCCAAGTTCCTAATGCTACAAATATTGTATCAAGAATTGACTGTCTATTTACTAGTGCTTAGCATGGTTACATAGTCATGTGATGGATATCTCTCATATAAATATCAACTTATTCCTTTTAGAGGGTGGTCCCAGTTTAAATTCATAGGGAAGACATTTTATTTCATTCAACATTGAAAGATAACATTTATGGCATGTAAATCAAGCAATGCTAAATCAAACTTTACTTGGGAAGTGATCCTTTGAGTCACAAATGAACTCAAATCAAGTTGTCCATCATATTGCCTTTAAATGGAATAATATTGCTGCTCAACTTGTCTTTGAATATGTCATGAAGCTACAAATAACTCAGTACAGATTGCACATTGACAAGCTTATACTTTTATATCTTTGTAGAGCTTGTACTTGGCTCAATCTTAGAATCGTCAACAACTACTAGTGAAGAGGACTTTTTTTTTATTTCTTGGTGTTGGTCACATGAAGGACATTTGGTATTTTATAACTTATAATTGAAATTAGTTTCAATGTGCAAGGTAACGGAAACTAGGTTCTGCACAAAAAAATGGGTTTGTGATTGTAGAAAAAGGGTAGGAAATGAGGAAGTGGTATCCAAAATTCTTGTTTTGGCTTCATGGGAAACGTAGATGAGGAAATGGAACACTTCAAGCTGTAGTATTGAGAAGCATTTATGTTAAAATAATTTGATACAAACACATCAACAAAGTGAAAGGAATAATCAATCTAGCGGTTGAGACATAATTCAAATTGGTTCAATTGAACTTATGAAAAACCAAATTGGAAAGTTGAAATGCGAACATGACCTGTATAATGACAAAATTAGATATAGATGGTTACAAATTTTATGTTGGCTTGAAGCTAGAGAGACTAATGCTACTGGAAATAGAGATGGAATGGATTGTACTGGCATGTTGATCACCAAATTCATTGTTTGAATAATTAATTGCACTAAATATTGTAGTTTATATTTGAATTTACATAGGTTGACTCATGTAAGAATGTTGAACTGGTGGGGCAAGATTGGCTAGCAACCTCTTCTTTAAAAATATTATATGCCTAAAATCTAAACTAGTCCACAAAGAGTAAATCCTCTTCTTTTTTTCACTTCTGGGACCACTCTTTGCACAACTCTTGACATCTCTAGAAACCATTAGTGAACATTTGATGCAAAACTTCCTAACAACAATCTTCATTAGCTCAAACTTTAATAGGCATTGTTGTAGCTTCCCTTTGCTAAATCCACTACCTCTAGCCCAATGTGTACCTCCTCCATTGCCTTTACAACATGTACTCAAGAACCTGATTATGTTTCTATTATCTCTTTCTCAAGTCATGTTGGCAATTCCTTATCTGCTGATGAAATCTCATCAACTTTAGATCAATAAGGGAGCTCAAAGAATGATGTGAGCTCATTAAATGTGGGGACCTCAACATTGCTAACAAAATGGATTAGTGGACCCTTATGACCTATGCATGAGTTTGTAGAAGATAGATGTGAAGTGATTAATAAGGCTGTGGATAATGTAAGGTATGTGGACATTGGTCAAGTAACTAAAATTTCTAATAAATTAGAGTCAAGTAGCTCAGTACCCAATCATGTAGATGAAGAATCAGATGTACCTGTCATAAATTTGAAGAAACAAAGCACAACTAAAATCACTAGTGGGGGTATTTTTTCTGTGAAAAACTTATATGCTAGAAATGATGTTCCTGTAGTCAAGAGTTAGGTTGTCCATCAATATGAAAGTAAAACCAAAGATATTTATAAATCTTAATCATATTTAGAAAATCTCTCTTTATTTGATGTGAATCATAAATAATCCAATGGCATTTCCAGTGATGTGGGAATTTTCGAATCAAATTTGAAAACTTATTAACAACTAGGGAAATAAAAGGCGTGGAGTTATTCTTTGGCTGCTAAGTTAAGAATGACTATTGATGAACCAAAGGAAAAAAAAACTTGAGCTCAAATGTAAGTTCTCAAGAGCTATATTTTCCATCTTTGGATGAAGAATTAACACAGATTGAGGTCATTAGAAAGGAGAACAAAAATAACAATGCAATTGTTGTGAGATTTAGGAAAGGTGACTCTTATTAACTCAAATCAGTTTCACATGATATGGAGCTACCTTCTGAATCTAGTGACATTTGTAGAGAAGCAATTGCAATGTATGAACAATTTCCCTCTTTTGCTAGTGAATTTAAAGTTGAATATATATTATGTGGTGTTGCAAAAAAAATGTAATGATAATTTGAGGGACAAGGCTATGTATATAGTCCATGATACTATTGAAAAGAATGAAATTACCCTTCGTTTTAACAATAATCAGGCTATAGCCATAACCTCCATTAGAGCTAGAACCAATAGGGCTCATAGCAAGAAGAAGAGGAAGAAATTTCTCCCCAAAGCTGATTCTTCCAGTTCAGCTGGTGACTTTTATAATGCATACAAGGCACCAGAAGAAAACCATAAAGATGTAATATATGTAGATTCATCTACTATAGTGATGAGCAGTAGTATTATAGCAAGAATGCTGCAACTCCTGGGCTTCCAGCTTTACTTTATCAACCTGGGGTTTGTAAAAACTTGGAGGTGATAGTGATGTATACACAAGTAAAAGCGATGGTTCTGCCTTTTGTCACGGTTCAGCTGGCGAGAGAGCACTGGGGTTTTCATGCTAGACTTCTATAGAGTCAGAAGAAGTCTAGTTTCTTGATGGAAGAAAGGGAAATCTACTCTAAGGGAGAGCTACTCTATTGCAATAATGAAAAAGACTGAAATTCAATGCTAAATCACACCATTTCCTAATTAACTACCAAAAAACTATGGTTTGCAATAATGATAAATTAGCATGAAGCAAATGCTACTATTTAGGAATGGAAGTAAAAAGTATCAAACATCGCTAATTTGCAAGTAAAGGGATTGAAATAAATATGTTTTTGTCTTTTTGTCTTTTCATGCAAAATCAAGTATGCAAACTAATTTTTTTTGGTGATGTGGCAAGTGAATTAAGGATGTTGGAGGATGGCTGGAAGGGTTAGGAGATGGTTGGATGGTGTGGGAGACCCTTGGGAGGCCTTTTGTGACTTCCTAGAGTTTTTCCCTCAATTTGGCCTTAAAACAGGCCATTTTAGGAAATCCTACATGATGTACTAGAAACCTACAAGATACAGCCGAGAGAAAAATGGAAGGTGTTGGAGGTGATGGAAGGCTTAGGGAAGGTGGTAGATGGGTGGAATGAAGGGGGGAAGGTCTAGGATAACTCAAAAGTCAACATCAAGGATAGAGGATGGTTGGATTTGCTTAATGTGCTCGGAAGAATTTCTATGTAAAATGATGAAAACTAGTGAAGGCAATGGTGAAAACAAGGAATGACTATGATGGATGAAGTGGAAGGTGTTTGTTGGATATGAAGTCTTTGTCTACTCCTGAAGAACCTACTCTACATAAAACATGTATAATTCCCAAAAGCTATGTAAACAAGAAGCATTCTCATAAGTTAGAAAAGCAGAATTAATGAACTAGTTGCCTACATTATGCATGAGGAAAGTTACTGAAAGGAATGAAAGCATGGATGAAATCTACTGCAAGAATGAAGATAGAAGAGATGGAAATGAAATCCTACTTTGAAAAACTGATCAAATGCTAAATTAAATATAGTAAACTCTAAAGCTCATACAAGAAATCGAAATCTGTGTTTTTGGGTCTGCATAAGGGTCCCTTCCTCGAATCATGATCCCAGAAGGAGGAAATGAGGCCAAGGCACCTACTAATAGCCTTGTGGTATTCCTTTTATCCATACTAACCTACTACTGAAGTAAGGCACAAATGGAAGCAAACTAATAAACAACCAATCCAATCTACACTACTTGCAATCAAAACACATCTAAAGGCAAATTGACAATGAAGCTATGAGACTAATATAAACATACATATACAAGAAAGAGGACCTTGACTACTAGGGTTGAGTCCTAACCCAAGAGCTTTAGCCCTCTGAGTTAACTCAGTGCTGACTCAAAAAAAAACTCATTCTTATTATCAAAACATAAAATTACATCAATAAAACTTTCACAAGTCTGGAGCTCGAAAATAACTTAGAGTTTTACAACATTAATTTAAATCCTATTGAGGCTCTAAGTGTATCTACTTATACAACTAAATTCCCCAACGACTTCCTTAAAAATAGAGAGGCTTGGCTCCCAAACTCGAGATAAACTATCTCTTTGTCTCTCACTTAATCAACTACCTTCTAATCCTCATGACTTGGCTACTTGCACTTCAAGCTGGTGTGATAAATGGAGGAATATTCGAATGGAGGAGAAGTAAATGAGGAGGATTTACCTCATACAATCCCTCTGCCTTGTCCCATTTGAGTTTTTACCTTTGCCTTTTCCAAAATTCCTTTATTTTCTCCTTCAATCCTGCATTTAATGCATATTAGTCCACTAGGCATAATATCCAACTCTAATTCATCTCATAAACAAAATATAATAAAAAACATGTAATAAGTTGTGAGAAAAGTTGGTTTGACTAAGCTAGGATTTGAATTAAGGCCCATATAATTACCCAATGATGAGGCTCATCATCATCCCCCTACTAAAAGTGTTGCTCATCCTCTGAGAAACTCAATCAATATCCATATCCTTCATAGCTCTAGTGGCCTCCCTGACATCCCATGCCTCTATTGTGGTTTCCTCTTCTTATTCATAGAAGCCTGCTTTCTTTTCTACCTCCTCCCACTGCCTCTTTTCTTCTTCTTCCTTCCTTCCTTCTAGACTTCCTAAGAGTAGTGGTGGACTGAGTTTTAGGCCAATCCAATTGACTTTCAGCCTTTGCATAGATTGTTTATACATGGGTGCCTTGTTTAGTGTTTCTCCCAATCTTTGAGGAGAGTGGTTCTCTCTTATCTTTAAGTTGTATGGAAATGTGTTCCATCTCCTCAGCAAGCAAGTATGCTATCATCCCATAACAACTTGAACATGTCCTCAAAATGTGAAATGGCTTTCTCTTGGGCAGAAAGATACTTGGGTGCAAGATGAGGATCATTTGCAATCAAATTATGGGTACTAATGAGGGCCATGCAGGGATCTGACTATTCAGCTCTGAACATAAGAGGTTTAGTTTGTTCTATTGCCAATATCTTCTTCATCTTTGCAGCCCTTGATTCCTCATGGTTCATCCATGATGCCAAAGCCATCAATTGTAAATATCCTAGCTTGGCATTAGGGTCCCATACATTCGAGTCTGTTAAGGCCATGTTATGAAAATAAAACTTAGACATCTTGGCCCTATCTTCTAGTGTGATCTGATCACAAAGATCAATGAACTTCTTGTAGTCCTGAAATGGCATGGTGCCTCTCTGTGGTAGGGTCTTGATCTGGAACTGTAGCCACTATTCCTTGAGGTATATGGCATAGGATTTAGCTAGCATCCTACACTGGATTGCTTCCAAAAAGATACTGGCCATATATGCCAATTGATTCTCTCTTTCTTGCAGCTATCCTCTCAACCATGAATTTTCTATTTCTAGAAGATTTTTCATTACGGCCTCTTTGTCTCTCAAGCTACTTAGCTCTCTGCCCATCTCCTTGAGCTTCTCCTCCATGTGAGAAATTTCTACCACCCCCTTGGACTTGGCAATCCGCATCCATCGATGATTTTTGGATCTCTCCTTCTCAAGCTCGAAGAATAGTGGAATAGAAAATTTTTGAGGAATGACCCTGCCTCTTTCAATAAACCTATAATAGCTGTCAAGGTTAGGTTGGGGGCTAGGTTCTTTTGACTTTGGGTCCTCTTATTTAGTTTCTTGCTGTTGGCCTACCTTCGTTTCCAATTTTTCTGTCTCTTGTAGGTTTAGCAGAGTATCCTGTAGGACTACTTCTGCTTCTTGTAGATCCTGATTTGTATCTTGTAGGATTTCTTTTCCATTGGAGGAGGTGGATCTAGTCATAGGTCTTCTCACATAAGTGATAGGAGACTTAGGAGAAGAAATTTTATCCTATTTTTTAGGTGAGTCCTCAATCACAATGGGAATTTTGGCTGATTTTTGGGGTTTCCCCTGCCTTATTCTTGTGATTTTCCTTGTCCTAAAATATAAGGGAGTCTGCCTCTGTCATTTTATTTTTTTCTTGATGGGGGTGCTAAGAGCAGTGGGGGAAGGTACTGCCTCTCTTTCAATGGGTTCTGGAGACACCCTAGGTGACTCCTCCTTGTCTTCTACCCCCTCTTTCCCATTGATTTCTTCACCTATGTACTTCCTTTCTTCTTCCTCCTGTAGATCCTCATCTTCTTTATTAGTTTCCTCCTTAAAATCCTCCTCTATTGCTTCATCATCCTCCTTCTCTTTCTCCTCTTCTTCTTCATCTTCCTCATTTTCTTTTATTTCATCTTCTTCTTCATCCATCTCATCTTCATCTGTTTCATCTTCTTCTTCATCCATCTCATCTTCATCTCCTTTTGCATCTTCTTCTTCCTGCTCTACTTCTACTTCCTCTGCTTCAGTCTCTTCCTAATCCTTTCCACTAACAGTAGGACTAACATCATATGTGAGAGCTTTGATGTCCTACTCTGCTTGCGTGTCTCTAAAAAATGACCATTGTATAGGAATTGTTAGGTTTTGGAGGGCATCTTCTATAAGGATTCTAATTAACCCATGGTGAGCTAACTATTGGTAATTTCCCTCTTGCACCCTGACGCTTGTGTCTATAAGTGATTGCAGCAGGAAGTATGGTATGCTAAGCCTATGGTGAGGGGGTGTTTCTGCTCCAAATCTCAACTCTTCAAGAAGCCTAAAATGATAGCCATAGACGACACTATACCTACCCTCACATGATATGTATTTGATAATTTGGTAGCTCACCTCATTCAAAGGATATGGCCGAATTTCTCTCCTTAATCCATTTTTTTCCTCAATGGGTTGCTCACCTTCTAAAAAGAATTTCCTTTTGGCAATATGGCTATCTCCTTTATCTTCCTTCATCCATGGTACTCCTAGGGGAAGTGTGGTAACTCTACTGATGATTTCAAGGGTGAGCTCTATGGAGAGGCCTCTTAACATAACAGTGGCATGGACTCTGGTAAGTGGAATGAGGGAGAGAGAAAAATCTCGGGCCACCTCATCATCATGCTTCTTTAATTTTTCGAAAAACCCCATCCAATTATGCCTTGTGAAGATTTCTAGTACCTGAGGGTGTTGTTGGATTCTCACAATGTTAATGGGCTCCATTATAGTAAACCCTCCTATCATCTTGGTTGGTTAGGTTTGAGGAGATGAGATGGTTGATACAATTTTCAAATGCAGAGGTAAAAAACTGAAATGCCTATGTGGACAATTCTCTTGCACAACTGCCAAATTCACTCAAACTAGAGGATTTTTTTGTTCAATTTACTTGAAAAGAGGGATGTAATTAGAAAGAATACCTCTTCATAGTGTTTGTTGTGGCCAACCCCCATGTTTTACCCTCTGAAACTCCTCTTGGCCTATCCTGTAGACTATCTTTGTATATCCTATAGGAATCTTGAGTGCAATCCTGTAGGATTTCCTGTGCAATCCTGTAGGAATTCCTATGCAGAAAAATGATGGAGTTTTCCTTTCTATAGGTTTCCTAGGTATGAGAGTGACTTATGAGAGCGAGCCTCGAGGAAATGAATGCATGAATGCATGGGGACTACGATTATTTCCTCTTATGGTCATTTTGGGTAAGGTGGTGTGCTGGCAATCGAGGTACAATTTCCATTTTTGGACCGTTGGTCCCCACTACCACCTCATCATTCCCACTTCCTCGTAATTAACTTCCACTTCATGCTTCCATATCCTTAACTGATTTTGTCCTTCTCCTTTCTATTTTTGAGTTGACTTTTGCCACGTGTGAGAGGACAAATCGTTTTGTCTTTTTTGACTGTTTGAAGGTGGCCAAGTTAACTAGCCACCTTTCACTTATAAGCCAACTTAATTCTAACATTTACATATTTTGACTACATTATGCACATGAGGGAGTGAGCAAGATACTTACATGTGATGCTAATACCTTTCTGCAATCGTTGAAGACTGGAGGTGCTTTCTGTGTGTATTGGTTGAATGTTATTATTCTTCCCTTTTTGTTGTTCTCTGATGATTATTTTGTTGTGCAGGTACTTGGTGTTGAAGATGATGGTGCTACTACTACTTTGGAGTCCCTTATACTCTTGGATCATCATGCTGGAAGTTTGTTGTTCTTATGATTTGTATTATGTGGGATAGGTTGCTACAGGATTTCCTACAGGATGTCCTATAGCTACTTCTCCCTCCGAACTCTTAATGATACATTCTGCTGGGATTTTAAGGATGGTGACATGGATGGAGAGGGAGACTAGGAGTGTGGAGAATCATGAATACTCAGATGATGCTCCCTATTGCTCTCTATTTCCTTCCTTTTCAAAGACAATGATTTTTTTCTTTTTTCGAAACTGATATATTTTAAGGGTGAATGCAGGGGTGATGAAGGTGGACATAGGTATGGTAATGGAATGATGATGTAGGGGTGCTATTTTATTGACATATCAGGTCATTTTCTCCTTTAGGGTCACTTCTTGTAGGATTTTTGGGTCACTGTGATTCCTATAGGATCATCCTATAGGTTTTCAAGGGATCTTATAGGTTTACACGGGATCTTGTAGAAAACACAGTCCCCTTGTAAACTGAAGGAAAGGAGTGGGAAAAAATGAAAGAAATGGTAGAGTGATGAATGACAATGAGTGGAAAAATAAAAATGTGTGTGAAATAGGTTTCTTTGTAATCCTCCTTTGCTCTTTGATCGTCCTTCTTGCTAACTTGCAAAATAGAAATTTCATGATTTTTCTCATTTCCTTTTTCTTTCTTGAAAACAACTAGGCTTCCTCTGAGATGTTTTCATCCTAGATGTTTTCCCTGGGCACCTCAAGAGAGGTTTTAACCTAGGGATCTTTTTATTCTCATTTTTTTCTTTTTATTTCTTTTTTAATGACACCATTGGGCTGCCCCAAGAGGTTTTCAGCCCGATAGTGGGGCTCAGGTGCCTCATGGAGGTTTTCACCTGAATCCTCATTCTTTTTTCTTCTTTTTTTCCCTCTCAGTGACTTGATGAGGTAGGAGATGAAAATTTCTCCACTACCATCACTGTTCTATTGATACCATCAACGAACTTTTATTTTGACAATGGTCTCTTGTAAATTTTCAATCGGTGTCCATTAACAAGTAAAGGAATGGCCTCTTCATCTATGGTTCTGATCTGTACAGAACCATTATCATGGCATATTTCTACAACATAAGGTGCTAGCCATCTTGTCCTTAACGTTCCCTTGAAGTCCTTATACCTGGAATCATATAACAAAGCCCAAACACCTTCTTGAAATTGGTTTTCCTTGATGTTCTTATCATGCCATATCTTCCTCTGAAGTTGAATTAGCTCTGTATGTAGGAGGGCCTGCATTATGAACTCATTTAAACCATTCAACTGGATCAATCTCTTTTTTTTTGCACTTCTGAGATCTAGAACTAGTTGGGCTGCCATCCTTAATGTGTTATACTCAAATTCAATGGAGAACAGGTCCTTTTTCCCATAGAATAGCTCATAGGGTGTGAACCCAGTGGTGGTCTTCCAGGTGGTATTATAGCCCTAGGTGGCCTCAACTAGTCTATCTTCCCAATCCTTCCTACTGTTGCTTACCACTTTGGTCAAGATGCCCTCTAGTGCTCTATTTGTCGCCTCCACTTGTCCATTAGCTTATGGATGATAAGGAGTGGAGGTTCTATGCTTGATCTTGTGCTGGTTGAGCAAGTCTTCAATCATGTTGGAGGTAAACTGGCTGCCTTAGTCTATGTCCATCTCTCTAGGGTACCCAAATTTGTAAAATACATTCTCCCTTAAGAACTCATCTACCTTCTCTTCTATTGCTGCCTTAATTGCCTTGGTTTCAACCCACTTAGTCAGATAGTCATTGCACACAATGATGTACTATTTTTTCTTGGAAGGAGGGTCAATAGGTCCAATGAATTCCATGCCCCATTTTTCAAATGGCTCGAAAGTCACTTGAGGCTGCAGAGGCATTTCATCTCTTGGAGTAGGCCTTCCCATCCTTTGGCACCAATCACACTGACTAGTATATATTTTCACATCCTGATAAAGAGTGGGCCAATAATAGCCTGCTTGTAACACTTTGAATGATGTCCTCTTTGCTGCAAAGTGACCTCCACAAGGCCCATCATGACAAGTCATAAGGATGTCAAAGACTCTCTCCTCCCTAACACACCTTCTCAAGATTTGATCTGGGCCAAGTTTGAAGAGACTACCCCCAATCCAAGTGAATGGGGTGCTCTTCCTTACTATCTTGCTTTTCTCTTTGGAGGACAAGTTCAGTGGGAAATATGGAGATACCAAATATTTTTCTATCTCAGAAAACCATGGAGAGAGAATTGAAATAAAAAATAAGTGCTCATCCGGAAACTGGTCATCAACCATTCCCTCTTCACTTGTAGGAAAATTTAATCTAGACAAAAAGTCTGTAACAACATTTTCCTTACCAAGATTATCAACAATAGTTAGATCAAACTACTATAATAAAAGTAACCATCTTATAATCCGAGCATTCACATTTATTTTATTCATTAAATATTTGATTGCAGCATGGTCAGTATGGACAACTGTTTGATAACCTATAATATAATGCCTAAATTTTTTCAGTGAATGCACAACAGCCAGGAGTTCCTTTTCGGTCAATGTGTAATTTGGTTTAGCCTTTGACAGATTCTTACTGATAAAGTAGATAGAATAAGGAAATTTTTCATCTATCTAACCTAGGGCTTCTCCTATGAATTTGTGTGAGGCATCAACGTGAATATGAAAAGGAAGGGCCCAATTCGGGCCTCAGAGAATCCGTTTAGTGGTTAACTTGTTCTTTAGAGTGTCTAAGGCATCTTGGCAGCTTTTTGACCATATAAAATCAGAGTCCTTGGCCAACAAACCAAATAAAGGAGAGGCTAGCTTGCTGAAGTCCTTTATGAACCTTTAGTAGTATCCAGCTAACCCTCAGAAAGTTATGATATCTCTCTGCATTTGAGGAGTTGTGACCCTTTGGATGATACATATTTTGTTTGGGTCCACCTGCAGTCCTTGCTAAGATATTAAATGACCTAGCATGGTCCCTACAGACATCAAGAATTCACATTTTTCGAGACTGAGAGACAGGTTCATTTCAATGCAATTGTGCAGTACCTTGCCTAGGTTGGACAGAGCCTCTTGAAAATCACATTCGTAAGGTGTAAAATCATCCATATAAATTTCTACCGCATCATGGACTAACTCGGGAAAAATACTCAACACTGCTTTCTGGAAAGTGGCAGGAGCATTGCATAGGCCAAAAGGAAGGACCCTATAGGCAAAAGTACCCTAAGGACAAGTGAAGGTGGTTTTATCCTGGTCTTCCAGTCTGATCTGGATTTGGTTGTACCCACTGAATCCATCTAGGAAAGAGAAAAGCTTTTTCCCTACCAGGCCATCTAGCACTTGGTTAATGAAAGGTAGAGGAAAATGGTCCTTCCTTGTGGCTTTGTTAAACTCCCTATAATTGACACAAATCCTCCACTTACCAATTTTCTTTGGAACTAACACCAAAAGAGAAACCCAGTCACTATTGGAGATAGGGTAAATGAATCCTATATCTAGCAATTTTTGTAGTTCTTCTTTGACTATATCTTTAAGAGCTGGATTCGTCCTCCTTTGGGGCTATCAGACTGGCTTTCAACCTTATTTGATGTATATGTGGTGAGTACACACTGAGGGGTGAACTCCCTTCTTTTCTTTGTAACTCCAAGCAAAGGCATCTAGATGTTCCTTTAGCATGTTGCATAACTTCTCTTCTTAGAGAGCAGAAAGAGATAGGTTGATTTTCAAGGTTCTCTCAGGGATGAATTCTATGGTTTTAACATGAAGGGGGTTGGAATCGGCCAAGAATAGGTCAAATAGATGATTTTTCTGTGTTTTCTTTACTAAATATTCTAAGGGCAATGTACTGGGAGTTGGACTTTGGAGGAGGTGTTCAATCAAATTATCTTCATCATACTGTCCTCCTCCCATGGTTATTTCTAAGGTATAAATTTGGGTGGAATAAACTTCATATTCTTCCTCCTCCTCCAACCATAAAGGTAAATCATGCTCTAGATATGGCTGAGCAGGAGGGTATAGGACTAATTGCTTGGACATATGCCCATTCTTGATGGTCATATTCCCAGCTCTGCAACTGATGCAAGCATCGACAATGGCCAACCAAGGTCTCCCAAGGATGAGAGGGTAACCAATAAGCTTAGCCTTAGGCTGGAGAACTAGGAAATCTGCAGGGTGCTCCCAAGAGTCAATGGAGACCATCACATCCTCCATAATCCCCTCAAGGGTTATGGTGGAGTGGTCTACAAGTTGCAAAACTGTTGTGGTCTTCCTCAATGAACCTTGGAGGTTGAGCTTGAGCATGGTGTCCTTGGTCATCACATTAATGGCAACCCCAAGATCGATCAAAGTGTGTGGGACAACGGTGCCATTGATTCACACGTCTACTATAGGGCTTCCAAGGTCCAAATACTTTGGAGAGATTACCTGTACCAGCATTAATTCAGACAACTGTCCAATGACATTAATGGTAGGGGCATCTCTTCTTCGCCTCCATGGATGCTTGAAGAACTTCTCCTTAATCAACTTATTGTAAATACAAACATCTTTTATTGCTTGCAGAAGTGGAATATTTACACATAGATTTTTCAATTCTCCCAAAAGTTCAGTCTCTTCTAGGGTATGTTGGAGTGGTTGGGTTAATCTCTCAGTAAAGGGTGGATTTAATTTAAGAATTCTTTCCTCTCTTTCTTCCTCAACCTCCCTAGGTGGAGGTGGAGGTTTGTTATCTGGGAGAACTCTCCCAGTTCTTAGGTTAATCTCCTGGATTTCCACAACATAAGTTGGATATGATGTCTCTCCACTGTATACTTGCTGACCCTATTTGTTGTTTGGGTTGAGATTTGGCTGGGCTGGCATCTGAGGTTGGTTGGGTGGAGCAGAGTGTAACAGGGTCAAGTGGTGGAGGAAATAAAGCTGGAGAATTGTTGTATTGGGGCCTCCACCCCTGGGGCGGTGCATTCCACTGAGGTTGTGGCAGAGCATATGGTTAAAATAACTGGCTAGATGGCTAGGAGTGATACTGAGATGTAAAGGACCAAGGAGGAGGTGTAGACCAGGAAGCATGAGCATAGGGTCCCTAAGAAGGTATGGATGTGATCTGGTTGGGATTGTAATATGCATGGGATGACCCTTGCATGCCCTGTTGGTAGGTCTAGGCCAATGAGGTCTCATTTGGATTATGTAGCAGAGCTTCTCAGTGACCCCTTCAGCTCCTTGATATACAAATTTGAGTCCAGGCAAAGAAGGGCACTTGGCTGTGGAGTGGTTTCCTTCACAGACTAAGAAAATTACAATAGAATTCAATGAACATTCATTCCTAGGGTGCCTCCTAGTGCATCTAGGATAGAAAATGGCCAAGGCTCTCTCTGCTTCCTCCTGTTTTCTCTTAATGCGCATAGTGTCCATTTGTAAGGAAAGGGTTTGTAGCATCTCACTCTTGAAATCTTCTAGCATGTTTCCAATTTCAGCCTTGATGGATGAGTTGGAAGAGGATGTACTGATCATAGGTTGACTACCCCTACCCTTTTTCCTAGCTACCCTAGAATGGTTTCTAAAGATAGTCTTGATATCCTCACAGGGTAAGTGTTAGATATCTCCTCCTGCTAACAAGTGTAGGGTATCCAGAAGATATTCCCTTACTCCCCTAGTGGCTCATCTCGCACTAACTCAGGTACTTGTGGTTTGATTCAGCTTCATCCTTTACATTATGGCTTGTGTTTTCTTACTTGGTTTATCGTCTAACCCACAAGTCGATCTCTTGACTTTGTTTTCACCCAGTTCCAGGCTTGCCTTAGTGAACTGTGCAATGCTTGAGGGAAACTAGCCTTGCTCTTGGTGTAGATTTTCCTATAGATTCACAACTCATGTAATTTGCTAAAACACAAGACAAGAATCTAGTCTACTCTTTACAGCAAAAGCCCATAAAGATCTATGAAAACAATTATCGACAAGAGGAATATAATCAATGTCACATAACACAATATGTATCCAAGGAAAGCCATGGCTCAAAAACTGTATTATCTATATTGCATTAATTAGAAATCCAAGATGAAAATAAAATTCTTGTTCTCACAAGAACAATCAACTCTCAACATACAAGCTATCTCAAGCCAAATCCTTAGCCTATTCTGTAGCTCCCCAAGCCTGTATTTCCTTACACAATTCCTAAGATGAATACCTCGTATTTAAAGGGAATTCATGGTTCCAAAACTGCAAAATCCAAACATTGCTCCTTCAAGCATTGCATGCATGATATTTACAACTCAGTAAATCATACAACTGATAGCACATTGTCCCTGCATTCTAGTCTCAACTGGGCCTTTCTCTGAACTAACATGCATGAGTTTCTCATGAGAGAACCTTCAATTAACTAGAGTAACACTTGTGGCTGCACCAGTGAACCAAATGACTGTTAGTCCTCTATTAGTTCCATAAACATTTAGAACTAATTTAAGTGACCATAACTTAGTAAATGCATTATCTAATTGCAACTCAATTTAAACTCATACTAGAACCCTAAAATTTATGGAGAAAATATACATGACTTCCAAAATACTTCCAACTTGAGATTCCTAAGTTAATTAAGTTAATTAACTATTTACAAGTTGCTATGAGAATAGAATTACAATTTTAATTCACAATTTATATCAAGGACAAATTGAATTGGAATTTCTAGATTCTATTTTTAACATTTCTTGTTGCTATTTTCAACACTCCCTCTCAACAAGAAAGAAATTCAACTCAATCCTAATCTTAAACCTTTGGAATGTTCTACATGCAACACTTCTCTCTAGTGTTGTTGCTACAATAACTCCTGAAACTAAACAAAACATCCAACCTGAATCAGTATGATGCATCTGTCGTCAAAGTCTCTGACTGCTACTATGTCTGTCAATTGAAAACTCCACACTTCAGCTGACTTTTCCATTTTTCACTATTGTCAACCCTTCTCTGCACTCTTCATTATCTTACTGCTCTAGCGTCTGTCACTCTGATCTATGACTGCATCAACCACCACTGGTTCCTCTCGTTACTATGTACTTTGGGTTCCCATAGCATGTCTGGTGTGGAGCCTGATTATCTTCTTTATTTAGAGGTATCACTGCATTAGACCCCATTTTGTTATGTGGCAGCATTGCCGCCCAATATTTGTGCTGCAAGGGGGGTCCAAGGGGGGATGATAGTGATATTTAGGAGCCCCCCCGGCAAGGGATCATGGGATGCACCCCCAAAGCTAAAAATACATGTAAAATTGCCATGTAAAATGTTGTAATTTCGTACTCAATCTGGGTTGTTCATCAAGCGGAAATCTGATGGTAGACGTTATGCTTAATTTAGGGTTTTTTTCTCTAGAACGCAACCCCTTGCTATATGTGAGGGAATTTTATTGTGGCTATGTAGATGTGTATTCTAAACGAGGAAAAGAGAGGAGATTGTGTGAGAGTGAAGAGGGAATTACAACGGATATTTTGTAGGTTGTATCTCCTCATTTTGCTGGATAATATAAAAGGAACGATTGGATGTTTCTCCGTGGACATAGCCCAAATTGGGTGAACCACATATATTTGTGTCTTTCTTGTTTTATGTGTTTTCTATGTTTATATTTTTGCAATATTTTATGTGTTCCATTGCTCTATAATATATAATTTTCTAACAGCTGGTATCAGAGCTGAAGGCCTATTTGGTTGATAAACTCATAGGAGAGAAGGGTTCCTGGTTCAAGTGGGAACAATTTCAGAAGATGGTAGGTTTAGGGTCGAAGAATTTAACGGCCAAAACTACCAATTGTGGAAGATGTAGATGGAAGATTATTTGTATTAGAAAGATTTGTACCTACCATTGAGCAGAAATAAAAAGAAGCTGACTAGTACGACAGACACAAAATGGGATATTCTCAATAGAAAGGCACTTGGAACAATATGGTTGTGCCTAGTGGCATTGGTATCCTTTAATATTTCAAAGGAAACAAAAATAGAGGGGTTAATTTTGGCATTGGCCAAACTATATGAAAAATACTTAGCCTCAAATAAGGTATTCCTTATGAAGCGTTTATTTAATATGAAGATGTCAGAAGGTGGATCTCTTGCTAATCATTTAAATGAATTTAATATAGTTACCAGTTAGTTAAGTTCAGTAGGGGTAACTTTTGATGATGAAGTTAGGGCTCTGTTATTTCTAAGCTCATTTCTAGAAAGTTGGAATGATTTAGTTAGGGCCATTAGTAACTTTGTCTCTGGATCTAGTACTTTAAATTTTGAGGATGTTGTCAGTGCAATCCTTAGCTAGGAAATGCAGTGGAAAAGCTCCGGTGAGACATCAGTTAATGATTTGACTGCAGAGACTAGGGGAAGAAAAATGGAAAGAGGAAATATCCCAGGATATCATAGTAAGTCAAGGAAAGGCATATTGAAGTCCAGATCAGGGATAGTGTGCTGGAAATGTGGCAAGACAAGGCACTTGAAAAAAGACTACAAGTCTCGGAAAGGAAAAGAAGGAGAGGTGCAACAAGAAAACAATCATGAAGCAAGTGTGACAGGTGATGTGTTGCAAGAAGCTTTGATTCTTTCATTAGAAAATATTATTGATGCCTGGGTTGTAGATTCAGGGGCATCATTCCATGCCACACCTGATAGGAAACATTTTCATGATTATGTTCAAGGAGATTTTGGACAGGTTCGATTGGGTGATGATAAACCCTGTAAAATCATTGGAATGGGTAGAGTTTTCATAAAATAGTAGAATGCAAATGAATTGATGTTGAAGGAGGTAAGGCATGTTCCATATCTGAAGAAAAATCTAATTTCAACAGGGAAGTTGGGTGGTGAAGGTTGTGTAACTACTTTTATAGATAAAACCTAGAAGGTCACTAAAGGAGCCTCGGTAATAGAAAAGAGGAGAAAAGGTTGGTACATTGTATTTATGCAATGGTATTTCTAATTTTGTTAATGATTTAACCTCTATAGGAGAAGACACGAAATTGTGGCATCATAGGCTCGAGCACATGAGTGAGAAGGGGATGTAGATTCTTCACTTAAGAAATTTTTTGCCAAGTTTGAAGCATGTTGATTTGGAATTCTATGAGAATTGTGTTTATGGAAAACAAAAGAGAGTTAGATTCCTTAGAGTTTGGAAAGAAAATAAGAGCGAAAAAATAGATCTTATGCATACATATGTATGGGGACCTTCTCAGGTATTATGTCTCAGTGGTTCTCATTATTATGTTACTTTTATTGATGATGCAACCAGAAAAACCTAGATTTATTCTATTCGAAATATATCTGATGTATTTTATTCTTTCAATAAATGGAAATCTTTGGTTGAAAATGAGACAGGAAAAAGGTTGAAGTGTCTCAAATTGGACAATGGAGGTGAATATTGTAGCAAAGAGTTTGATAGGTACTATTCAGAGAATGGAATTAGTAGAGAGAAGAGAGTTCTAAGAACACCACAAGAAAATGGTGTGTCAGAAAGGATGAACAAGACAATCATGGATCATGCGAGGTGCATGAGATTGCATGCAGGATTGTGTTTACAATTTTGGGAATATGTTGTAGATATTGTTGTTTATCTAATAAATAGAGGGCCTTCAAGTTCCTTGGATGGTGGTATTCTAGAGGAAGCATGGATAGGTAAAAAGGTAAACTACTACATTTTAAAGACTTTTGGTTGTGAAACCTTTGTCCATGTTAATAAAGAAATTAAAACAAAGATTGAGGAAAAATCAAAGAAATGTACCTTTGCTGGATATGGTGTTAATGATTTTGGTTATCACTTTTATGATTATGAAAAATAAAAAAACATTAGGAGCATAGATGTAATATTCAATGAAAAGGTTTTTTATAAGGATCAAATGAAAAGGAGCAGGAAAAAGAAAATAGAGAATACACAGTGCTTGATGATATCACAGAAAAAGTGAAGGTGGCTGAAAATCATAATGATCATCAACCATAAGACAAAAGCAACCACAACAGCAACAAGCACCTAAAACACCTGAAAGTGGTGTTAGAAGATCTACCAGGATAAGTAGACCCCCTAAACGATACTCTCCTTCATTATATTATGTATTGTTGACTGATTCTAGTGAACTAGAATGTTATTAAGAAGCAGTGCAGGTAGAAACCAGGAAGAAGTGGGAGCAAGCCATGAAAGAAGAGATGGATTCCTTAGTACATAACCATACTTGGGACTTAGTTAGGTTTCCTATAGGTAAAACAACATTATAGAATAAATGGATTTACAAGTTGAAGGAAGAAGATGGAGTTAGAAAAAGCTATAAATATAGACTAGTGGTGAAGGGGTTTGCACATAAAAAGGTTACAGACTTTGATGAGATATTCCCTTTGATTGTTAAAATGACTTCAATCAAAACTATTTTAAGTCTAGTAGCAGCTAAAGATTTTCATCTTGAGCAGTTAGATGTAAAGACAACGTTTCTACATGGGGATTTGGAGGAAGAGATATATATGTAGCAGCCACAAGGATATGAGGTAAAAGGGAAGGAGAAACTAGTGTGCAAGTTGAAGAAGAGTTTGTATGGCTTAAAACATGCTCCAAGGTAGTGGTATCTAAAATTTGATAGGTTTATATCTGAACAAGGTTATACTAGATGTCACTCTAATCATTGTGTTTACCTTAAAAGGAAAAATGATGTAAGCTATATTATACTATTATTATATGTAGATGACATGTTTGTTGTGGGTTCTAACGTGCAAGAAATAAATGTGCTCAAAAGAAAATTGGCAAACTCATTTGCAATGAAGGATTTGGGTGCTACAAAACAAATCCTTGGTATGAGAATAACTAGAGACAGGAAGAATCATAAATTAACATTGTCTTAGAGTGAGTACATACAAAAGGTGTTGAAAAGATTTAATATTTATAAGTAGAACTTCGGCGTAAATCACATAAAGAGAGACATTTGTCAACGCGTTTCGAACCAACCAGTGTGGCTCATTGTCAGGACAAGTTGAAGAAACAGATCCAACTTTGCATGCTAAATAGTCTGAGTAGAGCCTCCAATGGCTATCTTCATTAACGGCTAATTTTGACTTAGGGACAGTAGTCAAAAAGTCAAAAAGATCATTTAATGGGAGTTAGTTATCATACCATAGATTATATAAAAGAAATAATTCTAGAAGTTGATAACGTAATCAACTTCTAGAATTATTTCTTTTATATAATCTATGGTATGATAACTAACTCCCATTAAATGATATTTTTGACTTTTTGACTACTGTCCCTAAGTCAAAATTAGCCGTTAATGAAGATAGCTGTTGGAGGCTCTGCTCAGACTATTTAGCATGCAAAGCTAGATCTGTTTCCTCAACTTGTCCTGACGATGAGCCACATTGGTTGGTTCGAAACGCGTCGACAAATTTCTCTCTTTATGTGATTTACGCTGAAGTTCTACTTATAAATATTATGGATCACAAAAGCCTCAATTCAAAAAAAGATTTACTATGCAGAATGAAAAACTAGTTAGTATACCTTTGGCTAGCCATTTCAAACTAAGTAAGGAGGTGTGTCCCAAGGCTCAAGAAGAAATGGCTTATATGTCTAAATTTCCATATGAATTAGCATTTGGAAGCTTGATGTATGCAATGGTCTGTAAGCAAGTACATGAACAATCTAGGAAAATAACATTGGATGGCGATGAAGTGGATTCTCAGGTATTTGAGAGGTACCACAAATCAAGAATTATGCTTTGGTGGTTCAAAAATTTCTCTACAAGGATAGTTGATGCAGATATAGCGGGTGACAAAGATAATAGGAGGAGCACCATAGGGCATGTGTTTGCTGTAGGTGGAACAACTATCAGTTGGGTTTCGAAACTGCAAAGTGTTGTTGCACTCTCAATGATGGAAGTAGAGTATGTTGCTGCTACAGAGACTAGTAAAGAAATGGTTTGGTTAGAGAGGTTTCTGGATGAATTGGGTAAGAAGCAGGAGTTGGGTAGGTTATACAGTGACAGCTAGAGTGCCATACACCTTGCAAAGAACTTTGCATTTCATTCCAATACTAAACATATACAACTCAAGTACCATTTCATATGGTCATTGTTGGTGTTGTCTTGAGGGGGCTTGACCCAGCTTCGGAGTTATTTGCGCCAACCAGAAAAACTTGAACTATTGGCCCTTTCGGCAATAACCTACATAGCGCAGGTTGTAGTCTCACTCGAAGTAGTATTGGGGGATGCTAGAACCATGTTTCTGCATCCAGAGGCATGTGTTATGGTCCTTCCAAGGATCTTAAGATTTATATCTACCTTCGCGCAACACTAACTCTTCTGATTGATCAACTACTGTAAATCTCTTCCAATAGATTCCAACTCTTCATGAAGGTCTTAAATTGTTATTAACACGTATAAGAGATACATATCCACTACTTTCGCATAATAAATAAGCATTAATTCACATAAGTCATAATAAATCGCGGAGATATACAAACTTAACTGAAACAATAAACAAGGCACAGATGTACAGATTAGGCTCAAAGAAGACTATATTAAGTATAATCATTCAGATACAGACTTCTTATCCTGCACACCTAGTTGCAAGGGTCTGCGCACTCAGCTATGGACTTACCAAGGTGTCTGTGTACTCAGCTGTATAAGCCTTCCACTTTCACCTAAGTATAGGAAACAAGCCTTTCCTCCCTTAGCACCTTTCCCTTACAATGATTCTTCACAAAAAGTTTCTTCCTTAGACTCTCTATGATGCAACTATATACAGCCTTTTAATTATAATACCATGCCCCACGAACCATGGGTGAGAATCAAAACTATCCTCTCACCTATTCATACAAGGGACTAATGCCCCTTTGAATCTTACTTAGCTTCACGCTCCACTTCCACATTTCATGGAGACTTTACATCCTTTAACAAAAACTATCACAAAAATTGACTTAACTGACAAAAATTGGCCCCAAGGACCACATCCCAATAGGCTCCCAATAGAAATATGGTGACTCGCCCTCGAGTCACTCAGCTAGCTTCTCCATTTTATTATGGAGGTCACTAAACTCTAGCTTCAATACTTCAAGGTTCGCTATGCTTTGTATGGTGGCATGCTACACTTCTTCAACTAGCTTCTTTATAGTTGGCCCCTCCATCATGAGGTGCATGGTCATTTGTGTTTGCTGGAAAGTATTCAACTTCTCTTGGATAGTCAGAGTAATCTGGCTCACTTCTTCTGTCCATGGTTGAAGTTGAGCTTTCAAAACTGCTTCTTTGCACTACAACTCCTCAACATGTGCCTGCAGCAACTTCATTTCTTATAACTGTGCGAAGTACTGGAGTGGCGCCAATGTGTGTGCATTCGCCCTGATCTCATCAAATTTTTGTTGTGCCTCTCTTATCTCTGCACCTAGTCACTGGAGGTTTGAGTCCTCCTCTAAAGTGGTAAATAGCTCCATTGTGTTTTCAAAAATACCATTGTAGCCTAATACTACATTATCCAAAATAGACATGTGTTCTCTGATGGTTGCACCGCGCTGCTCCCTGACCTCTTGCAGAGTAGTCGGTTGCAGTTTCACTTGTAGTGCCAAGATTTTTGTCTAAAAGTCAAAATTAACTTGATCTACGTCATCCTTAGACTATCACACTGCAGCAACTAGTTTTTGAATCTTTTTTGAAGCTGTCGCATCATTTGGAATGTGTAGTTTTGTTAGTAAATTACACGCTTGTGTAATTGCTGCTTTGAGGCTCTGCCTTCGTGCTACTAGATCTTGTTTTTCCTTAATATCCTAAGCCTTTTCAGTGAAGATCTGCTCATTGTTCATTTTAAATTCGCTAATTACCAGTAGTGCACACTGCTCTATCATCCGAAGCTCATTTGAGACCCCCTTGATGAAGTGCGTGGAGGGTTTGAAGTGGCAATGTGGCTTTGATATTTTCGAGTAGGGTTTTATTTTCCTCTGACTCTATGTATAATGTTCCTTCTAGAAAGGGAATGGATCTGAGGTCCAAAGTATGTTATGTTTCCATTACACTCTAGCTCTCTTGTTGTAGGCTCACTTAAACCCTACTCGCTTGGCCCACACTTGCTTGCAACTGACTTGTCTGTATTTGCAGCTCATGCATATCTTTCTACACGCTTTTGAGTGATTTCTAGAACTGCTACTTGAACTATTGCCACATTTCACCTGTTGTATCTTTGACCTTATCCCCAATTTCATCAAGGTCCCCCTCTGTGAGGACCATTGGGTCAATCCGCGCTTGCTTGTCCTATTTTTTCTTTTTCCTTGGTCTAGTAGTTGTCTGATTTTGGCACTTTCACACCCTGAAGGGAGTGCTCTGCACATATGATCCATTAATGGAAAAGGTATTATAGACTATGTGTGAATTCACTTATGTTACTTAATGCAATGGATTGAAAATATTGCGAATAACATAAACAATTAAAATAAACAATTAAACCATTCAAAGACACATTCAAACACATCAACACAATAGAATTTAATAAAGGAGTTCACCAGAATTCCTGGCTACGTCTCCTGGTCCTTTCGTTTCCTGTGCTAACCTCTTTATTTTGTCTTCAATATGTTATTATAGACATGAGCTCAAAAACAGAGTCTCAATTGGGAAAATGAACCTCACCATTTCATTCAGCTCGAAATTTCAAGTCAAACGAGTATAAACTTGACCATATTTGGCCACTGTGACCTCTAGACTCCCTGGAAAGTCAAAAACCACCCTTGCCTGTGGCAAAACCACTTCTCAGCTGCACAAAATGACTTCTGCGCTATCAAAACCACTTCTATGCTATCAAAATCTGCTTTTGGCAACCGCATGCTCCTTGGCAAATGTACCTGCAATGAAATGATATGAATGGTCTGGGACAACTTGGTTAACAAGTCTGTCGTTTGGCATAGTGGCAATGTCGTATGTGGTGAAGGCATATATAGTGTGGGAAGGTCGGCGGGTCAAAACCCCCACCTGACCTCTTCGTCATTTTACAATGGATATCGCGTGTATATATATATATATATATATATATATATATATATATATATATATATATTTGATATGGTGTGTCGTTGGTTTGGATATAGTTTGTTATATCGTATAATATAGTTACGATATAATATATATCATGTATGGTTTGAAACTTTACCATGTTAACATTGCTCCAACTTCGGCAGTTACATAACAACATTTGATGCTAAGGGACCGGTGGTCTGGGGTTGACCCGACCGTCCAACCCTTTTTCTAGCATACCCAACTGCAACATTAAATATAATATCGCCTCTAAAGTTAACAAGATCCAAGCCATAGCCCAATCAGTGTGCGCAATCTAGTGAAGTCATTGATATTTCAGGAGGTCAAGGGTTTGATCCTCCCTGACCCCCAAATTTTTGGATTTTCATACCAATATTGGACAAATTTGGGCTGCCACGTGTCAGCACCCGATTGGTCCATATGCACCAATCATAAACTGCCACATCACCCTTCTTGCTAACATCATCACAAAGATGTGGTGCATTCCCGGGACGATATATGTCCTGCTGATGCAGCATTGATTTTTGACCGTTGACCAGTTTGACTTTGACTTTATTTGACTTTGACTTTCTTTGCTTTTGATTTTTTGACTTTTTTCCCTAGTTTTCCTGAAACTTTGACTAGCCTTAACTTCTTCATCCGAACTCAGATTTTCGCACCGTTTGCACCGTTGGAATCGTCTCATTGAGAAATTTGACTTGATCCCACTTTCATATGCATTTAAATACTTTTATCTGGTGGCAAAAATGAATACATTTTGGATCAATCCTACCCCATTGGAAGCTTTTGGACCACCAAAAGCTGGTTTTAGTTATTGAGTAAGTGAGGATAAAGTTCCCTCACTTTTCCAATCTCTATCCATCGTGCTTTACTTGCATTTGTACCTTTGAGTCCAAATCGAAGATACTCAACATTTCTTCATCGTAAAGTCCTTATCCTCCTGTCAAGAACTATGTCCTCTTGTAGCTCATTGAGATACTCTGGCAAAATATCTTCGATGGAAGGTAGCTGACCTTGCTCTTCGGGATCTTCAATCAATGAAGGTTCATACAATCTCAAGTTTTCAACATTTACAAAAGAATAGATTTGGATATAACCTGGTAGATCTAGGTGGAAAGCATTTTCACCAATTTTATCAAGTATTTTGAAAGGACCATATCTAACTGGTTTCATATTTTTACCTTCCCCTTGTAGTATTTATTTGTTGATGTACAACTAGACTTGATCACCAACTTGAAAACTATTCTCAACTCGATGCTTGTCATGCCACGCTTTATACTTTGCTTGGCTTCTTTCTAGCTATTCCTGTACTGCCTGGTGAATTTCTTGGATTTGTTAAGGTTGCTTTGTCCACATCACTGTGTCCATCAGCTGCTATGTCTTTACCAAAGACAAAATCCAAGCTGCTATGTCTTTACCAAAGACAAAATCCAAGGGAGACTTTGGTGTAAAACCAAAAAAAGTCTCAAAAGGAGATCTCCGAGTAGAAGAATGTTTTGCATGGTTGTAAGCATGTTGCACATAACACAAATGCTCATCCCACAGTTTGGGATGCTTGCTGCAATATCCTCAAAGCAACTGTATCACTGTCTTATTGACCACTTCTGTCTGACCATCTGTTTGCGGATGAAATGCCGTGCTCTTCTTCAACCTTGTGTCCATTAACTCCCATAGACTTGACCAAAATTTCCTGACAAATCGAGAATCTTGATCGGATACAATAGAAGTGGGTAACCCAAAATGAACCCATACATTTTGAAAGAATAACTTTGCAGTTTGTTCATTTGTGACCTGTTTATTACATGGTGTCAAAATACACATCTTACTGAACCTATCCACAACTACATACAAATAATCATGACCCGTTCTAGACTTTGGAAATCCCCCAACAAAATCCATGGAAACACTTTCCCAAGGACGAGGAGGAATTGGCAATGGAGTATACAAGCCTAATTTTCTATTACTTGGCTTGCTTGTAGCACACATAGTACGTCCTTTAATATATCTAGAAACTATCTCATTCATTCATGGCCAATAGCAGAATCTTTGTAATTGTGCAACTATTTTACTCACACCAAAATGACCTGATATGAGAGAAGTATGTGCTTCTCGAATTATGTTAACTCTTTTAGTTTGTGGAATGCATAACTTTCCCAAAGGATATAAGAGTTTTTCCTTTATGTAATAATCCAATTCTTCTACCTACTTTCCATGACTTAAAGTTGCATATATATCCTTAAAATCTATGTCTTGAGCATATTGTTCTATGTAACTTTCATGAATTATTGAATTATGCTTAAGTATTGTGGATGCATTTATGATTGGTATTGATAACATGTCTACAACCTTATTATGTATGCCATTCTTATATCTGATAACAAGATGAAATTGCTATAGAAAACCCATCCACCTGTAATGTCATGATTGTTGCAATTTAGTTTGTGAGTGTAAATATTGAAGTGGTTGATGATCTGTATGTATGATTGTTTCTTTACCCGTTATGTAAGCTTCCACTTTTTAACACTCTAAACTAATGCATATAATTATTTATCATATGTGGGATAGTTAACTACTACTGATGTAAATGTCTCAAAATGAAAGCATATAGGATTTCCATGCTGCATCAACACTGCCCCCATGGCATATTCACTTGCATCTGTCTCGATCTCGAATGGATGTTGAAGATCTAGCAGTGCTAGTACTAGCGCTGTACTAATCCTTTCTTTCAATGTGTCAAAGGATTTTTGTTGTTTTCATCCCCACTGAAACACATGTTCCACACTTGTCAAAGCATGTAAAGGAGCTACAATCAAACAAAAGTTAGCAATAAACTTTAGCCAATATTGCGCTACCTCTAAGAAACTTCTAACTTCTGTAGCAGTATTGGGCTTAGGCCAATTTACAATGAATTCAACCTTAGAGGGATCTATCTTCAATTCACCACCCCCTACAATATAACCCAAATAACTCAAAGATGTTCTGCCAAATTCACATTTTGATAGTTTTACATAGAGATTTTCTCTTTTCAAAACATCTAAAATCTACTTTACATGATTAACATGTTCATCCCATGTTCTACTGAAAACAAGAATATCATCTAAATAGACTATTACAAAATCATCAATGAATGGTCTTAATACATCATTCATGACGCACATGAATGTGGCTAGAGCGTTAGTTAAGCCAAAAGGCATAACCATCCATTCATAGAGTCCTTGCTTTGTTTTGAAAGCAGTCTTACATACATCCTATTCTGCAACTTTGATCTTATGGTAGTCGCTTCGCAAGTCAAATTTAGAGAAGTAAATTGCATCTTTTAATTTATCTAACAAAACATCAATACGAGGAAGAGGATAACGATTCTTTATTGTGATTTTATTCAATGCTCTAAAATCAATGCACATTCTCCACGAACCCTCTTTCTTTCACACTAACACAATAGGTGATCCGCACGGTGATGTGCTTGGTTGAATAAACCCTTGATCGAACAACTCCTGTACCCACTTCCTTATTTTTTCATTCTCTAGAGCTAATAACCTGTACATTCCAATGTTAGGTAGTGGAGCATACTGTTGCAAATAAATCTCATGTTCTATTTCTCACTTGGGTGGAATCCCTTTAGGCTTTTGAAACAGAATATCATAATCAGAAACAACTTTAACTAGATCTGCTTTTTGTTTAGGATTACAGCCTTTGAATGCATTCGATTTATCAATATCCTTTGCTTTTACAATCATGAGTAAAAATTGTTTACTTGCATTTACAATTCTTTTCATCTGTCTAGAATTTATGAGAGAGAAGTTATCTTTGAGTTTATGAGTGCTTACAATATATTCAATTCCATCCTTTGTGAGTTGACACTTATTTTTAGTTTGATAGAAGATAACATTTCTATCGTACAAGTATGGATTCCTAAATTACACATATGTCCAATGGGACTATGTCTAACTCAACCTCATCTACAAACTTTGACCCAATAGAAAAACGAAGTTTACATTGTTTTGTAACTTGTAGTTTAGTTTTATCACACACCCAACCTAATGGATATGGCTTTTTATGAGGTTTTGTTTCTAGACCCAACTTCTTTACAATTGCTTCAGAAATCAAATCAACTTGTGACCCACTATCAAATAAAGTATCAATTTTAGTATGCTTGGAAATGACTCTTATGTGAAATAGCTCATGTCTTTTCCTTTGATCATTATCATTATCAACAAAATTTTAAGAAGTACTTGTAGATTATTTAGAATCTTTACCTTTTATACCTGTAGCTGTAACCATTGCCTTGTCACCTGAATCTGATCCCAAGTCCTTCTGAATAACAACAACATTATTTCGCTCTTTACCCCCAGACTTCTTAGGATTTAATTCTGGATGCAAAGACCAACAATGTGCCTCCTTGTGTCCTTCCTTCTTACAATGAGTGCATGAAGGTTTATCCTTCTTCACGATGTTTGATTTCTTCTCCTTCAATTTAGTTTCTTCTTGCCTTCAATAGGTTTGGATGATTTCCCAACATTTGGGGTTACATTTTTACCTCTAGCTTCTAGATGAGTTGCTTGAACAAATACATCATCTAAGCTAGTTGGATTAAACATAAGTATGGTGTGCCTCAAATAACTATGAAGACCACCTATGCATTTTAACAATGTTTCTGGTGAGTCCAATGAAATTCCTAATGTTAAAACTCTCTTATGGAATTCATAAGTATAACTTTGAACACTTTGACCTTTTAATCGACATAGTGTTTGCCAACTCATCATTGCTTGTTGCATATAAGCAAATGGATAAAATTTCTTTTTAATAGAATAAACAAAATCATTCCAAGTTAAAACGATTTTACCATGCTTTGGAGATTTGCTTGTGTCTTGCCCTCCCACCATACAAGTGTGGTTCCTCCAAGTCGAAGGCTAGCAAGCTGGATCTTCTTTCTTTCTGAATCAACTTTCTGCATCTTGCAATAGACATAAATTTTCCTTATCCAATTATCAAGCTTTTCAGCATTAAGTTCTCCATCATAAATTGGCAAATCAAATTTTACATCTAATTTGATCAAAGAGGATTTATTTTTATTTTTCTTAGAAGAACTAGTTTTATGGGAAGAAGACGATGATGATGACGATGATGGTGAGGATGCAGGAGATGGAGGAGGCTTTTCTCCTTTTCCTTTATCTTCTTTATCTGGAGGAGTAAAAAGAAAAGGTTCTTTGACTCCTTTGTCTCATTTAGGTGATGAAGTGCCTTCACCTTTACCCTTTTTAAACTCATTATACATCTCTTCAACCATGGCACATATCGTCATGAAACTATCCAAGAATTGGGATTCTGACCCAAGTGGAGTTTCATCTACCATCCTTCTTTGTGAAAAGAGCCTTCCAATTTCTAGGTTCACCTCAACAAGCTCTCCTTCACCTCGTTTGAGCCGCAACCTAGTAAGCATTCAAATCTTCACACAAACTTGTCAAACCTTAGAAACATTGCTACTCTAATACCAGTTCATCCATTAATGAAAAAGGTATTATAGACTATGTGTGAATTCGCTTATGTTACATAATGCAATGGATCGAAAAGATTTCCAATAACATAAACAATTAAACCATTCAAAGACACATTCAAACACATCAACACAACAATATTTAATAAAGGAGTTCACCAGACTTCCTGGCTACATCTCCTGGTCCTTTTGCTTCCAGTCTTGACCTCTTTATTTTTTCTTCAATATGCTATTATAGACATGAGCTCAAAAATAGAGTCTCGGATGAGAAAGTGAACCTCACCACTGCATTTAGCTCAAAATTTCGAGTCAAATGAGTATAAACTTGACCATATTTGGCCATTGTGACCTCTAGACCCCCTGGAAAGTCAAAAACTACCCTTGCCTATGGCAAAACCACTTCTCGGCTGCACAAAACCACTTCTATGCCATCAAAACCACTTCTGCATGTCAAAATCTGCTTTTGGCAATCACGTGCTCCTTGGGGACTGTACCTGCAATGAAATGATATGAATGGTCTGGGATGGCTTGATTAACAAGTCCATCATTTGGCGTAGTGGAAATGTCATATGTGGTGAAGGCGTATATAGTGTGGGAAGGTCAGTCGGTTGAAACCCCCGCCCGACCTCTCCATCATTTTACAATGGATGTCGTATATATATATATATTTGATATGGTGTATCATAGGTTTTGATATAGTTTGTTATATTGTATAATATAGTTACGATATAATATATATCATGTATGGTTTGAAACTTTACCACGTTAAAATTGTTCCAACTCCGGCGGTTACATAACAACATTTGATGCTAAGGGACTTGTAGTCTGGGGTTGAACTGACTGTCTGGCCCTTTTTCCAGCATACCTAACTGCAACATTAAATATAATATCGCCTCTACAATTAACAAGATCCAAACCGTAGCCCAATCGGCGCGCACAATCTGGCGAGGTCATTGCTATTCTGGGAGGTCAGGGGTTCGATCCATCCTGACCCCCAAATTTTGGGATTTTCATACCAATATTGGACAAATCTGGATTGCCACGTATCAAAACTAGATTGGTCCATATGCACCAATCATAAAATTCCACGTCACCCTCCTTGCTGACATCATCACAAACATGTGGTGCATTCTTGGGATGATACATGTCCTGCTGATGTTAGTGTTGATGATTGAACATTGACCAATTTGACTTTGACTTTCTTTGACTTTGACTTTTTGACTTTTTTCCCTAGTTTTCCTGAAACTTTGACTGGCCTTAACTTCTTCATCTGAACTTGGATTTTCACACCGTTCACACCATTGGAATCATCTTGTCGAGCAATTCGACTTGATCCCACTCTCATTTGCATTTGAAGACTTAGATCTAGAGGCAAAACTAAAACCATTTTCGATTAATGTCACCCCCGCCTCCTTTTTTCTTAGACCATTCCTTCTCTTCAGTTGTTGGGAAGACGACTCCTCGATGTCTATTGTGGCCTCTTTTACAGCGTTCATTTTCGGAAGCTACCTTAGTGGTAGCTACTTTAGCAGCAATTTATTTTTTCTTATGATCTGGCAATTCCCGCACTGCTGCATGTGCAGCTGCTTTCCATTTCTATGCAATTGTCATTTGTGTGGAGGACTTATCGTCGCCTTTAATGGTACTTGCGCCAAGATTTATGGGTTTTTTCCACTCCCTTGACCATGTTCCCACAATATCTTGTACATCGGCCTCTATAAATAGGTATGGAAACTTGTGCCGTATCTTCTTAGGATATCGCCTCACATGGATGGATACATTATGAAAATATGCCTTCAATTTTTCATAGGCCCGCAACTTCTCAAACAAGGTTGGAGACAACATTGGCCTCTCACTGATCACTATATGGAGGTACACCTTGACCAGTATCGAGAAGACTTGCTTCCATGACCCTCTCCTGGTCCTTCGTCGCCGAGAGCGACATGAACTTCGCTGCCTCTGGTAAATCTTCATCTTGTAGAGGGAACTAAATATCCTTTGGAGGTCACGATGCAATGAGTACAATCAACAATAGGAGCTAGTCTAGTGAAATGCCTTGCCATCATCTTGTGCTTCACAAAAATTTGCTAAGAACTCCTTGAAGAGGTACTGCACCCCCTTTGTGCAATATGTAGCCAATGAAATTACTGGTGCTGGAACCTCATCCGCTCAACATTTTTTCATGACCTTCCCAGCCAAAGTATGAGCAAAAAACTACATTACTTGGTTTGTGATAGACCAGTTAGAGTATTCGCGTGACTTCTTGACCAATTGAAACTCATTTTTCATTTTATCTGCAAGCTCCTTCTCCTTGCTTTTGCCTCCAAACTCCTTGGCTGGATCCACCCCTTTATAGGGAAATTTCGTAATTCTATGGATCAACATGTCTGTTATGGGGATGGGTTCACCTAACCACAAACACCCATTATGCACCAACGTGAGCAATTGGCACACACATACAATATTGATAATCGACCTGCTAAAGTGTTGCACACACAACATATGTAGCAATTCGGCCTGCTCAATCCCTTTTACCCATTTCATTTATTCCAACTTTGTGACCCCAGTCTCTTCATATTCAATCTTGGTCATGTACTTATTGGTGGCCAAATGCGGAAATTTCTTGTGATTGGCTAAATCCCAATCCTCCAATTTTAACATAGGAAATAACGACATAGAGTCTATGAATATCGTGTTATCGAGATACTTTGGAACCTTCACTTTCCCTTTTCATGGAGGGATATATGTCGGGAGCCTAGTGAGAGGCTCTCCCTCATCAGCATCTAGCTCTTCAGATCCTTCGCATAGATTTTCTTCATCCAAATCTAAGGATACATGGGGCTGGTTGGACTTATCCATTTTTCCTTTCTACCTAAAATTTGTCAGAGTCTTCCTTGGTGATGGCCTCACCAGTACAGATTGGGGTTTCTTCTACTTTTCCTTAGTAGCATATGGCTTCGGCCTAGGCAACTTTGGCATCATAGGCATAGATATCGTAGCTTCCATTGACGCAACTTCCTAGGTTTCTACTTGAGAGATAGTGGCTTCAGAACTTACAAGTTCTGTAGACATCTGTTCAAGGATAATATTGTTGGCTTGTATGGGCCTGACCTAGGTTCAGAGGTGATTTAGCTAAGAAAATCCCAGTACTACTGGCCCTTTCAGCAACAGTCAGAGGAGCGCGAACTGAGGTCTCACCTAAAGTAGTATGGGAGGGTGCTAGAACCAGGTTTCTACACCCTGGGGATGTCTGATGAGCTTCTAGAGGTCTGCTTGTTGCTACGCACACTTACTATCCCTTCGTAACATGTGGTGCTACTTCCGCGCAGCCCTACTCGGTGCACATCCCTTATAATACCCAAGTTACCTACTATTTAATCTGTTATTACCTGATTACTTAACTTGTTTATGTAATACTGATGATTATTACAACATATTCATCAATCATATCAGTATGCATGATAAATAAAATAGTAAAGACGTAACGAAGGTAATGCATAGTAGATACACAAAAATAGGAATCAACTTCTGTTTATTATTCCTCGATCTAGATTGCAGACTAGATACCACCCTGCAAACTCAGCTGCAGGGGTTTGTGCACTCAGTTGCGGACTATACTAGGCCTCTGTGCACTCAACTGTAGAGCCTCTTCCTCTTACTACGACCCACTACACTTAGACTCGTACTCTAAGCTCGAACCATTCCTATTCTTCCCTCTAATTCCTCCGTTAGCTATCTTTACAACTTAAATCCTTGCTCTATTTAAGCTACTTTACATTACTTTACAATAATTTACATTACATTACAATACTTTAGGGCAGACAGCCATATGACTTTACATTACAATACAATACTTTAGGGTGAACAGCCATATGAGTTAACCTATACTTCGCACCCACAATTAGTGGAGTCTTATAAAGCCTTTGACCAAAACTTGGGCTTTAAGCTCCAAAACATGTTGTGGGGGGATTACATGCCCAACAAGCCCCTAACACAATCATCGTGACTCATCCCATGTCACTCTGCTGGTGCAGCGACCCTAGCGCGGAGCCCCTCCAACTGGTGCCGTACTGCTCAGAGGTCCACGGTGCACTGTTCTACGGTTTGCTGCACCTGCTGCATGTGCCCTTCTGATGCTTCTTTGTGAGGATCCACTACCTGCCTTAGTGCATAGAGTCCCTGTATTTGTGCAAGCTTACCCTCAATATCTTCCATAATGGTGAAGGCCTCATCAATCCATGGCTAGATGAACACCTTGGTCCTCTTCCATGTCTTCTACTACCTCTATCTCATTGACGAGAGCCTGTAGGTCCTCCTTCTTTTCGTCTCTCTCAATGGTGATAGCCTTGCTCTTTTCTTCCATTGAGAGTTTACCGAACTGCAGATTCCTCGGGGACATGCAAACTGGTCCTGCTGCCTGCTTATCCTTCTTGGGCCTCGGTGTCCGGGGTGATTTCGAGATTTCCTGCAGGACCCCAGCGTCTTTAGGAACATCATGTACCATGGGGTTCTGCGCTGCCTCATCGGTGGTTCCTTTTTCCAAGCCCAAACATCTCCTAGTAATCGTCATCCTGTTTGAGTTGTCTGTTGTCATTCGTGAACTTTGGGGCTCAAATCTTGCTTGGCGTTCAACACTCTGTGCTCTAATCTCAAATGAACAAGTTTTGTCTCGTGGTTAGCCCCTGGAGTTTTGTAGCACCTTTTAAATTCAAATTCGACTGTTCCCCCCAATTCTGGGCCATCAATGCTTTCTTAGTAGTAGACTACCCCAAATCTTGCCCTTAATTTGTGTCTTAAATTCCCACCGCTCGCTCCCTTTTGCCTTAAATTGGACATCTCGTCATGAACAGTGACACCAAGGGTTACTTCCCAGCCTACCCACACGGTAGCGCAGTCCCTCGTGTGCGGGCCCAAACCTTGTGACATCCTGATTCTAGGCACACCTCCCTCATTGCGTAGCTCCCAAACAGACTCTTTTATAGTCCCACACTCTCTTTCAACTGCCTGGAGCGCTAAGACTGTGCTCCCTATGGCTAGTCAATTGGTCACACCACTTGTGCAAGACTTAAACTTGACTTTTGACATAGTCCATGGAAATTCATCAATCACCTTTGTGACAGCTGGTGCCGTGTGTTCTACTGTGTGTAGTGAGCTCCCCTGTTTACTATGTTTAGTGAGGTGTGCTCGTAGCCAAGGTAGCAGAGTCATAAATTCTCGGTGACAATATTCTAATGCAGTGGTATGATTAGCCCTATCTTGCCTTGTCATCCTTGGTTTATCGACGAGACATACTTACGTGATCTTGTTTTCCAGCCTCTTGATCTCAACATCCATCAAAATGCTTTTCTTCCTCAATCGTACCCGGTCCTTTTTGAGTTCGTGAAGTCTAAGGTTCCCTCATTGGATGGCTTCCTCAATCCTTATATGTTCGACCTCACGTAGACGTGTGATTTCTTCCTCAAGGTCATCGTGCACTGTCACCACTGCGGGAGCTAGTATGTGCAGATTCCTTTTTGTATTCTCTTCAGAAATTACGGTCTCTACTCTGTTCTGCACCTTTGGAATCGTCTTCGCATTTAGGGTTTTGTTCATTGTCCTATAGGACCATTGAACTGCTGGCACATGCAGGTCCCAATCAGTTCATCTCGCCTGGTGAACCTTGTTTAGTACTCCACACACCCTATGGAAGGATTCATCGTGGAGAATTGGTAGCACACGTCACCTTTCCTGCTGCTGCAGTTTGTTTCGATTCTCTATTTTGGGGGTGGTGTGCACTTTTGTGGGCTGTACAACATATGTTTGTACCCATCGAGAATCGTGGGCACACAAGTTGTTTCACCCATGCTGATTGGATTTTGCTTGAAGCTGGGGTTTTCCAAAACATAGGCGCATCATCCTTCTGCATCCGCACTAGTCCTCAAAATTTCCTTGATGCGTACCCCACCATCGTGTGGGTGTTGCGGGCAGCGCCCATTTCAGAGCATCAAATCGCTGCTATTCTGGTATTGCGCTTTCTGGTATTACGCTTTCAAATTTGCTCAGGAATTCATCCACTGCTGACAATCCATCATATGTCGACAGCTCCCTTTCCTATGTTGTCACGCAATGCAATGATCTAACCATCATGTTGCAATTTAGTGTTGTTACTTCGTGTAGCTGATTCTACCATCATTCTACTTCTTTGTCTGAATCCGAAGTGCAGGAGCTTTCGCGCTCCCATGAAATCCTTCCATCTGTAGTCGGATTCACCCAATCCTATTCTCACATATTTATCTTGTAAATACAATTGAGATCATCATCACTATCATTGTCACGCATCAGTTCAGTGTATTGTGCTCCTTTGGCTGGATCTGGCGGTACTACTATGCGTAGTGACTTTTTCTCAATGATCATTTTGCGCTTCTTCAAATTTATGACTCTGTTCATATCGGTGGCCCAGTCTATTCCTAGTAGCACGGGATAGGGATTACTTTCATCGACAATCTCTATCACTTCAAAATCTTCCTAAGCACTCGCACCTTCAATATCGATTGTTACCCCTTGCAATCTTCCCATGGGAAAAATATTCTATTGGTTCGCCATTCGTAACTGAATAGGGGACCATTGTAGCTTGGGTCTGCCCATGTGTTCCCATGTTTTCTTTGGTAGTACATTCACGTCCGAACCTAGATCCAGGATTACCTGATCCATTTCATACTTGTCGATTTGCGCAGTCCACCTCTTTTCCCTTTGTTAAGTTATGGTGTGTTCTATGCTTATAACAGTTTACTTCTTTTTCTTATTATATTCCACAGATTAGCAATCACATGTGCATAAGTAAAGTGCAGATAGAACATTAAACGATCAACAGAAAACAAGCCAAGACAAGAGACACAAGATGTGGCGGCTAGCCAGGGACAAACCCCACAATGTTTGGGGAAACCCTTTGATCAAATCTTATTTTATCTTCAATAATTTAGCAGAGAGAAGTAGTACAATAAATCTGATTTATATCAACAGTAGCAAACCCTATATCAACAACATCAGCATTAGCGGCTTCATCATCAAACTAGGGCAGACGATATCTCATAAACCGACCGTCGGATCGGCTTGATTCCACCACCAAAAGTTGTGGCTTCCAGAGGAGGTTTAGATGAACCTACAACGTAGTTTAGATGAGGAGATATTTTGGTCCACGCAGGTCAAACTTCACTTCTGCAGTTGCAGCTTCAGTTTCCGCAGCTTCCTTCAAACTAGGGCAGTCGATATCTTGCAAACTGTTCGTTGGATTGACTTGATTCCACCACCAAAAGTTGTAGATTTTAAAGGAGGTTTAGATGAACCTACAATGTAGTTTAGATGATATATTCTAGTCCACGAAGGTCAAAATTCACTTCTGCAGTTGCAACTTCAGTTTCAGCAGCTTCCTTCAAACTAGGGCAATCGATATCTTGCAAACCGTCTGTCGGATTGACTTGATTCCACCACCAAAAGTTGTCGCTTTCAGAGGAGGTTCAAATGAACCTACAACATAGTTCAGATGAGGAGATATTTTGGTCCACGCATGTCAAAATTTACTTCTGCAGTTGCAGCTTTAGCTTCAGCAGCTTTTGGCTTCACATGTGTGAGGGAGAGACCCTTTTCTGCGTAGTACAGAAGAGACTCTTTTCTGCGTAGTAGAGAGAGAGAGAGAGATGTGCTGAGATTAGTGAGTGAAAATGAGGAAAAGTCCTCCTATATTTATACACAACTGTTGATGTTTGAATAGATGTGACTGTTGGGCTTCGGAGCCTACATGAGTTGTAGGTCGGCTTGATAATAATTCCATAATCAAAATAAATTCATATCTCCATGAATACTTATCGGAATCGGATGATATTTAGATCAATCCTACACCTCTCGATGAGAGGAATCTAATGACCTTATTATCAGCCATGAATAAGATGACCCACATGAAGTTTGGTCCTAGTTTCCAATTTTAACACTCCCTCTCAACTAGGGAGAACTTCATCTGCAATTTGTCTGTCGGTAGCTACTATTCATCCATCAAATGCACTACCCTATATAGCGTGGCCCTTGCCATGATCTGCTCTATTCTGCCTGTTCTTTTTTGTCTTTTTCTGCCCTGTACAAATCTGTACAGCTCTACTCTGTTATGCTCTGCTCTGCTTTGTTCTGTTCTTCTCTGCTTTTGTCTAAATTATGAAGATGAAGAAATGATCGAGGATGTATCATACTGACTCAAAGTCAGTCTCAGAGTATCTACCACTAGTCCGAGACTAGTGTGAACCAACCCAAAGTCAGCATCATAGTGAGTACAACTCCTACCACCAGTCCCATACTAGTAACATCCTCCACTGACTCAAAGTCAGTCTCAGAGTGTGTACCACTGGTCCCAGACCAGTAACAACCAACCCGAAGTCAATGTCGTATAATGTACCACTCCTACCATTGGTCCCAGACCAGTATCATCGATCCCAGATCAATGGAGGTCATCCTAGCGTAGGGAGTATGGTAGATACAACAATGCATCCATTGGTACTACTATGGTCCCTAACTTCATTTCCCTGCTCATTGATTAGATGAGAGGTACTTCCCATGAGTCCCAAACTGCATGGGTAGGATGCCTTGACAGGAGAACTAATCAATCCTGTCCTCATAGGAGAACACATCAACCCTGCTACAATCGCCATGGAGGACACATCAATCTAGGCCTCACAGGAGAACACATCAATCCTGCTACAATCTCCATGGAGAACACATCAATCCTGCTACAATCGCCATGGAGAACATATCAATCTAGGCCTCACAAGAGAACTAATCATCCTGCTACAATCGCTATGGAGAACACATCAATCCAGGCCTCACATGAGAACACATTAATCCTACTACAATTTCCATGGAGAACACATCAATCCAGGCCTCATAGGAGAACACATCAATCCTGCTACAATCGCCATGGAGAACACATCAATCCAGGCCTCACAGGAGAACTAATCATCCTGTTACACAGGAGAGCAAATCATCCTGTTCCACAAGAGAGCGAATCATCTTGTCCCACAAGAGAGCGAATCATCTTATTCCAGTGCGCACCACCAGGGGAGGGTGAGTCACCCTGTGGTCATATGTTTCTCCAGTAAGAACTGCAAGCCCTCAGAGCTCCTAGAGCTCAATGTATGCAACATGCAGGACCCTTGTATAAGGGTTTCTTGACGACTCCAAGTCATTTGGGAAAAATCACAGATTAGATCTTTCCTTGGGGCTTTGATAAGGTGTATCGGCCTGTACATCATCTTAATGTGATGGAGCCTCCTTGCTCATCGACTTACCATATCCTATATGATGTCTATCTACTAGAGCAATTGATGAATATGGGATTCCTCAATAATCGAATCCCACCTCTGGTTGTTACAGAGAATCATGGTGGTATCTAATGTAAATCCAAACAACTGACTGAAGAGCTTTCACAACCAGGTTGTCTCATAGGAGGCCATGCTAGCAGCAATATATTATGCTTTGGCTTGCTCAAAGCCACTGACTTCTGCTTCCTACTCATCCAGGATATCGAAGCAGATCCTAAGGTGAAACACCACCCGAAAGTGCTCTTATGGTCCACTACACTGCCTACCCAATTAGCATCAGTATATCCAAGTAGTCTCACATCTCCGGCAATGTATCTTAACCCATTAGTAATTGTGCCACGAAGATATCTCAGAAGATTCTTAGAATCAATCCAATGAGGCTCAACTGAGTATGAGCTCACAATGCTAACTACAAAACATATGTTCGGATGGAGGTTCACGAAGAACATCAATGCAAATGAGTTTATGAAACTCAGAGGCATTTCCCAAATCTGGTTCGATATCATTACCATATAACTTCTAAAAGTTAAGATCCTTGGGGTAGTCACAGGCTTGAAGTCCATCATACCGAATCCTTCCAATATCTTTACCACATATTTTCCTTGAGATAAGAAAATTTCCCTTGGATTCTACCACACTTCAAGTCCTTGGTCCTTCATTTCAAATTTAGAGGGTCTGTACTTGTTAGAAAGAGGTCATCCACATACAGCACCAGTATGAGAGGCTTGTCATCTTCAACATTAAAGTAAAGGTTAGGATCGACTTCACTCCTAGTGAATCCCAGTTTCATCAAGTAGCTATCGATCCTCTCATACCATGCTTAAGGTGCTTGCTTCAGGCCATAGAGAGCCTTCTTCAACCTGCATACATGATATTTTCAATCATAAATCTCAAATCCTTTAGGTTTCTCCACATAGACCTCTTCTTTGATTGAACCGTGTAAGAATTTGGTCTTGACATCCATCTGATGTAGGTTCCATCCTTGTGAAGCCACAAGGGCTATGATCAAGCGAATGGTTGTATATCTAGAAACAGGTGCAAATATCACATCATAGTCTATACCTTCCTTCTGGGAGAAACCATGAGCAACAAAATGAGCCTTATACTATTCCGTAGTTCCATCTGCTGCAGCTTTATCTTGTAAAGCCATGTTGAAGTAACAATTGTCTTATCCTGGGGTCTGGGAACTACTTCCCAGACATCATTCTCCATAATGGTCATAGCATCCTTCCATACTTTATGCTTGACGTCATCTGAGAATGATGAAGGATCATTTTGTATGATCATGCTCATGATGGTCAGGTATCCCTGATACCTATTAGGTTTCTTATTTTCACGGAAGGTTCCTTGGGGTGTAGCATGTCCTTCAACATCATCAAGTATCCCCCTAAGCCATGAAGGCCTCTTCATAGAAGAGGGAGGCTCCATGGGTTCCTCCACATCAGGCATCATCTATCCATAGAGACAGATTCCACAATCATATGGTTCTTCCTTTCCGCCACACCATTCTACTAAGGAGTATGTGGTGTAGTAGTCTCCCTCTTAATGCCAGCCTTAGATATGCCTGAGTGAACAAACTATAATATATCAGAGGTCTTGCTTTGTTTTGAGGGGAATGGTCCCCTTTTGAGGTTTCCTTTGGCACACCCTGGACATACACCTTCTTTCTCTACTCAGAATTCGGGCATCCCTGTCACCATTTGTCTTACACTGGGTAGAGATTTATAATGAATGTGGGCAAACCTCCAATGCCATAGTTCAGACTGAAGAGATGTGTCATAATATATGACATTTAGCGGACTTCCATCGACTTGAATCTTGATATAATGAATCAACACGAAAGCCAAGAGTAAAGGCATATTTACATTATTTTTCCATATACGTACCTTGCCATTGCTAAAGCTTACCTTGTAGCCTTTGTCTTCCATTGCCGAGATGAACACCATGTTCTTTTTGAGGTTAGGTGCTTTTAATACATCCTGGAATTTCTAGCCTTCTTGAATGGTTGTCCTCTTCCTTGATTTCTAGCATTCCTTTTACCTTTGCTATTGAATTTTCCATTGCTTCGATTACCATGAGAGGGATTTTGATCATCGTCACGGGGAGAGTCCTTTCTATCAGGGAATTCCTTTGCATAGTGATCTGCTTTATTGCAAATGTAACATCGTCCTTTTCTTCCACCCTTAGGTCCAACCTTTCCTTTCGATTTAGTCCTGGAATTATTTATTTTCTTAGCATGAGAAGAAAAAACAGCAGGAGGACCTTTAGGCAAGGGAATTTCTTGCTCTTCTACCCTTGTTTCTTCTTGAATGCATCTAGCCATTAATTCCTCGAAACCAGGAATTACATTACTATTCAAAAGAGTAGTCCTGAACACGTACCATTTAGATGGTAATCCTCCAAGAGTCGTGAGTGCCATTTCCTTGTTAGTAATAGCCTCCCCAATAGATAGGAGATCGTTCCTGATTTAGGTGATCCTTAAGAAGTATGCTTGCATACTCTCATATTTACCCTTCTTGATTTCCCTCAGCTTATTTCTAAGAAACAAAACTTGATTTGCATCATTAACTTTAAATAAACTCACCAGTCTATCGTAGATTTCCTTGGAGGTGTCTAGTTCAGAGATGTAAGCCACCAAGTGCTTGCCGATAGAGTCTTGGATGATCTTCTTTGTTTTTACTTCTCTGGTTTTCCATTTGTACCTGGTAGCAATGGATTCATTTGATGGAGGCTCAACAATATTTCCTCTCACATGGTCCAACACTCCTTGTTCTTCTAGGATAGCCTTGCCTATCTTCTCTTCGGTGATTGCTCATTCTCTTGCTCGGGATTTGTCTTCACCTTAGCTCTGATACCATGTTAAGTTATGTTATGTTCTATGCTTATAACAGTTTACTTCTTTTTCTTATTATATTCCACATATTAGCAATCACATGTGCATAAGTAAAGTGCAGATATAACATTAAACGATCAATAGAAAACAAGCCAAGACAAGAGACACAAGATGTGGTGGCTAGCCAGGGACAAACCCCACAATGTGTGGGGAAACCGTTTGATCAAATATTCTTTATTCTTCAATAATTCAGTAGAGATAAATAGTACAATAAATCTAATTTATATCAATAGTAGCAAACCCTAAATCAGCAGCATCAGCATTAACGGCTTCATCATCAAACTAGGGCAGACGATATCTTACAAACCAACCGTCGGATCGGCTTGATTCCACCACCAAAAGTTTCGGCTTCTAGAGGAGGTTTAGATGAACCTACAAAATTTTTCAGATGAGGAGATATTCTGGTCCACGGAGGTCAAACTTCACTTCTGTAGTTGCAGCTTCAGTTTCCGCAGCTTCCTTCAAACTAGGGCAATCGATATCTTGCAAACCGTCCGTCGGATTGACTTGATTCCACCACCAAAAGTTGTGGTTTTCAAAGGAGGTTTAGATGAACCTACAGTTTATTTTAGATGAGGAGATATTCTGGTCTACCTAGGTCAAAATTCACTTCTACAGTTGCAGCGTCAGTTTCAGCAGCTTCCTTCAAACTAGGGCAGTTGATATCTTGCAAACCATCCGTCGGATTGACTTTATTCCACCACCAAAATTTGTGGCTTTCAGAGGAGGTTCAGATGAACCTACAACATAGTTTAGATGAGGAGATCTTTTGGTCCACGTAGGTCAAACTTTACTTATGTAGTTGTAGCTTTAGCTTCAGCAGCTTCCGGCTTCACATGTGTGAGGGAGAGACCCTTTTCTACGCAGTAGAGAAGAGACTCTTTTCTGCGCAGTAGAGAGAAAGAGATGTGGTGAGATGAGTGAGTGTAAATGAGGAAAATTCCTCCTGTATTTATACAAAACTATTTATGTTTGAATAGATGCGACTGTTGGGCTTCTGAGCCTACATGAGTTGTAGGTCGGCTTGATAATAATTCCATAATCAAAATAAATTCATATCTCCATGAATACTTATTAGAATCGGATGATATTTAGATCATTCCTACACCTCTCGATGAGAGGAATCTAATGAACATATTATCAGCCATGAATAAGATGACCCACATGAATTTTGACCCTAGTTGCAAATTTTAACCCCCTTCCTATGCGCAATGCATGCTTCCCAAGTTTCCAGACCACGTGCAGTTCTCCTAACCACGTACACCTAGTGATAAGTTCCTGTAGTCCTTTGACTACCTTGATGTCATGCAGTAGTTTCATGCATGTCTCCAAAAAGGTAGTGAGCATTGAAGGATCCATCCCTAGTTCTAGTTGATCAATACTAACTGAAGTGGAGGCCTCTGTGAAGCTCTTCTTAGCTTCCATGAATGTCTCCTTCATGCGTTCTAAATCAAACTTGGGTTCCTTTGTAGGAGCCTTGTGAACCCACGCAATTTCTTTTGGCTACTTCCCTTTATCATCTCCTATGGCCATACTGCTCTTGAGCATCATGTTTACATTCGGGTCTTCTTCGCGCGGCTCAGACCTCATCATCTATAAATTCTGAGTTGGAGGGGGCTGGAGTACCCCCTTTTCGTGCATCCTTGTTATCAGCGAAGGGCTGTCTTCTACCACATGATCAAACTGAGTACAGTACCAACATGATGTCCTTATCGATTTTGTACAATCGCGGGCATAGTGCCCTTGCTCTCCACAATTGTAACAAATTAGTTGTCCGCGACCCCTTCCTGGTCCCATTCCACCTCGACCTCGACCGCGCCCCTGAAATGCAGCACGTGCCATCCCTGCATTTGGGTCGACGACTCACATTTCAACCTGCACCCTGTAGGCATGCGTCTAATCCATCATTAGTTCGTAGCTTCAGTAGGTGTGTTCGTCATGGCCTACCGACCTACAAAAATTACAGAACAATTGTTGGGACGTCTGCGTATACTTCTGCAACAGATGACAATTATTTGTAGTGTGTTTTCCTCCTATTTGGCATATCGCGCACCATAGTGCAGATGCCGCACTCGGCCCTGCCTGTGCCTTCGGTCTTAACGGCATCGACCCCCCTCCTGCCAAGTAGTTTGCAAACACTGGACAATGGTCCTTGTCATGCCCTTGGCCTTTGCATTTTATGCACCATACTTCCTCGCGTGCCTCCGGCCAAGGTGTCCTGTCCTGTTTCAAACTTTGCATTTCCAGACATAGATTCTACAGTTGTGCGTGGATTTGTTGGACTCCCAACCCAGGGTCTTGTTTAGGGGTCTCATATAATCTCACTGCGATTTCCAATGCTTCGGCGAGGGTGGAAATTTTTTGCTGTGACAGCGTCATCCTTAAGTGTGGTGTAAGTGAGGCCACAAACCATGCGCGATGTTGTGCATCTGTTAACATCATATTGGCTTCGTGGATCATACTCTTCAGCCTTTGGTCCAGATCCTATGGGGTCTTGCTTGGGAGCATCACGATCTCCTTAAACCCAATGATTGATTGTGTTTCTGATTTTGGCCTGCTAAATTCTTTATTCGGCACAGCCTGGATCTCTGCGATTCTTGTGTTCGGGTGGTCATTAGAATGGTTGATATACCATGTTAATGCGTGATCTTGCAGTGCGCTCACCAGCGCAGCCTTTTTAATATTGTCATCCATGACGCCTTGTGCTTCCCATACTACTCTTACCACGAACCAAAATTGGTTCGGATCTTCATTCCCTACTCCTCTAAATACCGGTAGTTTGATCACACTCGCCATACTAAACTGTGGTGGTGGCAGAGGTGGGGTGGGTGGAGATGGAGGTGAGGTGGGTGAGATAGGTGGCGGTGTGGGTGGAGGTGGTAGACGTGGAATATGCTGCCTTATCAGACTGACCGTGCTTCTCGGAGAAACTTTCGTGAGCTCTTCCTCGCTTTCCCACGAGGGTAAAATTAAGGGACTAATTTCCAACTCTTCACTACTTCCGCTTCTGTAGATCTTCCCGCTTTACGTAGTCCCAAACATTAATTTATTCGCATAACCCACTTTTCACACAATAGCATCGTAATCCAAGTGTTCAAAGATTTAATATACTTACCTCGTGGTCCCTTGATAAAATGTGGTTCCCCTTCACTGTAGCTGACGGTCGTGTCTACCACGAACTTAGTGATAAATCATCCTATTATTCGATCGAGCCAATGGTCCACAGCTTGTGCGATCTTATCTCCTGACACTTCTAGTCTATGCACTAATTCTGGAGTCCACACTATTGGTTTTAAGAGCCTACACCTTCCCTGACTGTCTGCTAACTTCGCAATCCACTCATACAGCTCAGAGGGAAGGGATGCAAAGAAAATTTTGTGGATTTCCATATACAAGTAGTGCTCTAACCACTGTTCCTTAGAAACTCGTGGATTTCTATTTTCCTACGCCGCGAGCTCGTGAATCTTCTTGTACAACCACTCTTCAATTTCTTTCTTTGTTGGATTCCCGTGGCATGACATCCGACATCCCTTATGCAGATCCCAGTCCCGGAAGCAGAACCATTTGTTGGCTTGTATGGGCCTGACCCAGATTCATAGGTGATTTAGCCAAGAAAATCTCGGTACTACTGGTCCTTTCGGCATCAGTCTGTAGAGCGTGGACTAAGGTCTCACCTAAAGTAGTATGGGAGGGTGCTAGAACCAGGTTTCCGCACCCTGGGGATGTCTGATGAGCTTCTGGAGGTCCGTGGTTTGACCCTGCGTGCTTGTTGCTATGTACACTTACTATCCCTTCGTAACCTGTGGTGTTGCTTCCACGTAGCCCTACTCGGGGCACAACCCATATAATACCCAAGTTCCATGTTATTTAATATGTTATTACCCGATTACTTAACTTGTTTATGTAATACCGATGATTATTACAACATATTCAACAATCATATCGGTGCGCGCGATAAATAAAATAGTATAAACATAAAGAAGGTAATGCACAATAGATACACAGAAATAGGAATCAACTTCTATTTATTGTTCCTCGATCCAGATTATAGACTCGACACCGCCCTATGCACTCAGCTGTAGGGGTCCGTGCACTCAGCTTCAGACTCTACTAGGCCTCTGCACACTCAGCTGCAGAGCCTCTTCCTCTTACTACGACCCATTACAGTTAGACTCTTACTCTAAGCTCGAACCATTCCTATTCTTCTGGCTAATTCCTTCATTGTCTATCTTTACAACTTAGAGCCTCTCTCTATTTATAAAATCCCATGGTCTACGGACCATGGGTAGGCCGACATGACTTTACATTACATTACAATATTTTAGGGCGGACAACCCTATGACTTAACCTATACTTCACACTCCACACTCGCAATTCCAAGAGTCTTACAAAACCTTTGACTAAAACTTGGGCTTTAAGCCCCAAAACATGTTGTGGGGGGATTCCATGCCCAACAAATCTTATGGTTGCACTCAGGCTGTCTCGCAAATGATGGGCTTGGAACCAAATCCTCCCAAATCTGTCGATTCATAGAGTGAAAACAAGAAGGATCATACGCGATTTTTAGAAGGCAAAGAGTTCTATGGCAAGCCAACATGTTGGATTTATAGGAAATTTCGAATTAAAATCTGACCATTCCCTCCATTTTTTTATCATAAATGCCTCTTTAGCAGCATATCTCCAAATATTTTTTCCATAAATGTCACCTACCTGCTCCTCCCAATAGGGTTTTTTCTATCCCATCATGAACAATGACTTCAATGGCTACTTTTGGACCAGGCTACGTGGCACCAACCCCCATGGTGCAACTCTTCTACCATAGCTTCTTCTGTCACAACTTCTTCTACTGCAAGTTCCTCTATTGTACCCCTTGCGTCTGTCGCGCAACCCCCTTACTGCATTTTCCTTTTCTTTGAGTAGTGTATTTTATAATCCTGCTCTCCCTTGCAGCTGCCTAGAGCACTAAGATTGTCCTACTACCATGTAGTCATTACGTAGGGGTAGGATCCCATGTATACAACTTCAACCGACTTCCATTCACCCTTCCAAGAAACAATTCACCATTCAGATTCGTAAGATAAACTGCACGAGCATCTGTAATTTCGTTGATAATATACATGCCCAACCAGTGCATTTGGAACTTGCTAGGAAACTTTGTGAACTTACTATCATAGAGCAAAACCAAATCGTTCACCTTGAAAGTGTGCAGCTTAATATGCCTATCATGCCATGCCTTCTCACATTCCTTTTACACTCACTGGTGAAATCCTCCAAGAAACCAGTCTTCTTCCAACTCCATCAATTTCACGAGCCATTCCTCCAAGTTATCGCGAGCCACCATCTCTATCAAAGCTACAATGCACAAGTTTGGAAAAATATATTCCATGGGAATCAATGCCTCAATACCATAAACTAACCTAAACGGAGTTTGACCTGTCAACTTCTTGCATGTCGTCCTATATGCCCATAGGACTGTAGGGATGCGTACATCCCAATCATTTCTCTTCACATTACAAACCTTCATCAACACATTCTCCAGAATATTATTGAATGCTTCCACTGTACCATTGGCTTGGGGATGATAGGGCGTACTCTTTTCATGGAAAAACTGGAATTCTTTGAGCATCACATTGATTGTTTTATTCAGGATATTTGTACCCCTATCACTCATCAATATCTTACGGCACCCAAACTGCGTTAAGACGCATTCAATTAGGAACTTCATTGTTGTAGTAGCAGTAAACTCCTTCACTGGCTGTGCTTCTTCCCATCTAGTTAAGTACTATATCGTAGTAATGATGTACCACATGCCTGTCTTACGTCATGGTGGTTGTATCGGACCTATAAATTCAATTTCCCATTTGTCAAATACTTGTAATGAAACTTCAGGGTTTAAGGGCAATTCATCTCTATGCAGAGGCTTTCCCATCCTTTGACAAGCATCACATGCTTTACAAAATTTGTTAGAATATTTATGCATTGTTGGCCAACATAACCCTGCGTGTAAGATATTTTGAGTGGTGGCTCTACGTGCATAGTTTCCTCCCGCCACTCCTCCATGTGCTTCTTCTAGGACACTAGCATGCTTAAACTCAAAAACATATTGACGCAATATTTCATCATTTCCCATCTTATAAAAATGCCCCGCTATATCAGAAAAATCAATTGTGTGGACCACTAATTCATTTTTCTATTGATTAGAATAGCCTTTGGGGGCTATACCCATGGTCAAAAACTTAATTATATCAGCAAAGTGATCATCTGCAATGCATGAAAATCCTTCTTCCAAATTGTTTGGTTCTTCACCTGTCTTGATTTTTCTTAGGTGATCGGTCGTCCATTCAGCCATCCAGGCTTCACTATCACTTCAAAGACATACTCCTGGAACAGCAACAACCACCTACAGATCTTCCCCCCCACAACACAGGCTTGTTGACAAGGTACTTGAGAGTAGAGTGATCTCTGTACATTTTGAAATGCGCGCCCAACAAATAATGTCGAAACTTTTGCAATGCGTAAACCATCGCCAGCCTTTTGTGCTCTGAAGTGGAATAGTTATTTTCATATTTTGAAAGTTTCCTACTTGCAAAGACTATTGGATGATCAATATCTCCTTCACTAGGTTGGGTCAATATCACACCCAACGCAATACATGAGGCATCTACATGCACATGGAAATCTTTCTTCCAATCCAAAAATACTAAGATGGGTGCAGTCAACATCTTTTCCTTTAACACATGAAGACTTTATTGACACTCCTCATCCCAAAAAAAAGTCGCATCTCTTTTTAATAGTTTCTTCATCGACGAAGTTATCTGGGCATAAGACTTGATAAGCTTCCTATAGTAGCCTGAGTGGCCTAGTGTTGCGTGAAACTGCTTAACATTCTTGGGAGCTTCCAATGTATCTTCACAGGGTCCACCATCAATCCTTGCTTACATACTACATGGCCTAGAAAAAATCCAAAAGGCACACATAATATACATTTCTTCAAGTTCAGCATGATTTGGTATCGGCAACATGTATCCAGCATGAGGCACAGACTTGCAACATGGCGCTGCACTATTTTGAGCACAGTCCAATCATCAAAATATACCTCCAAGAATTTATGAATAAACTCCTTAAACGTCGTGATTACAACCCTGGAGAAGATCGCGGGTGCATTCTTCAGCCCAAATGGCATTACTGTATACTAAAATAAACCCCACTCCATTGTGAAGGTTATCCAACGTGATCTTTATTTTATGGTATCATGAGAATCCATCAATGAATGAATATGCCTCCTGGCTTCCAACATTTTCCAAGACTTCATCTGTAAATGGTGTTGAAAATGGATCACAAATGCATCATTAAGATTTCTGAGGTCTACACATATCCTAATTTCACCTTGTTGTTTCTTTTCTTGGACAACCATTGGGCTCACCCAATCATATTCTTCTACTGGCTCAATAATTCTGGCCTCCAGCATTTTGTCCAGTTCTTTGCGCACCTTTTCCTTACACTTCAAATTGAGCCAATAAGGTCTCTACCTTACGGGCTTCATGTCAGGTTTCAGATCCGAGAACTTCGTTGGGAACAGATCCTGGTATTCTCACAGTAGTTTGGACACCTTATTGACTATATCTTTGTCCCTATAGTCTCATATCTTCACGAGCTTAGGCTCCACATCCGATCCAATATTTACTTGTTAGGTTTTCAGAGGCTTTGTTACATCAGAGTACTTTGTCTTAGGTCCTTCAACCTCATGCTAACCTTCATTTTCTGGAATATTAATATTATGTGGATCCTCCTCTTCTTCTTCAGTCGTCACATTGTAACACTCTAGCACATGGCGCAGTTGGGTATTCCAATCTAGTTGAGTCCCTTCTATCGGTTCCTTAGGCGTTCTGAAGATAGCCACTTTTATCTCCTAGAGTTCTTCATCAATGCACTCGAACCTATACTCAAAACTGAAGGTTAATAATAAACTCTCTCGCAGAATATCCCATTCAGTCGTTCACTGGCAAAACTCTATTTTTAGGTCCCAATTCATAATGATAGTGTCTAAGGTAAGCCGGAAAACATGTACCCACTCTGGTTGAGGTTCTTCACCCCAAGCTTTAGTCCACCACACCAGGTATTCGCCTGGGCCATCCTTCACACTGTACTTCTTAATCATCCATGGGTTAGCATACCCAACCCTAAACTTCATCATCTGCTAATATTCCTTCTAGTCAGTGAAGCCTTCTTTGTGCGTACCCCACCATCGGGCAGGCATTGCGAGTAGTGCCAATTCAAGTTCCTAGAATGGATGTTCCTTTGGCCCCTCCCTTTCAAACTCATCCGAAAAAAGATTAACATAAATTAAGCCATCATAATGTGGAAGCTTTCTTACCTCCGTAGATATGCACTACAATGATTTAGTCAGCATATTACAGTGCAGTGTAGATACTTCATGCAACCGATCCTACTAGTGCTCAAGTTCTTCATCAGAATTTGAGGTACAGAAACTATCCCTATCCCACGTCATTCATCAATCAGACATAAGATTGATCCAATCTTTGTCTCATGCCATGACCTTGTATATTTGGTCTAGATCATCATCATCCTCCACAAAGTTGCCAACAAGTTTAGTATAGCGCACTCCTTCAGCAAGATCCAGTGGCACAATAACCGTGAGCACTTTCCTCTCAAATTCCATCTTTCTCTTCTTCAGATTAATCATTGCATCCATGTCAAAGGCACAATGAATTCCTAGTAACATAGGGTAAGGATTTTTTTCATCCACTATTTCAATTAATTCGAAATGAGCCAAAGCACTTGCTCCTTCAGTGTCTACCGTTACCTCATATAAGCTCCCCATAGCAATAATCTTCTATTGATTGGCCATGCGCAACTGAATAGGAGACCATTGTAGCATAGGTATCCCCATCCTTTCCCATGTCTTCCTAGGGAACACATTTGCATCAGAGCCCAAATCCAGGAAGACATGATCCATTTCATATTGTCCTATTTGCACAGTTAGCCTCATCTCGTGCCCTGTCCACTTCTTGTGCTTACCTAGTTTTATCACAGTGTGCTCTTGAGGAGGGGTCTTATCTTTATTTGCACAATTTTCATTTAGCTCTTGGAGCCCTTCTACGACCTTCTTATTGCACAACAACTTCATACAGGTCTTCAGGAAAGTAGCTAACAACGAAGGATCCACATCTTGCACTTCATTGTTCCCACCTAATTTCTCCTAACTCTCGGACATAAAAGCTTTAGAAAAATTATTTTTAACTTCCATAAAAGTTTCTTTATCTTGGTTGAGGTTAAACCTAACTTCCTTTTCATAAGCCTTACACACCCATCCCTCAATTTCTAGTTTCTTTCCCTTATCTTCACCTATGGCCATACCACTGTGTGTTACAGTATTGACGCTATGATCTTCTTCACGAGGCTCCACCCTCATCATCTAGATATTCTGTGTAGGCTGTGCAATCTGCGTCTTCTTTTCTTGCATCATTTCTATAAGGATCGAGCAATCTTCTATCACATGGTCTAACTATCTACAATATTGACAAGATGAATGTGTTGGGTTCAGACAGTCGCACACAAAATTTCTAGCTTCACCACAATTATAACAAATAACTTTTCCATGACCTCTGCTAGCCCCTTCTCCTCTTCCTCTTCCATGGCCTTGGAATTCTCTACACGTTGCACCTGTGCCATGATCTTCAGGCTGAGTTTCTACCTACATTCGATAGGTAGGGGTTCTATCCATAATTAATTCATTACTTTGACAATGGTTCTCATCATGACCAACAGATTTGTAGAAATTGCAAAACAACTATTGGGGGGTCTATACAAACTTCTATAATAGATGAGATTTTTTTGTCACATGCTATCTTGTGAGCTGACAAATAGCACACCACGGTGCTGCTCTTATGCTTGGCCCAACAGTATTTTCTGGCTTCAGGGGGCAGGCCCCACCAAATAATATAATTTTGATAAACCAGATAATAGTCCTTATCATGACCATGGCCCTTGCATTTCAAGCACCAAACTTCTACGTGAACTTTAGGTTGGGCTTCCTTTCCCTTCTTTAGGCTCTACAACTCTAGGTGTAGACTTGCCAACTGCAAGTGGATCTGTTGTACTCCAATGTTCATATCTTGTATTGGCAAGGCTTCCAACCTCATCGCGATCTCCACAACTTCTTCTTAGATTCCTATATTCTGTTGTGACAATGGTAATCTTAGGTGCGGCAACAACAAAGAAATGTACCAATCTTTGTGTTTTTCATTTGTGATGTTCATATTAGCCTATCAGATCAGGCATTTTAGCCTTTGATTGAAGTCTCACAAGGATTCTGTTATCACAAAATCACCACTGAGGGCTGCAACTAAGCGAGATTTCATGTAACTATTTCAACCTATCTTTAGACCAAAGATTAGCCTCTTTGATCAGAGAGGGCTCTCTCACAAACTCTTGATAAAATCCTTCAAACAATGGATGGCTAACTCCTTATTTAATCATGAAAGCATAACTGGTTGGAAACACATCAAACTGGTTCTCATTGGGCTATGGAGTCTATAATATTAAGTAAACAAGGAAAACACAGTGATCTCATGGAAATCAAGGCTCTTAGCATTACATGTCAAACATACTCCACCAAAACATAGCTTGCTGAATACACAGGAAGTCAGAGCATATGATTATGAATTTTGAGTGATTGCATTGCAACAAGACTACAAAAGAACATAAAATATAAAACACCATCATTATATTTGAACATGACAATCCATCGAGAATCTTGAGAAGAGAATAACTCTGTTTTACTATTACTGTCAAAAAAGGTCTTACAATGGCCCAAAACAACTCTGTTTTTCTATAAAGTATCCAACCCCCTTTACATCCTAATTTCCTCTATTTATATGAATACATTCCTCCCTTTCTAGAGGGAGCTCGAAAGCCCTATTAACTACTCCTACATGCTACTAACTAATGCATTAATTACAAACATGCTGGGCTGTAATTACATAAAGTCCTAATCAAACTAAAACACTAATTCTTTTCTCCTCGCAGGCTTGATGCTTTCTTGAATGCTGTGACAGCTGTCCTCCTTTAGTTAAGTTGAGATGGTTGAGCTTACAGATGCGATGAATGCTGACTTGGGATGCTTGAAAGCGCTAATGGCTCATTAATTGACCACAAGATGTGCTCCTATTTTAACGGTCTCTGTCTCCCAGCACTTTCCGAAAGTGTAGAAGTATGTTCCCAACTCTTTAATAACTTTGAACGCTGCTACCAAATACCATACCATGTCTTCAGATGAGCTGTATTCTGCCTTGATGTACAAGTGTCTCTCCTCTAATCATTCCTGATCAAACTGTTCATTTTGCATTGAAAACATCACCTACAGCAGTTTCGTAGCGCGCTACGAAACTGCTGTGTGATTTAAAAACACAGTCCTCCTCACTGGTTTTCTGCTAACACTGTGCTACATTTATTAATGATCTCTTCATTCCAACAAATGAACAACAATTTGCAAATAATCCTGTTTAGCTACCAGGCTTCAATGTCAATAGCTTTTCCTAAAAACAAAACTCAAACAGCATGCCCGGATTCCTCTGCTTTCTTCATATCCAACAAAGCTACCTGTGTTTCCATAAGGCATGACTGGAGCACCCCACATACTTGAACCTGGAGTAGGTGTAGCACCATTGCCATATAATCCTCCATTCCCTGCAGTGTCTACTCCGTAGGCAACAGGACCTCCGTAGCTAATGGGTGCTCCTCCATAGATTCTCCCAGTGCTAGAAATATTGTTTACAAAACTAGTGTTATCATAGCCATTACCAGTAATGGCAGGTCCATATCCTGCAGCAGTTCCATAACTGGAAACATTAGACCCAGCAGGTCCATATGAAGAATAGCTACCTGTTTCTCCCACTACAACACTATAACCAGTGTTCATTGGAGGAAAATGGCCCGCTGAAGGAATTGGAGTAGAATTGAAGTCACGCGCATTGCTGAAACTAAAATTCCCTCCTCTACCTACAGGAAAACGACCATGGCCAGTAGAAAGTTCCTTGGGCACTGATCGTTTGACTTCAACCATCTTCCCATTGAGCTCATAAAAGGGTGTTTGCACAACAATATCTACAGTATCTTCTGAGTCAAATGTGATGAAGCCAAACCCTCGAGATGATTGAGTTACAGGATCATACATCACAACTGCATGGGTGATTGTACCAAACTGGTTAAAATATTCCCTCAAGTCATTCTCAGTAACAGTGGGTGGTAGGCCACCCACAAATATCTTCTTTGTCCTACTTTGATTTTGGCCACTATAACCATGTGTAATATCCCTACTCCTATTTATGTGATTCTGCTCATCTCTGGAAATTGCTTTTCTAACTTCCACTATTCGGCCATCGATGTTGTGCTTGGAATCCAAGAGAAGTCTTTCTGCCACAGTTGGATCTGCAAAAACAAGAAAGCCAAACCCTCGTGACCTGCCTGTGAACTTATCCTTCATGATCACCACTTCCACTAAATCACTAAATGTCATAAAATAATCCTTCAGTCGCTCCTCTGTTGTCTTTGAAGATTTCAGAATATCTTTTCCAAAGGCCATATTGCCGGAACCTTTCAGGATGATTGAGAAATAATTTGTTGATGTGGCAAGGCTTGGGATCTGGAATGAAAAATTCTGCAGCAGTGCGATCTGGTAAACCTATCTCCCATATAGTAGGGCCATCTCTTGAGGGCTCATAGATCAAAATTCCAGCATCTATCCTACAACCTGAATATATGTTAATCAAGCCTTCTTTCATATAGTCACCAAGAACACCCGGCACCCAACCATAGAGATTGTAGGTACCAAGGCAAACATTTTCTATAGAGAAAAGCCCATTCTCATCAGCTTGACTCCAAAATTGGTAGCTCTTACTCTCTAAATATCAATATTTTTCCAAGAGAACATAACTATATTTTCAGTCCTTGGTTACAGAGCTTGATTTCAGAGCTGCATTCAGCCTAGAAAATGGCCGCAACACCAACAATGTGTAGACTCAGGGTCAGAGTGAAGATCATCTCCTCCGGGTAGCCACACAAAGATGATACCCCAGCCACTCAAATCTGTAATGAACTCGGCCCTTGATAGCTCAAAACTCAGTCTTCAGTCTAATCGCTCTTATCTATGTGCATAGACTCATTCCCTGCAGAGAAGATGCACCATATTACAGGTTTATGAGGGAGCTCCACTCGCTGCAATGCACAACATATATCGATCTCTGTTATCAAGTCACACTTTTTTTTTAATGCATACTTTCTCACTATGACTCAATTACTGGCACATCAGTACAAAATCTGAGAAACTTCAACATGCTCCATTAATCGCATTGTCAGTATGAGATTAGTTTACATTTGTTTTCACTGTTATTTGCTTGCCGTGATTGCACAAGTTCTGTGATGCACTGCTCTAGAGTGTGCTCCAAGATACCACTGATCAACCAGCCCACGACTAGACTATCCACAATCTGACCATTGGGTTGGAGATGAAGGGTCGCTTCACTACAAAACATGATCCCCTCTGTTCGTTTCTTTGTTGAGAATTTCGAGCAAATTGTCAAGCCCTCCATAACGTATGCCTGTAATTATCCCCGCTGGTTTTGATATGGTGACTCGCACAATTCCATTATCTAATGCAATGTGAGCACCCTGATCCACAAAATACACATCGCCCTCCTAACACTTCCGCTACATAGTGCAGAACTAATAGCATACTTATCAAAAGTGTGATAAATGTAATCTAATGTAGCGCAAATCTTCTGAGAGCCATGGTTCTTGAAATATTTACAATCTCCCTCTGAATTTAACTTGTGCTTTGGTAATTCTTTAAACTCCAAAACTTCTGTGGAGCTTGAGAAGTTTCTTGGTCGCCAGCTGGAGCATGTAACCGGCACGTTACCACGTTTGTAGAAGACAATATCTAAATAATACCATCCACCTTGACAAAGGAAATTCTTCTATTTCGAGCTCTGCCATGTGCTTCCTTGTCTTTACGACAACGATTTCTCCTCTCTTTCTAGGAATGGCATCATCCTTCTTTTGTTTTCGTTTAATGCGCACTTATCTTTTAACGGCACCAGTTAATCTAATACCAGCTCTTGTGCCACTAATAATGGCGGTCTTGTAGCAATCAAACTATTATAAAACTACTTGACACCTGGCATTGATCACCGCATTTCAAAAGAGCACTTTCATGTCTTCAATATGTGCATTAATAATGAACCAACGTGCATTAAGGAGGTGCTGTGTATCTCAGTTTAAAAAAAAACGTGATCCCCTGCAAAAATAAACACAACGCTGCCTATTTGTAACACTGGCTGTAATTTCGTATATTCTGCAAGCAGCATAGAATCTACAGGAGCAGAACGACCAATATGAAGAAGAACCCTTAATACAGCATTGGATGCGTTGGGTTTGTCATGCCTCAACTTCCATAATAGCTTCGGAAACAAATTGACCATTTCTCTTAGAAACACTAGAAGAAGACTTATCTCGTACATCATGAAAAAAAAACATGTTTTCAATTGACGAGAGGTATAAGAGCTTCATTGTCGAACTTGAGTTACACTCTGCAAATGCTCGTGTAAAAGCCTTCAATAGCCTTTCTTTCCAGTCTACGAATACATTCAGTATGAGATTTGGAATGAAAGGAACTAAAGAAACAACATGCTTTTCAAACAACCGCTTTGAGTCTGCTGGCAGCATCTGGCCCTCTAATGAATTCTCCATGAATTAAAGAACTCTTTCATTAGGAAGACAATTAATGACAACCCAATTTGTAATCTCCAAAGCGATCTCACAAATACCAGTATTTAAGGTGACAAATCATTCTTCAACCATTATGTGAACATTGAAATGATAGACTAAGAGGAAACAGAATAAGCAACCGGTGTATTAGAAAAGGCAGCAAAGCCTTGAGCCACTTCTCCATTACCACCTTGATTTATATTGCTGATGTAGTTCCAGTTAATAATTCACTTTAATCATTCGCTTCCATCCTTCTCATGCATTTGAATACAAGGTTTAACCCCTGAAGTCTGGGCCTTCAATGAAAACTCGAACAAATCCCCAGTTTCGTAGCACGCTACGAAACCACTCAAACGGGTAGCGCTGCGAAACTGCTGAAAAGAATTCAGGCGCTGCAAAAACACCCACTCTTTAAGCCAGGCTAAAAATTTTTAACTACAGCATTTTCAGTGATAACAGTGGCTCCACTAGGGATAGTGTGCCCTTGTGGCGCACTAAGAACATGCAGCTCCAGTGCCTTATCCATTTTGACAAACTGAAATTTGCTTGACAAGCATGACTGTAGGAGAATGAAAGCTATATCTACCGAAAAATGCTCAGTTGACCTTGAGCTTATTTGCATTTACCTACCTACCTACCCTAACAATTCAAACTTGACTTGTAGCTCAAGCAACATGATATTTCCAATAAAGCCAATCAATTGTCTTTTCTGATATAGGAGGCTCTTGACTGCATTCAACCTCAACATAACCATGGTAGGGGGATGACCAACTCAACTCATAATATACTTGATCTTCATAATGCAAATGAAAATGAAAGACCGAAGTGCAAAGCTTGTCCATATATTCACTTACAGGGTCCAAGAAGACATGGTTATGTTGATGATCATCATAATATTCCACATCTTTAGACAACTGATTCGCAACCACACAAGGTTCCTCTGATGTGCTATCCACTTTTCTATTTGACAAGTTATCCAGCTGCCTTTCTGAATCATTCCAACAAACAATGGAATTTTCCTCACTATTATGATTATTATTTGGAGTAAGCTGCTGCAAGGAATTACAAAATTGAGCAAGCTTTTCCTTTGCCTGAGGGTCATAGAAAATTTCCTCCAATATTACTTCTTGCTGGGTGCAATCAATTTCGTCTTCATTATGATCTGAAGCCTGACAAATTTGCTGCATCTCTACATCAATATCTAAGGATAAAACATGGTTTTCACAGGTAAACTCTTGCTGTTCCTCATACGGTGCTTCATGGAGTGTTATACCTTCTTCTTGGTGCTGAAAAACATTGTCATGAAGAGCCTCTAAAATTTCTTCATCTGTAAATTCATCATCACCATAACAATCCTCCAAGTACTGAATAAGATTCAAAGAATGCCTACAGCAATCTTTGAGCAGCAACAAAGAAGGATAACATTCTTTAAACATTTCACAGAACACATCATGGAAATCAGCAAGAGAAGATAATGAACCATTTTCCAAACTTTTATACCAAGACCATGCTTCTCCTTCTAAAGTAGCCATAAACATCCTCATGAGACAATCTTCAGGGAAATGAACCTTAAGACTGCGTACATGTATGTGAAACTTAACCAAATGGAGAGCAGCATCATCCTTCTTTTCATCTTTGAATATTGGAAGATCATCTAACCAATTAACCTTTGGCATAGGATTTGGAAAACCAGGGATATGAGACCGATTCATAGGAGCATACCTGGCATTCTTTCTTGCAGTGGAATACATCTTGAAACTTCATCAAGCTACTGATCTTCTAGCAGTGGAGTCACCTTCTAATTTATTCTTTGATGTGTGGAGTCGCCAAGGTAGTTTTGCAGCCTTGAAAATCATTTGAACTCCTGCTACCTTCAGAAATTCAATCTTAAGCTCCCGGCAGACGCACCAAAATGTTATCACAAAATCACCACTGAGGGCTGCAACTAAGCGAGATTTCATGTAACTATTTCAACCTATCTTTAGACCAAAGATTAGCCTCTTTGATCAGAGAGGGCTCTCTCACAAACTCTTGATAAAATCCTTCAAACAATGGATGGCTAACTCCTTATTTAATCATGAAAGCATAACTGGTTGGAAACACATCAAACTGGTTCTCATTGGGCTATGGAGTCTATAATATTAAGTAAACAAGGAAAACACAGTGATCTCATGGAAATCAAGGCTCTTAGCATTACATGTCAAACATACTCCACCAAAACATAGCTTGCTGAATACACAGGAAGTCAGAGCATATGATTATGAATTCTGAGTGATTGCATTGCAACAAGACTACAAAAGAACATAAAATATAAAACACCATCATTATATTTGAACATGACAATCCATCGAGAATCTTGAGAAGAGAATAACTCTGTTTTACTATTACTGTCAAAAAAGGTCTTACAATGGCCCAAAACAACTCTGTTTTTCTATAAAGTATCCAACCCCCTTTACATCCTAATTTCCTCTATTTATATGAATACATTCCTCCCTTTCTAGAGGGAGCTCGAAAGCCCTATTAACTACTCCTACATGCTACTAACTAATGCATTAATTACAAACATGCTGGGCTGTAATTACATAAAGTCCTAATCAAACTAAAACACTAATTCTTTTCTCCTCGCAGGCTTGATGCTTTCTTGAATGCTGTGACAGCTGTCCTCCTTTAGTTAAGTTGAGATGGTTGAGCTTACAGATGCGATGAATGCTGACTTGGGATGCTTGAAAGCGCTGATGGCTCATTAATTGACCACAAGATGTGCTCCTATTTTAACGGTCTCTGTCTCCCAGCACTTTCCGAAAGTGTAGAAGTATGTTACCAACTCTTTAATAACTTTGAACGCTGCTACCAAATACCATACCATGTCTTCAGATGAGCTGTATTCTGCCTTGATGTACAAGTGTCTCTCCTCTAATCATTCCTGGTCAAACTGTTCATTTTGCATTGAAAACATCACCTACAGCAGTTTCGTAGCGCGCTACGAAACTGCTGTGTGATTTAAAAACACAGTCCTCCTCACTGGTTTTCTGCTAACACTGTGCTACATTTATTAATGATCTCTTCATTCCAACAAATGAACAACAATTTGCAAATAATCCTGTTTAGCTACCAGGCTTCAATGTCAATAGCTTTTCCTAAAAACAAAACTCAAACAGCATGCCCGGATTCCTCTGCTTTCTTCATATCCAACAAAGCTACCTGTGTTTCCATAAGGCATGACTGGAGCACCCCACATACTTGAACCTGGAGTAGGTGTAGTACCATTGCCATATAATCCTCCATTCCCTGCAGTGTCTACTCCGTAGGCAACAGGACCTCCGTAGCTAATGGGTGCTCCTCCATAGATTCTCCCAGTGCTAGAAATATTGTTTACAAAACTAGTGTTATCATAGCCATTACCAGTAATGGCAGGTCCATATCCTGCAGCAGTTCCATAACTGGAAACATTAGACCCACCAGGTCCATATGAAGAATAGCTACCTGTTTCTCCCACTACAGCACTATAACCAGTGTTCATTGGAGGAAAATGGCCCACTGAAGGAATTGGAGTAGAATTGAAGTCACGCGCATTGCTGAAACTAAAATTCCCTCCTCTACATACAGGAAAACGACCATGGCCAGTAGAAAGTTCCTTGGGCACTGATCGTTCGACTTCAACCATCTTCCCATTGAGCTCATAAAAGGGTGTTTGCACAACAATATCTACAGTATCTTCTGAGTCAAATGTGATGAAGCCAAACCCTCGAGATGATTGAGTTACAGGATCATACATCACAACTGCATGGGTGATTGTACCAAACTGGTTAAAATATTCCCTCAAGTCATTCTCAGTAACAGTGGGTGGTAGGCCACCCACAAATATCTTCTTTGTCCTACTTTGATTTTGGCCACTATAACCATGTGTAATATCCCTACTCCTATTTATGTGATTCTGCTCATCTCTGGAAATTGCTTTTCTAACTTCCACTATTCGGCCATCGATGTTGTGCTTGGAATCCAAGAGAAGTCTTTCTGCCACAGTTGGATCTGCAAAAACAAGAAAGCCAAACCCTCGTGACCTGCCTGTGAACTTATCCTTCATGATCACCACTTCCACTAAATCACTAAATGTCATAAAATAATCCTTCAGTCGCTCCTCTGTTGTCTTTGAAGATTTCAGAATATCTTTTCCAAAGGCCATATTGCCGGAACCTTTCAGGATGATTGAGAAATAATTTGTTGATGTGGCAAGGCTTGGGATCTGGAATGAAATATTCTGCAGCAGTGCGATTTGGTAAACCTATCTCCCATATAGTAGGGCCATCTCTTGAGGGCTCATAGATCAAAATTCCAGCATCTATCCTACAACCTGAATATATGTTAATCAAGCCTTCTTTCATATAGTCACCAAGAACACCCGGCACCCAACCATAGAGATTGTAGGTACCAAGGCAAACATTTTCTATAGAGAAAAGCCCATTCTCATCAGCTTGACTCCAAAATTGGTAGCTCTTACTCTCTAAATATCAATATTTTTCCAAGAGAACATAACTATATTTTCAGTCCTTGGTTACAGAGCTTGATTTCAGAGCTGCATTCAGCCCAGAAAATGGCCGCAACACCAACAATGTGTAGACTCAGGGTCAGAGTGAAGATCATCTCCTCCGGGTAGCCACACAAAGATGATACCCCAGCCACTCAAATCTGTAATGAACTCGGCCCTTGATAGCTCAGAACTCAGTCTTCAGTCTAATCGCTCTTATCTATGTGCATAGACTCATTCCCTGCAGAGAAGATGCACCATATTACAGGTTTATGAGGGAGCTCCACTCGCTGCAATGCACAACATATATCGATCTCTGTTATCAAGTCACACTTTTTTTAATGCATACTTTCTCACTATGACTCAATTACTGGCACATCAGTACAAAATCTGAGAAACTTCAACATGCTCCATTAATCGCACTGTCAGTATGAGATTAGTTTACATTTGTTTTCACTGTTATTTGCTTGCCGTGATTGCACAAGTTCTGTGATGCACTGCTCTAGAGTGCGCTCCAAGATACCACTGATCAACCAACCCACGACTAGACTATCCACAATCTGACCATTGGGTTGGAGATGAAGGGTCGCTTCACTACAAAACATGATCCCCTCTGTTCGTTTCTTTGTTGAGAATTTCGAGCAAATTGTCAAGCCCTCCATAACATATGCCTGTAATTATCCCCGCTGGTTTTGATATGGTGACTCGCACAATTCCATTATCTAATGCAATGTGAGCACCCTGATCCACAAAATACACATCGCCCTCCTAACACTTCCGCTACAGAGTGCAGAACTAATAGCATACTTATCAAAAGTGTGATAAATGTAATCTAATGTAGCGCAAATCTTCTGAGAGCCATGGTTCTTGAAATATTTACAATCTCCCTCTGAATTTAACTTGTGCTTTGGTAATTCTTTAAACTCCAAAACTTCTGTGGAGCTTGAGAAGTTTCTTGGTCGCCAGCTGGAGCATGTAACCGGCACGTTACCACGTTTGTAGAAGACAATATCTAAATAATACCATCCACCTTGACAAAGGAAATTCTTCTATTTCGAGCTCTGCCATGTGCTTCCTTGTCTTTACGACAACGATTTCTCCTCTCTTTCTAGGAATGGCATCATCCTTCTTTTGTTTTTGTTTAATGCGCACTTATCTTTTAACGGCACCAGTTAATCTAATACCAGCTCTTGTGCCACTAATAATGGCGGTCTTGTAGCAATCAAACTATTATAAAACTACTTGACACCTGGCATTGATCACCGCATTTCAAAAGAGCACTTTCATGTCTTCAATATGTGCATTAATAATGAACCAACGTGCATTAAGGAGGTGCTGTGTATCTCAGTTTAAAAAAAAACGTGATCCCCTGCAAAAATAAACACAACGCTGCCTATTTGTAACACTGGCTGTAATTTCGTATATTCTGCAAGCAGCATAGAATCTACAAGAGCAGAACGACCAATATGAAGAAGAACCCTTAATACAACATTGGATGCATTGGGTTTGTCATGCCTCAGCTTCCATAATAGCTTCGGAAACAAATTGACCATTTCTCTTAGAAACACTAGAAGAAGACTTATCTCGTACATCATGAAAAAAAAACATGTTTTCAATTGACGAGAGGTATAAGAGCTTCATTGTCGAACTTGAGTTACACTCTGCAAATGCTCGTGTAAAAGCCTTCAATAGCCTTTCTTTCCAGTCTACGAATACATTCAGTATGAGATTTGGAATGAAAGGAACTAAAGAAACAACATGCTTTTCAAACAACCGCTTTGAGTCTGCTGGCAGCATCTGGCCCTCTAATGAATTCTCCATGAATTAAAGAACTCTTTCATTAGGAAGACAATTAATGACAACCCAATTTGTAATCTCCAAAGCGATCTCACAAATACCAGTATTTAAGGTGACAAATCATTCTTCAACCATTATGTGAACATTGAAATGATAGACTAAGAGGAAACAGAATAAGCAACCGGTGTATTAGAAAAGGCAGCAAAGCCTTGAGCCACTTCTCCATTACCACCTTGATTTATATTGCTGATGTAGTTCCAGTTAATAATTCACTTTAATCATTCGCTTCCATCCTTCTCATGCATTTGAATACAAGGTTTAACCCCTGAAGTCTGGGCCTTCAATGAAAACTCGAACAAATCCCCAGTTTCGTAGCACGCTACGAAACCACTCAAACAGGTAGTGCTGCGAAACTGCTGAAAAGAATTCAGGCGCTGCAAAAACACCCACTCTTTAAGCCAGGCTAAAAATTTTTAACTACAGCATTTTCAGTGATAACAGTGGCTCCACTAGGGATAGTGTGCCCTTGTGGCGCACTAAGAACATGCAGCTCCAGTGCCTTATCCATTTTGACAAACTGAAATTTGCTTGACAAGCATGACTGTAGGAGAATGAAAGCTATATCTACCGAAAAATGCTCAGTTGACCTTGAGCTTATTTGCATTTACCTACCTACCTACCCTAACAATTCAAACTTCACTTGTAGCTCAGGCAACATGATATTTCCAATAAAGCCAATCAATTGTCTTTTCTGATATAGGAGGCTCTTGACTGCATTCAACCTCAACATAACCATGGTAGGGGGATGACCAACTCAACTCATAATATACTTGATCTTCATAATGCAAATGAAAATGAAAGACCGAAGTGCAAAGCTTGTCCATATATTCACTTACAGGGTCCAAGAAGACATGGTTATGTTGATGATCATCATAATATTCCACATCTTTAGACAACTGATTCGCAACCACACAAGGTTCCTCTGATGTGCTATCCACTTTTCTATTTGACAAGTTATCCAGCTGCCTTTCTGAATCATTCCAACAAACAATGGAATTTTCCTCACTATTATGATTATTATTTGGAGTAAGCTGCTGCAAGGAATTACAAAATTGAGCAAGCTTTTCCTCTGCCTGAGGGTCATAGAAAATTTCCTCCAATATTACTTCTTGCTGGGTGCAATCAATTTCGTCTTCATTATGATCTGAAGCCTGACGAATTTGCTGCATCTCTACATCAATATCTAAGGATAAAACATGGTTTTCACAGGTAAACTCTTGTTGTTCCTCATACGGTGCTTCATGGAGTGTTATACCTTCTTCTTGGTGCTGAAAAACATTGTCATGAAGAGCCTCTAAAATTTCTTCATCTGTAAATTCATCATCACCATAACAATCCTCCAAGTACTGAATAAGATTCAAAGAATGCCTACAGCAATCTTTGAGCAGCAACAAAGAAGGATAGCATTCTTTAAACATTTCACAGAACACATCATGGAAATCAGCAAGAGAAGATAATGAACCATTTTCCAAACTTTTATACCAAGACCATGCTTCTCCTTCTAAAGTAGCCATAAACATCCTCATGAGACAATCTTCAGGGAAATGAACCTTAAGACTGCGTACATGTATGTGAAACTTTACCAAATGGAGAGCAGCATCATCCTTCTTTTCATCTTTGAATATTGGAAGATCATCTAACCAATCAACCTTTGGCATAGGATTTGGAAAACCAGGGATATGAGACCGATTCATAGGAGCATACCTGGCATTCTTTCTTGCAGTGGAATCCATCTTGAAACTTCATCAAGCTACTGATCTTCTAGCAGTGGAGTCACCTTCTAATTTATTCTTTGATGTGTGGAGTCGCCAAGGTAGTTTTGCAGCCTTGAAAATCATTTGAACTCCTGCTACCTTCAGAAATTCAATCTTAAGCTCCCGGCAGACGCACCAAAATGTTATCACAAAATCCCCACTGAGGGCTGCAACTAAGCGAGATTTCATGTAACTATTTCAACCTATCTTTAGACCAAAGATTAGCCTCTTTGATCAGAGAGGGCTCTCTCACAAACTCTTGATAAAATCCTTCAAACAATGGATGGCTAACTCCTTATTTAATCATGAAAGCATAACTGGTTGGAAACACATCAAACTGGTTCTCATTGGGCTATGGAGTCTATAATATTAAGTAAACAAGGAAAACACAGTGATCTCATGGAAATCAAGGCTCTTAGCATTACATGTCAAACATACTCCACCAAAACATAGCTTGCTGAATACACAGGAAGTCAGAGCATATGATTATGAATTCTGAGTGATTGCATTGCAACAAGACTACAAAAGAACATAAAATATAAAACACCATCATTATATTTGAACATGACAATCCATCGAGAATCTTGAGAAGAGAATAACTCTGTTTTACTATTACTGTCAAAAAAGGTCTTACAATGGCCCAAAACAACTCTGTTTTTCTATAAAGTATCCAACCCCCTTTACATCCTAATTTCCTCTATTTATATGAATACATTCCTCCCTTTCTAGAGGGAGCTCGAAAGCCCTATTAACTACTCCTACATGCTACTAACTAATGCATTAATTACAAACATGCTGGGCTGTAATTACATAAAGTCCTAATCAAACTAAAACACTAATTCTTTTCTCCTCGCAGGCTTTATGCTTTCTTGAATGCTGTGACAGCTGTCCTCCTTTAGTTAAGTTGAGATGGTTGAGATTACAGATGCGATGAATGCTGACTTGGGATGCTTGAAAGCGCTGATGGCTCATTAATTGACCACAAGATGTGCTCCTATTTTAACGGTCTCTGTCTCCCAGCACTTTCCGAAAGTGTAGAAGTATGTTCCCAACTCTTTAATAACTTTGAACGCTGCTACCAAATACCATACCATGTCTTCAGATGAGCTGTATTCTGCCTTGATGTACAAGTGTCTCTCCTCTAATCATTCCTGGTCAAACTGTTCATTTTGCATTGAAAACATCACCTACAGCAGTTTCGTAGCGCGCTACGAAACTGCTGTGTGATTTAAAAACACAGTCCTCCTCACTGGTTTTCTGCTAACACTGTGCTACATTTATTAATGATCTCTTCATTCCAACAAATGAACAACAATTTGCAAATAATCCTGTTTAGCTACCAGGCTTCAATGTCAATAGCTTTTCCTAAAAACAAAACTCAAACAGCATGCCCGGATTCCTCTGCTTTCTTCATATCCAACAAAGCTACCTGTGTTTCCATAAGGCATGACTGGAGCACCCCACATACTTGAACCTGGAGTAGGTGTAGCACCATTGCCATATAATCCTCCATTCCCTGCAGTGTCTACTCCGTAGGCAACAGGACCTCCGTAGCTAATGGGTGCTCCTCCATAGATTCTCCCAGTGCTAGAAATATTGTTTACAAAACTAGTGTTATCATAGCCATTACCAATAATGGCAGGTCCATATCCTGCAGCAGTTCCATAACTGGAAACATTAGACCCAGCAGGTCCATATGAAGAATAGCTACCTGTTTCTCCCACTGCAGCACTATAACCAGTGTTCATTGGAGGAAAATGGCCCGCTGAAGGAATTGGAGTAGAATTGAAGTCACGCGCATTGCTGAAACTAAAATTCCCTCCTCTACCTACAGGAAAACGACCATGGCCAGTAGAAAGTTCCTTGGGCACTGATCGTTTGACTTCAACCATCTTCCCATTGAGCTCATAAAAGGGTGTTTGCACAACAATATCTACAGTATCTTCTGAGTCAAATGTGATGAAGCCAAACCCTCGAGATGATTGAGTTACAGGATCATACATCACAACTGCATGGGTGATTGTACCAAACTGGTTAAAATATTCCCTCAAGTCATTCTCAGTAACAGTGGGTGGTAGGCCACCCACAAATATCTTCTTTGTCCTACTTTGATTTTGGCCACTATAACCATGTGTAATATCCCTACTCCTATTTATGTGATTCTGCTCATCTCTGGAAATTGCTTTTCTAACTTCCACTATTCGGCCATCGATGTTGTGCTTGGAATCCAAGAGAAGTCTTTCTGCCACAGTTGGATCTGCAAAAACAAGAAAGCCAAACCCTCGTGACCTGCCTGTGAACTTATCCTTCATGATCACCACTTCCACTAAATCACTAAATGTCATAAAATAATCCTTCAGTCGCTCCTCTGTTGTCTTTGAAGATTTCAGAATATCTTTTCCAAAGGCCATATTGCCGGAACCTTTCAGGATGATTGAGAAATAATTTGTTGATGTGGCAAGGCTTGGGATCTGGAATGAAAAATTCTGCAGCAGTGCGATTTGGTAAACCTATCTCCCATATAGTAGGGCCATCTCTTGAGGGCTCATAGATCAAAATTCCAGCATCTATCCTACAACCTGAATATATGTTAATCAAGCCTTCTTTCATATAGTCACCAAGAACACCCGGCACGCAACCATAGAGATTGTAGGTACCAAGGCAAACATTTTCTATAGAGAAAAGCCCATTCTCATCAGCTTGACTCCAAAATTGGTAGCTCTTACTCTCTAAATATCAATATTTTTCCAAGAGAACATAACTATATTTTCAGTCCTTGGTTACAGAGCTTGATTTCAGAGCTGCATTCAGCCCAGAAAATGGCCGCAACACCAACAATGTGTAGACTCAGGGTCAGAGTGAAGATCATCTCCTCCGGGTAGCCACACAAAGATGATACCCCAGCCACTCAAATCTGTAATGAACTCGGCCCTTGATAGCTCAGAACTCAGTCTTCAGTCTAATCGCTCTTATCTATGTGCATAGACTCATTCCCTGCAGAGAAGATGCACCATATTACAGGTTTATGAGGGAGCTCCACTCGCTGCAATGCACAACATATATCGATCTCTGTTATCAAGTCACACTTTTTTTTTAATGCATACTTTCTCACTATGACTCAATTACTGGCACATCAGTACAAAATCTGAGAAACTTCAACATGCTCCATTAATCGCATTGTCAGTATGAGATTAGTTTACATTTGTTTTCACTGTTATTTGCTTGCCGTGATTGCACAAGTTCTGTGATGCACTGCTCTAGAGTGCGCTCCAAGATACCACTGATCAACCAACCCACGACTAGACTATCCACAATCTGACCATTGGGTTGGAGATGAAGGGTCGCTTCACTACAAAACATGATCCCCTCTGTTCGTTTCTTTGTTGAGAATTTCGAGCAAATTGTCAAGCCCTCCATAACGTATGCCTGTAATTATCCCCGCTGGTTTTGATATGGTGACTCGCACAATTCCATTATCTAATGCAATGTGAGCACCCTGATCCACAAAATACACATCGCCCTCCTAACACTTCCGCTACAGAGTGCAGAACTAATAGCATACTTATCAAAAGTGTGATAAATGTAATCTAATGTAGCGCAAATCTTCTGAGAGCCATGGTTCTTGAAATATTTACAATCTCCCTCTGAATTTAACTTGTGCTTTGGTAATTCTTTAAACTCCAAAACTTCTGTGGAGCTTGAGAAGTTTCTTGGTCGCCAGCTGGAGCATGTAACCGGCACGTTACCACGTTTGTAGAAGACAATATCTAAATAATACCATCCACCTTGACAAAGGAAACTCTTCTATTTCGAGCTCTGCCATGTGCTTCCTTGTCTTTACGACAACGATTTCTCCTCTCTTTCTAGGAATGGCATCATCCTTCTTTTGTTTTTGTTTAATGCGCACTTATCTTTTAACGGCACCAGTTAATCTAATACCAGCTCTTGTGCCACTAATAATGGCGGTCTTGTAGCAATCAAACTATTATAAAACTACTTGACACCTGGCATTGATCACCGCATTTCAAAAGAGCACTTTCATGTCTTCAATATGTGCATTAATAATGAACCAACGTGCATTAAGGAGGTGCTGTGTATCTCAGTTTAAAAAAAAACGTGATCCCCTGCAAAAATAAACACAACGCTGCCTATTTGTAACACTGGCTGTAATTTCGTATATTCTGCAAGCAGCATAGAATCTACAGGAGCAGAACGACCAATATGAAGAAGAACCCTTAATACAGCATTGGATGCGTTGGGTTTGTCATGCCTCAGCTTCCATAATAGCTTCGGAAACAAATTGACCATTTCTCTTAGAAACACTAGAAGAAGACTTATCTCGTACATCATGAAAAAAAAACATGTTTTCAATTGACGAGAGGTATAAGAGCTTCATTGTCGAACTTGAGTTACACTCTGCAAATGCTCGTGTAAAAGCCTTCAATAGCCTTTCTTTCCAGTCTACGAATACATTTAGTATGAGATTTGGAATGAAAGGAACTAAAGAAACAACATGCTTTTCAAACAACCGCTTTGAGTCTGCTGGCAGCATCTGGCCCTCTAATGAATTCTCCATGAATTAAAGAACTCTTTCATTAGGAAGACAATTAATGACAACCCAATTTGTAATCTCCAAAGCGATCTCACAAATACCAGTATTTAAGGTGACAAATCATTCTTCAACCATTATGTGAACATTGAAATGATAGACTAAGAGGAAACAGAATAAGCAATCGGTGTATTAGAAAAGGCAGCAAAGCCTTGAGCCACTTCTCCATTACCACCTTGATTTATATTGCTGATGTAGTTCCAGTTAATAATTCACTTTAATCATTCACTTCCATCCTTCTCATGCATTTGAATACAAGGTTTAACCCCTGAAGTCTGGGCCTTCAATGAAAACTCGAACAAATCCCCAGTTTCGTAGCACGCTACGAAACCACTCAAACAGGTAGCGCTGCGAAACTGCTGAAAAGAATTCAGGCGCTGCGAAAACACCCACTCTTTAAGCCAGGCTAAAAATTTTTAACTACAGCATTTTCAGTGATAACAGATTCATTTACCACTTGTTTTATCTCCTTAAACTTTGTAACAGACTACACCTGAGACTTAGGCTTCTTAAACTCACTGTTCAAAGTTTGTTGATTCATTGCCAATGTCATGCCAAGTTTGTCTTGATAGTACTTGATATACCAAGTGAGCACCCTATCCTACATCCTTGTGACCAGCTGTGATTTCTTTAGGTTATCATCAGTGATATGTTGCAATGTCCGCACAAGATTTGCAACAAACCAGAATTGCTCGAGGTCTTTGCTCCCTACCCCTTTAAAGATCGACATCTTCATTACATTTTCCATGTTGAATGGTGGATGTGTAGCAGGTGGAGGTGGAGGTGAAGGTATAGGTGTATGCGGTGGAGGTGGAGGTGGAGGTGGAGGTGAAGGTGTAGGTGTATGTGGTGGAGGTGAAGGTTGTTGAGTTACGAAATGGGTATGTATTTACTCTTAATTTCGTCACCTTTTTCCTCTCTTTTTTTTATCTTTTTAATATCTTAATACACTAACATATTGATGGATTTTGATAAGAAATGGATGAGATACTCGTAGTTAAGATTTAGCTATCATCACTAACTTTTTCTCCTCTTTATGCAGAAAAACAACGAAAGGAACAGTTGTTGTTCCCTAACGATGGAACAACATAAACCAACAAACAAAGAATGGAACACATTGATTGCAGATAGGGCGGAGGATGAATTAGGAGGATCAGCATGAAATAGGAAAGGTGTCTAAAGATAGTATTCAGTTGCGAATCCCTCAGGATCGGGAGATCCTGAGGGATCACATTTATCTTTTACCTCTTTCTGACTATAAAAGCAAATGATTGTAGGAGGAAAGGGGATCAATCTTGGTTATTTTCAAATTGTAATTTTAATTTACAGACTTGTGCTATTGGAGAATGTGACGATATTGTAATGCTACTTAAGTTCAATGATTAATATATAATTGAAGTTGTTGTTGATTCATATTCTCTGAATTAGCTCAGCAGTGTTCGCTGGTGGTTAAAGGCCCGACCTCTGGTGGATTAAACTGCTTCCTTGTGTTGTATATTTCTGATTCTCACAAGTTTGATTAGTTCGTTAATTTTCCCTCTTCTGTGAGTTTATCTTATTCACTATTTATCACTTTCCTGTATTGAAGTAGTACATTTTCTTTACATATTTTATAGCACTGTCGTTTGATTCGATTTATGCTTATCATAGATTAATTTATTTAGATAGTGAATTGTATTGATATAATCAACTGTAAGAGTTTGGTTATTGTTATCAAACTCTCAGATTGATGTCATTTCCATCTGGATTACTTTGTAGATATTGAGTATGATTTAGATTGAATCAGTTAAGAAGAGATTGGTTATTGCTACTATGCTCTCGGTTGATGCTATTGTTAATTGAATTTCTTGTGTGAGATTTGATTACAATTTCAGTAGAGGATTGAGTCTTGAAGCTTAGATGTCATATTTCCTTTAATAATTGAAAATTGAGTTTTATAAATGCATCTGTTTACTCTTGTATCAAAGGTTTATACTTCATTTTAAGAAACATTACTCTCTGGATTTATAGTGTGCACATATTGTGTACACTCTTAAAATAAAAGGACTTGCCCGGGTTGATGATTAATGTGGGGTAATTAGGAGTTTTAAAAGACACCTTTTATGAGCCAACATTTTGGTGTTGTTTCCAGGGAGAGTGTCGCCATTTTACAAGGAGTGATGTATATCTAAAAATTGCTATTGGGAAAGAATTGGGTATTGAAAATGGAAGGTAAGAACCTATGTAATGAGCAAGTAAAGTGCTTGCTCCTCCACCCGCTTTTTAGCACAATTACAGAAAAGTGAAGTAGGTGTTTGATGTTTGTATATTGAGAGAGAACTAGGTATTAAAAATGGAAGGTAAGAACCTACGTATGGAGCAAGTAAAATCCCTGCTCCCCCGCCCGCTTTCCAGCAGAATTGCCAGGAACTTTAGGTAGAAATAAACATTTGAATTTTTTTCATGAATGACTAAGAACAAAATACCAAAATACAATACAATTCCACATCCTAAACCTAAAAAATCTAAGGGACCGGTGACCCTTGGACTATCAACTTTTATCGACGACATATTAATAAAAGTTGAATCTCAGCCATCAGTAGGTCCCTGAACCATTGCTTCTAGATAGCCTACTGTCTCCCTTCCAGCCACAATCTCACCATCTATAGCCTATGCTGAGGTCCATAGTAAAACTGAAGGGACTGAGAAGAGTTTTCAAGATATTGAAAATTCGCGACCAATTCCCTCACAAGAAGGGAATTCTTGAAACATTGTGAAGGAGGAGGAGAAATAGGGGAAACAGAGGAACCAAGATCCCCTCAGGTAGTAATTGAGCAGAGGACACCCAGTATCCTAGATCAAGGGAGTGTTGTTAGGATCATTCTTACCTCTTCTAGACATCCTAGGGATAACTCTCTAGCTCCAGAAATCCCGGAAGGGTACTAGCATATCTTTGACCAAATGGCCAATAATCCACAAGCACCCCAAACCTCTACATTACAGTATCCTATTGTTGACATAGTTGTCAATGCCCCCATGAAAGATATCCCTCTACAAAATATTCCCACCTTTCATGGACTCACTTTATAAGATCCGGATGCATTCCTGTTTGAATTTGACGTCCTATGTCGGGGTTGTGATTACACCACTGATCCCTAGAAACTGAATCTATTTCCCTTCACTTTAAAGGGAGTAGCCTTGCGTTGGTTTATTGGATTGGGTGGGGGCACCATAAATGATTGGGATCAAATGAAAACTGCTTTCCTTAAAAAATATCAGGATTATTGCAGATCTAGAGAACTAAAAGATGAGATATTCCAAATGGTAGCAAGACCTAGTGAAACTTTGGAAGAGTATGTGGAGCATTTCCAATATAACCTCCAAGGGTCTCCCTACGCAAATCTGCCTCTTCATGATAATGTGTTAAAAGCCAAGCTGATTAAGGGAATGAAGGACTAGTGGATAAAGACATTAAATATTATGGGTAAAGGTGATATCTATCAAGAAGACTATGCTAACATTCTTGATTTTTGTATCAGATGCTCAAGGGGTAGTACAAGACTAAAACTAGCAGAATGGGATATGATCACTAGGGACAAAAAAATCTTTAGCGGAAGCATTACTCATACTGAAATCAGCAACCTGCAGGAAGATTTCAAAATGGATATCCTGGGAACCATGACAACACAATTAGACATCATGCAAGCCAAGCAGAAGTAGGCTGAAGCAGAATAGAACCTGGTTATCTTTTTCCCTTGATGGAGGAAGAAACATAGTCATAAAGAATGTCCACTAGATATGGTACAGACCTGTGCCATATGCACTAAAGAACATGCCATAGAAAATTTCCCATTGCTCCTAGGATTAAAAGCAGTATTCAAAGAGGCAGAGGAAGAAACAGAACCGGTCTACTTTTTAAATCAGCATCGTCATTGGCAAGCATGACAAACAGGTATGCCTATTGACCCATCTTCATTCTTTCAACCCTCACAATATAATTCTCAGCAATACAAAGGAGCTACATCGTAGAACCAACCACCTTTTCCTAATTGGTCACCACAATACTTTTCTGTGCGACCTTGGTCCAATCAATCAAATCCAAACAATAAGTGGCCAAATTCCTCTTACTTTCCACCATTCTGATAGAACAATTCATATCCATCTCAATGGCCCCCCTCCACTTCACAAAACCAAAACTAGCAGTCAAGTTGGCAAAGACCTACAAACCAGCCAACAGGAACAATCCCCCTGCCTCAACCGACACTACTAGCACCTTACACGTTGCAACAGAATCCTCAACCCAATCTACAACCACAGCTCACAGCCCAGCCCAACCCGAATCCCAACAATAAAATAGTCCAGTTGGTACAAATTATTGAAGGGCTAGATCTGGAAACTGAGTTAAGAGAGTGTAATGAACTCAAATTGAGGTCTATATGGATAATCGAGTCAGAGGGTGATAAAAATATACAATTAGAAGAACCACTACCTATAGAAAAAACACCTCAAATAGAGAATACAGTTAAACATAAAAGCCATGATCAAACTATTACCTCTTCTCCACCATTCCCAGAAAGATTGATTATACCTCACCCAATCAAATATCCTGATTTCGATCTCCTAAGAGAAATAAAAAATATTTGTGTAAAAATACCCCTCCTCCAGGCTATTCAGGACATTCCAATCTATGCAAAAACCATTAAGGAATTGTGTACCAAAAAGCCTACGAGGAAAATAAAAGCAACACCAACTGTCCACATAGTCGGAACTTTGTCTGATTTATTATCAGGTAGAGAAACACCGGTGAAATATGAGGACCCAGGAAACCCTATAGTCACAGTACAAATAAATGGATGTTCCTTTCCCAATGCATTGGTCGATCTAGGGGCAGCCATTAATATTCTCACAACAACAACCTGTCAAAGACTTGGCATCACAACCTTAGATCCAACTACGACCTTGCTGGAACTTGCTGACCGATCAGTTTTCAAACCAGAAGGGACATTACATGATGTAATGGTGTCTGTAGATTCTTGGGAATACCCAGTAGATTTCTTGATTATTAATCCTAGAAATTGGCTAGATGGACATCTTCTAATATTAGGAAGACCTTGGCTAGTGACCGCAGATGCTTATATAAGTTTTCGAATAGGCAGTATGACTATAGCAAGAGGAAGTAATGTGAAGAACCTAGCTTTATATCCTCTAGCTCAACCAAGCCTAATTATAATAAAAACTAGGAGACAACCTGTAACATATTTAACTGAAAATATTCGATCACCACTAACCATAGCTGATGCTCTTGAATTTAAGAATAAAAAAAAGATGACATTATTAACACTTACATTAACCACCCAGTTGTCACATGATTGAAGCATCCCTGGATAACAAAATGGAAGAAGATCCTTTAAAAGATATCAATGACCAAATAATACCAACAACTGTTTATAACAGCAAACCCATTGAAATTGAGCGAGGGAAAGTCTTAAACATTAACAAAAACCTGACTAATGACTAGCAGCAGAAGCTTATCCAACTCCTTAGAAAATATAAAGATGCTTTCACTTGGGATTACCCAGATATGAAATTTATTGACCCCCAATTATGTATGCACCACATCCATACTGAGAAGGCTGCGAGACCCATTCGACAACCTCAACGAAGATTAAATCCTCACCTAAAGGATGTTGTTAAAGATGAACTACATAAACTATTAGATGTAAATTTCATCTATCCTATATCTGATAGCAGATGGGTTTCTCCATTACTTGTGGTTCCTAAAAAGAATGGGAAGTGGCGTATATGTGTCGATTACAGAGATCTTAATAAAGAAATGCAAAAATATTATTTTCCCCTCCCGTTCGTCGACCAGGCTCTAGACACATTGGTAGGTAAAAAATTCTTCACTTTCCTAGATGGCTTCAGTGGCTAAACCAAATCCAAATTTCCCCTGAAGAGCAAGATAAGACTACCTTCACCTACCCCTGGGGGACGTTCGCTTACAGGGTATTACCTTTCGAACTGTGCAATGCCCCTGCCACATTCCAGAGAGCCATACTTAGCATCTTTGCAGACTTGATAAACGAGGGACTCGAGGTGTACATGTATGATTTTACACCCTATGGAGATGACTTCAGGCTGGCATTACAGACACTAGAGAAAGTCTTGGAAAGATTCATTGCTACTAGGCTCTGCTTAAGCCATGAGAAATGCCACATGATGATGACCGAAGGCTTGATCCTAGGTCATTACATCTCAGCAGCTCGAATTTAGGTAGATCCAACAAAAATTTGGATAATTCTCTTCATACCTACCCCCTGCACTCAAACTGAGGTACGTAGCTTTTTGGGATTTTCTGGATATTATTGAATATTTATAAAGAACTTCTCCCAAATTGTTGTACCATTATATTCTTTGACAAGAAATATTTGTTTTATATGGACTAATAAATGTGACATTGCCTTTGAAGAATTAAAATGGCTAGTATCAATAGCTACAGTATTACGGGGCCCGAACTGGGATTTACCATTCCAGATTTCATCCGATGCATCAGATACGACCATTGGGGGAGTTCTCAGCCAAGAGGAAGATAAGAAACCTTATGAGATATACTACATCAGCAAAAATTTAACTCCTGCTGAGTTGAATTACACCATGACCGAGAAAGGGTTTCTAGTTGTAATCTATGATATTAACAAATTCAGACACTATATAGTAGGATACCCTGTGGTTTTGTACACTGATCACTTTGCTATCAAATATTTAGCTAATAAACCTATTATGAATGGAAGAGTGACACGATGGTTAATCCTTTTGTAGGAATTTGATATAACAATCAAGGATCGACCAAGAAAGGAAAATCTAGTGGCATACTTCCTCTCATGTGTGCCAAAAACAGACGACGCAGTGGCAATAGAAGACTAGTTCCCCAATGAGCACCTATTTGTTGTAACTATGAAAATACCATGGTACGAAGATGTCACGAATTACCTAGTACTGGGAAAATTACCCAAGCACCTAATGCCCATAGAAAGACAATTAATAGTGAAATGTAGCACTTCGTTCTCCTGGATCGGAGGATACCTATTTCACATAGGAGCAATATGCGTATCCGCAGGTGTGTCAGAGAATACGAAATCTACGATATCTTAAAAGCCTATCACAATGGACCTTGCGGTGGACACTTTGCAGACCGCAGGATTGGAAATAAAGTCTTATAGATGGGCTATTATTGGCCCACCATTTTTAAGGACACCAAGAAATTTTTCCAGGCATGCGATAGCTACCAAAGAATGGGTCACCCTGGCCAGTTTGATGAGATGCCCCTACATCCATAGTTAGTCATTGAACCTTTTGAACGTTGGGTGTTAGATTTCATTGGCCCAATAAACCCATCATCTAATCAAAAGACATATATACTGGTTGCAACGAAATATGTGACTAAATGGGTGGAGGTAGAAGCATTACCAAGGGCAACAGAGGACACAGTAATCCACTTTCTTTTCCAAATTTTCGTGCGGTATGGCTTGCCCAGAGAAATAATTATGGATGGAGGACCACAATTTGTAGGCCATAAGATTGCTGCTACATTAAAAAATCATCACATTTTGCACATAATCACATCTCCATACCACCCGCAGGCAAACGGCCAGGTAGAAAGTACCAACAAAGTAATCGAGGCCATTCTAACAAAGACAGTCGCCTCGCATAGATCTGACTAGGCTACTTAGTTGCCAGAAGCCCTGTGGGAATATCACATGACTTGGAGGAATACTACAAGATACTCCCCATATCAGCTAATGTTTGGCAAAGAACCTATCTTCCCCATAGAATTTGAAATTCAGACAGTGAGGATAGCCCAAGAAGTGAGGCTAGATTTGAATGAAGCACAAGTTAACAGACTACATAAAATCAATGAATTGGATGAAATCCGACTATCAACTCTTCAACATACTACATTGATTCAACAACAAAGAGAAAAATGGCATGATTCCCTCATCAAGAAAAAGATATTCCATGAAGGTGACTAGGCACTTCTGTACGATTCTAGGTTCCAGGATTTCCCGGGCAAACTCTAGACTAGATGGTTAGGTCCCTATGAGATACAAGAGGTGCACGATAATACAACCCTTACATTAGCCACCATTGATGGGTCTGGCTACTTTTTTAAAGCAAATGGACATCAAGTATGCCTCTACCACAAACCGCTTACAAGGGAATCTTTTTGCCAACAGATACGTGAAGATTCTATGATACAAATTCTCACTGAAGAGGGAAACTCTTCAATAGCACTAGTCCAGTGAAGAATTTATTTTTTGAAACCTGTACATAAAATTGCTTTTCTATTTTCTTTCTATTTGATTGGATTTGCTTATAATAGTAAATATGATTGTTTTTTTTAGTTTTTTTTCCTTTGTTGTTCCCTGTAGGGAACAACACTTTTTCGTTTTCATTTTCCTTTGCTATTCCCTACAGGGAACAACTATTGTTCCCTATAGAGAAAAATTGTTGTTCCCTATAGGGAACAACACTTTTTCGTGAGCATTTTTCTTTGTTGTTCCCTACAGGAAACAACTGCTTTCCATATAGGCAATAACACTTTTCGTGAGCGTTTTCCTTTGTTGTCCCCTATAGGGAAAAACACTTTGTGCATGCATTTTTCTTTGTTTTTCCCTATAGGGAATAGCTACTATTCCCTATAGGGAACAATAATTTTCCTGTGTATTCTCTTTTCTGTTCACTATAGGGAACAACACCTTTTTACGTGTGTTTTCTTTGCTGTACTGTTCCCTACAAGGAACAGATGTTGTTCCCTATAGGGACAAGCACTTTTCTATGTGTATTTTTCTTTGTTGTTCCCTAAAGGGAACAGTTGTTGCTCCCTATAAGGAACAACACTTTTTTTGCGTGTTTTTCTTTGCTATTCCCTATAGGGAACAACTGTTGTTCCCTATAGGGAACAATTGTTGTTCCCTATAAGGAACAACACTTTTTGTGTGGGTTTTCTTTTATTGTTCCCTTCAGGGAACAACAACTTGTGAGTATTTTAGAGAACACCCTTTCTCCCTCTTGCATGATCATCCCTAGACCATCCTAGTTCACTCTTTATGTTCCTCTTTATGGCATAAAAGTACAATACATATTGAAGGACAACCAGTATGGAGTCTACTGGAACAAGAAAATATCTTGAATATTATCATCTTTAACAAGATTACTTTGTGATGATCGAGAAAAAAAGGACAGAATTATCTATATCACTTCACTGTCCTCATTTCCAATATAAATCAAACTGATTGATTATCTGTACCATGTTGGTTCTCCCCTGTCCTGTATAACTCTCTCTATTTATTATCAATAAGATTATGGGTATATTTTTTTGATTGATATGTTCAAACTTCTTCCGCCATCCCTACTCTTAAGGAGTGCTGAGCCACCCTCTATATATAAAATGGGAAGTGTTAATATATATATATATATATATATATATATATATATATATATAGATATATATATCTCTCTCTCTCTCTCTCTATATATATATATATATATATATATGTACGTATTCACTAACAATTTTATGATTTGTTGAGGAATCTTCAGTGAAAATCACATAGAAAAACTTTTGTCGACGCGTTTCGAACCAGCCAGTGTGGTTCATCATCAGGACAAGTTGAATGAGCAGATCTCACTTTTTGGTATTTATTACTAACTAATATTTTTAACTAAACTCTTTGTCTATTAATTTTATTTTTAATTTACATAAAATAAATTTAAAATTAATCTATTTTATAATTTAAAGCTAATATACTATTTTAATTTTAATATTATAATATTATAATATAATTAACTATTACTCCATTTTTGATATTTATTACTAACTAATATTTTTGAAATTAATTTATTTTACATAAATTTTTAATTTAATTCATTTTAATTTATATTCATTAATATATTTATAATGATTTATATATTAATTCTAGCATTGTCCCTTACATTTTAATTTTAATATTAATAACCAAAAATTTTCTTTTTAAAATTAATTAAAATAATAAAATGAATAAAAATTTATATATATTAATAATATTTGACCCTTTATCTGAGTCAAGCTAGCCATTATCCAGTCAATTCTAGCTATTGGTTGTTAACCGTTAAGTCATGGGATTCTCTGCCCTATCTATTTAATGTGCTAAGTGAGATCTGCTCATTCAACTTGTCCTGACGATGAACCACACTGGCTGGTTCAAAATGCGTCGAAAAAAGTTTTTCTATGTGATTTTCACTGAAGACTCCTCAACAAATTGATATGGATCACAAAAGTCTCAATTCAATAATTTTATGATTTTTTTTTTCCACAGATGGAGGATAGGGGGTCTCATCACGAGCTGGCATGACCACTTTCGCTACTTCCCAGTGAATGGAAATGTGTTCATCTGGTTACCATGCCAGCACATTGGTCTCTACTATGGACATCAAAATGAACTTCCCCAATTATACATAGAGGACCATGGTTCCCAAGGGTTAGAAAGCAACTCTGTCGAGGCTATAGACGTCTACAGGAAACAAAAGCTCTTCTGATGGTATCGAAGTTTTATTTTAGATCAATAATTATTATAATACTCTCTTCTTATGTTTTTATCTTTTCTACGGAGAGATTATGTCCCTAACTTACCTTGAACCTTTATGCATGAGTTAATCTTTTTAAATCAATCACAACAGTTTTAAGTGGAATAATGGCGGTAAAGTATTATTTCCTGTGTATGCTGTCCATTTTCTTTATCGCATCACCTCACGACATCTTATCACTCATTGATAGTTCTCATTACAGGCCTTATTTTCATCACTCCAATATCCTTTACGGTCCTTTCATTAATATGCGTACCTTGCCACTTACATTACCCAATCCATTACCCCTATACTTCGCCACTAGTGCGTTATCCTTTCATTCATTCGGTCGTATACGACCTATTATTTTGAAGGGGGGAGAGGACCTCTAGTATACTTATGCATGTGTTGTCATCTTTTCATTTGATTTTGCAGAACAATATGACATCCCATGATCACAGAGCATGTGGCATTATAATAGTCCTCGATAATGGTATTTATGTTTATAAAGTATCACCTGATAGAGCCATTACAACCATTTATTGTTCCATCTCTCGGCTCTGTTCGTTGCTATACTTTCCCTGCTACACTAATCGTTTACAGAATTCAAGCATTATGGGAGGAAGAACAGTGCGCGAGAACCTTTAACACTGGTTGTCTCCGATGAAGCCAGGGAAATTCTAGATCATGCAGGATTAATAACATATTTTACAAGATTTCAACCCCCCAATGAGGAAATCGCCATCGAATTTTTACGACATCTACAGAATGGAAAATCTGTGGTAAGAGGCAAACAAATCACTGTAACAGACGCTGTGATAGCAAAAGTGTCTGGGTTGCCAGCAGAAGGACCAGTATGGGCTAGCAAGTGATTGAAGCTGCATGACACTATCGAGGCTTTTAGGGATGAAGGACAGGATCTAATCAAGAAGGGAAAAGGCATTCGACCATCTTCTCTTCGAGAGCCATGGGGAGAATTGGCATGAATTGTCTAGAACTATATTACCTGCGACGGGCGTAAAGACGTGGTAAGGCCATGACAACTCAAACTTTTAGCAGTTTTAAAACAAAAATGCTCTGTTAATTTGCCCAGACTGTGAATTCATTACTACATGACACTGCCAAGAGGCTGAGACGGTCCCAACACATTGAAACAATAGTTAGCCACCATTGTTTGATCAGGTTAATAGTTAGCTATAACCTTGCTCAACAATAATCAACCTGGGATGATCTAATATTGGCCCTCGAAGGAGGTGTAGCCCTGCTAGCACCTAACCCTATTCCAAAAAGAAAGAGGACTGCCCTTTCAGGAAGCATACCTCACAAATGCAGACGATCCACAAGGTTGAGGTTAAAACAAGGAGCATCTAAAAATCCTCAAGGCAACGCTAGTCAACCTATAGAATTGTCCAACCTAGTAAGTGAACAATAGTTGTTGCTAGAGTTAGAATGACAAGATAACCCTGAATCAGAACCTGAGGAAGGAACAGGGCATTCTGAAGATGAACAAAGAAATGAATTGGGACCTCTCCCAACACCAAATATGAGCCCCAAAAATGATTTGTTGCATGATTTCGAGATGGCCTAGGTCCTAGCCAACATGAACGTCTACATGCAGCCTGAAGGACTGCTCAATCTTAAATTAGGAGAAACCTAATCTCCTGGGAATTCTGGTTATACTAGAATTCTATCTCCCTCAAAAGATGCAAGCTGCAAAGTGGAAATAGATGTAGAGTCCATTCAGGAAGCAGAGAACCAATTTGGTGACACGCTCCCAGTGGAAAACAACCAAGAAGGTATAAACACGGGCAACATAGGCCAAGAAGAAGAAGTAGGGACAAAGATTATTCAGGGAGCTGATAATCAATCTGGAGACATGGTCTCATTAGAACAGAGCTAGGGTGAACAACCAGGCTCTTTAGAAACAAAAGCTATTAACGAGACTATCAGTAGAACAGTTACTCCTCCGAAAAGGTATAGATCCAAATTGAAGAAGCTAAGAAAAGAACAACAAAAGCTTTGTGAGACAGTCAAAAGGCTCCGAAGGAAAATAAAAGAAATCACAGTGGGAAAGGTTTCGAACAATACCCTGGAGATAGTAAATGCGACCATACAAATAGAGTTATATGAAGGTAGGGCTACAGGAACTCAAATTGAGCCCATACTTACTCAACCAGTCATCACTCAAGAGGAACAACATGCAATTTTAATAGACATAGCTACTCAGACAGAGGATGTACCCTCTTATAGCATGGCTACTCAGACGGAGGTTTGGACCTCTGATAATAAAGAAATTTAGACAGAAGATACGCCTTCTCATAGCATCAGCACTCAGACAGGCATACAAGCCAAGGACATCATGACACACAATGATCCCATTATACTGAATCTACAGGAAGATTTGGCACAAGCTCGACATGCGTTGGAACGTCTTGAACAAGAAACTGTTTCCTGGTAGAAATATCAAGAGCTGTAGAAACAAATTCGGGAAATGAATGCAACAGAGAGCGAGACTTTCGATAGATGTAGAAAGGCGGAAGAAAAAATAGAGAAGATCAAGCTCAAACTAGACAGGGTCATAGGTCAGACAGAAACCATCTGCTCACTATATATAGATGTCTTGGCATGCAGGTCTCTCGCCACTAATTATGGCTTGTTTTTGTTAGAATGATACCTGTTGTTAAAAATTAAAGCCGTGAGAGCTGGAAAACCAATTGAATTAAGAACAATTGAAGATTTTATAAATCGCTGCAAACAACATGGTGTAAAGGTTCAAAGGCTTCTTTGTGAGTTTTACCTGCACAATTTTGTATTAGAGAACAAGGTGGAAAAGAACCCTAACCCTTTTGTGGGAGATGTTCAATTCTAGGCCTTTATCTAGTTTGCAGTTAACCAACTCAAATGGTTTAAAGCTCATAACGCATTCGAAAGACAAGAACATGGATTGGATCTTTGGGTAAGAAGTGAACCAAAGAACCCTTTACAAATGCTTTCCAACCATAAGAGTCTGATGACACGAGAAGGGGTGATTAAAATTTTAGGGCCCAATCATAAGGAGATTGTACAAAAAGGAGTATCATATTTCCACTCCATTCAAGAAAGCTCTCTGGCTGCATCCAAGCTGAGGTGGATGGTCTCCACTAGTAGTGTGCAGGATAGGGATCCATTTAATTATAGAAATTTTAAAGCAGTTTTGGCCCATTTTGTCACCTATAGAAATCTTATTTTGAGAGAAGGACCTTATTGGTTAGGATGTCTGTTTCGTAGCCCCATCATTTAGTATCCTCCTCAAGGTTATTGGGCTATCTATGAATTGTCTGAAGGAAAGGAAGGGCCCACCTTTGCACTCCTAGCTCAACATCATGGTTTTAGGCCAATTTTTGACACTCCTTCTCCAACCTACTCTTTAACTGCACTGCATAAGAACTACTTAACTTTCATGAGGACATGAAATAGGGTAAGAAGGGGAGTATGTTGAGTTACGAAATGGGTATGTATTTACTCTTAATTTCATCACCTTTTTCCTCTTTTCTTATCCTTTTCATATCTTATTACGATAACATATTGATGGATTATGATAAGAAATAGATGAACTACTCATAGTTAGGATTTAGCTATCATTACTAACTTTTACTCCTTTTTATGCAGAAAAATGAAGAAAGGAACAGTTGTTGTTCCCTAACGATGGAACAACATAAACCAACAAATGAAGAATGGAACACGTCAATTGTGGACAGGGCAGAGGACGAATCAGGAGGATCAGAGCAAAATAGGAAAGGTGTCTGATGATAGTATTCAATTGTGAAACCCTCAGGATCGGGAGATCCTGAGGGATCACATTTATCTTTTACCTCTTTCTGACTATAAAAGCAAACGATTGTAGGAGGAAAGGGGCTCAATCTCAGTTATTTTCAAATTGTAATTTTAATTTACAGACTCGTGCTATTGGAGAACGCGACCATATTGTAATGCTACTTAAGTTCAATGATTAATATATAATTGAAGTTGTTGTTCATTCATATCTCTAAAGTAGCTCAGCAGTGTTCGTCGGTGGCTAAGGACCTGGCCTTTGGTAGATTAAACTGCTTCCTTGTGTTATATATTTTTGATTCTCGCAAGTTTGATTAGTTTGTTAATTTTCCCTTTTTTGTGAGTTTATCTTATTCGCTATTTATCACTATCCTGTATTGAAGTAGTACATTTGCTTTACATATTTTACAACACTATCGTTTGATTCGATTTACTCTTATCACAGATTAAATTGTTTATATAGTGAATCGTATTGATTTAATCAACTGTAAGAGTTTGGTTATTGCTATCGAACTCTCAGATTGGTATCATTTCCATCTGGATTGCTTCGTAGATATTGAGTATGATTTAGATTGAATCAGCTAAGAAGAGATTGGTTATTGCTACTATGCTCTCGGCTGATGCTATTGTTAATTGAATTGCTTGTGTGAGATTTGATTACGATTTCAATAGAGGATTGAGTCTTGAAGCTTAGATGTCATATTTCCTTTAATAATTGCAATTTGAGTTTTATAGATGCATCCTTTTACTCTTGTATCAAAGGTTTATACTTCATTTTAAGAAACATCACTCTCTAGATTTATAGCATGCACATGTTATGTACACTCTTGAAATAAAATGACTTGCCTGGGTTGATGATTAATGTGGGGTAATTAAGAGTTTTAAAAGACACCTTTTATCAGCCAACAAAGGTATAGGTGTATGCAGTGGAGGTGGAAGTGGAGGTGAAGGTGTAGGTGTATGCTGTGGAGGTGGAGGTCGAGTCGATAGATGAGGTATCTGTGGGATACCTTGACTTACCAACTACATCACACTTCGCAGTGTATTCAGAATAGTTCCTTCATTATCACTTGAAGATGATCCTAATAGAGGACTATATTTAGAGACCGCTTCCCTATTCCTTCTGAAGGAGTTTCCTCTTCGCCTAGTCCCAAACATCAAGGTAATGGCATAACCTTTTTTTCACACAACAATGTCTTAATCCAAGTTTTCAGAGATTTTAAATACTTACCTGGCAATCCCTTGAAGATCTTGCACTCTGATTCACTATAAATGTTGGACATATCAATTGTGAGCTTAGTGATGAATCCTCCTATGATATGATCAATCTACTGATCAACAGCCTGCGCGATGTTGTTTTATGAAGCTTCTAAGCGCCCCACCAGCTCTGGCATCCAGATAATAGGGTCATCAAGTCTCCACGTACCCTAAATATCCACTAATCTAGACAGCCACTCGTGCAATTCACAAGGGAAGAAACAAAAAAAACAATATCGGCTTTGTCTGAGTATAGGTATCTATTCAACCATTATTCTTTGGACAACCGTAGGTTTCTGTTCTCCTGAGATGCGAACGCATGTTCCTTTCAATAGAGCCACTTCTTAATTTATTTCTTAGTAAGTAACCACATTTTCGACATCACACATTCCTCAGATTGACCCCGGTCCCAACAACAAACCATTTGTTGTCTTGAGGGGACCTGACCTAGGTTCGGAGTTATTCTTGCCAACCAAAAAACCCTAACTGTTGGCCCTTTCAGCAACAACCTACATAGCACAGGTTGTAGTCTCACTCAAAGTAGTATTGGGGGATGCTAGAACCATATTTCTACATCCAGAGGCATGTGTGATGGTCCTTCTAAGGATCTTAAGATTCATATTTTCCTACGTGCAACCCTAACTCTTAGGATTGATCAACTACTGTAAATCTCTTCCAACAGCTTCCAACTCTTCACAAAGGTCTTAAATTTTTACTAAAATGCATAAGAGATACATATCCACTACTTTTGTGTAATAAACAAGCATTAATTCACATAATCCATAACAAATTGCGGAGATATACAAACTTAACTGAAACAATAAACAAAGTATAAATGAACATATTCGACTCAAAACATTCTTTATTAAGTATAATCATTTAGATACAAACTTCTTATCCTTGCACACCCAGCTGTAGGGGGCTGTGCACTCAGCTGTGAACTTACAAAGGTCTCCATGCACTCAGTTGTAGGAGCCTTCCCCTTTCCCCTAAGTATAGGAAACAAACCTTTCCTGCCTTAGCACCTTGCCCTTACAATGATTCTTCACAAAAAGTTGCTTCCTTAGACTCACTATGAATCAACTATATATAGCCTTTTCATTACAATACCATGGCCCGCAAACCATGGGTGAGTCTCAAAATCATCCTATCAGCTACCCATACAAGGGACTAATGCCCCTTTGAATATTACTTAGCTTCGCGCACCTCTTCCACATTTCGCAGAGACTTTACATTTTTTAACAAAAACTATTACAAAAATTGACTTAATAGGAAAAAATTTACCCCAGGGACCCCATCCAAATAGTTGGAAGATGGAGAGCTGAAGCTGAAAAAGATACACACTAGCTAGAATCCTACAGATATGTTAACAAAAGTTGTAACCAAGGAGAACCTGAGATTCTTCTCAGTTTCAATTGGTATTCAAGTATGATGATGAATATGAGAAACATCAAGGTCCAAATTGGATTCATTGTTGAGCAAATGAGTTAGCATTGGAGTTACTATAATCAGCCTCCAAGTGGGAGATTGTTTATTGTGGAGCCTAATTATCTTATTTATTCAGAGGTATCGCTGCATTGGAACCCATTTCGTAATGTGGTGGCAGCGCCGCCCGTTATTTGTGTTGCAAGGGGGGTCCACAAGGGGCAATTTTTTTCCCTAGAAGGTGATCCCTCACTATATATGAGGGAATTGTATTGCAACTATGTAGATGTGTATTTTGAATAAGAAAAATAGAGGATATTGTGTGAGAGTGAAGAGGGAATTACAACAGATTTTTTGTAGGTTGTATCTCTTCATTTTTATGGATAATATAAAAGGAAGGACTAGATGTTTCTTCGTGGAAGTAGCCAAAATTGGGTGAATCACGTATATCTATGTCTCTGAACTTGTTTTATGTATTTTCTATGTTTATATTTCTACAATATTTTATTTGTTCCATTGCTCTATAATATATAATTTTCTAACATAGCAAGCTACGATCCATGAGATAAAACCTCTCAATGGACCCTACCCATTTTCAGCCCTATTGGGACTATCACTTGACATTGTCCCACCTCACACCTTGAGGTATGGTTGCATGTGCTCCCTCAGCCCACTTGGCTCAAACTTTCCCCTGAATGGAGGTCTCTGCATGAGTGGATGCCTCCATTCAGTCTCCTCTATGCTTCTCCAATTGTGGCTACTCCACAATTGTCTGAGACTACTTTTGAGACTGCTTTTTCTTTGCTTGAGTGGATCTCTTCACTTGGTCTCCTCTCATCTTCTCCAATTGTAGCTACTCCAAAATTTCCTGAAGCTTTTTTTGAGGCTTCCTGTAGGGCTGCATGTTGAGAGGTAATTTACTCTCCCTCTCAACTACCAAGTCTCTAACCTTTGCCTTTCTCCTCAAGGATTTTCATGCATCTTGTACCTCAAGAGCATATAGGTTCTTGATTCATATACTCATATGTTTCACATGTACCGTGGCGATGTGTCTAAGGAAAACCTTTCCCTTACTAAAAGTCACATTAAAGCCATGATATTCTAATATCGCGACTGAAATAAGATTCTTCATTAGTCTTGGAACATACATCACATCTATGATCTTGAGAGGGGAGTTAGAGTCCCTCAGAAAGGTAACCATATCGATCCCAGTAGTTCTATAACTCCCATCATCTCCAAACTCTATGATATGCTTGAGGTATTTTTCCTCAAAGTCACTAAAGATATATTTGTTCCCCGTCATATGGAATGAGGTAGCACTGTCAAGATACCACATGCCTCCCATGATAGTGCTGGCCATGCATGCAATGAGAGTGAAGTCAAATTTGAAATGTGAAGCTAAAGCTTCACATGTTGTAGCTACTACAAGCTCCTTTTTGTTTTCTTTCTTCTGTGGGAAATTCGTGGCATAGTGCTCATGCTCGTGATAGTGAAAACACTTGATTTTCGACAAGTCCATGTTCTTACCACCCACCTCGCCTTGGGACTTCTTTCCCTTGGCCTTCTTTGCCTTACTCGCTAAGGCAAAATCCTCTTCCACTTCCTTGGAAAAGGTCCCATCTCTGGTGTTCCATCGAAACTCCTCTTGTACCAAATCCGACCACAGTCGTTCCCAATTTGGTAGCTTCTTCCTCCCATTGATAGATTCTTGATAACTATGCCAACTCTTGGGAAGCCCTAGAAGAGATAGCCTCACCATATCATCCTTGACAATAGTGATTCCAACAATTCCAAAATAATCCCGAGAATGGGTGAACTTGGTCAAGTAATTTGGAATTGAGTCGCTCTCCTCCATCTTGATTTTTTGAAGTTTATCTTTCAGTGCCAACTTCCTATGGTCACTATTGTTCTAGAAGAGGCATGTAAATGGTTTTCACATAACATATAGAGTCTCCTTCCCATGGAGACTCGAGACAATGTGGTCTCAAACTCCCTCAAGGATTATCCGCCTCACCCTTGCCACACACTTCTTCCATTCAACTAGATCTTTTGCATCCGATGCTAGTGGCATAGGAATGTCTTGATCAATGAATTTCTACAAGCCATTATCCTCCAACACGACCTCGATCCTCTCCTTCTAGCCTATGTAATTCAAGCTTCCATCTAAGGCATACTCAAGCCGCAAACCATATAATTCCATTTGCCGATCTTGAAGTGTGTATTGCAAATTTGAATTTCACCTATAACCCTGTGTAGAAATTTTGAATAATTTAACACATATTCACAGAGATTATCCTGATCATACAATTATAACTGGAACATGTATAATACATAATCTCCTCTACGTTGATCATCAATTTACAGAAGCAGAAACATTCACAGGCACACATAGAAGCATCAATCAAACTCATAAACACAGTATGTATCCCGGGGAAAGCATCTCGCTAAAAACCCCACACTATCTGTATATTATATTGATTGAATCATGTAACATTACAAAGTACAATTCTTATCACAAGCAATCCAGTACCAGCTCCACCTGTTACACACAATACAGCTCAGATCTGATCTCCAAATCTATTCCACTGCTTGCCTGCCTCTCCAGCTCAATACCTGCTCAAGAACTGATGAGAATGGCTTACCAAACTCGTATTTGACCTGCAAATAATCACTCACACTCTGTTGGACGTGAGCACAGGCTACAATTCTTGATATTGGCCAATTCATTCGCATACTCAATCCCTTTGATTGTGAAAATCATCATGCACAACCATAGTCACAACTGATAGCAATCTGATCCTCTAACACCTATCCCTGCTGAACTGAACATGCACTGACATGCAACTGAGTTAACTGATGTATTCTATAGTTGCATTATGAGTTAATAACTTGTGAATTAATTAATAACTAATTCACCCAACTCATCTCTAGTCTATTGATCAGTTAGACTAAATACAACCAGTTTAACAAAGCTAAACTGAACACAACTCCATCAACTGCACCTCCAGTCCACTAAACTCAACTCACTTGAGTTCTAACTGAAGTCTTGCATGCAAATATTAGTCATCCCATAGGTAACCATGTATTTCCTTCTGGGATCTGCATGTACCACATCTGTAGCTCATCCGGAAGTGCTCCAAGAGAATAAGATCAAGTTTATAGTCCAAATATTATTATGAGACAATAATATTTGACTTTTCTATTTTTGACAGCCAGTCTAAAAATAGACTTTGATCACTCACACTGTGATCACTCACTGTGATCACTCACACTGTGATCAAAAATAGAACTTGCGCCATAATTTGCCTGCGGGCCCACTTAGTGAAGGCGACTCTTTTCACTAAGCTCCATCATCTTGTTGCATTCTCAACAAGCATTTCTTGTTGCACACTTTTCAACACTCCCTCTCAACAGGAAAGGCTTCCTCTCAAACCCGATCCTGTAACTCTGGAATGTTCTCCATGCAACACATCTGGCCGGTCCACTTGCTCTGTCATCAAAGTCTCTGACTACTATTGCCTTTGTCGACTGAAACTCTGCATCTATGTGCTCTTTAGTATCTGACTGCTCTAGCCTCTGTCACTTTGATCTCTGACTGCATCCGTGCTGTTGCTGGTTCTATCTCCCAGCATTGCATCCACACTGCACCTCTCAACTGACCTCCCTGTTGGGATAGAAACACCCTCTGATGCTGAAGCTCTACCTGCTGCTGACAAGTGCTCCCTCTCTGACATCTACGCTACTGCGACATCTCCATGCATCTCACATCATTGCACACCTCTCTGTGCCACCTAGCACTGTGCAAAACACTTGTGCCTCTCGCATTGCTGCAACCTGCTAGCTATGCGTTGTCTTGGGATTCCCTGCACTGTCGCTCTCTCTGCTGCTCCATTCGCATCTGTCTCTACCCAATCAATCAGTTCCTGCTACTACACATTGGGGCTCCCGTAGCAAGGTATCATCCAAGAGGTTGGGTACCTCAAGGATCTTGCCCCTCCTCCTTGGGACGATCAATCCACATCACCCCACCTCCTACCTGGAGGTATGGCTGCATGCGATCCCTCAGCCCACCTGGCTCGAAGTTTCCCCCTACTGGAGGTCTCTGGATGAGTAGATGTCTCCTCAATCTCCTCTTAGCTTCCCTTGTTGTGGCTGCTCCACAACCTCCTGAAGCTGCTGCACCAATCATGGCTCCTCCATAATTGTCTGAGACTTCTTCTGGCTCTGCATGTTGAGAGGTAATATACGCTCCCTCTCAACCACCAAGTCTCCATCAGTTGCCTCGCTGCTCAAGGCTTTGCATGCATCTTGAACCTCAAGAGCATACAGGTTCCTGACCCGTGAACCAATCTCATGACAACGAAAGCATCTCACCTTCAACTTGTCAACCTTCTTCCCATCACTGGAAGAACTGGATTCAGAAAGAGAAACCTTCTCCTTCCCCTTCTTTTCCTTACTCGCTAAGGCACAGTTCTCCTCATCCTGCATGGATGAAGAACTGTCTCTGGTGGTCCGTCTAATCTCCTCCTGCACAAGATCCGACTAAAGTCTCTCCCATCCTGGCAGTTTCTCCCTTCCATTCACCGAGTCCCGGTAGCTATGCCAACTCTTAGGAAGGTCAAGGAGTGCTAGACTCACCATCCTCATCTGACAGTCACCCCCACACTTCCCAGCTCATCCCGACATTGGGTGAACTTCGTGAGATACTGGGGCATACTGTCTCCATTCTCACACTGAATGTTTCTGAGTTTCGCTCTTGCTTTGGAATTAAATTCGAATTCCACCAGCACAAAACTCAACCGCTTCCGATCTAGAATTCGTGAGAACAAAGTATTTCTTGTATAGAGATCGACTGTATGGGCATTCACCGGATATCTCACCTTCCAAAAGAAGGATGAATCCAGAGGCTACCTGGCCCGATTACAGACTCTGCCTAAAGAAATAAAATGTAAACACTTTCTGAATAATAGATCCGATGATCAATCCTCGCTTGATATCCTGTAAAAATCTCTTCTACAAATCAAGCAGCTCCAATACCATGTAGAAATTTTTTCTACAAATCATCTAGCTCTGATACCATGTAGAAATTTTGAATAATTTAACACATATTCACAGAGATTATCCTGATCATACAATTATAAGCGGAACATGTATAATACATAATCTCCTCTACGTTGATTATCAATTTACAGAAGCAGAAACATTCATAGGCACACATAGAAGCATCAATCAAACTCATAAACACAGTATGTATCCCGGGGAAAGCATCTCGCTAAAAACCCCACACTATCTGTATATTATATTGATTGAATCATGTAACATTACAAAGTACAATGCTTATCACAAGAAATCCAGTACCAGCTCCACCTGTTACACACAATACAGCTCAGATCTAATCTCCAAATCTATTCCACTGCTTGCCTGCCTCTCTAGCTCAATACCTGCTCAAGAACTGATGAGAATGGCTTACCAAACTCGTATTTGACCTGCAAATAATCACTCACACTCTGTTGGACGTGAGCACAGGCTACAATTCTTGATATTGGCCAATTCATTGGCATGCTCAATCCCTTTGATTGTGCAAATCATCATGCACAACTATAGTCACAACTGATAGCAATCTGATCCTCTAACACCTGTCCCTGCTGAACTGAACATGCACTGACATGCAACTGAGTTAACTGATGTATTCTATAGTTGCATTATGAGTTAATAACTTGTGAATTAATTAATAACTAATTCACCCAACTCATCTCTAGTCTATTGATCAGTTAGACTAAATACAACCAGTTTAACAAAGCTAAACTGAACACAACTCCATCAACTGCACCTCCAATCCACTAAACTCAACTCACTTGAGTTCTAACTGAAGTCTTGCATGCAAATATTAGTCATCCCATAGGTAACCACGTATTTCCTTCTGGGATCTGCATGTACCACATCCGTAGCTCATCCTGAAGTGCTCCAAGAGAATAAGATCAAGTTTATAGTCCAAATATTATTATGAGACAATAATATTTGACTTTTCTATTTTTGACAGCCAGTCTAAAAATAGACTTTGATCACTCACACTGTGATCACTCACTGTGATCACTCACACTGTGATCACTCACTGTGATCACTCACACTGTGATCACTCACACTATGATCACTCACACTGTGATCAAAAATAGAACTTGCGCCATAATTTGCCTGCGGGCCCACTTAGTGAAGGCGACTCTTTTCACTAAGCTCCATCATCTTGTTGCATTCTCAACAAGCATTTCTTGTTGCACACTTTTCAACACCGTGAACTCAAAAAACTTAGAAATATCCTCTACTACACAGTAATCAACTATGATACCATGTAGATTTTCCTAAGGATTCAAAGCTCATGTAATTTCCTAAAACACAAGACAAGAATCTACTCTATTCTTTACAACGGAAGCTCATAAAGATCGATCAAAATAGTAATCGATAAGATGAAGATAATGAATGGCACATAACAAAATATGTATCCAGGGAATGCCATAGCTGAAAACCCCTACTATCTATATTGCATTAATCATAAATCCAAGATGAAAATACAATTCTTGTTCTCACGAGAACAATCCTTGCACAAGTATAATCAACTCTCAGCTCACAAGCTAGCTCAAGGCAAATCCTTAGCCTATTCTATAGCTCTTGAAGCCCCTATTTCCTTGCACAACTCCTAGGATGAATAGCCTATACTTAAAGGGAATTCATGCTTCTAAAACAACACAATTCAATCATAGGTCCTTCTCTCATTACATGTATGATATTTACAACTTAGTGAATCATATAACTAATAGTACATTGTCCTTCACTCTAGTCTGAAATGGGTCTTTCACTGAACTGACATGCATGAGTTTCTCATGAGGGAATATTCAGTTAACTATAGTAACACTTTTGGATGCACTAGTGCACCAACTGACTGTTAGTCCTCTATTAGTTCCATAAACCGTTAGAACTAATTTAACTGACCATAACTCAGTAAAATGAGTTATCTAATTACAAGTCAATCTAAACTCATATTGGACCCATAAAATTTAGGGAGAACATATACATGACTTCCAAAAGACTTCGAACCAGAAATCCTAAGTTAATTAAGCTAATTAAAATTAATTAACTATCTACAAGTGGGTAGTCGACTTAGGAGAAAGTAGGTTTAGTGAGGGCGCAATGGCTTCAGAATACGCAGATGCAGAAATGCTCGGTCGAAATGCCTCGACACACAACCTGTAAGCTTTGCCATTGAAGCCCCTTCACATAGTTTGGATAGCCATCGAATCTGGAGTGCGGTTCGTCTCCTCTCCTAGCTGGTTTTGGTACCCTGTAACCCTGCCTTTGCCAGAGAAGAAGCTTGGATTTGATGCAAACAATGCATGCAACCTGTACGCCCTTGAGGATAACAATGCTTTCACTATTGTAGTGTGGATAGGTGACATCACCAAGGGTAGGGACTGTAGAGGGAGTGACTCCAAGGCTAAGAAGAAGGATGAGATTCAAAGGAAACCTGACCTCAAGGACAAGAAAGGATTTATCAGTTCCGATTTGAGGATGTATGTCACTGCGGATCTACGCTTTAGATGGGCAATGTATGGAACTGGGTCAACCAATAATGCCAAGAAAGGAGAAAAAACCCTCAGATCTATAAACGATCTAATAGATCTGGTACACAGAGGACTGATCTGCCCACCGAAAGTTTAGATCTGGGGGAAAATAAGTGCCGAAATAATACCCTGTCCTGAACCACAAGCAGTAGAAGGTCCGAAATGCAAGCTGAAAAGTGAAGATCTAGCGGCATGGAATAGGATGACCTGGGAAATGGATCGAGGCCTTCTGGCATCTGGAGAAACTCATCAGGGACCAGATCTCACCCCCTCAGCATTTACTCAGTGTACCTAGAAGGAAATCTCTGGGAATACAAAGATGTGTGGAAAATTGGATGCAAATGGGAAAAGTTACTCTCAGACAGAACCAGAACTTGAAACGCAGGTAAACCCTTTTCCCTTTCAAATTTTTATAAAAATCCCTTCTGGGAAGACACATCTGGCCTGGGTACAGGTAACCAAATCAATACAGCTTTTGAAGAACTGCATCTTCCAGCATACTGGTTATCCTACAAGATCATAGGTTTTAATCTGTGGAGGCAGAGTACTCCGAGACTACAAATCACTTATGGATTACAAAATCTTACCTAAATCTACCATCACTTTCAACCTGCGACTGAGGGGAGGCATGACAGACCATCACAAAACAAATCCTTCAGGCAATGGAATAGGAAGCAGGACAACAAAAATCCCAAAAACACATCAAAAGCAAAAAAATGCAGGGTTAACCTTCAAAGACATTCTTGAAAAAAATAAACTAGCTACAACAACAACAAAACAAGCTGGCACAACACCTGCCCCATACATTGTGGAACAACTGAGTTACACCCTAGAATTAAATATGGATACACCAGAAACAGACGAGTATTGTTCTTCTTTTGAAAAACAGGCATTAATTTGCAGATTCAACTGTTTTTGGCCCAAATCTATGGACCTTTTCCTTTGGGTCTTCAGAACTGAGACCAATTCATGTGACATTCATCTCTATTCCAAAGGGTTCTTCATTGTCAAATTTCATTCAGCAGAGGAAAGAGACATCATCATGAGGGAAGGACCATGGTTCATGGGATCCACGGGTCTCGTCATCACTCCATGGTTCCCAGAATTTGATCCAAATACAATGGTTGTATAGCGGATTCTGGTATGGGTTCATCTTCATAAACTACCACTACATTTCTGGAGCCCTCAAGTCCTGTCTGGTATAGGAAACACCATTGGGTGATTCATTAAAATGGATACAGAAAGAACAGAGGAAGGAATCTACACATTTTCACGCATGTGTGTGGAAGTGGATCTTAGCAAAGGACTACAAGACCAAATAAAACTAAGGTATAAATAGAGATGCTAGACCTAGATACTAGATTATGAAAATACTGCATTCAGATGCAGAATTTGCCTCCAAATAGGGCATCTTCAAAATAAATGCCTAGAAGCCAAAAAAGATACGCATAAGAAGAAGAAAGTAGAAAAACAGCCCAAGGGATGGCAGTTCTCTTCATCAAACCTTGATGATGTCCATGTTGAGGAGGAAGAGAAGGAAAAGGAACAGCCCATTCCCAAAGAGAACAATCAGACACACAAGGAACCAGAAACTGAGGAATTTGTATCACATGATCTGATGGACTCTTTGCCGGAAAAGATACCAGACACAATGGATACCAGTGGAGCCAAAAGACATCATACTTTAGACCACTCAGATTCAGACAAGGAAAATCCTCACCCTGTGGAGGACACTTCACTCGTACTGTTTTCGTCCTTGCCGACTCAAGGGGAGTGGCGAAAGGTCGAGAAGAAAAAAGGGAGAAAAGTATAATTTTCTCCCCAAATGTACATTATTTTCTTTCTGGTTATTTTTCTTTTGAAAAATAGTGTTGACTTGCTATTGGATATGCACTTCAGCATCTACAAAATGTAATTTTTTTATTATTAATAAAATTACGAATTTTCCTAGGGGAAAAAAACTATCTACAAGTTGCTATGAGAATATAATTACAATTTTTAATTCAAAATTTATTTCAAGGACAAATTAAATTGGAATTTCTGGATTCTATTTTTAACATTTCTTGTTGTTATTTTCAACACTTGGGAATTGCCTAGTTCAAGCTAACAATGGGTTGTCAGCTCCAAAATTGCGCAGAGCTAGTTGATAGACAACCTTCAAGTGGGAAACTCCACAGAGCATGAGAAGCAGCCCATAGTCACTTAGCTAAGAAATTGCGCAGAATCTTCTTCCTCAGAAATTGCTTAGTGCATGAACTGATGAGTTTCCCCGTCCTTCCCATAAATGCACAATCTCTCTGGGAAATGCATGGCAGATTTTCCTGAAAAAAGCAAAAAAGAAAAAAATGAAAAAGCATCCCTAGAAAATAGGGAACTATTTTTAGCAATCTGAAGGAGGCACTTGAGTTATTTTGGAAATTGTCGACAAGTGTCTCTTTTTCCTTTATTTTTGGCCTTCACATCATAAACCCTAAATAGACCAAATTTATTTAATCGACGCTGCCAAATCTCGTCCTTCAATCTTGGAGCTCTGGCATTCTCGAGGAGATCAAGGAAGCTTCGGTGCAATTGTCATTTATTTTCAAGGGTAAGTCTTGATTTTCTAGTCTTTTGCTCTTTTTTCTATCACTTTTGTTTGTCTAGCTTGTGAGAGTGTTTTTTCACTCATTGTTTTGAATAACCACTAGTGTTTTAACTTGTAGAAGTTTTTTTTTAATTTTTTCATTGTCTTTCCCAAGTGTCGCATGCATCATCGACTATTTGCTCCAATGGTCGTTGTCTCGATGACTCTCTCCACATGCTTCGTTCTCCTTCAGGTTGATTAATTCCTACACTTATTTCAATTGCATGCATCATCATTCACTTAGATCAGAATTCAACCTCACACTATCCTTTAGATTTGTTCAATTTAACACTCCCCTTGGGAAGATTTGGGCTTCCTTGCGTGAGATCTCTTTTTCCCGGCATGCACTGCGTATTTCTAGAGCTCAAGGCCTTGGCCTCAGCTTCTGAAATTATGTAGAGGATGTCCAGGTTTGGCTCCAACTACACACTGCATAGTTCAAGGACCCATCCCAAGCCTTTGCCACTAAGATTACACAATGCACAATCTCTCTTGACCTTTTCGGAGACTGAAATATGCATTTGACAGCTCCAGTTTGCAAGACCTCCCCACTGACTATTGGGACTATGCAATGCAAAGTTCCAGCAGGCAGCCACTCACCTCTATGAACTAGGATTACGTAATCCCTCTCAACATTAGTTTGGTTTGTTGCTTGGTCTGTTCTTGAAGTTAGTTTTTCTTTCAAGCTAATAGTTGCATGTCATGAGTGTCCTCTTTGTCTCCAGGTGTAACAGTTATTGAGAAAATCTCTAGCAGTTACAGTTAACATGGCCTCCAAGAGAGCTGCATCAAAGGATACTGTTGAGAGTTGTACTGGGGAAGTAGTTGAGCAGGTGTCAATCAACTTGCAGGTTTATGTAGACACTCAATTGTTCATCGAGAATGGAATGACATTGACATGGAAACAAATCAAGGATACCTTTGCAGAGGACTTCAAGGAAGACATAGACGATCGATAGATTTATATCAGTATCCAGTAATGAGGCTTATCCAAGGTTGCATGGAAGTACCCTGCCTTCCCATGTGCAGACATCATTCGATGGATTGTCTCACACACATACCCAAAGACTATGACATTGAGCAGTGCCAGCATGGTAGAGCTTGCCACCTTGAGGCCATGTGGAACTATCAGCAAATGTATCATTTACCTCAACTGATGAACTGCATGGACACACCTTTCTATGCCACCTATAGCTTTGTGAAAACCATAGATATTGTCAAGTGTTGGATGAAAGACCCATCAATGTTCAGAATGACACCCAATCATGTTTACAAGACAAATTCTCTCAGGAAGTCCTACTAGTTTTTTATCATCTTTTCATGTCGATTATATGATCAAGAGAGAACATAGATCTTTCCTGAAGGTTGGGTGGTTTTGCTGGACTAGTTGGTGAATGATGGAAGGTTATTCAACTGGGCGTATTTTTTAGCTCTTTAGTTGAAAGTCCATGTGACTAATGCCCAGAATCCACCCAACGCTGAGCAAGCGAGATTATACATGTCTTCCTATTTTCTTGATGCAATATGTGCCCAACATCAATTTCCTGGCATGAGCTGGACATGGACACCGAAAGAGGCTTCCGTCAATTTAAATTTATTGATTTTTTATTACAACTACCAAGGGGTTATGGTGAGGTTGACTAGCCATTTAATCATACCATCGTATAAGTTGATCTTTGAGTAGGATCCACCTTCCATGTCCCAAGAGAATATGGAGGCAATACTTGACATAGCAGACTACTATGCCTCACCTGGTCGCACCTTCATCAAGGTGTTTGGTGGAGAGAAGCCTTTGAATGTTTTACCAGGGTATGCCATAAACAAGTTGGTCATGCAAGAGGTCTCATATCACATCTCCATAGGGTTATCAATAGGGATGCATATGAGGAAGAAGGCACCATGGCCCTCTCTTCCTTTGTGGATTGGATTGTATGAGATTAAGAGCTTAGAGGATGCAGATGTCAAAGCTAAGGAGATAATGAAGTTCGAGTTTGACACCAAAGAATTTAATTTGTATGATCCCCATGGTATTTTTAAGAACTATTGTGCGAAGGTGTACTATCCATGGATCCATGGTACATTTCATTGGAACTAGGAGGACCCCTAGAGGTACTATTACAATTACTCTGAGCTCCATGAGCTAGTCATTATAGCTACAACTCGGAAGGTCACTCTGCATGTAGCAACATGGCAGGAAGTAACAAAAACAACAACAATAAGTAGCAAGTGAGTGCAGGACAAGGAAAAGAGGAATATTTTCAAGAACATGGTAGAACAAAGGTACAAGATGAGAGCATATCCCATGACTCAGAAAACAGCTTTGGCAATGGAGGGAAAGAGGGAGAAATGACTAAAGGGAGAAGAATGAAGGTAGAGAGAAAAGAAAGGCTGGAGGATCTAGAACAACATTTGTAAGAAAGAGAGAAGAAGTTGAAGGAAGAAAAAGAGGTGAGAGGGAAAGAGAGATAAGAGAAGAAGAAATAGGAGGAAGAAGAAAGGCAAGGTCTGATGATAGAGAAAACAACACCCATAGAGGTTGAAGAGTCAAAACAACCAGTAGCTGAAGAAGGTGGTGAACAGATGCCGGATCAGGAGCATTCTCAGCAGATTGAGAAACTAATTGAAGTGACAAAAATGGAGTTGGGGTAAGAGGCATAGGATCAAGACACTAACCCCATTTTGAAAGCACCCAAGATCCCCTCTCAGTCTCCACCGCCTCTAGTGTCAGAACTAGTCTCGAGCAAGCAAGGAGAGGTTTTTATCCTTGATGATGATCTGGTGATGGATGTGTACAATATATCATTTGATGAGTTGCAGAAGAAGATTGTACAAGCATAGAGAAATCATTTTTCGGATGATCACACATCATTTGCATTCATGAAGGAAAGGGTGATAGTGTTAGATGTCAGCAAGCATCCAATTGCCATTTCGATGCCACCTTGACCTATACAGGAGCCACAAGCTCAAATGTTAAGTTCTTGTTAGCTAAGAATGAAAAAATGGAAAAGAAGTTGCAAGAAACTAGGCAAGAGGTAGAACAATCCAGAGAGTAGAGCATAGGTTCCATAATGGTAGAGATGACGAAAGCGATACTTGTTGAAGTATCAAAACTTGAGACTACCATGCGGAAGCTCTATGAGGGATTTGTCACCGTGCATAAAGCAGTTTTACATGTGCATGGATTACAACAATGGAGCGAGAAGTTGGTTCAAACTCTCAGGGAAAAACATGTTGCCATCACCCATGTAAAAGAGTAGACAATGCAATACAAAGGGGCCCACTTTACTTGCCAAAGATGATGAAGCCACATGCACATATAGACAAAGAAAAGGTCTGGATGTTGATCCATAACTATGAGTAGCTCATCTCATTCGTCAGCAGAATACATGCTTCATATGCATGGTTATATAAGATTTTGGATGGCATGGTAAGAACACATAGGATCTCGTCAATCAGTTCCCTCACCGAGGCTAAGCACAAGAACCAAGTCTGGCTAGATATCGATAGGTACATTTAGAAGCTAAGGCAAGAGGCCACCAGGGATGACTTGGAGCTAAGCACACAAAACATGCAGAAGTACATTGGTGGTCCTATCATGATCAACACCATGTTTCACATGCTTCAGGATGATTTGGACAAAGGTTCCAAGACCATATACCGAGAAGGTATGGAGGCAAGAGTCTGCTATCAGAAAGACATAATCAAGCAATTTGGGGACATCAATGTACAATACCAATATTGGCATTAGTACATGACTGAGAAGCATCAAGTGGAGGTTGCTGAGTTGGTCTTTCCCCAAACTTAGGATTCATAGTGATTTGTTTTGTTAGGCTGTCTCTAGATTATTTTGTCTCACATGGGTACATGTGGAAAATGTATATTATTTGTAAATATGTTGTACGTAAAATTCCAAGTGTCATTAGTTGAACGGTAACAGTCACTATGTAATGTAATCAATTATTTGTAAAGGATATTAAGAGTCATGAGGATAGTCAAAGAGTCACAAAGGGGAATGCCAAGGGTCACCCCACCCTTTGTTATAAATAGAATCTCATAACTCATAGAACAAGATTTTGGAAGCCAAGATTTTGGCTAGGCTTAGGCTTAGGAAAGGCTTGGGAGTATTGTGATGAGCCTTGGCTTCTCCACAACGTAGAGCGAGTATACTTCTTTACAGGATTAGGTGTTCTTGACTATAATGGACCACTATTGGGCCTAGTGGGTGTCAATGGTGTATGTATGGATGGAACTTTCACTTATAATAATAATATGAAAGCCATCACGCTTTCATGCATATGTTGTTATCATAGTTGGAATATTCTGGTTGCTTTAGCAATGTATGTTGTTTAACTTACACATTTTCTTATGAACTAATTTGTATGCAATTGTATGAATATCTTTGAATGTGTGTTGTTGGATTAACCCATCACTTTAACTTGTGTACTATTCCACATCTTAGCCTATGACGTCATCCTTCTCTTGTGTTCCTTTCAAGCTATGTACTATTAGAGGCTTCTAAGGAGCACACTTCCTTTTCCCCTCCATGTGTTAGAACCCCCATGCATCTCAATTGACTCACCGCTAGGTCACACACTTTCTTCCATCCAAAGTCATCATACTTATCTCTGCATGCTATCAGGATCAAGGCACCACATTACCACCCACCACTGTGACTCCTACTCCAAACGGTCTTAGATCTAGTTGGGACTTCTTACCGAGGAGATCCCCTTAAATGTTGGCAGTTCCAACACCGTCAACATATGCATATAATGGTCCACTTGATGGAGTGAAATTGTAATAAAAATGTTTAATAAACATATGATGTTTTGAACTACAGAGAAATATTTCCATATTTGACATTGGTTCAAAATAATCAATACGAAGATGAGGGTTGGAGCACAAACTCATGGGGAGCAATCCTCAGTGACGAAAAAATAAGGAGGAAAATCTATCAGGTATTGCTGAAAGGATGCAAGACAGGGGAAAACCCTTTTCTATTGATGTCAAAGGGGGAGAGAATGAAATAGGGGGAGAAATTGAAAGAAGTATGGAGAGTATGTACAAAGGGGGAGAAAATATTAGAAGAAGCAGATATTAAATTATTTCCATCAGTAAGAAAGGGGAATATTGTTGGAAATGGTTGTTATTGATGTCAAAGGCTATCTAAATGAAGGAGAAATTTACATAGCCAAATAACATATTCTTACACATTTTCGATGACATGTGGCACACCCTCTAAATCCTCATGGTTGAGGTGATGTTATTTTTTGAATATATATATATACACACACACATTTCTATAAGAAAAGTTGGCCCTACCCCTTGACCCCCCATTGAGATAGTATAATGAAGGCCACTCATCTGGCTCATTGAGAAATCAAAATAGTGATGAATAGTAAGGTCTTAGATTGACCACAAATTCAATTTGAGGCTGAGATGAGGAAAAGTGCCTATTTTATCTAAGGGAAGAGTGCCAAATTAATAAGGTTGAGTGAGGAAACAAGTCTGAATGAAAGAATGACAGGGTTGAGTTAGGAGAGAAAGCCAAACCAAAGGGGTATAGGGTTGAGTTGCAGAAGAAGACTAATGAGTTCTAACAAATATATGAAAAGGCAATTTTTATTAATATTTACTTATATTTTTGTATTTTATATCCTTATTTAGTGTTGGAGGTCGATCCCTAGTAAATTTTGTTTGCTAGTTTTGAAAGAGGTCAAACTTGAGGCCACTGCATGAATTTGGTATTTTAATCTAGCTATTTTTGAGGGAGAAGGAGTTTCCCCTATCTATGTTGAAGGAGGTTCTTTTACACTATTCTAATGACAATTTTGAGACTGAGTTTTAGATGGTGTTGCAGGCCCAAAATTAGGCCAAACTAAATATTTGTTATAGGCTCAAATTATGTCAAATTACAGACCTGTTACAGGGTTGAAATCAACCTAAGTTCATATCCAAATATGTTTCTTTGGAGTAGGCTATAGACTTGGTTGCAAGCATGAATTTCCTTAGGAATTTGATGTCCATTTAAAGGCTTTTTGTTTGAGTGATTAGTGTGTTAAGGAAGGATGTATCATTGATACTTTCACTATTTTGTATATGAATACTACAAGGTTGAAGATAGATGCAACGATCCTTGAGAAGGAAACCTAGAGTGATGACAAATGATTTTGTTTTCTTACTATTAACTATGTTCCAATGGAAGCTAAGACTTGATGGTGCTTACTTTCAATGTAGGATACTTTGAGGAAGGATTTTATGTTTGTAGACATATTTTTAGATGGTGTTGCAGGCCTGAATTTAGGTTGAATTAAAGAATTGTTATAGGATCAAAATTAGGTCAAATTAAAAAGTTGTTACATGGTTGAAATTAGCCTAAGTGCAAATCCAAATATGCATTAGATAAATTAAGAGACATAAAATGGGCCTCCTAAGGAGTATTATAAAATAATAGTGGAAATAATAAAATAATATTAGATTACCTCATCAAGTTTTAGAGGGAAAAAAGAAATAACTATTTTTTCAACTCATATTTTCAATTGATCTCCCTATGATTTTACTCAAATTTCCATTGATATAACTCATTGGATGCATAATTTAATTTTTCATCCAAGGAGTATCCATGTTGCATACTTTTGATGGACCCAACCACATGAAAAATTCGAAATACATTAAAAAACATGATTGCAATCACATTTTTCATGTATTTCATATTTTTCATGTAGTAAGGTTCATTGAAAGTATGCAAAATGGGTACTCCTTGGATAGAAAATTAAATTTTTCATCCAACGAGTGCTCTCACTCAAAATTTGAGTAAAATCATAGGGTGATAAGTTGAAAATATGAGTTTTAAAAGTAGTTTTTTATTTTTTTATTATTTTTACCTTCTTACACAAAAAATGGTGAATCATCCCCCATGGTTGACATCATCATATTGAATGTTATTGGTTCCTAAAAATTTGATTTTTGTTGTATTATTTTGATTTTTTATTTTGAGGCCCATTCTTTACCTCAAAATTTCTCTAATAGTTTTTTGAAGTAGGTTGCAGACTTGGTTGCAAGCACACATTTCCTTAGGAAGTGGATATCCATTTCGAGACTTTTATTTTGAGTCATCAACGTGCTAAGGAAGGATGTTTCATTCACAAATTCAGTATTTTGTATATGAAAACTACAAGTTTCAAGAAGGATGCAGTGATCCTTGAGAAGGAAACCTAGAGTGAGGACAAATGATTTATTTTGGGTACTATTACTACGTTCCAATGGAAGCTAAGACTTGATGATGATGCTTACTTTGTAAGTAGTATACTTTGGGGAAGTATTTTGTGTTTGTCTTTGTTCATGTTGCAAGAAAGAGGTATCTAGGTTGTTTCTTCAACCTAAAAGTGTTGTTGAAACACAAAATGATGTTGCAAAAATTGAACTTTCTAATTGCTTCAAGAATATTTGTATGACCTTCCTGAAGTGATTCTCATGGATTCTCATAGGTTAGCATAAAAAGGTAAATTCCTTCCTAAATACATTAGAATGAACATTAAAGTGATATTAATGTTATATTATTGTACCTTGATTACAAATGCATCTAAATGGGAAAAATAAGTGAGTGGGTATTATGAAAATGGAAAAGGGTACTCAAAAAGGTGTTGAATGGGTGCTAAAAAGATGCCAATTTGGGTGATATTCATCTCCCCCCAACCAAAACTATTGCATGTCCCTATGCAACAAGGTAGCTAGTTTGAATCATAAAGGGTGTGACTCCCATGGAGATCACTAATACTTTTGTCAACTTTCCCTACTTCATGGGAATAAAAGTATCTCATCTTTTCATTCTCCCTGCAATAGGTAATTTCTTCCTTATTGTTCATATTGTAGTATTTTTTATATACTGGTATGACAACCATATCATGGGATACTGGAATTTGATTCATATCCATTGATTTCCATAGCTGTCCATGAAATTTATGTACTAATGCACTCTCTCTAGTGCCACTACAATATTATTGTAACATACCCCCTTACCACCCATAAACCATAGTAAGAGTATGAGGAGGAAGTTTCTATGTTGAACCAACCTCCAAAGTTTAGTTATGGAAATTGGGTCCTTTTTCAATCTTCTCAAAACCCAAAATAGACCTTGCAATTGTATTAATCTCATAGAGACCTTTCCGAAAATATAAATTTGCCTCAACTAGCTCGCAGATCAAAGGTTATGAATAGTTAAATATCAGCCTATTAGCCTTTGCATTTCCTCTTGACTTGCCACGTGGTACCCACATGGTCACCATGTGGTTCCCACATGACTATATGAACCAAAACCATGTCACCTTTCTGAGGTCCTTATGGAATTTTTGTTATTAGTTGTCACTGTGGCTTATGCCACTTCATTACACACAATATCCCCTCCTTATGAATATATCTAAACCCCTATATTGTGCACATTAATGCCAAGTAGGTCTCTCATTCCCACATCATCTCGGGGATAGAATCCTAGGAGTTTCCTTGGAAGCCCTCACACAAAACTCTCTTATGCCTTTACATGAAACCTCATGGATTACGTGGAATTCCCATGTGTAAATTAAATATAATGAGGTGTCCCCCCTTTTGGGTAGTTATAACTATATGTTTATGCAATATGGCACAATTATGACCAACGAGCTAGGCCCTTGCTTGATATGGAATCCGAGGGATAAAATCCTGAGAGTCTTCCCAAGTGCCTTCATACAAGAACACCAAGGTGATGGGAAGTCCACCTATACCCCTACACGTATATATATACATATAGATGGTGTTTGACCCTAGTCTACTAGGCCCACATGGCACGTACTCTCGAGGATAGAATCTTAACAGTTTCTATATGCACCTTCAGTGAAAACTTATGGGGTTTGTGAAAGCAAACAAAGAATCCCTTCATGTTAATTGACGACTAATATTTTTTCCCAGGACATAAATCACAATCCTTCTTATATTGGCCCCATCATAGAATGTTGGGATGACATCATCAATATTATTCATTGAGGTGACATTTACTGATGTCATACCCTCCACGTGGCCTCCTCCGAGAGTGTCATGTGTCACCTCTTTTTATCCCATTTGGATGTACAAAATGGTTGAATATAGGTGCCATGTGTCTTTCCATTAGGGAAGCAATTCACCCTCCCTCCCCATCATGTGCCATATTTTTGTGGTTCCCACCAAAGGTCTAACCCCTTACAAAACTTAGTTTTCTCCATTATAAACCAATTCAGTGAAATTGGTTAATTTCATCACTTTTAAAAAGTCTAGGCCAATTCAAATTTCAGTTTCCATGAATATACACCCTGCTCTAGATGACAAAGATCACACACCATGAAATCCTAAGATTTAAATCCTGAAAGTTCCTCCATTAACATTCTTTGAAACCTTTGGGCCCCAAACCTGCAAGGTTCATCCAACAGTTGAAATGCTTCATGGCCATCAATGACTATGATATCCTCCACTTCCACTTTCTATCTTTGCATTGATTAGGGCTCAAAGAATTTTATTGTGGAATCTTAAGGTTTCCATCCCACGTGCATTTCCATTATTAGTACATATGTAATAGGGTCTTTACCCAAGGTCTCTGGTGCATAATATACATGAATGCATATACAAACTCTTTCAAGTTATTCCACTAGAGCCTCACACAAACTTGACCAAACTATATATATATATATATATATATATATACACACATATATATAAAGGAATTATAAGCTCATGAAAGGATAATGAATTTCACTTTACAGTAAAAGGTATATGCATAATTAATGTCGGGCTAGGCCAAATTATTGCTAAGCTTAGAAGGGTTAGCATTCTTAGTTATATGTATATATATGTATATGTATATATATATATATATATATATAGATATATATATACAACTTGGAATGTTATCCCTTCTTAGCTTAGCAATAATTTTGCCTAGCCCAACATTACTTATGCATATACGTTTTACTATAAAATGAAATTCAATATCCTTTCTTGAGCTTATATTTCCTTGGCCAATATTAGCTTGTGGATTGCAACTATATAATGGTAATATGCATATATATATATATATATATGTCGTTATCCCTCCCAAGCTTATAATGCTTTAGCCAACTTGACCTACAACATATAATTGGATTAATGTCTATATATAAACAGAGTTATCCATCCTAAACTTATGAGTAAACACCTGCGTGGCCTATACCTATCTATCTATATATATATATATATATATATATTCCTCCTAAGTTTACCAAAATTAAACCAACACTTGATAACCAAATCATTTCAACTCATTTAGTTTAATAAATATTTTTCTTCCTCCCCATACTCACGCCATTTATTTCAATGTACAAAATTAGGATGAACATAGGAATGAACCCATTCCTAAGAATAGGCTAAGGGAAATTTCAACACATTTTCATACAAGAATCACATCGCTTGATATGAATCTAATCAACTCATTGGCTCTATGTCAAGCATATAATATTCAGTATTAAGGAGCAAAAACAAACATTAAAAACTCAAACATAAATGATTTAATCATTCCTCATTGGCTGCATAGAGGTTAGCATTACACATTTTCACAAAAAATCAACATTCCTCAGCATAACATAGGCATTTAACCAACATAGGAGTTTGACCCATCCCTCAAATTTTACATAGGAATCCAACATTCCCACTCTTATAGGAAACAAACATTCCACACATTAAAAATGGTAGTTAAATAACAAAATAAACATTCATACATAATTCACTCGCACATAAGGCATCAAAACACTTATCTTATAGTGAAATATCTTACCAATAATATTAGGACTATAAATCTCCATCCAGCCTTTGCTAAGCTACATCTAATATTACTTGCAACTCGCACCCTTGAGCCAAATTTTAGAGCTTTAGGAAGAGTTCCCAAAGTAGCTTCTCATGCCTTAAACACTACTAGGAGTCCAAATATCCTCTTGTCTCCACCCAACAACAATGTAAGTAAACACCCTAGTGTCTCCACCCTATATTAGCCACCTAGAGAACATTGGAACACTGTAAATCCATAGCGTAAGATGAAGTTCTAAGAAATGTTTTTTCCTAAAAGCATTGCTTTCCTACTCTTTCTCTTGCATGTTATTCCTAGGGATTTCCTCCCTCTCTTTTCCGCTGAGACATTCCTCTGTCTCCTTAGCTCCTTGCACTAGTCTCTCCTCAACTATTTTCAAACCCCCCCCCATTTGTTCCCTCTATTGCATGCCTCATTTTTGTCCCTTCATCTTCCTATCATGTTGTGGGGTCATTAAAGGTTCTAGGAATGTTGTCCTACCAACACAACACACTTCTTCCAGTTAATTTCATTAGGGGAATTTTTAGGTCTAAAATGGGCCTCCTAAGGAAATTATAAAATAATAGTGGAAATAATAAAATAAAATAATATTATATCATCAAATTTTAGAGGGAAAAATGAAAAACTATTTTTTGAACTTGTATTTTCAACTTATCTCCCTATGGGTTTACTCAAATTTTGAGCAGGAACACTCATTGGATGAAAAATTTGATTCCTCATCCAAGGATGACCCAGTTTGAATACTTTTGATGGACATCTACATGAAAAATGAGAAACACATGAAAAACATGATTGCAATTACATTTTTTCATGTATTTCTCATTTTTCATGTAGCACATTCCATCGAAAGTATGCAACATGGGTAATATTTGTATGAGGAATTAAATTTTGCATCCAACTAGTACTCTCAATCTAAATTTGTGTAAAACCTTATGGATATAAGTTGAAAATACAAGTTGAGAAAGTAGTTTTATTATTTTATTAGCTTTTAATATTTTTACTTTTTTAACCCAAAAATGGTGAATCATCCCCCATGGTTGACATCATCATATTGAAAATTATTGGTTCTTATAAAGTTTATTTTGGTTGTAGATTTTTCTTAGAAGGCCCATTTTAGACCTCAAAAGTTCTCTAATGATTTGTCCCTTTTTCTCATACTTTTTTCCCAAATAAGGTATGGGTTATTCCTTATTTTTTGCAACTAATTTAATTATATAAGTAGTCATTAAAAGAGAAACAATTATTCCATGACTAATATCATTAAGCTCTTCGTCAATCTATCAATAAATCTCCTCCCCAATCTCTAAAGTATGTGTCCCACATATCAACCTTTTATATTTTATTTAAAACAATATTACAATACATTATAAGAGGGGGGTTTCCCCAAAGGGTATGTCATAAACTCCACCCCTTTGGAGGAACACCATCATCGATGTTATGATCTTGAACATAATGCAAAAGCACAATATGTCACATTGTAAAGCAATGTGATATTTATAATGCAACTCATTTAATAATTATAAGCATTATTTATAATTATAATTACATAATGCAGTTTCCTCATTCTTTTGTTGCACCTAATCCAGCTTGATGGCTTCCCTTTTCCTAGAGTGCTTCATACCTCCAACATCTAACACTTATTTCATAAAAATAATAAAAGAAAAACTAAATAAACATAAAAACCATTCATTATAGAAGTCACTTTGCATGGCTTTTTTATGCAGTTTCCTGCTTCTTTTGTTACGCCTAATCCAGCTTGATAGCTTGTCTTTTCCCAAAGTGCTTCCTTCCTCCAACATCTAACGCTACTTTCATTTGTATTCCTTGTTCCTTTAGCAAACATTTCATAACCCATCACTTCCTGGAACACCCCCAATGTTCTTCTAATCCAAATCAACCATGCTCATGAACCATTAAAACCAAATTATTTTCTGAAATCCCCTTATTTGAATCCTAGTCCTTGGGGTGATCCAACCCCTCTTCCCTATAGTCAAAAACCTTCCAAGTTTGCACATCCCATTATTTTCTTCTTAGTCCATTGGGCAATCCATTCCTTTGAAAGGCTTCCTCAAATGAAAAGAATATTATAAACAAGGAAATTATTTGCCTTAATACCTTCGTACTATTCATGGCATGCTTCATTATAATCTATGGGAATCATTGGGTGCTAGTGTCCCACAACAACCATGCTCCTAAAATACTTGACCAATGTACCACTATGTTCTTTAATACCTTTTTTGTCGCTACTATTAAACTTTCAACCTAATCCATTCACTTGAATCGAGCAATTTATATGCTTTCATACATCAAGGCACACAAATATCCATGGAACTCATCATAAGGAATTGAAATAAAATTAAATCATACCTCATTAGTATCTTATCCGTAAGTGAATCCTTGCAATTTATATTTTCTTCTTATCAAAATGATCTAAATTAACTCATGCACCAAATCATCATAAATAAGAATATCAAGTCATGTTCATAATTTAGAAATTTATAAAATCTAAATGAAACATTGACACTTATCTTTGAATTTCTCTTTGTTTCCTTATTTACACACACTAGATTTATTTCCAAACCTAAAAATCACCCAACGACCTTCTCCACTCTCATACACACACTGGGTCAACTTCAAAACCTGACAAGCACCCAATGTCCTTTTGTCCTCTTGTACATACACTCGATCAGTTTCCAAGATTGGCAAGAACCTAGTTCCTTATGTTCTATTATTTTCTCTTTGGCCCCCACACTTTAGATCAATTTCTAAAATCGACAAGCACCCAAGTGGTGGATATACCCCCACACATTGGATCGGTTTCCCCTCTCTCTCTAGTCCCTATGAGTGTGGCCACGAACACACTGAGTATTCTTCTACCGAAAATAATATCATTTACCATCACAACTTCCATATTACACAAGACACTGGCCTGAACAGTTCCATACATGTATGTGCTGACACATTACATGACACATAGGCCCATTCAATCCCACATCTTGCTATCCCAACACATTACAAAACACATGCATGTATACATAGTGTACACCACATACACAAATATATATAATTCAAACACAATTAGTACCTAGTTAGACATGGCACAATTTACACATTACCATGACTTTCCTGTCATCACAACTCCTAGGCCTAGGAAACCCCTAATCTAGGTGGCCTACCTAGATTATCACATGCAACACAACCCAAAGTTTGGGTCAATGCTTCCTTCAATTTCCCATGGTTGTGCCAACATGCCACAAATCACATTTTTTCTTTATCTACTGATAAACCTTCAACCTTCCATGTTCATAATGTAAACATGGGAAAAAATATAAGAGTTATAATCACATGATATTAAAATCGTAAATTAGCTAGGGCTACTTCTTTCCCAATTTATTCCTCACACAACTGGGAATCTTTGCATGCCATCCATACTTGCATTAAATAAAAATAAACCATCATTCTTCCACAAGAATGATCCATGAAAAGAACCTATAAATCATGTTCAATTAATCAATCATTCTCATGACTATAACCCATATTCAAATATATCAAGTAAGGTGAAGATTTAGAGAACCTCCTTTGTGTCATTTTCATGGTTGCCATATCATTGTCCATTATTTCCCATGGACTCAACCAACCCACATGGCTATCATAATATTGTTCGCCTAATCATGGGCATAACATAAATTGACACATGTCAGATAAAATCAAAGTTCAGATAACTCCTTGTATTGGTGTTGATATTCACACAAGTATTTGTCATCCTACACATAATTTCATTCATGCTTTCTGTCATATTTTAGAAGTCGTGCTCCAATGTATACCATCAATTACCTCTTTTTGTCCCATCATCTAATTAGTGTTCCATATTTTATGTAACTCATTCAACATGTCATTATTCATGCCAAATACACACCGCCCCCTTTCCATCCTTCCTCATGTTTCTTCATTTCTCATTATTTATGCAAGGGTAATCCTTGGTCGCATATTCTAATGCATTTAGAGTAGCCTTGTTGACATGAATCTATGGCCTCCTTGCCACACCCAACATATTTTTTGGAGGCCCCAAGCATGAAACTCAAAAGGAAAAATCTAAAGAAGAAACAATGACAAGAAAATAAAAAATTAATTCATGACAACAATCATAAAACCGCAATATGAAAGTACCATGGCCATGTGTAAATTAGGAATCAAAATAGATGAAAATAAATATGCATTCAATTGTGAAAGTAGAGTGAACATGTAATAGGTCCTAAAATCACCCATCACCATGGGTCCAGTATTCTTGGTGTCCTCTACCATGTATATATATATATATATTCGTATACAAAAATCTATTTGAAACTCTTTCCAAGGTTTACAACAAACTTGAGTCTCAATTCCCTTAAATAATTCATAGGGGAATCCTTTTCAATATAAATATGGATAGTTCCCCTCCACAATGCCACCAAGAATTCGCTTTTTTTTTTCTTTCCAACCTTACGAGGCCCATTTTTAGCCTTGTTAATAGGAATTTTGTCCACATCTCAAGGGGTGGGAGTGTGTTGTAACAACCCTTGAATAAAAGATAAATTTTACATTAGAATGGTATAATTCAACCTTTCAAGCCTCTAATTCTCTTCCTTACAACTTTTAAGCTTAGCCTTCAAGTCCTTTAAGGTTCTTTTTATTTTAAGGACTTCCCCCTTTTTTTCTTGATGAACTTGGTCCATATCATGTTGTACCATGCCACAATCCATGCCTTCTTTTGCTTGCACTGAGTCTTTCTATATGCTTCCATACACACTCAGCTGTTAGTGCATTAATAAAATACAATAAATAATATATCAACTGCCACGTTTCCATGCTAAGTGACGCAAGATACCATGCAGTTGTCCACACATCTTCGAAATTCCCATTAGTCATATGTCTCAAATATGGACACAATTAAACATATAAATAGGCTTGGTTTAGAAATTTAGAGATACATATATGTTCATATCAACATGGTTACCATCATGCCATTGCACTTTTTTGAAGATCAATATTTTACCCAGACCATCATTATCAATTTTAAAATATCATCCTTCTCTATCAATCAACATTATCAAATTTTAAATATTTATCCTTCTTTCTAATGTCAGAAATATCCATTAAGTTCAACCTCCTTAATAAGGCTAGCTACAATCATCCATCCTTTTTTCCAAGTCCAACAATCATGGCATATGCAATATCAAAGGGCTCAGTTAGAAATCCATATGTCACATTAGTATCTTCCATAATATAATTTATAATTATCACATTTAAAAATGCAACATGTATATGCATAAAATATTTAGTCAATACATAACCATTCCATCACAATGCTACAAATGAACATTCACTTGCACAGGCAAGCAATCACCAAAACACCTCACTCTCTAACGGAGTCACACAATATCATGCCTCCAAGCCATTGAGGGTTTTTGCGATATAATATACAAACCATGGGATTCACACACACACACGCACACACAAGACACATAGAGATTTCCCAAATCCATCATTTCATCCCAAGTGTGTAAGAATATACCACTTAAATAGTAGTTCTAGTACACTATAAACAATCATACACAAAACAATGCAAGAATTTCTTCCAATATTAGAGAAACAATAAGCATTGGTGGTCGCAGCCATAGACTATCTAGACCTTCAAGATTCCTAATATAAAACACATGAAATTCCTTCACATTAAAAAATAATTCAAGCATCATTTCCATATGCATGCACTCAAGCATATTAACATTTAGCTATTACTCTCTGAGATTGAGCTCCACTCATCTCTAGAGGTCTAAGCATAGACCCTTCTACTCTATTAATCATGTAATAGGGCACCAAATGTAGGTCTATTGTTGAACCTTTGCTCTGATACTACTCTGTAAAATCCCCCCTTACCACACATAGACCACACTATGAGTAAAAGGAGGTAGTTACTATGTTGACCCAACTTTCAAAGTTCAATTATGGATATGGGGTCCTTTTTCAAACTTTTAAAAACCCAAAATAGGCCTTGTGTTTGCACAGAAATAGAAATAAGGTTAAGACCTCAAGTTCGGGCACAAGAGCCAACAAGGCTCCATTGTAGTCTAGCATAACACCGACATTTTCACCTTACTCGGGATGGGTAAGGAGTCTCACCTGAGGTGTGCCATGACATAAGTTAGAGGAGGGTTGGAATTTGATACCAGAGAAACCATATCAAAGGATAGAGGGCAAGGAACAATAACCTAACATTCAAAGAAAACAAATCATGATAGTCTATATATGTTGTAACAGAGAGACTACCTAAACACGTGCATACTTAAAAATTTTGAATAACCAAAATAACACACAATGAATACAGTATGATCCAATAATAGTCTTCTTCATTACTATCACAATAGGTACATTACGTCAAGCTCACGACATGTTCCTCAACATCATAACTCCTATAGATGGGATAAAAACTCATATAAAGATAGTCACAAAGTTGTTCTCATAACTCTGCAACACAAGGCGAATAGAATTACCAAGAATAAGCATAACCAACCCCTCTCAGTTCTCCTTTATAATTTTTATCTTCTCCTTTATTTTCTTGCATGCCAACCCAAATGGCCAGTTCCTTCTCCCCTACTCAGCTGTCTTCATCCTCAGATACTCCCGCTCTTTCCCCATTCGACTGCCCCTGCTTCTTCCTGTTACTACTCCAATAATCCCAATATTTCACCAATCTCTTGTCTTTCCTCGATTATAAGCTCTGCAACTTCGTAATGGTTATTTCTACCACTTTTCACTAATCTATTTGTCTATAAAATTTCACAAAGTGAAGGGCCCAATAAACCTACACCACAATTCATTGACTGATCCCTAGGTCAATCTTCCTTTGGCATCGTCATTGTTCTTTACACTTCTGCTGGTGTTGTTGCAGGTTCTTTTGCTGATGCTTCTACTAGTGTTATTGTTGTTGCTTCCTCTAGTGTTTCTGTTGCTTCTTCTTGGCTGGTTTCTTTAAACGAATACCCCAATTCAGGCACTGTCACAATAGTCTCTTGGTGTAATTGAGTATAGTTACTAAGAAATGTTTTCCAGGTCTCTGTGATCGTGCTTTCTTGCATGTGGAATTCAATCATTGTCTTGGATGTGGGTTGAAGTTTTCGTTCCATTAGCAAGGAATTTCACTATACTTCCATTTCCTCTCTTAGCTCTTGTAGTGTCTCTATGTGTGCTTAAACTAGGGGTTGAATATCACAGAGTATTTATTTTTTCCTGGTTGACTCATCTTCGATCTATTGGATGCAGCCTTCTAGAGTGGTGACTTGTGCCCAAAACTTCTGCCTTTTCTCTTTTTCCTTCGTGTTCTTAATCGTGGTGAGGAGATGGTTAACTCAGTTTCAGAGTGGGTAGACTAGTTGATTTGTCTTTTCTAGGATTCATAACCAGTCATGAAACTACTGCAGCAAGGTGTATGTATCATTCGTGGCCTTTATAATTGAGTCCTTTAGAGCACCTATAGAATTTATATTTTCCTCAATATCATTGACATAGGTCAGGGTAGGGTCTGGTAATGCACTCTTTGTAGCCGCGAGGGTTTTCCTGATATCATGATTGGTCGTGATTGAATCATTTCACGGGGTCTAGATGTGGCCACAACATTCGACCAATGTAAAAGCTGAGAAATCTTCTGGAGTATTGGTTACAACATTAGAAATGGACGATCATAGTACTTCGAATCATGAGGTGATTTTCTCCAGCTACTTCTACAGTTTTTGCTTTTCTTGGGAGATATGATCACATTCAATTGTGAGGTCAACAATTCATTGTTGTTGTTGTTCATGGTTGGTCGTTAGGTCATTATGTAGTTCTACAGCCTTTTGTGCAACTTACTGAATAAATTGAAGAGTTGGGTTGAGGACTATCCCTGAAGATCATTCGATTGCATGGTTGATGGATCAAGGAACTGAAACTACAGGGGCTGCCCACTTGTTAGATGGATAAATCCATCTTGCTATCAAGAGCGATCTCCCTAGATCTTAAAAGGAAACTAGAAACAAACAGACAATTGAATAGATCTTTCCCTAAGCTCACTTCATTCAAATTGTAAATATAAAAAACAATGGATAAGCCTCTTACCTATTTTTGAAATTCTTGATGAAGATCCCCACTATCTCTTGATGTAGCTTATCAATGCTTGAAAAGAACTGCAACCACAAACATAAAAAGGATCAAAGGAATATGCAACATGACCATTTAAACAAGATTAATCTAATGATCAAGGAGATTAGAAATTGAAATTGCCTTAATGAACATCCAAAGAACTATAAACCATTCACCTATGTTGTCTACAGTGGCAGACAAAGCGCAATTTTGTGTTATTATCAGGGATAAGTATAGTAAATGTGTAAAAACTTCTAGGAGAAGTGCGTAGCTCATACTTAACAATGTATACAAGCCATTTTACTGAAAAATCTCATCTTTTTCAAGGGGTTTTTGGTTGTTTGACCTCTAGGGAGTTCAATGAAACATGTTCACGGGTGGCAAAAGATCCATTTAATTGGTCAACTTTCATGGTGACAAAATGATGTGTAACAGATTTTCCCCCAAAGTGAGAAATCTATATAATACATTTTTAAAATATTTAAGTGCTTTATCATTCCAAAGATCTGATAAGAAAAAATGGTTAGAAACTTCCAAGAAACATTCAAGGATTACAATGCAAATGTATATATATATATATAATAATCACCAAGGTAGGGATTCCCATACTCAGATTGAATCTAACTCAATGAATAAGTAATGAAAAAACTCAATAATCATATCAATGGTAGACACAATATGGATGCAATCATCTGTTATAAATTGTTCTACATAATGATGAATATAAAACTCCTCACAACGTGGATTGATGAAACTAGATCCAGGGTCTTGACCTCCATCTCTTGATCTACAGTACGACTCTGGCAATGCGAGTGAATGTCTCGAAGTTGAACATGGTAGAAACCTCTTGATTACCGGTCAATGACATGAATCTTTAACAAGCATGAGAGAAACCACCAATAATGATAATGGTTCTCAAGGTACTCCCAGTACAATCTATTAAGTGTGAATAGGTGATTTGAATTCAAACACTCATAGAATTGTTCGATCAAAGGCCAATGATGAGAACCTATCATCGAAGGTGAGAAAATTTCCATTAAGGCATGTAGGCTTAGAGGTAATGAAGGTTTCTAGATCAACTTCCTAGATATTGAGTTGAAGTTGATATGAAGTGATCTGTCGCAAGAAATCCTACGAGATGAAACGCAATGTCCAGTTTTAGAAAATAGTTTGCAAGGATTGACTCAGGGATGGCCAACGTGACTGAAGGCTAAAATTTGCAAAGGAACCTAAAATAAGAGTGAACTTCTCTTCAACACACAATGACACGAAATTTGACTTAGCAGCATTTGACTTAATGATAATACTCAAAACCAGCTGAAGACTTTCGATGAGGTTCAACTAATTGTAAGACAAATGGATCTCCCAACCGGAACATAAATGTGAAGGAGTGTCAGGTTCAAGAGACACATATTGGCTTTATGATGAATGTAAAATGAACACCTTTTCCCAATTCCCCCCCACCATTAGTGGAAAGTACCTCTTTATTTCTTACAACGTTGAGGAGGATAACATATGCTCATCCTATAAGCACAGCCTTCAAATGAGTCCATCCAAGTGTTTTTAACGAACCCTAAGAAGGAGTGGTTTGGTCTCGTTATGATTAATGAGTCTTGTACTATTTAATTTTTACGAATCCAATAAAGGAGTAAATTAATGTCCTTTTATTTTAAGAGTTTTGAAAAATACACAAAAAGGAAACTCATTCAGTTCCTTTACCATAAAATTTTAAGAAGCTCGGAGAAAGTAAATCTTAGTGTTTTTCAGTTTTAGGGAGTCAGAAGAAAAACATAAGTAAACTCTATCATGTTCTTTTTCATAAGTTTAGTTTCTCAGGTTTGAAAAGGGATAAAATAATACAAGAGAGAACTCTATTGACCATAATCAGTCAACGTCTACCTTTTTCGTAAATAGTCCAGTTCAGTCCGTAAAAGTGGTAAACTTATAATGAGTGAACGATCGTTCATTTATTTTTATGAGTTCGAAAAATCAAGTGCTCAAAAATATTTTCATGTATTAAGAGTATAAAAAGGGCTTAAAAGAGGACTCCTTGGTTTCGCATTTCGTAATTTTTAAAGAGCATGGAAAGTGATGAAATTCTGCTCATGGTAAAAATGATTCATTTTCATATTGTAACATGTTCTACACATCAAACTAAAATAAATTATCATAACTTCTTGGTATTTGGGTAAAAGCATTGAAAATTTTGACTTTTAAAAGGTCCTAGGTATAAAAATAATATCTTAATCACCCAAAAAACTTATAAAAGTTGAAAAATTAATTCTATTCTCATGATTTGTTTTTTACCCATTTGGAGAGTAGAAAGGGGGATTTTTATCACCAAACATCTGAAGCTAATTTCGAGCAAACTGGTCGACCAAATCTCGATCCATTTCTTCCAGGTAATAGATCTGTTCATTATCTCCATTTTCATCTATTTATTTTTCAGTTTTACACATTCATGTAATTTTTTGGTAGGGTTCTATTTTAAAAAGTGTGCCCACAGCTTTGCACAAGAACTCTTCATCGGGTTCATGCAGGCCAATAATTTTTTGCATAATAAAAAATGTTGCATGCATGGAAACTCTCCCGATTTTCCACACAAATGTGCTCTATTTACAAAAAGGCAGCCGCGTAGGTACCGATGGCTTTTGAAAAGTTGGGAATTCCGCTCTAAAAAATCCACAATTGCTTTTAGCAATTGTTCTAACTCATTTTAATTTTCATTTCAAGACTATTTTACCATTAAAACATGGAATGGAGGGAGAGAGAACATGAAGCACAAGATTCAGCTTCTTCTGATGATCGTACCAATATGCCGGCTTTAAGAAACTGCGGCCTCTACAAATATTGGATAATTTTAGGGATGGAAGCTCAGGTAGAGCTCATGACATGGTTGGTGTGGACATGGAATGTCTAAGACCAATGCTTTGTGATTTGGGATCATCGTGTCACCATTTATGTCGATGATATATACTGTTTGACTGGGCTTTCTCATAAAAGAGCTTAGATTTCTTTGTTTAGGCATAGGCAGGGTGGAGACACTGCTACTGGATACTTGCGACATTTCAGTGGGAATACACATCTCATAGATGGAAATATTGATATCAGGACTAGTGGAGACCTGGCTTTGAGGACCATTTCTTTCATAGTTAGCAAACTGTGTGGTGCTACAACCCTTCACTTGGCCACAAAGGCCCAGATGCAAATTGTCATGGAGTATTAGGAGTCCATGGTTTTTAACCAGTGCAATGCAATGGTTTTCAAACTAAAAGGACAAATTACTAGAGTAAATAATGGAAGATTAAAGAACTTCGACTATGGTTCCATTTTGATTTTTTTTCTCTAGAGAGGATTCCACTCCTCAGGCCATAATAGATTCTAGTTGATGAGGCAGGACCTTAGGATCCACGGATTCTTAGGTGGCTCTCTCTTATGGCTCATAACAGAAACAATGGTACAATGGTATGATATGTCCTTAAGTTCTTTGTATGTTTAAGTCAACAGATCACCTTGATCGAGGACTTTTCATATGCAGGGATGGATTATAGAGGCAAAAAAAATATCCCTCTTCCAACGGGGACACAGTGGGGTGACCTAGGTGAGAATTTCTCATTTTGATGTTTTCTCTAAATTTTTAATTTTTATGTGTTTTTTTGTCTTTCAAGGCTAATTATTCCAAATTCTTATGAATATGTGGGCCCAGTTCAACCAACAAGACTGCGGAATTTTGATAGGCACAATGACCACCCTATAGTAGCTGCAATTCCCAACCTAGAGTTGGCAAAGCCACTAGTAGAGCTAGAGCATAGCCTAGAGAGGTTGACTATTGACACCCCAAAGACTGGGACCAATGATTTACCTCTTCATTACCAGAGGCATGTGATTGGGGTTCCAGGACCACTTAGGCAACTGTTACGCCGAGTTGTTCACACCATAGTCTGCTATCATGATCATCATCATGCTCAGTTTCTTAGTATTTTAGCGCTACATTTTTTTTTGTATCAACATATTTAAATAATAAAGGCCATGGGGCCTTATGTCCTTGGATGACATATTTTTGTAAAATCACACTGTCTACAAACTTTATCTAATGAAAAACTACTACTTTTGTTTTTGCCTTGTTTCTTTCAATATGTGGATGAATATTGTTTTTACTTACAAATGTTGGAAATGTCTATTTAACACATGCTTGGCTAATGCATCAATTAATGTGTTTAAATTTCTTAGAATGAGTTGATATTAATTATAATCAAATTGTCTTTCCCAAAGACAAACCCATAAATTAACATTGACGGACTTCTTACTATGTAGACACAATTTAAATGTAATACTTTGAGTTTCGAATCTAACCTAACGATCAAATGTCGAATTCCAAGTGAAATGACATCCAATAATAGTTCAATAATTACACTATATTTTTCTATGTTATTTGTTGTTTGACAAAGGCATATCCCATGAATGGAAACTAACTGATCGCTAGGTGAATAAGTAACCCAAGCTGCAGAAGACAAATTTCAAGTACTACGACTAGCACCATCAGCAAAGCCAATGTAAGTTTTAGGAGACATCGACATTGACAAATCAAGTGTAAAACAAGATCAGCAAGAGAAGTAGTAGTGGACGATAAAAAATGGTAAAACCACTACACACAAAAATGAAATGTAAATATTGTACAAATCTTCACGAAATATTTATGCATAATATCTCTTTAGCTAAAGGCTAGTTTTGGGCTTTCCCAAAGAGACACCATCATAATCGACCAGCTCATAGGCTCCTTTAGCTAATACATATTTTACAACGTAAGGGCCAGCCGCATGGGCTTGAATTTACCTACACATAGTTTATCATGAGCTTGATCATATATCAATACTAGGTCACCTTTTGTATAAGAATGAGGGTTCACGCTTTGATCGAATTGAGCCTTAAATCATTTTTTATGAGCCTCACTAGCGAGAATGGCCTCACAATGATTTTCATCTAGACATGGTAAGAGTTAAAAATTATCTTCCTCCACAGAGGTAGCTGGTAATAATTCGATGGCTAGTTTCAAAGATGGGATTTCACATTCAATCGGCAAAGCAACCTCCAAACCATAGACAAGTTGAAAGGGAGTAAAACCCGTGGATGTTTTTGTAGTAGTATAGTATGCCCACAAGGCTAGCAAAATCATGGTATGCCAGTTTCCTGTATGAATACCAACTATTTATTTGATCATGTTTGTCAAAACTTTATTAACAACTTCGACCTAGCCATTTTCTTGTGGATAATAAGGGGTATAGATATCATGGCGTAGCCGAGCTATGCAGATAGTTCAGTCATCATAAAATTGTGAAAATGGCTACCATGGTCCGTAACTATGGCATATGGTAAAATGAATCGAGCAATTACATGATTGGAAATGAAAATTGATGCAGTTTCGCCATCATTCTTGTATGTAGGCATCACCTCGGCCCATTTCATAAAATAATCACTACAAGAATAATATACCCGTCTCCCATGACTAAGTGAGGGTTACATGTAATGAAATTAATGTCCCATTTTCCAAAATGATCAACAACTATAATAGGGTGAAGAGGAGCTTGGGGAGCTCACATTTTGTGATCAGAAACCTAGCAATTATGGCATTTTCGAATTGAAATATTGCAATCCTTAAAAATGGATGGCCAAAAATAACCAGCATGCAATATCTTTTGGGAAGTCACATACCCAAACATATGACCACCACATGCTCCATAATGGCAATCATTCAATTCTTTTTTAGTTTCTTGAAGAGTTAAACATCATCAAAATATACAATCAGCACTGCCATGATAAAGAGTGTTGCCATTAATATTGTATTGCTTGGATTGGTAGCAAATGTGATGACAATGAATTCAAGATAGATAAAGCCTAAAAGTTTGTGTTTGAAGATATATAATGATATCTCTATACCGGGGATTAGATGTACTGATTAGGAAGAGAGATTCATCGACAAGAGAATCACATAACAATTCGACGAAAGCTAATGCTTTCTTCAATTTAGCTCTTTCGAATTCTAAATCAAATTCTTGTAATATAACTATCCATCTTTAGTATTTCCCCCCTAGAAATTGTTTGCTAAGAATATACATCATAGGGTTGCAATATGAAATGAAAGTTGTTTTTCGCAAAAGTATATAGTGACGAAAACATTGAACAACTTGAACAACTTCCAAGGCTAGTTTCTCCACATGTGGATGCTTGATCTCGGTTTTAGTGAGATCTTGACTTAGGTAGTAAATCACATGTTCACTATTAGATTCATCTTCTTGTACTAATATCATTCCCATGGTGTAATTTGACACAATTATGTATAGAAATTAATCTCGTTGATAACTAGGTGGATGCAATAACGGTGCATCAGTTAATGCATATTTTAATGCATCAAAAGGTTTTTCATCAGTCTCATCCCAAATGAATGGAATTCCCTTTTTCAAAAGTTAGGTAAAGCTTAGGTCAGTTCATCATAGTTATGGATGAATCTACGCAAAAGGTTTGCTTCCCTTATAAACTCTAGAGTTGACGAAGTGTAGAAGGATCAGGCAAATTCAGAATTGCTTCTACCTTCAAAGGATCAACACAAATGCCTTCTTTTGAAACTATAAATCATAGAGGTCAACCAGATTGTACACAAAAAGTGCATTTGCGTGGATTCAAATAAATATTGTAATGCCTACATCTGATGAAAATCACTTTCAAGTGTGATGGATGATCTTGCCGTCTCATTGAACGAGCCAGTAGGTCATCTAGGTAGGGTTGAACAATATGTTTGATATCATGAAACACATAAGACATTTCTCTTTGAAAATTTGCACCAACATTCTTCAAACCAAATGGGAGTTTGTGACAAATGAAAGTTCCCCATGGAAAAATGAATGCATTTTTATGTTGATCAACAGGGAGTATGTTTATTTTATTATAACCGGATAATCTATCCATAAAAAAGAAAATCTCATTTTCATCACAATAATCAAGAATTTGATTGATATACAGGGTAGGGTAATTGTCTTTTGGACAAGCTTTATTAATATCCTTGTAATAATTGCATACTCTAATGGTTCCTTGTTTTTTATTGATTGGTACAATGTTTGATACCCAATTAGTTAATGGAACATGGTAAATGAAACCTACTTTTAATAGTTTTTCAACCTCAGCTTTTATAGCAGCAATGTTTCATAGATGAAACAAATGCAATATTTTCCCAATAGGTTTGATATCCACATAAATCTTGATTTCAAGAACTACAATACTAGGATTGATTCTTGACATTTCTACATAAGGCTAGGAAAATATGGCACAAAATTCTTGAAATATGGATTTATATGTTGAAATTTCTTCTAAATAACAAAAATCATCTATATGAATATTTTCAGTAATCCCTAGTTTTTCTGAGATGTTAATAGCATTGTTGCAAAGATATTTCCTAAATTATTTTCAGATTCAGAATAAAGGATAGAAATCAGACATTCAGGATCATTGAGAATCTAAGGTGAAAACATAAATGAAAAATCTTTCTCGATTTTTTCAAGGCAAGGTAAAAAAGTTGGGCTAATGGTAATCATCCCATGGCATTTCATCAAAAGTCATTACCTCCATAATCCCTTCATCAGTTATAAAATTTCCATCAAAACAACCAGGCATTGATATTGGTTCTAAATGCAACAAATGAGAATAATCATTGATGATTGTTGTAGAATTTTGTAGAATTTTTCTACAAATCAGCTAGCTCTGATACCATGTAGAACTTTTTCAACAAATCAGCCTGGTAATGCAATGTACTAAAGCAAAACACTTGATCTACTTCTACAAACAATTTAGCGGAAGCTTAATCAACCATGAGGAACATCAATAAGAACACATATAACTAATAAGAAGGAATCAATCACACATAACACAGAAGAATTTACTCGGGGAAAGCACCTGCCTCAAACCCCATCTCTATATTATCATACAAGTGGAAATATAGTCCGGATTACACAAAGATTTATCGGAAGCTATCCATCTCTCAGTACAATCCCTCTGCTGCTCATAGACAGTCAAAGGCTTCTCATAAACCTTCTCCTCTACCCTCCAAGCCTCCTATTTCCTTGTGCATTTTTCGTTGGGGTCGAGCGTTGCCACCTATGTGAATTGGCCTCTTCACACACTCACTAACCTCTGATCTAACTGCACAAACTTGAAGGAGATAAATCATCATCATGGATGAGCTTCCTTTATAGGAAAAATATTCGTCCAACTGATAGTACACTATCCCTTATCTTATCTCAATTGGGTCTCTGTCTGAACTGACATGCATCAGTTATCCATGAGAGAATACTCAGTTATCTGAAAATAACAGTTGTCACATGCATGCAAGGATTGACAAACTCTATCTCATTAATTTAACAACTTGTTAAATTAATATAACTGAACTTGACTAAGTTAAACTAAGTCAATTGATACTCTCAATATAGAACTTATCCTTAATTCCTCAATCACTAGAGAAATTCAAGGACACATTCCCCAATTAGTGGAGAAATTATTGCATGTTCTCACAAAGACTTCAAGTTTGATTTTCCTTAACTAATTAACTCATGGAGACTTAATTAATTAATATTCAAACTATTGGTAAGACCAAATTCAAATTTCACTTCCTATTTTAGACCAGGGACCATCCAAAAATAGGAATCCAACTTGAACTGCTACTTCCATTTTTCATTCCCTGTTGCCCAATCTAGCCCTGATGCGCAAATTACTATTTTTAGCACTTCTATTTTTAGCAATTTCTTGTTGCCAATTTTCAACACTCCCTCTCAACAAGAAAGGCTTCCTCTCGAACCCGATCCTGTACCTCTGGAATGTTTTGCATACAACACATCTACCAAGTGTGGTTGCTCCAACAACTCTCGGAACAAAAAAAAAACTCCCAACTAACCTCTCTATTGGGATAGAAACATACTCTGATGCTAAAGCTCTACCTGCTACTGACAAGTGCTCCCTCTTTGACCTCTGCACTACTACAACATCTCCATGCATCTCACACCATTACACCCTTCTCTGTGCTACCCTGCACTATGCAACACACTTGTGCCTCTCGCATTGTTGTAGCCTACATGCTCTGTGCTATCCTGGGATTCCCTGCATTATAGCTCTCTCTGCCACTCCATCTGCATCTGTCTCTACCCAATCAGTCAGTTCCTGCTACTCCACATCGGGGCTTCCATAGCAAGGTCTCATCCAAGAGGTCAGGTACCTTAAGGATCTTGCCCCTCCTCCTTGGACAATCACTCTATACCGCCCCACCTCCTACCTGAAGGTATGGCTGCATGTGATCCCTCTGCCCACCTGGCTCGAAGTTTCCCCCTACTGGAGGTCTGTGCATGAGTAGATGTCTCTACTCGATCTCCTCTCAGCTTCCCCTATTGTGGCTGCTCCACAACCTCCTGAAGCTGCTGCACCAATCGTGGCTCCTCCACAATTGTCTAAGACTTCTTCTGGCTCTACATGTTGAGAGGTAATTTACTCTCCCTCTCAACCACCAAGTATCTAACCTTTGCCTTGCTCCTCAAGGCTTTGCATGCATCTTGTACCTCAAGTGCATATAGGTTCTTGGCTAGCACACCAATCTATTTCCACTTTCCCGCTGTCACGAAATGTTTTAGAAAAAGAGTTGATTTTAAATCAGCGATATCTCCCTCATCCGAACTCCGATTCAACTGATTCTTTTTTTTGATTTTGGGTATTTTTCCGCAAGGAATCCAAATCTGCTATTTGTTTCTGAAAATTTTGACAAAAATTTTCAGATATTCTCTACAAACTCTCGGCCCAAAACTCAAAACTTTGAAATCTTCTCTCAGTATACTATTCTTCCTTAATCACTTTTGCTCTGATACCATGTAGAATTTTGTAGAATTTTTCTACAAATCAGCTAGCTCTGATACCATGTAGAAATTTCCCACCTATAGATCAACCTGGTAATGTAATTTACTAAAGCAAAACAATTGATCTACTTCTACAAACAATTTAGCGGAAGCTTAATCAACCATGAGCAACATCAATAAGAACACATATAACTGATAAGAAGGAATCAATCACACATAACACAAAAGAATTTACCCGAGGAAAGCACCTGCCTAAAACCCCATCTCTGTAATATCATACAAGTGGAAATATAGTCCAGATTACACAAAGCTTTAGCTCGGAAGCTATCCAGCTCTCAATACAATCCCTCTGTTGCTCATAGACAGTCAAAGGCTTCTCACAAACCTTCTCCTCTACCCTCCAAGCCTCCTATTTCCTTGTGCAATTTTCCTTGGGGTCCAGTGCTTCCACCTTTGTGAATTGGCCTCTTCACACACTCACTAACCTCTGATCTAACTACACAAACCTGAAGGAGATAAATCCTCATCATGGATGAGCTTCCTTTATAGGAAAAATATTCATCCAATTGATAGTACACTATCCCTTCTCTGATCTCAACTGGGTCTCTGTCTGAACTGACATGCATCAGTTATCCATAAGAGAATACTCAATTATCTGAAAATAAAAGTTGTCACATGCATGCAAGCATCAACAAACTATATCTCATTAATTTAACAACTTGTTAAATTAATCTAACTGAACTTGCCTAAGTTAAACTAAGTCAACTGATCCCCTCAATATAGAACTCATCCTTAATTCCTCAATCAATGGAGCAAATCAAGGATACATTCCCCAACCAATGGAGAAATTATTGCATGTTCTCACAAAGACTTCAAGTTTGATTTTCCTTAACTAATTAACTCATGGAGAATTAATTAATTAATATTCAAACTATTGGTAAGACCAAATTCGAATTTTACTTCCTATTTTAGACCAAGGACTGTCTAAAAATAGGAATCCAACTTGAACTTCTAAAAATAGAACTTCTATTTTTAGCACTTCCATTTTTCATTCCCTATTGCCCAATCTAGCAGTGATGCCCAAAATGCTATTTTTAGCAGTGCTATTTTTAACACTTCTATTTTTAGCAATTTCTTGTTGCCAATTTTCAATAATTGTATTCACTTGATCATTTTCAGATGTTTTTGGGTTAGAAAAGGATTGAAATTCTTAATAATAAAATTCAAAAGGGCTAAGAGGCATCTCACTGCCATACAAGGTTAACTATGACTCTAATGGCACTTTCCAATTATTGGAAGACTCAGAAGTGCTTGATGTAATCATATTTACCAGGGAAACATTATGAGGAAAATTTGGTAGAAGGAACGTGAAAGTTCCCATAAGAGACGAGTCTTTAAGAAGATGAACACCAACATCTTCATACAAAGTAGTTGATTTTCCAAAAAAATGAATGCTACCAGCAGAGTTAGTGTCTGAAGTATAATAGGAGAATTCGTCTACTTTTACAATATTTCCTTTATGAGGAAACATATTCATTCGAAAAAACGAGACCACTGTAGACATAACATAAGTCCAACTTCAGCCTAGTAAAATCTTATAATCAAGTTGAGAATCAACGACCTCAACCTCAATTGCAATTGTTTTACCCTCTAATTCTACAGGTAGATCGTTGAAATATCCACAAGGTCAAAACCCTCTTCCATCAAATGATTTCAAAGTCGTTGGACACTAATTGATCATTGGAGAACCTAAATCTTTCCAACAAGAAATATACATAATGCATGTAGATGCTCCTTCATCAATTACTGTTCGAAAAACTCGTCTAGATTTGACAAAAACTTCTAATTGGATTGCTAGTTGATGTGGAAGTCGTGGTACATGATTTTCGAGATAAAAAGTAATTAGGTTAGATTCTTGAGGTTATACTACTCATATAGCTAATAATAGTAATTTCATTTGTGCTAGACAAGTCTGAAGCACTTCAAGAGCCAACATTGTTGAAGGTGACATGGCTAGATCTTCAACAATGTTGTAATTTTAAGCACCTCTAGCGTGAGGATTAAAAGCTGACTTTCGAAGAACACCTTTAGCAAGCAGTTGAATTACCATATTACTATTAGGTTTCTCAATGCGTAAAGGTTCAGAAGCAGGAGGAGTGAATGTGGATTTTTGATAAGGTAAACTAGAATCATCTCCATCAACAATAGGGCTTTTGGATTCATAGTCTTTGGATCTTGTAGCTACCATAATTAGCAAAAGCATCATCATGATGTCCACCTATGTGGAAAAGGAAGATGGTATATTGGAGACCATCTTACTATTTGAAGGAGAAAATGGATCCTTCAAAACATTGGGAGTAGGCGAACCTTTGACAAATTTGGAAGCTTCAGTGCGATGAGGGCACTCCTTGGTGTAATGATCTTCATCACAAATTAAACAAGGATAATGAGGTTTACTCTTTTGATCAAATGGTTCTTTCTTGTTTGATTTGTCCTTAGGGATAATGCTTTCTTTCATTTAACCTTTTCCTTTCTTTTTATCTCCATCTTTCTTGTTCTTGCGAGTACACAAATCTATGACATAAATTTCGGAGGTAATTTAAGGAGAAGGATCTTCTTTGGGTGAATGAGGTGAAACCAAAATCTAAGTTTTCTTAGAATTTTTATTTTTATACTTACATTGTTGGCTCACATAGTCAATCACACCATCAATAGCATGTGATCCTGTAAAGGCTAGGTTGGTTTGACCTGGACGTGGCAGATATGGATTTTTTTATACAAAGTTCTAGATTGAGTATAAATGAGATCTAAGTACTGGACATGAGCAATAACTTGTTCTTTAGTTACAACACCACCTTTAGAAATGTCTTCAGTAATTACTAGTAAAAGTGATTTTATGAACCATTCAACTTAAATTTGGTCTGGAATACAAACTTTAACTAAAGGCAATTCTTGTGGCATTGAAAGTACCGAAATAACCCCACGATAACTAAACATACCACTTGGCTGCCAAACCAATTAAGGTTCATTGAAAAATAAGTAATCTAATAGAATCATCGATTATCGAGTTTGATGTGCACCAAATATGATAATTCATGACATGGTTTGATGGGTCTTCTCCCGATTTACCTTCAAATTTTGTAATGTCACTGGGTAACTTTGTAGGGATTGGTGGTAGAAACAATAGATAAAAAAAGGGATCATTTATTAACCGAGAGAGGTCTCATAAATCCAAAGTTGCAATAAATGGTAATTGATAGTTAGGATCCTGTTGTGGGTATTGATAACCTTGAGGGATGAGTCCTATTCCTGGAGGAGGATACCAGGGATATCCTGGAATAGCCTAAGCAGTTGGAATTTTCATACCTCCCAGATATCCTAGATGAGCCATACCAAATTGCAGTTGAATAGGTACTTGAAAATTATGCCCGGGGTACGGTTGATTCTGGAAAGGAGGACCCTAGCCCATTTGTCCCTGGATAAACTATCCTTGAAAGGGTTAATTCTGGTGCAATTGACCTTGGAATAATTGAATTTGAAAAGGTTGGCCTTGAAAAAATTGACTCTAGGGTTGACCTTGGAAAACCTTCCCTTGTAACAATGTTTGCACATATGGTATACCAGACTGCACCATAGGTATTTGGGGTATAGATTGAATTGTAGAAAGAGTTTGATAAGAATATACTTGAGGAATAGTTTGAGTAGTTTGATGGACTGTTACTTGAGAAGTAATTGGAATAGTTACTTGTGATACTCTTGGGATGGGAGTTTGTGGGCAACTCAGAACTAGATTTTATATAGGTGTTTGCACCATAGACTGAATCAGGTTTGTTGAGAACTTAGGACAGGTTTCTATAGTGGTTACTGAGCAAGTGTCGATGGATTGTCCTGAATAGGTTGTTTGACTAGAATAGGAATACCTTTAATAGGAATTTGATGAATAGGTTGTTTGACACGTTGAACAGGTTGATAGATGGGCACTTGAGGAGAAAATGGAAATGCTTATTGGTTATATGAAGGATTCCAGATTATGTTCATCCCAAGAAATAAAGTACCAACATTGGGTTGAGATACAACATGTTGACCCAAACCAAATTGAGGGATCTAACCATAAAGTGGATAATTTCCGATAGGAGGTTTCCCTCCACCTGTAGGATAAGATCGAACTAAAGGTTGTCCTCCTCAAGGAGGATATGATGGTTTCCTAGTAGGTGGGTAATAAACACCTGTTGGGCTTGTTTGAGGATTACTTACATTGTCATAAATCATTTTTATCTACTGATCATATGTCAAACCCTCAAGTGTGGGATCAGTTAAACCAATTGACATAGTTAAAGGTTGATTTGAGGGAGAATATCCAGAATATATCCCAGAAAAAGATTGATATCTAGGAGGCATTGATGGACCACCATATAAAATCAATTCATGAGGGGTAGAAAATATAGAAATATTTGACGAAATGGCTCCAAAAATAATTCTAGAATAATCAAAACCTAGTACGGTAAAATAAGGAGTAGTGTATCATGGAATGCCATGACCTAAAAAGTTCAAGGGGGTAAAATAGCAAGGGTCGGGTCAAAAAGAGGAAAAGAGAAGTTCTTGAAAATTAGCTCGATCACTCATAAAAGCTAGTGTAGTTAGAAATTCTTCCTCTTTGTTTGAAGTAAGTTCTTCAATACTAATAAGACCAAGAGGTAGAATATTAGTAATAAGGAGTTTTAGTCAAGATGATCATGGAGGAGTTGGGGCTAAAGAAATTGAAGGTGATTTAGTTCTAGAAATGTCAGAATCAGGTTCTTCGATATCTAGTTTGATGAATTGAGAGTCCTAAGTTTCACTAGTATCTCATTCTTGTTTAATAAGTTCGGTAACTATTGGATCAATTACTTCTAAGTGTGATTCTAGTGTTTGAGGTTGATCAAATTCAGATTTTGTTACTTCATGTCCTAGAATAGTAGATGTTTTTAGTTGATTTAGTTTAGTTCCTATTACATCAAACTGTATAATAGTAGAAGTTTCAAGTTCATATATAGTCCCAGATCCTTTTGATTTTGATTTTTTAGTTTTAATCTTTTCTAGCTGACTTGGCATATATTTAGGGGGTTGACCCAACATTCTATGTGATTTTCTCAGTAATTCAGCCATGATGAATTTTTTTAATTAATAATTCACACAATATCAAAATTACACCTAAAGTCTCTAAAAAGTGAAAAACAAACAAAGTAACACGCACTAAAAAATCTAAGCATTCAAACAACACAAACTCACCTCTCACAAAGATCAATATTTACTAGTTGGTGATGAAATCCAACGTCATAGAGATCAAAGTGAAAAAATTTATCGATATGAGCATTTGGAACCAGTTACCTTGACAACCTACTTAATGAAACATTATGGTTCAAATAACTTCTCTTATGCCATCTCGAGCAAACATTACCCTCCAAAACGTCCAAGTGAGTCTAGTCAATGTATGTTCCAGGTACATCAGGACCTTCCCTCTACTGTCAGCTTAGGTAGAGCCCTAGGATTATGGTCACTAAGTTTACCATCTACAACACTTTTACCTAAGGTGACAATCATTGATCAAACGTACACACAAGGGAAGAGTAACATAGATCGATCCCTTGAAACATCCTCAACGTGGTTAATTGGAGGTTTACTTTCAAGTAACCCTGAGTACCTTTCAGCACCATTGTAATACACACAAATCACTCTATCACAGCCAATGAAGTGGGTACGATCACTTCACCAGATCCAACATGATCTCGTGCTTAACTCATGTATAAGAAGAGCTTCCCGGACAAAAACTAAAATAATTAGATTTCTCTCCCTAACTCAAGAATCTATTGTTTGTTTGTAGCTTTGGAAAGTTTACTTCCTTCTGTATTCCAAAGCCCTACACTTAAGCTACTGTACGTGGTAAGAGCCCTAAAAAAAGTAAAATACTAATTGATTTTATCTAATGTTGTGTTACTAGGTTGTTCTTGCTCAATAGGTAATGAGAGTGAAACTGATGATATTATGACTCGAATTTAAATTCTAATGCAACCAAACATGCAATTTGTAATCCAGTGTTTGATGAAATCCTATAAACAAGAAAGTGAGAGTTTCTTTGAATTTTTGTTAGGTCCCTATACTACTAGTGTAATCCATTATTGTTATTAGTACAACCCCCTTAATATATTGTTGTGCCCATGTAGTCCCCATATTATTATTATTGTGCCCCATAGAAGCCCACTATTGTTATTATTGTGCCCTTTTGTTATGTCGGCTCTGATTATATTATGACCCCTTAGACTCCTATATATAGAAAGGAGGTCTTTTCATTTGTATCATCTAAGAATTGTTCATTTGTGCAATGTAAAGGAGGTTTCCCCTCAAATAGGCTGATTTATAAGGTGTTCATATATCTTTTCTATATTTTTGTGAGCTGGTTTCACAACATTTGGTATCAGAGCTTTGGATTCTAGGGTTTTGCTGCTCTAAACAGGTCATCGTGGTATTTTCTCTATAACTTATTTCTGTGATGTTTCAAAAGCTACAAAACAAACCCATTTGAGAAGAAATCTTGCTAAACCATGCGTTTGAATTTAAGATCTTGTCTCGCTATATTTTCGGAGATATGATCTAAGGAAGTTAGGGTTTTTGCAAGATCCAGAATTTCATCTAAAATAGGTCATTGTGGTATTTTCTCTATGAAGTTTCAGAAGCTAAATAAAAAACCCATTTGAGAAGAAATCGTTCTGAATCTCGGATCTGAATTTCATATCTTATCTCGCTTTTGTTTCGGATATATGATCTGAGGAAGTTAGGGTTTTTGCAGACTCTTGAATTACATCCTAAACAGGTGACCTTGGGAAAATTTTCATAACTTTCTCTCTAAGAAACAAATTGAAATTTCCTAAGAAGTTATAGAAAGAGGATGAACTATAGTTTTTGGTGCATAGTTTTTAGACTTGAAGGTTGAAACGGTGACACGTGGCACATCATACAAGTTCGCTTTACTGAAACATTATATAATCAGGTCATCTTAGGAGATTGGGAATAACTCTTTCTTGGAGAATCAAATTCTGATCAGACTTGCGGGGTTAGAAAGAGGACTCAGAGGGCTACCACAGGAGACAATTTCAGAACTTTGAGATACGAAAGTACAAAGTTATAGTCATTTCAAGATCCATCTCCTGAAATCAAGAAAAGGCGATATGAGAAAGTTTGATGGAAAGGATCCAGTAAATTGAATACTACAGTTGGAGCAATATTTTGATCTACATGGTGTACCAATGTTACAAAAGGTATGTATTTCATCTTCATATTTAGAACCGGATCAATTTTTATGGTATAAAGGGCTTTGTTCTCGTAAAAACTTTTTACGCGGTCAATTTTCACAGAGGAAATGATAGCACATTATGAGGATACAAAGAGCAACACCTTCTTTAGAGCAACACCACAACAATTGGAAGAAAAAAGAGAAAAAGGGCTTTGTTACAAAGTGGAAAGAAAAATTATGGCAACAAGGAAGTCTACACCTCAGAACTTTAAAGATGGAAGTGTTGTTTCTCCTAGCCTTCCACAACCTACACGGGTTACAACACAACAATTGGAATAAAAAAGAGAAAAAGGGCTTTGTTACAATTGTGATAACAAATACATTAAAGGTCATAAGTGTGTTGAGAAGAAATTATTTTACATTGATTGTGGAGAGGAGGAAGAAAAGGATCAAGAAACGTCAAAAGAAGAGTATATACACCAGGAACCAACCCCGGAGAAAGAAGAAATGAATCCGACCATATCTTGTAAAGCATTGGAAAGAATTACCACTCCTAAAGCTCTCAAGATAGAACGACATATCAAGAAGAAAAAGGTTCAAGAAGTGAAAGATCACATCAAGAAAGAAGAAATGAATCTAACCATATCGTGTAATGCATTGGACGGAATTACCACTCCTCAAACTATTAATATAGAAGGACATATCAAGAAGAAAAATGTTCAAGAATTGAAAGATCACATCGAGTCTCAAGAAATCAATCCAACTATATCTTGTAATGCATTGGAAGAAATTACCACTCCTCAAACTATCAAGATAGAAGGACATATCATGAAGAAAAAGGTAAGAGTGTTGATTGATTCATGCAGTACCAATAATTTTATTGATTGTAAGATAACCAAGGAATTGAATTGCTTCCTATATCCAGCACCGGAGTGTCAAGTGATTTGCAAGTGGAGGAACCATAAATTGCTCTGAAAAGTTCCATAATATCAAGCTATCCATGGGAGAATATGTATCAAATAGCCCAATTCTTTCCATTCCAATGGGTGGTGCTGACGTTTTACTAGGAGTCCAATGGCTACAATCTTTGGGTATGATAGCTTTTAATTTTCAAGAACTTTTCTTGAAATTTTTTTGGGAAGGATGTAGATTTTAACCCCATGCAGAAATTACCTGCATACGAATTCTAAAACACAGAAAATAAAAAATGCAAGAGAATAACACATAAAACACATATACACAGAGTTTTTCCCCTGAATCCCAAAACCAGGACTACCAGCTTGATTTTTCATTATGTTCCTTTCGATGTTACAATACATATTTATACATGCTGAAGCATCCAATACCATGGACCGAAAACCATCGCGCCCAAAACCATGGACCGAAAACCATCGCGTCCAAAAAACATGTGCAAAAAACATGCACAAAACCATAGGTGGGTCCGCCCAACCTAACTTAGGGTCTAAAACCAAAATTTTTAGGGGCGTTGCCCTGGACCTCATAAAGTGGGGTTATGGGTACCCCTCAAACCCCCTGTGACCTCCCGCCATCTAACCCCTGGTTTACTATGTGGGCTAGTCATGGAAAGAATATTTAACACAACCCAATATTCTCCCACTTGTTGTTTTCTTTCCATATGGGGCCACAAGAGAGCTTAGTCATTTATCCAGCCCTGCAATGCCCATTGTTTCTCTACACCAAGAGAACTTCTTAGAGCTCATATATTTTGTCAATGCATCTGCAATATTCTTGAAAGTGTCCACCTTTACCAGCAACATCTTTTTGTCTTCTATCATATCCCTCACAAAGTGATACTGAACATCAATGTGCTTTGTCTTTGAATGATATGCAGGGTTCTTTGCCAAGAAAATTGCACTTTGGCTATCATAGTTTATCCTTATAGCTCCTTGTACTAACCCCATACTTGAACACAATCTCTACAACCAAACTGCTTCCTTTCTTGCATGAGTGGTTGCCATGTATTCTGCCTTTGTAGTTAATAGTGCCACTACAGATTGTTTATTAGTTATCCAACTGACTACACCTCCAAATAGGTTAAACACATACCCACTTGTAGATCTTCTCTGATCTAGATCTCCAACCCAGTCTGCATCAACAAAGCCATGAATATCCAACATTCTGTACAATCCTGATCTTCCTTGGTAGCACAAACCATAATCACTAGTGCCACGCAGATACCTAAAAACCTGCATCACTACTGTCCAGTGCTCCTTCCCTGGTTTTGACATAAACTTGCTCAATACTCCCACTGCATGTGCAATGTCTGGTCTACATCAAGCTACCGACTACACTTGCATATGGAACACGGGACATGTCCTCTTCCTCTTCTTGTGTCTTAGGACACTGTTCAACAGATAACCTCACACCTACAGGAATAGGAACCTTCACCAGTTTACTATCTTACATATTAAACCTCTGCAGTATTATCTCGACATACTTCCTCTGGTTTAACCAAAGCTTCTTCTTTGCTCGATCTCTTTTAATTTCCATGCCCAAAATATAGTTTGCAGCACTAAGATCTTTCATGTCAAATTTGGATTACAATTGGGTCTTCAAATCCTGGATAATTTCTTTGTCATTTCCAACCAGCAACATATCATCCACATACAAGACTAGATAAATAACATGGTCACCAATTAATTTAAATTACACATAGTGATTTGCTTTGCTTCTGGTGAAGCCAAGTCCCCGTATAAATGTATCAAATTTCTGATACCACATCCTTGGTGAGTGTTTTAACCCTTACAGAGACTTCTTTAACTTGCATACCAATTCTTTCTTACCCTTCACTGCAAAGCCTTCAGGTTCCTTCATATATATTTCCTCTTCTAGATCCCCGTGAAGAAATTTTGTCTTCACATCCATTTGTTCTACCTCAAAATCGAAAGCAACAACAACAAATAAAAGTAATCTAATAGAAGCTACCTTGGCAACAGGAGAAGAAATATCACCAAAATCAATTCCCGACACTTGGGAATAACCTTTTGCTACCAACCGAGCTTTGTATTTCTCAACTTTTCCTTCTGCATTTATCTTCTTTCTGAACACTCATTTGCTGCCAATGGGTTTCCTTCTAGCCAACAACTCCACCAGATCCCAAGCCTCATTTTTGTGCAAAGATTCCATTTCATCAACCATGGCTTCTTTCCAAAGTTTTCCATCCTCTGAATCCACTACTTCCTTCACAGTTCTGGGATCATCATTAGTAAGAGACAAAGAAAAATTTGAACAGAAAGAAGATGGACTATACCTTTCTAGCTACCTTCTTTCTTGAACTGATCTTCTCATACTTGGAGTTTGTGGCTCTTCATCTTCTGATTCCTCCTCTGCTATGGAGTCTGATTCTTCCTCTTTTAGCTCAAACTCTATCTTCCTAGGTTCCTTTGGTTGGACTTCATGTTTAATAACATCTTTCACCTCTCTGAACACCACATCTTGGTTGTACACAACCTTCCTTGTTACTGGGTTCCAAAGCTTATAACCCTTTAAACCATCCTTATACCCAATAAATATGCACTTTTAAGATTTACTATCCAAGTTGGTTCTTTTCTCCTTTGGAACATGTACGTATGCATCACATCCAAATACCCTCAGATGTGAAAGAGAGGGTTTCTTACCAGTCCATACCTCTTGTGGAGTCTTATCCTCCAACGCCGATGAAGGTGACCTGTTGACTAGGTAACATGCAATATCCACCGCCTCAGCCCAGAATTCCTATCCTAACCCAGCACCACTGAGCATGCTTCTTGCCCTTTCCATCAACATCTTATTCATTCTTTATGCAACTCCATTTTGCTGAGGTGTATATGGAGTAGTCTTCTATCTTGCTATATCACACTTCTTATAGAATTCTTCAAATTCCTTGCTACAAAACTCTCCACCATTATCTATCCTCAACACCTTTATCTTCTTCTCTGTCTGATTTTCCACGAGAGCCTTAAATTCTTTAAACTTGTCAAAGGTTTCAGATTTCTTTTTAAGGAAATATATCCATGTATTCCTTGAGAAGTCATCTATAAATGATACATAGTACACATACTTACCCAGTGATGGAACCTTCATAGGTCCAAACACATCACTATGCACAAGTTCTAATATTTGTTTCACCCTCTTACTACCAGAGGAGAAACTCACCCGATTCTAGTTCCCATATACACAATTTTCATAGAAATAAAAATCCAAAGAGCTATTACTCATACCTTTACCATGAAGTATTCAAAGCCCCTTCTCTCCAATATGTTCAAGCTTTTGATGCCACAACATGGTCTTCTCTCTAGAGACCACTAGATTTTCTGCTCCACTTTGAGGAACCACAAAACTATTGCACCAATTAATAACAGTGCTACCTTGTAGCTTGTACAGAGTTCCAATTTGAACTCCCCACATCAATACCAGTGCTCCCCGAACCATTTTGCAGGTATCCTTATCAAACACTGTTTTTACACATGAATCATCCAGCTTGCTTATAGAAATCAGATTTCTAGCCAATGCAGGAATATGTAGAACACCCAGAAGTGTTCTAACCCTTCCACCTTGCAACTTCAACTTTACTTTTCTGTGACCAATGGTTCTAGCCTTCCTATCATCCCCCAAGAAGACATCATCACCATCATATTTCTCATACTCACAGAACCACTCTCTATGGGTAGTGAAGTGAAAGGATGCACCTGAGTCAATCAACCATGCCTCATGATCTACATGTGTACTTGAAGAAGCCAAGTACACATCCCCACCTTCATCTAAGGTGGTTTTCACCTCTACAGAAGGAGCATAATTAGATCCCTTTCCTTTATCAGGAGCTTTAGATTTACATTCCCTTTTGAAGTGCCCTTCCTTTTTACATTTCCAGCACACCACCTTTACAGGTTTTCCTAGAGATTTAGATCTCCCACTCGATGACTTATTTTTGTTTTTTTTCTGGGACTGTCCTCATACAGACAAGGCATCACCATTTTGGCTCTCCATATTTTTCCATCTCATCTCCTCCGTCAGCAAGGCTGAGACTATTTCATCAAACTACAAGGCAGCTGCATTGCTACCTATTGCAATAACTAGACTATCCCATGAATCTGGTAGAGAGCACAACAAACTGATGCACTTGTCTTCATATGAAATTTTAATATCAACAGATGCTAACTGACTTACCACAATATTAAATGCGTTTAGGTGCTCTGTCACCGAGTCTCCATATTTCATCCTCAGGTTATACAACTTTTCTTACAAGAACAGTTTATTCACCAAAGACTTAGATTGGTACAAAGTCCCTAACTTGTCCCACAAAGCCTTCCCCGTAGCTTCCCCTGATACATTCAGCGATACTGAATCTGAGACACACAATTGTATTGTGCTCTTTACCTTCCGATCCAACTTCTTCCATTCTTCATCAAACACTCCCATTGGTTTAGTACCTAGATCTACCGCGATCCACTAATCTTTATCCACCAACATATCCTCCATCTTGAGTTTCCACAACTCAAAACTCTGACCATTAAATTCCTCTATCTCTATCTTTCCACTGCTCGCCATCTTCTTTCACCACCAAAATCGATGTCGTAGATTTCCCACTGAACAGGGTCTACCATAGGCCCGAGCGAAACCCCTTAGCAACAAAGGTGTCCCCTTGAAAACAAAACTGCTTTGATACCAAATGTCGGTTTTAACCCCATACAGAAATTACTTGCATAGGAATTCTAAAACACAAAAAATAAATAATGTGAGAGAATAACACATAAAACACATATACATAGAGATTTTCCCCTGGATCCCAAAACTAGGACTACTAGCTTGATTTTTCATTATGTTCCTTTCAATGTTACAATACATATTTATACATTCTGAAGTATCCAATACCATGGACCGAAAACCATCGCGTCCAAAACCATGGACCGAAAACCATAGTGTCCAAAAAATGTGCGAAAAACATGCACAAAACCATAGGTGGGTCCGCCCAACTTAACATAGGGTCCAAAACCAAAATTTTCCAGGGTGTTTCCCCAGACCCCATAAAGTGGGGTTACGGGTACCCCTCAAACCCCCTATGACCTCCCCCCCTCTAATCCCCAGTTAACTACATGGGCTAGTCGTGCAAAGAATATAACACAACCCAACAAAGGAAAGGATGTTGAATTGAGGGGTATCAAAGGAAAACCTATAAAGATAATCAACTCTAACAGCATAACAAATCTTGTAAATAAAGAACAACGAGGTGTAATTGCATAATTATGTTCACTAGAGGATCCCACATCGAAATCATGTATTTCTGTAGATCTCCAAAATGTTTTAGACAATCATTCCAAGGTATTAGAGACTCCGAAAGGCCTTCCACCTATTCGTGATCATGATCATGCTATTCACTTGATTCCATGAAGTGTTCCTCCAAACAGCAGGCCTTACATATATCCATATGCCCAAAGGAGTGGGAACTCATTCAAAATTTGCAGAAGATCCCAGTTCAAACAGTATTGCGAGAACTTGACAAGGAAGGAAAAATCATATTGGAACCTGAAGCAGTCACAGAACCAAAAAATCGAAAGCTAAGAAATAAATCAATTTCAGAGTATCTCATCAAGTGGAAGAACTTACCCGCTAAAGATTCCACATGGGAGAACAAGAATTTATACAGAATCATGAAGAACTACTCAAGCGTTGAGGACAACACTTTTTGAAGGAGAGGGGCATGTTAGGTCCCTATACTACTAATGGAGCCCCTTATTGTTATTAGTACAACCCCCTTATTATATTGTTGTGCCCATGTAGTCCCCATATTGTTATTATTGTGCCCCATAAAAGCCCACTATTGTTATTATTGTGCCCTTACATTATTATTGTTATGTCAGCTCTGTTTATATTATGACCCCTTAGACTCCTATATAGAGAAAGGAGGTCTCTTCATTTGTATCATCTAAGAATTTTTCATTTGTGTAATGTAAAGGAGGTTGCCCCCTCAAAGAGGCCGATTTATAAGGCATTCATATATATTTTCTATCTTTTTGTGAGCTGGTTTCACAACACTTTTCTTTCAAACAAAAATGAAAAACTCAAAACTTGACTTAAAGTTGATTTCACAAGCAAGAAAATTTCACTTTGAATGCAATCCAGATACAGAAATAAACTGAGATTTCAAATTCACCTAAAGAACAAACAAACTCAAACATCCTTTATCACTAATCACTCAAAATTTTCAGAACACACAGGAATAAAAAAAGAGTTTTTAAAAATGAAATTTCCCCAATGAATGGTTTAACTTAATGATGCCAAAAGTGTATTTATGAATGAATTCAAAACTAAAAAGAAACAAATTTCATTTTTTGATTAAGAAATGATAGCCATTCTTCACAAAAAACACTAATTTCTAAGAAACCTTAATTGGAAATTAAACAAAAAATTATTTCAGAAATAAGCAAGATTGATAATGGACTTGGTATATTTGATAGAAAAACACATGAATTCGGTAATTTCAAAGACAACCTATCTCTTTTTTATTAGTCAGGAAACAAACTAGACAAAATCCTAACCAATTTTGCAAAAGGGATCAATTCTCATAAATACCTCACAAAGAAATCAAACAAGTTAAAAAAAGATATTGGACAACTGAAACAAATATAATGACACTTTTAGAAACCGAAATTTAGACTCTGGGTAGAAGAAAACCTAATTAAAAAAAAAAAAATCTAGGAATTGCACAAGTAAACAGTGTAAACCAATGCGTATGTGCAAGTTGCTTAACGCACAAATTGTGAATATTTTCACTTTGTGTGTGAACAGATATCATGCAGGTCTGGGAAGTTTAAGAGAAATAAAAAATCAACCCATGAAACCAAATGGATCTGAAAGATCATAAATTTTCTAAGACTTAGGTCCATCTAGGCAGAGAAGATTGGAAAGCAAAAACCAAGAAAAAATAAGAGAACAATAACGTTCCCGAGTATGGTTGCCAATTTGTTAGGCAGATAAGTCCCTCTTGCTGACAAGAGCGGTCTCCCTAGATCCTAAAAGGAAATTAGAAACAAAAAAACAATTGGATAACTCTTTCCCTAGGCTCACTTCTTTTGAATTGTAAACATAAAAGACAGTGGATAAGCCTCTTACCTATTTGTGAAATTTTTTATGAAGATCCCCTCTCTAACTCGATGTAGCTTCCTAATGCCTGAAAATACCTGCAACCACAGAGAAAAAAATGATCAAAGGAATATGAAACATAACCATTCAAGCAAGCTTAATCTAATGATCAAGGAGATTATAAATTTAAATTGCCTTAATGAACATCCAAAGAACTATAAACCATTCATTAATCTAGTAAGACAATGCAATGGAAAAAATGATTCATTTGTAGTAATTCAAGGATAAAGAAGATCCTTACAACATTTTCCTTGATGCAATGAGGTTCCTCCCAAATGCATCCAAACCTATCCTTAGATGATAAGATTTCCAATCTCAAACTAGCAGCATAAGTTTATCTTCTCTAACCTCCTCAATCCCTCTACCCTCTAGTCAATTTATAGGCCAAGAGGAATGAGTTTTGGATCCAGAAGAGGAGGATGAGATCTCCTAATTTATGGATTAGGGTTCCTTTAGGAAAGGGGATTAGGTCCATGATCTAAGGGATTTGGCTAGAATAGATATGACTTGGGAGCTTTCAGTTCTATTATATTCACCCAACAATGCTTCTAAATATCACTTTTTATTTTTACTTTTCTTTGATTCACCTGCGCAGTCTACAATGGAAGACAAAGCATAATTTTGCGTTGTTCTAAGGAATACGTATATAGAATGTGCAAAAACTTCTAGGAAAAGTGCGTAGGTCATAATTAACAAGGTATACAAGCCATTTTACCCAAAATTATCATCTTTTTCAAGGCGATTTTGGTTGTTTGACCTCTAAGTGAGTTCAATGAAATATGTTCACATATAACAAAAGATCCATTTAAATGATCAAGTGTCATGGTGAAAAAATGATGTGTAGCACCACTAGCGAGGGACTTGTCCGAGTGTCCATGAGGTGAGGTAGATTTCTATGACATGTCTGCAAATGGAGGAGTTGATTGGATGGAGACGGGGAGTGATGTAATGAGAGGAAATATATGAAGTGGTAGTGGGATAGGCTCGACAGTGGTGATGAGTGAATCTGGAATGATGGGCCCCTTATTCAATAGTGGACCAGACTCTAGTAATAATGACGTCATAGAGTCGGTGACAAACTCCTCCACCAAAGAGTGTCGTGGTAGACTGGATAACTAAATCAACCTCCATGTTTGTCTCTGTGCCTACCAATGTCCTAGAGGGTATAGTGTCTGAGAGGGTGGCGGATGTAGATGCAGTGTGTGGGGATGGGTTGCATGAGGTAGGTGATGCAACTAAAGTGGAAGGTGGGATCTCTCCGATGATGAGAGAGGCAGTTTTGGATTGGGGCTCTTCAAGGGTGAGGTCGGCAACGTGAGTGGCAGGGCTTGATTTCTGATTCTTTTCCCTGACTGGTGGTCTGGTAACTTTTTCTTTTCGGGGTTATGGGATGGTGGGCTTAGATTGTGAATGGGGCCCTACAACTTGCATTGCAACAACAAGAGGGGCAATAACCAAAGGATTTTGTTTTATTAAACCTCGAGATTCAAAAGAGTTGGAAACTGAACCTACTGTTATATTGATATTGGTGATGGTTTCCTTTACGGAGATCATCTGCTTCTTTAGTTGTTTGATGACTGGTTGTAGCTCCTGTTCGACCATCCACTTTCTGTACTCCATAATTTTTTCCCATGGTACCGATGCATGCACGATCCCTTCAAAGAAATAGATGTGCCTTCCTTCTTTAAATTCCCCTGTGACTCCTAGCCATGACTCGACCTCTGTGTCGAAGGCTTCAGCTGATAACACAAACTTCTGAGCCCGCATGTGAAGATATGAGGGTGAACATAGTGTGGCCTCACCCAGGTTCTCCCATGAGAAACAATGAACCAAATTGCTATGGAATACTCATCAAGTAGGGACCTAGGGATGTTTTCAACATCTCTAATTATTGCCAACATCTTTATTTACCAGCTGCTAAATGCTGCCTCGTTTATCTCTTTGTTTCCCGGGTCCCCTGAAGGTCTCTAAGGCACATATCAGATGTTATGAAACCATCTCACAAAAATATATAAAAGATAGATCAACGACTTAAAAATCAGCCTATTTGAGGGGGAAACCTCCTTTACATTACACAAATGAACAATTATTGGATGATACAAATGATAAGACCTCCTTTCTATATATAGGAGTCTAAGGGGTCCCAATATAATCAAAGCATACATAACAATTATATTGTAGTGGCATAACAATAACAATAGTGGGCTTCTACAGGGCACAATAATAACAACATGGGCACTACTTGGGAAAAACAATATAATAAGGGGGTTGAACCAATAATAACAATGGGCTACACTAGTAGTATAGGGACCTAACATGCCCCTCTCCTTCAAAAATTGTTGTCCTCAACGCTTGAGTGGTTATGGATGCTTCTATATACAATTCTCATCCTCCCATGTGGAATCTTCAGCGGATAAGTTCTTCCACTTGATGATATACTTTGAAATTGATCAATTTTGTAGCTCTCAATTTCTTGTTTGTGTGACGGCTTCAAGTTCCAATATGATTTTTCCTTCCTCGTCAAGTTCTGGAAATATTGTTTGAACTAGGTTATTCTCACCTTTTGAATGAGTGCCCACACTTCTTCATCATTATTCCATTCATCCCTTGCTTCTTTTATCCAATCTGATTCGATAATAGAAATGTCACAAAACAATGCTTCCACATCCTCATCCTTTCTTGAGAGCGCATCTGCAACAACATTTTGTTTCCATTTTTTGTAGATGATTTCAAAGTAATAACCCAAAATCTTTGTGACCCATTTTTTCTACTCTTCTAAAGATAATCTTTTTTCTAAAAAGTATCTAAGACTATCATGGTCCATTTTTACCTTGAATATTCTTCCCATTAGGCAAGGTTGCCATTTCTTAAGTGCATGTAGTATTGCCAACATTTCCTTCTCATAAATAGTTTTGTGTAAATAAATTCCTTTGATTGGAAAACTTTCGCAAGCAATGGGTCTTTCTTCCTGCATTAAAACAACACCAACTCCATTTCCTGAGGCATCACATTCCACAATAAAATTTTTTGTGAAGTTTGGAATAGCTAAGATCAGTGCTTGGCACATTTCCTCTTTAAGATGTTCAAAGGCCTTTGTTTCTTTTGCAGTCTAAGAAAATTCATCTTTCTTTAGCAATGTTGTTAGATGTGCTGCTATTCTACCATAATCCTTAACAAACTTGCGACAATACCTTGTGAGCCTGAGAAATCCTCTCAGATGCTTTATGGATGTAGGAATTTTCCATTCCTTAATGGATTTAATTTTGCCAGGGTCTACCTTAACACCTTCATGAGATACAATATGACCCAAATATTCCACCTCTTGTACTCCAAAGAAACATTCAGAGCTTTCTGCATATAATTATTTCTCCTCCAATAGTTTGAGCACCCTATCAACATGTTGAACATGATCCTTCCAAGACTTTATGTAGATTAGTATATCATCAAAAATTCTAACTCAAATTTTCGAAGGACAGGTTTGAAAATGGAATTCATCAAACCTTGAAATGTAGAAGGTGCATTGGTAAGGTTAAAAGTCATGACCAAAAATTCATAATGACCCTCATGAGTTCTAAATGTTGTTTTTGAAATGTCTTTAGTTTTCTTTCTGATTTGATGATATCTTGAATGAATATCAAACTTGGTGAAGTAAATTGATCGCTATAATTCATCCAATAATTCATCAATGACGGGAATTGGAAATTTCTTTTTAATAGTAAGCTTGTTGATCTCCCTATAATCTGGACACATGCACCATGATCCATCCTTCTTGTGTACCAATACCACTGGAGCAGAGAAATAACTTTGAATAGGTTGAATTATACCAACATCTACCATTTCTGCAACCATACATTCAATTTCACTCTTTTGGGAATATGGATATCTATAAGGCCTGGTGTTTGGGGGAACAGTTCCTAGAATCAAATGAATAGCATGATCATGATCACGAATAGGTGGGAGGCCTTTGGGAGTCTCAAATACCTTGGAATGATTGTCCATAACTCTTTGGAGATATGGATAAATAGATGCTTTCGATGTTGGAACCTCTAGTGAACATAATTGTGTAATTATGCTTTTATGTTCTTTCTTTAGGAACTTTGTCATTCCGTTAGAGATGATTATCTTTCTTGGTTTCCCTACAATACCCCTTTATTCAACTTCCTTTCATTCTAAAAAAAAATTAGTGAAAATTTCTTGAAAATTAAAATCTAATGTACCCAAGGATTGTAGCCATTGGACTCCTAGTACAAAATCATCACCACCCATTGGAATGGAAAGCATTGGGCTATTCAATACATATTCTCCCATGGATAGCTTGATATTATGGCACTTTCTAGACCAATTTATGGTTCCTACACTTGCAACCATCACTTGACACTCTAGTGCTAGATATAGGAAGCATTTAAATTCCTTGGCTATCTTACAATGAATAACATTATGGGTACTACTAGAATCAATCAAAACTATTACCTTTTTCTTCTTGATATGTCCTTCTATCTTGATAGTTTGAGGAGTGGTAATTTCGGCCAATGCATTACAAGATATGGTCAAATTCATTTCTTCTTTCCCTAGGGTTTGTTCCTGGTGTATATCCTCTTCTTTTGACATTTCTTGTTGCTTTTATTCCTCCTCTTCAAAATCTATGTAAAATAATTTCTTCTCACCACGGTTATGACCTTTAGTGTATTTTCTATCACAACTGTAACAAAGCCCTTTTTCTCTTTTTTCTTCCAATTGTTGTGGTTTCAACCTTGTAGGTTGTGGAAGGCTAGGGGCATAAACACTTCCATATTTATAGTTGTCAGTGGTAGGCTTCCTTGTTCCCATAATTTTGCTTTTCATTTTTCTTGCCAACCTGAATGCCTTCTCCAATGAATCGGGTTCCCAAAGGTGAACCTCATGTTGGATGTTATCCTTTAAAGTACTTATGAAGACATCAATACTCTGCTTCTTTGGAATATCATTTACCCTTATATTCAATTTTTGGAAGTCCTCAATGTGCTCTGTCATTGAACCCTTTTGTTTGAGATTTATCAATTGGCTAAAGAAGGTGTTGCTCATTGTATCCTCATAATGCGCTATCATTTCCTACGTGAAAATTGACCAGGTGACAAGTGGTTTATGAGAACAAAGCCCTTTATACCATAAAAATTGTTTCGGTTCTAAATATAAAGATGCAATATGTACCTTTTGTAACAGTTTCACATCATGTAGATTAAAATATTTATCCATCTATAGTATCCATGTTATGGCATCCTTGCCATCAAACTTCTTCATATCGATCTTCATAATATGGTGGCTCTTTTCATCATTAGGAGGCCTTTCTTGTAGCAACTTTGTCCCACCTTCCTTCAAACCTTCCATGTCTTTCTTCAAATCTTCCATGCCTTTCTTCAAATATTCTTCCCTACCATCAATATTAGCTTCCATGGCACATATAAAACTATTTATCTTAGCTTTGATCACATTCTTCAAATCATCCATCCAATTTTGCTTACTAGGTGTTTCTATTTTCTTGATTCGAGTCATTCTTTTTCTTACTTTTAGCAACTCAATCTTTAATTTGTTATATCTCTGAAATTTCAGATCTCCAAGGTCTAAAGTCGTGACCAATAGTAGCCCTCTATTTTATCTTTCCAATTCCACCAGTCTGATCGAAATTGGATTCTCCAGGAAAGATTTATGCTCAATCTTCCAAGATGGCTTGGTTATATACTTTTCAGTAGAGCGAACTTGTACGAAGTGCCATGTGTCACTGTTTTGACCTTCAGACTTTAAAACAATACAAAACAAATTAAATTAAGTCTTCTTTCTATAACTTCTTATTAAATTTAAATATGATGCTCAGAGACAAAGTTATGACAATTTTTCCAAGGTCACCTGTTTGGGATGTAATTCAGGAGCCTGTCGAAACTCTAAATGTCTTGGACCGTATCTCCAAAAATATAGCGAAACAAGTTTGAACTTTGGACCTAAGCATCAACACAAATTTGCCTCAAATGGGTTTTAATTTTAGAGTCTTATCCTTCGTAGAAAAAACATTATAGTGAAAATTCCATGATGACTTGTTTGAGATGGAATTTTGGAGCTTACAAAAAACCTAACTTCCTCAGATCATATCTCCAAAAATATAGCTAAGATCTACAATTTGGACCCAACGTACAGAAAGCATTCGGCTCAAATGGGTTTTGTTTTTAGCTTTTGGAACTTCATAGTGAAAATGTTATAGCGAAACTACCATGATGACCTGTTTGGAGCATGGAAACCCTAGAATCCAAAGCTTTGATTCCAAATGTTATGAAACTAGCTCACAAAAAGATAGAAAATATAGATCAACAACTTAAAAATAAGCCTCTTCAAGGGGGAAACCTCCTTTACATTACACAAATGAAAAATTCTTGGATGATACAAATGACAAGACCTCCTTTCTATATATAGGAGTCTAAGGGGTCCCAATATAATCAGAGCGTACATAACAAAAATATAGTAGGGGCATAAGAATAACAATAATGGGCTTCTATGGGGCACAATAATAACGACATGGGCACTACATGGGAAAAACAATATAATGAGGGGGTTGCACTAATAATAATAAGGGGCTACACTAGTAGTATAGGGACCTAACATTAGAGGGCCAAAGGACGGTCTTCTATGATTGGAGATAAATCTTAACTCTCTGGTGGGTACCATTTTGACATTTCCATGGCAACAACAAGATAACCATAAATCAAATTCATGGACTGCTTGTAGACATATCCACATGCTTCGAACAATTGTTGGAGGAGGAAACAAGACCTGTTTAGCTGTGTTTCTGTTGCATAATGCTCTGAAACTGAAATCGTATCCAATGTGTACTCATTCTTGGAAAGGTGACGCATCATATTCCTCGCAATAATGTGTTAGGTGAACTTAATTTCCAGGGATTTGATTAGATCTATGCACGCTCCCTTTCCTCCTCTTAGGGTAGCATACTTGGTGTAGTAGTTTGTATCACCTGACTTCTTTGCTCTCTTAAAATATGTCTGGAACGCAGTTGAATCTGCATCTCCTATCATTGATAGACCTGTAAACCTTTGAATGTCAAATGCATTAATTTTGTACTCATTGTTGAGCCAGAGCGACCTACCGTGCATTCTACTGATCAAAATTTTTGTGCATTTCATTGATGCTAGAGTTGTGCCAAACACAGGAAAACTCCTCAAATTCAGTAGGGTGGACCACTGGATTCCTCTGAAGTCAGTCTTGACTATGATCATTTATGTTCCATATTATTTTGTAACAGAATATTTGTAGACCTCACGCTCATGGCTAGAAATTGGAATGAGTCTAAAAGATCATTGTCAACTAGTGTTGCTTTGCCATATTTGTGATAGAGCAGTTCTTTGCTACGATTCTTTCATCCATACCGAACATGCGAATAGATAAAATTGCCTTCATCATACTGGAGTGACACTGATAAACTAAAATGACTGGGGGTTGGTAGCTAATCCTTGAACGACAACACTTTGAACCAAATTGCAAATGGTGAAACTCTACCACCTTGGCTTCAGATTCAGAGGAATTCAACATTTCCATGCAAATTAAGTAGACCAACTCGACATGGCGTTTCTGACTAGACCCCCTAACTAATTGTTATGGAAACTTTCCTTATGCATACTCGAACATGTTAATCATACCACCGCCTCAGCTGAACCTGACTTGGTTGATGCAATTATGAAAAAGGAAAGGTGTAGTTAATGGATAATTATGTTATTGTAATGGAAAACATTTAGGAAATAATTATTGCTATAATGGAAAATATTTTACAAGAATTTGGGTTGGCATCAAAATTATTGTCTAATTATTATGGAAAGGATGCTTAACATGTGTGATCCCCCGAACTACAAATAGTTGTGGTGTGGTGGAATGACATCCATAATTGGGGCTGACTTAACAAGCACTTATTTGGAAATGTCAAGGATTGAATTAACAAAGAAAAAGAAAACAAAAAAAATAGTTTACTGACGTGACGAATGACGATGCAACTAAATGACTCCTATTAACTCTTCCTATTCATACCTACGATCCCCTTGCAGAGATCCAATCAATTATGAGTAACATTGCTTGATGTGTGGAAGGGTTTCATGTGTGCACCATTCACCCAACTTGGTAGAAATACCTCATCTAGTTGTGCGAGCTTGACAACTACAGACTCCCTTACCTCCACAACAACGAACAATCCTAAGCAGTGCATTTGTATCTTTCCAGGAAACTTCAAGAACTTAGTTTCATATAATAGAACAATCTCGCCAACTTTGAATGATTTCCTCTTGATATGTCAGTCACGCCATGCCTTCTGCCTTTTCTTCTCAACCATTTGGTGGAAATATGTCATAAAAATTGCCTCATCAAGCTCCGAGACTTCATCTAATCCATGTCTAATAAATTCTTAAGTTATACCTCCTCTGTCATATTAGTTGTTTGGGCGAAAATAATTCTTGGGATAGCGAACTCATTTAGCACTACGAATTCCATACGCAAGTTGGAAAGGTGTATGCTTGTTCAGTCATTAACATTTTTGTGGTATTCCAATAGGGCCGTTGGCACCCTCTTGTCCCAATCATATTGGTTGGCCAAATATATCTTTTTCACACCTTTTTCTATTATCTTGTTGAAGGCCTCTACAATACCATTGGCCTACAGGTGGTACATACTGCTTTTATGGTGTTGAATCATGAAATTTTGAAGTAGGGAAGCAACTATATCATTTATGAAGCGGGTCCCTTGATCACTGGTGAGACTCCTAGGGCACTTAAATCTAGATATGATATTCTCAAATATGAATCTTGTGGTGATATCCATTGTACTGTCCTTTATAGGTGTTGCTTTGGCCCATCTTGTGAGGTACTCTGTTGCGGTGATTATATACCTGGCATGAGAGTCACGCATCGACAGATTGATTGGACCTATGAAATCGGCCACCCATTTCTCAAATATTTGTAGTGCACATATTGGTTTCAATGGGAGTTCATTTCAATGTGACAACCTTCCAACCCTTTGGCACACATCACATCCTCTGACATATTCTTTTGCATCTTTGAAAACTATTGGCCACCATAGTCCTACCTAAAACACTTTCCTTGCGGTAGCTTTTTCCCCAGTGTGGCCACTCATGACCCTTGAATAATATTCCCATAGCACATCATGTCTCTCATGGTGGAGGAAACATCAATGCAACAAGTGATAAAGGCACAATTTATACAATTGTCCCATGATTAATTGATAATCGTTCATTCAAATGACCATATGTATCCTTTCTGTAGTTGTGTATTCATCTAGACATTTTCCTGTATCTATGAAGATTGCAATATATTCTAGGTAATCTGGTATTGCTTCAATACGAAATAGGTCGAAGTCTAGTAGATGATCATCATGGATCCTCCAATTTCTCCTGACGTCGTGAGAGGTGATCAGATCCCACATTCATTCATCTAGGATTAACAATTACCTCGATAGTAAATTCCTAAAATAGCAATAGCCACCTAAAAATTCTTCCCTTCGGTACAAGCTTGTTCACGAAGTACTTCAAAGTGGACTGTTCAGTAAGGAACTTAAATGGGCCCCCAAAAAATAATGTATGAATTTTTGGAGTGAATATACCATCGTGAGTGCCTCCTGCCCCATCGTGGTATAATTCTTTTCTGTTGTGGGTAAATTCCTGCTAGCAAAGTAGACTGGGTGGTTGAGGCTCCCTCCCCCCTGCTAACCCAGAATAGCCCCCAGAGTAATACAAGATGTTTCGATGTGGACATGGAACTGTTTTTTCCAATCGAGGGTAGACCAGAATTAGTGCACTTACCAACTTCTCTTTTAGTAATGTTGAGTGTAGCTTGACACTCCTCTGACCATGTAAATCATTCATCCATCCTGATCAGTTCCTCCATTGGTGCAGTAAAGGAGGCGTAGTTGTGGATAATGTTGTTGTAGTATCTGGTATGTCCAAAAGTGGATCTGAGTTGTTTTACACTTGCGGGTGGGTCCATATTCACTGTTTCCACAAAATTGGTAAGATTTATGCATACTCCTTCTTTGCACACTATGTTGCCCAAGAGTGTGCCAAATGGGACTATAAATATACATTTTTTCAAGTTCAATGATATCCATAGTGGTCTACAATGATAAAATATTATCCTGAGAAGATTATAAGGTTTCTTTAGCAAACTATAGACCATCTAGTCATCCATGCAGATCCCTAAGGACCTGTGGATGTAACCCCTAAAGGTTGCAATTACAATTATAAAGAATACTATGGGTGAATTCTTAAGACCAAATGGCATAACATGATAGGCATAGGATCCCCATTCTTTAGTGAAGGTAGTGTTCTCCTTATCCTCCTCGGTGATTCTAACTAGGTGATAGCCTCAAAATCCATTTGTAAAGGAGTATGCTTCATTCCTTGCTACATTATCTAGAAACTCATCACTAAATAGTGTGGGAAACGGGTCATGCACATAAGCATTGTTCAAACTATGGTATTCCACATAGACCCTTATTTCTGTAGCATCTTTCTTGATTTGTATTACAATCAAACTCAACCATTCTGCCTCTTCAACTGGAAATATAAGCCCATATTGTAGCATCTTTTATATCACTTTGTTCACTTTCTCTTTAACTCTTGGATTCATTCTGTAAGGACAATGTTTCACCAGCTTTGAATTGGGTTTTAATACTATTTTCATCTCCCCTAGGTCTCCCTTGGTCCATTTTAGTTCCACAAGTGACGAAGGAAATAAATCCTCATATTCTCTTAGGAGTTCGAAATTATCTTTTGTAGTTTGTTCATCCCAATAGTCTCCAATCAAGGCTAGCTTTCTTTTTTCATCCATCATGATGTTTTGCTTCCGCAACTTCACTGTGAGAAAGTGTGGTGAATTAGTTACAAGTCCATCCCTGATGTCCCTTTCCACTTTAGCTTTGTTGAATGGTAAATGTTGTAACTCCTCCAGATCATCTTGATGCAGTTCTTTATCCACCTTTACATAGGCCATTTCTTTGGGATACCCTGATTCATAGAGATGTTGCAAGGTCCACTGGCCTATGCATCCATCCGTCAGTTAAACCAATGTGAGAAGAATCCACTTGACAACCTGTAATTCCTTAGTTAACCTCTTATCATTGTCTGAGAAAGAGAAGTTGTTGACAAACTGATCAGCCAAGCTATCCCAATCTCCCATTTTCCTCCTTACTTCTTCTTGTACATACCAGGATTTTGGAAAGGTTCCTAAGGTGTGTATGAACCCATGTTCCCATAACTTCTTCATAACTACCTCCCGGTTCCATATGTCCTTATAATTTTTCAAGTGTTTTCGAGGGTCGTAGTCCCCCATATATTTTGCAAAGCCTTGAGGGTACTCCCCCACTTGTGTGAATCTTACTTCCATTGATTTCTCGATCTTCACCTAGTCCAAAGTTAGTTGCAGTGAACTCCTCACCATCATGTCGGTGTTGCTTGCAATGTGATATTTAGTAATGATATTTTATGCTCTTTAATAACAATTGCATCAATACTATTGAGAAATGAATTTATTGAGTCTATACCATTAAAGATAGGGAAGTCCCTTACCTTCGTGCAAATCTAGTTGACCCAACATATTGTAGCGCAATGTCTAGTGTTGATCTTATATCCACTCCACTTCTAATCATCCCAAGCAGCTTCTGAGTCAACCTTTGAGCTCTGAGCACTTCTCCATATAACAGATCCTTCAGTTGTTGAGTTTATGTAGTCCTCCCTTTTCCCCAATATTAGCCTCTAGAGTTGATCTAACATCCCTGGATATCCTCTATCATCTATTGGTTTTGTGAATCTTGGTCCTTGATACAGATCTATAGGTTGAATCACCTTTACTCCTACTTAAAAATTCATTAGTTCCTTCTTTAAGCCTATTATAGCATAAGTTTCAAATGCCCAGTGTATCTCAAGAAGTGCTGGATAAGGATCCTTATCTCCCATAATATCTATTACTTCAAAATCTACATGGGTCTTTACCCTTCCAAAATACACTTCCACATCCTCCAGTCTCCCAATTGGAAGTATACAATACTGATTTTCCAACCATTACTAGATTGGTGAGAATGTCAACTGTGGTTTTCCCAGTGCTTCCCACATTTTCCTTGGTAGAATGTTGACATCCAAGCCAAGCTTTAGCATATTGTCCTTGATCTGAAATCCTGCAATCCGAGCATCAGTTATAAAATCTATCCATGTTATATTCTTATTCTTCCATACTCTCGTAGTTTGTCTTTCAAGTAAGTTAGTGGAAATAACTCCTCCCCAAACCTCCTCCTCTACGATGGTCACTTTCACACTTTTCCTAAACTGCCCCAACATCTGGTCATCATTCACAATTTGCAGAAAGAATCTAAACCATTCCTTGATAGGTCAGACTATTGTGGAATATGAAAGATTTGGGTCCTTAGATTTATGAGACTCTGGCTACCCCTTTTGTGGTCCTACACCTTCACCTATATTGTCAAAAACTTTCTTTGCCTCCTTGTAATTGCTTCTATAGCTTAAGGTCATATGAGTTCTTTGGGGAGGACAGTCTTATGATCATGGGCTAGTCTATGGTTCCTCGATCAGCCCCAGTATTTTGCCTCCACCTGTGACTATATTAATATTCAAGCGGGGTACTACCTCTGATACCCTTTCCTCACATTAATCAAGTTCACTCCCCTCTGTTGATTCTGGTTCTCCCATATTGCAATTAGCTCTAGACAATCCTATATTTCATGTGCATTGACCTTGCAGTGAGAGCACCATGGCCTTATTGGTAGTGGTAAATCCCACACAACATGCCCTTCTTGGTCATAGTTTTAATAGCGAATTGGGGCTATGCTTCTTGCCCTTCTACCCCTTGTTCCTCCTCCTCTCCTTCCTTGAGTAGTGTCATTAACTTGGAAAGTTGAGCAATATATCCTATCTCCTAGAGCATCCAACGCTCTACATTAGTCAATGTGTTTATTTTTGGAAGCACAAAACTCACAATAATTGTTATTTGGAACATTACAGTGTTTTTTTAATATCAATCATAAATGAGGAGACCATCCATACGCCCTGCATACTTCACAGTATTCCAGCTAGTTGTAGCCAGGATACAACCCCTACGATCCTACCTGTGCAACTCCCAGTGTGGGTGATTCCTCCTCTTTGATACAACAAGTGCCAAAACAGACTTGTGCTCCCACGTACCGTCGAGTATATATTGGGAGACCACAATAGGCTGATATCCTTTATCCTTAGGAAGCTATGTCTACCGCCCTATCGATCGTAATGCATTGAACACAACATTTGGGAAGATTGACTGCCATATGTAAAGTCCTTGATAATTTCTCTATAATTTACCACCAAGGTGTATATTACAGTTTTGCGATTGGTTTGGTGATCCCTCTGTCTAGATTTCTAGAGCAATCACTTTCGTTCCTTTTCAGACTCCTTAAAAGAAAAGGTCCATCTGAGCAATTGTCACTTCGGGCTCATTAAAAATCGAAGGTGACTAGAGTCATCTTTAGCTTTTTCTTGACTCTTAAAAATTGAAAAAGCAAGTTGTGTCAAAGCGTCATAAAGTTCATTTAATTCTGAATAACATTTTCCCCTTTTTATTTTGAGTTGATCGAGTAATCCGCAATCATGGAAGAAAGTCAATCAAAACCTCGTCATTTGCGGAGACTAACGAGTCAACTGTCTTTGAAACCAGAAATGAAACCATTCCGGGCCAAGAGATCTCGTTTAACTGGGTCGAAGTCTCCTGGGTTATTTGAAACTTGTGTTTCAATATCCTGAGAGACTCCAGTTACTCCAATTATTTTTGGTACCCCTACCTCTACTGAAGAAGTTCCGCAGTTACAAGAGGACATTAGAATTGATCTTAGTGTAACGGTAAACACTTCTATTCCTGAACTAGATCCATCTAGGGCTAATTCGGAAGGTGTCACCCCTCCAACATCTGTCTCTGCGGAGTCTATACCTTCTTCGGCACCAGAAATATTTTACGGACCTGACGTTCTGCCTCTTCCACCCAAACTAATTTCCATAGAAGAGATTGTGGAGGATCTTCCATCTAGTACCCCATTGCATTTTGGAACTAGGATCCACCTATATCCTTCTACCACCGAATTTAGTTCTTTTGATCACCCTTCATCACAAGTTCCTGTCGAATCGCTAGGAAATATTTTGGATAGACTCAATATGTCTGAACAACCAACAACATCTAGGACTGTGTCATCCAATATAGTAGCAGCAGAACCTCCTACTACTACTCCAACAATGTTTGCTAGTATACCATCTGTCCCAACTAGTTCTCAACCGCTAGATGGAGTCCACCCAGGGACTGTTTCGACAGCATGGTCTGTTCCTATTTGTTCATCTGGAATCTTATCTGGAGTTTCTTATGTTGAGACTCAACAAATTGATCCTTTACATTAGTATCAATTTGGGCAGTCCAGTCTCCAAAGACCAATTTTTCCTTTGAACACTGGATTGCTGCCATATGGGGGGAATTATGCCTTTTCATTGTTCCCTCTGGGAGGACAACCATATGAGAGTTCACAACAGAATTTGGGTCAAGCTGGAATTGCATCCAGTGGTTGGGTACCAATACTACCTCAACAACCAAGAGTTGTATATTCAATGCAACAAAATAAACCTGTGTCGAACATTCCCACTACACTGGCTATTGTGATGGTATCACAAGTAAAAGCGTTGCCTGTTGTATGTCAACCTCAAGTCTCTCAGGTCGTAATACAATAGCCTCTTGTCTCTATGACTCAATCACAACCATCGATTAGTGACTCCTTAACTGAAGCGACTCAGGCTCAAACGGGTACTATCACCCCTCATCTTGGTCAAACATCCAGTATTGGACAACAGCAAATGGTCTCATAGCCATGGCTAGTGCAATATCAACAACTGCAATTCTAGCAAGCTTATCGAGGACCTGAGCCACAAAGCTTTGCAAGTAATAGGTAGCCGTATATTCAAAACGGTTACCAACAATCATATTATAATGGTTATGCTCATCAACCTTATCAAAGTTATCAACATCAAATACATTATGCTGGTATGCAAAGACCCACTGCTTAGGCAATCCCATCTTATCCTGGGTATGCTTCACCAATCCTGAATCAACAGTTGCCTTTCGTAGCAACTTTGGAATTACCAGATCTGAATCGGCTAACAAATGATCCAATTGCTTACACCCCTTGGTGGCCAGCGATTCCTCATAAAATTCTGTCAAATATTCCTAAATTCAATGGAAATCTGGGTGAAGATCCATCGAATCATGTGATGACCTTTCATTTGCGGTGTTCGTCCAACACCCTCAATGATGATTCGATTAGGCTTTGCCTTTTTCAGTGAATGCTAACTGGTCTGGAAACAAAATGGTACATTGAATTTCCTAGAGCTTCATTTGACAACTTCAGCACCCTTGCCACCACCTTTTTAACCCATTTTCAGTTACCCATAAGGTACAAAATAGGAACAAAACTCCTTACCAATTTCAAACAGACAACAGCCACTCACATATCTGATCATATTCATGAGTGGCGACGTCGGCGACAAATGGTAAAGACATATGTTCCTGATCAGCATCTAGCTGAATGGTTTATTAAGTCATTGTTACCTTCTATTACAGAAGATGTGGCCAAGGGAGGAGTTGTCACTGAAGAGCAAGTCATTGCTCATGCCCAATATCTAGACTTGATCTATACTCAGTCTGGCACACTCTATGAAAAAATTCCTGATGCTCCTAGACCAGAATTTTTCATTCCTCCTCCTCCTAAATTGAACAAAGACTCTCATGCTGATGACGGTGTGATTGGCACCTCAAGTATGCAAACCACAAAGGCTCCATCTGGTAAAAACCTTTCAGTTTCCAGTAAAAAGGTAAATGAAAAACGTCCTGCCTCAGAGGTTAATGCCATGTCAACCGACAAAGACAAAGAACTGAAGCAACCAAGGGGAAAGAAGAAATAGGAAGATTTGACTCCTGAAAAATCTTCTAGAAACCCTTATGGGAAAAAGAAACCTAGTCAGCCATGTCACATATGTGATGAGGACCATTGGATGAGAGATTGTCCGCATAAAGCTGAGATTAAGAAATTCTTTAAGAGTTCAAAAACCTCAGCGGTGTTGACTGATCCGTTTCCAAACCCAGAAACCAATCTGGTTGCTAGCAACAATGCTTCCCCATCCCAAGTGCTTATGTTGTCCATTTTGAAATAGAAAAATGATGCTTTGATATCGACAAGGAATAAAGATTATGGGAATCCATAGATGTCGAACAACAAGGCTACAGATCAACCTAGTAGTTCGACAACAACTTCGACCGAAGTTATGCCACCCATCATTCTTGAGCTAAAAATAAAGATGCCAAAGGGAGTAGTACACAAATTGACATTTAATCCTCATGCTCGAGCAGCACAGAATTATAATATAGTAGAGGATCTGGCCCAATTGCCATCCGCTATGTTGACACTTGAAGTACTGCAAAATTGCCCCTCCCAAAAGTAGGCTCTATTATCAGCAATAGGTGGGATTGACCTAGTGGATTCCAATCTTGTGGCCTTTAATCATAAAGGATACGAACCTCAGTTACCAACTCAACTCGCTTTCCTAATACAAGTGAAAGCCCTCAACAAAACTGTTCATCGAACAATAATTGATGAGGGGGCATCTACCTGCATTATGTCAATGATTGCTGGAAAAATTTAGGCTTACCACCCTTGTCAAGATCATCAATGACATTAAAAGCATTCAATTGACTAACATACACCCCGTATGGGATTTTAAGTAACTTTCAAGTTGAACTGGGGGGCAAGACAGTAGAAATTGATGTTGAAGTTATCGACGGAAACCTTGATTACAATATCCTACTGGGAAGGCCTTGGATTTATGCTATGGCTGCCGTTGTGTCAACATATTTTAGAAATATTGCATTTCCCTTCCAAGGAGGAATTACGATCGTTGACCAACAAACCTTCCTCCCCAACAGTTCACAAGTTATGGGAAGCATTTTGATGATCCATGGAAGCTCTCATTTGCTTCAAAATGTTGGAGTAGGCCTCCTAAAAGACCATGCCTTAACAGGTACTTTTGCCCTACTGCGTCCGTGTAATCTGGTAGAAGTGGCAAATGTGGGAACTTGCAACATGATATCTTCCACATCTACAAAGATTCAGAAGATTTCCGAACATTTTGTTAGCATGGATCATCACCAGGTATTGCCTCCAAGCCTAATAGAAATTTTGTAGCAATCAATTTTCTTGGCCTGGGCGGCAAACCCAAATCAACGCTCATCGAGTGTTTGGATAGATAGGTCTAAGGAATATGGCACCTCTTCAGATCCTTGGTCACATGTACATTATACAGACGAAGGAATCATTCAATCAATGATGATAGAAGAGGCACCATGGGAAGATTACCACCATCATTCCCATCTTCTAGATTACAATGAAGATTATTCCAGTGACCTTAATCATCCTTCAGTTTTTTATTTTCTATCAAATATTGTAAATACAGTGGATTCCGAGAAAAATCTGTCCAATATTGAAGAAACTATCGCCATAAATATCTCGACCAAACCTAATGTTGTAGAGAATATTCATGTCGGAAAATCTTGTTCTTCTTCAGAACTGGAAATATATTGCGCTCTCTTTCATGAATTCAGAGATGTCTTTGCATGGTCATATGAAGAAATACCAAGCATTGACTCAAGCATAGTTTAACATGAAATCAAGATGTATTCAAATGTCAAAACGGTACGACAACGGCTTCGGTAGGTACACCCAAAGAAAGCCACTGCCATCAAGGCAGAAGTTGAAAAACTTTTACATGCTGGTTTCATTTACCTAGTTCCTCTAATTGATTGGGTATCAAATATTGTTCCTGTGATGAAAAAGCAAGGAATGATTAGAGTGTGCGTTGATTACAAGGATGTAAATCAAGCTTGTCCAAAGGACAACTACCCTACACCCTTCATTGACCAGATAATTGATGAATGTGCCGGATGCGAAATATTTTCATTCATGGATGGATTTTTCGAGCATAATCAAATAAATATCCACCGACAGGACCAGTCGAAGACTGCTTTTATATGTCCGTGGGGCACATTCACATGCCACAAAGTACCTTTCGATTTAAAGAATGCAAGGGAAAATTTTTAGAGGGCAATGAACTATGCCTTCCACGACATCAAGAACATTGTTCAACCGTATCTCAACGATCTACCGGCTCATTCGCGAAAGCAGACTGACCATCCGCAGCATTTGAGAGCTATATTTCTACGTTGCTGACACTACAAGATACGACTCAATCCGCACAAGTGTGTGTTTTGTGTTAGTTCTGGTCATTTACTTGGTTTTGTGGTTTCTAAGGTTGGGATTTGACTCAACCCATGTAAGGTTCAGGCAATCATCGATATGCTTACACCTTCAAATTTTCTTCAGATTTAGAAATTCCAAAGGGAAAGCAAACTTTCTGAGGAGGTTCATTCCAAATTATGCCAAACTTGCTAAATGTTATACGCGTCTTTTGAAAGAATAAGTTCCCTTTAACTGGGATCAGGTTGTGCAAGCTTCCTTTGATGCTCTAAAGGAATCCCTAATAAAAGCATCATTAATGTACGCTCCTGACTATCAAAAAGACTTTAACCTGTATCTAGCTGCAGTAGATACGACCATCGCAATGGTTTTAGTTCAAGAAGACAATGGAATTGAACATCCTGTCTATTATTTAAGTTGAAACTTAAATGATACAGAAAGAAAGTACTCCTATGTTGAAAAGTTGGCTCTTGCAGCTGTTCAAGCAGTACAGAGATTTTGACACTATATCCTCTTTCGCAAAACTACCATTTTGTTAGATTGCAACGCTATGACTTACATTCTGTTGTGTCATTTACTTGGGGGCAAATATTCAAAATGGATAGCCATTTTGCAAGAGTTTGATCTGGAATTTGTAAAATCCAAATCAAAGAAATCTCTAGTTTTCGCAGAGTTACTATGCGACTTACCATTGTCGTCCAATGATTCAACATCTAAAGCATCAATCGTGGATGAATCTTTGTTTCTGATATCGTCAAGCGATCCGTGGTATGGAGATATACTGATATATCTCCAAACCCAAACATACAAGCCTAATACCTCTCGCTCAAAACAACGACGTACTCGATACCAAGCAAAAGACTACATGATTGTTGGTGATACACTTTACTGTCGTGGTATCGATATAGTTCTGAGAAGGTGCCTCACCCATGAGAAGGCCGAAAAAGTCCTGAATGATTGCCATTCAGGCGCATGTGGGGGGCATGAATCTGGTTATGCTATGGTGCAAAAGATCTTACGAGCAGGTTACTTCTGGCCAACAATGTTTAAAGATTGCATAATCGCAGTTAGAAGTTGCCATGCTTGTCAAATCTTCAACCGCAAAAACAGAATACCACCCGCACCTCTGCATCCAGTAGTTTTTGTTAGGCCATTCACCAAATGGGGCATAGATTTCATGACATGTAACCCCACCTCAACCGAGGGGCATGGGTATATCATAGTTGCAGTTGACTATTTTAAAAAATGGGCCGAGGCAATGCCTACATTAAACAACAGCGGTGAAACAACTGCTCTTTTCTTTTTCAATCATGTAGTCTCTAGATTTGGTGTTCCACAATCTATAGTCATAGATCATGTATCGCACTTCAGCAATCACATGATGGTTGAATTGGCTGCCAAATTAGGATTGTCCCACGACAGTTCTACTCCGCATTATCTGCAAGATAACAGACAAGTTGAGGCCGTCAACAAAGTCCTGAAGTGCATGCTGCAAAGGATGATTGGAGTCCACAAACGGAGTTGGCACCTAATCCTCTACTCGGACTTATGGGCATATAGGACATCGGTGAGAAATGCAATTGGATTTACACCCTTTCAACTGGTGTATGGCCTAGAAGCGGTCTTACCGATTCAGTGTGAAATTTCATCTCTCAAGCTCGCAGTCGACCTTCTCCCTGGAACATCAAAGGAAGAGGCTCGTTTCTTGGAACTAATTCAACTGGATGAAACCCGTCATGACGCTGCCTTGGCTAATGAAGCTCATAAGAAACGAGTCAAGGCGCAATTTGACAAGAATGTTAAACCCCGTGTTTTCTCAGAAGGTGACCTGGTCTTACTTTACGATCAGGAATCTGATAAATTGGGAGCAGGTAAGTTCCAATCATTGTGGATGGGTCCCTACATTGTTAAGCGGGTATTAGAAAAAGGAGCCTACGTGCTAGTAGATTATGATGGGATTCCACTGTCGTAACCCCGAAACGGGTTGTACCTTAAGCGTTACTATGCTTGACTAAGTGTAGTAATCTCTTTATATGCTTTTGTTACGTTTTTGTTTTCGTCAAGAGTGATCGTTTTGGTTAGGGAATCCACTTTTGCATTTGTTGCATATGTCAGACCTATTGGAATCATTTGTTGGATACGCCGATGGAGCTAGTCATAGGACACGGAACCTATCTTCTGTAGCTTGGGCCATTTTTGATCCAAGGGGCGAGTTAGTGAGTTTCAGAGGGGTATGTATTGGTCGGTCAACGAAAAACATCGCTGAGTATAGTGCGTTGATAAAGATTCTCTCTGATGCCACCACACATGGCATACGCCGACTTGTTGTCAGGCTAGACTCATAACCCGTCATCCTACAACTTACTGGCATCTATTCCATTCGAAATCCAGCTATCTATCGTATGTTCCTAAGGGTCAGGATTTTGGAAAGGCAGTTTGATTCTATTCAATATCAACACATTTCCAGAAACTTAAACACATTAACTGATTCATTAGCAAATTTTTTTTTATATAGACATTTGCAGCATTTATAAAAGAAAAGCATTTCAATCAACATTTGCATCAGGATCATATAACTTAACCAAAATAAAACTCCAAAAATAAAAAATATATATAACTGTTTATATTTTTTTACAAAATGTTCCGTGTCTAAGACAAAATCGGTCATACAACCCAAAAACTCAAAAATGCAGGAATGCACCCTAGAACTAATGGTGTTGGTGATAACAAGTCACCGCCTATGCGATCATACGTAAGAGCCTAGTCCATTGACTCGGCAAGCCAGTAGTATGGCGTTGTAATCTCAGACGTAACTCGTCGGTCCTTACATCCTGAATACCAAGGGTGAGACCCTCGATCTGATCCTACAATACTGCAAGGGTCTCTGCTATGTTGAGATCGTGAAGGACAGCCCTCCCTATAGCCTCTCTTGCTAGAATGGCAGCTGCTACCCTCGGGCGCACTGCTAGTCGCACTTGTCCAATATCTGCACAAATATATGGGTTTGATTAGTCTTGATAAAGAACATTATAAAAGCAATAAATAGAGATATGGTCAAATCTTTGTACCTATAACACCCCACTACTCACCAGCCGGCAGCACCAAATCTGGGTCGCCCCGGAAATCCATCCCAACATATGGATACTCGGCAAAGACCATCTCCTGATGGTCAAACACTTAAAGAAGGCATCAAAGAATGAAATCTACGACTAACCAGCATGTCCGGCCATAAGATCAACCCATCTCTGCATCCATGGTTTTGTCGGTGCTGGCAGTCCAAGTGAAATGTACTCTGGTTGAATCAGTGGGATCCTCTCCAAGGCGAAAGTGGTCAAAATAGAACCATAACCAAAGTTTTTGGATCTTCCATTCTTCACCTTGGTAAGCTGTTCTTTTATAACTGGAAGTACTGCATCACACCAGTTGAATACCTTTGGTTCAAGGCGTTCCGAGGCATATTGCATATAGGACCTATTGGCCAAGTGAAGAGCTGCGCTACTAGCCAACTTAGCAAAGGTGAATAAGATAGTACTCAAGGACTGGTTAGTGACATCTCGAGTACTGATCTTTCCATCCCTGCTCGGCTGAGATCCATCTCTACAGAACCGGCGAATATAATCCCTCATGGATTCACCCCCACAGCGGATCCTGATAGTGAGAGAGGGGCACCACACCTCGATAACCCGGTCAAAAAGTAGATATCTTCAATTGTCAAAGGGATGGATTTACCTCTAATCTAGAACACTTGGTTGTTAGGATCCCATGCGTCGAGAAAATATTGCAACAAATTGATTTTTTGCCTCATGCTGGATATGCGGAAGAATTTGAGCAAGCCACAGTTCCACAATGTAGTCACTGTACCTGGATCATGTAAGGAAATCATATCCTCTTCTTCATGCTCGTGTTCATGCCATGTAACGACCATCTTCATCAAATGAATCTCTGAAAAACAAACAAGAGAAGAATTAGGATCCTAATTTGGGCAAAAACAGGAAAAATTTCCATGAAAAAATAGTGCATAAACTTTCCTCCTTGCGCCCATTGCACCTTAGCTATGTACAGGATGGGATGCATACTGACTGGCCAATGGCTAGCTCAATATGGATCGCACCTTTCGATGTGTACTAGGTGCGATGGGAAGAGAATGAATTGTTCAAACCCCCGAGGCCCAGAAAAATAGGAAAAGATGCTCAGAATCAGAAAAGGGAAGAATGCAATTGAAGAGGTCAAGGTTAGCTCCTACCTAGTCCAGACGGCGCCGAAAATAGTCCACCAAATCTCCTAGAATTAGCTGATGAAAATTGAGGGGGAAAACAACTTCAGAGCTCCAACAATCCCAAATTTAAATGAAATGGTAAAAATGAGAGGTAAAAAACTACTTTTATGTTACTATTCACGTAATTCAAGTAAGATGTTACTTTTAACTCATTTTTCAAGAATATATTTACATTTCTAATCAATTTGATGGAGCAATTGAACAGGTAGTATGATTGTCAAAAGAACATAGTGTTAATGGTGAATTGAACATCTCTGACTATTATCACGAGCAGGTTTACGTGAAGTTCAAGCTCGTTAAAAAATAAACCTAGCAATGAGCATATGTTCCCCCAGAGTTCAAGCTCATTAAAAAATGAACCCACCTTCAGTAAATAACCTTTGTGATCGCATTGCTATCAGCTTTTGAGCCTTGGTCGTGTTCTTACCATCACCTCCACTTTTTAGCCGATCATATGCCTCCACTTGATTGTTTACCCTTTTGAGGAATAACTACGATGAGTGATTCTATTAGCCACCTTCTTTACACTACCATGATTAGAAAGTGTTGCTACCCGAAAACATCACTCGTTCCTCAAAAACAAGTCTCTTTTAAGCTCTTTTTAGACTCGTAAAATATAAAAAGATTGCCGAGCAATTGGCCTCTCCAGCTCGTTAAAGTGATTGGAAATGCCATCCCTCCTTTAGATTTTAATATTTTTGGACCTGAGGGATCATTGCACATAAAGATCAAGCGCTTGTCTTTTTCGGCTCATTAAAGTGATTGGAAAAGTCATCCCTTTCGTATTATTTTATACTTTTTTTGGACTTAAGGGATTATACTACGAAAAAGGACTACTAGAGTTTCCTTTCCGGTACTTCTCAGACTCTCTAAAAATGAAAAGGACTGAGTTATCTTTGTCATTAAACTTGTTAAAATAATAGCGACAAGCTTGTCCATACGAACAAGAGTGAGTTTCACTATCACTAGGCTCGCTAAAACATAGTGACAGGTTTGCCCAAAGGGAAAATTATAGAATAAGCATATGTTATCCTCCTCAAGCTTGACAAAAATAAAGAGGTACTAGTCAACAATGACTGGGGAAAAAGTGAAGAAAACTTGAAGAACTTCATTGGTAGCAGGTCGCTCTTGAACATGACACTTTCACTCCATCACCATGATTGAGTCGGGTTGGGTTATTCCATTCATCGGTCATATCACCATTGGTCCTCCGTACCATCCATTTTTGGGGTTAACGCTACCAATCCATTTCAGTGTTGCCGATATGTTCAAGAGAACTCACTCAGAGAATTCACCAACCTAGCTAATGCCTCATCCACTGCAATACCTTCACTCTCCATTTTCCATGACTGCCATTCCTAAACCTTGTATCATCAGATCATTTTCACCTCCAGAAAATCATTTGCTTCATTTCGTGTCGTAGATGTGGGATTCATTAAGGCCCTCCTACGACGGGTCACTTGTTGTTGACATTAGCTCATTATCTAAGAAGTTGACTTAGGAACAACCCTTTCAGTACTTTGAAGCTTGCGTGCATTAATGACAAGTTTCTCACTTTCGACGACGGGTTTACATCAATGGCCTTCGACCGAAAGAGTCTATTTGCTAGGTGGAAACTTAGAGAATCTTCTAGAAACTACTCATATGACACTTGCCTCTCTGAATTCACCCAGGGATGAGTAAGAGATCATGAAATCTCCAAGTGGAACCAAGAAATATCAAAGAAATGACACTAATAAAAATCCCAGAAGCTAACTCACCCCCCTGCAAATATCTATATATGGATCCCTCATCCTAGAGATCCAAAGGCTGGAATTTTGTAATTTGTAAGGAAGTGCTATTGGTTTCTCTTTGAGACATTGCATTGTTGGGTGATCTATTTTTTCATGAGGTGAAGAGGGCTTTCATGTTAGGAGGATGGCGCTAGACCAGACAGCTGGGTTGTAATCCTCTCTTCTACTACTTCTATCAATAAAGCTATTTGAGTTTTCCTCCATATACTTGTATATTCCTGAATCTTGTATTTGTGTATGCATTTGTATGGTTAATGTACATCTGATTCTACATTTTTTATGGTTATAGATCTCTATGATTTGATGGTATTTTGCTGCTTTGACTCTACAGGTGTTCTTTGAAGCGGGATAAGTGAGAAAGGAGTGGCGGAAGCTCCATCAAGGGAGAGAGAAAACAAGCAAGGCGCCAAGCGAAAGACTAAGGTTGGTGCTCTCTGCTTCACTCTCATCTATCTCTCATAAAGGAAAACACAAGTAACTTTGAATTGTTTGTTTCTGAGATAGCTACCCATCTTAGTGGGACTAGCAGATCTGAATAGACACTAGTTTTCCCAAAAACAAGGTGGTCCACTTGAAGTAAACGTGGTACTTGTGCCATGCAACCTTAGGAATTTTGTGGCAACATGACCTTCCACTAAGCAATTTGTGCACCACATGTTCGGCCTCGCTAAGCGGGCTGGTTGTCAATCCTTCAACTTTATTGTTAAAATTGAAATTTTATTTTGAATACCCAAGATAGATGGATCATGCGATGATGATCCCCTTGGTATTCATGTGGGTATCCTTCTATAGCTTCTATCTGAGTTTCTTGCTTGATAGCATCATGTAGTGTGTTAATCCTCTGTTGCGTCAATGGTGTACGAGTGAGGGGTAACAATGCTTTGATAAACCAATCTCTTTGGTGATTTAGGTCTATTGGATAACTAAGCTTACTGATCGCAACCTTAAACATTTGCATCATTTCCCATGCGGTCTCTCCCTCTCACTACTTTATCTCCCATAGCTCTAACAACCCATGCTAATTAGTTTGGGGAAGTTTGAATTATTTTATAAATTATCTTTTAACATCATCCATAGTTGGGTTTTGGTGTAACTTTGACCATTTTATGAACCACCTCAAGGACCTTTCCCTGAGTCTGGTATGAAATTCAATTAGCTTCACATTATTAGGCATCTGGCGTGCTCTCTAGATGGCCTCACGTAGATACCAATGTTGTTCTATGTCTTCGTTCCCCCCGCAAGAGAACTTGGGATACCCTATGAATGATCCCGCCATTTTTTTATTGCGTTCGTGCTAAAAACACAAATCCTTGTGATCTTGGTTGTAGATATCCTTGAAAACTCGTATTACAGCTACTATTTCCACCACTATTAGTGCTAGCTTTATAATTAACATGAACACTATGAACTCTTATAGTTTTGATCAAATTAGAAAGTAACTTGTCAAGATTGTTATAGAGTACCAGAGGAAGGTTGGGGGAGACACTACCGGACCTTTGAGGAGGAAAATAGTTGATTCTTATAGACACATCATCTTCAGCAAACAGTCTCCATATAACAAAATTCATGTCATCCTTTAGGCCTTCCTCCAAGTCAACATGGCCTTTCCCATCCAGCCTCTCCCTCTCCACTGGTGAGGGTGGGTCCCTATCTCCTTTTGAACCCAAATGGTTGTGATTGTCTCTATTCCTCCCGCTAAGCTTCCTTCCATCTTGTCCTCTTCCTCTGGCCTTCTCAACACCTCTCCTACTTGGTTCAATCCCTCATGTTTCCTTTTAATTTTCTTCATGGCTCTTTCCTGCCATATCTTAGCTATTTGCACTCTCCTTTGTGCTCTTAGATACCTAGACTTTCGGGAATCATTTGTTTCCATCCTCCTAATTTCCTCATAGTTCCCTAATCATTAGCATCCCTCACTTCAGGTCCTTCCCCTAGTACCAGGTGTTTACACTACCATGCTTAGAATTTGGAATAATAGTAAGCCCTCTTCCACTATTAAGACCTTGATCTAGAGGGTTAGTTCTTTTATCAACTTCCGTCACAACCTTGGTCAGAACACAAATTCAACTTTTGAAAATCACTGATGGCTTTCTACTACAAACTCGATGATATCTCCTTCTAGTGTGACCTATACCCAGAAATATACTACTCTCGTCAAATTTGTGTCAAAACGGTGTAGTGCAGTTAGATTTGCTTGATTCCAGTTACGACGAGACAAATTTTGTCCACTGGACCTCCCTTTCACTTGAAATCTCCACAAAACAGTTGTAAAGTTCTTATGGAAATTTTCACCTGAATATCTCGTATTGATCACTCGCTAGTTTCGAATGCGATATTTCATCCTTCAGTTTCACAACAACTCGACGACAGATTTGAGCTTGCTAAGAAGCAAACTGGTCCACTTGCTCATCCCACTAGTTTCACAATTCTTTCTTAAATATCCTCGATACCATATTCCAAACCCTCTTTTCAAATTTCAGATCCCAGCAATGGAACCATTTTTCGGCGTAAAAATAGAAACAGGGTTAAGACCTCGGGTTCAGGAAAAGGGTCCAACAAGGCTCTGTTGTAGTCTAACACAATGCTAACATTTTCGCCTTACCCGGGATGGGTAAGGAGTCTCTTCTGAGGCATATCGAGATGTAAGCTAGAGGAGGGTTGGAACATGATACCAGGGAAACAATAAAAAACGATAGAGATCAAGGAACAATAACTTATCATTCAAATAAACCAAGTCACAACATCCTATACATGTCGTAACAGAGAGACTACCTAAACATGTGCATACTTAAAAATTTTGAATAACCAGAGTAACACACAGTGAATACACTTTGATCCCATAGAAATCTTCTTCATTACTATCAAAATAGGTACATTACATCAGACTGATGACCTATTCCTCAACATCATAACTCCTACAGATGGGATACAAACTCATATAAAGATAGTCACAAAGTTGTTCTCATAGCTCTGCAACACAGGATGAATAGAATTACCAAGAACAAACATATTCAACCCATATTGGTTATCCTTTCTAATTTTTATCTTCTCCTTTATTTTCCTACAAGGAAACCCGAAATTCTAGTTCGTTCTCCCCTACTTGGGTGTATTCATCCTTAGCTACTCCTACTCTTTCCTGGATCGGCTGTCTCTGCTTCTTCCCACCACTCCTCTGCAACTACGAGTCTTTCACCAGTCTCTTGTCTTTCCCTGGCTTTCAGCTCTACAATGTCTGAACGACTCTTTCCATCAGTTTCACTAGCCTCTTTCTCCACAAAATATCACAAAATGAAGGCCCCAACATCTTTCCATTGTATTTTTATCATTGTGACATTTCCAATGATATAAATTTTGAATCAATCTCACTCCTAGATTAAAGGTTATGGCTAGTTAAAGATTGGCCTAATAGTTTTATTTCATGTCCTCTTGACCTACCATGTCGTACCGATGTGGTCACCACGTGGCTATACAAATCATAACCATGTCACCTTTCCGAGGTTTGTGTGGAATTTCTATTAGTAGCCTCCATCGTGGCCTATGCCACTTCATTATACATGAGCTCCCCTTATTTTGAAATTCCAAGCCCCAAAATTATTGTATTTAATGCATATTTTTTCCCATATGATGCCCTATTATTCCCTTGATTTACCCATTTTTTCACATTCTCTTGATGAAATAGTGAAGATTTACATTTTATTTGCATTTTATTTAAATAATACCTTTGTTATATGCATTTCTTAGGGTGAATGTTCATTAAATATTGTTAATGTAGTTCTTACGCTCTATAGATATCTTACACCACAATAGAAGCATATGTGGATCACTCGATCATATAAGCTTTCCATAGAGGAAAATTATAGATGACATTTATTCAATACTATATTGGAGCCTATCTGGCATTTAGAGGTGCACTTATCCTTTACTGCTCTATTCCTCCTTGCACTCTGTAAGAGTCCTGCACCAAAAATAAATTACACATGCTTCCCTCATGTAAACTCACCGCGTGATCATAAATTACACTTTTCAGAAATAATTTTGAATATTTGGTCAAGGGAAGACACATTTCACTTCATTGATGGTGATTCACTAAGTCTTTGGTTTTGCTTGCATTAAGTGTTGTTCCTACAATAAGTTCAGGGCTTGATGAAAAATTGAAGGTTTGATGAACTTTTGGGAAAAAACTAAATATTGGTTTTTCCCTCCATATGAGTAAGAAAGCACCCACGTGGCACGTGTGGGCTTTTAAAAGAAAAATCAATAGATCTGCTTAAAATTTGTACAAATTTAAAACTACAAACTTTCACCTCAATTTTTGGGTAAATGGAGTGAATCTTGAAATTATGGTGGAATTGGTGTTTTCCCAATATAGAAAATTATCTAAAACCTAAACCATTTTCCAAACTTCACATTGTTCTAAGAGATACATGAGATTCTTTGAGGCAATTTTGTAAAAATTGCAGTTTTTTCCAGAATTCTAAAACTATGCACAAATTTGCAAAAGTTGTATCAGATCTCCATTTTCTTGATTGGATAATGGTTCTACTAGTATCCCTTGATGGAAACTAGTTGGGATTCAAGTCTTCATCTTTTTTGTAAATGATTGGCTTGTACAAAGCCACTTTGTAGTGTAATTTTTTTTTATGAAAACAAAGGTATGCTAGGGAGAAAAATGACATTCCTTGCATGCTTATGTTATTGGTTTAGATTGGGAGACATCTTTCTTTTAGGTGTTGGATCCTGAGCATTCAACTCATGTTGTAGAAGGTTGAGATATATTTTCAATACAAAATAATTATGTATCAGATTTTACGTTTCTTTCAACTATGATTTTGTAATTTGATTCATTACAAGAGGCAACAAGATATTTGGGAGGGCCCCCTTGTTTCCGGGAAAACTAGTGTCTATTCAGATCTGCTAGTTCCACTAAGACAGGTAGCTATGTTAGAAACAAACAATTCAAAGTAACTTGTGTTTTCCTTTATGTATGATAGCTAAGAGAGAAGCAGAAAGCACCAACCTTAATCTTTCACTTGGCTCCTTGCTTGTGTCCTCTCTCCCTTGATGGAGCTTCTGCCACTCCTTTCTCAGTTGTCCCACTTCAAAGAACACCTGTAGAGTCAAAGCAGCAAAATACCATCAAAGCATAGAGATCTATAACCATAAACAATGTAGAATCAAATGTACATTAACCGTACAAATGCATACACAAATACAAGATTCAGGAATATACAAGTATATGGAGGAAAACTCAAATAACTTTATTGATAGAAGTAGTAGAAGAGAGGATTACAACCCAGCCGTCTGATCTAGTGCCATCCTCCTAGCATGAAATCCCTCTGCACCTCATGAAAAGCTAGATTACCCAACAATGCAATGTCTCAAAGAGAAACCAACAACACTTCCTTACAAATTACAAAATTATAGCCTTTGGACCTCTAGGATGAGGGATCCATATATAGATATTTGTAGGGGGGTGAGTCAGCTTCTGGGATTTTGATTAGTGTCATTTCTCTGATAGTTCTTGGTTCCACTTGGAGATTTCATGATATCTTACTCATCCCTAGGCGAATTCAGAGAGGCAAGTGTCATATGAGTAATTTCTAGAAGATTCTCTGAGTTTCCACCTAGAAAATTGCCTCTGCCATTTGTCTGCTCTCTCTCATCACACCCTACAAAAGGGCTTTTCAGTATTCATCACACCCCTTGTATGTAATAGGTGAGATGCATCGCACCCTTAGCACTGAGCAGTCTGTATGGTCCAGTTTTGATAGTTCTGAGTAGTTTTTCAGGGAGAAATTCTGGGAAATGATGTAATCAATTGACCTTGATCCTTTAGGGTATGAAAAAACACTTTTAGGGGTTAAGAAGCCCTTGGTTTATGGACATATGTGATTGGGGTTGCAGTTCCCGAATATGTCTATAATAGTTGCCCCCTAAAGCATGAGGTCGTAAATCTTCTGATGTCGTGTGAAATGCTTTATCATGAGGATCCGAGGTTTTTCGAACTGGAAGGTGACCTGTAATAAGATACAATACAATACATTATCTTCATAATATTTTCATGATCTAGCTAAGGTGGGCATTCCCATGCCCAGCTTTATAAATTCATTTTCATGTACATAGGACAGACAATCGTCTGTGTGGCAGACTGATGATTCTGGTAGGGCCATCATCCCTTAGCTTGGATGATTATCTGTGCAACCATGGAGTGCATTTGATGTCTTTATTTTCCTGAATATATCGTAGCCCAGATGGATGAAACTAGATCCGGGGTCTTCAAACTCATTCAATCTTCGCCTGATGTACAAGTCGATCCATGTGAAAAGATGTTCTGAAGTCGAACATGGAAATACATCGCCTGATTACTAGCCAACGATGTAAGATGCTAACAAGCGTGAGAGGAATCACTGATAATGATAATGACCCTCAAGGTACTGCAGTACAATTCACGTGGTGTGAATATATGATTCGATGTCGAGCACCACATAAAATCTTTCGGTCGAAGGTCATTGATGTAAACCTGTTGTCGGAAGTGAGAAACTTGCCATTGAGGCATGCAAGCTTCAAAGTATTGAAAGGGTTGTTCCTAAGTCAACTTCTTGGATAATGAGTTGATGTCGACAAGAAGTGACCCATCGTAGGAGGGCCTTAATGAATCCCACATCTACGATACGAAATGAAGCAAATGATTTTCTGGAGGTGAAAACGATCTAATGATACAATGTTTAGGAATGGCAGTCATGAAAAATGGAGAGTGAAGGTATTGCAGTGGATGAGGCGTTAGCTGGGTTGGTGAATTCTTTGAGCAACTTCTCTTGAACATATCAGCGACACTGTGATGGATTGGTAGCATTAACCCCAAAAATGGATGGTATGGAGGAGCAATGGTGATATGATTGGCGAACGGAATAACCCAACTCGACTCAGTCATGGTGATGGAGTGAAAGTGTCATGTTCAAGAGCGACCTGCTACCAATGAAGTTCTTCAAGTTTTCTTCCCTTTTTCCCCAGTCATTGCTGACCAGTACCTCTTTATTTTTGTCAAGCTTGAGGAGGATAACATATGCTTGTTCTATAATTTTCCCTTCAGGCAAACCTGTCGCTATGTTTTAGTGAGCCTAGCGATAGTGAAACTCGCTCTTGTTCGTATGGACAAGCTTGTCGCTATTATTTTAATGAGTTTAATGACAAAGATAACTTAGTCCTTTTCATTTTTAGAGAGTTTGAAAAGAGACGGAAAGGAAACTCCAGTAGTCCTTTTTCGTAGTATAATCCCTTAAGTCCGAAAAAAGTATAAAATAATATGAAAGGGATGACTTTTTCGATCACTTTAACAAGCCGAAAAAGGCAAGTGCTGATCTTTTTGTGTAATGATCCCTCGGGTCTAAAAAGATTAAAATTTAGAGGAGGGATGGCATTTCCAATCACTTTAACGAGCTAGAGAGGCCAATTGCTCGGCAATCTTTTTATATTTTATGAGTCTAAAAAGAGCTTAAAATAGACTCTTTTTTGAGGAACGAGTGATGTTTTCGGGTATCAACTAGTTCCAGGTAAGGTTTGGAACTTTCTAATCACAGCAGTGTAAAGAAGGTGGCGAACAGAATCACTCATCACAGCTATTCCTCAAAAGGGTAAACAATCAAGTGGAGGTGTATGATCGGCTAAAAAGTGGAGGTGATGGTAAGAACATGACCAAGGCTCAAAAGCTGATAGCAATGCAATCACAAAGGTTATTTACCGAAGGTGGGTTCATTTTTTAATGAGCTTGAACTATGGGGGAACATATTCTCATTGCTAGGTTTATTTTTTAACAAGCTTGAACTTTGCGTAAACCTGCTCATACAAGTCATTTAATAAGGATGTCTCTCATTAGTAGGTTCATTTTTTAGGGAGCTTTCCCCATGCGAAACTTTGCTCTGAGCCTTTTGTATGCAAGCTAGGAATGACCAACTACTGTCCTAAGGGTTAAAGAACTACTACGGTTAGGTAGGATAGCTTCTCGCCGGGAAACATTTCCTTACTTTGCCAGTGCCGTCAGCCCTTGCAAAGGTGAATGGTTGACTAGACCAATCACTTAACTTAAGCAGTTGAAGTTAGTAAAAACTATGGTTTAGAGTTACGCTGGTCGCTTTTCACTTGCGTAAAAAATAGTTTGCATGCCCCCAAGTATAAAGAGAAGTAGAGTTTCTAGGTTGCCAAATGGAAGTCCTTGCATTAAAGCAAGATTGTTTCGTCTGCGTAGGAGCCAAAACACTTCCTTGGCTTTGTCCATCGAAATAGACAAAGGTGAATGGTGGGAGCTTCTAATCACATAACCTTTGACAAGGAAATCTTTTTCCAAATTGATCCCATTTTCCTAAATGGACGGGTGTGTCAGAATAGTCATATATCCTACAAGGAAACCTACCTTATATCTAGAGTTTTCCTACCATAGCAGACCAGGGCGCATGCCCCCTGGGTTTCGTCACATTCACCGAATCACTCGCGATCATCAGGTGGATGGACTAGAGGTTGATGAGACATTCCTTGTGCAAAGAGACCATTTAGGGATGGCATTTGACTAGTAGTCGTGTTTGAACGAGGGAATGAAAGATGGTCAACGAGTTGGACCATTCTGCCTTCATACAGGAAACACATCACCCGAAAGAGTGAGGAAACAATAGCTCCCATGCTGTAAATGTAGTCACGCCCAAGGAGTAGATTGTAATCTAGAGGCCCTTGGATTACCATCACATTTAGATGAACGGTTTTCCTTCTCAAAGTTATAAGAAAATTTGGAAGGATCCCTAACGGTCGACTGGTTCCTTTATTGAAGCTTGACAAATTTCAAATCTCAAGTAGAAGAGATGGCGAACCAAGCGCTTTCCAAGCAGTTGAGGAAAGGATACTCACGGAAGCCCCTTCATATATGATAGTACCAGCCATGATCATTCTGTAAGCTTGTACTATGATTTGGAATGGTACATTAGATGGTAGGCGGGGTCTCGCTAGTAGATTCCAATCAAAGGAAACGACTAGATTGCTTGGAAGAGGGACCGAATAAACAGCCATGTGAATCTCTTGAACTGAGGAACTTCCCTCCTGTGGTAGAGGAACGGGTAGATTTCCCTCATGTTCGTCAGATTCTGTGTTAACAAAAAGAATTTGAATGGTGTCGTTCTCATTCTCTTTGGAGACTGTATCATCTGAAGGTGGACCTTCTGAAGACAAGACTGGGTCAACTACCTGTTACACTAAAAAATGTCACCATGACTATTTACAGTTAGTATGGCTCAATCAACAGTCATGCTACCCTCTTAGGCAAGTCTTATGCCTCTGCTATCCATCTCAAACTCAAAGAAGAGAGAAAGTCTTGTAAAAAATGTGTTTATCTCTGGGGTCGCAGGTTCTCTCTAGCCTTACCTGCAGGGACGCTCACAATGTTCACAAAAGCTGCGTCCTTGGACGCTCTGTATGTTAAGGGACAGGTGCGTCCTTCTGTAAAAGGCAAAATGCGCAAGTTTTATCTTAAAAAAGTTACTTGTGGTTACTTCTAGAACTTTCTAGAGGTCAGTTTGATGAAATGGATGCGCCTCCAGTTGGTTCATGTATCCCTATTAAGGAGGAACTTATCCCATCAATAAGGGAGCTATCCCACCCAAAGAGGGGGATTATCCATTGATGGTGGACCTGAATAACCTCTTTACAGCACTATAAATAAAGGCATTGAGCCAGAGGGAGGGGAGGTTGGAGCTATACATTTTCTTTGGGTAAATGCTGTAGGATTTAGGTCTTCCATTAGAGCCTTTGTGAGGAGAGATTGTCTTCACTTGATTCTACTTGGGAGAGGGTGAGCTTTGTCAAAGTAGAGGAAACCCTTGATGGACCCTGGGAGGAACTTGCACAACACCAAGGCCAGGTTGTAAGAGTTTCTTTGTTTCGTTATTAATACAAACTGGTTTATTTTTCTCAATAGCTTGTGTTAATGAGTTATTTCATGTGTTCCTTGGTCTGCATGTTGAATATATGTTTTATTCTATGAAATGCAAGTGCTTGGTAATTGTTTGATTGTTTGTGGTTGCAGGAATTGACTTGAAGGAGGAGCTCATCCGGATCGTCAAGAACGGACTTCAACAACAGCGTTTTGGAATAAGGTAAGCCTAAACACTTGTAGTTTTCATGTTGTAAAAGGTGTATTTAGAGAAAGATCACTCCATTTTGTCTTGTTTGTCGCTAGAGAGTTTAGACTCCTAGGGAGGTCAGTTGTGTCCGCACAAACGACTTTTTCCGCCACGACAAATTGGCGACTCCGCTGGGGAATCCATTAATGAGAGAGTCTTTTCCTTTGTGTGAACTTTGCTCTGAGAAAATCACTTTTATTTTCTGGTTTTTGACTGTGAGAATTAGTATTTGGGTGGCTTAGCTTTAGATTTAGTTAGATTTGGTTTTTCTTAACTTTTCCAGAAGGACGCACCCTCTGAGTACTGCACAGTGCGTCTTTGGACGCGCTGTTGCCGTTTGCACAGAGCGGGCCCGCGCCTGTTCTAACGGGTTGCCTGCGTCTTCCTGTAAAAACTTAGGAAAACTCCATTTTTGCTTTAATTGCTTTTAGATTTTGTTTTTTCTTAATGTTTTCTGCCCAGATCCTTTAGTACCCTGTCAAAAATTTTCACCTAAGCTTGTTCCTGCTCTTAGCTTTCATCAATTGGGTGTTTTGAGTCTCTTTCTTGAGAAATTATTAATTTGATTTCCTTTGGTCATTACTTGGAGGTTTGTCTCGGTCTTTTCACAATTTTGCATCTTTTTGCTTCTGTTTTTGCAAAAAAAAATTCCCCCTCATTCGCCGGGGGGGGCTAAATTGTGTATGAGTGTTAATCGCCTTTGAGTGTTTTTATGTTTTGATCTTTGGAACTCTCACCCAATTTTCTCAATTTGCACTTGATTGGTTCTTAGATCACATTAGAATCGTCTTGTGTTTGAGAATTCTTTTGAATAGATCACATTTGCACAATTAGAATTCTCATTTTCAGAATATTATTGAAAAATGTGCATAGATTACATTTGCATACTTTTCGAGTGAATTGTGCTTAGATTACAATTGCAGAGTTTACATTCTAAAAAATCTATTGTAGATTTAGATCAGCTTTCTTTGATTTGAATTTACACATAAAAAATAAAAAAATGGTTTGGAATTGATTTGCATTAGTTTTTCTTGATAAAATTAGTGCATTAGAGAATTTGTTATATTTTCTCTTAGTGATCAATTTTTTGCATTGTCGGAAGTGAATGGAAACTCTCTCCTTATTTTAGTTAGGATTCATCGAATTGAAAGGATTGCATTATCATATTCGATTGCATTCAGTTGAGTCGGGTCATAACACCATTGGTTTCATCTCCATTTACCCATTTGAGTAATAACAGCCTTAATAACACAGCGCTTAATTAAAATTCATCTAGTAATTTTTACATTTCTAGGGCTCTGAAACACCAACATAGCTTAGGCTAGGGTCTTGGAGTAGGTGAGTACTTAACTCTCCAAGACTACAAAACCAAACAGATAGTTTATCTTGAGTAGAATAAATCCAATTGTTTCAATTGCACTCTGGGAAAGCTCCTCTTAAAGGAGAAGCACGAGCTCGTGTCCGAACCAGTGAGGGGATCATTCCCCCCTCGTTGGGAACGATGCCAGACAGTACGTATTACAAACGGTAAACCTCGGATTAACCATTGTCGAGGAGCCAGGGGTCACTTATCGGTAAACCTTGGATTGTTGTCAAGGAGCCGGTAAGGGGATTGAGCTTGCTACTCTGCCCTTGCGTGCTGTCGGAGTTTAGACTGTTCCCCCAGGTGTATTTGTTACTGTTGGTGACCTTAGTGACCATAATCTTTAGGGTTCTACCGAGGTGACGGTGGAGGGAAGGTCCCACTGTACCTGGAGCAGACGTCGGTTATACTCACTTGGATTTTCCGGGGGGTTCACTTCACTTCGAGACGGTTAAAGTGGAGGAACTTGTGCCGGTCTATTCATTAAGCAGGTTGCCGGGGTAACTGTTCCACCCGCCATTTCTGTACTGAATTCTGCGAGGTTGGGCTTCATCACCAACTAGTGTTTTCAGTCCGGAAAGCTTACTGTTTGTGTGTGGTTTGACTCCTAGATTTGATAGCGCGTGTTAATTTGTTTGTTTTTACTTTTAGAAACCATAGGTGTGAATTGTGAATTTTAGTTGTTAAGTGTGAATTGTGAATTGTTAATTTTAGTTTTAAATTGTTAATAAAATTCACTGAAGTTGAATATAATGGCAAATGTTCCGGAATTTATCAACCTAGGAACCCCTCCTAATGAGAATCCTAGTACTTTTCCTTACTTTGGAAATGTTGGTCCTCCTTATATGGCTACTTTGTCATTACCTGGATTTACAATAGGATTACCGATATGGTTATTTTCAACTTCGTTGGCCCAAAATACTCCAATTGTTCCATCTCAACCGGATGCTTCACCTCAACAGAGTTCACCATCTCAACATCACCAACCTTCTGTTGACCCTTTACCTTCTTCGCCTAATTTTTCTTCCTCCATTTCTTCCTCTTCGCCCGGTAAAAACCTTGATGCTAGTAACCAGGAGGTTAAGAAGAAGAAGAAAGGGAAGAAGAAGAAGAAGAAGAAGAAGCAAGATAAGAAAGAAGTCAACCAACCAACCATGGTTGTAAGTGTTAGTTGTGTTGAGGAAAATTCCGACATGCATCGTAAACCCAAATACCCTTGCAGGCTTTGTAAGGGTGACCACTTCCTTGTCAATTGTCCTGGTATTCCAAAGGTCTTGGAAGTATGGTCAGAAAAATCTCATCAACTTTCCATTGATCCATCAACCAGTGATAGTCAGGTTCTTGGGAAAAAGGGTAAAGTTAGGTTTCCTTGTAAGTTATGCAAAGGGAGTCATCAAACTCACATTTTCCCTCACATGGATGAAGCCTCAACATTGTTGGAAAACCTTACTGTTCCACAGCAAGAATTTCCAACTGGTTACCGTAAACTTTCTCCCAACCTACCGTCAACTGACGGAGTGATTGATCAAATTTCAAGTACAGTCAATCACACTCTTCCATTGGAGAGTGAAACTCATGTCACTCAGGTTGATGATCTATTAGTTGATCAAGTGGTCGATTCAAATTCACGTTCGGTCGATCCCACTTTCCATCTAGAGAGTGAATTTCATGCCGCTCAGGTTCTTCTTGTTACATCAGATTCTTCTATGCCGGGGGGCATTTCACCTGTTTCTACAGAACCCCCTCCAAGTGCTGAGGTCTTTTCCTTTGATTGGAATAGACTGACAGAACCTCGTCTTCCTTCCTCCATCCCTTTCCAAATCATTGTTAAGGCTGGTGGTAGGGACATACATCGTACACAGGTAGATGAAGGTGCTTCTGTCAGTATTTTATCCTCAACTGTTTGGAAAGCTTTGGGTTCCCCTCAGCTTGCACCTATCACGCAGAATCTGAAAGCTTTTAACAGAACCATTAGTGAACCTTTAGGGATCCTTCCTAAGTTTTCTATCACCTTGGAAGGTAAATCTGTTTGTGTTGATCTTATGGTAGTTCGAGGTCCCTTGGATTTCAATTTACTCCTTGGGCGAGACTATGTTTATGCAATGAAAGCTGTCGTATCGACACTCTTTCGTGTGATGTCTTTCCCTCACAATGGCAGTATTGTGACTGTAGACCAGCTTTCATTCCCTAGTCTTGTCTCAACTACCAATAATATAACACCCCTAAATGTTCCTGATTCTCAAGTGGTATCTACCCTGCCACGGGTTAATTATGTGGCAACCGGTCCCATGATTTCAGTTACCGATGTAAGTGAGCCTCTCACTGTTTGCTCATCTTCCTTTGATTTAGCTCCGGTAATTGACATGGAAAACTCTATGGGATTACTTGAACACAATGTTCTTATCCCTTTTGAGTCCCTTGACATGTGTTCCTTCCCAAGAAGTATTCTTCCTTCGGATGAAGACCTCTTCGAAGCCATGATCAAGGTGTGTCCATTGACATGTCTTTCCTCCAGTTGGAAGCCATGATCAATGTTGCGAGGAAAGTTCCTTTTACTGTGTCAACCTCGTTAAAAAATGAATCAGTGTGTCCGAGGAAAGTTCCTTTTACTGTGTCAACCTCGTTAAAAAATGAATCAGTTGATGAGGATAGTTCTTTTACTGAGTCAACCTCATTAAAAAATGAATCAGGTAGATTTTAGGATATGTAGGTAGATCGTAGAAAATAGGGTTTTGAGGATAGTTCCTGTTACTGAGTCAACCTCGTTAAAAAATGAATCAGGTTTGAGGATAGTTCCTGTTACTGAGTCGACCTCGTTAAAAAATGAATCAGGTTTGAGGATAGTTCTTTTCTTGTGTCAACCTCCTTAAAAATGAAACAACTCCCTTTTCAAGTTAAATATTGAAAGTAAACCTTCATTTCATCCAGCCGGTTGAATGCAATGAAGCTTGGGGGGCATGTACCTTGCTTTGCATCATTATGCTAGGGGCATGTGAACTTCTTGAGCATAGTTCCTTGTCTTGTGTCAAGCTCTTTAAAAAATGAAACAAGGGTAGGTTAAATAGGTAGATTGTAGAGCGTAGTCATGAGCATAGTTCCTTGTCTTGTGTCAAGCTCATTAAAAAATGAATCAAGGATTTTAGAGCACAGTTCCTTGTCTTGTGTCATGCTCGTTAAAAAATGAATCAAGGATTTTAGAGCATAGTTCCTTGTCTTGTGTCAAGCTCGTTAAAAAATGAATCAAGGTTTTTAGAGTAGAGTTTTTGTTAGGTAGATTGTAGAGAGTAGTTATGAGCATAGTTCCTTATCTTGTGTCAAGCTCGTTTAAAAAATGAAACAAGGGTTTTGAGGATAGTTCTTTTCCTGTGTCAACCTCACTAAAAAAAAAATGAAACAGCTCCTACAAGTCTTTCCAAGATCTTGAAAGTAAAGCTTCATTCCATCCACCTCATTGAATGAAATGAAGCTTGGGGGGCATGTACCTCGTTTTGCGTCATTATGCTGGGGGCATGTGAACTTATAACAAGCATAGTTTTTCGTTTCAAGCTTGTGTAAACATGAAACCGAATCCGAGCATAGTTCTTTTCCTGTGTCAAGCTCGTTTAAAAAATGAAACAAATCCTCCTCTACTTGAGTCGAGAGATTGACTAGATCTCGTAAATGTTAAGTTGTATATTTAGGTTAGTTGTTTCGGTGTTTTGCATAATTTTCTTACAGTTTTAGGTCAAAGTCTTTTAAATGATCTCGTCACTAAACCTTCATTTCATCCAAATGGTTGAATGAAATGAAGCTAGGGGGGCATGCACTCTAGCAGTTATGCTTAGGGGGCATCAAGCACAGTTTTATCTCTGTTTCAAGCTTGTGTAAAAATGAAACTACTCTGAAGCATAGTTTTTCTCTGTTTCAAGCTTTTGTAAAAATGAAACCTATCTCGAGTCAATTTCAGTTATTTTCAAGACTCGTTAAACTCATGAAAATACCGAGATTATTTTGCTATCTTTCATTCTCGTAAAACAAATGAAAATGCCGAGTTCTTTCCGTCTTTTCCTACTCGTAAATTAAATTGAAAGTCGGCCATATGAGTACATTTTTATCATTTTTTTCGAACTCGTTAAAACTTACGAAAAAGTGAAAACCATGAGTACATTTTTATCCCTTTTTCGAACTCGTTAAAACTTACGAAAAAGTGAAACCTTGGAGTTCTCTTTTAAGCCCTTTTCAGACTCCTAAAACATGAAAAGATTGCCGAGCGTTTCTTTTACACTCGTTAAAACAGAATTAAAAGACGGTCCCCTTTTAGCTCTTTTCTGACCGCAAAATCAGGAAAAGATTGCCGGGTTTTTGTCGTTTCAAACTCGATAAGGAAATAAAACGACGTGTCCTTGATCGCTTTTTACTTTTCAGGTCAACGACACTATTATGAAAGTACTCCTTGGTCGCAAGATCAAGCGGTTCCCCCAGGTATTATTTTATACTTTTTCGGGCTTGAGGGACACAAATGTACGAAAAAGTTCAACTTGGAGTCTTCTTAAGTTTTTCAGACTCTCTAAAATTGAAAAACACCGAGTTTCTCCTATACTGGGCTCGTTAAACTTTTACAGTAGAGGACTTGTTCAATTACAAACAGGAACGAACCACTCCTTCCTAGGGTTCGAATTTAAACTAGGTTGGACTCGTCCGAAGGATGAGCTTATAATCAAGCATATGTTATCCTCCTCAAGCTTGTTAAAAATAAAGAGGTACTTGCCAGAAATGGTGGGGGAAAAGAGAGAAGAATGAGCCTATTTGTTACCTTTTGTCTTAGAAGAAACTTTATTACCACTCTTGAACACGACACTTTTCATTCACCTGGGTTGGGAAATCTTTTACCTCACAGTTGATCAAACCACTTTGAAAGTCTTTAACCGGGTTCCGGGGATTAATTTGAGTTATTCATCACCAAGCCATCTGTCGTGTCGTTATGTGTTCAAGAGGTCTGCAAGCAAAACTTTCATCTGCAAAATACTTGTCATCCATTTGACCATCCCTGAGTCAGTCCTTACAGCAACATTTCTTCAACTTGAACAATGATTTCGTGTTGCGGGCTTGCCTGCAACGGGTCGCTTTCTATCGACATTGACACATTATCTAGAAAGATGACTTAGGAATCGACATTACCTTGAAGTCTGCATGCATCAATGGCAGGATTCTCGCCTTTGACGTCAGTTTACATCATTGACTTTCGATCAAAGGATTCCGTGAAGTGTTCGACATCAAAACATCTATTCACATTTCACGGGTTGTGCTTGGTACTTTGAGAACCATTGAAATTACTGGTGGTCTCTCTCATGCTTGTTAACAGTTTACATCATCGACTGGTAATCAAGTGGTTTCTAACATGTTCGACATCAAATCATTTAATCACATGGCTAGAATCGTACCAATTCGGGAAGTAGAAGTGAAGACCCTGGATCTAGTTTCTACCATCCAGGCTGCGAGGAGTTTTGTATTCATTATCTATGTAGACTAATCATAAACAGATGGCTGCGTCCATACTGTGTCTACAAAAGTCTATAAAAATGATGTACTGCAAGATCATTCCTGTATCAGAGTAGTTAGTCCATTAGTTAAAGTTTTGAATCTGACTATGGAATGCCTACCTCAGTGATGATATAATCTTATACATGTATTTTGTGTTGAAAATTGCAGGTTCCAACCAGGTCATCCACAAGACAATCCTTGAAATGATAAAGCGCTTCACCCTTCCTATAATTACAAAACCCTAATCTATTCCAGGCTTCGCACTTTAGGGGGCAATCTGTTACACTAAAAAATGTCACCATGACTATTTACAGTTAGTATGGCTCAATCAACAGTCATGCTACCCTCTTAGGCAAGTCTTATGCCTCTGCTATCCATCTCAAACTCAAAGAAGAGAGAAAGTCTTGTAAAAAATGTGTTTATCTCTGGGGTCGCAGGTTCTCTCTAGCCTTACCTGCAGGGACGCTCACAATGTTCACAAAAGCTGCGTCCTTGGACGCTCTGTATGTTAAGGGACAGGTGCGTCCTTCTGTAAAAGGCAAAATGCGCAAGTTTTATCTTAAAAAAGTTACTTGTGGTTACTTCTAGAACTTTCTAGAGGTCGGTTTGATGAAATGGATGCGCCTCCAGTTGGTTCATGTATCCCTATTAAGGAGGAACTTATCCCATCAATAAGGGAGCTATCCCACCCAAAGAGGGGGATTATCCCATTGATGGTGGACCTGAATAACCTCTTTACAGCACTATAAATAAAGGCATTGAGCCAGAGGGAGGGGAGGTTGGAGCTATACATTTTCTTTGGGTAAATGCTGCAGGATTTAGGTCTTCCATTAGAGCCTTTGTGAGGAGAGATTGTCTTCACTTGATTCTACTTGGGAGAGGGTGAGCTTTGTCAAAGTAGAGGAAAACCCTTGATGGACCCTGGGAGGAACTTGCAAAACACCAGGGCCAGGTTGTAAGAGTTTCTTTGTTTCGTTATTAATACAAACTGGTTTATTTTTCTCAATAGCTTGTGTTAATGAGTTATTTCATGTGTTCCTTGGTCTGCATGTTGAATATATGTTTTATTCTATGAAATGCAAGTGCTTGGTAATTGTTTGATTGTTTGTGGTTGCAGGAATTGACTTGAAGGAGGAGCTCATCCGGATCGTCAAGAACGGACTTCAACAACAGCATTTTGGAATAAGGTAAGCCTAAACACTTGTAGTTTTCATGTTGTAAAAGGTGTATTTAGAGAAAGATCACTCCATTTTGTCTTGTTTGTCGCTAGACTCAAATCAACAGTCATGCTACCCTCTTAGGCAAGTCTCATGCCTCTGTTATCCATCTCAAACTCAAAGAAGAGAGAAAGTCTTGTAAAAACTATGTTTATCTCTGGAGGCGCATCCATTTCATCAAACCGACCTCTAGAAAGTTCTAGAAGTAACCACAAGTAACTTTTTTAAGATGAAACTTGCGCATTTTGCCTTTTACAGAAGGACGCACCTGTCCCTTAACATACAGAGCGTCCAAGGACGCAGCTTTTGTGAACATTGTGAGCGTCCCTGCAGGTAAGGCTAGGGGCATGTGAACTTCTTGAGCATAGTTCCTTGTCTTGTGTCAAGCTCTTTAAAAAATGAAACAAGGGTAGGTTAAATAGGTAGATTGTAGAGCGTAGTCATGAGCATAGTTCCTTGTCTTGTGTCAAGCTCATTAAAAAATGAATCAAGGATTTTAGAGCACAGTTCCTTGTCTTGTGTCATGCTCGTTAAAAAATGAATCAAGGATTTTAGAGCATAGTTCCTTGTCTTGTGTCAAGCTCGTTAAAAAATGAATCAAGGTTTTTAGAGTAGAGTTTTTGTTAGGTAGATTGTAGAGAGTAGTTATGAGCATAGTTCCTTATCTTGTGTCAAGCTCGTTTAAAAAATGAAACAAGGGTTTTGAGGATAGTTCTTTTCCTGTGTCAACCTCACTAAAAAAAAAATGAAACAGCTCCTACAAGTCTTTCCAAGATCTTGAAAGTAAAGCTTCATTCCATCCACCTCATTGAATGAAATGAAGCTTGGGGGGCATGTACCTCGTTTTGCGTCATTATGCTGGGGGCATGTGAACTTATAACAAGCATAGTTTTTCGTTTCAAGCTTGTGTAAACATGAAACCGAATCCGAGCATAGTTCTTTTCCTGTGTCAAGCTCGTTTAAAAAATGAAACAAATCCTCCTCTACTTGAGTCGAGAGATTGACTAGATCTCGTAAATGTTAAGTTGTATATTTAGGTTAGTTGTTTCGGTGTTTTGCATAATTTTCTTACAGTTTTAGGTCAAAGTCTTTTAAATGATCTCGTCACTAAACCTTCATTTCATCCAAATGGTTGAATGAAATGAAGCTAGGGGGGCATGCACTCTAGCAGTTATGCTTAGGGGGCATCAAGCACAGTTTTATCTCTGTTTCAAGCTTGTGTAAAAATGAAACTACTCTGAAGCATAGTTTTTCTCTGTTTCAAGCTTTTGTAAAAATGAAACCTATCTCGAGTCAATTTCAGTTATTTTCAAGACTCGTTAAACTCATGAAAATACCGAGATTATTTTGCTATCTTTCATTCTCGTAAAACAAATGAAAATGCCGAGTTCTTTCCGTCTTTTCCTACTCGTAAATTAAATTGAAAGTCGGCCATATGAGTACATTTTTATCATTTTTTTCGAACTCGTTAAAACTTACGAAAAAGTGAAAACCATGAGTACATTTTTATCCATTTTTCGAACTCGTTAAAACTTACGAAAAAGTGAAACCTTGGAGTTCTCTTTTAAGCCCTTTTCAGACTCCTAAAACATGAAAAGATTGCCGAGCGTTTCTTTTACACTCGTTAAAACAGAATTAAAAGACGGTCCCCTTTTAGCTCTTTTCTGACCGCAAAATCAGGAAAAGATTGCCGGGTTTTTGTCGTTTCAAACTCGATAAGGAAATAAAACGACGTGTCCTTGATCGCTTTTTACTTTTCAGCTCAACGACACTATTATGAAAGTACTCCTTGGTCGCAAGATCAAGCGGTTCCCCCAGGTATTATTTTATACTTTTTCGGGCTTGAGGGACACAAATGTACGAAAAAGTTCAACTTGGAGTCTTCTTAAGTTTTTCAGACTCTCTAAAATTGAAAAACACCGAGTTTCTCCTATACTGGGCTCGTTAAACTTTTACAGTAGAGGACTTGTTCAATTACAAACAGGAACGAACCACTCCTTCCTAGGGTTCGAATTTAAACTAGGTTGGACTCGTCCGAAGGATGAGCTTATAATCAAGCATATGTTATCCTCCTCAAGCTTGTTAAAAATAAAGAGGTACTTGCCAGAAATGGTGGGGGAAAAGAGAGAAGAATGAGCCTATTTGTTACCTTTTGTCTCAGAAGAAACTTTATTACCACTCTTGAACACGACACTTTTTCATTCACCTGGGTTGGGAAATCTTTTACCTCACAGTTGATCAAACCACTTTGAAAGTCTTTAACCGGGTTCCGGGGATTAATTTTGAGTTATTCATCACCAAGCCATCTGTCGTGTCGTTATGTGTTCAAGAGGTCTGCAAGCAAAACTTTCATCTGCAAAATACTTGTCATCCATTTGACCATCCCTGAGTCAGTCCTTACAGCAACATTTCTTCAACTTGAACAATGATTTCGTGTTGCGGGCTTGCCTGCAACGGGTCGCTTTCTATCGACATCGACACATTATCTAGAAAGATGACTTAGGAATCGACAGTACCTTGAAGTCTGCATGCATCAATGGCAGGATTCTCGCCTTTGACGTCAGTTTACATCATTGACTTTCGATCAAAGGATTCCGTGAAGTGTTCGACATCAAAACATCTATTCACATTTCACGGGTTGTGCTTGGTACTTTGAGAACCATTGAAATTACTGGTGGTCTCTCTCATGCTTGTTAACAGTTTACATCATCGACTGGTAATCAAGTGGTTTCTAACATGTTCGACATCAAATCATTTAATCACATGGCTAGAATCGTACCAATTCGGGAAGTAGAAGTGAAGACCCTGGATCTAGTTTCTACCATCCAGGCTGCGAGGAGTTTTGTATTCATTATCTATGTATACTAATCATAAACAGATGGCTGCGTCCATACTGTGTCTACAAAAGTCTATAAAAATGATGTACTGCAAGATCATTCCTGTATCAGAGTAGTTAGTCCATTAGTTAAAGTTTTGAATCTGACTATGGAATGCCTACCTCAGTGATGATATAATCTTATACATGTATTTTGTGTTGAAAATTGCAGGTTCCAACCAGGTCATCCACAAGACAATCCTTGAAATGATAAAGCGCTTCACCCTTCCTAGAATTACAAAACCCTAATCTATTCCAGGCTTCGCACTTTAGGGGGCAATCTGTTACACTAAAAAATGTCACCATGACTATTTACAGTTAGTATGGCTCAATCAACAGTCATGCTACCCTCTTAGGCAAGTCTTATGCCTCTGCTATCCATCTCAAACTCAAAGAAGAGAGAAAGTCTTGTAAAAAATGTGTTTATCTCTGGGGTCGCAGGTTCTCTCTAGCCTTACCTGCAGGGACGCTCACAATGTTCACAAAAGCTGCGTCCTTGGACGCTCTGTATGTTAAGGGACAGGTGCGTCCTTCTGTAAAAGGCAAAATGCGCAAGTTTTATCTTAAAAAAGTTACTTGTGGTTACTTCTAGAACTTTCTAGAGGTCGGTTTGATGAAATGGATGCGCCTCCAGTTGGTTCATGTATCCCTATTAAGGAGGAACTTATCCCATCAATAAGGGAGCTATCCCACCCAAAGAGGGGGATTATCCCATTGATGGTGGACCTGAATAACCTCTTTACAGCACTATAAATAAAGGCATTGAGCCAGAGGGAGGGGAGGTTGGAGCTATACATTTTCTTTGGGTAAATGCTGCAGGATTTAGGTCTTCCATTAGAGCCTTTGTGAGGAGAGATTGTCTTCACTTGATTCTACTTGGGAGAGGGTGAGCTTTGTCAAAGTAGAGGAAAACCCTTGATGGACCCTGGGAGGAACTTGCACAACACCAGGGCCAGGTTGTAAGAGTTTCTTTGTTTCGTTATTAATACAAACTGGTTTATTTTTCTCAATAGCTTGTGTTAATGAGTTATTTCATGTGTTCCTTGGTCTGCATGTTGAATATATGTTTTATTCTATGAAATGCAAGTGCTTGGTAATTGTTTGATTGTTTGTGGTTGCAGGAATTGACTTGAAGGAGGAGCTCATCCGGATCGTCAAGAACGGACTTCAACAACAGCATTTTGGAATAAGGTAAGCCTAAACACTTGTAGTTTTCATGTTGTAAAAGGTGTATTTAGAGAAAGATCACTCCATTTTGTCTTGTTTGTCGCTAGACTCAAATCAACAGTCATGCTACCCTCTTAGGCAAGTCTCATGCCTCTGTTATCCATCTCAAACTCAAAGAAGAGAGAAAGTCTTGTAAAAACTATGTTTATCTCTGGAGGCGCATCCATTTCATCAAACCGACCTCTAGAAAGTTCTAGAAGTAACCACAAGTAACTTTTTTAAGATGAAACTTGCGCATTTTGCCTTTTACAGAAGGACGCACCTGTCCCTTAACATACAGAGCGTCCAAGGACGCAGCTTTTGTGAACATTGTGAGCGTCCCTGCAGGTAAGGCTAGGGGCATGTGAACTTCTTGAGCATAGTTCCTTGTCTTGTGTCAAGCTCTTTAAAAAATGAAACAAGGGTAGGTTAAATAGGTAGATTGTAGAGCGTAGTCATGAGCATAGTTCCTTGTCTTGTGTCAAGCTCATTAAAAAATGAATCAAGGATTTTAGAGCACAGTTCCTTGTCTTGTGTCATGCTCGTTAAAAAATGAATCAAGGATTTTAGAGCATAGTTCCTTGTCTTGTGTCAAGCTCGTTAAAAAATGAATCAAGGTTTTTAGAGTAGAGTTTTTGTTAGGTAGATTGTAGAGAGTAGTTATGAGCATAGTTCCTTATCTTGTGTCAAGCTCGTTTAAAAAATGAAACAAGGGTTTTGAGGATAGTTCTTTTCCTGTGTCAACCTCACTAAAAAAAAAATGAAACAGCTCCTACAAGTCTTTCCAAGATCTTGAAAGTAAAGCTTCATTCCATCCACCTCATTGAATGAAATGAAGCTTGGGGGGCATGTACCTCGTTTTGCGTCATTATACTGGGGGCATGTGAACTTATAACAAGCATAGTTTTTCGTTTCAAGCTTGTGTAAACATGAAACCGAATCCGAGCATAGTTCTTTTCCTGTGTCAAGCTCGTTTAAAAAATGAAACAAATCCTCCTCTACTTGAGTCGAGAGATTGACTAGATCTCGTAAATGTTAAGTTGTATATTTAGGTTAGTTGTTTCGGTGTTTTGCATAATTTTCTTACAGTTTTAGGTCAAAGTCTTTTAAATGATCTCGTCACTAAACCTTCATTTCATCCAAATGGTTGAATGAAATGAAGCTAGGGGGGCATGCACTCTAGCAGTTATGCTTAGGGGGCATCAAGCACAGTTTTATCTCTGTTTCAAGCTTGTGTAAAAATGAAACTACTCTGAAGCATAGTTTTTCTCTGTTTCAAGCTTTTGTAAAAATGAAACCTATCTCGAGTCAATTTCAGTTATTTTCAAGACTCGTTAAACTCATGAAAATACCGAGATTATTTTGGTATCTTTCATTCTCGTAAAACAAATGAAAATGCCGAGTTCTTTCCGTCTTTTCCTACTCGTAAATTAAATTGAAAGTCGGCCATATGAGTACATTTTTATCATTTTTTTCGAACTCGTTAAAACTTACGAAAAAGTGAAAACCATGAGTACATTTTTATCCCTTTTTCGAACTCGTTAAAACTTACGAAAAAGTGAAACCTTGGAGTTCTCTTTTAAGCCCTTTTCAGACTCCTAAAACATGAAAAGATTGCCGAGCGTTTCTTTTACACTCGTTAAAACAGAATTAAAAGACGGTCCCCTTTTAGCTCTTTTCTGACCGCAAAATCAGGAAAAGATTGCCGGGTTTTTGTCGTTTCAAACTCGATAAGGAAATAAAACGACGTGTCCTTGATCGCTTTTTACTTTTCAGCTCAACGACACTATTATGAAAGTACTCCTTGGTCGCAAGATCAAGCGGTTCCCCCAGGTATTATTTTATACTTTTTCGGGCTTGAGGGACACAAATGTACGAAAAAGTTCAACTTGGAGTCTTCTTAAGTTTTTCAGACTCTCTAAAATTGAAAAACACCGAGCTTCTCCTATACTGGGCTCGTTAAACTTTTACAGTAGAGGACTTGTTCAATTACAAACAGGAACGAACCACTCCTTCCTAGGGTTCGAATTTAAACTAGGTTGGACTCGTCCGAAGGATGAGCTTATAATCAAGCATATGTTATCCTCCTCAAGCTTGTTAAAAATAAAGAGGTACTTGCCAGAAATGGTGGGGAAAAGAGAGAAGAATGAGCCTATTTGTTACCTTTTGTCTCAGAAGAAACTTTATTACCACTCTTGAACACGACACTTTTCATTCACCTGGGTTGGGAAATCTTTTACCTCACAGTTGATCAAACCACTTTGAAAGTCTTTAACCGGGTTCCGGGGATTAATTTTGAGTTATTCATCACCAAGCCATCTGTCGTGTCGTTATGTGTTCAAGAGGTCTGCAAGCAAAACTTTCATCTGCAAAATACTTGTCATCCATTTGACCATCCCTGAGTCAGTCCTTACAGCAACATTTCTTCAACTTGAACAATGATTTCGTGTTGCGGGCTTGCCTGCAACGGGTCGCTTTCTATCGACATCGACACATTATCTAGAAAGATGACTTAGGAATCGACAGTACCTTGAAGTCTGCATGCATCAATGGCAGGTTTCTCGCCTTTGACGTCAGTTTACATCATTGACTTTCGATCAAAGGATTCCGTGAAGTGTTCGACATCAAAACATCTATTCACATTTCACGGGTTGTGCTTGGTACTTTGAGAACCATTGACATTACTGGTGGTCTCTCTCATGCTTGTTAACAGTTTACATCATCGACTGGTAATCAAGTGGTTTCTAACATGTTCGACATCAAATCATTTAATCACATGGCTAGAATCGTACCAATTCGGGAAGTAGAAGTGAAGACCCTGGATCTAGTTTCTACCATCCAGGCTGCGAGGAGTTTTGTATTCATTATCTATGTAGACTAATCATAAACAGATGGCTGCGTCCATACTGTGTCTACAAAAGTCTATAAAAATGATGTACTGCAAGATCATTCCTGTATCAGAGTAGTTAGTCCATTAGTTAAAGTTTTGAATCTGACTATGGAATGCCTACCTCAGTGATGATATAATCTTATACATGTATTTTGTGTTGAAAATTGCAAGTTCCAACCAGGTCATCCACAAGACAATCCTTGAAATGATAAAGCGCTTCACCCTTCCTAGAATTACAAAACCCTAATCTATTCCAGGCTTCGCACTTTAGGGGGCAATCTGTTACACTAAAAAATGTCACCATGACTATTTACAGTTAGTATGGCTCAATCAACAGTCATGCTACCCTCTTAGGCAAGTCTTATGCCTCTGCTATCCATCTCAAACTCAAAGAAGAGAGAAAGTCTTGTAAAAAATGTGTTTATCTCTGGGGTCGCAGGTTCTCTCTAGCCTTACCTGCAGGGACGCTCACAATGTTCACAAAAGCTGCGTCCTTGGACGCTCTGTATGTTAAGGGACAGGTGCGTCCTTCTGTAAAAGGCAAAATGCGCAAGTTTCATCTTAAAAAAGTTACTTGTGGTTACTTCTAGAACTTTCTAGAGGTCGGTTTGATGAAATGGATGCGCCTCCAGTTGGTTCATGTATCCCTATTAAGGAGGAACTTATCCCATCAATAAGGGAGCTATCCCACCCAAAGAGGGGGATTATCCCATTGATGGTGGACCTGAATAACCTCTTTACAACACTATAAATAAAGGCATTGAGCCAGAGGGAGGGGAGGTTGGAGCTATACATTTTCTTTGGGTAAATGCTGCAGGATTTAGGTCTTCCATTAGAGCCTTTGTGAGGAGAGATTGTCTTCACTTGATTCTACTTGGGAGAGGGTGAGCTTTGTCAAAGTAGAGGAAAACCCTTGATGGACCCTGGGAGGAACTTGCACAACACCAAGGCCAGGTTGTAAGAGTTTCTTTGTTTCGTTATTAATACAAACTGGTTTATTTTTCTCAATAGCTTGTGTTAATGAGTTATTTCATGTGTTCCTTGGTCTGCATGTTGAATATATGTTTTATTCTATGAAATGCAAGTGCTTGGTAATTGTTTGATTGTTTGTGGTTGCAGGAATTGACTTGAAGGAGGAGCTCATCCGGATCGTCAAGAACGGACTTCAACAACAGCGTTTTGGAATAAGGTAAGCCTAAACACTTGTAGTTTTCATGTTGTAAAAGGTGTATTTAGAGAAAGATCACTCCATTTTGTCTTGTTTGTCGCTAGAGAGTTTAGACTCCTAGGGAGGTCAGTTGTGTCCGCACAAACGACTTTTTCCGCCACGACACTACCATCTTGACCTGTTGACTTTGGTCTGGTGTGGACTCAAAGGGTTTCTCTTCAATGATAGGTGTTTCGACCGACAACAGAGGTGTGTTAGTTGGATTTTCAACTAGCGATGGACTTGGCAAGAGTTTTTTGTATCCAGGAGGAAGTCGTTGCGGTGAAGCAAGATGGTATCCAAGACTCTTTTAGCTTTGTCCAGGAAAGGGAAACAGTGGAGGGCATGATCGTCTTCACACAACCTACAAGGAAATTTAGATCTTCCTTTTTGTCCATTGACTCATTTTCACTAGTTGATGGTGTACTCTCAATATGATCGACAGAGGTTGAAGACACCGGATTGTGCAAGCAGGGAGACCAATCTCTCAAGAACTGTGGGATGCAAGGACAATCTCGATGATAGTGGTTTCCTTTGCAAATGACACACGGAGATTTGGGTTTGGATGGTCCAGTGTGTGGATTTTTGCCAGACGACGCATGGTTACACCCTTTTTCTGTTGGTTTCTTCTTCTTCTTCTCCTTCCCTTTCTTCTTCTTCTCAGTTACTTGCTTTTTAGTATCACTAGTTTCACCAAGCGAAGAGGAAGAAGGAGAGGGAGAAACAAGCGAAGTAGAAGGTGGGGGAGCAACTCCAGTATCATCTGGTTGCTGATTTGATTGTTGAGGAATTACGGTGTCTTGAACGATAGGGGTTGAGAATAGCCAAACTTTCAGGCCAATTGTGAGTCCTGGAAGGGACAATGTAGCCATGTGTGGAGCACCAATATCTCCCCAAGAAGAGAAAGGACTAGGATTCCCGTTAAGGGGAAATCCTTGATTGGTGGACTCCATTATTGCAACCTAAGATCAATGAGGGAACGGTGATGTTATTCCAAATTAAAATAAATTTTATGACGCTTTGACACAACTTGCTTTTTCAATTTTTAAGAGTCGAGAAAAAGCTAAAGATGGCTCTAGTCGCCTTCGATTTTTAATGAGCCCGAAGTGACAAGTGCTCAGATGGACCTTTTCTTTTAAGGAGTCTGAAAAGGAATGAAAGTGACTGCTCTGGAAATATAGATAGAGGGATTACCAAACCAATTGCAAAACTGCAATATACACCTTGGTGGTAAATTATAAAGAAATTACCAAGGACTTTACGTACAACAGACAATCTTCTCGAATGCTATGTTCAGTGCATTGCCGCCGGTAGACACAGCTTCCTAAGGATAAAAGATATCAACCTATTGTGGTCTCCCAATATATACTCGACGGTACGTGGGAGCACGAGTCCATACTAGCATTTGTCGTATCAAAGAGGAGGAATCACCCAACCTACGATGAAAATGATAGTTACCAGGCTTTACGACACCAGAATACGTCTCTAGGCTAGACTTCTAGATGTTGTGCGTTAGGTTCCAAAGTGTTTTTATGTTCATTGAGGTTTATTTTATAGTTGATCTTTCTTAAGAAATTTTCCTTTCAAGGTTCATTGCCTGATGTAGATGTACAATTCCTAAATATGCAATCTAAAATGATAAACAATCATTTATGTTCTTTTAGCAATGAAAATCCTAGCTACAAAGGAAAGAAGATTATGATTTTTCTTTCAGCACAGAGCATAAAGCACACACTAAATGCACTTTCCTAAATCAATTTCCGCAAGCAGTCTAAATGCAAATGCACATGCATGTATTTGTTTTTCCATTTCCTTAATGTGAGAATGACAAAAAGAAAACTAACTACAAATCTGAACTAATTTTCTTCAAAGCGACACTTTAGCAATTTCTTTTCAAAGACGAAAGGAAGACTAAGACGACACTTTCACTTTTGAATGGAAAATTGCTTTCGACACTTCAAATACTAAAACTTCAAATCAAATACAATGGAAAAAGTATAATCGACTATCTGAAAGAGGAAGACTTTACGACACTCTTTTTCTTGACTCAAAACGACAGTTGCGACACTTTCGAATCAAAAGACGACAGTTCGATTAAGCTACTTTTTGCAAAGGAGGACTGTAAATGATGAAAAATACATAAAAAAACATTCACAATTCCTTATCAATTTAGGCTGAATAATGTAAAGGAAGAAGGTTTCAACAGTGATATACTGATCATAGACAGCAAAACTATTGAATAGAGTTGAAAACAATGAAGAAAAACCAAAATCTGGAGGCAGAAATAGTCTCATTCAATCATCGCACCTGTAACATAGGGAAACAAGGATGCATCTCACCTGCAGCACACGAGAGGTGTGATGCATCCAAACTACCAATGAGAGATAGTGCGATGGTCCAGGGACGAGACTGAGCTTGGTTTTCACCCACAGTTTGTAGCTAAGTTCAGGGATTTAGGCTAAGCATATGATAGGCAGTAAACACAAAGTATAGGGGTATGATCTAATGAGGTTATTGAGCTACCACCAGGGCACTTAGGATGTTTGCAAGTCATATGTTTAGTTCATAATCCAACCTGGAGATTGATTGAAGTAGCGTTGATCTACTTTGCAGTTGCATAGCAAAAGCAATTCGAAGGCTAGCTAGCTTAACTTCAGGCTCTGTCTGTAGTTTATAAAGCAAACAACAGTAACAAACAAACAAACTATTTGCTGCCCAGTGGAGTCACCATTTTGTTTCCAAGAAAACTAGTGTCTATTCAGATCTGCTAGTCCCACTAAGATGGGTAGCTATCTTAGAAACAAACGATTCAAATAACTTGTGTTTTCCTTTATGTATGATATATAAGAGAGAAGCAGAGAGCACCAACCTTAATCTTTCACTTGGCTCCTTGCTTGTTTCCTCTCTCCCTTGATGGAGCTTCTGCCACTCCTTTTTCACTTGTCCCACTTCAAAGAACACCTGTAGAGTCAAAGTAGCAAAATACCATCAAAGCATAGAGATCTATAACCATAAACAATGTAGAAGCAGATGTACATTAACCATACAAATGCATACAAATACAAGATTCAGGAATATACAAGTATATGGAGGAAAACTCAAATAGCTTTATTGATAGAAGTAGTAGAAGAGAGGATTACAACCCAGCTATCTGATCCAGTGCCATCCTCCCAGCATGCAAGCCCTCTTCACCTCATGAAAAGCTAGATCACCCAACAATGCAATGTCTCAAAGAGAAACCAACATCACTTCCTTACAAATTACAAAATTCCAGCCTTTGGATCTCTAGGATGGGGGATCCATAAATAGATATTTGCAGGGGGTGAGTCAGCTTTTGGGATTTTGATTAGTACCATTTCTGTGATAGTTCTTGGTTCCACTTAGAGATTCCATGATATCTTACTCATCCCTGGGCGAATTTAGAGAGGCAAGTGTCATATGAGTAGTTTCTAGAAGATTCTCTAAGTTTCCACCTAGCAAACTGCTTCTGCCATTTGTCTGCTCTCTCTCATCGCACCCTACAGAAGGGCTTTTCAATATGAATCACACCCCTTGTATGTAACAGGTTAGATGCATCATACCCTTGGCACTGAGCAGTCTGTATGGTCCAGTTTTGACCAGTTCTGAGTAGTTTTTTAGGGAGAACTTCTGGGAAATGATGTAATCAATTGACCTTGATCCTTTAGGGTATGAAACAACACTTTTAGGGGTTAAGAAGCCCTTGGTTTATGGACATATGTGATTGGGGTTGTAGTGCCCAAATATGTCTATAACACCCCTAACTCAGCTTGCTACGCAGTCTCTAATTTCCCCCTTCTTCTCTACACTTACTTATTTTATAGTTTATAGATATATTGTGTAGTGTGTTAATTACGTTTGGGTGTGTTAATTAGAATGATTGATCCCATATCTAATAGATTTTTGGAAGGAATATCACACTCTCTGTTTGGGAACACGCTTTTTCATTCCATATCAGTTTCATATCTTTAAATTTGGATCTCTATTTATGCATTAAAACAAAAACTATGCCTTTGTACTCAATATTCATCATTTATACAATTATAGTTCTAGATCAATTCTTCATTATAGATTGAGAAAGGGTGCATATGTTGGATGATCTATATTTTAATATAAAAATTGAATGGTGTTAAAACTTATGAAGACAGACTAGTCCCTTGCCTATTTTTTACAAATTCTATCAAGAGTGCAGCTTATAACACAACTGGAAGGATTAAAATTTAAATTGCAAAGTCTAGCATTGTTACTTTTCGACATAATTATGTGTATGCACCAAAAATAGAGTAAGTTGTTTGGCTTATAAAACTCAAGAATTAAATAACAAGAGTGTTGCATTGTATATGGAAATAAGTGTTGATCTCACAAGGATCTAAATTTTCTTTACAATGAGAGTTCAATTATCATTTTGTAGCTTTCTTGAATAATTATAAATAGAGTAATGGTTTATGCATTCCCTTTAAATGCATTCTCTCAATGCTTATGAGTAGTAACAAAATTTCTAAAATTTATAAAGTGGGATTATTTGAAGAAGAGTGTGAGTGGATTATTGAATTTGGGTGAGAACATTTACACACATTGCATAGATTAGCAAATATGGAACTTTTTATGCCTTTCCTTGATTTCACAAAGAGATAATGTATAAGAGGATTGAGAGCATAATCACAATAGACTTGGGGGATTCTTTTGATTTAGAATTTTGTATAGAGTGTGAGACAAGTGATTTTAATTGCTTTTATTTACATTTCCTTAAGTAAATTCTCAGGTTTCTAGCAAGTTAGTAACTAGGGTTTTCATTCTTTTAGGTTTTTTCTCTTTCATTTCCATTAGCTAGGATTTTCTCTATGCTTTCCAATACTTGGGTTTTCTTTTCTATTATCAATAATTAAAGTATGTTGTCTAGATTAATCAACATATAGGGTTTTTCCTTTGATTTCCAGCAATTAGGGTTTTCCTCTTTTATTTCTAATAATCAAGGTTTGATTTCAAATGCTGTTGATTTCTAGGATTTGTGTTTATGGTTTTATTTCCAAGGAATTATTTTGAGTGCAGGATTTGAGGAAGGATTGACTAAGTTCACAACCTCTAGGTGTGAGAAGTTTCCATATTAGATTAAGGTATTTTTACGAGTTTGAAGAGTCTTTCTCTGGCATTTCCAATATTACATCTTGAATTCCATGGACCCAAAATTGACATTAAATGTTGGTCTATTAATATACCATACACTACACCCAACATGAACTATACAAACATACATACAAACATACGTACATGCATGCATACATAAATGCATGCAAACACACACACACACACACACACATACACAAATATATATTTCTTTTAATCTCTATGATGCACACATTACCTTCTAGTTGGTTCCTCATTTCCACATCATCTTGGGAATAAAATCCTAGGAGTGTCATTGGAAGCCCTCACACAAATATCCAAGATGACTTTACACAAAACCTTTGGGTTTACGTGGAACAACCATGCGTAAATTAAATATAATAACGTCTCCCCCCCAAGGGTAGTTATAACTATATGTTTATTCAATATGGTGCAATCATTGCCAACGAGAGGGGACTTCACTTGCCACACAATCTCGGGATAAAATAACATGAGTCTTCCCCATTGCCTTCATATAATAACTCCTAGGTGAGGATTTTTCTTATACACCTACATGTATGTATACATACACATGGCATCGAACCCTAGTTTACCAGTCTGACATGCCAAGTAATCTGAGGGATAAAATCTCGAGTTTATTTTTGCACCTCCAATGAAAATTTATAGGGCCTAGGGAAGTAGATAGAGAATCCCTTCATGTTAATTGATGGAAAATTCTTTTATCCTGGGACATAAATCAAAGTGATTCCAGTGTTGGCTCCTCTAGATAATGCTAGGGTGACAAAATCAATCTATTTTGTAAGAGTGACCTCTGTTGATGTCATACCCTCCACATGGACTCCTATGAGAGTTCCATGTGTCACCTATTTTTAGCCCATTTGGACTTGCCAAATGGATGAATTTGGATGCCATGTATGTCATCACAAGGGCACCACATTGCCATACTTCCACATCATGTGCGACGTAGGCCTAGGTCCCACCAAGGGCCCAACCCCTTACGAAACCAAGTGTTTTTTTTATAAACTAATTTGGAAAAATGGATTAATTTCATCATTTTTCCAAAGTTAGTATCTACAGACATACACCTTGTTCGAGATGATCAGGCCTACATGGCACGTAATATTGGGATTTAAATTTGGGATTTCCTCCATGAGAGTTCTACAAAACCTCCAAGGTCACAAACCTCTAAGGTTCCTCCAATGCTCGAAATTCCTCGTGGCCATCAATGGATCTAATCTCCTTCACTTTCTTGTTTAGTCACCATGCTCTCATATGGTTGATTAAGGATAAAAACCTTTTCCTTTATAATCTTAAGGTTACCAACCCTTGCACATTAACAATTATTAATACATATGTAATGTGGCCTTTTCCTAGGGCCTCTGATGCATAATATATATGAACACATATACATGTTCTTTCAAGCTATTCCACCCGACCCTCTCACAAAATTGACCCGACCATATATATATATATATATATATATATATATATATATATATATATATATATATATATATATATATATATATATATATATATATATATATATATATATATATATACATATATCCCTTCTAAGCTTAGCAAGAATTTGTCCTAACCAATAATTACTTATGCATATACCTTTTACTATAAAGTAAAATTCACTATCCTTCCTAAGATTATAATGCCTCATGCCATCTTGACCTGTGGCTGCAACCATATAATGGTAACATGCATATATATACATAAATGAGGATATTCCTCCTGAGCTTACAATGCTTCATCCCAACTTGACTTACAACATATAATTCAGTATATGTCTATATATAAACAAATATATCCATCCTAAGCTTATGAACAGATATTGGCCTAATATCTATATCTATATATATATATATATATATATATATATATATATATATATATATATATATATATATAAAATGTTGTTCCTCCTGAGTTTGCCAATTTTAAAACAAGGCCTGATAGCCAAATCATTTTATTTAGACATTCATTTAGTTTAACAAATATTTTTCTACCTCCCCATACTTAGGATATTAGGACAATGTGCAAACTTGGGATGAAAAATCAGGATGAACACAAGAATGAAACCATTCTTGAGAAGATGCTTAAGGAACCTGCAACACTTTTTCATACAAGAATCACTTCCATTAATATTAATCTAAGCAAGTCATCAGTTTTGTGGCTAGCATACAATATTATGTACTAAGGAGAAGAAAAAAGAATTAACATCTCAAACATAAAAGATTTAACTATTCCTCATCATCTGCATGGTGTTTAACATTACACTTTGCACACAAAATAAACATTCCTCAACATAACTTAGGCATTGAACCAACATAGGAATTTCACCCATTCCTCGGATGTTACATAGGAATCTATCACTCCCACTCTTATAGGAAACAAACATTCCATGCATTCAAAATGGTATTTAAATAGAACAATAAACATTCATATAGAATTCACTAGCACATAAGGCCTAATAACACTTATGCTATAATGAAATATTTGGAAACAAAGATTGGAACACTAACTCTCCACCCATCCTTAGATGAGTTGCGACCACTCTTACTTGCAGTTGTCAACCATGAGGAATATATGAAAGCTTGAGGAAGAGTGCTCAAAGGAGCTTATCATGCTTTCAACACCACTGATAGTCCAAAGATCCTCATATATCCACCCACAATTAAGGAAGTAAACACCCTAATTTCTCCACCCTAAACTAGGTACCCAGAGAACATTGGAACACTAGAAATCCACAATCTGAGATGAATTTATTCTAATGGTGACTATGTTATTCTCTTTACAAAATTGCTTTCCTTGCAAGTGTTTCTTTCCTTCTCTTTCTCTTGCATGTTATTCCAAGGTATTTCCTCCCTCTCTTTTGTGCTGAGGGATGCCTTTGTATTCTCTGCTCTTTGCACTAGACTCTCTCAACTGTTCTCGAATCACGCCCCTTTCTTCCCTCTCTTATGTGCCTCATTTTGATCCCTTTACCTTTCCATCATGTTGTGCAGCCATTTAAGGTTGTGGGAACTATGTGCTACTAGTGCAACCCATTCAATCTAATTAATTAATTTTTCCTTTTTTCTTGTGGTTTTTTACCAAACAGAGTATGGGTTTTCCTTGTTTTTCCAACAAATTTATTTATATAATAAACCATTAAAAGCACACTAGAAATTCCATGAGTGATATCATTAACCACTTTCTCAATCTTCCAAATTCCTCCCCAAGCTCTGAAATTTATGTACCTTGGCCTTTTATGTTGTATTATTAGAATTATTACAATCGTTTATAAGAGGGGATTTACCCAAAAGGAATGTCATAATTATTAGGGTTGAATGGATCCTTAAAATGTATGTCCTTTGCGAACATCTTCCACCATTGAGTGCAAACTTCTATAGTTCTTTTTTCCAATACTTATATTTGTGTTACGTAGTTCTCAATGGCTTCTTGTATATTATGGGCCATGATGATTGCATGTCATTGGGAGTTCACCCAACTGTCATGTGTGATGAGGATGTCCTCAGGCTTGTAATATTCTCCCCTAATCCATATATTAGAACTAAATTTATTTTCTACTACCTTGTGTGCAATTTCCTAGTCAGCATGGTTATTTAAGACACAAGGGCTCTTAGCTAGATATCTCACACAAAGTTGTTGGTATTCTGAGCTAGATCATGGTATAATTTTTTATTTTTTATTTTTTATTTTTATTTTTATTTTTATTTTTATTTTTTATTTTTTATTTTTTATTTTTATTTTTATTTATTTATTTAATTTATTTATTTATTTATTTATTTTTTATTTATTTATTTTTTATTTATTTATTTATTTATTTATTTATTTTTTTATTTTTTTTGCTAGTATAGTTCACACAACAAGTTCCTATCCTCATTTTTTCTTTCATAATAGGCCCATATGAAGGTGATCAGACAAGTAATATCATATGGTTTACTGGTCATTACAACCTTTCTTTGAAACATGAGATATTTTTCCTGTAGATGTGTGTTATAGGTAAGGGAGGTTGCGATGGAACTGATTACATATTCCACCAACAATCCAATATGAATATTTCCAATCTCCAACTTATCCACTTATCTTTAGAGCTTGAAAATTTTCTCTATGTTGTGACAGGGTCCCCTCAGGTAAATTTTTTAATTAATTTTTTTATACTTGTAAAGTCTTAGCATTTTAAGGGAGGAGAGCGTGAGGGTCATAAGAATTAAAAGGGGCTTTAATCCCTTAGCTTATTAGAAGATAGGAAGTTTTGTGACCCACCCATGGTTCGCGAACCATGGTATTATAAAAGAGAAAGCTATATATAAAGGTGTCATAGTGAGCCTAGGAAATAATCAAAGAATTGAAGATCATTGTATGGGCAAATAGACTGAGATAGGAAAGTCTATTTCCTGTACATAGGTGAAGGGGAAAGCTCCTGCTACTGATTGTATGGAGACCTTGGTAAGTCCACAGGCTAAGTGCGTGGGCCCCTGCAACTATGTGCATAGGGAAGAAGAGTCTGTAACAAAAGGAATTACATCTAATAAAGACAGTTTTGGAACCATAAATGTGTATTTGTGTGTTTGTATTTACTTATGCAATATCTATATATTCGCTTTGTTATCTGAGTTTATATGAAGAAATATTTAATTGATGCATGAAAGTAGTAGATATGCTCATTTTCTTGATATTATGAATGTTTAAAGCACTTCACGAAGGGTTAGATCCTATTTCTGCAAGTTACTGCAACTACCTATATTTTAAGGGGTAGGGTTTGCAAAGGTCGAAAATATGCCCTAGAAATCACATAAACACATCACACTGACCTCTGGATGAAGAAACCTAGTTTTTTCATCCCCCGATACTGCTTTGGGTGAGACTACAGCCTGCGCTATGCAGGTTGTTACTGAAAGGGCCATCAGTTTAGGGTTTTGTTGGTTGGCACAACTAAATCTGAACTTGGGTCAGGACCCCTCAAGCCAACAAAAGGTTTTGTTACTAGGACTGAGATCTATCTGAGGAATGTGTGATGTCAAATAAGTGGTTTCCAACTAAGAAGGATATCAAAAAGTGGATATATCAAAAACTACACGTGTTTCCAGCCCAGGAAAACAATAATTTGCGCCTGTCAAAGGAAGAGAATTTGAATAGATACCTATTCACAAACGAACACGAGATATTCTTTTGCTCTTTTTCGTGTGAATTACATGAGTGGTTGTCTAAATTGGTGGATAGTTAGGGCACATGCAAGCTAGACAGCCCTATTATGTGGACCCCATAACTGGTGAAGCGCCCGAAGGCTTCAGAAAACAAAATCGCATAAGTTGTCGATTACTGGATCAATAGTATTTTGGGAGGATTCATTATTGAGTTCGCCATTGATACATCCACCAGTGATAGCGAAGCTGAGAGTAGGTTTTTCAAGGGACCCTGAGGTAAGTATATGAAATCCTTTAAGACTTAGATTAAAATGTTGTTGTGCGAAAAGAGGGTTATTCCATTGAATTGATGTTTGGAACTACGCAAAGTGGAAGAGCATTCAGAAGGAACCTAGATTCAAGAGATGAATACATTCCTTTCTTGGGATCGTCTGATAGTGACAATGAAAGTAGTATTCAGAAGACACCATGGGGTGCACTGTAGACTATAAGTCAAGGTCTCACAAGAATACCACATCCATCCACTCCACCTCTGCCTCACACACCTACACCTCTGCTTCCACCTCCACCTCCACCATTAAACATGGAAAATACAATGAATAAGTCAGTGTTTAAGGGTTTGGGGACTAAAGACCCTGAAAAATTTTGGTTTCTAGCAGATGCTATATGGAAGGTACAATAGATTAAAAATGACGACATGAGGAAAGTGCAGTTGCTTACAGTGCTACAAGACAGAGTGCTAAGCTAGTATATAAAGTTTTTTTCGACTAAACCAATTGTGACTATGTAGGAAACACAAGAAGCATTGAACAATGAGTTTAAGAAGCCTAAATCACAAGCCTAGTCAATGATAGAGTTCAAAGAGATCCAACAAAAGGTAAATGAGTCTGCATGGGACTTTGATCAAAGGTTGAAGTGTCTGCTCCAGCAGGCTAATATGCGGATCATAGATGATCAACACAGAGATTGGTACATTGCTTTGTTATTGCCTCATCTGATATTTTCGTTGTCACAACAGAAAATAGGGATGCAAGCTGAAGCCTTAGAGATTTCTATGAGATTGGAGGCTTCACCCATTCAGGATACGAATATGGGAGTGAAATAGATTCAATCACAGTTGGCTAGCTTACATATGGAGTTACAGAGCCTCAAAAAAGGAAAGGAAGACCATATGGAGGTTTGTGTAGAAGTTTGGTGCTAGAAATGAAAGGGCCATGCTCATGATAAGGACCATTGCCTGGTCTATCAAAATTATCTTATTGGGGGAGGCCTTATCCCCTTGAAGCCAAAAAATATAATTCAGTCGAGTGCAAGAGTAACACTATGGTGCACTATTTGTCAAATTTCCTGAAAGCACGAGACAAATAATTGTCATCTTTTACAAAAGTTTGTACAGACCCCACAACAATTGTTTTTCACTTTCTACAAATTTGTAGGCCATGATGAGCACAATTGTCAAAGTTATGAATTGATGATGGAGAGGACCCCCACATATATAATGTAGGCAAAAAATCAACCTCAAGATTAGGGTGTAACTGTAGCATGCAGAGGTTTCCAAGGCTGAGGAGGAGGAGGTGGAAGGGGTCGTGGACAGATTATCTGTTACAACTATGGGGAAGTAGGTCATTTTACGCATGATTTTCGGAATCCCACACACCCCTCCTGTCAGTATTGTAGGTATTTTGACCATGTCATAGAATATTTCCACATACTTATCGCATTTAAAATGAAATAAAAGAAGACTCAAACACAGCTGCCTATGCAGAATATCCAAATGATGAGGTTGGAGCCTCGTGATGAGCCTAGTGTTAATATCATTACGTGAAGCAGTATAACCATAAGAGAAGATAAGTAGGGGAAGAATCAGAAGCATATGGATGGGTACGCGAGGCTACTGATAAGGAAATTTGGGATTGATTTAAGTAAAGAAAAGGAAACCTTTATAGAGGTTAAAAAGAGCTTTGCGGAAGCTTCTACATCGGAAAGTCGAGAGAAGTTTGGAGGAATCAATACCATGTAGGAAGTAGAACCTTCATTATTAGAGTTGTTTTTAAAGACTTGCATCAAGCTTCTAAGGGATAGGAAGGTGTAGAGGGGCTATAGGAACTGATAGATAACTATACTGGAAAAAGTAAACCCTTGCATGAACATAGCGTGGTAAGCAAGGTGGGAAAAAGCAAGAAGCGTGCTGGTCATGAGATGAGATCGATTGCACAAATCAGAGAATACGAGATGGATCAGGTAATTCTTGATTTGGGGTCTGATGTGAACGTTTTTTTGAAGCAGACTTGGGAAAGAATGGGGAGACCCATGCTGCAGTGGTCTCTGATCCAGCTACGAATGGCGAACCAACAAAAGGTTATTCCTATGAGGCATCTATATGGGGTAATGGTAGATATTGAAGGTGCAAGTGCTCTAGCTGATTTTGAAGTGATTGAGATAGTCGATGAGAGTAACACTTACCCTATTCTACTTGCAATTAATTTGGCCTTTGATATGGATGTGGTCATCAATCTTAAAAAGCATAGAATGACATTTGAAATGAAGGAGATCAGGGTTATTGTTCCATTAGATCCGACCGAAGGTTCATGATATACTAAAACGGTCCATGATTATGAAGAAGAGGACAACATTGATCAGATCTACAAGATCACTGCATGATATGAGTACTGGATCAACCCTACTATGGATGGATGGATCATGTGGGATAGGGATAGTTCATACACTTCAGATTATGATGAGGAGCTTGAGCATTGGTAGAACCAATTGCATGAAGTTTCATCGCAATGCTATAATAGGCTTACAAAGTCACTTCAATGTATATCCACTGAGGTACAAAATATTCTTTATTATGATGGTTTAGAAGATGTTAATTTGTTTCTTGATAAATTTGAAAGGCATGTACTGGAGGAGCATCGGTTCCAAGCTCTAGATATTGCGTTGCGAGCTACGCTTGCCTGATGGTGGGGTATGCATAACGACAACTTTACCGATTAGAAAGAGTACCAAAGAATGATGAAGTTTAGTTTCTGGTATAATAATACCTGCCTTGTGGAGAAATACATAGGAAAGGACGATTCGCACGAGAATTTGACGCAATGGCCAAAAGCATGGGCAATGTAGAAAATCCTGTAGATTCATAAGCTAATGAAATTTTCTAAAGAAAGAGACAAGAATCTACTTCTACTCTTTACAACGTAAGCCCATAAACATCGATCAAAAAATAATCAATAGAGAAAGAGAATCAAAGGCACATAGCACAATAAATATCTGGGGAAAGCCACAACTCAAAAGCCCACAATTTGTTTTGTAGTAATCCGGAAAATCAAGATGAAATTGCAATGCTTGTTCTCTCTAGAACAATCTGAGCACTCAAAAAATTCAATCTCCAACTCATAAGCAAGCTCAAGGCCAAATATTAGCCTCTTCACAAGCTCTCCAAGCCTCCATTCCAATGCATAAATCCTATGGAGGATTGCTTGTAATTAAAGGGAAATAAAGCGTCTGAAATTTGCGCAATCTCTTAAGGATCAGTTCTTGAATTCATGCACTATCAGTGCAACTTAGAAAAATCTAAAACAAATAGCACACTGTCCCTACACTCTATTCTCAACTGGATCTTTCTCAGAATCGACATGCATGACTTTTTGATGAGTAAATAGGCAGTTAAATAGAGTAGCACTGGTGGATTTCATTAGTGACACCAATGATTATTAACTCACTATTACTTCTCTCAATCAGTTTGAGAACTAATTGAACTGAACTGACTCATTAAACTGATTATTCTATTTTACAACTCACAATTAACTCACACTAGACTCCTACAAAATAGGGAGAACATACAAATGACGACAGAAAGACTTCCAACTTGAATTTCCTAAGTTGAGTAAGTTTAATAAACTTAATTTACTATTTTTTAAGTTGTTATGAGAATAGAATTTGAATTTAATTCCCAGTTTAAGTCAACGACAAATTAAACTGGACTCTCTTGTTTCTATTTCTCAACACTCCCTCTCAACAAGAAAGGGATTATCATCTACCCTGATCTTGTCTCTATGAAACTTGAATTCACATCTTGACAATGCCTTTGTCAATATGTCATCATCTTTCTCCTCCATGGGAATGTAATATAACAACATGATCCACCTCAATACATAATATCTGAGATGTTGATGCTGGATATCAATATGCTTGGACTGATCGTGAAAGACTGGATTTTTAGGGAGTTTGATACAACTCTAATTATCACAATAAATCACAGTCAGATCCATCTGCTGACCAAAAAAACCAAACAGGATCTTCCTCATTCAAATAGCCTCACATGCTGCCTGACTTGCAACCATGTACTCTACCTCTGCCAAACTGAGTGCAACCGATCTATGTTTCCTGTTGTACCAATAAACTGCTACTGACCCAATACTAAAGATACCTCTTGATGTTCTCTTCCTGTCTAATTGAATCCCTACCTAATCTGCATCAGTGAAGCCTGGAAGCTTCACTCCATCTATCCATCTATAACATAATCCAAATTGAGCAGTGCCTTTGAGGTATCTCAATACATGCTTTATTGCCTTCTAATACAGCTTGGTAGCCCTAATCATCGCTTGACTAAGCTGGTTAATTGCATAGCACATATCCGATCATGTGTTAACAAAGTACATGAGTGAACCTACAAGCTGCCTGTAAATAGTAGCTTCCACTACTTCCCCTAAAGTAGAATCCTCCTTCCTCCAGTTACCAACTAGAGGAGTCTCCAAGTGTTTATTGCTCTCCATGCAGAATCTCCTGAGTATCACATTGGCATACTTTCCCTGAGATACAAAAAACTCCCCGTCTCTCTTCCATGCCTCCATGCTAAGAAAGTAATGCATGAGCCCCATGTCCTTCATCTCAAACTCTCTTGCAAGGTCCTCCTTACAAGATTTGATGAGCTTCTCATCACCTGTCAGTATAAGATCATCTACATAAAGTACAATGATGAACATCTTACCTTCCACCACTATGTGATACATGTTCACATCCACTTCACTCTTTATGAATCCCAAACCAATGAAGTAGCTATCTATCTTGGTGTACCAAGCACGGGGTGCTTGCTTCAGCCCATACAACACTCTCTTGAGTTGACACACATGTGACTTATGGTCCAAGGTTACAAAACCTTTAGGTTTCTCTATGTACACCTCTTCCTCAATCATTCCACTGAGCAAGGTAGTCTTTACATCCATATGATGGTAATTCCAACCCATATGTGCTAATAGTGCCTTAATAGATCTGATTGATGAGTACCTTTCAATAGGAGCAAAGGTCTCATTATAGTCAATCCCCTCTACCTATGAAAATCCATGAGCCACAAATCTGGCCTTATGCTTCTCCACACTACCATCTGTAGCTTGCTTTACCTTGTAAAGCCAATGGGTGCTCACAACTCACTTGTCCTCTAGTCTCGGGACCACATCCCAAATACTATTTCGAGTTATGGATTCATACTCCACCATTGCATCAACCTAAACCAGCTGTTGCATTGATTCTTAAAAGGAAGATGGCTCTATCACAACACATGCACTCATAATTACCATGTATCTAGTGTGCGTTTTTGGTGACCTCCTCTGTCTGCACTGAGAAGAGGATGCTCCCACATTCTACCATGCATCATCCAACAATCTGTCAGCCTCTGTAGTGTGCTTTCTTCCCTCTCTGAAAGACTCTGCCTGAGTGGATGTCTCCACTCTTTGAACCTCATCAATCTGCGGCCCCTCAACCTTAGGAGCTAAAATCTTCTCATCCACATGTAGCTCAAGTCCCTCTCAAGGGATACTCGCATGGCCTTCTCCTCATCAAACCTAATATCCCTACAAGCCACTGTCATCCGATTGGTTGGCATGTACACCCGATAGTTATGGGGTGTATCAATATACCCCACAAAGATCTCGAACTCTGATGTTGACTCAAGATTCTTCAATGAATCTTTGATAACATGGCAATAAACTGATGACCCAAAAATCTTGAAGTGACCAACATCTCGCCTCTTACCGAAATAAGCCTCCTATGGTGTCTTCATCTCAAGTATCTGATGTGGGCTATGGTTTTGAACATAAACCATTGTGTTGCATGCCTCAACTCACAAGTGTAGTGGTAGGCCCTGATCATGCAACATCGCCCTTGCTTCCCCTACTATGCTCTTGTTCTTCCTCTTGGAAACGGCATTCTGTTGAGGGTTATGGGGTGTTGTCATCTCTCATTTAATCCCTTCTGCTACACAGAAGTTCTGAAACTCATTGGAGATATACTCACCACCATTATCACTCCATAGAGCTTTAACCTTCTTGCCAGAATATTTCTCTACCAATGCTTTGAACTCACAAAACTTTGTGAAAGTTTGATCCTTTTTCTGCATAAAAAATACCTACCATTTGAGAGAATAGTCATCAACAAATCTAACATAATACCTTTGTTTGGGAATGGATGTTGTCAAGAATGTTCCACATGCATCTAAATGGACGTTCTCCATAATAGACCCTAATCGACTATCTCTATCTCCAAAGGAAGACTTGGTGTATTTTGCTAAAGTACAACCCTTGCATGTATCAACTTGCTCAAGTGTACCTTTGGGAAGACCGGTAGAGATTTACTACAATATATTCAAAGCCTCATGATGCAAATGGCCCAATCGCCTATGCCACAACTCGTCGACATCTTGGCTCAAAATCTTTTCCTCTTTTGAACTCAAAGTAGCACAATCCTCTACCTCTATCTTATAGAGATTCTAAACTTGAATCCCTATTTTCTTTACTTGACCCATGGATATCTATCGAAGGAACGCCTTTCCTTTCAATAAAATCACATCATAGCCTCTATCCTCAAGCATGGAAATGGATACCAAGTTCTTTGTCAATCGAAGTACATACATACCATTCTTCAAGGTGAGTGGAGCTGCATGCTCCCTCTAAAAAGTAATAATTACCACACTAGTAACATTATACTTACCGTCGCCCACGGGGCTTTGGATTGACGGTGAATGGGTGCACTGTTAAGGCACTCCTTGCGATAGGTCACTGGTTCAATTCCCCATGGGTGCTTAGTTTAGTCTTAATCTAGAAAAAAAAAAAAAAAAAAAACATTATACTTACCGTCATCACCCATCTAGATATGCATCTTGAGATCTTTCTCCTCCAGTTCATAGAATAACTCTTTGTCACTAGCCATGTGGAAAGATGCTCCACTGTCTAAGTATGAGACACTTCCCATCATTGAAGACACCATTCATGCAATGAGGGAAAAGTCCAATTCGAATTGGGAGGCCAAGGCCTCACCTACCGTTCCTCCTGAGGAATTCTCCTTGGACTTATTCAATGGATAATTTGTAGCAAAGTGACCCATCTTGTGACAATGAAAAAATTTAACTTTCATCATGTCCTTCTTCTTACCTCCATGGTAAGAATATGATTTGGAATGGGAAATTTTACCTTTCCCCATCCCTAGTGTTCCTCCTGATCTCATCTAGAATAAAATCCAACCATAGTAGTTCCCAATCTAGCAGCTTCTCCTAACCATTGACAAAGTCCTGATAACTATGCCAACTCTTTGGGAGTCCAAGAAAAGCAAGGCTCACCATATCCTCCTCGGAAACTATGATTCCAACACTTCCAAGTTTATCCTGACATTGAGTGAACTTGGTCAAGTACTTTTGAGTCGTCTCGCCTTTCTCCATCTTGATTTTACGAAGTTTATCCTTCAGTGCCAACTTCCTTTGGTCACTCCTATTCTGATACAAGTCTATCAATTTTTGCCACATCGCATGCGGGGTTTCCTTTCCATGGAGACTTGAGATAATATGATCTCAATATCCCTCAATTATTATCCACCTTGCCTTCGCCACACACTTCTTCCACTCATCCAAGTTTTGTGCATCAGTAGTAGTTGGCTTATGAATTGCTTGTTCAAAAAATTCCTTCAAGCAATTGTCCTATAACACAACCTCCATCTTGTCCCTCTAGGCTATGAAATTCAAGCTACCTTCCAAGGAATACTTAAGCTTCAACCCATGGAATGCCATATGTTGATCCCAAAGTATGTATTGCAAATTCGACTTTCACCTGTAACCCAGAAACTCAAAACTTTGAAATCTCCTCTAGTATATTGTTCTTAGTTTTGATACCATGTAGAAAATCCTGTAGATTCACAAGCTAATGCAATTTTCTAAAGCAAGAGACAAGAATATAGTTCTACTCTTTACAACGAAATCCCATAAACATCGAGAAAACAATACTTAATAGAGGAAAAGAATCAAAGGCACATAACACAATAAATATCCGAGGGAAGCCACAGCTCAAAACCCCACTATCTATTTTGTATAAATCTAGAAAATCAAGATGCAATTACAATGCTTGTTCTCTCTAGAACAATCCCATCACTCAACAAATTCAATCTCCAACTCATAAGAAAGCTCAAGGCCGAATCTTAGCCTCTTCACAAGATCCCCAAGTCTTTATTCCAATGCGTAATTCCTATGGAGGATAGCTTGTATTTAAAGGGAAATAAAGCCTCTAAAAACTGCAATGCCTTAAGGATTAGTTCCTAAATGCATGCATTGTCAGTGAAACTCAGAAAAATCTAAAACAAATAGTGCATTGTCCATGCACTCTAGTCTCAACTGGATCTTTCTTAGAATCGAAATGGCTAATTTTCTAATGAGTAAATATTTAGTTAACTAGAGTAGCACCGACGGAGTTCATTAATGACACCACTGACTGTTAACTCACTATTAGTTCTCTCAATCAGTTTGTGAAATAATTTAACTAAACTGACTCATTAAATTGATTCTTCTATTTTAAAACTCACAATTAACTCACACTGGACTCCTACAAAGTAGGGAGAACATACACATGATGAAAGAAAGACTTCCAACTCAGATTTCCTAAGTTAAATAAGTTTAATAAACTTAATTAACTATTTTTAAGTTTCTATGAGAATAAAATTCAAATTTAATTCTTAGTTTAATTCAAGGACAAATTAAACTAGACCCTCTTGTTTCCATTTCTCAACAGGGAGAAGAAGCGCAACTGGAGTGGGTTCATATATTTTGTCATACTTTGGATACCATCCCAATGGACTGGTATTTAAAAACTGGGATGTGACATGGGACTGCAGAATGGGATGTCCTGAAAGAAAGTTTTCTGCTAACTTTTAGGTTTTAGGATAGGTTTGAATGTATAAATGAAGTGATCCAAGAAATCAAAGCTGCAATATTCAAAATGCTTGAAGAACCAGTTGAATGGTTACCAGATTGGAGTACGCAGCTTTGTCATGCTCTTGAATGCTATAATGTGACCACAGAGGATGGCGAGGAAGATCTTAGAAACATCAATATTCCCAAGTCAGAAGGATAACATGAGGTCGAGGGACCTGAGGTAGAAATCCCTAATATATCTGAACCTTTAAAGACTAAGAAGGTGAATATTGGATGGGAAGCGTAGCAGAAGTTTGCAAAGATATGTGACAATTGGGATGAAGATACAATTGATAAAGTCATAGCTATTGTATGAATATCAGCACTTGTTTCCCACCAAGTTCTCTGATCTAAAAGGGACAATAGAGGATTTGGGTGTCATGAAGATCACTTTGAAGCTGGATGCAAAGCCCGTAAAGCAGTGCCCCTGTCGATTAAATCCCAAGTATAAAGAAAAGGTGTGCAAGGAATTGGATAAAATGATTAAAGTCGGGATCATTGAACCTGTGGAGGAGTCAGACTGGGTTAGTCCCATGGTGGTTCAAGAAAAGAAAATGCAGGGTGAAATTCAAATATGCATAGACTTAAGAAAGTTGAATGACACGTGTGTCCATGATCCATTCCCTACGCTATTCACGAATGAGGTACTGGAGAATTTTAGAGGGAAGGAAGCCTACTCATTCACAGATGGGTTCTCAAGGTACCATTAGATCAAGATCAAGTCAAAGGATCAGAGTAAGAGCACCTTCACAACTAAGTGGGGTTGTTTTCAATATATAGTGATTCCTTTTGGGCTTAAGAATGCTCCTACAATCTTCTCAAGGGTGCTAATTGCAAAATTCAAGGAATTTATCCACAAAGTTTTAGAAGTCTACTTTGATGATTGGATAGTGTTTGGATTGCTAAAGCGTCATGTTTCTAGTCTACACCTCATGTGGGATACCTATCAAAAACATCAGATAGCCCTTAATTTTAAGAAATGCAAGTTCTGCGTACCTTATGGGATACTGTTGGGCCATGTTGTTTGCAAACAATTATTGATGGTAGACCCTGCCAAGATTGCAGTCATTGTTAATTTGGAGGCCCCGAAAGAATGTTAAATAGTTGGGTGAAATGTTGGGCCATACAAGGTATTAAAAGAAGTTCATAAAGGCGTATGCACAAATAACTGCGTTGATGGAAAAATTGTTGAAAAAGGATACAACATTTCACTGGGAAGAGGATTGTCAGAAAAGTTTGGATGTTTTGAAGGAGAAAATGGTCACTATGCCCATTTTAATGTTCCCCGACTTGAATAAGGAGCTCCATGTTCATGTGGATGCTTCCTATATCGCGCTAGGTGTTGTGCTCGGTCAGCTAGGTGACGGAGATATCGACCATCCAATAGCATTTGCAAGTAGGATATTGTCGAAGGCAGAAAAGAAATACTCAACCACATAGCACGAAGGGCTAGAAATGGTGTACACGCTGCAAAAATTTAGGCACTATCTGTTGGGTGTGCACTTTAAAATGTATACATACCATTCTTCTATAAAATACTTGGTTAACAAGACTGTGTTGGGGGGGAAGATTTGCATGTGGTTTCTCCTATTCAAGGAATACAATTTTGAAGTAATTGTGAAACCAGGGTGCCTGAATGTTGGTTGAAATCACCTCTCAAGGATTGAGAATGGTGATGGGTCTACCAATCTGCAGGAAGGGTTTCCTACTATGCAACTCTTTGTTGTTCATGTCGTAGATTATCATTTTGCAGATATAATTCAATTCTTTTCTACAGGTACAACTTTTGAAGGATATTCGACGCAACAAAAGTAAGGACTAGTGGCCTAGCCTGCTGATTTCTCTGTTATCGCCGGACACTTGTACAAAATGGGTTATGATGAGATATTTCGCAGGTGTGTCCCGGAGTATGAGCGGCTAAGTATCCTACAAGAAGCACATGGAGGAGTAGCGGGAGGACATTATGCAGGAAGAGAAATTGCGCAGAAAATCCTGTGCCTAGGACTTTGGTGGCCTACTGTGCATAAAGACTCTAAGACCTATTTCAAGGCATGCGATGTTTGTTAGAGGATGGGGAGATCATTGCAAAGTGATGAATTTCCTATGAATCTACAAGTGACATTATAAACATTTGATAAGTGGGTGATAGACTTTCAAGGACCAGTACAACCACTAGGGAAAAATACAGGGACGAGATATATCATTACATCAACTGAATCCTTGATGAGGTAGGCGGAGACACAACAGATAAAAGATTGTAGCACAACAATAGTCACGAATTTTATCTTTGAGTATATTTTTTCTCAGTTCGGCTGTCCTAAGATTTTAATGAGTGATAGGAGCATGCACTTTTAAAATGAAACAATTATTGCACTTCTTGAGGAATTCTAGGTATATCAACAAAAGAGTAAGCATTATCAACTCAAGTGAATGGTACGATAGAAGCCTTCAACAAAATTTTGGAGAGATCCTTGCAAATATTTGCAACACGAAGCAGAATGACTAAGATGTGTGCATAACAGCAGTGCTTTGCACATACAATTCTACTTGTAAAAGGTTGACAGGCCAAACACCGTTCAGATTGGTATATGGGTAGGAGGATGTAATGCCCATGGAATAAATTGTGCCAAGTTTTCAGATTGCAGCAGTTATAGACATTATTGATCACAATACCATGGAGGAATGACTCGTGCATCTCGTAGAGTTGGAACAAGATCACTTCTTGGTGAGATTTCATCAACAGGTGCAAAAGGATCGTGGAAAGGCATGGAATGATCGCCATATCAAAAAACACACCTTCAAGAATGATGATTTAGTGTTTCTATATGACAATAAGTTACAAATTTCCTTGGAAAATTTCAAATGCATTGGCTGAGACCTTATGCTATTAAGGAAATTACAGATGGAGGCATGATTAAGCTCATGAAGCTGAATGGGGAATTATTTCTAGGAAAGGTCAATGGCAGTCGACTGAAGTTGTACAGGGGTGACCCATCCCTATGCAATGACTATATGATTATGGGATAGTATTAGTACTCCAGGAAGCTACAAGGAAGTATGGTACTATAAACTACACTTCCCGAAAGTTGAAAAGATGAAGTGAGAAGGCTCCGCGACAAGTTGAAGGAAGGCATCGAGAGGAGCTACACTGAAAGGTTAGGTGCCACACAGCCTAGCCAAAAAGTGACCGTTAGAAGCACTATAGTTGATTGGATGGAAAAATTTCCGTTGAAAGGAGAGGAGGAATCACATTTATGGAGCATATCTTTGAAAATCTTCAGCCAAAGATGCATTAATGACCAAGAATTGGAGGGAACATTTGGATTTGAATTCAAATTAGTTTATAAATATGGCATGCCACTCTGCATCCAAAAACTTTGTTTCCTAAGAGTTTGCATTAATATTTTTCACCTTACTTTGCGCCAAGTAAAGGACTGTATGTTTGACTAGATTAGGAGGAACTTCTTTCATGACCAGCGTTCGCAAACTTGTCTGAGTATTACTGTAAGAGTTTCCTTGACAAAATGACTGAAACTCACCCTAGAAGAAGTCAACCCAACCTATTCCTATAGGATTTATGACTATGGAACCTAGGTCTCTAAGACCTAAGCCTTATTCTTCCATGGTAGGAGATAAGAAGCAAAAAAGGCCTCAACAAGTCCTGGTGTGACAATCACCATGGGAATACCTAGCGGAAATCCGCTAGAAAGGGAAAATGGATAGGTCAAAACAACCAACTGAGCCACTAGATCTGGATGAGGAAGAACTATGTGAAGACATAGAAGAGATTGATGCCAAGGAGGTTGAGCTGATGACTTGGCTACCAAAGTATGTCCCACCATGAAAGGCCACAACTAAAGTGCTGAAATATCTGGAAAACATGAATTTCATGGTTTCCATGCCACTATTGCCAGAGAATGTGGTGTTTTAGGGTGCTTTGCGGGCCCATATACCAACACTGATGATGGAAGATTGGGACTTAGGGAACCATGAGAAGTTCCTTCAATTGGCGTTGAACAAATACCTATCCAATGTATATTATGAAGAGTCAAATATCTCTCACTGGGAACCAATGAAATGGGTGGATAGTGTTGGGGTTGTGGGGCTCCTAAATGTGCTATGGGTGTTGCACATCGGTCGCACCAATATTAACACCATATGTGTGTGCCAATTGCTAACGTTGGTCCATAATGGGTGCTTTTCCTAAGAGAACGCAACCCTATTTCTGACATGTTGATCTATCGAATTACACTGCAACCATACCAAGGAGTGGACCCTGTAGAGGCATTTGGGGGAAAATCATAGGAAAAGAAGCTCGTGGACCAAATGAAGAGAAATTTTGGTCTGGTGAAGAAGTCACAAGGATAATCCATATGATCTATCTCAGATATCATAGTACAGTTTTATACGTAGATCTTAGGAAGAAAGATAAGGTGAAAGTCTCATGTAGATGAAGTACTAGCACTCATTGTTTCTTTGTCACGTAGTTTGCCAACGGAGTCCAATATAACTGGGCTCAAAATTTGTGTAAGGAATTTCTAGAAAATTGCAGGGAGGCCAGGATGAGGCAAAGCCATTTCATTACATATGGTTGTTGCTATTGATAACATTGGTCTCGTGGAAGACACCCAAGGATAGTTAATTTCCTCAGCATGACTTAGACCTCTTGGAGGCCATGAAGTCTGCTTCGCTATGGGCCACCAAAGACCTTGTAAACATAATAGAGAAAAATATCTTTTGGGTTCTATTTGAAAGAAAACTGAGAATGGTAATTAACCAGTGACCGAGGTTTTTACCAACATTGCATGCACAATATCAGAACATTGTTTAGTTTAAAGAAAAATTCCATAATCTACACATTCGTGCAAACAAGGATTCCATGGGCATATGGCACAAGTTCCCTTACTTGGTGGCCAACGAGGACATAGTAGGGGTTATCAGTGAATGAACAAGTGACTGGATCATCTCTTTGGATGCCGATGCAAGTACTAGTAAGTCTGTTGAGGTATCGACCACGTAGATCACAATAGCAGAAAAGAAAAAGGAAGCACAGAAGGCTTTCGCTTGGGAAAAGGTTGCGTAGAAGATGGAAGTTGTTGCAAGGGAGAAATAAGCAGTGGCTAAGGAAAAAGAAGCAGCATAAGAGAAGACTATGTAGCAGGCCATAAACAATGTCGATGAGTCAGACACAGAGAGAACACAAGTGGAGGAAGAAACATAGGTAGAAGATGAAGGGGTTGCAGAGTTGGAACCCCCTTTATTCTCAAGAAGAGGAAGAAGAAGACTTCCATAGGGCCGTGCATGAAACAAAAATCCGATAGATCAGTGGGTGCAACACCCTTGGTCCTTACAGAAGGGAACTTAGATGAAATTGGAGTTGTGGTCTATGACACTACGACAGATCTATGGGGCCATTTTGAGGAGCAGTACCAAACAGCATTGGGAAAGGTACAGTAAGAGTTGCGGGAGTTGCAGGTCCAAACAGGTATGCTAGAGGAAAGAAAGGGATAGGCAAGTGGGAAGCAAGTGAGTCTGAGTCAAGAGAGTGGCTTAATTTTGGATGCAAAGATGACTTTGGATCTCCACATCATTCAATGGCCAAAAAGATCTCTACACGCTGACATGACAGAAGAAAAGGAATAGCTGCTATAGATGAAGAACCTGAACCTGAATCTCATGGTGCTTCTCATTCATACTCTACTTGAGTTGCACCAAGGGGTGTCAGATGAATTAAGGCTTTGAGAGAAATGCACATTGTTGGTCATTAGTGAAGTCAAGACCAATAACCAAGAGATCTTTGAGGAGAACGCATAGGCAGTTAAAGAAAAAGAAGATATCACATTGCGTAGCAGCTATTTCACAAGCCTGTAGTGAGATCCCAAAGCTCAAGATCCCAGTAGATGTGGCCTCTATGGAGAAGATTCAAAATCTGACCACTATAGTTAAGGACTCCAAGGATGAAAATGGCCGAGTGAGGTTCGAGTTACAAATGTAGATTTCAGAGTTATAGCTTAAGTTGCATCCCACTACTCTCCCAAAAGTTCAAGAGCATTGTGAGGTTGTTATCAAAGAGGAAATGACCACATTGCAAGCTACAGTCAAGGGCTACACGGAATTATTTGGACAGGCCATGCCACATGGAATTTTAGATCTCACTACAGCAGGATCCCACTCTCCAAAAGATTGAAGCAAACATTAGGGAGAAGCATAGGTAATTTGATTAGATCAGATCGACAATGCAGACCTTAGCACCAGTGCAAAGGTTTGTCAGATTGCAGGAAGGCAAGATAATTTAGAACGAGATCGATGGGTTGCATCACAAAGGATGTGATCATCTCTTCAAGGATGCAACCATGGTTAGATGAAGCTATTTAGTTGACTCTGTCTGTGTAGAGAAAGATTAAAGGAATGAAGCAGACACAGAGGACCATGGGCCTTGTATTTAAAGGCCCTACTACTGAAAAGTTGGTCGAGGAAGTGTGCCAAGATGTTGTGCAAGGAAAAACAGATCTTCAAGTGATAAATATTGATTTCAATGAGCTACGGGATAATATTGAGGCACCACCAATAGAGTGACTCGAGGACGAGTCATGAAATTATGTTGGGGCCATATTAGGATAGGGTCCCCTAGGGTAAATTTTGTAATTAATTTTTTTTATACTTATAAAGTCTCTATATTTTGAGGGAGTGGAGCGCGAGGGTCATAGGAATCAAAAGGGGATTTAGACCCTTATTTTGTTAGAATATAGGAAGTTTTGTGACCTGCCCATGGTTCACGAACCATGGTATTGTAAAAGAGAAAGTTATATATAAAGGAGTCATAGTGAGTCTAGGAAATAATCGAAGAATTGAAGATCATTATATGGGGAAATAGTCTGAGACATGAAAAATTGTTTCCTGTACTTAGACGAAGGGGAAGGCTCCTGCTGTTGAGTGCGTGAAGACTTGGTAAGTCTGTAATCTGAGTGTGCGGGCCCCTGCAGCTATGTGCGCAGGGAAGAAGAGTCTATAACAAAAGGAATTACATCTAATAAAGACTGTTTTGGAGCCATAATTGTGTATCTATGCATTTGTATTTACTTATGCAATTTCTATATATTCACTCTGTTATTTGAATTTATATGAAGAAATATTTAATTGATGCACGAAAGTAGTAGATATGCTCATTTACTTGATATTATGAATGTTTAAAGAAATTCATGGAGGGTTAGATTTTATTTCTGCAAGTTACTGCAATTATCTATATTTTAAGGGTTAGGGTTCGCAAAGGTCAGGAATAAGCCCTAGAAATCACAGAAACCCATCATACTCACCTTTGGATGCAAAAAACTGGTTCTGTCATCCCCCAATACTACTTTGGGTGAGACTGCAGCCTACGCTACGCATGTTGTTGCCAAAAGGGCCAACAATTTAGGGTTTTTTTGGTTGGTGCAACTAACTTTGAACCTGGGTTAGGACCCCTCAAGCCAACACTCTACTTCCTCTTTCATCTCCTTCCTTGAGTGATCATGTATGGCACTATGGGCCTGTACGTGGTATGACCACTTCTCCTTAAGGATTTTAACATCTTGGTAATGTTCCTTGATGGGAAACACATTCTCCATAAGTTTCGATCATCTCCTTCCAAATGTCTTGGATTTTACCCACATCTAGAAGGTATATGTGAACAACCATATACTCCATTAAATTAGGCTCTATATGAGTGGCTACTTTTATTAATTAAAGTTTGTAATTTTTTGTTTGGAAAGCCTTTTCTTGGGTAGGTATTTGATGTGAGTCTTTTTAAACCATTACCACTTCCTTAGAGATGGGTTCTTCCATGTCCCTCATGTCAAGGAACTCTAGTTCCTAAGAAAGGAAACTTAAGCCCTTAAAGGATTTATTTCCTCTTAGTTTGGGATCTAAAATTCTATTGTTTCTACAAGTCCTTGTTTTTCTTCTCCAATATTTTGTTGTTCCATAAAATAAATGAATGTAAAGAAGTGAAGTATAGATTCCCTATAGGCTTATTCTTCTTTCTGGCCATGTAGATCTTACTTAGGCTCTAAACAATATCAATGGTTTAGGGGGTTTTTATTTCTTCTTTTATTTTTTCTTCCACAGTTTTGTAACCATTCCTCCTTCTTATGTTTTAGAAAAATATCTTGCTGTAGCGGCTACAACCACCCTCCAAAATTTTCCCTAGCCTCATTTTGGAGCCTCCCTACCAACCATCCTTAGTAGCATGTCTTACATTATGAAGTACATTGGATTTAGTTGAGTTTCAGTGGTTTCCAAACTATGCATGTCAACTTGTTTGTCTACCATCACAGGGTGCCATTCTAGACTTAGGTTATTTTATGGCTAAGATTCTCCCCCTGAAAATTGCACAAATCTGGAGGGGAACTAGCCTTCCATCTAGAAATTGTGTAATCGTGCTCAGTTGCCTGCTGGGCTCTATAATTGCGCAATCCAACCAGGCATCCATCCCTTAGGAAATTGTGCAATTCAGTCTGACATTGGGCTTCAGCCTAGAAATTGTGCAATTTTGGGAGGCAGTGACCTGTTGATCACATAAATTGCACAATGCTTGAGGCACAACCAACCTTCCTCATCCCAGAAACTGTGCAAATCCCATTCCCAGGCTTGTATACTGCTGCATGGGCCTTCATGTTGACCTGTTCCCTCCAGGACTGAGTGATCCTAATTTTCATGCATGGGTTTCTTTTCCTGAAATAGAAAAATGAAAAATGAAAAAAGAATCCCTAGATTTTAGGGATCTATTTTTAGCAACTGGAGGTTACATGCAACGTTTTAGAAACACCCCTCGAAGTGTCACTTTTCCCTAGATTTGTGGCATGCATGTCATAAGCCTCAAACTTATTTATTTGATGCTGCAGAGTTCTTTCCTCACACTCATCTTGGAGCTCTAACATCCCACATCACATCTAGGAGTCATCGGCATGTTCAGCTCAACTTTTTCCAGGTAATTCTGCTTTACATGTATTTTGCTGCATTTTTGTCACTTTTTGTATTTCTCTTTGTATGAATATTGTTTTCTTGGTTTTGTTGAATGGTTGCTATCATTTTAATGCATGTTAGCCTATAGAATCATTGTTTCAGTTTTTCCTTTGCATCTCACTATTGTCGCATGCATGACATTGTGTTTGCACTAACAGTTGCCATTACGATGACGTGCTTCACACACATGCTTGCTTTCCCATTTTCTAAATCTTGCATTCACTATTTTCATACATGATCATTCACTCTTGCTTACACTCATTCTCGCCATGAATTCAAACTTTTTCATGTTTTCAATCGCCCGTTGGCAGGTCTAGGTTGTCGTGGCCTGAACCTTGCCTTGCCCGAACAACAATGCACATTTCTAGAAGTGAAGGCTTTTCCTTCCCTCCAAAAACTACAAAAATCTAGTCAGTAATAACCTCCAAGCTTGCATTGTGTAATTCTAGGAGGCAATGTCTTGCTGGCCCTAGAAATTGTGCAATGTAGTTTATTGGGTTTGCATGCCCTTGCTGACTGAAACTGTGCATTCCATAGTTTTAGTCCTTAACAGGCAAGGCTGGATTGTAAATCACACAGTTCCAGCAGTTAGTCAGCCTCCTGACAGCCCAGACTGTGCCTTACATAGCTTTGGTAGTTAACCTCTCAGCCTCCCAGTGAAAATAGCGTAATCTTCAATGCTAGTCACCCAGGTGTGTTGCATGTCAGTCCTCAAATTTGTTATGGTTTTCAACTGACAAATTTATTTCCATGAGTGTTGTTATGTCTCCAGGTATAGTAGGTATTCATCCATCTCTCAACAGTATAGGTACAATTGGCTCCAAGAGAGCAAGGTCAAAGGACACCGTCGGAAGTGTAACTGGAGATGTAGTTGAGAAAGTGTCTATGAGCTTGCCGATTTATGAAGACACCAAGTTGTTCATAGACAAAGACATCAAGATGAAATGGTAGGACATCAATGAAATATTCTTAGGGACATTTGAGGAAGATCTCGAAGACCATAGGGTCTATGCCAACGTCCACAAGTCTGCCTTGTACCGGATTGCATGCAGGTATCCTGCATTTCCATCCACAGATATGATCCATTGGATTCTCTCGCACACCAATCTTGAGACAATGAAATTGAGAAGTGTCAGTGGGATAGATCTTTCTACCTTCAGGGTGAAGGAATTTCAGCAGATGTATCACTTTCCACAGCTGGTGATTGCAAACAAGAATCTCTTCGGCAGACCCAGTAGCAGTGCAAACTCCAAAGATATTTTGACGAGCTGGGTGAAAGAGCAAGCCAAGTTTAGGATAGCACCTGGCCTGGTTTACAAGACAAAGATATTGCAAAAGGCATATAAGTACTTGGTCATGTTTTTATGCTGCTTATATGGCCAAGAGAGCATAGAGACCTTCCTGCAGAGCTGGGTGATTGCGCTGGACCAACTAGCCAGCAAAGGAAGGCCATGTAACCTGTCCAGCATGTTGGCTCTCAGGTTAAAGGAATAGGTGACAAAAGCCCGACATATGCCCAAAGGTAAGAAAGAAGAGATATACATGTCCTGATACATACTGGATGTAGTCTATGCTCGTCAGCGGTTCCCATTGTTAAGTTGGGCATGGACACCTTCGGAAACCTCTTTACACACTTATTGTAGATTGTTCTCTGAATGAAAATTTCGCAGAGTTATTTGAGCAGGATCCACCTTGCATGTCACAAAAAAAGATGGAGGTAATTATTGACATAGCAGATTAGTATGCCTCACCCCTTGGAACCTTCATACTGATGTACAATGTAGAGAAGCTTCTACATGTTTTACCGAATTTTTCCATGGACAAGCTCGTCATGTAAGAAGTGTCGTATCACATCTCGACAGGGTTGTCAGATAGACTACACAGGAATAAGACACCTTGGCCTCTCTTCCTTTGCGAATTGGGTTGTATGAGATACGAAATGTCAAGCATGCTAAGGCCAAGATGGAGGAGTTCAAAAGATTCACCTTTGGCACCAGAAGTTTCAATATGTATGATCCACATTGCTTGATGAAAGAACATTGTGTGAGAGTGTGGTTTCTGTGGATCCATGGGGCATGTCATTAGCCTAAGGAAGACCCATGGAGATATTTTTACATCTTCTCTAGGCTCAATGAACCAGTCGGCATAGCTGTGGAATGGTTAACAAAGCAGAGGGAAGCAGCATCTCAGAGAGCAACATCATCATCAGCAACAGAGGGTAATGTACCTTTGCATGAAAAAGGCAAGAGGAAGGTTGTTGACAACGCAGAGGCAGAGAAAAGATATAAGTTCAAAGGATACCCACTTGTATTGAAAGAAACTTTGGAGATTGAGGCTAAGAGGCAACAACACGACATGAGGAATGTGCAAAGGAAAAGAGAGAAATAGAGGATGAAGGAAACAAAAAAGGAGTTGCAAAGTTTGAAGCAACAACTTTGGGAAGGAAAAGGGTTGCGAAAAAAAGAGAAGGAAGCGCAGTAGGGACATACACAACAGGAGGTACAACATGCACAGATTGATGAAACTACACCCATACAAGTTGTAGACTCATCCGAGTAGCTGGCAAAAAGCAGACAGGGTGAGCAGTCCTAGGAACAAGACTTCGCTCAAGGGATTGAACAGATGATAGATAAAATAGACATAGAGATGGTTTAGCCAGAGTTAGAACAAGATATTAACCTCATGCCTTGTAATCAAGAGTTCAACCCACCGGCTTCACTAGATCTAGAGGTAGAGCAAGTCCCAAGCGATCAAGGAGACACAAAGATCCTTGAAGATGATCGGGAAGCAGAGATGCACAACATATCTTTTGTTAGGCCCCTATAATACTAGTGATTCCCCCATTACTATTGTCATTGTATCCCTTATTTTTATTATTGAGCCCCTATTGTCCCCATATTGTTATTTGTATGCCCCATAGAAACCCACTATTGTTATTTTTGTGCCCTTATGTTATTACTGTTATGTCGGCTTGATTATATTATGACCCCTTAGAATCCTATATATAGAAGAGAGGTTTAGTCTTTGTATCATCTAAGAATTATTCATTTGTGTAATGTGAAGGAAGTTTCCCCCTCAAAGAGGCTGAATTCTAAGCCGTTGATCTATCTTTTCTATCTTTTGGTGAGTTGGTTTCCTAACATTTGGTATCAGAGCTTTGGATTCCAGGGTTTCGTTGCTCCAAACAGGTCATCGTGGAATTTTCGCTATAACATTTTTTATGCGATGTTTCAGAAGCTAAAATAAAAACCCATTTTAGCTGAAATCGTTTTGAAGTTTGGTTCCGAATTTCAGAGCTTGTATCACTATATTTGCGGAGATATGATTTGAGGAAGTTAGGGTTTTTGTAGACTCCCGAATTACATTCCAAACATGTGACCTAGCGAAAATTCTCATAACTTTTGTTTTGAGCATTAGATTGAAATTTCGTAAGAAGTTTTAGAAAAACAATGGCCTGTAGTTTGATGTCTATCAGTTTCAGGTACTAAGGCTGAAACAGTGACATGTGGCACATCGTACAAGTTTGCTCTACTGAACTAGTTCATAATCAGGTCACCGTGGGAGATTTGACTTAAATCCTCCTTGGAGAATCCAATATTGATCAAACTTGCGGGGTTAGAAAGAGGACTCAGAGGGCTACCACAAAATGAGATTTCAGATATTTGAGATCCACATTTACAGAGATACAACAAATTCAAAATCGAGCTCTTACAAAGTGAAAAAAAAGGTGTGTATTTTTTTCTTAAATTTTGCATAAGATTGGTTTGAAAAATTAGTTTGAAGGAATTCAAAGGGAATAGTGAAGAATTATTAGCATTAATTAATGCCCCAAGAAATAAAATTGAAACACCTAGTAAGCAACCTAAAAGCTCTAGCATGACTTGTGAAGAAGAGCAAGAAATGCAACATGATATATCAAAATTACAAGACCAAGTACAACACATTTCATTCTCACTAAAGGCAAATGAAGCCAAGATGAATGGTGTCGAAGCTAATATGAATGGCATGCAAGTTAATATGGAAGCTACGATGGATGGCATGGAAGCTAAGATGAATGGCATGGATGCTAAGATGAATGGCATGGACGATAAGATGGAAGAATTGAAGATAAATTTGAATAAGTTGCTACAAGAAATGGTCACTAATGGTGAAAGGGTAGTAAATGAAACTCATGATGAGAACAAAAGAAATGTTGATCATGATTTCATAGAATCTAATGTTGGATTGAAGACCAACCATGTTCCAAAAATTGATATGAGGAAGTTTGATGGAATGGATCCCGGAACATGGATACTACAGATGGAGCATTTTTTCAATCTCCATAATGTGCAAAACACACAAAAGGTACGTATTGCAACTTTATATTTGGAACCAAATTAGTTTGTATGGTATCGATGGCTTTTCTCTCATAAAAAAATTGTCACTTGGGCAATTTTTATGGAAGAAATGATAGCACATTATGAGGATATAGAAAGCAACACCTTTTTTAGCCAATTGATAAATCTCAAACAAAAGGGTTCAATGATGGAGCACATTGAGGACTTCCAAAAATTGAACATAAGGGTAAAAGATATTCCAGAGGAGCATAGGATTGATGTGTTCATAGGGACTTTAAAGGATAATATCCAACATGAGGTTCGTCTCTGGGAACCTGATTCATTGGAGAAGGCATTCAGGTTAGCAAGAAAAATGGAAAGAAAAATTATGGCAACCAGAAAGCCTACCACTCACAACTATAAAGATGGAAGTGTTGTTGCCCCTAGCCTTCCAAAACCTAAAAGGTTGACACCACAACAATTGGAAGAAAAAATAGCAAAAGAGCTTTGTTATAGTTGTGATAACAAATACACTAAAGCTCATAAGTGTGCTAAGAAGAAATTATTCTACATAGATTATGAAGAGGAGGAAGCAAAGGAACAAGAAATGTCAAAAGAAGAGGATATATAGTAGGAAAAAACCCTAGATAAAGAAGAAATGAATCCAACCATATCTTGTAATCCATTGGCTGGAATTACCACTCCTCAAACTATCAAGATAGAAGAACATATCAAGAAGAAAAAGGTAATAGTGTTGATTGATTTGGGAAGTACCCATAATTTTATTCATTGTAAGATAGCAAAGGAATTGAATTTCTTCCTATATCTAGCACCAGAGTGTCAAGTGATGGTTGCAAGTGGAGGAACCATAAATTGCTCTGGAAAGTGCCATAATATCAAGCTATCCATGGGATAATATGTATTGAATAGCCCAATGCTTTCTATTCCAATGGGTGGTGCTGATGTTGTACTAGGAGTCCAATGGCTACAATCCTTGGTTACAATATCTTTTAATTTTCAAGAACTTTTCATGAAATTTTCTGCGGACGGAAAGGAAGTTGAATTAAAGTGTATTACAGGGAATCAGGGAAATATAATCAGCTATAACAGTATGACAAAGCTTCTAAAGAAGGAAAAACGAGGTGTAATTGCACAATTATGTTCGCTAGAGGTTCCCACATCGAAATCATCTATTTCTCCAAACCTCCAAAAAGTCTTGGACAATCATTCCAAGGTATTTGAGACTCTCAAAGGTCTCCCACTTATTTGTGATCATGATCATGCTATTCACTTCATTCTAGGACGTGTTCCTCCAAACATCAAGCCGTATAGATATCCCTGTGCCCAAAAGAGTGAAATTGAACGTATGGTTGCAGAAATGCTAGAGGCTGCTATAATTCAACCTAGTCAAAGTTCTTTCTCTGCTCCAGTAGTATTGGTGCACAAGAAGGATGGATCATGGTGCATGTGTCCATATTATAAGGAGCTCAACAAGCTCACTATTAAAGATAAATTTCCCATTCCTGTCATTGATGAATTATTGGATGAATTGCATGGATCAATTTACTTCACCAAGTTGGATCTTCATTCAGAATATCATCAAATCAGAATGAAGACTGAAGACATTCTGAAAACAACACTTAGAACTCATGAGGGTCATTATGAATTTTTGGTCATGCCTTTTGGCCTTACCAATGCACCTTCTACATTTCAAGGTTTGATGAATTCCATTTTCAAACCCTTCCTCAGAAAATTTGTGTTAGTATCTTTTGATGATATACTAATCTACATGCACTTAAGAAATGGCGACCCTACCTAATGGGAAGACACTTCAAGGTAAAAACAGATCATGATAGTCTTAAATACTTTTTAAAACAAAGATTATCCTCTGAAGAGCAACAAAAATGGGTCACCAAGATGTTGGGTTATGACTTTGAAATCATCTATAAAAAAGGGAAGCAAAATGTTGTGGTTGATGCACTCTCAAGAAAAGATGAGGATGTGGAAGCATTGTTGTGTGCCATTTCTATTATCCAACCAGATTGGATAAGCGAAGTAAGGGAGGAATGGAAGAATGACGAAGAAGTTTGGGCACTCATTCGAAAGTTACAAAAATATCCCAGTACATTTGATACATTTAGATGGAAAAATGATTCATTATGGTACAAAGATCGCTTATACCTATTTAAGAATTCCCAACTCAAACAAAAGATTCTTATGGAATTGCACACTTCTCCCTTAGGAGGGCACTCAGGATTTTTAAAAACTTACCACAAGGTTAAGAAGGAATTTTTTTGGGATGGCCTTAAATCAGATATTCAAAAGTTGTGGTAGAATGTTTGGTTTTCCAACAAAATAAAGTTGAAACAATTAAGACCCCAGGTTTATTACAACCTTTATCCATTCCAAGCCAACATTGGGAGGAAGTTTCAATGGACTTTATCACAGGTTTACCCAAGTCTAAGGGAAAGAGTGTCATCATGGTGGTAGTTGATAGACTTACCAAGTATGCACACTTTTGTGCATTATCACATCCATTTAAAGCCAGTACAGTTTCTACTGCATTTATGGAAACAATTCAAAAGCTACATGGAAACCCAAAGATTATTGTAAGCGATAGAGATCCCATTTTCACTGGAAATTTTTGGACAGAATGATTTTCTTGTCTTGGTACTTAGTTAGCTCATAGCTCATCTTATCATAGAATTATTTTCTTGTCTTGGTACTTAGTTAGCTCAAACCCTTCCTTAGAAAATTTGTGTTAGTATTTTTTGATGATATACTAATCTACATGCACTTAAGAAATGGTGACACTACCTAATGGGAAGACACTTCAAGGTAAAAATAGATCATGATAGTCTTAAATTCTTTTTAGAACAAAGATTATCCTTTGAAGAGCAACAAAAATGGGTCACAAAGATGTTAGGTTATGACTTTGAAATCATCTATAAAAAAGGGAAGCAAAATGTTGTGGTTGATGCACTCTCAAGAAAGGATGAGGATGTGGAAGCATTGTTGTACGCCATTTCTATTATCCAACCAGATTGGATAAGCGAAGAAAGGGAGGAATGGAATAATGATGAAGAAGTGTGGGCACTCATTCGAAAGTTACAACAATATCCCAGTACATCTGATACATTTAGATGGAAATATGATTCGTTATGGTACAAAGATCGCTTGTACCTATTTAAGAATTCCCAACTCAAACAAAAGATTCTTATGGAATTACACACTTCTCCCTTAGGAGGGCACTCAGGATTTTCAAAAACTTACCATAGGGTTAAGAAGGAATTTTTTTGGGATGGCCTTAAATCAGATATTCAAAAGTTTGTGGTGGAATGTTTGGTTTTCCAACAAAATAAAGTTGAAACAATTAAGACCCTAGGTTTATTACAACCTTTATCCATTCCAAGCCAACATTGGGAGGAAGTTTCAATGGATTTTATCACAGGTTTACGCAAGTCTAAGGGAAAAAGTGTCATCATGGTGGTAGTTGATAGACTTACCAAGTATGCACACTTTTGTGCATTATCACATCCATTTAAAGCCAGTAAAGTTTCTACTGCATCTATGGAAACAATTTAAAAGCTACATGGAAACCCAAAGATTATTGTAAGCGATAGAGATCCCATTTTCACTGGAAATTTTTGGATAGAATTATTATTTTGTCTTGGTACTTAGTTAGCTCATAACTCATCTTATCATCCTCAATCTGTTGGGCAAACTGAGATAGTAAACAAATGTTTGGAAGGATATCTTCACTGCTTTGTATCTGATAAACAAACACAAAGGGTCAAATGGTTGCCTCTAGCTGAATGGTGGTATAACACTTCCTTCCATACTACAGCAAAAATGACCCCATTTATGGCACTTTATGGATGTCATCCACCATCCATCCCATAATATTTAAGATAAAATTCTAAGGTTCAAGCAGTGGAACATCACATCAAGCATCAACAACAAGTTCTCCAACTCTTAAAGGATAACCTCACGTTGGCGCAGAATAGAATGAAACAATAGGTAGATCAACATCAAAACGAAAGAAGTTTTGATGTAGGTGACTGGGTATTCCTATGGCTACAACCATATAAACAAATGTCCCTCAAGCAAGCTAAGAAGGATAATAAATTATCACCAAAGTATTATAGTCCGTACAAGGTGTTACAAAAGATTGGTACTATGACATACAAATTGGAGCTTCCTGCAGCTTCCCGAGTGCACCTAGTTTTCCATGTTTCATGTTTAAAGAAGGTTATAGGTGACAAGCTCCCAGTTCAAACAATATTGCCAGAACTTGATGAGGAAGGAAAAATCATATTGGAACCAGAAGCAGCCATAGAAACAAGAACTCAACAACTATGAAATCGATCAATTTCGGAGTATCTCATCAAGTGGAAGAACTTATCTACTGAAGATTCCACATGGGAGGATGAGAATTTTATACAAAAGCATCCAGAACTACTCAAGCATTGAGGAAAATGCTTTTTGGAAGGAGAGGGGCATGTTAGGCCCCTATAATACTAGTGATTCCCCCATTACTATTGTCATTGTATCCCTTATTATTATTATTGTGCCCCTATTGTCCCCATATTGTTAATATTATGCCCCATAAAAACCCACTATTGTTATTTTTGTGCCCTTATGTTATTACTATTACACCGGCTTGATTATAGTATGACCCCTTAGACTCCTATATATAGAAGGAAGGTTTAATCATTTGTATCATCTAAGAATTTTTCATTTGTGTAATGTAAAGGAGGTTGTCCCCCCGAAGAGGTTGAATTCTAAGCCATTGATCTATCTTTTCTATCTTTTGGTGAGCTGGTTTCCTAACATTTGGTATCAGAGCTTTGGATTCTAGGGTTTCGCTGCTCCAAATAGGTCATCATGGCATTTTCGCTATAACTTTTTTTTTTCTGTGACGTTTTAGAAGCTAAAAAAAAAAAAACCATTTGAGCTGAAAGCATTCTGAACTTTAGATCCAAATTTCAGAGCTTGTGGCACTATATTTGCGGAGCTATGATCTGTGGAAGTTAGGTTTTTTGCAGACTCCCGAATTACATTCCAACAGGTGACCTAGGGAATATCATCATAACTTTTGTTTTGAGCAATAGATTGAAATTTCGTAAGAAGTTTCAGAAAGAGGACGACCTGTAGTTGTGAAATCATGCAGAGTGACTACTCTGGATGTCCATGTATCTCTTGCACAGTTTTAAGAACGAGTGGCCTTATCTGACATGCGCAAGCATCCAACAGCATTGGCTGATGTTACCAGAGCATATGCCAAAACCAACAGCTCAAGTGTTCGATTCTTGATAGCAAGGAACAAGTGAATGGATAAGTAATTACAGACGTCCAAGCAGGGAGGAGAACAAGTTACAACATCCACCCGAGCAAAGTTGAAGAGAGAAATACTGAGTGAAGTATCATCTCTCGAGAGAGTCACGTGGACATTTTATTCCAGATTCATCACTGTGCCTAAGTTAGTTGTCCATCTCAATGGTTGGAAGCAGCGTCATGCTAGGAGAGTAAACATCTTGTTAGATTTGGACACTATCGTAGACCACATGTAAACATGGACAATGAGATAAAAATTATCCCCATTTCACTTGCCTAAGTTGATGAAGCCCAAGGTGGTAGAATTGAAGGCACACATCCAGAGTCGTATCCGGAACTATGAGGAACTCCCATAGATCATCACCAGTTTGTAGGCTTCATATGCATGGGTGTTTAGAAGCATGGATGTTGTTGTGCGCGCACATGCGATCCCATCCATTGGGACTCTCACTCAGGCGAAGACAAAGAATCAAGTCTGACTAGAGTTATACATGTACTTTGATGAGTTGATGCGCATAGCCACCAGTGTAGACTCAGAGATTAGCGGAGACACTATGCATTAGTATGTTTCTGGTCTGACTGCACTGAAGACTAAGATGTGCATGTTATCGGACGAGTTGGAAAGAGGAGCCAAACCATTGTACCTAGATGTAATGGAGGCAAGACAGACTACCAATCTTGGCATCGGTTTGCAACCATCGATCTTCACACAATTGTCTGAGTCTAGTGATGTCTTTTATCGCTTACTCAAGCCTATTTTGTCTCACATGGGTACATGTGCAGATTGTAATGTAACATCTTGTAAAAGTGAAATACCAAGTGTCAATAGTCAAATGTAACCGTCATGTAGTAGTTGAAGAGTCATGAGGGTAGGTGAAGAGTCACAAAGAGGAATGTCAAGGGTCACCCCGCCCTTTGCTATTTATATAACCCCATAACTCATTGTACGGGATTTTGGGAGCCAAGCTTCATATAGGAGTATCTCAGAGAAATCTCGTATTGTATTGTAACAAGCCTTGGCTTCTCCATAGTGCATAGCTAGTATATCACTTTGGAGGAGTAGGTAGTAGTGACTGTAACGCTTTGTTGTTGGGACTAGTAGTTGGACATGGTTATATTTATCATTGGAACTTTCACTTTCGCAATATAACAGAGCCAACACATTTAATGCATATGTTGTTATTGTATTTCAGATGTCTTGGTTACTCTAATGATATATGTATCTGCTTTCTTACACATGTATGTATGCACTTTTCTATATATGTGTGTATGGATATTATTGGGATGTTATATTGGTTTAACCATAAATTTGGATTGTTGGTTCACTTTTCTTCCAACTTTTGATGTATCTTTTCTCTTGTGTTCCATTCCAAGCCGTGTGTTTCCACGGGTTTCCAAGGGGCACACTTATTCCACTTTTTGTGTGTTAGAACCATTCATACACCTTCCTTGGCTTGCTACGTTGGTCAAACCCTTGCTACCAACAAGGACATCCTCCTTGCCTCTACGCACAGCCATGGTCAAGGTGATAGTGTACAACCCACTGCTAGGACTCCTACACCAAAATGTCTTAGGTCTAGTTAGGAATTCTTACCGGGGAGATCCCCTAACATGTTGGTGGGTCCAACACTGTCAAGATTTTGGCACTATAAGGAGGGCCAAATGACAAGATGTGTCCTCACATCCTATTTTTAATTTTTGCATATCTGTTATGGACACATTATACTCCTCCCTCCATGATGGCTATATAATGTTGAACCTGTCAACATCACAAGGGAGTTTCATGAACTCTTGTCAGAATTCACGTACAATGGTGAAGGAAAAGTGGCCTGGCCTGAGTACTTACATGACTTCTTTGCATTCCTTGATGATGTAGATGAGTTCGATGAAGTTGAGTTTAGCTTGCTGCTTTCACACACACTTCGTGAATCCCCACAATGATGGTACCACAACCTACCTCACGGTTGCATGCACTCACTTGACCAGTTCCATGATATCATTGAATCTACCTTCCATCATTTTGATCAAGAACCTCTTGACAAAATTTTTTTGAAACAACGGAAGACTCCAAAAGAATCACCTATGGATTTTTCGCAGTGTTTCCTGGTAATTCAGTTTGAAGCTCTAAAAAGATAGATGAAATTCCAATATCTTTGGGATGGATTCACATATTTCCTTAACAAGTCAATCAATGCCAAGATGAAGTTGAAGTTCAAACCCCGCTCAGCATACCTCGATGATGGAGCTGTGGAATCATATATGGACACAATCATTGCTGCAAGTGACTATCCTTCGTCCCCCCATCAAATAGCTTCACCACCACAGAGTGATGCAGGAGAACATGCACACACATCTATTCAACTATCATATCCTCCTAGCATCATTTCTCTCAATTTTTGTGTAGATTTGGTTGCGATGCCCATGGGTTGTCACATGCATTTGTTACCATAGCCTCTGTCTTCATGTTTTGTTGATTCCCCGGATTGCACTGTCTTTTGTTCTTTCGTTTTGGAATCTACACTTGTTGTGAATGAGGATGAAGCCATCGATAGAGTTAGTGTTGCACAACCAACCTGCACTGTCATTGATGAAGTGTATGACTAGGAACCTAAACATCAACCCACAATGAAGGATGATCCCATTTTGTCTGTGCCTCCTCTCATTTTTACTCACATCTTCGGTGATTCTACTGTCCCTGATTTCTCTTGTGTATCTCCACCTACAGATGCACCCATTATCGATCATTCGCAGAACACATCCAATGTCAGTCCATCATTTGACAGTGGATAGGATGAATCATTCATTGAAATTACACTTGATTTTTCATCTTCTTTTTCTAGAAACGTAGAGGGTGAACATCCCTACTTCTCATCTAGCCCTCTGTTTGATTTATCTGATCATGAGGATGCTGACAAAATCATTGATTTTTTTATCATGGTTGTCGTGATCCATTCACTCCTGTATTCAATCATGATGATGATTATATCACTGTTGATCTTTCCAAGCCACCTGTTTATGATGATCTATCTGTCGAAGAAGTCAAAACCTCGCAGACTGTCGAGGCACTTTAGCCCGAGCTGATGGTTATGTCAGGCCCTCATTGTCCTGAGGTTGGTTACACTTCCTATCATGAAATTGTTGAAACACCGAAGGATCCTCATCACTCATCTATATGCATTAAAGATCAATCCAACACACAGATTTCGCTTCCTCCATGCGAACTACATGATCCCATTGCTCATGCATTGTAGGATTCTTACACAGGAAGCACACATGCGTGACACAAGTTTTCTTTGTTTCTCTCATTTGCTTGCTTGTCACAATCAAGAGAATGCACATGCTTAACATTTTCACACAGTGTAGCACAACACCATGCTAAGTCCGCGGATTGCATGTCATGTTCTTTCACTCATTTATTTTCTGTGGACGCATTTAAACTCAGAGTGTGTTTGTCTTCATTTTTATATTTTTCATGTTCACTGGTTCACATGACTGTGTTCTTCATGAACCATGCCTTCACCAACATGGGTCGACCAATGTGTCGGTGGCTGCATTGGAAAGATCACTTCACGTGATTAAGCCCATGCATCGTTAGCTTAGGAGTAGGAGTAGTGTTTTATTTATGAATTGTTTCCTTGCATGCACGTTTGCTTCTTACTTTGTGTGTTTATTTTATTGCTTGCTTACTTTTCTTACTCACCTTTCTTTCACATTTTCTTCTACTCTTTGTTTTGTTATTTGTTTTCTTCTTTACAAGTTAGTTTCGCATGGAACTGTGTGTGACTCTTAAAACAAGCGAGGGTAATGTACAAGAGGACTTGTATAGTTATCAATAATTGGTTATATGTCATCCTGTCTCTATATGTATAACTTCTTGTCTTCAAGCAATGATACACCAATGGAAAATACATTCTGTTCGAAGTGAACCTTGATGAAAACACAATGCTTCCACGCTAACTAGTGTCACCTACTCTAGTCAGTTGTTTTGGGTCAACACTTGTTAGCTCATTTAAGTAGAGTAAGGTGAGGGGAAAACCTTAACAAGAATGTCAGAGGTATATACAAAATACTTCTCTGAAGGAACAACCTCTTCTTCTCTCAATAAGTTAGGATCCCTGTTTTGACTCTGAAATGAATAAGTGCTTATACACAGCTATGAAAAAATGAAAAATGGAAATATGAAAATATGATTTTTTTTGAAAAATGAACAATGAATAAGGCGAAAGAAGAGAAAGGGTTCCTGCGTAGAGAGGTGATGGAAGTAACTCCACTAGGGTACTGACCAGGCTCACTGGCAGTGGAGTGATGCTTGTGTTCTTACGTGACTCCGTTGGGGTACTATCCAAGCCTGCTAGAAGCGAAGCAACACTAGAGATGAAACTTAAACTCTGATTATCATATTGCTTGTGCACCAATATACACCTCATCCCAATCAAAAAAATTGCGTTGAATTGGGTTGGAATATGTGTTAACTGACCAAGAGCAAGGCAGATGCTACATCTTTCAATCAAGCTAGTGTGGGAGTCAAGATGATCAGAGAATTGAACAATACTTCCAGAGGAGTTAGAATTGCTTTTCATGAAACAAGGTCCATTTAGAGAGCTTAAGTTCTATCAGTGTGTTGCCAAGTGTTGTAGTGGCTACAACTACCCTCCAAAATTTTTCTTAGTTTCGTTTTGGAGCCTCCCTACCAACCATCCTTAGCAGCATGTATTTTATTTTCAAGTACATTGGATTCAACTGAGTTTCAGTGGCTTGCCAACCTGTGCATGTCAACTTTCTTGTCTCCCACCACAGGCTGCCATTATGGAATTAGGTTATTTTCTGGCTAAGATGCTCCCCCTGAAAATTGCATAATTCTGGAGGGGAACCATTCTTCCCTGCAAAAATTGTGCAATCCTACTCGGCTCCAAAATTGTGCAATCTAGCCAGGTAGCCCTCCCTCAAGAAATTGTGCAATCTAGCCTGACACTGGGCTTTAGCCCAGAGATTGCGCAATTATAGGAGGTAGTGACCTATTGATCCTAGAAATTGCACAATGCATAAGGGACAACCAACCTTTCTCACCCTTGAAACTGCACAAATCCCATTCCCAGGCTTGCAGACTGCTGCATGTGCCTTCATGTTGAAGGTTCCCTCCAGGACTGAGCAATCCTAATTTGCATGCATGGGTTTCTTTTCTCGAAATAGCAAAAATAAAAAAGCATCCCTAGATTTTAGGGATCTATTTCTAGTAGCTGGAGGTTACATGTAAAGATTTTTTTAGGAACTTCCCTCCAAGTGTTGCTTTTTCCTAGATTTGTGGCATGCACGTCATAAGCCTCAAAATTATATATTTGATGTTGCAGAGATCATTCCTCACATTGATATTGGAGCTCTAACATTCCACATCGCATCTAGGAGTCATCGACATGTTCAGCTTCGTTCTTTCTAGGTAAGTCCACTTTACATGTTTTCTGCTGCTTTTCTATCACTTTTTGTATTTCACTTTGTACAAATGATGTCTGCTTTGTTTTGTTGAACGTCTATTGTCATTTTAATGCATGTTAGCATGTAGAAGAAATGTTTCAGTTTTTCCTTTGCATCTCACTGTTATCACATGCATGACATTGTCTTTACACTGACAGTTGTCGTTGCGGTGACTCGCTTCACATACATGCTTGTTTTCCCATTTTCTAAATCTTGCATTTACTGTTTTCATACATGATCATTCACTCTTGCTTACAACTCAGTCTTTCCATGCATTCAAACCTTTTCATTTTTTTAGCCGCCTGTCGACAGGTCTGGGCTGCCTTAGCTTGGACCTTGCCTTGCCCGAATATAAATGCGCATTTTTGGAAGTGAATGCTTTTCCTTTGCTAAAAAAACTCTGCAAATTTGGCCAAGACTAACCTCCAAGCTTGCATTGCGCAATTTTTGGAGGAAGTGCCTTGCTAGCCTTAGAAATTGCACAATGCAATTTGTTAGGTTTGCATTCCCTTGTTGACTGAAACCGTGCATTGCGCAATTTCATTCCTTAGTGGGCTAGGATGGACTATGCATTATGCATTTCTAGTAGTCATTCAGCCTCTTGATAACTTGGAATGTGCCTTCTATAGTTTTGGTAGTCAGCCTCCCAGTGAAAATTGTGCAATGTTCACTCCCATTCACCCAGGTGTGTTGCATGTTAGTCCTCAAATTTATTTTGGTTTTCAAATGATAAGTTTCTTTCCATGAGTGTTTCTACATCTCTAGGTCTAGCAGGTGTTTCTCAGTCTCTCAGCAGTACAAGTACAATGGCCTCCAAGAGAGCAAGGTCAAAGGACACCGTTAGAAGTGCAACTGGAGATGTAGTTGAGAAAGTGTCTATGAGCTTGTCAATTTACGAAGACAAAAAGATGTTCATAGACAGAGACATCAACATGAAATGGAAGGACATCAATGACACATTCTCAGGCACATTTGAGGAAGAAATGGAAGACCACAGGGTCTATGTCAACATCCATAATTCTAAATTGTACTAGATTGCATGCAGGTATCCACGTTTCCATGCAAGAACATGATCCATTGGATTGTCTCACACACTAATCCTAAGGCAATGACATTGAGTAGTGTCAGTGGGATAGAGCTCGCTACCTTCAGGGTGAAGGAATTTCAAGAGATGTATCACTGGCCACAACTGGTGATTACAATGGAGAAACCCTTCAGCAAACCCAGTAGAAACGCAAACTCTGGAGATATCTTAAAGAGATAGGTGAAAGATCCAGCAAAGTTCAGGACAACACCCAGCCTGGTTTACAAGAAAAAGATACCATGGAAGGCATATCAGTACTTGGTAATATTTTCATGGCACTTATACGGCCAAGAGAGAAAAGACCTTCCCGTAGGGATGGGTGATTGTGTTGAACCAACTCACCAGCGAAGGAAGGCCATGCAACTAGTCCGGCATGTTGGCTCTCAAGTTGAAGAAATAGGTGACAGAAGCTCGACATACATCCAAAGGTCAGAAAGCAAATATATAAATGTCTGCATACATACTAGATGTAGTATGTTCCCATCAACATTTCCTAGGATTAAGTTGGGCATCGACACCTTTGGAAACCACTGTGCACACTTATTGCAGATGTTCTCCTAATGTAGCCTTTGCAGAGTTATCACATAGTTGTTAGACCATTTTTTCACCGTGGTGTACAAAATGATATTTGAGCAAGATCCACCTTGCATGTCGCAGGCAGTGATGGAGGAATTGATTGACATAGTAGATTGGTATGCCTCACGCCTTGGCACACTCATATGGATGTACATCACAGAGAAGCCTTCGCATGTTTTACTGAATTTTTTCCATGGACAAGCCTATCATGCAAGAAGTTTCGTACCACATCTCAACATGGCTGTGAGATAGACTACATAGGAAGAAGAAGGAACCTTGGTCCATTCTTCCTTTGCGAATCGGGTTGTTGAGATATGAAATCTCAAGCATGATGAGGCTGAGATGGAGGAGTTCAAAAGATTCACCTTTGGCACCAAAAGTTTCGATCCATATGACCCGCATTGGTTGGTGAAAGAAAATAGTGTGAGAGTGTGGTTTTTGTGGATACACGGGGCATGTCATTGGCCCAAGGAAGACCCATGGAGATATTGTTATAGCTTCTCTAGGCTCAATGAACCAATCGGAATAGTTGTGGAATGGTTATCAAAGCAGAGGGGAGCAGCATCTCAAAGAGCACCATCATCACCAGCAGCAGAGGGTAACGTACTTGCACATGACAAAGGCAAGAGGAAGGTTGTTGACAACACAGAGGTAGAGAAAAGATGCAAGTTCAAAGAATACCCACTTCTACTAAAAGAAAATTTGGAAATTGAGGCTAAGAGGTGATAGCGTGACGAGAAATGTGGAAAGGAAAAGAGAGAAACAAAGGATGGAGGAAACAGAACAAGAGTTGCAATAATTGAAGCAATAACTCTAGAAAGAACAATAACTTCATAGAAGAGAGAAGGAAGCGCAACAGGGACATACATGGTAGGAGATGCAACATGCACAAATTGATGAAGCTCATCAGAGCAGCCAGCACAAAGCAGACAGGGTGAGCAGTCACAAGAATAAGACATTGCTCAAGAGATTGAATAGATGCTAGAGAAAATGGACATGGAGATGGTTCAGCCAGAGTCAGAACAATATATTGACCTCATGCCTCGTAATCAAGAGGTCAACCCACCGACTTGACTAGATCTGGAAGTAGAGCAAGTCCCAAGTGATCAAGGAGACATAGAGATCCTTGAAGACAATCTGGAAGATGAGATACACAACATATCTTTTGATGAGATACAACACAGAGTTGTGTAGTCATGCAGAGTGACTACTCCATATGTCCATGTATCTCCTGTGTAGTTTGGAGAAAAAGTGATCGTATCTGACATGCACAAGCATCAAGAAACATTGGCCAATGCTACTAGAGCATATGCCGAAGCCACTAGCTTGAATGTTCGATTCTTGACAGCAGAGAATGAGCGAATTGGTAAGGAGTTACAAACAAAAAGGCAGGGAGGAGAAAAGGTTACAACATCTGCCCGAGCAGAATTGAAGAGAGAAATATTGAGTGAAGTATCATCTCTAGAGACAGTCATGTGGACATTGTATTCCAGATTCGTCATCGTGCATAAGTCAGTTGTCCATCTCAAAAGTTGGTAGTAGCGCTGTGCTAGGAGAGCACACATCTTGTCAGATTTTCTTACTGTCATCGACCACATGCAAACATCAACAATGAGATACAAAGGAGCCCCATTGCACTTTCCCAATTTGATGAAGCCCAAGGCAATAGAGTTGAAGGAACACATCTGGAGTTCGATCTGAAACTATAAGGAACTCGCGCAACTCATCACCACTTTACAGGATTCACATGCATGATTATTCAAAATGATGGATGTTGTTGTGCGCAGAGATGCAATCCCATCCATTGGGACACTCACCGAGGTAAAGACAAAGAATCAACTCTGACTAGAGCTCGACATGTACTTTGATGAGTTGATGCAAATAGCCACCAATAGAGACTTGGAGATCACCGCAGACACTATGCATCAGTATGTTGTTGGTCTGGCTGCACTCAAGACTATGGTGTGGATGTTATCAGATGATTTGGATAGAGAAGCCAAATCAATGTAAACAGATGAAACAAAGGCAAGAGTTCACTTCAAGAAGGATGTCACCACAAAGTACGCGGACACCATCACGGACTACGAAGCTTGGCATCGGTTTGCCACCATCGATCATCGTGAGGATGTCAAAGAGTTGGTCTTCCCACAACTATCTGAGTCGTAGTGATGTCATGTATGGCTTACTCAAGCCTTTTGTGTGACATGGGTACATGTGCAGATTGTAATGCAACATCTTGTAAAAGTGAAAGATAAAGTGTTGATAGTCGAATGTAATAATCATGTAGTAGTTGAAGATTCATGAGGGTAGGTGAAAAGTCACAAAGGGGAATGTCAAGGGTCACCCTACCCTTTGCTATTTATAGAACCTCATAAGTCACTATACAGGATTTTGAGAGCCAAGCTTCCTATTGGAGTATCCTAGAGAAAGCTTGGAGTTTACTGTAACGAGCCTTGGCTTCTCCACAGTGTAGAGCTAATATATCTCTTTGGAGGAGCAGGCGGCACTGACTGTAATGTTCCATTGTCGGGACTAGTAGTTGGACATGGTTATATGTATGATTGGAACTTTCAAATTCTTAATATAACAGAGCCAGCACATTTCATGCATATGTTGTTACTGTATTTTAGATGTCTTGGTTACTCTAATGATATAAGTATATACTTTCTTATGCATGTATATATGGAATTTTCTATATATGTGCGTATGAATCTTATTGAGATGTGTTGTTGGTTTAACCATCACTTTGGATCATTAGTTCACCTGCCTTCCAACTTGTGATGTATCTTTGCTCGTGTGCTCCCTTCCAAGAAACATGTTTCCATAGGTTTCAAAGGGGTGCACTTATTCCACTTTCCATGTGTTAGAACCCTTAATACACCTTCCTTGGGTTGCTGCACTATTCACACCATTGCTACCAATAAGAACATCCTACTTACCTTGGCATGAAAACGTGGTCAAGACGATATTGTACCACCCACTGATGGGACCCCTACACCAAACGGTCTAAGGTCTAGTTGGGACTTCTTACTGGGGAGATCCCATGACATGTTGGTGGGTCCAGCACCATCAACATATCCATACATTTTTCATCTATTGGTTTTCATCTTGTAGTAGAGGCTCCACTTTCTCCTTCCTCGATACCTGCTACTTTTTGTGGTTCAATGCAATCTTTGTCTTCTTTAATTTCCCCTACAAGTTCTTTTGTTTCCACAAGGGTTACTTATTTCTCAATCTGTGTTACTAGAAACACTTCATCTTTAATCTTTTCTAGGACACAAATTTTTTCTTCAAACCATGCTGCAACATGCACCTCTTCTAAATCTATTTGTGTTGTAAGAGGTATCTCTTCTTCTTTTTCCTCTTGTGATTCTTCTTGTGTTTCAACATGGGTTTCCACCTCTTCTATAGAAGCTAGTGTTGTATCTTCCTTTTTTTACCTTATACTGTTCTTTTTTGGTTTATCTGCAAGTGTAGGTATCTTTTTCATTCTCCTTATTCTCCTTGTTGGAGGTTAGCTTCTAGTGATCTATACATCATTATCATGATCTCCCATGGATTCTTCTTCCTATGGTTTCAACTCAAAAACTTCTCCTGCTTTGGGAGTTGTAAAAACTACCTCCTTAGGGATTATAGTAGCTGCATATTTTGGTGGAGTTGTATCAATTGCAACTTCTAGTGGAGTTGCAACAATTGTTGCTTCTACTAGTGATGCTTCAACTTCCAACCTCGGTGCTTTCACTACATCATTCTAGATGAAAATGTTTTTTTGTAGTGCATGTTCCATAACTAATTTGATCGAGCCATGATGCAAAAGGGAATCCTTTATCCAATTAGAGTTTTAAATGTTGGTGGCCATCTGTCGAAGTGTCTTCCAAAGGAAGAAGGGTGTGTTGTCTAGTTTTTAAATCGTCAAGTGATCTAGTGGTCTCAGGTGGTGCTAATAGATGACCCCATGGAACCCTTGATGTCCAAATTATCTCTTCCCAATGAAATCTACGTCTAGGGTGTTGGTAGATACCTTTTGTCTAATCCACTCTAGTTCTTCACCAAATCCTCTTCTGGCTTGAGAAACTACTCCATCAATTATGGCTTCGTATTTTTCCTAAAATGTCATCACTCTCTAAATTTTTGTAGCCTAGACATTGTTTCTATGGTTTCTTCATTTTCCTGGACAACTATTCCCACTACCATAGACCTAGCATGTTGGAAATTGAGTGCAAATTCAAGGGAAATAACATCATCATACCCCTATAATCTCTCAATATACCTAATCCATCCCGTGGCCTGAAATTTTTCTGAAATGTTGTCACAATATTATAGAAAGAGGGAATTTTTGGCTTTATGTGATTCAATGAACCTCCCATTGTTATTGCTCAGGTTTCATATAGTCTACTAGGTACAAGATTGAATGAATAGTTAACAGGGGTGAAATATTTTAATTAAGATAATGAAATCATAGGTTGATGGTGTAGATCACATCATAGACTTATGGTGGTTGTGGAGTATTATGGTGAGTGATCTATGCAATATTCTTGAGGTAAGTGGAAATTATGTCCATTAATTTCATTCATTATGTAAAAGAAATATGTTCCTTTTGTTACTTACTATGACTTGTTGTCCTTTTCTTGGTTGGTGATGACATGTTGTCATGTTCTCAATTGGTCCTTAGCCATGTCTTCATTCTCTTCCTCCTCACTATCTAATTCTGAATAATCTTCCTCTTTACTATTCATATTTTTGTTATTGTTTGGTTGTTCATTGTCCCTCATCAGTTTGTCATATGAAAAATGAAAGTTCTCCATATATCCCTCTATATTTTCCCCAATAGGTTATGGAATATCCCCTTGATAATCATATTCTTCATGTGAGTCAACTAAATCCTCAAGGGTAGAAGTAACCAAATCCTTAACTAAATAAACTAGAAAACCACAATGGGTTGTCTCTTTCAAAGATTGCTTATAAGGAAGAACAAACGTAACAAGGAATAATCTAAGAGCTCTATCAAACTGATGGGTGATAGGTCATATCCTCCAAAGTTTCTCATAAGTAACCTCGTAAACATGCTTTAGAACTTAGTGAGATGAATCTTCTTTCTCGAATATGTGTGTTCAAGTCGCACTCAAAGAATTACTACCTTGAACTAAAGGTTCTTTATGTGAATGAGTTGAGTTATCAGCTATACAAAGGTTGGCCCTCCTTCTAGTGCCAAAATGTTGACGTCTCTAGAAACCACCAACATATAGGGGGTCTCACTGATATGAAGTCCCAAGTAGACCTCACACCATTTGGAGTAGTAGCCCCATCTAGGAAAAAGTCCTGACAACCATAACCTTAAAGATTTTCCTTAGTTACAATAAACAACATAAGAGAGTATGCATATACTTTCAAGATAAGAAAGTAAGTTATGCTTGTGAAGCACTCAATTGAAATGTGAATAAAGGTTCTTTCACATATAGAAAAGAGAAAGTGAGTCTTGAGAAGAAGAGTAATAGTACTATCCTAATAAAGACACACACATATATCTAAAAGAATTGTTAATTATCTTGCGAAATAGTTCATAGAGAAACAATGATCATGAAAGAAAGAAATGCACAATTAAAAGATGTATATTAAAGCTAATGAAATAGTTCATTTTCCTTAGTATGTATAAACATGAATGTACACCGCAAACAATGAAATAATAGTATTACAACATTCACAATATATGCATGAAAGTGTTTCAGATTTAAGATCTTCAAACCATTAACTAAAAGTTCCAAGATACACAATTACAACGATGAATCACTAGCCCCAATAGTGGAATGTTAAGCCACTACTTCCTCCTCAAAGGTAAGATATCCTCACCTATGCCTAGCTTGAGAAGACAAGGTGAAAAATCCTTTTCTTGAGCTATGAGGGTTTATTTATAACAAATGAGGTTACCTTTTACCTCCCTTATGACTCTTGACCTCCCTCATGACTCTTGAGATCCCATGTGACTTTTGAGTTCCTACATGAATATTGGACTTCCTAATAACTATTTACATTCCATGTGTGACACTTGGGTTTCCACATATTTAAAATTTTCTGATTTTGATAATTACAAAATTACATATCACTAACATGTGGAAAAATACATGTTTATGTTAATGGTCATTTGGTGACATGTGACATGAGACTTTGTTGTAATTTGTCGATGTCAAGTTCTCTTCTCTATTGATGTGTCTTTGACTCCTCATGATGGATATGAAATGTATTTTATCTTCACCATCAAAAGGTTTTGGGCATGGTATTGAGAAATTCGAAATCAACATGAGTCATTACAATCTATCGTAGTTTATAGTTCCTCTATCTTCTACATCATGGTATATTTATGTTTCAACTCCACAAGTGTTGTCTTAGCATATTTCCTTGAAGACATCCTTCAACATTATCTACCATGTTAGGATGAAAGTACCTAAAAATGGATCTCACCCATTGAAAGATAATATCAATCCCAAAATCACTTATTCTACCTTATTTTCATGTAAGATATTGACTGTGATGGGACAATGTGCAAGTTTAGAGAGAAAGAGGCTTTCTAGTGCACAATGCATAGGATTAAGATGCAAGATGTGAAGGATTGGGCACTAGGAGTGTGCAATGCACAATGTCAAGGGAGGAGGAGGCATGATTAGGTGTAGTACATAGTTTCAGGAGACAAAGATGATAGGATTTCCCACTGGGAATGCACAATGCATATTTCTTGAGGAGGAGGATATAGGTACTATGTAGTTTACCACTACAAGGGTTGAAGGATGGCTCTACTGTCTACTAAAAGTGTGCAATGGATAGTGAAAGCAAGGTTAGTCAAGTGATCCAAGTGGATATTGGTGGACACCTACCTATTCCACATGGACTCCCACCATTGTTTCTTTCAGTTTTTTAGTTTCCTAAATTGTAGCATAGTTTACTATTTTTCGTAGTTTTTTGGGTCCTAAACTTCCGGAGCTGTTTTGAGTCCCTAAACAACGTTTTTTTTGGAAATATCCCTCCAAGCGATCTCATGGAGATCATTGGTGAGATCCAGTATTGCAGCGATGATGCTGCAACTCCTGGGACTCCCTACTTTACTTTTATCAACCTGGTAGTTCGTAACAAACTTGGAAGCGACGGTTCTATATGCACAAGTACTAGCTCTTACTATAGGTTGTCACTTGATCAGCTGGCACAAGTTCTCTAGGAGCTTAAGCTAACTTCTATGAGTTCTTAGAAGAAGATTTTAACTGTGATGGAACAAAGCTAACTCAAAAGAGGCTAGTCTACTTGCAGAAAGAAAATGAAAGCTGAAAGGAAACGCAAACCCTAGCAAACCATAATTTTACGCACTAACCCTAATTGTGCAAGAAAAGGGATGTAAACTACTGAAATGGATGCCATTAACTATTGAACAGGTAAAATGCATGTGTTTAAGCTACTTCTGAAGGAAAATATGGAAAAATCATCTTTTTGTATTTTTGAGCAATTTTATGCAGAATTATTATGCTTGTGTTTTAACTATTTTTTATTGTGCAGAGGTTTATTGGCGAAAGAAAATGGAGTGGGCATTTGCAGGAGGTTGGGAAGGTGTGGAGAGGACCTAAGGGGTCCCTAGCACCTTTCTGGAGATTTCCACCATGCTCAGATCTTGAAAAATCACTCGCATGAACTTCTATAGGAGGTTGCAGGGGATCTACAGTAAATTCTACAGGAAGTTGTACAGGAAGTTTTAAAGGAACAGGCCGAAAGTGGTTTTTAGAGGGTTGATGGTGGAAAAATGGTGGGAAAGTGGAAATGAAGGGTGGATAGGGATGTTGAGGGATCTAGGACCTGGTAAATGAAGCTCAGGAGTGGTGAAGATGGTTGGATTTGTTCAAAGATGAAGGAAACAATGTTGCACGAAAATGTAGAAATTAGGGCAAGTTGGGAAAATATGGCGAATGGGTGAAGGAAATATTGAGAGAGAGACTAGAGCAGGTCGTATGATGGAGGAAGGGTAGGTTGGGGTGTCTTACAGGTGTTCTGCACACTCTTCCTGAAACTGATCCAAGCAAAGACTAAAAAAAAAAGATTTATCTATTTTGACCTAATTCTGACCTAAAAACCAGAAACATGGTGAACAGAAGTTTATAGACAGGATATCATGCAAGAAAGCTATGGAAACTAAGAAAGAACAGATATAAGCATGAAAACACAACTGATATCAACTTTTCCAATTCAAAATCTAACACTAGCAATTACATTGGAAGGCAAAAACAGTGGTTTTGTGGCAACAAGTGTGCCTTGGTCTCAATTCATGGTCCCAAGGAGGGAGAAATGAGATCAAGGACTACTTGGTAGCCTTTTTGTGGATCTTTTCTATTACCAAATTGTCAAATCAACCTAAAGCATGAACAACTATCTTAATCATCAAAAACAACCTAAGTAACAAAGCAAGATTTTAACCTAAATAACATAAATTATTCTATGAATGCAAGAAAAACACATAAAAGTACACAAAGGAGGTACTGGGAACTTAGGTTGGGCCCAACTCCAAGAGCCAAAGCCTCCTAAGAAAGCTCAGAGCTAGTTCAAATCTAGATTCATCTTCATTGATCAAAAAATAATAGCTACATCACAAAAATTGTCTGCAAGAAGAACTCGAAAATGTGTTGATACAGGGCTGCACTAAAGTGCGAAAATAGACTATCAAATGACTAAAATACTAAGGCTTGAAGCCTTGATACTTATGCAAATGAGGACTCCCAACAGTCCTCCTTAACTTTAGGAGCTTGGCTGCCCAAAACTACAGTTAATCAGCCACTTCACTAGACCTGCTCGGCTGCCCCTTTAAATCATCTTTGGTGGGTTGTTTAACTCCAAGCTGATGGTGGAAAACTCAAGGAAGGGGTCATTTAGTGCAGGAGACACCCCTCCTATAAATCCTCAGCCTTGTTTCTTCGAATTTGGCTGCCAATCTGCTCATAAATGCCCGATCTTGGTCCAAAAATGTCCAAAAATATGCAATAAGCACATATTAGACTTTGTGGTAAAGTGACTATTCCCCTTCACTCAATTAAAATAAATATATTCAAAAGCATGCATAAAACTATGGAGAATGGTGGATTAAATGAGAATAATAGGAAAAATGAGCCCATATAGTTACCCATTTCCGGGGCTCATCATCACCCCCTACTGAATGTGTTTCTCATCCTCTGAGAAACTAATCTAGTTCATCATCTTTGATTGCTTTGACTGTCTCTCTGACATCCCAGGCCTCTGAGGTGATGTCCTCTTCTCTATCATGAAAACCTACCTTTCTGTCCACTTCCTCCCATTTTCTTTGTTCCTCTTCTTCCTTGACCCCTTCTAATAGCCCTAACAGTAGTGGAGGGTTGAACTTAAGGCCAATCCAATTGGCTTTCAAGTTCTACACTGATTTTTTGTATAAGGGTACTCTTCTCATAGCCTCCCTCACTCTGGTTGGGGAGTAGTACTCTCTTATTTTTAGACTATGGGGCAATGTATTCCATCTCCTTGGGCAAGAATGAATGTAATTATCACCAAACAGTTTTTCCATATCTTCAAAGTGAGCAATGGCCTGAGCTTGCCTTTCAACATAGTCAGGTGCAATGTGAGGGTTGTCTACAAGGTGCTAATGGGAATATATGAGAGTTGAGGGATCTTCTAGGTCTGCCCTTATCATGAGTAGCTCACTTAGGTCCCTAGTCATAATCTTCTGAATCTCTACTGCCCTCTTTTCCTCATGGCTTAACTAAGAAGCCATGGCCATGAGTTGCAGATCTCCTAATACAGTGTTTGGGTCCCATAGATTCATGTTAGGAAGTGCCAAGTTGTGTAAATAGAATTATGCTAACTTGGCCTTGTCTTTGGCTAAGCGACTGTCACACAAATGCATAAACTGATTGTAATTCTGGAATGGAATGGTGCCCCTTTGGGCCAATGTGTTAATTTGAAATTTCAACCATTGGTCTTTAAGATATAATGCATAGGATTTAGTAGGTTGCCTACATTGTAAGGCTTCTATTTCCCAGCTGGCCATGTAGGCCATTTGGGCTTCTTTTTCTTGCAACTGCTGTTTTAAAACCTGTATTTCTTCTGCTACTTTATACTCCTTTTCTTGCAGCAGTTTTGTTAGCATCTCAACATCGGCTTGTAGCTCTTCCTCTTTCTATTGTTTCTCGATTGTTTCCTTGTCTATTAGAGGTTCTTTCTGCTATTGCCCTCCCAAAATGGACAGCCTATCTTCCTTATGAACTTCATGTAGTTGCAACTACTTTTTCAGCAGTTCATTCTCCTCCTATAGCTGGGCTCTTTTACTGCTTTCTATGTGCCTCCCCATGGCCAACTCCCCTCTTAATTCCTTTACCTTGTCCTCCATGTGACCTATGTCCTCAACTCCTCTAGATTTTTGGATTTAAGACCTCTATGGTTTATATATTTTAATTTAGAAGCCGGAGAACCCACAGTGTTAACCATTTCTTTTATCAACGTTTCAAATCCCAACCGGGATCCATCATCAGGACAAACTTGAATGATGATAGTAGAAGAGATTTAATGAGGGTTTAAATAGTTTATAATAGTATGAGGTGAGAAGATATGTCTGCTAGAATATGTCGGCTATTTGTTTTAATCATTTTTTTTAATAATTAATAATTATTCAAAATTATAGTAACAAATTTATTATTTGAGTTATATATTATATATATATATATATATATATATATATATATATATATATATGTGAATATTTTTTATTTATTATTATTATAATTAATAAAAAAAAATAGTATTTAGTGTATTAATAAATTACAAATTCAAATATTAAATATTAAATATTAATATTAATAATAATACTAACCTTAATGTTAATGTATCAATAATGATTAATAATAAATAACTAATAAATAATAGTAATAATAAATAGTGATAATGAAAATTAATATGTATTTTTTTTTCTTCATAAAAACTAATTCTCTTAAGAGGAAGTATGGTACAATATGAAGTTACAACCAAGAGAAGCAAGAAAACGGGCAACCAGAAAGGATTGACAAACCACCTCGGCCCCTAAGAGAAAACAAGAAGAGAGCAGTGCTAAGCAAGAAGTAACAAGAAGAGCAGAGTAACAAGAGCAGAACAAAGGATTCTACCCAACGTGGGTAGAATCAACTATTCGACATTTTTTCCCTTTCTTTTTACCAACTTTGACCCAATCAAGATGACTCTGCTAAGCTGGGCTGATGGAGAGGTCTCCTTGTTTTAATCCAAGGGAGAAGACTCATGAGTTCTTTTCTATGAGTTTGGTGGGACAGTAGATTCCTCAGGACCAGTTGAGAGTGGATTTTGTGCCAACTTTGCTTCCATTCCTTCCGCATCCCCTTCCTCTTCATCTGAGCTGGAATCAGAATCATCCATGGGAGGAGGATCATGAGGTTTCCAGCTTTTGGATTTCAGCTTAGGACTGGCTTTCTTCTTTTGGGCAGGCATCGAGGGACAAGAGCTCTGAAGGTGCCCTGTGTGATGGAAATTTCAGCAGTGAAAGGCTGTGTTCTCGTAATCTAGGGTCTGAGTCCAATGGAAGTCTCCAATTTTGAGATTAATCTGATTAGGTAGACCTTTGCTCATGTCTATTTCTGCACAAATTCTGGAGAAGGTGTATATGCCTTTTTCCCCTCTAAAGGTGTCTGTGGCTAGAAAGCGGCCTAGAGTATCGTCGATTCCTTGGAATACAGCAAAGTGCCATAGATGCACCGGGAGATTAGGAAGTCTGACCTAGATGGCAAGCTTGGTGATGATTGCTGAAGAGGGATCGAAATCTGGGAACCAAGGGGTGAGAAATAAACCTGCTGAGCCCCAAAACCATGGGCCTTCAGTTAATGCTTTTTGGTAGTCTTCATTGAAAGCAAATACTACAATGAAGAAACCCTTTGAGCAGAGAAGAACCTTACAGTTGTTGGTCCAGTTAGAGTGAATCCATTGGTAGAGATCTGCTATGCTTGGCCATAGCCCATTGAACCTACAAATAATGGCATGCTCTGCATACTTTTGGATTTGCTCATCCAGTGAAGGATGCATTATTTCAATGGAGGGGGTTTCCTCCAGTTTGTCCACCAGAAAAGGTTCAGGAGCATGAGCTGGTGGAGCTGTTTTCTTGGGCCTCTGAGCATGGACAACATCTTTATATGAAAAAGCCGCAGCTGAAGATGACTGTCCAACAGCTCCCCCTTTCAAACGAAGGGTAAAAATGATGGAGGCATTTCTCTTAATGCTGTAGAAAGAAAGGGGATAAAGATCCTCAAGTTGTTTACCTTCGTGGAGGAGTCATTGAGAAGCAAAGGGAATCCCCAGCCTAAATTCCAGGATTTGCTTAAGGTCCTGCACTAGATCCGAAGTGCTTACTCATTGTAGCAGAGTTTTGCCAGAAAGGAGCACGATCTGGATCTGGAATGAGGCAGAGTGATCAGACTATTGCTTTCCACCGCATATCTTCTCCTTAGAAAAGGGGGCTGTCGCAATTCCAGAAGCAGGGTGAGGAGGGGAATGAGTGGGTGAAGCATCACTGGAACTGGACCATTCGGGACTACTGTGTGGATGTGCTTCCTCGCCTTCTTTTCCTTTCTCGTTTTCCTTTGCGGCTCCGCCATTTTGGGCAACCGGATGCAGAGGAGTAACGTCGGCCGCATCCCTCTTGCTGAAAGAGAGAGAAGTCCTGTGCAAAAGGAATCTGCCAGTGGGAGGAACCCAGATGTTGAGAATACCCTGAGGGCGACCGGAGGGTCTCCTCACCTGAACGGCGATGCACTTAATGGGGTTGTCAGAGGGGTTCGCGTGGTCTCCTCCCTTGAGAAGCTCAGAAATGAGGATCCTGGCTGTGCCCACGAGCTTGTCCCTGATATGACTGTAGCTGTAAATCTCCACCGTGATGGCCGCCAATACATTGGAGAGGAGCTCGTCGTCTGTTGTGACGAGCAGCTTCTCGTTCCAGTTGGGGTTTATTACCCCATCCTGGTCGATGCGGGTGGAGGCCTTGTGGTCAGGGTCCATGTATGCCACTGCGTAACATTTCATCTTCCGGATTCTCTTCACATTTTTCAGGTCTTCAGCCGAAATGATCATCACCTCTAGTTCTCGCTTCTTCGGCTCCGAAACTTCATGCCTTCCGTGGTTCATCGTGTGTGCTCTGTCAAACCCTAAACTCGCCATCGGTTCCCATTTCTCTTCGGCAATCTTCTGAGACCTCTTAGCTAGATAACAATACATAAAATATGAAAATTAATATGTATTAATAATAATGATAATTAATAATTAATGATAATATTAAAGTATTAATAATAAATGATAATTAATAATTAATGATAATTTTAATGTGTTTATAATAAATGATAATTAATAACTAATAATTAATAAATAATAATTAATAATAAATAACTAATAGTTAATAATAAATAATAATACTAATGCTAATGTATTAATAATAATCGATGAATAATAACTAATAATAGATAATTAATAACTGTTAATAATAATACTAATGGATTAATAATTGAAAAATAAAGGTACATCAAATTTCTATGGGATGATTTTCCCACCCTCTAACAGATTGTAATATGAGCCCAAATTAGGCTGAGGGGTTGGTTCAAGTATTTCTTTGGCCTTGCTCTCCCCCTGTGACTGTTTGGTTGCCTTCTCCTCCAATTTCTCAGTTTCTTTTAACTTGGCTAGAGTTTCTTGTAGAGATGTTTCAGCTTCCTGTAGAACTGCCTTTGAGTCCATCAACTTAATTCTCTCTTTCCATGTGGAGGTTTTTGGGCTTCCTCTTTCATAGGTGATAGATATCCTAGAAGGAGACTCTTCCTTCTTTTTAGTGGGTGAGTCCTCAATGACAATTGGTTCCTTTGATGGTGGCTGGGGTTTGCCCACTTTGATCCTTGTGCTTTTTCTGGCTTTAAAATACATGGAGGTTTGCCTTTTTCTTTTTCCTTTTTGTTTTATAGGTGTGCTTAATGCAGCAAGCACAACTGCTGCCTCCCTTGCCAAGATTTCAAGGGATATTTCTCTCTGCTGCTCTTTACCTTCACTTCCTGTAGAAATCTCTATGCCCACTGTTTCTGCTTGTGTCACTGATATCTTAGGGTGTGTCTTTTCTTTCTCTTGCTGGGTCCCTGCCTTGGCTGTGGCAGTCTTATTTTGGGCTTTCTTGGCCTTTTTCTTCCCAACCTTTTTCCTTTTTCCCTTCTCTGTTTTTGATGTTGTCTCCTTTTCTGTCTTAGGCTTAGCAGTCTTGTCAAATTCCTCTTTTTCCTTCTGTTCTTCCTCTGATTTGCCCTCTGCTTGAATGTCTTGTGCTCCCTCATCATTATTCTTCTCAATTTCTTCAGTTTGCTCCTCCTCATCACTACTGGATGGGCTAATGTCCTTAGTCAAAGTCCTGATGTCATCATCCCTGGACATATTTCTGAAGATTTCCCAAGCTATGGGGATAGTATAGTTGTGTAAAGCATCTTCCACCAAGAGTTTGATGAGCCCATGGTGGGCCAACTGATCCAGGTGGATATTGGTGGCCACCCGCTAATTCCACTTGGATCCCCTCTAGTGCTTCTTACAGTTTTTTCAGTTTCCTTAATTATAGCACAGTTTACTATTTTTAGCAGTTTTTCGGGTCCTAAACTTCCGGAGCCGTTTTGAGGCCCTAAACGACGTTTTTTGGGAAATCTACCGCCAGTGATTTTTTTGATAAAAATTGTCTTTTTCGTTGTATTCCTCGGAGAGATCTTTCCAATGGGCTATCATGCACGTCAAACGGAGATAGTACGACCAATTCGCGACCCCGGGAAGTTGATGTACCAACTTACCCAAAAACGGGGCCCACAATTTGGCGTTTCATCTTCTAGGGTTAGGTTTTGGAATGTGAAGGGTTTTCCATTGTTTCTCAACAATAAATAGGCCTTCGAGCCTCATTGTAAGACGGTTCAGAGGCATGTAGCCACCACATCTCTTCTCAGAGATAAGCTACCATCGCCCTAGCTGGTTTATTTCCATTTCTGTTTGTAAGCATATTTCAGTATTTTACAGTAATGAATTGAGGTATTATTTCCGCTGCATATCTGTCTTTATGGTTATCTCTGTATTTTATTGCGTTCCTGTTTAAATCCGGATCAGTGGTATCAGAGCGGTCTGCTTTTCTTCTCTGTTTTTCTTTGCATGTCCCCAACGAGGTCGGGATATAAGGAGTTAGGGCTTGAACTGGTCGAACCTTTGCAAGACCAGCCTCGCAAATCCCGACGACCTCCCATGGCGGATGAAAAGAAAGACGAGGGGGCAGGAGATCCTATCAAAATCTTGCTCGAAGAAGCCCTCGAGCGACAAAGGAACGCGATGATGGACAACTTTGCCCAAATCCTTCAACGGCTACCCAGGGGCGACGCATCGGCTTCCAACAGCAACTCTAGAAACGCCACACCATTTAAGGTACAAGTTAATTTTGAAATCCCCATATTCGAGGGTCAGATAGATGCAGATGTCGTCGATAAATGGTTAAATGTGCTAGAGGGTTATTTTTTTGTTCATGATTTTTCCAGTCGGGAAAAGATTATTTTCGCTCTTCTCAAAGCAGCCCCCCACGTCAAGGATTGGTGGGAAACCTACTGCGAGCAGAAGGATGAGAGTACAGGCTCACTATTTTCAGTCGCACCGACTTGGGATTCATTCCAAGATGCCATCAAGGAGCAGTACTACCCTGTCGGAAGCTATGAGGATCAATACATAAAGTGGACCACGCTACGGCAGGGAAGGGACCAAGACGTACCAGAGTTTACCAATATTTTCCATACCCTTCGCACAAAGTTGGGTATCAAGGATACAGAGCAGCATTTGGTACTCAAATACCGTGGTTGCCTGCACAAGTACATCCAAGAAGAAATATAATTCCTGAACATCTCCTCGCTCGGCACGGCATACCGATATGCCGTCAAGGTCGAGCAAAAGTTTAAACAGAAGAAGCGAGACTTTGGGTCTGCGAATCCGAAACAAGGGAAAGGTGCCCCCAAACTGCAAAACAAAGGACAAAGCCAAGGCAGGGTGGCCCAAGACAACCCGCCAAAGCTACAAGCAAATAACAGCGCCGCGAAGCCGAAAAAGGACACCGGAAAGTGGTGTGAGTTCCATAAGAGCTCCACTCACAACACAAGTTAGTGTCGGGCCAAGCAGTCACTGGTGGCCGAGCTAAAGGTTTCAGAATCAGATGCATGTTCTGACTCTGAGTCAGAATTGGATAAGGGGAATGACAAAGGGAAGCAGATTATCGATGCGGAGCCCAACGCCACCATTGCCACCACGAAGATCCAGAAGGAGGAACCTGAAGATCCAGAGGAGGAGGAGCGTCTCTTCCACTCCCAGATGTGGGTAAAGGGCTCCCCGCTACAGTTCATTGTCGACAGCAGGAGCCAAAAGAACCTCATTTCGGCAGAGGTCGTGAAACGGCTGGGCTTACCGACCACAGCACATCCACAACCATACACCATTGGGTGGCTGCACCAAGGACGGGATCTTCATGTGAGCTAATAGTGTCGCCTTCCATACAACATCAAGCCCTTCACGGATGAGGTATTGTGTGACATTGCTCCCCTTGAAGTTTGTGATGTGTTATTAGGACAACCATACTCGTGGAAGTGACATGCTGTGTATGAGTCAAGGCCCCATGCTGTTATTGTTACTTTGGGAAATAAGTTGTACAGGATACCAGAGGTAGCACCGCCTACCGCCATCTCTTTGGTTACTGCAAAACAATGCAGTAAGCTCATTTCCAAAACTGGGAAGTTTGTTTTCCTGATGATACGCCCTCAAGAAAAGAAGAAGACGGTGGCCACAACCTCCAGACAAGGCCCCTCCGCACGACAACTACAGATGGACAAGGTCGTGGAGGAGTATGAGGACATCTTCACCTCCCCTGCAGGGGTTCCTCTGCACTGTTAGGTCAAACACTCCATTGATCTGACCCCAGGTTCGCCGCTGCCCAATGGACCAATCTATCGATGCTCTGTTATGGAGAACGATGAAATCAAGAGGCAGATTCAGGAGCTGTTGCAAAAAGGTCACATCCGTCCGAGTTCATCGCCCTGTGGGAGCCCGATCGTGCTGGTACAAAAGAAGGATGGGACTTGGAGACTCTGTATTGACTATCGGGCGCTGAACAAAATCACTGTCCATAATAGGTACCCAATCCCACGGATTGATGACCTCCTGGACCAACTAAAGGGGGCAAAATATTTCAGCAAGATCGATTTGAAGTCAGGATATCACCAGGTACCAATCGAACCCTCCGATGTGTGGAAGACTGCCTTCAAAGCCAAGGAGGGCCTTTTCGAATGGTTGGTTATGCCTTTCGGATTGACGAATGCTCCTGCAACCTTAATGAGGCTAATGGACGACATCTTGCGGCCATTCACCAACTCATTTGTAGTGGTATACTTGGATGACATCTTGATCTTTAGCAAGACTTGGGAAGAGCACCTCCACCACATCCGACAGGTTCTCCAAACACTGCGACAACACAAGTTATGTGTCAATTTGGAGAAATGCACTTTTGGAATGACCCAGGTTCAGTATCTGGGATACATTATTGATGAACGGGGGGTGCATGTGGATCCAGCCAAGATCCAAGTCATTCGGGATTGGCCATCTCCAACCACTCTAACAGAGCTTCGCAGCTTTCTAGGCCTTGCCAACTTCTACCGCAGGTTCGTGTTGGGATTTTCTCATATCACTTGGCCCTTGAGTCAGGTCACCAAGGGAGGAGCGAAAGCAAAATTTTTTTGGTCTGAATCTCAACAGAAGGCATTCACAGAGTTGAAAGATCGACTCTGCACAACACCAGTTCTTGCATTACCAGACTTGCAACAACCATTTGAGGTCGAGACAGATGCCTCTAACTATGCTATTGGGGCAGTCCTTACTCAACACGAGCATCCAGTGGCATATCACAGTGAGACACTTTCAGACACAGTCCGGAAGTATCCCACTTATGAAAAAGAGATGTATTCCATTGTGCAGGCCTGCCGACAATGGAAGCATTACATTTTGGGGAAGGAAACGGTCATCCACACGGACCACCGACCCCTGCAGTTCATACAAACCCAAGGGAAATTGCAGAATGATCGCCATCAGAAGTGGTCCACATACCTGCAACAGTTCCATTTGAATATCAAGTATAAGAAGGGTAGCACCAATAATGTTGTAGATTGCCTCAGTCGACCACCGATCATGGCGTTAACCACCGTGCTCAACTCTTGTGGGCACGAGACTTCTGATTGGCCACTGCTCTACAAAAGCGACCCAGAATTCGGCCACACATACCAGACACTCTTGGAGGGTCAGCATGTTCCAGATTTTCACCTCCAGGACGACCTGTTATGCCACCTGGGTCACCTTTGTGTTCCTTCAAGCGAGCGTGCCAAGATGATCTAGGAAGCACACTACAGTCGGGCCGTTGGGCATTTTGGGGTCGAAAAAACCGTGGCAGTGCTGCAGAAATATTTCTATTGGCCGAATCTTCGACAGGATGTCGAGAAGTACATCAGATCATGCACTTCTTGCACCATTGCCAAACCAACCATCAAGAAGCAAGGCCTCTATACCCCGCTGCCTACCCCTAGTTGACCTTGGGAATCCATCTCCATGGATTACATGTCAGGCCTCCCTTCCACTAGGCATGGAAATGACTGTGTTTTTGTGGTCATCGACAGGTTCTCAAAGATGGCCATTATGGCGGCCTGCAAGAAGAATATCACAGCAGAAGCCACTACTAAACTCTTCTTTGAATGAGTATGGGTACACTTTGGGATCCCACAGTCTATCATTTCAGATCGGGACAGCAGGTTCCTCAGTACATTTTGGTCTAGCCTCTGGTCGATGCTGGACACCAAACTCACTAAGTCCACAGCCTTCCATCCTCAAACTGATGGCCAGACTGAGGTCGTCAACAGGATGATCATACACATTCTGCGCATGTACAACTCAAAGCATCCATGCACATGGGACGAGAGCCTCCCCTATGTTCAGCATAGCTACAACCGAGCTCTCCACAGCTCGACTGGCCACAGCCCTTTCCAGGTGGGTTTGGGATTCCAGCCACTATGTCCCATCGATGTGGCCATGCCATTTGCAGCTACTCATGCAGATTCTGCTCATGTCCAGTCCAAAACAGATAAGGCAAACAGCTTCATTGAGCACATCCAACATATTCGCCAGCAGGTCCATGAAATTCTCGAGAAATCAAATGCCAAGTACAAGCAGCGACATGATCAACATCGGGTGCCACACAAGTTTCAAGTGGGCGACAAAGTCTAGTTGCATTTGCAAAAGGAACGCCTTACCGGAGCCTATCGAAAACTCAGACCACTCCGATATGGCCCTTACACCATTACCAAGGCTGTGGGAGACAATGCATTTGAGCTCAGCATTCCCCCATTCCTTGGCCTGCACCCGGTGTTCAATGTTGACCGCCTTCGGCCATACTTTCCACCATTACTAGACACGTCCGACATTGCAGAACAACTCACACCCACAGAGTTAAATCCAGCTTGCATGGAACAAGTTGCAACTGATCGGATCATGGACACACAGATCAAGCACACTCGCCAGCAGAATATCCAACTGTATCGAGTTGTCAAAGCAGGACAACTCCTTCACCAGGGCAAGTGGCTCACCAGGGACCAAGTGCAGCAGAAGTTCCCTCATCTCATGGAGGAACTCAACGCAATGGGGACCATTGCTTCCTAAGGGTTGATCCGGATTTAAACAGGAACGCAATAAAATACAGAGATAACCATAAAGACAGATATGTAGCGGAAATAATACCTCAATTCATTACTGTAAAATACTGAAATATGCTTACAAACAGAAATGGAAATAAACCAGCTAGGGCGATGGTAGCTTATCTCTGAGAAGAGATGTGGTGGCTACATGCCTCTGAACCGTCTTACAATGAGGCTCGAAGGCCTATTTATTGTTGAGAAACAATGGAAAACCCTTCACATTCCAAAACCTAACCCTAGAAGATGAAACGCCAAATTGTGGCCCCCGTTTTTGGGTAAGTTGCTACATCAACTTCCCGGGGTCGTGAATTGGTCGTACTATCTCCGTTTGACGTGCATGATAGCCCATTGGAAAGATCTCTCCGAGGATTACGACGGAAAAGACGATTTTTATCAAAAAAATCGCTGGCGGTAGATTTCCCAAAAAATGTCGTTTAGGGCCTCAAAACGGCTCCGGAAGTTTAGGACCCGAAAAACTGCTAAAAATAGTAAACTGTGCTATAATTAAGGAAACTGAAAAAACTATAAGAAGCACTAGAGGGGATCCAAGTGGAATTAGCAGGTGGCCACCAATATCCACCTGGATCACCAACTGATCTGGGACCCCTGCATTTAGCTTTGTACCACATTCAATTAAATACTGAAGCAAGAAATATGGGATGCTCAGTTTTCTAGCTGGAGGCAAGTCCATCCCATACCTCAATTCATGTAGCAACCTGAAATGATAACCATAAATGATGTTGAACCTCCCTTCACATGTGATATACTTCATTATTTGGTAACTAACTTCACTCCAGAGAGGAGGCAAGCTTGTCCTTCTGACCCCGTTTTTATCTTCTACAGGATGCTCCTCAGGTAGAAAAAATGTCTTCTTAGCAACTTGTCCCAATGATTTCTCCTCTTTACTCCAAGGGAGCCCCAATGAGAGACCGATAATTCTATTGATGGAATCAGGTGTAAGTTCCAGGGTCAAACCCCTAAAACTAACTGTGGCATGTGTCCTCAAATGTGGTCTTAGAGACATCAAAAACTCTTCAGTCACCTCCTCATCATACCCCTGAATACTGTCAAAGAAGCATATCCAGTTTGCCCTGGTAAAAAGGTCCATCACCTCAAGGTGCTCATACAATTTTCTAGAGTTTAAGGGTTATTTTCTTATGAATCCTCCTGGCATGGTGTTGAGTGCTCTTTTTGTGTTTTAACCAGAAAAGAAAATGCTCAAGTGGAAAAAACAGTCAATCGCTGAAACAGAGGATAGCTGAATAAGGTTTTTTTCCTGAGATCAAAGAAGGAATTTCCTGAGTGCTCCTTACAATATCAAATGGCAATAGTTTCCCCTCTTTTAAGTTGTTGTCACCCTGAATTTGACTGTCTGTTTATGAAGAGAATTTTTTTTTTTTTTTGTTTTTTTTTTTTTTAACAGAACAGAGGATAAGGACACAGATTCTTTTCTCAGCACATAGATAGATATGTAGATTTGGTTTTCTCTTCACACACAGAGGCTAGCCTCTACTACTACATGTATCTTCCTTACAAGAGAATTTGAAAAATGATGAGGAGATTTCGGATGCAGAGAAAAAAAATTGTGTAGAGTAAGTGACCTCGGACTTTTTAGCTTGCCTCTTGTATTTCTTTATCTATTTCTGCATTTTCTGCACCTACTTCCTTAATTTCCTGACCTCCATTTTGAGCCACATTGTCTCCTTAAACTGCAGCTGATATCTTTGTTTGACTTGGAGTCTTCGTTGTTCACACATCTCTACCCATTCCTGCTTCACCTGTACTTCTTCTATTCTAGTAGCTGGAGGTGAATCCCTCGGGACAACTTCTGCTGTGCCGACTGACGCGTTTTCCTCCACTGCCTGCTTTTCTTTGATTATTTCGCGCTTCAGTACCTTCTTGCCTGGCTGTCCCACTGGCTCAATCATCGGGACCACTTCACTTGGTCCCTCCTCTTTGCCAACAGATATTTCTTCTTCATGCGTGCTCTCCACGATCGGTGATGCCCTGGCAAGATGCTCTCCTGCTAATGTGCCTGTTGGAGTCACTTCCAGTTCCCCAGCCTCAGGAACCTCTATCTCTTCTCTCCTCTCAAGCTCCAAAGTGCCTGTCGCCTGAGTAACATCCACCCCACACGATTGTGGCCTCTGTGATAAATTCAAAGCCATAGGAATGGAAAAATATTCTTATTTTTTCTGCCAAGGGGAATGAGTTACCATCGCTCCTCTTGGAATAGAGGAGAAGAAGGAGAACTAGAATGAGTCCTCAATGTTTGGTCCGAAAGTCGACGCTAGTTCTTGTGGGTCAGCGTTGACCTCACACCCTAGTTATCCCAACACTTCCTCCGCAGGTCCCCTGGTTTCCTCAGATCCGACCCCTTCTTGTCCTTGTTCCTCCTCTTCCATGGGTTCTCTGGTCAGAGTGGTCACGACCTCTTCTTCAATTGGATTATCCTCCTCCATCAGCTCCATGGTGGGAGGAGATCCCTGTGGGGTACCCTTAGTCGCAATATCGACCAATTCACCCACTCCTGCCTATTGTGGGTCTGCCTCCATGGTCATCATGCTATCAACTTGCTCTACTAGTTCCACGGGTGGGGCTGGTTCTTGTGGGATAGCCTCGACCGTGGTACTAGTGGGTATCTCTGTGTCAGCCTCCGTATCTTCCATTGACTCCACAGTTTCAGCTTTCTCTTGGGGAGCCATCTCTTCTTCAATTTCTTCAGTTTCCATCTCCATCTCTTCTAGCTCCTCCTGGTCAACATACTCATCATCTTCTGCATCTTCCTCCATGGCTTCAGGTTCAATTGCCCTGGCAGACACAGTGGCTACTATTTCTTCCTCTGTGGAATCCCGAGACAGTTCGCACGGAATCGGGATCCGTCTAATGGCATTCATTACTAACAGTTGAACCAACCCATGGTGAGTGATGACCGCCAATACCTGTCATGACCCCTGAGCCGAATGCACCATTAAGTGAAGGCTCCTTAATAGAAAATAGGGCACATTCATTGAAAAAGCTTTTACCTGTGGAAATCGCAGGTGAGCTAGTATGTGGAGATGGTATTTGAAGATGGTGGAGTATCTTCCTTCGCAAGTCATATATTTTATGACAAACTCTGTGACTCCTCCCCATGGATGTGGTAGCGAAGTTTTTTCATATCCCCGACCCTTCTACGCGATACTTTCTCCTGCTTGTAGAAAAGCTTCAGGGAATTCTGGAAGGGCAGTCCTTCTCAAAAACCATCATTGTCCAACTTGAGGGAGCCCACTGACTTCCGCAATGGTTTCCTCTATCACAGGGATTTCAATTCCACAAACTCGAGAGCCTCCTTCTCCCAAGTTTAATGCAAATTCCACTGTGATTTCTTCATTCGACCCTCTCAGTCTGTCAAAATAAACATCCCAGCTTGCGTTCTCAAAAACTTGCCACACCTCCCTATTACTTCGAGCTCTCGTTGTATCCTTAGGTTCATGTATCACACATCGGCCACCCATTACTGGAGAGGTGGAATCAATGCAATGACTGCAGTTGGCTGGCAAGGGAGAGTAATAGGGCTCCAAACGGTTAGCAACTGAAATAATGTCATGCCTACTTTTGGTGACGACGGTTGAAACATTACTAGTACGCTCGAAAATGATGACAGATTATGGTGGTACTATTAGATATTTCATGAATTTAATGCAGCATGTTGGGAGGGTGATTGATATGACTCCATGCATATGAATACACATTCCAACACATAAAGGTATGATTATAGAGTACTGAAATCATTAGATTCTGTTAGGTGAGAATCGTGTGTCAAGAATACTTTTTTGGGGTACACCATCATTTATTATGACGTCCCCCCCCCCAACTTAATGACAGCCGTCCTCTGCAGGTTTTAATGTCCTTTTTGGAATATTTAATTAAACACATAAAATTGACAAAGACATACCTGTGGACCTACCTTATGGTGGTGTAGCAGCAAAAATATCTAACAGAGTAATAGAACAGCGAGTAACAACACAACGAGTAATGGAAATAGTGAGTAATAGCAACAGCGAGTAACGGCACAACGAGTAACAACACAGTGAGTAACGACAACAGTGAGTAAAAACAAAAACGAGTAATGACAGTTACAGAGTAACGACAGTTATAGATTAACGACACCGGTGGAGTAATGGAAATGGCAGAGTAACGACAGTTACAGAGTAATGACACCGGCGGAGTAATGGAAACGTCAGAGTAATGGTAGTTGTGTAGTAATGGCACTGGCGGAGTAACAACATCGGCAGTGTAACGGCAGTTGCAGAGTAACAACAGCTACAGAGTAATAGAAATTACGGAGTAATGACAGTTATGAAGTAACAACACTTAGTGGAGTAACAACACTTAGTGTAGGAACAACACTTAGTGGAGTAACAGCACTTAGTGGCACCACTAGTGGAATAATAGCAACATCTTAATAGCATCACTGGTGGAGTAACAACATCGAGTGTTACATTTATCCTGGCCATATTTCTTTTTTATTCCTGCAAAATACAAACAAGTAAGTAGTAACCACATATATATGTATTTTTTTTTAGATCATTTATTTCCCTTTTTTTTTTTTAGAGCAAAGTGAGAGTGCCCTATATTCCAATAACCATTAGATCAGATGAATTAGAAAGGTGTTTGACAAAGGAATCTTTAGAGGCTGGACGGTGGTATATTTTTAGATGGTGTCCATTTACTAAGAACGAGGTTTGATTCTCATATATTTTAATTAGTTTGAGCATTCCATTGTCGAACACTGCATCTACTTGGTATGGTTCCATCCAGCAAGCATGAAGCTTACCTTTGAAATCCTTAAATCAGGAGTCATATAGTAATGTCCAATATCCCACATGAAAGACCTTAGTTTTGATAAATTTATCTTGACATTTCATTCTTTGCTGTTGAACAATAGTAGTCTTCTGGACAGCTACTGATCGAATCTCGTCTAACTCATTCAACTGTTTCAGTTGGTGCTTCTGTGCCTCTAATAGATCTAGGCCTACTTCTAGAGTTGTTCTGAGTGTACTGATTTCAAATTCTACTGGAAATAAGGGGGATTTCCCATAGACTAATTTGAAAGGAGAAAACCCAGTTGTGTTCTGCCATGTTGTTTTGTATGCCCATAAAGCTTCTAGAAGTTTCTGTGCCCAGTCCCGGTGATGACTTGCTACTGTCTTTGTCAAGATATTTTCTAATACCTTGTTTGTGCTCTCTACTTACACATTCGCCTGCGGGTGATAGGGAGTTGTCACTCTATGTTTGACCCCATATTTCTCCATCAACTTTCCTATCATATGAGATGTGAACTATGATCCTCCATCTGATACAATTTCCCTTGGAGTACCATACCAGGAAAAAATTTCTTCAAAAAGAAAGTCTGCCACTACTTGCTCTGTTGCTCTCGTGACCACTCTGGCTTCCACCCATTTAGTTACATAATCAGTGCAGACCAGGATGAAAATTTTTTGATGAGAAGGTGGGTTAAAGGGTCCAGCAAAATCGATGGCCCATTTCTCAAATGGTTCAAGGACTATCTGGGGTTGAAGAGGTATTTCATCTGCTTTCTCAGGTTGTCCCATCCACTGACAACTATCACACCTTCGAACATAATCCTGAGCATCACGAAAGATGGAGGGACAGTAATATCCCATTTGTAGCACTTTGTGACCCGTTCTTTTATCTGCAAAATGTCCTCCACAGGGTCCATCATGTGCAGCCATTAAGATATCATAAATATCATCCTCTGCCACAGAACGCCGAATCTGTTGGTCAACCCCTGTATGGAAGAGATATCCTGCCATCCATGAATATCAGGTACTCAAGTGAATGATCTTCCATTGTTCCTTATATGACAGATGACGAGGCACCTTAATTGTAGCAAGATAATTAACAATATCTGCATACCACGGAGTGTTAGCAGAAACTGCAAAAGGATTCTCATCTAGAAAATCATCCTCAATTGGTGTGTTCTTAATGTCATGTTCTATCCTAGATAAGAAATCTGCAACCACATTGTCCCTCCCAGGTTTATCTATTATAGTAATATCAAATTCCTGTAGTAGCAACAACCTTCTTGTAATGTGACCAGGGGTAACAGTTTTGTTCATTAAATACCTTATAGCTACATGATCAATGTGCACAAAAGTAGGATACCTAGTAATGTAGTGCCAGAATTTGTTGATGATGTAAATGACAGCAAGGAACTCTTTCTAGGTTACTGTGTAGTTTAATTCGGCAGGAGCCAAATTCTTACTAACATAGTAGACTATATAGGGTACTTTATCCTCTTGCTATCCCAATATTGCACCAATTGTTGTTTGAGAAGCATCCGTATGAATGTGTAAAGGTAATGCCCAGTCTAGACCCCTAAGGATTGGAGCACTACAGTCCAATTCTTTAATCCTTGTAAATGCTGCATCACAGTCACCTGACCACACAAATTCTGAATCTTTTGTTAGTAATTGAAACAAAGGGTGTGCTACTTTCACAAAATTTTCTATGAAACATCTGTAATAACCAACACAACCAATAAAACTATGTACCTGTGTGGGCGTTTTGGGTGTTGGGAAGTGCAGAATTACCTTTATTTTCATTGGGTCCATTCTGATTCCTTCAGCTGAGAGAAAATGTCCCAAAACAATTCCTTCTTCCATCATCATATGGCATTTCACTGTACTTAGAGAGACACACACTTATATACATCTTTTAAGAACCTTTTCTAAATTTTTCAGCCCTTCCAAAAATGAGTCCCCATTAGTTGTCCATTTAAATTTCAACACTGTCATCTATCAAGACCGAGAAGATCCCTAGAATTTCCCTCTGGAATGTTGCAGGAGCATTACACAGGCCAAAAGGAAGGACTTGGTATGAAAATGTTCCCTAGGGGCATGTGAAAGTGGTCTTGTCCTGATCCTCAGGTGCTATTTAGATTTGGTTATATCCACTAAACCCATCTAGAAAAGAGAAAAACTTCTTGGCAACCAATGTGTCCAAAACCTGATCAATAAATGGAAAAGGAAAATGATCCTTCTGCATTGCCTTATTTAACTCGCGATAATCTACGCAGATCCGCCATTTACCATTTTTCTTGGGGACCATTACTAATGGTGAGACCCACTGGCTATCTAAGATAGGGTAGATAAAACCCACGTCCAGTAGCTTCTGAAGCTCCTCTTTCAAAACATTTTTCAATGCAAGGTTCATTCTTCTCTGAGGTTGTCTTACAAGACGACAATCTTCCTTAATATATATGTGATGGGTACATAAGTTGGCAGGAATCCCCTTCATATCTGAATAATCCTAGGCGAAGGCTTCTTTATGCTTCTGAAGGATGTCTACAAGTTGCTTCTTCTGGGATTTTGACAGATTCGGATTAATATTCAGGGTTTTTCCTGGTTCTAACTCCACTTGAATGCTTTCATGAGGTGCATCAACAGGTGGTTCCTCTAATCCTCCCACTGTTTCGATAATTTCCTAAGTCTCACAACTTAGGATAGATTCTAGGATTTGCTGGTTTGGCTCTAAAATAGAGCAAGGATCATCCATGAAGGAAGTGATTACATCATCTTCTGATTCCATTTTCAACTGAAGGGCCTGTCCAATAGTGAGGACTGGTCTCACTTCCTCATTTTCCATTTCAGGTTCTTTCCTAGCTAAAGTTTTCTTGCCACCTACTAGCCTGATGGATGGATTTGGTTCTACAGGTGGATATAACACCAAATTCTTAGTGTTATGCCCATTAGAAATAACCATGTTCCCTGAATGGCACCCAATGTAAGCATCCATAGTAGCCAGCCATGGCCTACCCAAAATCAGAGGATGACCACCTGTTTAGTCAATTTAGTGTTATCTAAATTGCTAGTATTTATTGTCAACCCGGGGCTCGTAAGCTGATGAAGTGAGGGTGTACTATATGTACTTAAGTAACCTCTTAGAGTTTTTCTTATCGTTGGGGGTGTTGTTGTGGTTAATTATGTTCCTAAGATGGAGTGAGAATTTATAAACAAGTGAGTGATGGTGTGTGTGTAGAGTGAATCCTAAATGAGTGAAAGTGTGTGTTGAGTGATCTCTAACTACTTGCTTGAAAGGAAATGCTTGAAAAGAATAAGTGAACTGAAATGACTTGAAATAAACTTGAAAGCAAATGACCACTACCAATGGCACTAGACACCGTTCAAGTTGCTGCTAATAAAAGAAAAGAGAGTCACTTTTAAAACCCAAGAATAAAGATTATCTCTCTCTAACTCGATGCTTCAAAGCACATGTACTGTGTAAAGCACGGATAGGAAGTAGCTTATGTGGAATTAGAAAAGTGAGAAAAATATGCTTGAAAGATTAATGATAATGATTTGCTATTTCTAATTCTCTACTTCAGCCATATGTACTATGCAAAGTATGATTAGAAAGTAGTGAGAAAATAGTCTAATAAGCACTTAAAATCAAAACTTCTACTTTAAAGACTAGTGGTGATGATTTGCTCTTTCTAACTCGATGCTTCAAAGCACATGTACTGTGTAAAGCACGGATAGAAAGTAGTGAAAGAACAGTCCAAAAAGCACTCAAACTAGCTGCAAATTAGTGATATTCTGATCTTAAAAGATAATAGTTTATGATGAAGATCATTCATGTATGTTAACAGCTCTTTGAGAAATAAGATTAAAAATCAACTATAAAGATAAAGGCAGCACTTGAATTGTCAACTTCAAATACCATTAGCTGTAAAGCAAACACACACATATAAAAAATAAATCTCGGGCTAAAAGAAACCTGCAAAGAAATAACACTGATCAGCTTGAAAGAAAGGAAAACAAGTAAATAAAACTATACATGCTTAAGGAAATAAACAAGAAAATAACGAAATACTGCACATAAAATACTTTACAAAGGCTGAGATGAGCAGGGGCCCTCTGTTCATTCAGCCAAAAGAAGACTCAGAGATCTGGAAACTTCAAAACGGTGCTATGTCTATTCCTCCATTTGCAAAAAGTATACAAAACAGAGTGCTGGAATAGCACTAGAAAACAGAGTTCACAAAGCTCTTAAATTCCACACAAGTTCAGAAAATTACAACTAATAAAAAAGTTTCTTGAGCGTACGCAGACGCAGCAATTTATAGGAGTTTCTAAGATAGCCTACTCGTACAGCTAATTAACAGAAAAACAATAAACAGTCATGCGTATTTATGGTCCCTTGACACATCACGGCTGCGTGGACGAGTTTAGTGGTTCTGTCGTCATGGATAATAAATCCCATGTTGGATTGCGTCCCCTGCCACCTGTAGAACATGGACAAATCACCATTTAAGATGACGTGACCAAGCAGCTCTCAATCACCGTTTAAACAGCCTTGAGTTGACCGTAACTTAACCAGCTTTGACCATGGGTGGAGATGACGTGGATGGCTGGAACAATGGGACAGGAACCTCGAGCACGTTGATACCTGAGTGCCCATGTGGCTCATCTAGCAAACCGACACGTGGATCATTGTGTTTAACAAAAAGGCTGCAGGATCTTCAGATAGCTGCGGGATCATCAGATAGCTGCGGGATTCCTGCAATTAAGTCAAATTCTAAACAAATAGTCATCCATTAGCAAAACTTGCTTGATCATGCTTATTGACACCTAATGTAATGATCTGAGAGGTTTTATGGTGAAAATGAGGCAAAAGTGAAGGAAAGATAAGGAAGAACTGAGGAAAATGGTAGACAAGTAGGTGTAGAATAGAGGCTCTACATACCCCCACTCCGAGGGTATTGCATGTCCTCATGCAATGAAAACACAATTCAGTCCATCTGCTGGGATGCCTCAGCTAGGACATCCAATCTTCTTCTCTTCCTTTGTGTAGAAACATTAACCTTTGGCCTCTTGAACATGCATCTGAATTTCAAATTGATTAAGGCTCTGTTCAGCCTTCTACATCTCTTCTTGAGTCTGCTGTGTTTCTTCTGCCACATGCTCATGTGAAGAAAGGTGTTATCTTGGATTGCTTTGGCAATTTCAGCTTGCTGCTTCATTTCTTCATTTCTCTGTTTAATGTGACGGTTTAGCACTTCAAGTTCATAGATTTCTTGTTTAAGTAAATCTATTTGCTGCTCATGAGGTATGACATTACTTGGGCCAGCAGTGTTTTGCTCCAATGTTTCAAAATAGTTGTACACCTCTTGTTGAATTGGGTCAACAATTGGTGACTTCCTTGGACTATATTCATGCTCAATTTCAGTTTCAAACTCCGGCTGAAATGGACTGTCTTCTCTTGGAGGAGTAGCTGCCTCATGTGATGGACTATCCTCAAGGTCTACTTTTGTAGCACCCTTCTCAGGTGTGCTAAGATCAACGAAGAGTGTCCTTGTGGCTTTCCTTTTATTCTGCAATCTACTACTCCTTCTTACCGTGGCAGCACTCTGTGTTTCTTTTTGTGCCTTTTCCCTTGGTTTTTGAACTTTTACTTTCTCAGAGAGGACAATTTTCTCATGGAGTTTAGCTACCCTTTGTGCTAAGGGCTGGTTATCCCTTTCTTCATCACTAGAATGCTCTGGGGTCTGATCAGTTTCTTGGATTATAGATTTTCCCTTGTCTTGTTTTTGTTTCTTTTTGTCTTCTCTTCTCTTCTTGGTAGCTTCCTTGGCAAGTTCAGCGAGGGTTTCTGAGATGACCTCTTGAGCACTGTCTTCAGTGGGTTCAATCTCAGGTTCAAGATGATGGACTTCT